>CM072777.1:118715000-119965000 GCA_036936925.1 Cenchrus fungigraminus | reverse complement strand
CCCAATTGATAGGCGATTCCCGCTGTTCCTTCATGCAAATGGTTGACGTGGCTCCGGATCCTCTCGACGTCATGTTCATTCCTTTGCATATACGCCCCAATGATGGCTGCACTTTGTTGGGGCTGGGGCATGCTTGCATAAGGTGCCACAAATGATTCATTGGGCACAACAAAAGTTGGTGGAAAATATGTTGGAGGAGGTGGCGGCATGGCCGCACCACTCCCCAAGCTTGCATCGGCACACTTCCGTAGTAGGGTGGTGGCATAGGAATCCCGCCATAAGGTTGATGGTAGGCAGCACCTCCTTGTTCTTGGGCTACGGAAGACGACCCTTCTTCTATAATTCTTCCTCTTTTGTTCTTCTTAGCCGGTACGAGAATTCCTTCCTCTAGCCAATTCTCTCTCCCTTCAATAAATAATTTTAGCTTCATATTTGGGAGAGGAACATTAACTTTTGCCACCTTGTACCCTCTCTTGTCATCTCCACTAATATATTTTCCTTGCTTCATGTAATCAATCCCAAGTGAATTTCCCGCAAGTAGGAATTTTGGGTTCCTTGAAATACCCGGCTTCATAAAAATTGCTATCATAGAGAGATAGCATCCCGAACCAATTTGTCCAGTCCCCGATATTGCCTCACAACACCACTGATTGATCATGATATATGATGGATCAATGGCTTGTCTTGCAATCAACGCCGAATAAAGCCAATTAACTTCCATGTTGGTGACCTTGGACTCCTTCATTCTTCCCAAAATCCTTTTGCTCATCCAAGAATGAAATATCCGGATGATGGGATTCCAGATGCTATTTCTCTACCGGTTATCTTCCCCTGAAATCATACTCCAAAATCCTTCCAATACACTTTCATTAACTTGCTCCGGGGCTTCCCTCTGAAAACCGAGCAACTCTCTAATTTGCTCATAAGGAATTATGTGCTCATCATCCTTAAGTCGAAATGAGAGGGATGGCACCCCTTCATTAATAACCGGTGCCATGGTCATGAGAATTTCCATGACAATCTCCAAATGAAAGCTCACCCCTACTCCATCGGAAAATTGCCCCCAACGAAGGTGGTTCATCATTTGATAAATATCTGGAGAAAATCCCAACACTTGGAGAGCATCATCGTCGAAGTCAACATTGGGCACAATCCTCTTCTCTAGGCGCCCAAGCTACTCCTCCTCTTCCTCTGACATCATAAGAAATCCATACTTGCAACCTCGTGGAGTGTATGGTGGTGGAGCGGATGATCGAGTTGAGCAACGAGGTTGGACGGGCGGCTCCTCCGTTCGCCCTTGCGGTTCGGTGTACCGCATGGACGGGCTTTGCGTGTCTCTTCTTCCACTAAGGAGCATAGTGTCGCTCCTTGATGGCGCCACGTCCTCTTCCATGCTTCACGGCGACTCAGAGATGGAGTGCCTCCACGAAGAACTTGTCGATGCCGGCTTTGATGATGACGATTGCATCTTCCTTCCAAGGACCTTGCCAAAAACCTTCTTCATCTTGTAGTTGCTGCACAAATCACAAACAAACTCTCCCGGGGGTTTCTTGCCGGTAGAAATACACACAAAAGAAGTATATGGAAGAGCAAAAATTGTGATGTATTTCTCTGAATTTTTAGACTCAAGAATGGAGAACAAATTTTTCGGAGGTGTTTCTAGAGGTTCTGGACTAGGAACTCAAGAACAAGAACTTGCAACGAAGCAAGTGGCTTACCTGAGGAAGATGAGCGCCGGGGGCCAAATAAATAGGCCAGGCCGGCCGGCCTGGGCCGACCAGCCTGGGGCCTCTGCCCCTCTTCTTTGTCTCCTTTTTCTCCCACTTGTTGCTTGATTGATCATGGTGTTGTGTACTCATGCTCCACGCCGTCCACCGTCCAATTCTTCTCGGCCACTCCTTTTTCTTTCATGGTCAAGTCCTCCATCTTGATCATTTTCTTTGTGTCACTTCCATGCCTCCTTGCCTCCCATGCCATCATTCATAACCTGCAAAAATCAAAACAATGCTGCCCCCCCATGCTTGTCCTTGCATGTGCTCAAGATGCCTTAATGATGAAGTCTTCCCGTGATGCATCATGGAGCATTAGATGTTCAATTAAGCTCAAAACCTTCCCTTGATCATTGTTTAGATGCTAATTACTCCTCTAATTTCAAAAATTAAAAATTAACTCAGAGATATCAATGAGTTCAAATGCATTTTAGAGGAGTTTTTAAGCATCAAAAACATTTGTAAGTCAAAACTTTTCCGACTACATTGATTTTGGTTACACCGGGATCACTTGCTCTCATTGATTGATAGCGAGCTCCTCCGGCTTGACTGTGGGGGTATGGGTTTAGGTTCTAATTTTAGCCAAACATGAGATAGATGTTTTGAATGAACAAAAATAAATAGGGCTTGGAAAAATTCTAATTCTAGAGAAACCGGTAGATATCAAGTTGAAAGAAACCAAAAATCTAAGTTTACGCGAGTCCTACCAAGCGTCAAAGATTAAAAATCATTAAGGAACAACGCTGGGCTCTACTCATGTGTTTTTATGATGTAAAACAAACCAACCTTGTCATCATGAGGAGGATGAAAGGTGTGGGTAGGTTCTGAATTTTTGGTGTTGGTTTCTCGAAAAGAGGCAAATAAAACGTAGGATGGCTCATGTCAAAGGTTTATAGTCAAATAAAATCCAAATGAAACATCCAAGCAAATTAAATATCTCAAAATAAGTTCAACCACTTAAGAGTTTATACCAAGTCTTGCGTAGCAAATTCTAAGACCAACTTACTTAAAAATCAGAAATAATCCGGGTTGCCCTCCCGGCAGCTTTATTCTTCATCGGGTTGTCCTCCCGGTAGCTTATTCTTGACTCAACGAACGGGTTGCCTCCCGCCTAGCGCTTCGTTTATAGTCCATGGCTAGACTTCTTGTCTTCTTCACTTCGGATCAACGCTCTTTGCGGGCATTGCAATCTTGGGTACCCACTTCCGCACCATCTTGGGCACGGGCTTATTCTCCGGCCTAGTCATCTTTTTGGTCTTCACAGGCAGCTTTTGTTCTTTGGTCTTGACGGATGCAATGACTTCTTTGATCACCTTCGCTTCCTTCTTCTTGGGCTCCTCCTTCTTCTTTGGCTCTTTCTTTCTTGAAAGTAGCGTGTCTTTAGTGTAGGCATCTTCATGTCATCACTTGTCATTTCAAATTCCGGCTCTTCGGTAGCATTCTCCAGAATAGTAGTCACTTTCTCCTTAGTGTGATCTTCCGCTTTGACGGTTGGTTTAGGCTTCCTTGCACCGGCTGGAAGTTCGGGATCCTTCATCTCCTTTCCCGAGCGAGTTTGAATAGCCTTCGCCGTCTCGGGACCTTGGGGCTGCCCCGGCAATCTTCCTTCACTGGCAGTTAAGCGCCCGACAAGTTGTCCCACTTGCGTCTCCAATATCTTCATTATGTTGAGCACTTGTTGGTTGGAGCTCCCGACCTCCGTCACCTTGCCATCAATGTTCTCCAAGATTTTATCCATAGTCTTGAACTTGGTGACGGTGTCCTTGTTGATCTTTGCTTGCTCGTCCATGAAGTCCTTCAATTGTATACGAAGAGGCACCGTATTTTGAATAGACGAAATTGCATTAAATTGAGGTCTACCTTGCCCGTAGCGGAAGTTCGGCAAATCTCCTTTCCTCATGTAGTCGAGCACCTTTGCTTCCTCCGGACAATCTTTTTGGACATGGCCGTACTCCCCACATTCTTCACACGTGGATCTTGCTTCGGCGGCCTTCAAGTCTTGGGCTGCTTTCTTTTCTAGCTCCATCTTTTCCAACCTCCTCATGAGTGAGTCAATCTTCCCTTCTAGAAGTTCTTCCTTTTCAACCTGCAAAACACCTTTAACATTGCCCGTCGGTTGAATCGGAAGTAAACTTCCCGATGATGCCCATGTATCATTATCCGCAACCTTCTTGAAAAGAGTGAATGCCTCCGTCGGAGTTAGCTCAATAATAGATCCTCCCGCCGATGCGTCAATTACGATCCTCGATGCTAGATTGAGACCTTGATAGAATTTTTGAACAAGGTCCTCCTTCGGGAACTTGTGATGTGGCACGGCTCGGGTGTACTCATTGAAACACTCGAAAGCTTCCGCGATTGTCTCCGTAGGATATTGAGCAAATGTAGCAATCTTATTACGCAAGCTTTGAGTCTTACCCGACGAATAGTACTCCTTCTTGAAAGCTCTCATCAATGCTTCCCAATTTTGCACCGTCTCCACCAGTAGAGTGTAGAACCATTGCAAGGGTTTTTTCGAGAAGTGAGAACGGAAAAAGTCTTGCCCTCAATTGATTTTGATCCAGCCCTTCTATCGTGAATGTCTGACAAAGTTGAATGAACGCTTGGATGTGAAGGTTAGGATCCTCTTTACCGGTGAAAGGTGTATGTTGCACCATGCGGATGGTTGAAGTCTTAATCTCGAACGGTCTTCTGATGTCGGCTAGGTTGAGGATGGGGAGATCAACAAGCTCCGAGATGCACAGCTCCCCAATCTTCCTCTCTTGTCCCATTGGTGGCGGTTGAGGTTGATCTCTCCTTGGACTTGGAGGTGGTGATTCCTTCTTCGGACTTGTAGGTGGTGATTCTCTTGGAGATTCCGACGATCCTACGGCTCCGGCTTTTGGATCTACAATCTCCAGCTTTCTAGATCGTGCTTCGCGTCTCCCTTGCCTGTAAAGTTTTTCTGGATCATCCACAAAATTTTTCGGTTTGTTGGAGAGGTGGCCGTCCATCTCCTGTTAGGGTTAGCGATAAACAAAATATACAAAAGATCTAAAAAGAAAAGAAAACTATGAAAAGGGTTAGTCAAAAACTAGATTAGATTGGTTTTTGAGGATGATCAAAGTTTAGTCGATGCAAAGAAAAATAAAAAAGAAACTGAAAATACTTACAAACGAGATATTAGATTGGATCTCGATTACTTGTCCCCCGGCAATGGCGCCAGAAAAAGGGGCTTGTTAACGTTTGATTATCGTTGCAAAGTTTGTTTGGACTTGCAAGCGGACAAATCCTCCGTCGTAGTCAAGGGACCCTTCTTCCCTTGAGTGGTGAACCCAAGGTATCGAATCCGTGGAATAATGTGTAATGTAAGATCAATCTAATAACCGAGAAACGCTTGCTTCTTTAAGAGGTTTCGGATTGCATCTAATCTACTAAGATCAAAAGAGGTAGCAAGAGAAAGCATTGAGGTACCGATCTAGAGGGGTCTAGATCGTGTTTATGTCGTCGTTCCGAGCAAGATAGAAGAGAGAGTAAAACGAATCTCATTGAAAGCGTCTTTAAACCTTGACCTTCGGTCAAACCCTCTAAGTCGCCCCGCCGTACTCGGTGTCAACATCCTATCACGATGTTCCCCTTTCTTCGCGGTTGAGTCTTAGAGCACACCCACAAGGAGTGCGTTGAACTACTTGGTAGATCGGGTATGCACCTCTAGCCACTGCGACTACAAGAACATCCCATGCAATCTATCTCGAGAATATATTGAGGAAGAAAACACCCAAGCAAGAACAAGAATTGCAAACAAAGGTACTCGATCACTAGGAATCGGATCCACTAAAACTCCATCAAAAGTACGTATACATGAATAAGATCCAACCGGGATCCTACCTTGATCTTGATTCACGCCTCCGGAACTCCGACGTGGTCTTCCTTGCAAGGTTCCCATGTCGGCTAGGCAAACCCTAGATGACTAACACGACCCTCCTCTCTGGGGTGGTGTCCCTCAAGCTCCTCTGCTCCTCGGCAGTGAATGATGAATGGCTTGATTGTTGCAACTTCGCACGGGGACTATAAATAGCCCAGGGATCATCTAGGTCAAAGGGAGTGACGAATCGACCCGGGGATGGGCCAGGCCAGCCGGCCTGGGACGACCGGCCCAGGGCCTCCTCGGCCCGGTTCGTCCCCGATTTTCTTCCAGATGCTTCTCGCGAGTTCCTGAGTTTTTGCCGAGTTGCATGTGGGTCCTTGACGTCATTTTCCTCGCGGTTTAGAAAAGGGTGCTTTGCGTATGAACTCCCGCATCTTCCGTCTAGGTCCTCAGCACTTCTCGGCTTCACGCTTTAGTCCTTGGTTCATTTGGAGTCATGTTCATCTTGTATCTTGACTTGTCCCGGGGTCCGTGATCACCTTGTAAAACCCTTGATGAACTTTACCTGGAAGTCCTCATTTAAGCTCTTGATTCCTGTGTAAACAATAAACTCCAAAAACCATGCACGAGTGCGAACATAACATATAATGGGGGTTAGGATCGTTAGTGTGAATATCAAATTAATACCAACATAGAAGGTAAACAAGTGGCTAGGTTGACGGAAATCGACCGCCAACACCTTTCTCATAATCCCTTGACAATCAATTCACAAGATAAATCTGTCGAGGACTATAGACCTGGGCAATTTGAAGAAGATGCATATAATGAAGAAGATGGATATGCCACTGCTAGTGAAGAACAAGAGCAGGTGGGTGGGGCTCCGGTCCGAGCCAGAGTGCCAAGGACAGCCACAAAGTGGCCAAGAGACAAAATGGTAGTCACTGAGGTTGAGAGAGGGGGGATGCCAGTACCATTGACACAAAAGCGCAGGTTCAGGACGCTTGCAGGGCTCATTGCTAGACAAAACATACCTTTGGATTTGCCAGAAATCAAAAAACTAAGCGATGAACAAAAGTGGTACTTGTTTGAAACCTATATGCAGAAACACTTGGAGTTCCAGGAAGACATGAAAGAGCAGGCATTCAAGCTTTTGTGGAAGATTGCAGCCAATACATGGAGACAATTCAGATTTCAGGTTAGGCGAGATTTTGTCAGAAAAGGACTCGAATCATTTGGAAAGCACGACTTTATCAAGCCGGAACAGTGGAAAGAGTTTGTGAAACAGCAGGAAACCGAGGAAGCCTCATCTGTTAGTGGCAAGTTCAAGTCACTTCGAAGCCTGAACACAAATGAGCACATCATGGGTCCAGCTGGTTATTCTCAGAAAATACCACAGTGGGAGGAAGAGGACAGGAAATTAGATGCGGCTGGGATCGCCAACCCATATGATGCCTACACTGATGATCGTTCTAGGAATTGGGTGCAAGCAAGGAGTAAGCTAGTGGTGGAAGACGGTGTTGCCATGATAGTGTACAACAAAGAAGCAAATGAAAATGTGGCTGCAGACATCATGGAAAAGAATGCACATGCAGAATCTTCAGGAATGACTTCATGGTTGAGGGAGAATGATGTGCTAAGTCAGTGCTTGGGCCGCCCCGAACAACCAAGTCGCGTGCGTCGTGTCTCCAGCTACCAGGGCTAGAAGTTTGCATGGCCTCAGCAAGCTTCCATGTACAGGAAGAGGAAGAGGGCCAGTACTGAAAGTGCATCTAGGCCCCTAAGTGGATTTTGGTGAATTGAATGACAAAGCGATTAAAGGTCTAACATGTTTGTCTAAGATTGTGAGCAGGTTTTATTTGTATATTCATAAGTTATTGTTGGGATATATATAGTGGTGAATGAATATTGTATGGCTCACATTGGAGAAGACAAATATATATATGATCCTAAGACATAGTGGCAAATATCAAGCAAACGAAGAAAGATGAATATCGGGAATATTGTAAGGAGGTCAATTCATGATCCCCGATGAACATGGTAGCTTGATTAAAATAAACGGGTCATAGAAAGAGAAGATGATGGTTCTTCACAAGTTGAACGCAAGGCTTCATGTGGGAAATGAAAGAGGACACAAGATTGAGTATATTTTTTATGGTCCTTTGTTGGAAGCTTGCATTTTCGTTATCAATCAAGAACAAGCATTTGAAGTGGGATTTCAAATGAAGACTAATTGTAAATGAAGCAAAGCTTAACTTAACGTGGATTGGATAAGTGATGAAGAGATCAACCAAGATGTCTAGGGTGAGGGACTAAGCAATCTTTGGGGCTCTAGCTAGGCCGCCATTTCGTGTTTTGCTAAGGTGAAGTTCTAGCATCCGTGGGGTCTTCAAGTATAATATTCAATCCTTAATCGAGGGAAGCATTGCATCAAGTTCACAAGTTGAGATTGGCAATTTGGAGTGACTTAAGGATCTAAGTGTGCATTTCTATGCTATATGGAAAGATCTTAAGCCACTAGCTTAAGTATGGATGTGCTCAAGACATTAGTCTAAGTTGGAAGCCCTCAAGTGGAAAGTGATCAAGTATGGCAAGATTGAAGACATTCAAGCTCAAGAGGTTGACAAGTTGTTTTTATTTAATCTTGAGTATAGGTATGTCGTACTATCAAGAGGGATGCAACTTTCGCTTTATGACCAAGTCAAGTGCTCTTAGAAAACCTATGTGAGAAACAGCCTCACAGTGTGCTAACACCACCTCCTAACCTAACCTGAGCCACTTCATCTTTTAGGTGAAGTGTTAGTTTGATAGAAAGGGTTTTGGGGGTTTCTCGGGCTCCACCGGTCTGACCGGTGGAGGCACCGGTCTGACCGGTGCAACTAGGCCCAACGGCTAGTTTTTTAAACACCGGTCTGACCGGTGCCGCCTGACAGCTAACGGCTAGTTTTCTCCTTTTGGGGTATAAGTACCCCAAGCCCTCCTCTTGGATGGGCTGCTGTTCTTGGTGAACTTGTTGAGCTTCCAGGTCATTTCTAGCAAGCCAAAAGCCTTAGTGGCTCTCCCCAACCTCTCTCTTTGTGAGATTTGTGGATTCAAGCCACATCGTTGAGTTGGGTTGAGTTAGTGAGATCTTGAGAGCCTTTGTGAGCTAACAAGAGCATTTCCATAGCTTGAGCACTTGAGTTTCGCGTCTACAAGCATTGAAGCATTTGTTACTCTTGGAGGTTCGCCTCCTAGACGGCTAGGCATCGCCGGCTAGCTCCCAAGTTGTGGTGAGCAGCGGCAAGTTTGTGAGGGCTGTGATCTTGCCTCTTCGTGGAAAAGATCGCCTTAGTGGAATCGAGGAAAGTGGTTGAAAGAGGCCCGGCTTGTTGTGGGAGACCTCTTGTGGTTCCCTTGCAAGCTCCTCAACGGAGACGTAGCTTCCTTGGTGGAAGTGAACTTCGGGAAACAAATCCTTGCGTCTCTTTGTGACTTGCCTCTCTAAGTTGTTTTCTAGCATATTTGATTTGCTTCCGCTTCGATCGACTTGGGTGTGCTATTTGTGTGTGCAGGGATCATTTCCCTGCTCGGGATCATCTACTCAGGCCACTCACCAAGTTTGGTTCGTGCTAGAAGTCAAGAGGAGCTTGAAGCTGTTTTTGCAGGTGCTCTGTGCTGCACCGGTCTGACCGGTGTAGGGTACCGGTCTGACCGGTGCTCATCTGTGAAGCAAAGCAAGCACCGGTCTGACCGGTGAGGCACACCGGTCTGACCGGTGAAGCCTGGTAGTTCAAGTCTACGGGGAATAAAAGTTTAAATTGGTCGTCCGCCTATTCACTCCCCTCTAGGCGACATCAAGGTCCTTTCAATTGGTATCAGAGCCGAGTGCTCCTATTCGAGCTTAACCGCTTGGAGTTTGACGATGTCGACAACGCGTGAGGTACCTTTTGAGCCTCTAGCTCTAGATGGCTCAAACTATGCTTCTTGGTCAATTCATGTACTCAATTATATTAGGACCATGGGTCCACTTGCTGAGAAGATTGTTATTGCTAGCATTCTACCTCCTCACCTTAGGGAAAACAAAATTAACTTGTCAAAATCATCCCTAGAGGACTTAGAGCGTTGGCAATGCAACTCTCGAGTATTTAACTACATTTGTAGTATGTTGAGTGATGATGTGCAGGAATTTATCTATGAAAGGATTGAGATTGATGCACACAACATTTGGGAAATACTTCGAGAAGAATATGAAAAGCCCAAGTTGATTGATCAAGAACAAACCATGGAGAAGACACTTGAGGAGTGCTCAAGATCTTCACTTAAGTCCATTGAGCCTCAAGTGTCACTTCCCAAGCAAGGAGAAGGCCAGAGAAGCGAAGACGCTGTCCCTCTGCATGGACCGGTCAGACCGGTGAGTCTCACCGGTCAGACCGGTGCCGGCAGGGGCACCAACATGTGCTTGATGGCCAAGAAGGAAAAGAAGAAGAAGACCAAAGGAGGGAAGGTTGAGACAAATGAATCTTCAAGTTCCTCGACTAAGGAACTTGAGGCTCTCAAATCCGAAAACGCCTCTTTGGTTTGTAAGTATGATTCGCTCGCTAGGCAATATGATAAAGTGATAAAATCCTTTGCTTGCGTAGCTGCAGTGGATCAAGATAATGAAATGCTTAAAGAAAAAATAGAGATGCTCACTAGTGAGCATATGGCTCTACAAGCAAAGCACAAGAAACTTGTGTGTTCTCATGAAAAGCTTGTAGATTCTTATGCTTCACTAGAGATAGCTCATGTGGTTGTTCTTTCTTCTGTAAAATTTATGCAACCTCTATCTCACACGTGCACATGCTCACAAGTTCAAATTGATTTGTCTTGCACTAATGATTGTTTCTCTCAAGCAAGCCAATCTAGCATTGAGCATGTACTTGTAGAATCTTGTGATGACCTCATTGCTAAAGAAAATGATGAACTCAAGCAAGAGGTCGAAAAGCTTAAAAGAAACTTGTATGTGTTGAAAGGGAAGAGTCAAGTGCAACCTTCTCAAGATAACCGTGATGACATGGTGAAGAAGCTTGAGAAGGGATCAACCATCACTAGCTTAACTCCCCAACAACACACCAAGACCTACAAGAACAAGATTCAAGAAAAGAGCAAAGTTGGGCATGACAAGTCACTCCATTGCCCAACTAAGCAAAAGGTACAAGAAACACTCTCCAAGAAGACAAGAAGATCAAATAAGTGGAGAGTGTGCTACAAGTGCAGAGAGAAGGGACATCTAGTGGATGCTTACCCAAATGATGCAGCAAGCAGCAGATCTGACCGTGACCGGTCAGACCGGTGCGTAACACTGGTCAGACCGGTGGCGACCAGGTCAGCCACTCCTCAAGGCAACAGGGCAAGAAAGACCCCTTCTCCCAAAATGAGGCTCAGAAGCAAGCAGGGACAAGAAATTACAAGAAATGGTGTGACCAACAAGGACAAAAGCCGTATTTGCTATGAATGTCGTCAAAAAGGTCACATGGGCAAAGATTGTCCAAATGGTAACATTCCTAAATCAGATCTTGTCCATTATAATTTCAAGAAGCTTAGGGAAGACAAAAATAGTACTTATGCTACTAGAGTGGTTAACTCACCTCAAACTAGCATAAGAGCCATTTGGGTCCCCAAGCATCTAGTAACTAACCCCATAGGACCCAACAAGCTTTGGGTACCAAAGAATGCTTCTTGAGCTTGTAGAAATTTAGAGATGCATTGAAGGCATGGTTAAGAAAAAGGGAGATCGTAATTTGATAATTTGGCCATGTGAAGAGCTTAAGAGTCAAAATCTTAAATTCAATGACATCTCGGTAAATTGTACTTAATATTGAGTCTGAGTCACTCTTAGTTCTTAAGTGAACCCTCATGTGTCACAAATCTTGGATTGGTGAAGCATGAGGAAGTGACTTTGACTATTTCTATAAAATTTATCCTCTCATTCCATTCGATGCTTTTAATGGCTCTAGTAGAGCAAATATCTTGCTGAATTTGCAGGTACTAAAATGTGATATGTTCACAAAATCACAAAGCAAGGCAAACAAGATCATCAAGAATGCTGGGACAGCCCACATCGGTCTGACCGGCGGTCCCACCGGTCTGACCGGTGCCTAGCCTGTTCTGGCTGGCGTCGAGTGATCCGGACCACAGGACCGGGTGACCCGATATGTCTCTGGATACAGCCGGGTGACCCGGACCCAGTAACCGGATGACCCGAACCTCGATCGAGGCTGAGCAAGGAGCCACCGGTCTGACCGGTGGGGATAACATGCCTCAAGATGGTTAGGAGACATCTTCTTGATGATCATAAATGAATGGTATGAGCATCTTGACACATTTGAACAGAATTATCATTTATGTGTCATGACCAAGTACGTGAGTGAGCTACTCCATATTCTTAATTGAATATTGTGCAATGATCGAGAAATTCAAAATATCTCTATGCACTAATTAAGGGGAGCTCATCTCATCACTTGTGTCATTTGTGGGTCTAACAATTTCTTCTAGTGATCTTGTAGTCTCATGTACTCGTGCACATTAAGCAAGCTCTTATAAATCATCTTTCTCTAAAGAACACAAGTAAGAGCTAGCAGTTACTAAAATAGATTACATGCACGAATAAAATGGCCTAAGGCAAAGGTATGGTCTCAGAATCTTCTTTACTTATTGAAATGCATCTAGGCCATATACCATGCTAGTGTGCCTTCCTTAGCGTGTAATTGCTTCAAGTGAATTTTGTGTGCCTCTCTAGATATTTGGTTGATACCGTTGCGTTCACTCGACTTTGTGTCTTGTGGTCAATGGTATGAGTCAAATATACTAGAACAGCTATTTGTTTGAAGTGGATGCATGCACTTTGTGTTGTAGGATAGTTTTTCGAAAAATCAACTAGCATGTGTAGGAAGTGTGAAATTTGAAAAATATTTGGTTCTTGGTATTTGTGACCCGATCGACTTATTTGTGACTATTGTTCCCAATGCTTGATTGATGGCTAGTCACAAATGAGAAGATTTTTCTCAAGTCCATTATAATCTCTTTATCTATCTCTCTCTCGCTTGGAAGAATCAAATTTATCAGATAAATTGGATAGCTCTATACTCTTCTAAGGTCTGTGAAAAGTTGGATCATAATCTCGTCAATATTCTTTATCGAACCTGTGTGAAGGAGTAAGGATCAAAATCTTGCAATATCAGTTCAGGCTGTCTTAAGGGTACACCGGTCTGACCGGTGCTACCACCGGTCTGACCGGTGGAACCCTAAAGCCACGGCTTCACTCTTTTGGATCCTAAATGAAAAAGAAAGGAGTTAATCAAGGGTCAGGTGAAGTTTTCAGAGGCAAAATCTCAAGGTTTGGAAGGACGGGTCGGAACTTCCGAGCCTAGGGCGAAACTTCCGATAAGGACTTTCTGTCTGATTCTCAAAAATTGTCGGAACTTCTGACCCTGGACCGGAACTACCGAGCAGGGCCGCTGGTTGAACCAAAGGGGGTCACCGGTCTGACCGGTGGCGCCCGGGAGCTACCCGTGTGTGCACAGTTAAAAAATATCTTCTTTTACCCTTCCTGCTCTCTCTCTTCAATCATTTCACCTGCCATTCATCTTCTTCAACCCGTGGGCACCCTTCTCCTCCTCTCTTCCTCCTCCAAGAACCTCCCATGGAGACCTAGGGTTTCAACCAAGGAAAACCACTTCTCCTCCGTGGAAAAGAACCCCCTAGGGCTGCTAAGGAAGGATCCAAGGAGGCTCATTGGTTTCAAATCAAGTTCTTCTCACCAAAGGTACCTAAAACTTCCTTTTGCCCGATCTCTCTACTCCTTTGGAAGTTTAGGGATTCCTTTGGTAGAACATCTCCTGGCAACATATAGAAGACATACCTATAGATCCATAACGTTTCGTTGGGTACATTGTGAGGATTCAAAATTTGGGGGCGCACGGCTTTCACCGGTCTGACCGGTGAGCGCACCGGTCTGACCGGTGCGGCTCGTCCAACCCTAAAGTGTGCTTTCTTCATGTATCTGACTCTTATCTATCTAGATTTGTCTCATGTTCATCAACATGCTTATCAATCCTGTTCAGGCTGCTAAGGTTGACAGTTAGGACCATTGGCTCTGTACTGGAGGGCACCGGTCTGACCGGTGGCATCCAGAACAGACCCAATTGCTCGAAATTGAGTTTTTAGATTCCAAATCTATTTCAATCTCTATCCTGGTGTCTTATGCATTCCTGTAATCTATTTTGTGACCCAGGGCAGCAGCTATGCCAAGAGTTAAGGAAGGTGCTAAGAAGAGAAAAGAGGAGATCATGTCTCGGAGAGCGGCCACTCCAGGTGCTTTTCCTGGAGGCAGCAGCAGTGGGATGTCTTTGAGGCCGCGTCCATCTCATGAGAGGGCTGAGAATGTTGCTGAAGATACCCAAGGGGCAAGCAGTGATGATGATATTGAGGACGAGACCTATACTGAGGATCTTGATCGCCCTCATGGCAAGGGGCCAGCCACCATGGATGAGGATGAGTACATTGGTGAGGGTGAGGATGATGATACAGGGGGTCGAGAGCAAGATGAGGATGAATACCCTATGGATGAGGATGATGATGATGGTGGTCATGGTGGGCTTAGGATCACAAAGCCCATATATATGTTTCCTAACAAAGCAGAGAATTTTCATGGTTTAGGGAAGACAAAGAAGCTGAAGAAGTTAAGGGACATGAATCCTTATACTAGCGACATGACAGCTTCAGACAACAGGTTTTGGGCTTAGTTTTAGCAGGATTACTACACATCAGTGATCATAAAGAAGCCCAAAATCACTCATCAGGCACAATATGTGGATTGGAACTTCATGGAGTAGAAAAATGACACTATCTTCAATGAGATCATTAGAGTTTGTGAGCAACAAAGGGTGACGGATCTCATGGGATTCAAGTATGATTGGAATAGAGAAATCATTGCTCAGTTTTATGCCACAGTGCACTTTGGATACAAGGATGGTGAAAGAGCTATACTTTGGATGTCAAATGGAGTGAAGTATGGACTTCGCTTCACTAGATTTTTAGCTCTTTTCAACATTGATCCTCAGGACCAACACTATCCCAAGATACATGATGAGGGTTTGCTTGAGCTGGAGGCTATGTGCTTCATGTATCCTAGGGATAAGAGAGCTAGTGTTGGACACGTGAAGGACCTTTACACCTACTATTCAGTTTTGAATAGGCTCCTTCGTGTGACACTTACTCCTAGGGATGGCAACCCCTCCGATGTGTCCAAGTATATGAGGAATTTGATGATAGCTTTGAGACCGGGGGCACCTCCATTCAGTGTGGGGGATTTTATTTGGCAAGAAATCAAGTTCTTATCAGAAGATCCAAAGAAGATTTGCAGCTATAGCCCCTACATCATGTACATGGTTGAGAAAGTCTCTAGGATTGGGTTCCCTAAGGATGTCAGACATAAACCCTTTAGGCCCAATCCTACCAAGTTTCCAAGCATTCCTTCTCCTGAGCATGATCCGAAAATCAGAGAGGAAGAAGGACAAGGATGGGAGCAGCACCAGCCGGAACAGCAGCAGCAGCCTGCTGCCCAGACTGCCACCGGTCTGACTGGTGACGCCCACCGGTCTGACCGGTGGAAGCCTGAGCAGCAGTACCGACCCAGGAAGGCTACCTCTCTAATGCGAAAATTCATAAACTTTCTTTTTGGCATGTGCAAGAGCCAGCATGACATTGAAGTAGCACAACAAAGAGAAAGAAGAGACCGGAAGAAGGAGAGGGATTCTATGAAGATGCTGCATGCACACTTTGGGCTTCAGCCACCTCGCTCACCCATATCTCCTGTTCCACTTGAGGTTCCTATACCTACATTTGAGGAGAGGATAAGAAGCATGGCAAATTCGGGATTGGTGGATCAATATGGCAGCTTCTTATTTGAGTCAGGCGGGGGAGCTCTTCTGCACCACCACCTCCACCTCCTCAGTTTGATTCAGCGGGGACTTCTCAGCATGTTGAGGCTCCAGAGGCTCCTGAGGATTGGGCTAGTCGCATCTCCACTGAAATATTTCAATGGACCTATCCTCAGCCTCCTCCACCTCCACCTCAGGGTATAGTTGATCTTTCCTTTGATCTTTATCCATCATCAAAATTTCAAGAATTTATTTCTTACATCTCCTATACTTTGTCTCGCTTATCTTTAAATAGGAGATGGATCCGGATGGTCCACTTGGCGTTGATCGGCTGCAGCTACACCTTCTCCAGGCCCTTCTTGGATGTTTGATGACAAAGGGGGAGAAGATGGATTGAAAGCTTACCGTTTCAGTAGCTAGTGCAGCAGGGTAGTGGTCACCGGTCTGACCGGTGGCTGCACCGGTCTGACCGGTGCCGGCTGATGAGAGCAGCCGTGTAATAAAATTTGGAATTCAAATTCTATTTCTTAATGGGCTTGAGAACTTTGTATGAGTGCTTGTTTGTGTGTTGAACTTATTTATGTAATAATTAAGTGACCTTATGCTAGAATGTGATGCATGATTTGTATGGTGTATTGTTTGTGTTGGCTAAATGGGGTATGGTGATCTAAACCGGCTTTCAACCCCGGTCTGATCGCTTTAGCCCAGATAGCACGCACTATTTTGAGTTTTGTGTGCTGACTGGACCTGACCGGTCTGACCGGTCAGGGTCACAGGTCTGACCGGTGACCGCCTGGTTCCTGTACTGGTTGAGCCTGACCGGTCTGACCGGTCAGGAGCACCGGTCTGACCGGTGGCATCCAGCCAGAACACTTGTTATTTTTCTGTGTGCTTATCTTGTCATATGCATCACACATTTTTTTTGTCACTCACACATGTTGCACTCCACTGATTCTAAGATATATGGGGAGCTCTCATGTTTTTCTCCCAAATTTGTGCTTTTGGCATTTGAGGCCAAAACTTTGAAATTCCATTCAAAGCACAAATTAAGGGGGAGCTCTAACTATATCTAAGAATCGAATGGCGCTTTATTATCATATTTGTAAGCTTTAATCGAGTTGTCATCAATCACCAAAAAGGGGGAGATTGAAAGTGCGTCTAGGCCCCTAAGTGGATTTTGGTGAATTGAATGACAAAGCGATTAAAGGTCTTACATGTTTGTCTAAGATTGTGAGCAGGTTTTATTTGTATATTCATAAGTTATTGTTGGGATATATATAGGGGTGAATGAATATTGTATGGCTCACATTGGAGAAGACAAATATATGTATGATCTTAAGACATAGTGGCAAATATCAAGCAAATGAAGAAAGATGAATATCGGGAATATTGTAAGGAGGTCAATTCATGATCCCCGATGAACATGGTAGCTTGATTAAAATAAACGGGTCATAGAAAGAGAAGATGATGGTTCTTCACAAGTTGAATGCAAGGCTTCATGTGGGAAATGAAAGAGGATACAAGATTGAGTATATTTTTTATGGTCCTTTGTTGGAAGCTTGCATTTTCGTTGTCAATCAAGAACAAGCATTTGAAGCGGGATTTCAAATGAAGACTAATTGTAAATGAAGCAAAGCTTAACTCAACGTGGATTGGATAAGTGATGAAGAGATCAACCGAGATGTCTAGGGTGAGGGACTAAGCAATCTTTGGGGCTCTAGCTAGGCCGCCATTTCGTGTTTTGCTAAGGTGAAGTTCTAGCATCCGTGGGGTCTTGAAGTATCATAGTCAAGCCTTAATCGAGGGTAGCATTGCATCAAGTTCACAAGTTGAGATTGGCAATTTGGAGTGACTTAAGGATCTAAGTGTGCATTACTATGCTATATGGAAAGATCTTAAGCCACTAGCTTAAGTATGGATGTGCTCAAGACATTAGTCTAAGTTGGAAGCCCTCAAGTGGAAAGTGATCAAGTATGGCAAGATTGAAGACATTCAAGCTCAAGAAGTTGACAAGTTGTTTTTATTTAATCTTGAGTATAGGTATGCCGTACTATCAAGAGGGATGCAACTTTCGCTTTATGACCAAGTCAAGTGCTCTTAGAAAACCTATGTGAGAAACAGCCTCAGAGTGTGCTAACAACCCCTCCTAACCTAACCTGAGCCACTTCATCTTTTAGGTGAAGTGTTAGTTTGATAGAAAGGGTTTTGGAGGTTTCTCGGGCTCCACTGGTCTAACTGGTGGAGGCACCGGTCTGACCAGTGCAACTAGGCCCAACGGCTAGTTTTTCAAACACTGGTCTGACTGGTGTGGAGCACCGGTCTGACCGGTGCCGCCCGACAGCTAACGACTAGTTTTCTCCTTTTGGGGTATAAGTACCCCAAGCCCTCCTCTTGGATGGGCTGCTGTTCTTGGTGAACTTGTTGAGCTTCCAGGTCATTTCTAGCAAGCCAAAAGCCTTAGTGGCTCTCCCCAACCTCTCTCTTTGTGAGATTTGTGGATTCAAGCCATATCTTTGAGTTGGGTTGAGTTAGTGAGATCTTGAGAGCCTTTGTGAGCTAACAAGAGCATTTTCATAGCTTGAGCACTTGAGTTTCGCGTCTACAAGCATTGAAGCATTTGTTACTCTTGGAGGTTCGCCTCCTAGACGGCTAGGCATCGCCGGCTAGCTCCCAAGTTGTGGTGAGCAGTGGCAAGTTTGTGAGGGCTGTGATCTTGCCTCTTCGTGGAAAAGATCGCCTTAGTGGAATCGAGGAAAGTGGTTGAAAGAGGCCCGGCTTGTTGTGGGAGACCTCTTGTGGTTCCCTTGCAAGCTCCTCAACGGAGACGTAGCTTCCTTGGTGGAAGTGAACTTCGGGAAACAAATCCTTGCGTCTCTTTGTGACTTGCCTCTCTAAGTTGTTTTCTAGCATATTTGATTTGCTTCCGCTTCGATCGACTTGGGTGTGCTATTTGTGTGTGCAGGGATCATTACCCTGCTCGGGATCATCTACTCAGGCCACTCACCAAGTTTGGTTCGTGCTAGAAGTCAAGAGGAGCTTGCAGTTGTTTTTGCAGGTGCTCTGTGCTGCATCGGTCTGACCGGTGTAGGGTACCGGTCTGACCTTTGCTCATCTGTGAAGCAAAGCAAGCACCGGTCTGACCGGTGAGGCACACCGGTCTGACCGGTGAAGCCTGGCAGTTCAAGCCTGCGGGGAATAAAAGTTTAAATTGGTCATCCGCCTATTCACCCCCCCTCTAGGTGACATCAAGGTCCTTTCAAGTACCGACTCATTAGTTGATAAGCAACAGATGAAGGAAGAAATCAAGCAAGAACTCAAGGATCAGATGGAGAAGGATATGCTTGACATGATGTCACGAGGGTACCAGGTGGTGTTTGCACCAGTGTCCAATCGCACAAGCCCTTCACCCGCCGGACTGAAGAGCAGCTGTGTGTCCGCAGATAATGTAGGTTTGATCAACGGCGCTACAGAGTTGTCGACAGAGGTAGTGCACATTGCTTCCCCCACACAGGAAGACCTTATAGGCACGTTGATTGAACCCACAGACTGTGGCCTATGGATCATATTTCACGGTGTTGAATGTGAAGCTGCAATTGGTGTGGTTCAACCAAAGCAGACTACGCTACATACAGTCCCGATTTAGGAAGACTGTGTTGTGGTCGAAATGCTGCATGTATATGCTGTCTTTAGGGATCACGCGCTGGAACACCCTCCTAATGACAAGGTGACGACACTTAGAGAAGCTCTACACCAGAGGATACAGTGGAAGAGGTGTCACATTCACATCAAGGGAGCACCAATTCCAAAATCTTGTTCGCACACTACGGTACACATTCCTTCTAGTTCACAGACTACAAGACAGGTTTCTTCCTCACATGGTTTCCTAGCTCCTCCTCCTCCTCCACCCCTAGAACTGCAAATTACAAGATAGGTTCCTTCCTCACCTGGTTCCCCACCACCTCCTCCTCCTCCTCCACCCCAGAAGCGCAAATTATAGGACAGGTTCCTTCCTCACTTGGTTCCCCACCTCCTCCACCCCCAGAAGCGCAAATTACAGGACAGGTTCCTTCCTCACCTGGTTCTCCACCTCCTCCTCCTCCACCACCCCAGAAGCACAAATTATAGGACATGTTCCTTCCTCACTTGGTTCCCCACCTCCTCCTCCTCCACCCCCAGAATCGCAAATTACATCCCCACCTCCTCCTCCTCCTCATGAAACAACAAAACCTCCATCCCCAAACAAAAGTGCTCAAAATAATGATGCCAAAGCAGGAGCCCAGAATCATGTGTTGGCTAATACCGAGAAATCTGTCGACGGCAATTCGAAGAAAGCTGCAGGTTAGGCCTGCTAATGGGGATTAACCCGCTCCAGACCCGCCCCTACCCACAACCAATTAGAAGACGCGGGTCTCTCAACCCACCCCGCCCTGCAACTGTAGCAACCCAACCCACCCCGCACCATCTGTGCGGGTTGAGTCGCTGGCTCGCTGCAGCCTGCAGCAGTGCAGCACCGGCCACGACGCCATGGTCATCTCCACATCACCCTCCGCCCGCTTTCCCAATCCCATCCCAACCCTGTTCGTCTCCGGGACGGCCCAAGTTTTCAATCCCTAACGACACACCGGTGACCCTTCCTTCCCCGGTTCTAGGTAGGGCACCTACTCCAAACAAAGAAATTAGCTTAGATTCATGATCATTTATTGAATTTGGGTTTGATGGGAGTAGCCGTGCCCTCAACTGAATTTGGGTTCAGTTTAATTTCAAAAAATCCTACCCTGAAATCAGTCTTAGGCTCTTGGGGCGCCATTATCTGTGCCCATTTCATTTCATTTCGACTAATATTTTTTCCATCAGGCTGCTGCGACTGCAACTGACTGCAACAAGGCATGACGTGGGGAGGTCTGTTCTTGAGCTTGGGTCGCCCCATGAAGGAGCAGCAGAAGGCCTGCCTAGCAGAGGATGGTGGGTTCAGCAAAACCCCGCCACTGGGAGCCACCGCACGACGGGGTTGGGTGGGGTATGTGAGGAGCGCGGCGGTGAGTGGCGGAGTCAACCGGTCAAGGCTGCGCAGTGGGGCGGCTTGGGTTCCGGCGGTCGCCGTCGCTGTCGCGGCCTACGGCTGACGGCTGGCTGTTGCTGCTGCGCCTCCGTCTATCTCCTCACGGAAGAAGTCGTCCGCCTGCAGCCACCCCACCGCCGGCGACTCCAGCTCCGGCGAGGACTCGCCGCCGCCAGCGCTAGAGATGCCGAAACGCGCACCCCGTCGTGAGATTTCAACCCGTCCGACCCGCATCACAGTAGCCCCGACCCGACCCGCCCCGGTAGCCTCTAGTACCCATTCCCACCCATCCCCATGAACCCCCGCACGTGAACCCACCTCGAAATACTCTGCAACAAGGCATGACGTGGGGAGGTCTGTTCTGGAGCTTGGGTCGCCCCACGAAGAAGCAGCAGAAGGCCTGCCTAGCAGAGCCTCGTGGATTCAGTAGAACCCCGCCGCTGGGAGCCGCCGCGCGATGGGGTTGGGTGGGGTATGTGAGGAGCGCGGTGGTGAGTGGCGGAGTCAACCGGTCAAGGCTGCGTAGTGGGGCGGCATGGGTTCCGGCAGTCGCCGTCGCTGTCGCGGCCTACGGCTGACGGCTGGCTGTTGCTGCTGCGCCTCCGTCTATCCCCTCGCGGAAGAAGTCATCCGCCTGCAGCCACCCCACCGCCGGCGACTCCAGCTCCGGCGAGGACTCGCCGCCGCCGGTGCTAGAGATGCCGAAACGCGCACCCTGTCGTGAGATTTCAACCCGTCCGACCCGCATCACAGTAGCCCCGACCCGACCCGCCCCGGTAGCCTCTAGTACCAATTCCCACCCATCCCCATGAACCCCCGCACATGAACCCACCCCGAAATCCTCTGCAAAAAGGCATGACGTGGGGAGGTCTGTTCTTGAGCTTGGGTCGCCCCACGAAGGAGCAGCAGAAGGCCTGCCTAGCAGAGGCTGGTGGGTTCAGCAGAACCCCACCGCTGGGAGCCGCCGCACGACGGGTTTAGGTGGGGTATGTGAGGAGCGCGGCGGTGAGTGGCGGAGTCAACCGGTCAAGGCTGCGCAGTGGGGCGGCTTGGGTTCCGGCGGTCGCCGTCGCTGTCGCGGCCTACGGCAGACGGCTGGCTGCTGCTGCTGCACCTCTGTCTATCCCCTCGCAGAAGAAGTCGTCCGCCTGCAGCCACCCTACCGCAGGTGACTCCAGCTCCGGCGAGGACTCACCGCCGCCGGCGCTAGAGATGCCGAAACGCGCACCCTGTCGTGAGATTTCAACCCGTCTGACCCGCATCACAGTAGCCCTGACCCGACCCGCCCCGCCCCGGTAGCCTCTAGTACCTATTCCCACCCATCCCCATGAATCCCCGCACGTGAACCCACCCCGAAATCCCCATTCCACCCCTGAGGTAGTGCACATTGCTTCCCCCACACAGGAAGACCTTATAGGCACGTTGACTGAACCCACAGACTGTGGCCTATGGATCATATTTCACAGTGTAGAATGTGAAGCTGCAATTAGTGTGGTTCAACCAGAGCAGACTACGCTACATACAGTCCCGATTTAGGAAGACTGTGTTGTGGTCAAAGTGCTGCATGTATATGCTGTCTTTAGGGATCACGCGCTGGAACACCCTCCTAATGACGAGGTGATGACACTTGGACAAGCTCTACACCAGAGGATACAGTGGAAGAGGTGTCACATTCACATCAAGGGAGCACCAGTTCCAAAATCTTGTTCGCACACTACGGTACACATTCCTTCTAGTTCACAGACTACAGGATAGGTTTCTTCCTCACATGGTTTCCTAGCTCTTCCTCCTCCTCCACCCCTAGAACTGCAAATTACAGGACAGGTTCCTTCCTCACCTGTTCCCCACCTCCTCCTCCTCCTCCACCCCAGAAGCACAAATTATAGGACAGGTTCCTTCCTCACTTGGTTCCCCACCTCCTCCTCCTCCACCCCAGAAGCGCAAATTACAAGACATGTTCCTTCCTCACCTGGTTCTCCACCTCCTCCTCCTCCACCCCAGAAGCGCAAATTACAGGACATGTTCCTTCCTCACCTGGTTCCCCACCTCCTCCTCCTCCACCCCTAGAATCGCAAATTACATCCCCACCTCCTCCTCCTCTTCATGAAACAACAAAACCTCCATCCCCAAACGAAAGTGCTCAAAACAATGATGCCGAAGCAGGAGCCCAGAGTCATGTGTTGGCTGATACCGAGAAATCTATCGACGACAATTCAAAGAAAGCTGCAGGTTAGGCCTGCTAATGGGGATTAACCCGCTCTAGACCCGCCCCTACCCACAACCAATTAGAAGACGTGGGTCTCTTAACCCACCCCGCCCTACAACTGTAGCAACCCAACCCACCCCGCCCCATCTGTGCGGGTTGAGTCGCCGGCTCGCTGCAGCCTGCAGCAGTGCAGCGCCGGCCACGACGCCATGGCCATCTCCGCATCACCCTCCGCCCGCTTCTCCCAATCCCATCCCAACCCTGTTCGTCTTCGCGACGGCCCGAGTTTTCAATCCCCAACGACACACCGGTGACCCTTCGTTACCCGGTTCTAGGTAGGGCACCTACTCCAAACAAAGAAATTAGCTTAGATTCATCATCATTTACTGAATTTGGGTCCGATGGGAGTAGCCGTGCCCTCAATTGAATTTGGGTTCAGTTTAATTTCAGAAAATCCTGCCCTGAAATCAGTCTTGGGCTCTTGGGGTGCCATTATCTGTGCCCATTTCATTTCATTTCGACTAATAATTTTTCCGTCAGGCTGCTGCAATTGCAACTGACTGCAACAAGGCATGACATGGGGAGGTCTGTTCTTGAGCTTGGGTCGCCCCACGAAGGAGCAGCAGAAGGCCTGCCTAGCAGAGGCTGGTGGGTTCAGCAGAACCCCGCCGCTGGGAGTCGTCGCGCGACGGGGTTGGGTGGGGTATGTGAGGAGCGTGGTGGTGAGTGGCGGAGTCAACCGGTCAAGGCTGCGCAGTGGGGAGGCTTGGGTTCCGACGGTCGCCGTCGCTGTCGTGATCTACGGCTGACGGCTGGCTGCTGCTACTGCTGTGCCTCCGTCTATCCCCTCGTGAAAGAAGTCGTCCGCCTGCAGCCACCCCACCACCGGTGACTCCAGCTCTAGCGAGGACTCGCCGCCGCCGGCGCTAGAGATGCCAAAACGCGCACCCTGTCGTGAGATTTCAACCCGTCCGACCCGCGTCACAGTAACCCCGACCCGACCCGCCCCAGTAGCCTCTAGTACCCATTCCCACCCATCCCCATGGACCCCCACACGTGAACCCACCTCGAAATCCCCATTCCACCCCGAAATACCCATTACCCAGATATTGGGCCCAAATATTCCACCCCGCCTACTGCAGGTACATCTGGGCCCAATATCTCTGTAATAGCTGTTGTTGACGGTTCAAAACCGTGTTCAACTTCATCGCAAGTACACGGAGTGACTTGGTGCCTTTTTCACCAAGGGAGGGGACCCCTAAGGTTCTTGTCAATCCACAGAGCAAGGGGATTGCTAGCATTCGATCTAAAGCTAATATAGTTGATTAAGACAACCTTTAACTAGAGATTAATCTAAGAGCAAACTAATCTTAAAACAAAAAGGTATGTGAGGTGAACTAGATGTAGAGGACACTTGCCCATAGGGTCTAGGATACATGAACATGCAACCGCCAAGAAAGATAAAAACCAATCTAATCTATTGAGGTGTGACCACGACTTCACCCTTTTCCTTCTCTCGCACTGTCATTACGCGAAGGCAATCAAGGAAAAACAACGAACGATCACGGTGTGTTGAAGGGATCAACGGGAGTAGTGAGACCTAAACACCCGAAAAGCACGGTAGCAAGCCTTAAACATGAAAGCATCATCAACATGAAACCAATAGATTGAAACCATAAACAAGTCGGCGATTAAATGACATGATCCATTACAACCCCATGGACAAATGAGAAGATTACCCCATCAAGACGCTAAGCATAGCATCGTTGATCATGGTGGATGCTTCCGACGGTGCGTCCTTCAACTCCGGGGGTGTTGTAGCAGTGCCTCGACGTCCTCCTTCGCTTGTGGCCGCCTCCTTGGACTAGATGAATGTTTCTTCCCGAGTGCTCTCCTCGAATGTCTTTCGATTCAACCTCTCCTCATGAATGGATTCTTTCGGGGGGTATTTATCTCTGTTTTTGACGAAGGGCGGCACCGGACAATACTTAGGGTTGAAGGATCTTCGCGCACAAGAAACCGGGGGCCGAACCGACGCCGGAAAGGGTTGGGCCAGCCGGCCTGGGCCCTTCCCGGCCCGGTTCGGTCGCCCCTTCCTCTGAGTGGCCCGTCTTGGTATTTTGGACTTTGACCCCAATATTTGTGTCTTTTTGGCATCATCAACCCTGCGATAAATATAGGGGGTCTTCTCGTACGAAATCCGATCTTTATGTCTTGGTCCTCAAAGATGTTTTGTCGTAGCACCTTGGTCCTTGCCACCTTTGGGAGTGAGTTTGCCTTGCACTTGAACACGAACAGGACTCCTCATTTACTCCTTTGAACCCGATGTGACTCCGTCCCTTTAGTCCATGTTTTCCTACAAAAACATCACACTTCCAAATGCACATACAAAGTTGAACTTGTTATATCATTAGTGTGCCTAGTGGCGGGCAAGTACCATGATGAAGTTCAAACCAAAGTGTAATGAACATGTTTGGAGCACCAAAATTCACCGTCAACATCTCCCCCACGCTTAGATCTTGCTCGTCCTCGAGCAAGTTTCATGCAAAAGAACACTTGTCCATGGAGTTAAAACTTGTGTCATAAGTTCCTTTCTTACAAGTTAGTCAACCTTTCATCTTTGATATAAGAAACATGAAAACAATAAACACTATATGGATCATGGGCGTTTTAGGAAATTACCCAATCAAGTCTTACCCCACAACTTATACCTTTTTGCCGGAGGTCCTTTATCCAACCATACTTACTTTCTTACTTCCGCCGGAGGGTTTTGAGCTTTTTCAAAAATAAAAGTCCTGCAACAAGTATTAGACAAAATCTTCCTCCAAGTTCTCACATGTCGCTCATTTAAGGTGGCTATCCTAAACAATTCATGAACTCTCATCTCCCATAAGTCTCTCATTTAAATATATGGTGGAGCTATAGGTAAGGCTAGTGAAGTTAACACAAATATTATCAAGCTAGGAAACTTCTCTAATAGTTGTTCACCTTCCGAGCCAATGATCATGAGAATGAAACCATAATGTGAGGGTGTCAAGGATAAGAAGATTTAGAATGGTGGACATGTGCAAAAGGGAAAAGAAAATATGACTCCAAGGCCCTAATGATGTCCTTGTTGTCGGATTGCACATGGTTGGAATATTGAAGATTCGTTCTCAACAACATCACATCCTTCCTTTGCACTTCTTTTGATCTTCACTTGACTTGTTATCCCTTCTTATACCTTTCTTGCTTTGCCTTTGAATTCCTCTTTCCTCTTTCTTCTTTATTCCTTTTTCTTTTCTTTTCTATTTTTTTTCTTTTCTCTTACTTTTTTTTCTTTTTGCTTGACATCTTTATCTCTTCTCCAAAGCTTTACGCTCGCCTCCTTGGCGTGGAAATACAATCTGAAATTTAACCAAAATCCTTGCTAGAGACGGAACGAATCTTCGGGCATAGGTTGTGTTCAAGGAATAAGATGGATAAAAAGATATTATGGGTTGGGTATGGAATCCGATGATACATGGGACTTTCAATGTGAGAGTCTCGTTACCGAATATATGACGAGGCTAGCAATAAAAGATATAAAGCAAGGACATGATCATTGCTTGAAATTAGAACTTCCAAGAGAGAAAAGCCCTAACCCAATTCATCATGCTAACAACACTTATAGTGGAATGAATATATAAAGGCTTTGTATAGGATAAGCTTGTCTCTCTACTTGGAAGAAGAAGATGCTAACCTTTATTGCAAGGGGTTTTTCATGTAATTTTCAGAAATAAAAACCTCCAACTTTGTAATAATTGTAGCATAGCTAAACAAGGTTCTAGCTCAAAGTAAAGTATGGGTGCTCTCACGGGCAAGAACCCACTAAGCACCACAGAAACTTTTGTGCTCATTGCTCATGATCGAATATAAAGATAAAAGATAGATAAACGAGTAAGCAAGAAAAATAAAACACACGACTCTTTTTTTTATTTTTTATTGACTCAACGCTAACATTAACACACCATCAAGCTAAAAAAAAAAGAAAAACTTCAAACCAAACCAACCAAACTACTAGGGCAAAAAGTTTTTTGGAACTAGCACTAGTTCCTCCCCCACGCTTAGACCATACGACGTCCTCGTCGTAATTTTTTTTTCAAAAAGAACAAAGGGGAAGAACAACTGCAAAATTCACAAAATACGCTAAAAAGAAATAAAAACTAAAATATATACATGTGACGTACCTTGTTTTTCGTCCTAGGCTCGATGCTCGGGTTCATCCTCCATTGTGAAAATGTCAACGCAGTGTAGGGGCACGACGTCGGGTTCAATATAGACCTTTAGCCGCTGACCATTCACCACGTATTGGTCATCTTTTGCATCCATGATAGTAATCGCTCCATTGGAGAACACCGAATGTACCACATAAGGTCCGTCCCATTTGCTTTGTAACTTCCCTTTTCCAAAAGTTTTAAACCTTGAATTGTAGAGAAGGACCTTATCTCCTTCCTTAAACTCTTTTCCTTTAAGTCTTTTATCATACCAGATCCTCTCTTTGTAAATGTTTCGACTTTCATAAGCCTTCAACCTCATCTCTTCTAGCTCGCTAATTTGGATTCTTCTTTTCATCCTTGCAGCATCTAAGTTGAGGCTCATCTCCTTTATTGCCCAATATGCCTTATGCTCTAGCTCAACCGGAAGATGACAAGCCTTGCCATATACAAATTGGTATGGAGTCATACCTATCGGTGTCTTGAATGCCGTCCGATATGCCCACAATGCTCCATCCAATTTCTTTGACCAATCCTTGCCTCCCTTCTCAATAGTCTTATTGAGGATGCTCTTTAGTTGCCTATTTGATGTTTCTGCTTGTCCATTGGTTTGTGGATGATAGGCCGTAGCCACTCTATGCTCGATTCCCAATTTGGACAAACACTTTCGAAAGCTATTCCCGGTGAAATGAGTCCCTCCGTCGCTTATCAAGATTCTCGGAACACCGTAGCGAGGAAAAATGATATTCTTAACCATTGAGATGGACTCCTCCGTTGACACCTTACGACATGGTATAGCTTCCACCTACTTGGACACATAATCAACCATGACAAGTATATGCTCATATCCATGTGAGTTTGTAAATGGTCCCATGAAGTCGATTCCCCAAACATCAAATAAATCAATTTGCAAATTATAATTCAAGGGCATGGCATTCCTTTGAGATATGTTACCGGTTCTTTGGCATACGGGGCAAGAGGCAACATACCTTTTAGCATCTTCATGCATTTCCGGCCAATAAAATCCGCTGGCCCATACCTTTGCTTCAGTTCGGAAATGCCCATAATGTCCTCTGTATTCCGCCGAGTGACACTTCCTTATTATTTCTTGCCTCTCTTCTCTTGGTACACACCTTCTCAACACACCATCGGATCCAAGTCTAAAAAGGTAAGGCGAATCCCAAAAATATTTTCTGCTCTCGGAGATTACCCTTCTTTGTGCATTCTTGTCTAAGTGATCGAGTGGTATTTTTTGAATCGCTCGAATGATGTCAATCATCCAACTATCCTTATCAATTACTCGATAGAGGTGATCGTCGCTCATCTTCTCTTCAATGGGCTCCTTATCATCCTCATGATTTATCCTTGATAGGTGATCAGCCACAACATTCTCCGACCCTTTTTTGTCTCGAATTTCAACATCAAATTCTTGTAATAGCAGGATCCATTGAATCAACGTTGGCTTGGCATTTGTTGACATTGCTAACGTCATCGACTAGAAACGGATATAAGATCCATCTCTATCGACGGCACCAGAAATGCAAAGGTATATCTTAACATGATGCTAAGTGTATATCAGATGTTGCTTTCAAATTAAACTAAAAGGTGAACTCCGACACGATTCATAGCACAACTCGATATAGGTTGTCAGCCCTGACAGGTGTGCCAGAAAACGCATGGATATGGTACTCTTACATATGCCTTGGATCTCTAGAAAAGAAGATGTATATAAACAGGGAATCCGCAAGCGCACAGATATGAATATACCATTGTAGCATTTTAACCAGGAGTAAAACCAGGTATCGTATTTATATTCTACCACAGGGAAAGAAGTCTTTCTAATCCATAATAGCTAATACATGCTCATCTCTCAGTTTTATAATGTAGAGTGGCCAAAATATATCAATTGCTATAAACAGGGGTAAGTCAAATAAAGATAAAGATATTGATAGCATTGTTCAAGTCATAACATCATGAGCAGCTAGAAAGTGTCATTATAGCAAGAGAAACATAGCAAAGTCTAGTTAAAGAGGATACTCCTCGGTAACTCTAAACTATATGTCAGTGCAAACTATGATTAGTGCAAACATTTAACAATCATGGAAGAAGAACTATTATATCAATGCATGGGGAGACTATCCAGGAGGATCAAGGCCGAAACTTGAAACAACCCAAACAGTATAAGGCTCCACAAGTCCTATACACGGGGGGTGGACTGCGAAGGACTCAATAGTGCTGTCACCACCACGATCTACCACACGACCCGGCATATAGGGTGCAATCGCAGATAAATACAATATAAGCACCACGCTTACACTGTCTTTACCGTTCACCCATGTTAACAAATGATCTAGGTGAGGGCTATACAACTCCATACATGAATATAAAGGCAAATCAACTATGCTAAACATGTAATCATAATAAACACCAAAGCATATAATGTCGAATATAATCATTGATAAGAACATATGTCTATATAACAAATGTAAGGAACTAGATAAGAACTTACAAGAGCGAAGCTAGATCAGTATCTCGATCAGCCTCTAGACGATTAGGAGCCAAGTAGACGCCTTGCCTCCTCCTAGATCTAGACTAGCTAGCTACTCTGCTATATGGTGTTTCTAGGGCGTAGTATCTCTGACTTGATGACTTGATCTGGTGTATGCAAACTCAGGTTTCCAGATGCCTCTACCAGGGGGTAGGGGGCTGCTTATATAGCCCTGAGGGGTAGACGGGCGCCGTTTGATCAAACCGACCTAACGAGTGGTTTAGATTGATCCTCATAGGCGGTGGAAGAACCTTCTGGAAGTAGGGCTGAGGTGGCGCCCGGGGGAGGCCGACCGGCCCCACCACCAGGCCGATCGGGCTGGGGTGGGCCCCCCTCGGGGCCCACTTCAGCCAGGTGGTCCGTCATTTCTTCTAGATGCTTCTTTCTTGGGTGCCAAGTCTAGTTGAGTTCCGGAGCCTTCTGGAGTCTTCTAGATTTGATTCTTTTAGCGCTTTTCCCGAATGGTTCCTGGATTTATATAATTTACCAAATCTCCAAAAAAACTGTTAGTGGCACCCTATTCTAAGTTGATATTAACATTTATGCCCTTTTCTCATGTTTAGTTGACTTATAAATATATAGGATAAGATGTGTCAACAGCTTCCTTCTTTGACAAGAGATACTTAATTGCCGCATGATCAGTGTAGACAATCACCTTGGAGTTCACAATGTATGATCTAAATTTTTCGAAGGCAAACACAATCGCAAGCAACTCCTTCTCTGTTGTTGCATAATTTAATTAAGCTTCATTAAGAGTTTTACTAGCATAATATATAGCAAGTACCTTGCCTTCTTTTCGTTGCCCCAAGACGGCTCCAACGGCATAGTCACTAGCATCACACATTATCTCGAATGGCTGACTCCAATCAGGCAGTTGAATGATTGGTGTGGTCACGAGAGCTTTCTTTAGTGTCCGGAATGCCGCCAAGCACTTGTCATTAAAATCAAATGGTACATCCTTTTGAAGAAGGTTAGTTAATGGCTTGGTGATCTTTGAGAAATCCTTGATAAATCTTCTATAAAATCCCACATGGCCCAAGTAGCTCATCAAAGATTTGATATCCGTCAGTGGTGGAAGTCTCTTGACCGCCTCGACTTTGGCTTTATCCACCTCAATGCCCCTTACGGATATCACGTGTCCCAACACTATACCTTGCTTCACCATAAAGTGGCATTTCTCCCAATTGAGCACCAAGTCAACCTCCGCACATTTCATGAGAACCTTGTCCAAGTTGGCTAAACAATCCGCAAAAGTTTTCCCATAGATGGAAAAATCATCCATGAACACCTCGACAATCTCTTCAATGAATTCCGAAAACACCGCCATCATGCAACGTTGGAAAGAGGCTGGAGCATTGCACAAACCAAAGGGCATCCTTCTATATGCAAATGTTCCATATGGGCAAGTAAACGTTGTCTTGTGTTGATCTTTCCGGTGAATAGGAATTTGCATGAACCCCGAGTACCCATCAAGAAAGCAAAAATAGGAATGATTTGCTAACCTGTCAAGCATCTCGTCGATGAACGGTAGGGGGAAGTTATCCTTCTTCATTGCTTTATTCAATTTCTGATAATCAATGCACATCCTCCATCCGGTCACAGTCCTTTGAGGAATTAACTCATTCTTCTCATTCTTCACCATGGTCAAGCCTCCTTTCTTTGGCACACAATGTACGGGGCTCACCCATTCGCTATGCGGTACCGGGTAAATGATTCCGGCGTCCAATAACTTGATCACCTCCTTCTTCATCACCTCTCGCATGGCATGGGTTAACCTCCTTTGATGGTCCACTACGGGCTTGCATTGATCCTCCATAGGTATGCGATGAGTACAAAAGGCTGGGCTAAGTCCTTTGAGATCATTTATTGAATACCTGATCACATTCTTGTGTTTCTTCAATAAATTCAGCAACATCTCATTTTCTTCGGGGCTCAACTCGTTGCTCACAATGACGGGATAGGTCTTGTCCGGCCCCAAAAATTCATACCTCAATCCCTTAGGCAAAGGTTTGAGGTCCACCTCCGGCACTTCTGGCTCTTCGGGCCTAATTTCTCCGATATTCTCAAATTTCTCCTCCTCCATGCTTCCATCTTGTGGTTCTAGTCCTTTAGATGCTTCCTCCAATTCTTCGTCTTGCTCATCATTAGGTTGATTCTCCATTGCCCTTTGTAGTGGATCCCTGAAAGTTTCAACAAAACGAAGACTCCCTACCTCTTCATCATCAAGAGGTAGGGGTAAGGAGTTTCCTAGAATCGGGAAGAAAATCATATGTATGTTTATCTCCATCAAGATTAATCGTTACTTTCCCTTTTTCGGCATCTAAAAAAGCATTAACCAACTTTAAAAAGGGTCTACCTAGAATTATATGATCATGTTTATCATAGTAGGCATCAACAATAAAGAAATCAGTTGGTATGCATTTTTTAGAGATGACAACTTCAAGATTGCAAGCAATTCCAAGAGGCCTAACAACTCTACCATCTCCCATGATTAACTTAGTTGAAGTTGGGACTAGGTCTATGGTATGATTACGAATCTCATCATTAATTTTAGAGGATAAGACACTTACTTGTGCTCCGATGTCACATAAAGCTTTGAATTGAATTCCATTAATCGTGCAACTTAAGTGCGGGGTTGTCTTCTCCTCTTGATCAGACCCAATAGCGTATACTTCGGAGAGGCGAGCGTATGGCGATACTTTGGGCTTGATCCCCAACACTCTTTTCACCTCGGCTATATGGTCTGGATCCACTTCTACTTCATTAAAGAGCTTTCGAAAAATCTCGCCGGTCGTTTCAAGATCATATGAATTTTCTGCTTACTTCCCCGGCAGGAAATCTACCTCCAAAGCTCTTGCCACCCCCTTTTGGTTGGGGTATGGTCTTCTCTTGTCAAACACTACCCCAAAATCAATTGGAACCCAATCCATTTATTCGAACTCCCTCAACAGCTTTGCGCTTGAAATGCTTCTTCCATTCACTTGGCTTGACTTGGCGAAGTTGATGTTTGAGGTAGTTCTTGCTTCCACGTGTACTTCTTCTAATTTTTCCGGAATTGGCTCCTCTTTCTTGTGTTCTGGGGTTGCTTCTCTAAAAATTCCAGCAAGTGTTCTCACACTTGAATCACATTCTTGCTTCCCCGAAAGTCGTGTTTCCCTCTCTCTTCGCGTGGCCGCCGCCTTGCTGATTTTTTGTAAAAGTTGAGCGGTTTCCGTGAGTGTTTTCTCCATGAGATCCCCTCCTGCACACATTTGAACATGTTCCGCGCAACTAGGAGTTAGGGAAAAGAAAAAAGTGTGCAAAAGGACATCACCGGAGAATCCGAGTCGTGGTCCTTGTTCAATCAACTCGTTGAATCTATTCCATGCTTGGTCTATCCCTTCTTCTTCTCCTTGCATGAAGGTGATCACTTGCCTCCTTAGATGTTAGACTTTACTTATCGGGAAGAATTTTTCACAAAACTTCCTTGTCAATTGGTTCCAATTCCCTCCAACTTCGAAGGATGCGAATGAGTACCACTTCTTTGCTTCACCGGCAAGTGAGTATGGAAAGAGGTTCCACTTGAACCATTCATCGGGGACTCCTTCTTGTCGTACCATATTGCACAATGTCGCGAAGTGCTTGATGTGTTCATACGGGTTGTCCGCCTCCATCCCTTTGAAAGGATTGGCCGCCACCATCTTGATGATTCAAGCCTTAATCTCATGTTTCGTCGCTTCAGGCTTCGAATCCGACTCTTGTACCTTGATGTCTTCACATCGGGGACTAGCGTAATCCCTTAATGATTTCTCCGGTTCTTCCAAAGGATGGTGGGCGAACGCCATCTAGACAACAAAAACAAAAACAAAACAAAAGCGGGGGTTTCTAGGAAACAAAGGTTAGATGTTAGTAATCAACAAAATTAACACAAAATCAAAAGTAGCAACTGGCTTGCTCCCCGGCAACGGCACCAGAAAAAGGGGCTTGTTGACGGTTCGAAACCGTGTTCAACTTCACCGCAAGTACATGGAGTGACTTGGTGCCTTTTCACCAAGGGAGGGGACCCCAAGGTTCTTGTCAATCCATGGAGCAAGGGGATTGCTAGCGTTCGATCTAATGCTAATATAGTTGATTAAGACAACCTTTAACTAGAGATTAATCTAAGAGCAAACTAATCTTAAAACAAAAAGGTGTGTGAGGTGAACTAGATGTAGAGGACACTTGCCCATAGGGTCTAGGATACATGAACATGCAACCACCAAGGAAGATAAAAACCAATCTAATCTATTGAAGGTGTGACCGCGACTTCACCCTTTTCCTTCTCTCGCACTGTCACTACGCGAAGGCAATCAAGGCAAAACGACGAACGATCACGGTGTGTTGAAGGGATCAACGGGAGTAGTGAGATCTATACACCCGAAAAGCACGGTAGCTAGCCTTAAACATGAAAGCATCATCAACACGAAACCAATAGATTGAAACCATAAACGAGTCGGCGATTACATGACATGATCCGTTACAACCCCATGAACAAATGAGAAGATTACCCCATCAAGACGCTAAGCATAGTGTCGTTGATCATGGTGGATGCTTCCGGCGGTGTGTCCTTCAACTCCGGGGGCGTTGTAGCAGCGCCTCGACGTCCTCCTTCGCTTGTGGCCGCCTCCTTGGACTAGATGAATGTTTCTTCCCGAGTGCTCTCCTCGAATGTCTTCCGATTCAACCTCTCCTCATGAATGGATCCTTTCGGGGGTATTTATCTCTGTTTTTGACGAAGGGCGGCGCCGGCCAATACTTAGGGTTGAAGGATCTTCACGCACAAGAAACTAGGGGCCGAACCGACGCCGGAAAGGGCTGGGCTGGCCGGCCTGGGCCCTTCCCGGCCCGGTTTGGTAGCCCCTTCCTCCGAGTGGCCCGTCTTGGTATTTTGGACTTTGACCCCAATATTTGTGTCTTTTTGGCGTCATCAACTCTGCGATAAATATAGGGGGTCTTCTCGTACGAAATCTGATCTTTATGTCTTGGTCCTCAAAGATGTTTTGTCGTAGCACCTTGGTCCTTGCCACCTTTGGGAGTGAGTTTGCCTTGCACTTGAACACGAACGGGACTCCTCATTTACTCCTTTGAACCTGATGTGACTCCGTCCCTTTAGTCCATATTTTCCTACAAAAACATCGCACTTCCCAATGCACATACAAAGTTGAACTTGTTATATCATTAGTGTGCCTAGTGGCGGGTTAGTATCATGATGAAGTTCAAACCAAAGTGTAATGAATATGTTTGGAGCACCAAAATTCACCGTCAACAGCTGCTGGTCAGACACCACCTGAGAAAACTTCTTCAGCCATCTCAAAATAGCAGGAAAAGAAACTCGCTGAAAATAAAAGGTCTACCAAAAAGCAATCTGAGAAACCTCCTTCAGCCAACTCAAAGCGGCAGGAAAAGAAACTTGCTGAAAATAAAAGGTCTCAGAAGCCTACTAGAAAGCCATCTGAGGATCCTTCTTCATCAGACAAGAAAGCCCTTGAGAAATCTTTTCTTCAGCCATCTCAAAGTAGGAGGAAAAGAAGCCTACCAGAAAGCCATCTGAGAGAAACACCAAGAAGAAGGCAGCCAATTTTGCTATGACTGAGATTAACCCACGCTACAAATTTGGAAATAAAATGCTCATTACTTCTGAACTCAAGCATCCGGATACTGCTTCTTCTGTCACTAATCTCCACGATTTCTACATGGGACGTTGTAAGGACAAGGATGAATCTCCAATTCAGGGCATAATATGGCCCAAGCACGACTTGTGGCCTGTGAGAGAAGATGATAAATATGAGCTGTTGTCTGTGATCATCAGCGACTTGTACGATCTCTTCAACTTGGATGCTTTGGATATGGGACTTCTCCGTTGTTTCATCATGTAAGTTGCTTGAAAATTTAATCTGTTTCTCACTAATAATTTTCTATCTAAATGTGCTTTCTGCCTCAGTTCATCTTTACTATGTATTTTGCCTCCTTACACTTTGTTTTTTCTTAATATTAGGAATATGGTTGTAGAAGTACGGCAGAAGAAGGATGAAGTTGCCTTCCTTGATCCTGAATGCTTTAGCAAGTCAAATATAGAAAATCACTTGGATTTTTTTGTGTCCTATACGAAGCGTGCCTACCAGTCATATGCTAAAAAGAGAGTCATCATTTCCTGCTATAACACTGGGCAGCACTGGATTGCAGTGGCGATCCTTCCAAAGCAGAACAGGGTCTTGTATCTTGATTCATATAGGATCCTAGGCACTGATTTCTCCGAGTTGGAACTTGCCATTAATGAGTAAGTTCTTTCTTTCTTAACCTGCAAACTTCCTCAACAAACTCTACAGAGTTTATTAATGGTGCCCTAACCATTGTTACATGTTTTGTTGTAGTGCTTGGAATAGTTACTGCGACGACAACAAGTTGCCACGTCGCGCCTTGAAACATGACAAGGATGTTAATGTACGTATTGCTTAGTATTTCCTGCCTGTGGAAGCTAGTACTAAAGCTTGAGTTTATTCGTTCTCACCACTGTTTGTCTTTGTATATTTATCGTAGTGCCACCAACAACCTGAAGAATCCAGAGTCTGCGGCTTCTATTGTGCCTATCACATGCTTACATTAAAAAATAAATTGAAGGACCCTGAGGTACTTTCTTGGGATCCGCATTTGTAACACCTGCAACTGAGCACAGTTCTTGCTTATTAGCACTGCACATGTTTGGTAACCACCTATGTGCTGACTGCTGACATTGTTATATTCAGGCATTTCACCTACCTAATTGTCAGCTCCATAGAGACACGCTGCTATACATTAGGGAAAGAACTGCCTCATTCCTCATGAACCAGGTGATCGCATCCTTAGGAAAATTTCACATTACTGATGCTATGATGGCTCGAATTGTATTTCTTACCAATCCTTTTGGTTAAGCTAGTGATATTGTTGTGAACCTTACTTGTTAGATGAGGATGCTGAATGCCTGAATTTTGTCAGATGATGCATGTGAATTTTGTGGATTTCTATTCAATTCGTGGAGTTTTGTGAATGTGGATGTTGGACCTAATTTTTGTGAAAGTAGACAACGTGTCTCCTTTGGTCGAGACAAAGGAGATGCAAGTTCACAGTACCCGTCTCCTTTGGTCGATAAGAGGAGACACACATACATAGTATGTGTCTCCTTTGGTCGAGATAGAGGGAGACGCGTACTGACAAGATGCGTCTCCTTTGGTCGAGACAGTGGGAGACGCGGATTCACAGCAGGCGTCTCCTTTTGTCGAGACATAGGAGACGCGCACTGATAAGACGTGTCTCCTTTGGTCGAGACACAGGAGACGCGAACTGACAAGACGCGTCTCCTGTTGTCAAGACAGAGGAGACGCGCACTTACACGACACGACTCCTTTCGTCAAAACAGAGGAGACACGTCATGAAAGTATTTTCCGCGTCTTCGATGTTGAGTTCATGTAACGGGCTCGGTTTCTGTGCCCGTTACCAAAGGTCCATGTGGGCCCAGAGAAACAGACATTTCAGGTGACTGATAACTAGTTTCGGTAATGGTCTTTGTTAGACGCCCGTTACTAATACGTGTTATGAGTAACGGGCTCAGTGTCTACGCCCGTTATCAAAGGCTCCGGTGGGCCCGGAGAAACTGCTATTTCAGGTGATCGGTAAATAGTTGTGGTAATGGTCTTTGTTCGACGCCCGTTACAATTACGTGTCATCAGTAACGAGCATCAGCCCGTTACCTTTGTTGGCTCATTTGTAACGCTTGATCGGTAACGGGCGTTTTGCCCATTACCAATGGCCATCCGCACCCGTTACCAATGTCTGTTTTTCACGTAGTGAAAGTAGCTGGTCAAAACTTGAACCTAAATTCTAAATAATTGAGAGAGCAATATGTCTTGTTATTTATGACTGAGTGTAGGGATTACATCGAAGGGCAACGCTGATTTCTTGATCATGCAAGCTTCCTAGACTTGCCCGAGGACGAGCAAGGTTTAAGCACGGGGGAGCTGTTGACAGTCAAATTTGGTGCTCCTAGAAAACTTGTTACACATTGGTTTCGATTATGATTTGTAACTAGCCCACCACTAGGCATACTAATGACGTAACAAGTTCACTTGTGCATGTGCTTTTTGAAGTTTAATGTTCATACAATAAATCATGTGCTTAATGGATTAATTTGCATCAAGTTCGAAGAGTGCTTTGCAAGAGAATCAAGGAGCTCCGTCCGTGTGTGAACTTTCTTTCAAAAGTGGCAAGGACCAAGATGTAACGATGAAATATACCTAAGGACCAAGACGAAAGACCAGAAGTTCATGCGACAAGACCCCTTATCTTGATCGCGTGGATAATGACGTCCAAAGGCCACATGCAAAGGGACCAAAACTCAAAATTGCAAGAAAAGTCGACCGGAAGAAAACGGGCCTGAAACAGGCCGAAACGGGCCCAGGCCGACTGGCCTACCCTGTTTCGGTGCTGGTTCCCCCCTTTGACCTAGCCCCTCCTCGGTCAATAAATAGCTCCTGCCCCCGAGGGCTGCCACATTCATCCACGAGAACTCGACGAAACCTAGAAGCAAGCACCGGAGGGAGACGACGGCCGCCGCAAGTCCTAGAAGTTGTCTAGGAGATGGCTTAGGCCTACCCTAGCCACCATGACCTCCTTGCATAGTTGTGCCATGGTGGAGTTCAGGAGCTACGCGTTCATCATCTTAGGTATGATCTCAGTGGTGATGGTGTAATGCATACTTTCATGTGAGCAACGATAATCTTGTCATCCGATCTATTAGCAATTCAATGCCTCCTATGCTTTCTACCATTTATGAATATGTTTGTTCCTAAGTCCAATTCTAGATTAGACTATAATGCATACTCTATGTAATCGTGGTGATTAGATCTAGTATGTCAACCCTTCATGGTTTGTAGACACGTTCACTTGAGCGTGCCCTTTGGCTCTCCGCTTAAGTAGGGGTGCTTCGTGATAGGATGATTTCCTCGAAAGGTGGTTGTTCTCGGGAGGTTGGCTGGAGGTAGATGCTTTAGATGAGATGCATATTTGTTTGCTCATTAGCTAGAACTACAACTAGAAGGTGTTGGGCCTAGTTACCCCTTCGGTTGCCCTTTACCCTTGCCGATGGTCATGGATGTGATCAACCTTGTGTTATCACTTACATATCTTTAAGGTTACCTTTATATGCAATCGACGCTTTATGTTAGGTTAGATTGGTTAGATTAGATGGAAAACCCTAGGAGTTTGCTTCCGATCCTTGGATTGATACCTTGGGTTCATACTCGAGGGAAAAAGGTACTACAATGATCCGTAAGTTTGCGGTGAATCTTGGCGCATTTTTGAACCATCAACACCGAGAAAGGGGACATGCAGAGGTGAAGAATAATCCCGAAGGTGACGCGCCCATTCATCGGCGGGAGTGACAACGGCGGTGCCGCCCCAGCCTGCCGGCTCCAGCCGCGTCTCTGCAGTGCGCTCGATCTCGTCAAGTCACGGTTGCTTGCGCATGAGGCACGGGAGCCGCCAGCCCCGTGCTGACCACGCTGTCGCTCCCCTACAGGGGAGCTCGCCATAGTCCTTGCACCACCGCTCTACAGCGGGAGACTCCCCCACCACGAGCACCACGAGACAGGCCACCCTGAGGAAGAGGTAGCGGATCTCGATGAGCACCGCCATGACGGGAGCCGCGGTGACCCTCGACGAGCACCGCCCCCGAGCTTCTCTCTTCTTGTGGGCGGCCACCACCCATCCCATTTGTTCCTCCACTCCTCCACCGCCGCCCCTTCTACCGCCTCTTCCTCAACACGACATGCCAGCACGCAGCTCTCCACCGAGATCTTCTCCCCCACGGGCATCAGCTCCTCCTTCCTGTGCGAATCCAAGCACATAACCAAAAAATCAGATTTAGCACAACAGGAATCAGAGAAGGAGAGAGGAAGGGGTGCGTCGTGCTCAGCGTCGGTGATGGGATTAGGAGGTGTTGACCGATATCGCGGTGAGCGGAGCAAGCTACTTCGTCGGGACACTTCAGCGACCGACATTCAAAGGGAGCGGCGGCGGCGGCGGCGATGGAGCTGGAGCCAGTGGTGCGCCACAACGGAAGAGACGAAATTAGAGGAAGAGGGACGAATGTCCAAGTCACGGGGGAGGGAGGAAATCGGCCGGCAGTAATGGCCCATCCTCGGCAGCATGCTCCATGCTTCGACCCATGAGCAGGGTTTTTTCCCCGACCGGTAGGCTCAAACCGCCGCGGTCCGGTAGCGTTAAACCGCTCAGGTTTGACAAGAAACCGGATAAACTGGCCAAATTCAAATTTCAAACCAAAACGTGTAGTGCAAACAGTTTGGAACGGCTTACCGAGTGGTTTGACTGGTAAGCCGGACAGGTTTGAGCGGTAACCGGTTGTTGAAAAAAAAACCGAATCAGTGAAGAATTTTGCATTTTTTCAAATTTGAATTAAAAATTAGAAAATAAAAAGAAAAAATCCTAAAAATATTTCAAGGTGTGTAGAATCTAATGGTGTCAATTTTTTCAAATATTAGTGCATTTAGTATTTTTGCGGGCATTAGAAGTTCAACCAACTTCTAATGCTCGCAAAGTATACTAAATGAATGAATCTTTGAAAATTTTTGACACCATTAGATTCGTCGCAACTTGAAGTATTTTTGGTAATTTCCCATTTTTTGAATTCAAATTCAAATTTTTGAATCCCACCAATTTGCAACCGGCCGGTACCGTAACCGGTCTGGACCGGTTACACTGGTATCGCAGTCTCCAGACCGGTTTCGGTCGGCAAAAAAACCCTGCCCATGAGCCGGCGCTGACGCTCAGACTCTCAGAGAGACGGAGACGGAGGAAACGAGAAAGGAAGGAAGAGGAAGCTGTTTGCAGATGTGTCTGTGTGGATGAAAAAGAAATGAGACAAGGGAGTGCAGAGAACTCTGCCATGTTGTCAGCCACGCGTCAATGCAACTCTATATTCTGTCGGCGTACAAACTTTTTTACAAGCATGAGATAGTGCGATATCAAAGCTGTAGTAAAATTCATATGTTACAGGATTCGAATTGTCAAATTCCTATGACGAGATATCTTGGCTATCTACAAGTTTTTAGTAGGATTTTTTTAGCTTTACAAAAAAAATAGCAAACTAACTTTGGCAGTCAGCCTAATCAACTCCTGTACTTTCTGATCATCTAGCATCAAGTCTACTGACTTAAAAGGAACGATAAATACCTTATAAAGTTGTCGAATTGAACTATAAATGCCACACTAACTGTATTGAGTTAAATGAACTCTAAATACCAATAAGAAGAGAAGGATATGTAGTAATTAATTTCAGATTATCTGATGCGCATGTTGACTTTCTTAAACACAACCATCCAAAGAAACCTATTTAAAATAAAATATCACACATACAATCCCGCATGGATAAGATTTTTTACTATTATCATCAGAAAATCTCTACTTATATTTTATTTTTTATTCTAGACCCGCTTAATTCGCTCACCTGTTGGGTGGTATATAACCATCGCTCTAGATAATTTTGTGGTGTGATATTATCTTTTTTTTACTCTCAATATGTTACTAAGAATGACGTTTCTTGTATCGTGTTAAAATTGTTTGAGTCTAGTGTCAGTGCACACGAGCATAGATCTATCATTTTAAAATTAGCAGCAATTGATATCCAACCTCAACGAGTGTTCTTCTCTACGAGCATAGGTCTATCACTTTAAAACTATCAGCAATTGATACCCAACCTCAACGAGTGTTCTTCTCTACGAAAGATGGACTCATACAAGCAATCACACACATAACACACCCCATACTACTGAAGAAAGTTATAAATATGAAGGAACTACTAACGAAAGCTAACAAATATGATGAAACTCACTAGCGAGCTTGTGAAGAGATAGAATTGTTAAGGTGTAGGAACTGGTTCACCATATAATGTTTTTTATGATTTACTTTTACAAAATAGTTGTTGCATCCAAATTTTGTGTGTATGTAGCAACGCACGGGCTATAACCTAGTCCCTGACAAAAGCAAGAGGCAACATGTCATGTTCAAAACTTACATGCACGATGCAGCTAATAAAATTCCAGAGCCAACAGTTACCTCCTGATATCCACCTTCGACTTACTTGTTACACCAGCCCCTACACCAAATTTGGATATTGAAAACTAATTATGCACAGAACTAGATATGCATATAAAAAAATTTAAGACATCACGTGCTTCTAGAATCCATAACCATAAATGTCACAAGGGAAGGGTGCAGGTGTTGTTGCAAATCTATGTATACGTAGTCATTGTCTGTGCAAGCATTGTTTGGAAATGCGTGTATGATGATATAGGTATTAGTTGAGGTCATAACATGGTGAACACCCGCTGTGATTGCGCATTGCTTTGAGCATACTGTAAAGTGTAAAGGTTGTGTGATTATCCGCAACACACATGTATTAACTGTGCAAAGAGTGAACTATAACATCAAAAAAATTAATAATAACAAACTGAGAACAACAAAAGCTAGACTGTACAAGGTTTTGGGCCTAGGATGGGAAGGCTATGTGAGTCCCTAACTCTACACCAATAGAATAGAAATATAAGATGACTAAACAAAAGTAGGTAGCCGGCAAAAAACTATATAAATAACAGGAAAACTAAGTTAACCACCTGGCCTTGCATGATCAAAACTAGATAAGGTGCATGGATTGTAGATCAACCGAAAAGGGATCTCTTTGACTGCTTCCAGCTTCGCCTCGCTGGCATTGACAGTTAAGAGCAGTGCTTCTGAATCATCTGACTTGAGCTTGGTCATGAAGTAAACCACGTCCTCACGGCTCAAGCTCAATGTGGGAGGAGCACTGAAAACCTTGCTCAAACCTTGATTATTCACTTCATCATCCCACACCTTAGCAGCAAAGGTGAGAAGCTTGAATTGTTGGCCAAGATGTTAGCAACATCAATCTTGAAACACTTGTGCCAATACTCTGAACCAATCTCTCTTCTCCATATGGTGGACGTCCAACCATCACCAGCATCATCACCATTGTCAACAAAGTTCACCTCAACAAACCTGACCACACCGTTGCTCAAAGTTGCATCCCGAATTGAATGAGCAGCGTACATTTCTATGTACACATCCTGGGGAAGTGGCACGGGCCATTGGAGAAGCTGCAACACAGGGTCGTTGTCTAGCACATTGCACAGCAGTACGCCATGCCAAAGGTCAAACCACGCAAGCCATCCACCACCACCGGCAGAAATAGCCTTGGAAGATGTATGCCTCAGCACATTGTATATGCCAGTCTCCTAATCGATGGCTACCTTGGCCACTGTCGTGCTCCACCTCAGACTCCCTGAAGAGAATATGTGCATCTCGTATCCCATGCGAACCTCAAAGTGCGGGGCAGGGAAGACCACGACGTAGTGCTCCCTCTCGTCACCGTAGGGTAAGATGTCAATTTGTGGGAGAACGTAGATATTCGGGTAAGGGCCTGGAATAAGGTCAAGTGACGGTTTTCTGGGGCGGGCCTTGTAGACGAAGTAATCGACGACGCAACCATCATTTGTGAAGATGTCCATGCGCATCATGATGAGGGAGTCATCGGTGTTGATGATCTGGGGCCTTCTTTTAAACTCCCACTCCTCACGACCGGAGAAGTTGACGAGCCAGTAGGAGATTCCCGGTGGATCGATGAGCTCGAAGGACACTTGGACGGTGCCCCGGTGCTTGTCAGTCCCTTAGCGGTAGTCGCATTCTTGCAGTCTCCGATAGAAGCAAACTCTTGTAGGAGCACGCATGAAGGAGGGCCGGAGGATTGAGAGGAGGTGATTACGCGGTCTGGCATGGGGATGGCCGGAAGTAGGATCTGTTCTTCTCTTGCGGCGGCAACGTCGCGGGTAGAGAACTAGAGGTTGGAATTTTCTTTTGTAAACAAGAATTGGATTTAGGGACTAGGGTTTCTTCCTTCCGTATACAGAATATATCTGGTCGGCGATTGGCTCCCACTCCTAATCGGATTTGGCGTCGGTTACCACTTACCACCAGTTACCACTTCCACTTCCAATCAGATTTGACGGGCTAGCCCCGCGGAGCCGTCTCGTGCGGCTGTGCCCTGAATAGCCCAGGTAAATGGCAGGCGTCAACCAACCAGAGCACCCACCACGCCTAACATGGTCACACGACGGGTGCACTTAGGGCAAGTACAACAGTTTAGACAGCGGTTGTCTATTTGGTATATATAGACGGTTAAATAGACAATTTGTACAATGAGTCATCTATTTCGCTGTCTGTAAGATATTTAATTCATCATTTGGCACATAAATTATGGTGATCTAGTACATAATTTCATCTTTGTAGTCATTTTTGTACATACATGAGAGAATGCTCAATATATTCAAGTGATCGTATCAGTTGAAAAGAACAAATTCGAGAGTGTGAAATGCAGTCAAGAATAGAGATCCCAAGAACAGAATGCAATTTTGTCTTCAGCTGAAGCTTTCCATGCGTGTGCGCGTGCATCTGTACCTTTGTTGACATTGCTAACGTCATCGACTAGAAATAGATATAAGATCCATCTCTATCGACGGCGCCAGAAATGCAAAGGTATATCTTAAGATGATGCTAAGTGTATATCAGATGTTGCTTTCAGATAAACTAAAAGATAAATCCATTACGGGTCATAGCACAACTCGATCTAGGTTGTCATCCCTGACAGAAGTGCCACTAAAACGCATGGATTGGTACTCTTACATATGCCATGGATCTCTAGATAAGAAAATATATATAAATGGGTATCCGCAAGCGCACAGATATGAATATACCATTGTAGCATTTTAACCAGGAGTAAAACCAGGTATCGTATTTATATTCTACCACAGGGAAAGAAGTCTTCTATCTATAATAACAATACATGTACATCTCTCAGTTGTGTAATGTAGAGTGGCCAAAAATATATCAATTACTATAAACAGGTGTAAGTCACATAAAGATAATGATAATGATAGCATTGATCAAGTCATAACATAGTGAACCACCAGAAAGTGTCAATATAGAAAGAGAAGCGTATTCACAGCCTAGTTAGCGAGGATACTCCTCGGTAACCCTAAACTATATGTCAATGCATACTATGATTAGTGCAATACATTTAACAATCATGGAAGAAGAACTATTATACTTATGCATGGGGAGACTACCCAGGAGGATCAAGGCCAAAACTTGAAACAACCCAAATAGTATAAGGCTCCACTAGTCCTACACACAGGGGGTGGATTGCAAAGGACTCAATAGTGCTGTCACCACCACGATCTACCACACGACCCGGCATGTAGGGTGCAATCGCAGGTAAATACAGTATAAGCACCACGCTTACACTATCTTTACCACTCACCCATGTTAACAGATGATCAAGGTGAGGGCTATATGACTCCATAGACGAATATAAAGGTAAATCAACTATGCTAAATATGTAATCATAATAAACACCAAAGCATATAATCTTGAATATAATCATTGATAAGAAGATATGTCTCTACAGCAAATGTAAAAGAACTTATAAAGAACTTACAAGAGCGAAGCTAGATCAGTATCTCGATCAGCTTCTAGACGATCAGGAGCCAAGTAGATGCCTTGCCTCCCCCTAGATCTAGACTAGTTAGCTACTCTCTCTATATGGTGTTTCTAGGGCGTAGTATCTGACTTGATCTGGTGTATGAACTGAAAACCAGGCTCTCTCTGCCAGGGGGTCAGGGGCTGCTTATATAGTCCTGAGGGGGTACCATGCGCCGTACGATCAAACTGACCTAACATACGGTTTAGATTGATCCTCATAGGCGGTGGAAGAACCTTCCGGAAGTAGGGCTGAGGTGGCACCCGGGGGAGGCCGACCGGCCCCACCACCAGGCCGACCGGCCTGGGGTGGGCCCCCCTCGGGGTCTGCTTCGGCTCGGTGGGTCCTTGCCCCTTCTAGATGCTTCTTTCTTGGATGCCAAGTCACGTTTTGTTCCAGAGTCTTCTGGAGTCTTCTAGAATTGTTCATTTTTCCTATTTTTCTGATTAATCCCTGCAATACATAGAATTCTCCAAAACTCTAGGAAAACTGTTAGTAACACCCTATTCTACATTGGTGTTAACAATTATGCCCTTTTCTCATGTTTGTTTGACTTATAAATATATAGGATAAGATGTGTCAACAAACTCCCCCAAGCTTACCCTTTGCTAGTCCCTAGCAAAGCTATGCTATAACAGGATCAGGAGTTGCTACAATGCTTTCACGCCTCAATAAGTACTATGGTTTTCAAAAATAAATTCTCCTCAACAAAATTGCTCCGTCTTACCTTTAACCATGGTGCGTAGCCTTTTCATAAATCTTAATAAGCAATTAAAAGACAGAACAATCAAGTCAAGCAGTATTCTCAAATTCTTTGATCAACTATCATCCTGGGGCTTTGCAAGATTTTTCAAATAAAACTCAAAGATCCTGTGTATGACCCTCTCAAGTATGGAGTCACACTTGGCAAGATATGTATCGTGGGATGATAGTTTTGAATGGATGAGGGTGAAAGGTGGTAAGCCTTTAGCCTTTTTCTAATATCTTTTCTTTCTCTCAAGCTCTTGGACTACATCTCTCTTTCTAAGACTTTAAGATCTGGGCTTTCCATTCTTGGAGAGGTGGGCTCTACTCGCCCCGGACTTTTGTCCATTTTTCTCTCTCCTTAGAGATGTGGGCTCTTCTCGCCCTCGGACTTGTGTCCATTATTCATCTCTAAATTTATTATTTAGGGAGGTAGGCCCTTCTCGCCTAGTATGACACTTGTCCTTTTCTCTCCCTCTCTCATCTCACTTTTTCTTCTCTCTTTTCTTCTTTTTTTTCGAATGTAGCCCCAGAATCTTTTTGACATATAGAGAGAGACATATCCAAGAATTGCATGAGCTATTTTATAACATGGCTTGTGGCTTGATGGAAATGCGTACTTCTGGGTTAGAAGCAGCATAATTGGTGGAGTGGAATGATCTTGATGTGTATGACAAGCTCTCAATGATCATAAACACAGGAACTCATCATGTAAGATTTTTCATGATTTTAACAGGAAAAACCAGGAATCAAGCATCTCTAGGAATATGATAAACAGCAGCTCAACTTTTCATGAATCATCTTTCAAAGCCTAGACTCAGATTAAGCATGTACTTCCCACGGGTTTTGGGTTTAGAGCAAATTAAGCATTTAAAGCTTTAGGAGAATCTAGGTCTAAAAACTAAGTATTTAAGAGGAATTACGGCGGAGCAACTATTCATCATTTACAAGCATAAATCATCAAGATCATTATTAAAGAGAAAAGCCAACTAGCAGACTAGCATTTATTCACACTAAGACTTTTAACTAAGACTCTTTAACTCTAGGCAAACATATAACAAGCTAATATTAAAAACATAGGATAATGATACTTATCGTGATAACTGGGGGTGCTCTCCCCCCAGCTGGATCTTGAAGTAGTCCTTGATTCATCCTTGGAACTTGTTTGCCTTCAGGTCTTCCTTAATTTCTCCCTGTAAATATTAATCTCGCACATACCTGAAGGAACAAATTCTAGGATTATGTTGTGAGCCTTCATGTGCCCACTTCTTTCTGGGTTTTTCTGAAAAGTGTGGACCTTCATGTGCCCACATATTTTTGTAAATTTTTATATGCAAAAGGGATGCTAAAGCAAAAACATGTGAATGTAATATTTATTTTTTATGCCACCACGGTACGGAGTACATGGGGCCTTAAGGAATAGATGCAAATGCAGAAAACATATTTATGGTCTTTTTCTAATGCAGGTATAGGTAAATAAATATGCTAATTTAAATATGCAGTGCAGAAAATAAATATTCAGATAAATACCGAGTTACCTCTCGGCGAGAATTTCGAGTACTTACTCCCATGGTGTGCTTTCATCTATGACACCTCGTTGGAATGTCGTGTCTAGTATGGTGCCTTCAATGACCTCAACGAGTGGCGTAGATGTAGTAGCCGATGATTGATCAATTGGTGACGCGGGTAGTGGTTGGTCTTCCGAAGGTGTACTCTTGTCTCTCTTCCTCCAAACTTGTTTCTTCGGTGGAGGCCTTTCTGGGGTAACAGGTCCAGAGTTCTTGACTGGTAGGAGCTGAGCAGACTTCTCTTTAATCTCTTCTTCAATGTTCTTAATGTCCGTCAACTTCGTGTTCAGCTTGCGTTGCAATTCCTGAAGGCTTGCAATTCCCTCCGGGAATCAGTGTGATTGGTCTGCCATCTGCAGCATTATATAGGTGGAATACAAGGGCAGGTCACCGTATATTAATTCATAAGTTACCTTAGACATTAAGTTGATGCCCGATCCCGTGTCGCAGACAACTCGCTGGAAGTTCCATTGATTGATGGAGCAGTGGATTGATGGCACTCCAGGGTCGTCTAGCTTTGGCAGCAGTGGTGAAGGAAACATGTTCTTGTTTTCTGATTGAATCGTGTTGATCATCCAAACTTCCTCCACGTGTGGTCGAGGTTGATTGTTCTTCTTGTTCCTCCTTCTATCTCTCCTTTTCTTCTCGACAGCTGGCTTGTACTCTTGAGGGTTTGGATGTTGGGGGTGTGCAGGAGTTCTTAGGATCTTGTTCTTGAAACTGAATCTCTCCCTCTTCCCATTGATGGTAAAGACGATCTTCGTGGTGTCGGCGTAGATGATGGCTTTGACTGTGGCAAGGAAAGGACGTCCCAAAATGATTGGGGCGTTCTCACTTCCCCCAGTCTCGACAACAGCGAAGTCGGCAGCCACGTAGGAGCTTCCTACCCCCAGACATATGTCATCTAGGATGCCCTCAGGGTAGCATAGTGACAGGTCTGCAAGCTACAAGCACATGGTTGTGTACAATAAAGGTGAACCATTGATTTTCTCATATATTACCTTGGGCATTATGTTGACGCTAGACCCAAAGTCACAAAGTGCATTCTCGAAAGTGTAGGCTCCAATAGTGATGGTGATGACGGGCCTCCCTGGATCTCCTCTCTTGGTGGGCATGTCCCAGTCAGTCCACTTTGGGCCTTCTTCTATCTTATTAGAGCACGGACCTGCATAATAGATATCGACAAGATTTGCAGATTCTAATTCTTCCGGCTGGCCCGGAATCTTACCTGGGTTAGCCGTGGGAACAGATGATGCTAGCTGAGATATCTGAGATTCTATCATTTTATTAAAACTATGATGGTTCTTAATGGCAAAAGAAAAGCTTTCCATTTTATTACTAATAGTTTCTAACATTTTATCATTGGAAGCTAACTTCTTAGACAAATTATCCATAATTCTACCCTGGTTTTGAACTAACTCTCTTAAAGGTGGGAAATTATTGGAAGAGTTATTACCTTGATAGTTACCTGAATGATTACCTGGGTAGTTGGGCCTCTACTGGGTCCATCCTTGATTTTGCTGGGGACGATATTGGTTGTTGTTGTTGATGTAGTTCACGTCCTCCTCCAGCTGGGAGCATTGATTGCCCGAGTGTCCAGTGTTTCCACACTCTTCACAGGTCATGCGAGATTCGAAGAGTTGCATGACTTCCTTCTTCTCAGGGGCTTTGTCTTCAAGCCTCTTCATGATTAAGTCCATTTTGGCAGACAGCATGTCTACCTCCTTGAGCTGGTGCATTCCTCTTTCTTTCTTGCGGGGTTGACGTTCCTCGTTCCAAGCTTGATTGGACGCCATCTTTTCCACAAGGTTAGTAGCTTGAGTAAGTGTAAGGGACAGGAAAGCACCTCCAGCTGCAGCATCCATCGTTTCACGGGTGTTGGTAGTGAGCCCGTGGTAGAACATTCCGTGGTGTGGGCAATCTGAGATGTAGTCTTGGAAGCGCTCCCACGCTTCAGGAACAGATTCGTCATGTTGCTGCTGGAAACTTGAAATTTTCCCCCGTAAGGCATTGGTTTTGCCTATAGGAAAGAACTTTGCCAGAAAGGCAGTAGAACACAGTGTCCAAGTTGTAAGTTTGTCTTTGTTGGAGTAAAACCATTGCTTCGCTCGCCCTAAGAGTGAGAATGGGAATAAGCGAAGTAGGATTGCATCACTTGGCACATCTTTGATCGTGAAGGTGCCACATATCTCCAAGAAGTGTTGAAGGTGTGCGTTGGCATCTTCATGAGCTTTTCCACAAAATTGGCTAGCTTGTACCATGTTGATCAGTGCAGGCTTGAGCTCAAAAGCTATGTCTCCCACAGCGACTGCCAGACCAGTACGAATGTTGTCCGGGGTCAGTGCGGAGTACTCGCGAAGGGTCTTGTTTGCCATTACTTTAAACTTGGGTGTTAAGCTTCGCACTATTGAATCTCCCAAGGCAGAGGTCGTGGGCCGAGACTTGGGCTTTGGCCTTGCCTTCCTTAAGATTTTCTCTAGATCTAAAACGAAGTTGTCTGGAAGATTCTTACTCATATATTACCTTGAAATCAGATAGACAAAAGTGGAAAGAACAAGGGTAAGCCTGTTTAAGCAATGATAATTTGGGTTCTCGATACATTACGTGTGAGAGATGCATGCATGCTATTACTAAATCTATTTTTAGGCTATAGACTATCTTTCCCCGGCAACGGAGCCAAAAATGCTTGTTGACATTGCAAACGTCATCGACTAGAAACAGATATAAGATTCATCTCTATCGACGGCGCCAGAAATGCAAAGGTATATCTTAACATGATGCTAAGTGTATATTAGATGTTGCTTTCAGATAAACTAAAAGATAAATCCGTTACGGGTCATAGCACAACTCGATCTAGGTTGTCATCCCTGACAGAAGTGCCACTAAAACATATGGATTGGTACTCTTACATATGCCTTGGATCTCTAGATAAGAAAATATATATAAATGGGTATCCGCAAGCGCACAGATATGAATATACCATTGTAGCATTTTAACCAGGAGTAAAACCAGGTATTGTATTTATATTCTACCATAGGGAAAGAAGTCTTCTATCTATAATAACAATGCGTGTACATCTCTCAGTTGTGTAATGTAGAGTGGCCAAAAATATATCAATTACTATAAACAGGTGTAAGTCACATAAAGATAATGATAATGATAGCATTGATCAAGTCATAACATAGTGAACCACTAGAAAGTGTCAATATAGAAATAGAAGCGTATTCACAGCCTAGTTAGTGAGGATACTCCTCGGTAACCCTAAACTATATGTCAATGCATACTATGATTAGTGCAATACATTTAACAATCATGGAAGAACTATTATACTTATGCGTGGGGAGACTACCCAGGAGGATCAAGGCCAAAACTTGAAACAACCCAAATAGTATAAGGCTCCACTAGTCCTACACACAGGGGGTGGATTGCAAAGGACTCAATAGTGCTGTCACCACCACGATCTACCACACGACCCGGCATGTAGGGTGCAATCGCAGGTAAATACAGTATAAGCACCACGCTTACACTATCTTTACCACTCACCCATGTTAACAGATGATCAAGTTGAGGGCTATACGACTCCATAGACAAATATAAAGGTAAATCAACTATGCTAAACATGTAATCATAATAAACACCAAAGCATATAATCTCGAATATAATCATTGATAAGAAGATATGTCTCTACAGCAAATGTAAAAGAACTTATAAAGAACTTACAAGAGCGAAGCTAGATCAGTATCTCGATCAGCTTCTAGACGATCAGGAGCCAATTAGACGCCTTGCCTCCCCCTAGATCTAGACTAGTTAGCTACTCTCTCTATATGGTGTTTCTAGGGCGTAGTATCTGACTTGATCTGGTGTATGAACTGAAAACCAGGCTCTCTCTGCCAGGGGGTCAGGGGCTGCTTATATAGTCCTGAGGGGGTACCATGCGCCGTACGATCAAACTGACCTAACATACGGTTTAGATTGATCCTCATAGGCGTTGGAAGAACCTTTCGGAAGTAGGGCTGAGGTGGCACCCGGGGGAGGCCGACCGGCCCCACCACCAGGCCGACCGGCCTGGGGTGGGCCCCCCTCGAGGTCTGCTTCGGCTCGGTGAGTCCTTGCCCCTTCTAGATGCTTCTTTCTTGGATGCCAAAGAGTTCCGGAGTCTTCTGGAGTCTTCTAGAATTGTTCCTTTTTCCTATTTTTTTGATTAATCCCTGCAATACATAGAATTCTCCAAAACTCTAGGAAAACTATTAGTAACACCCTCTTCTACGTTGGTATTAACAATTATGCCCTTTTCTCATATTTGTTTAACTTATAAATATATAGGATAAGATGTGTCAACAACCTTCTAATTTGCATGTGCCTCTTCCCCTCTGCAAGAACTGTATCCTTGCCTCATGCTCGATGATAGATCACTGGTCACTACTCCTCGATCACAGCTTGCCCTTGCCGCTCCAGTGGAGTAGTCTGAGGGTGATGCTGTTCGGATTGGCCTCTTGCCTTGCCTGCGGAGGAGCAGGAAATCGATGGGCCTTCTGCTACTTGGTGTCGTGGAGGAGAAAGAACAGGGATGAGAGAGATCTGGGAGCAGCAGCAACCAGGGATGAGGAAAGCCACTGCCGACGAGCTTGCCAGCCCGCGGTCCTACTCCTACACGCCAAACTCTGCAACGATGTGGTCATCCCGCATGGGATGGGCGACGGCGCTCGCGGTGACGCTGGAGAGCTAGCGCCGCCGCAAAGGAAAATAGTAATCGCGCGACGCGCGTATAGGATCCTGCAACTTCGTCGGTGACCTGCATCAACTCGTACAACGGTGCTCTTGCTGGCGATTTGGTCTTTGGAGCACGAGGCGACGAGGGCACCGTCTCCTCACCATGTAGGGTGTTTTGTGCAAAAAAAAATACACCACGCAGACGGCACTCGACGGTGCGTTGTACGTGCCCTTAGGTGTCGCTTTAGCGACAAAATCGCAGATCATCACGCTATCAGCTTGCGGGAGAAGATTACTTCGCGTGGGAACTCCGAGCTCCAGCCCTTCCATTGCTTTGCATGTGGTGCATAAATAAATAAAACGGCTGACGTCATCCACTTCTAAAAGTGAATTGAAACTTTAAAACCCTATAAATCATAAACTGGGTATCAAAATTAAATTTCGATTGCACTATTGGATTTCTGGTAAATACATCAAAAATAACATCTCACTTGACTATATTTCGACAAACTTTTTATTCGTATTTTTAATTAAGATTTATGTTTCTATTATATGCAGAACAAGTTTGCATATTATCTTGAATAAATAAATAAAGGATCAGAACATATCAGAATAAAGTTTAGAACAACTTATTTTTATAGACAGAACAAGTTTGTATGTCATCTCGAACATACAAATGAAGTGTCAGAACAAATGAGAATAACTGTTAGAACAAGATCCTAGTATAGTCAGAACAAGTTTGTATGTTATCTCGAACAAAACAAATGTAGTGACAGAACAAATCAGAACAAGTTATTATTATAGACCGAACAAATTATTATTATAACCAGAACAAGATATTATAGCCAGAATAAGTTTGTATGTCATCCCAAATAAACAAATATTAACAGAGAGAAATATATAAAAAAGAAAACAATATATAAAAAATGGAAATAGAAAAAGAATAAAATAGAAAATAAATAATAAATAATAAAAAGGAAAGAAGAAATAACAAAGAAACAAGAAAAATAAAGAATAAAGAATAATAAAAATGAAAAAATGAAAAATGAAACAAAAAATAATATTAGAAATGAAATATAAATAAAAAGAAAAAGAAAAAATATACCATCACGACCCCCTCCCTCCATCCCCGCGGAATAAAAAACATTACATCCCCTCTCGCCCAATCAGACAACGTTGCAACAGTCGGCGTGATGCAGAGCTATTTTGTTGCTTCAGCGACATATATTATTCCCGTCGCACGACGGCGTCGGCCAAGCACACACCACACCAAGAGGGTGCAAATCCGGGTCGCGGGGAGCTCGCACGGGAACGTGCAGGAAATTTGAAACCACGGTCGCCTTCCCTCACCCGGTTCGAAGGACCCATCGGCCGGCGGGTAGCCCGATGTTATGGTAGTGGGCTGGGACCTGTACGGGCTGAGTAGGGCCCAAAAGGGAGCCATGGTACTGTTCACGCACACTATTGCCGTGTGAACAGTACCTCGTGGGGGATTAGGGTTTAGCAGGGGCGCCTAGTCTATAAAGACGGCCTAAGTCCTAGGGTTAGAGGCATCGAAGAAGAATAGAAGTTCCCGCGAGAGCTCTGTTCTTCGGTGATCTGGCCGGGTTTCCTGCCCGACCAGGCGTTTCAATCTACTCCATCCGCCTGTTCTAGTCGTTCCATAACAATTTGGTATCCGAGATCAGTGTCGGGGCATCACCATCAATGGCCGGCCCTAGCGACGATCCTGAGACCTTCTCCGCCAAGCTCGATCGCACCCTCGCATTACTCGACGTCATCAACGCCCGCCTCAACGACAATGACGTTCGGCTCGCGCGCATGGAGAAAGTCCAGCAAGCAAAGCAGATCATGAGGGCGGCAGCAACACCAGCTGCCGCCACGATCGCCTCTGGCAATTCCACCATGGCCCCCGTGCAGATCGATTACGCCACGGCCACTACCAACCTCGACGCCCACGACTTCCTCATGATGCAGTTGGGTACTTGGGTGACGATTTCTCCTCGCCGCGGCAGCAGCAGTCCCAACCCTACGTGCTGCCGCACTGCAGGGCCAAGACGCCGTCGCCATCTCCGGGATCGACGGTCAAGGCGGAGGTCGCAGCCGCGGCATCCGCGGTGGCAGCACCCTCATCCTCGCCCTTCCCCACTTGTGAATCGGCGGTGGAGGCACCAACAAATCAGATCGAGGCGCCCTCCCTCCCCACCATCGCCACTGGCAAGCAGGCGTCGCTCTTCCTCAACGACTCTAATGACGAGATCCGCTGCGGGGATGAGAAGCTCACTATTGTCACCAAGGCCGCCGGTGGCGTCGACCTCGGAAAAGCTGGGGCCTTCGACCTTGGCACACGGTCGACCCTCGCCAACCGGTGTTGGCCCCGCGCCCACATCACCTGCTCGAGGGACGCACTTGCCTCTGCCTGCTGCAGCGCACAGATGAGGCAGACAGCATTGTTGTGCCTTCGCGCCGGCCACCACGAGCTCGTCTCCGCCTGGTGCTGTGGAGCCAGGGCGCAGCAGATCGATGCCTCCATTGGGTGCACAGGATTCCACTGGCTGCTGCATCTTCTCAGTCGGCGACTCCATGTGCGGCAAGATTTGCGGTGGAGGAGGTGGTGGTGGCGGCAGCTCTCTTGGCTGACCTGACAAGCAGGTCCATGGATGTGTGGTGGGCTGCAGTGATTGTGTGCGTGGTGACCCAGCTATGTGGGCCGGTGGGCTGGAACACTAACCAGCCTGCAGCCCCTGAGAAGCCATCTGCTGGGCTATTTTGCTGGGATCCAGGAGGCGCATGTCATAGATGGCCATCAGCACGGGAAGAAAAAAATGGCAGGGCCGCTGTTCCTGTGCTCTATCTCTTCGTGCTGCAGGATGGGGTCACTCAATAATTCGACTTGTGGCACAATGAGTTGGGATTTAGTTAGTGTCTTAGTCACTAATACAAGCAGCAGCCGAGATGTAAAAGGTGTGTTGCTAGTTGAAAAGTTTGTGCCGAGTCTAGTCACCTTCTCATTGCAACTCAAGGCCGAGCTGCTTAAAAATGGGAGTAGTGTTATTGTAGTGGGCAAGGATCTGTATGGGCTGAGTAGGGTCTAAAAGGGAGCCATGGTATTGTTCACGCGCATCGTAGCCGTGTGAACAGTGCCCCGTGGGGGATTAGGGTTTAGCAGGAGTGCCTAGTCTATAAAAACGGCCTAAGTCCTAGGGTTAGAGGCATCGAAGAAGAATAGAAGTTCCCGCGAGGGCTCTGTTCTTTGGCGATCTGGCCGGGTTTCCTGCCCGGCCAGGCGTTTCAATCTACTCCATCCTCCTGTTCTAGTCGTTCCATAACACCCGATCACGCCATGCCTCGACGTCTCGACCTCGAGGCGACGACACCCTCGGCGGGGTTGTGGCACGCTCGCTCGTAGCAAAACTGAATCACGGGGACTCTGTCCGGGCGAGAGCAGTCTGACTGCCAAGACCCCGTGACCCCCCTGGCGCTCCCCGCGCCCCCACCTCCCTCCTCCCCGATCCGTCGCTGCCGGCCGGAGCTCCCGGCCCTGGCGCCCCCCACCCAAACCAGCTCTAGATCCGCGACCTCCTCGGCGCCCTCGTTCTGTTCCTACCCCTATCTCCCTCCCTCGTGCTGCGTACTTGGAGATCGGGCCGCGGCCCTCCACGCTGCCGCTACCGCTCCCGGGGCCGTCGCCGGCCGCCGGCGACCTACCGAGCCCTCCCCGTCATCGCCGGCCATCCTCCCTCCCCCATGGTCGTCTTGGAGCTGTAGGGGGGAGACGGTGAGCCCTCCGCACCGGCCACGCCCGTGCCACCGCAGGGCCTGCTGCCTGCTCGGCCGACCGCGTCCGCGCTCGCCGGCGCCGGAATAGGCGTCCTGCGGCGCGGGCCGGCTGCAGCTGGCACCCGACCGGCCGTGGCTACCCTGCAGCCCGCCCTACCGGCCGATGCCCTGGGTCCCCCCGGTGCGTCTCCTGGCACCCGACCGGCCGCGGCCTCCCCGCTGCCCGCCCGAGCGGCCTGTGCTCAAGGCCCCCCTAGCGCGGCTCCTGGCCTGTTGGCCACTGCTAGCCTGCCTGGCGCCGCGCCTCCACAGTGGCCGGCACCGCTGCCTCCGTCGGTTGTCGGTGGCCAGGGGCTCCCCGCCGCCGCTGCGCCCGGCCAGGGGCCCCCTTCCGCTGCCCCGGTCCTGCTAGGCGACGCTGGCGCCGTGCTATCGGGTTGCGATGCCGGTGCCGTGCAGACGGGCAGCGCCGCCGACTCGTCCCGCTTTGATGAGCTCGACGACGGGCTCGATGCGGACTCGCCACTGTCGGTGATGTTGTTCCCTCTCCCTCGTCGCTGCTCTCCTCGGTCGCTCCTCTACCACTCGCCTCCCCATCTGTTGCGCCTGCGGACGCGGTGGCCGCCCTCGCCGCCGTCCCGGGCCTCTCCCCCGGCACGGCCGACGCCCTGGCTGCCGCCGGCCCGGCCGCCGTGGCGTCCGCCCTCCGCGTGTTGGAGGCGTGCACTGCCTCCTCCTCCTCCACCCGCCGTTAGGCGCGCCCTCTCGAGGCGGCGGGCGACGACCGTGTGGGATTTGGCCCGGTTGCCTCCGCCTCTCACCTCACTCCGGTCCAGCCGGCCGGGATGGTCGAGCCGGGATCGGTGGAGCCGGGGCCTTCCATTCCCTCCGCCAGGGAGTTGTGGGACCTCGACGCTTCGGGCTCCTCTGCCTCTGGTTCCTCCTCCCCGACACCGCGCCGTCGCTCCCCCTCGCCCACCTTCTCGGAGCAGATGCGGGCGGTTGGCATCCCGGTGCCGGCGCGCACCCTCTCCCCGCCTCCCGACCCGTCTCGGTCGCTCCTCCGCGCTCAACCTTCCCCGGTCGCCTCCGCTCTTGTGGCCGACCGTTCGTCGACGGCTGCTCCTCGACCGGTGCCCGCTTCCTCCAGGGGATCCTGGGGAAGCGACCGCTGTCCCCGCCACCACCTCCGCCCCCGCCTCCTTCACAGCGGCGCCCTCAGGCTGGGGATGGCCGTGCCGGCCGTTCTGGGCCTCCCGCGGCCACGCCTCACCGCGCGAAGGGGCCGGCCAGGAGTGCGTCACCGCCTCACGTCGGTCCTCCCGCTCGGGCCCCCCGGGTGGACGCGGATGGCTTCGTCGAGGTCCGGTCGCGCAAGAAGCTGCGGGCCGAGCGATCTCCACCGCCGCCGCCGCCCTCGAAGCCCTCAGTCTCCACCGACGTGGTAGGAAAGTGCTTCAGCTACTTCGGGGAGGACCACGTCACCACCGCCTGCCCCCACGCCCCTCGCTGCTTCCGGTGCCACCAGCTCGGCCACCACGAGAGCTCGTGCTGGCACCCGAAGGTTTGCCTGGTGACGGTGGAGGGCGCCTGCCCACGCCCAGGAGGCCGTACCTCCTCCCCCCTTTGGTCGTCTCACGCCCTGCTGGTCGCTCCCCCTCCTCCTGTGGCCGAGCAGGGCAGGGACGCTCGCCCACCTCCGCTCCAGCCACGATGGGAGGCGCGACCGCTGCCGACTGTGGCGCCCCGGGGGCGCTCTCCGCCGGCGGGCCACGGGCGTGCACCCCCCCTCGTGGCGCGTCGCGACGCGGCTCTTGGGGGTGGCGCGCCGCCACCGCGTCGCTCTGCGGGGGTGGCCCGGGCGGTCGAGGTTGCACGTGTCAACCACCCTCCACCACCGTCGCCTCCGCCTCGTCGCTCTGCGGGCGTGGTCAGGGCGGGTGACGTTGCCCACGACACCCCCCCCCCTCCGCCTCCGCTGGCAGGCCGCGGTCGTGCCCCCCCCTTTCCGCGGCACGCCACGACGTGGCTCCTGGGGGTGGCGCGCCACCGCCCCGTCACTCTGCCGGTGAGGCCCGGGCGGGTGAGGTGGCTTGGGGAGCCCCGCCCCCTCCACCGTTTCCCACTGGCCCCCACGCCGGTGCCTCCGCGGGTGGTGATGTCGATCAGCGTCCTCCCCCGCCACCCCCTCCTACACCAGCGCCTCTGGGCCATTCCTCGCACCGCCCCTAGCTCGAGGTCTGCATCGTTCCCTGAATCCCTGACGTCGTGGCGAACGAGGCCATTTTAGAGTGAGCTTTGGTCGCGATGGTCGCGGGCACTTGTCCGTTCGCCTCTACCGCGGACGTTGCTGCCTACCTCACCGGCCGCTTTGGTGTCCACCCGGGGTCATTCATGGCCTACCCTACCACCCCGAGGACTTCCTCATCGTCTTCCAGGACTCATCGGTGATGCTGCGGGTTCTCCAGGAGCCCATCCTGGACGGGCCCCTTCGTCTCACCTTCTGCCGATGGCGGCGGGAGAACTGGGCGGTCGACGTGCCGATGCGCTACCAGGTGCGAGTGGGCATCAAGGACGTGCCTGCGCACCTGTGGTTACATACCACGGCGCAAGACGTCCTCGGCTCCTCCTGTGCGGTCATCATGCTGGCTCCTGAGTCCGAGTCGAAGGCCAACCTCAAGGAGCTCTACATCCTCATTGGCTGCATCGACCCGGACTTGATCCTGGTGCAGAAGGACATGCTGGCGCTGATCAAGTTCACCGGGATGGGCGCCTCCCAGCCCTGTTTGCGCTACCGGGTGACGATCGACATCGTCGAGATCATCGACACTCAGGCTCCCCCGACTGACGGTGCCTCCCAGTCGGGGGAATCGGATGGTGGCCCCTCTGGTACTTCTGGTCGCTCTTTTGCTCCCCCGCTGCCGGGACCCTCGGCCGCCGCCGCCACCGCTCCACCGTCGCTGGCACCGAGGGGGGGCTCCCCCTTCGTCCGGCGGGCAGCCTGGTCGCGCCGCGGGAGGGGGGCGGGGACCCGCCGGCTAGGGTGCCCCCACCTCTGCTCCTCTGTCATTCCTCCGGCTCCGTCCTTCCCCTACTGGGCGCTGCAGGGCATTCACTGCCCTCCTGTCGTCCCGCCGTGGTCGTCTCGCGTCTCTGCTGTCGCCGCGTCGTTCGTCGCTCATACCGCACCCTTCCCTGCTCGGGCGAGGCGACGTCCTGCGGCCGTGGTGCCCGCGCTGACGGTGGCGGCACCACTCGTTGTGGCACCTCTGCCGTGCCGAGGTGCCGCGGCCGGAGCACCTACCTCCTCTTCGTGTGTCGACGCCGTCCAGGGACTTCACCGACGACCCGATGCTTCTTGAGGCGGCACTCTTGGTCGCGCCTTCTGCTTCGCCTTCACCTGCCGTGGGTGCCGCTTGGGACCTGGCCGCCGCTAGCCACGACCTGGACGCTGCCGGTCGCGGTCTGCCTGCCGCCGGCCACGACCTGGCCGCTGTCAGCCAGGGCCCGGCAGCGGCTGGCCGTCGCCCGGTCGCGGCTGGCCGCAGCCTTGCCGCTGCCGGCCGCAGCCTGGTCGCTGCCCGCCGTGGCTCAGCCGCTGCTGACCGTCGCCCGGTTGCCACTGGCCGCAGCCTGGCCGCGGTCTGGCAGCCGCTGGCCACGCCGGCCACTGCCTGGCCGCTGCTGGCCACAGCCGGCCTGCTGCCGACCCCGGCCTGGCCGCAGCTGGCCACGGCGCGGCTGCGGCTGGACTCGGCACGGCGGCGGCTGGCCACAACTCGGCCATGGCTGGCGTCGGCTTCGCCACCACTCTACCCTCGTCGCCCTCCATCTGCCGCGGTTTTGAGGGGGGTGCCGTTGTGACAGCCTCCGCTCGTGTGGTGCCGGTGGCGGATGTCTTCCGCAGGTTACTCTCCCCCCTGATGGCCCGCTAGCTGCTATTACCCGAGGACTCTTTGCCCGGCTCCTCCCTCGTGGTCACCCCACCTCCGCTCCGGTCGACTTCTCCTTCTCCGGCCCCCGCCGAGTCGTGTCCCTCCCCTCCTCGGCACTCACCAGACGTCTCTTCGGTGGCCGCGGAGCTGACTCCTCCTTCCCCGACACTCAGGTCGTGTTCCCCACCCCCTGCTGCGGTGGACGGACCCTCTCAGGGAGACATCGAGTCGCTGGTGGCGGACTTCTGCGCCTCCCTGCAGCGACCACCTCCGCCCCCGGTTCTGGGGGCCCCGCGCCGTCGCCATGCGAAGGTCTACCCGCCACTCGCCACGCTCCGCCGCAGCAGTCATCTCGACGCGGTCTCCAGGGCCCGGGGCCCGAACCCGGTCACCGCAGGGCAGAACCTGCTGATGCGGAAGCTGGGAGTCATGGGCCCGCGCGAGGCGCCCGACGCTGATGCGTTCCAGCGTTACACCAGGCTCTTCGCGGTAGGCCTGTCAGAGGAGCACTGCAGAGCTATCTGAGAGCTCTTCGGCACCCAGGTCGAGGGGTCATTCCAGTGCTCCGTGCTAGAGGACGATGAGTTTCAGGCGGCAGTTCGAGAGCTCTTCCCCGAGGAGCTGCTGGTCGTCGACGCACAGGCCTGAGTCTGCGTTAGTCGCTTGGTCGTTTCTTTTAGTGTTTTAATGGATGTAAACCTAGTTGTTTGGAATGTCCGTGGACTTAACCAACGTGCTAGACGCTCGGCGGTCCGCGAGTTGGTAGCTTCTGAGTGGGTCTCTCTTCTTTGTCTGCAAGAGACTAAGCTCACGATTGTACCCTCTTCTCTCATGCTTGATATGTTAGGCCTCGATTTTGACTATGTTGCGTTGCCGGCTGTGGGCTCCCGTCGTGGCATTTTGGTCGCTTGGTGCAAAGACACTTGGCTCGTCTCCTCCCCCTCCACTGGCCTTCACCACGTACGGTGAAGGTCGCGCTGCTCTCCGCACCCTCTCAGTCTTGGTGGCTCTCATCCGTTTACGGCCCGCAGTCAGATGCGGATAAAGTCTCCTTAGCAGAGCGTCGCACCCTTCGTCCGACGCTCTCTGGACCTTGGGTTCTCTGCGGAGACTTTAACGTCATCTATCAGGCGGCCGACAAAAACAATGGCCGCCTTTCGCGCAGAATGATGGGTCGCTTCCGCCGTTTTCTTAACGACCTCGAGCTTCTTGAGCTACACCTCCAAGGCCGTCTCTTCACCTGGAGCAACGAGAGGTCGCATCCTACGTTGGAGCGTATTGACAGAGTCTTTGTCTCCCAGGACTAGGAGCTTCTTTTCCCCTCCTCCGCTCTGCATGCTGTCTCCTCTAGGTGCTCCGATCATGCCCTCCTCCTCCTCCTTCTCGACTGTGGGGTGCATTCCAAGAAGCGCTTCACCTTCTAGGCCTTCTGGCCCAAGGTCGAAGGCTTCTTAGACACCGTTAAGGCGGTCTGGTCGGGGCCGCGCCCTGATGCAAACCCACTCCGCATGATCGACCACCTACTTCGTGAGACAGCGAAGGCGCTGGTGAAATGGAGCTCCAAGGCGATCGGTACCATTCGCCTATAGATCCAGATTGCCAAGGAGGTCATTTTCCGCCTCGAGGTCGCGCAGGATTCGCGGTCGCTCTCCCCTGAGGAGCTTTCTTTACGGGGATTCCTCAAACTATGCTACCTAGGCCTGACTTCGCTGCAGCGAACGATTGCTCAGCAAAAGTCTAGCCTTAGGTGGCTCCGTGAGGAGGACGTAACACTAAGCTTTTCCACCTCCATGCCAACCACCGCAGAAGAAAAAATTGCATTCCCTCCCTTTTGGTCGATGGTCGCTCAGTTTTTCAGGAAGAAGATAAGGCCTCGGCAGCCTTTGACTACTTCGACAGGATTCTGGGTACCAACCATGAGCATTCCTGCGCCCTCGACTTTGAGGAGCTAGGACTCCCGCGACTGGACCTGGAGGACCTCGCCCTCCCCTTCTCTGAGGCCGAGGTCTGGGAGGTGATCAAAGACCTCCCGCTGGACAAGGCCCCCAGCCCGGATGGTTTCACGGGTCGCTTCTACGTATCTTGCTGGTCGATCATCAGGGGTGATGTGCTGCGGGCGTTCAACGCTCCCTCTGACATGGACTTCCGCAGCTTCCACCACCTGAACGGTGCTCTCCTCACACTCTTACCCAAAAAACCAGACCCGGTCGCTCTTTCGGATTTCTGACCCATCAGTCTGATTCCAAGCTTTGGGAAGATCTTTTCCAAAGCAGCTGCTAACCGTTTCGCCCTGCACCTCTCTTCTCTAATCTCGCCCAACCAAAGTGCTTTCATCAAAGGTCGCCTCATCCATAATAACTTCCGCTACGTTCTTGGCACGGCGAGAGCGCTCTCTAGTCGAAAGCTTCCTAGGATCATGTTCAAAATTGATCTAGCCAAAGCCTTCGACTCGGTCGGCTAGGTTTTCCTTCTCGAACTCCTTTCGGTAGTCGGCTACCCTCGCAGATGGACCGATTGGATCTCGGTCATTCTGTCCACTGCTAGCACTAGGGTTTTGCTTAATGGTGCCCCTGGGCAGCGGATATGCCACGGTCGAGGCCTGCGCCAGGGAGACCCCCTATCCCCCATGCTCTTTGTGCTGGTCATGGAATGCTTCCACGCCCTCTTCCGCAAGGCGGAATCCCGTGGTCTCCTTCTGGATCTAGGGAGGAGCATCCGCTTTCGCGCCTCCCTCTACGCAGACGATGTGGTCGCTTTCTTCTCTCCGGTCGAGCTCGATTTGCGGGTCGTCAAGGCGGTGTTGTCGCTCTTCGAGAGCGCGGCTGGCTTGGCGGCAAACTACTCCAAGAGCCAGGTCTACCCAATAAACTGCTCCGAGGATCACTTGTCTTTGGTCCATTCTATCCTCTCCCGCACGATTGCCGACTTCCCTTGCACCTACCTTGGGGTCCCCCTTTCTATCAAAAGACTACCCAAGGCGGCTTTGCAGCCACTGGTCGATAAGGTCGCTAGACGCCTGCCTCCTTGGCAGGGCAGACTGTTGAGCTGTAGTGGTCACCTCGTCCTCGCCAAATCCACCCTATCTGCCATCCCGGTTCATATTTCGATGGCGATCTCCATCTCCCCTTGGGCACTACGTGCGGTCAAAACCATCATCCGTGGCTTCCTCTGGACCGGCACAGAGGTGGCCTCAGGCGGTCGCTGTATGGTCGCTTGGGTGAATGTCACCTACCCCACACGCTGCGGAGGTCTCGTCCTGCCCAACCTCTGTGTCTTTGGTACGGCGTTGCGCCTACGTTGGCTTTGGCTGGTGAGGACTGACCCGGATAAGACGTGGGTAGCGTTCCACTTCCCTGTTTACCAGGCCACTCAGGCCTTTTTCAACACCTCCATCTCTGTAGAGGTTGGGGACGGTACCCGTGCACTCTTCTGGGAGGACAGCTGGATCTCCGGGTGCTCCGTCAAGTCCTTGGCACCCAACCTCTGGGCCGCGGTCTCACCAAGGGTGCGTCGGTCCCGCACTGTCGTTGAGGCCCTGCAGATGGGGACGGCCAGGATTCATTGGGTCGCTGATATCAGTCACGCCCGGACAGTGCAGGTGGTCTTGCAGTACCTTGTCATCTGGGACCTACTGCAGGAGGTCAGGCTCACGTCCGAGCCTGACTGGTTCATCTGGAAGTGGTCGCCTAGCGGAGTTTACTCGACTTCGGCCTACTCCGCTCTCTTTCTTGGTCGCGTGGACATCCTCAGAGCACGCCAGATTTGGAAGGTTCACATGCCGGGGAAGTGCAAGTTCTTCGCATGGCTGGTCTTGCACGACCGTTGCTGGACCTCTGACCGACTACACCGTCACGGGCTTAGGGGTTCGGACACCTGCGCGCTCTGCGCCCAGGAATCTGAAACGCTGGACCACCTGATTGTGGACTGTGTCTTCTCTAGAGAGGTCTGGTTCTTGGCACTCAGGCATATCCTCCTTCAGAGCCTTGCTCCGGATCGCCCGGTGAGGTTCGCAGAGTGGTGGTGCTCCGTCAGAAAACAGGTTGCTAAGGCGCGGAGGAAAGGCTTCGACTCTTTCGTTTGGCTGGTCGCTTGGTCGCTTTGGAGGGAGCGGAATAGGCGTGTTCATGACAAGGAAGCTCTCATGCCAGTGGCGCTCGTTCCGACGATCCTAGATGAGGCTAGGTCTTGGGCGCGCGCTGGCTTCCTCCCGCTCGCTAGGCTGTTAGGTGTTCGCCCGGTGCGGGCGGTGTAAACCCCTTTGCTTTCTTTTTGTTGGGACCCGTGCCTTGTTGTAACCTACACCGGTTACTTTTTCTCTTCTCTTAATGAAAAATGTGCTTTGCACGTCTTAAAAAAAGAGCAGCCCGACTGAATTCACAAAAGGTCCTGTATGCGAGCCCTCATACTCGATGGGCTGGAGTGTCATCAACTGGATTCCAGCCAGAAACTGATCCACTCACTCTTTTTATGCGCGTCGGCCCACGCCCTGAATGAGGTCCATGTAGATTTTCCCTCCTGATGTGGGACCAAGAAAGAGCACCAACTGCTAAAGTCGACTCTTTTTTTTCAAATTACACAGACCGGAGACACTCGCAACGCACACACACTCATCTCTATGAACACACGCGCACAAACTCTACCTTTAGGAGCATCTTCGAAGATCGGGTCGGCAAATCCTCAAGATTGACGAAGTCACCACATGCGGCTCGCTGTCGACTGAGCCGGCAAAGAAAGAGCACCAACTACTAAAGTCGACTCTTTTTTTTGAATTACACAGTACATCGGAGACACTCACAACGCACGCACACTCATCCCTATGAACACACGCGTGCAAACCCTACCCCTAGGAACATCTTCGAAGACTGGGCCAGCAAATCCTCAAGATTGACGAAGTCATCACAGGCGGCTCACTGTCGACCAGACCGACAAATCCTAAGATTGGCGAAGTCACCACAGGCAGCTCGCTGTCGATGGGTGTCGGTGTTGTGATTAGTCCCGACACTAACTAGTGAAATGCGTTGTGATCGGTCTCTCGATGGCCGGTGCTAAGCAATGCGGGGACACGGATTTATCTTGGTTCCGGCCGTGGGGCCGTACGTCCAGCAGGTTGCGCTTGAGCGCTGTATTGCAATGCACCGTGGTGCCTGTAGAGGGGGGCTACAAGCTAGGTGGGAGAGGAGGAAAAGCCTCCAAGTCCCCTGCTAAGTGATTGAGGCGAAGTGCCAATATCAAGGGAGTGAGCGAGCGGGTGAATGTGGGTGAGAAGTGATGCCAGTTCGTCCCCCTGCGGCCAGGCGACCACCTCCTCCTTTTATAGACCAAGGGGAGGCGGTTTACAAAACGTGCCGCATGGGGTTTTGCACAGTATTATAGTACTAGTATACAGCGCTCGTGATCTGACGGTGTCCTGACGAGTCTTAGTACTTGCGGGTGTCGTGGCAGCTTTGTACTCGCCGGGGAGCAGCTTCGAGGGTAGTCCATCCGGCGTTCATGTCTAGCTGTCGTTCGTACATCAATTCGAGGGCCTTGCTGACGAGGGTCCTTGTGCTATACAGGGCTCGACGTGGTGGCGCCCCATTGGAATGGGGCTCCACAGCGTCGGGCATGGTTCCACAGCGACGGGCTGTCCGCACAGCGCTGGGGATGGCCGCACAGGGTCGGAGGTGATGGAGAGGATGTGCTCTGCTCACCCCGCGTCACGACACTATCCTGGGCGAGCGTCAGGACGGCAGCCGTACGTTCCTCGAGGGTGTTGCCATCCCCTTTCGAGGGGTATGGCGGGGAGGAAGGACGGGAGCGTGTGGCACAGTGTCAAAGAATGACACCAGCCATCCCGCACAGCACCTGTACAGCGCCCGGGATGGCCGCACATGGTGGGTTGCTCAAACAGCGCCGGGATCATATTCCCAGGAGGTGTCAGGAGATCGGCGTGGCGGGGATTCGCCTTTTGACCCGGGCGCCCGCGGTGTGTCAGGGCATTTAATGCTCCGGTCGGGGGGAGCAGGTGAGGCGCCACGGGTCGAGGGGAGGCCTCGAGCGAGGCGGAGACTCGCTCGAGGGGCTGGATCCCTTGAGCGAGGCGGAGATTCGCTCGAGGGGCCAGAGCCCTCGAACGAGGTGGAGACCCGCTCAAGGGGCGCCGTGCCCTCGAGCGAGGCAAGGTTTTGCCGTGCGGCGTCCGACCCTCGAGCGAGGCGGAGATTCACTCGAGGGCGGCCGGGGATGGTGGTTTGACGTGCCATGGAGGTTGTTGGGCCGTGGGCTTTATTCGCATTTGGGCGTGGCTGGTTTGGGGAGCGTTTTTGTGGTTTTGTGTCAATTTTTCAGGAAGGGTAATCTCCCCCATAGTTAGGGGACCCCTATGGCTGTCCCCGACAGTAGCCCCCGAGCCTTTGCAGGGGTATCTGGAGGGACCCGCAAAGGCTGAAGCTCTCTGTTAGGACTTTTCTTCCCTTTTGGATGTGTATGACGTTCCGTGGGGGCGCGTTAGCGCACCCGCAGGTGTAGCCCCCGAAGCCTTGGAGGAGTGTGCACACTCGTGCAAGGTTTTTACGCTGAGCAGCCAATCCGTGAGGCATTTGTTTCAGCCGGCTTCAGCGATATTTCATCCGGCCTCGGCGATCTTACGCGTGCGGAACGGTGTTAACCCTGCCCGGGATGAGTCCCGGGGGGTTCGCACGCTGCCCTCGAAGGAGCGAGGGAATGTGACTTTTGTCAGACACGTCCGGGAGGTGTAGCCGTGCGATGAGCCCCCGAGCCCGGGCCCACACGGGGCGATCGGGGCAAACTCTTCGACTTATTTGCACGGCCCTCGCCGCCCTTCCGCAGGGGGGAGGGGTGAGGTGATCCATGCTTCCCATCGAACGAGCCGCGAGTCATGGATCCCTCGTTGAGCTGTTGACGGGTAATTCAAGTGGACGTCCGTGCCCCATTCGATAAGGGTCGGCTCGTAGTCCGGAGACACGTCCATGAGAGCACTTCACGTGGGTATGCTAGGCAGGGCTCGGTCCCGTTCGATTAGGACCGAGGGTGCGAAAGCTCTCCCTCGATGGGATCCCTCGACTAGCTGCCCTCGTTCGGCCTTGAACACGAACTATGGGGCGCCCTCGAACCTTTGAGTTTGAGGACTGGCTCGATCACGCGCGCCCTGGTCGTCCCTGACTCTGTTAATCTGAGGTGCCTGTTCGAACCTGTTGGGGGTCAGGCTCCGTACCTCTGATTAGTAGGGCCTTTGCGGGGTGGCACCGGGTGCCCCCGTCTTGGTCGATCTGTGGCACTTACCGAACTGTCATCGAGTTGAGCTTCGAGCCACTGATCAGTAATCCCCAAATTGAGGTGCATCTACGGTGCCCACCGTTCCCTGTGCGGGCTAGGCCTCGAGCTGCTGATCAGTAAATCCCCAGATCGAGGGGCATCTGCGGTGCCCACCGTTCCCTCTGCGGGCTGGGCCTCGAGCCGCTGATCAGTAAATCCCCAGACCGAGGGGCATCTGCGGTGCCCACCGTTCCCTCTGCGGGCTGGGCCTCGAGCCGCTGATCAGTAAATCCCCAGATCGAGGTGCATCTGCGGTGCCCACCGTTCCCTCTGCGGGCTGGGCCTCGAGCCGCTGATCAGTAAATCCGTGCGGGCCTGGACCCCAGAAATCCTTGAGTCCGTTCTTTGAGGGCGTACCGGTAGGCCGTGACCTTGTGGCCGCAACCTGCTCTAGATCAGGGTGTTAACCACGTCCCCTCGAGGGGCCAGCCCTCGAGTTCTCGGCCCTGGCTTCACGGGGGGCTATCCTTACGCGAGAAGGAACCCCCATTATTGACAAACGATCGACGTGGCGCGGGTCGTGCGGAGTGGGCGCTCCTTTTTAGGCAGTGCGACGTGGGTGACGTGGGGAGGTGATGAGACGGGGCACTGCGTCCCCTGGGTTACTGCGTGGTAATCATGGCGCGTGCGCGTGTGCGCGGCCGTTTTGGCACGACGGGGCCCGGCCTTCAGCGACGTGGGCTGTCGGCCGCATTAACTGCCGCCGTGCGCGGTGTTCCCGGGGACTCCGCCCCTTCCGATTCTATAAAATGTGGGGAGAACAGGGGAGGAACTCCTTACCTCTGCCATTCACATGCATTCCCCACACTTCATCTTCCTTTGCGCCGTGCGTCTCGCCGCCCCGGATCCGTCCGCGCCCTTCCGTTCCCATAGCCGCCCGCGCTCCTCCGCCTTCCCCGCCATGTCTTCGATTCGAGTGCTAGACACGTTCTCGTGGCCCCGGTCAACGGCGGATCGGCGGTCACTGGAGGGGCTGGTGCTCGGCGGTCAGCTGGCGCCGGCCGGCGACGGCCCGAACCCGGCGTGGATGATCCCGCCGTCGTCGGACCAGGAACCGAACCCTCCGCCGGGTTACATCGTCAGCTTCCTGCGGCTGCACGAGCGTGGCTTCAACGCCCCTGCGAGCAAGTTCATGCGGGGGCTGTGCTACCACTACGGGGTGGAGCTCCACAACTTCGCCCCCAACGCCATCTCACAGGCGGCCTCCTTCGTCGCCGTCTGTGAGGGGTTCTTGGGAATCCCTGCGCACTGGGACCTGTGGGTCCACCTCTTCCGCGGCGAGCTCCACACACTCGCCACAGGAGAGAGGAAGACACGCCGAGCGGTCCGTGCCGGCAGCCTCACGCTCTCGGTGCGTGACTCCCGGAGGGAGTTGTACCTGCCGTGCACGATGACGTCGAACAACTCCGATTGGGAGAAGGGGTGGTTCTATCTTCGCAACGATGGCGCCGGCCTTCCGCCATACACAGGGATAGTGCTGAAGGAGAGGCCTGACTCGTGGACGTACGGGGTGTCGCCCCCGGCGAGGCAGAGGAGGCTCGAGCCTCTCACCAATGCCATAAGCCAGTTGGCGAACGCCGGGCTGACGGTGGCGTCCGTCATCACCAACTTCCATCACCGGCGGATCATTCCCCTCATGGAGAGGGAACTCCTCATCTTTGAGATGAGTGAGGTGGCCAACCCCATGTCCTTAGCGCGTTCGCGGTTGCTGGAGGAGCCGCTCGCCCGGGGGTACGCGACCACGCGGGCGAGGCACGCAGTGAACCCCAAGGCAGTGCGGAACAGCGATGACGACCTGTGGTCGTTTGCGATGCTCCCCGACGCTGGCCAAGTGAGTACCGTCCCTTCACCTTTTGCTCTCTTTATCTCCGTGTTTGGCCTAACGGTGGCTGCTGGCGACAGGGGGTGGGCGTCAATGTCCGCACGTCGGATCCGCCGACGCCTCGGTCGCAGGCCGACAACCGCGCCAGGCAGCAGAGGGAGCAGGACCGGGCAGCCCGGGCGAAGGAGAAGAGGATCAGGAGGCAGGAGTGCCTCGATAGGTACAATGAGGATTACTTGTTGCGGGAGCAGCAGGGCCTCTCCCCTCCGTCAAAGCCAGTAAACTCGTCTTCGGACGAGGAGGAGAGCGGGGGGGAGCGGACCACCTCCGATAGGTGGGAGCCCATGCCGCCCCCGTCACCGGGGGTCGAGGGGGTCGTCGCGGAGCCGACCCCAGAGGCAGGCGCAATGCCGCCTGTTCGAGGGTCACCGCCGAGGACATCGGCAGGCTCTGGGGAGGCGCCCCCAGAGCCCTCGAGGAAGCGCAAACGGGGTCTCTCCAACTTAAGGTGCGTTGTGTTCCACCCTCCGTGTTCTTGATATCATGATCCGGTCACCCATCTTTCTTCCCTCCCGTTATTAGGACGTCACCCGCTACCCCCAGCCTCACGCCTGTTAAGGCACTCAAGCTGGGGACGCCGCGAGTGACGAGGCCCCGCTCGGAGAGGACGCCACGGGTGACGGCGGGCACGGCGGCGACGGGCGAGGCGTCACGTGCCACGGCTGCGGCCACGAGGCCGCGGCAGCGGGAGGAAGCTGCGGTGGAGGAAGCGACGGTGACCAGTGGTGCTCAGCAAGGGCGAGAGCGGGCTCGCACGGCGAGTTGGAGGATCGAGGGCTGCGGGGCGGCCGAGGCCCCTGCTGATGGTGATTCCGCCCCCAGAGGGGGTCGGGCAGGGGCAGTGGTCAAATCAGCCCCCGGGCCCACGCCCGGGGTACTGGTGGTGCGCCCCGATGGCTGTGTGATGTCGCAGCAGCCGACGTCCGACGCCGGGGCGTCGACGTCCGGCGCCGCAGTCCCGGCGCCCGGTGCCGACGTGCCACAGTGGGAGCAAAGGCTCCGTCTCCCCGGGGTGCCGCGGAGTCTGCTGGAGGAGGCGAGGTCTGAGAGGGCGCTGTGGCAGGAGTTCCGTGCCAACGGCGCCTCTCTTAACGCCGCTCTAGTCGAAGCGCTCCGGCTCCATAGAGGCAGGTCGCTCCAGATCTTCCAGGTAAGGTCCCCCGTCTGACCGTTGCTTGCTCCCCTGCTTTCCTTGTTTGAGCGTTTCTCACTTGATTCCTTCCCCTGCATTCCCATTACTACCCGCAGGAGCTGCAAGGCCAGGCGGGCGAGAGATTCAATCGCATCGTCGAACTGAGCTCTGACCTCGACTGGTACCGGGCACAGTACGAGTCCCTGGATGCCATGGTGGAGGCCCTGCGGGAGGATAACGGTTGGCTGGAGTACAAACTCATGGGCGTGGAGGACACCTACACCGACCAACGCACTTTGGCGGCGGAAAAGGCCAAGGAGGCCGAGGAGGTGAAGGCCGCACTGGCGCAGAAGGAGGGGGCGCTGGCGACGGCGAGCGGCGAGCTGCAGAAGGCGCGCGACGCCCTTGCCGAGGCGCAGGTCGCGCTGGCGCAGAAGGGGACGGCCCTTGCCGAGGCATAGGCCCAACTCCTGCAGGACCGTACGACCCTCGAGGGGGCGCGGTCCTGGCAGACCCAGGCTGAGCAAAAGGCCCAAGAGGTCAAGAAGCTGGGTGCCGCTCTGCAGGAGAAGGTCGCAGCGCTCGCTGGGGTGGAGGACTGATTCCAACAGGAATGCAGCGCGCGTGCGCAAGTGGAGACTCAGCTCCAGCAGGAGCGAGCCGCACTCGAGGATGCTCGGACCGCCCTCCAGCGTGAACGCTCGGCACAGGAGGAGGCGCAGTCCCAGCTCCACCAGGAGCGCACCACGCTGGCGGAGGCCAGGGCTACGCTCCAACTTCGAGAGGCGGAGATCGAGCGGCTCACCGGGGAGTTGGTCCAGGGGGGCGTCGCCGTCGAGGCCCTGAGAACTACCGGTGCGGAGAAGGATGCTTCGGTCCTGCAGTTGCAGCAGGAGGCCGAAGCGGTGCGTACGGATCTCGAGAAGGAGAGGAAGCAGGTTGAGGGTGAGTTGCAGCCTCCGGCCCTTTATTTGTTGACCAGGTTTGCCGAGATCCGCTCTCGACTTACCCTTTTTTCTCTCAGGTTTGCGAAAAGCCCTGGGGGAGTCAGCGACGCAGGTGGGAGTGCTCCAGGCGGCCTACGACTCATCCCAGCAGGATTTGGGACTTCTGGAGCAGGCGGCCCTCGAAGCGTGCCAGAGCATTGACGAGGGTGCCGGTCCGTCGGGGAGCTCGGTGGCGAGCCGCCTTCGGGCTCTGGGCGGTCGGGTTGCCGAGCGCATGAAAGGCGCCCTCCGCCTCGGCATCCAGAAGACCCTCGGCGTGGTGACGTCGCACTACGTCATTGACCTTACGGCGCTGGCCACGGGCTACATCATCGCGGACGATCTTGATGATGACGGGGCGCAGGCCATCGTGAACCGCCTCGACGCTGCTACCGCGAACGCTGCTGCAGACCTCGCCGATGCCTTTGAGGAGGATCTCTTCCCGAACGCTCCTCCCGCGGATCCCCTCGAGCCCTGAAAGTAGTTGAGCGCTGAGGCCCTTAGGTTGTGGTCAGAATTTGAGCCAGGTGGCTTTTGTAATAAGACAGTTCACTTTTGATGTTTGTAAGTTAAGTGCGACTCGTTTTGTTTATGCCGTTATGTCCTTTCCCGTCGCCTAGGCAAATTTCAGCTGGGATCGATCATTTTCGCGAGCAGCCTGAAGGTAAAGTGGTGAGGAGGAGAAGCTGTATCCTGCTGGAGGCGTAGGCCGTCCTTAACTCACCCGTCTTTACCTTTTGGCTGCTCGCGCCCTGCTTCTTTATGTCCAGGCTCCCGGGTTGGGACATACTTAGCATTTTTGGAAAAAAGATTTTTGCGAAAAAATGGGACCGTTTAGGGGGGGTGCCCCCCGTAGTAGCCCCCGAGGAGGACTTGGTTTTCGGAGGAAAGTCGAGTCACTCTTGACTTTATTCACAATCTTAACGTATATACAACCGACTGGGTCGTCGGATATGCACAAATCGACTTGGAACTTTTTAAGGGAAAAAGCGACGTAGCTGTTGGATGTTCCAAGCATTGGTGAAGACTTCGCCCTGCTCGTTTGCAAGCTTGTATGTGCCAGGCTTGAGCACCTCGACGACGACGTAGGGCCCTTCGCATGGCGGTGATAGCTTGTGTCAGCCTCGATTGTCCTGTCGTAGCCTCAGCACTAGGTCGCCCTCGCTGAAGTCACGGCGTCGGATTTTCTGGGCTTGGTATCACCGGAGTGCTTGCTGGTATCTCGCCGAGTGCATCATCGCCACATCGCGGGCTTCGTCTACTTGGTCCAATGAGTCTTCGCGAGCCCGCTGGTTCGAGTTTTCTTGATAGGCCCTGAGCCTGGGCGATCCGTATTCCAGGCCTGTGGGGAGGATGACCTCCGCGCCATAGACGAGGAAGGACGGCGTGAATCCCGTGGCTCTGCTCGGGGTGGTCCTGAGGCTCCAAATGACCGACGGTAGCTCTTGAATCCAATTTCGACCAAACTTGCTCAGTCTGTCGAAGATCCTAGGCTTGAGGCCTTGTAGAATCATGTCGTTGGCGCGCTCCACTTGGCCGTTGGTCTGCGGGTGCGCGACGGCCGCCCAGTCCACGCGGATGTGGTAGTTGTCACAGAACTCCAGGAATTTCCTGCCGGTGAATTGGGTGCCATTGTCGGTAATGATGGAGTTCGGCACCCCGAATCTGTGGATGATGTCAGTGAAGAATGACACAGCTTGTTCGGATCTGAGGTTGGTAATGGGGCGTGCCTCGACCCACTTCGAGAATTTGTCGATTGCGACCAACAGATGCGTGTAGCCCCCGGGCGCCTTCCGCAGGGGCCCGACGATGTCTAATCCACATACGGCGAACGGCCATGTGATGGGTATGGTCTGAAGGGCGTGAGCCGGAAGGTGGGTCTTGCGGGCGTAGAACTGGCATCCTTCACAGGTGCGCACGACTTCGTTGGCGTCGGCGACCGCTGTGGGCCAGCAGAAGCCCTGGCGGAATGCGTTGCCCACGAGGGTGCGCGGCGCTGCGTGATGGCCACATACACCCGCGTGGATGTCTCGGATCAACTCGCAGCCCTCGGGGATGGGGACGCATCGCTGCAGGATTCCAGACGCGGCACGCTTGTACAGTTCGCCGCCAATCACAGTGAATGACTTGGCCTTTCTGGCGATGCGTCTCGCCTCGGTCCGATCCGAGGGTAGCTCCCCTCGATCGATCCAGGCGAGCTAGTTGCTTCGCCAGTCTTCCGCGGGGAGGGCCGTATCGATTTCCATGGCCTCGGCTTCATCAGCCCCGTACCCCTCGAGTAAAGAGAGTACGAATTCCTCGTTCGAGGGGTCCTCGTCCATGGGTTCCGCACCCGCTGGATTCGAGGGAGCCCCCGAGGGTTCTTCCGGACTCGAGGAGGTCTTGCTAAGATCGACAGAGGGTTTGGCAAGGTCTCGCGAAAAGACGTTCGGAGGAACGGTGATTCGCCCCGAGGCAATCTTCGCCAGCTCGTCCGCCTCCTCGTTGTACTTGCGGGGGACGTGGTTGAGCTCGACGCCGTAGAACTTGTCCTCAAGTGCACGCACGGCGTTGCAGTACGCTTCCATCTTCTCATCGTGGCAGCTCGCGTTCTTCATGACTTGATCGATCACAAGCTGTGAATCTCCCCTGACGTCGAGGCATTTGATATCGGTCTCGATGGCGATTCGAAGGCCACAAAGGAGCGCCTCGTACTCCGCCATGTTGTTCGACGCGGGGAAGTGCAAGCGCACCACGTACCTCATATGCTCTCCGAGGGGCGAAATGAAAAGCAGGCCCGCGCTCGCTCCAGTTTTCATCACCGACCCGTCGAAGTAGAGGGTCCAACACTCGGCTTGGATCTGTAATGGGGGCAATTGAGTGTCTATCCATTCAGCGACGAAGTCCACAAGAATTTGGGATTTGATCACCTTACGCGGCGCGTAGGTGAGAGTTTCACCCATTAGTTCCACGGACCACTTCGCGATTCTACCTGAGGCATCCGGGTTGCAGATTATCTCCCCTAGCGGGAATGATGAGACCACAGTGACCGGGTGGGTCTCGAAGTAGTGCCGCAGCTTGCGCCGTGCGAGTACCACCGTGTAAAGCAGCTTCTGGATTTGAGGGTACCGCGCTTTGGTCTCGGATAGCACCTCGCTGATGTAGTATACCAGCCTTTGGACTGGTAGGGCATGCCCCTCCTCTGTTCTCTCCACCACAATGACCGCGCTGACCACCTGGGTGGTTGCCGCGACGTAAAGATACAGAGGTTCGCCGTCTTGAGGCGGCGTGAGGATCGGCGCGTGTGCAAGCGTCGCTTTTAGCTTGTCGAGGGCTTCCTGGGCCTTGACGGTCCAGGAAAAGCGTTCGTGCTTCTTTAGGAGTCAGTAGAGGGGCAAGCCCTTTTCGCCGAGTCGTGAAATGAAGCGGCTTAAAGCGGCCAGACAACCCAACACCTTCTGCACCCCCTTCAGGTCCCGAATCGGCCCCATCCGGTCAAGGGCCGAGACCTTCTCGGGGTTGGGCTCGATGCCCCACTGGGAGACAATGAAACCCAGCAGCATGCCGCGTGGCACCCCAAAGACGCATTTTTCGGGGTTTAACTTGACCCTGTTGGCCCGCAAGCAATCGAACGTAACACGCGAATCATTAACCAGGTCGTCCGCCTTCCTGGTTTTGACGACAATGTCATCTACGTATGCCTCAACGGTCCGCCCGATGTGATCCCCAAAAACGTGTTGCATACATCGCTGGTATGTAGCCCCAGCGTTTCGAAGACCAAATGGCATCGTCACGTAGCAAAACATGCCGAACGGCGTGATGAAAGAAGTCGCGAGTTGGTCGGACTCCTTCATCTTTATTTGGTGGTAACCCGAATAGGCATCAAGGAAACACAAGAGCTCGCATCCCGCAGTGGAATCCACAATTTGATCGATTCGTGGTAAAGGAAAAGGAACTTTAGGACATGCTTTATTTAGCCCGGTGTAATCTACACACATCCGCCACTTCCCATTCTTTTTCTTAACTAATATGGGGTTAGCAAGCCACTCGGGGTGGAACACCTCCTTGATGAATCCGGCCTCCAGGAGCCTTCGCAGCTCCACTCCAATCGCCCGGCGCCTTTCTTCGTCAAAGCGTCGCAGGCGCTGTTGCACAGCTCTGGAGTGAGGTAGGATGTCAAGGGAGTGCTCGGCGACCTCCCTCGGAATGCCCGGCATGTCCGAGGGGCTCCACGCGAAGATGTCTGCGTTGGTGCGGAGAAAGTCGACAAGCACCACTTCCTATTTCGGGTTGAGGGTGGAACTGACCCTCAACACCTTGCCCTCGGGGGCAGCGGCGTCGAGGGGTGCCTCCTTGGTCTGCTCGGCAGCCTCGAAACTGCCCGCGTGCTTGGCGGGGAAGTCGGGACCCTTGTTGGCCAGCTTCTCTATGTCCGCGATGAGCGACTCGTCCAGTGCGAGCGCCTCGGTGTGCTCGACGCACTCGATGTCGCAGTCGAATGCGTGCTCGATCGACGAGCCCACCGTGATGACGCCTTTTGGCCCCGGCATCTTCATCTTGAGGTAGGTGTAGTTTGGGACCGCCATGAATTTGGCGTAGCACGGACGCCCGAGGATGGCGTGGTACGCACCCCGAAACCCCACCACCTCGAAGGTGAGGGTCTCCTTGCGGAAATTGTCCGGCGTGCCGAACCAGACCGGTAGGTCGATCTGTCCGAGGGGCTGGACGCGCTTGCCCGGCGCGACGCCATGGAACGGTGTTGTGCTAGGCCGCAGTTGATCCAGACCGATCCCCATCAATCCCAGGGTATGTGCGTACAGGATGTTGAGGCTGCTGCCGCCGTCCATCAGCACCTTGGAGAATCGTGAATTGCCGATGATGGGGTCGACGACCAACGGGTACTGGCCCGGGTTGGGGATGCGGTTCGGGTGGTCCTTGCGGCTGAAGGTGATGGCCTCCTCCGACCAGTCGAGGAAGGAGGGAGGGGCCTTCTCGGCGGCGAGAACTTCATGCCGCTCATGCTTGCGTTGGCTGGTGGACATGTCCACCGTCGGCCCCCCGAAGATGAGGAAGACGTTCTCCATTGCGGGGAAACCGTCGACACCTCCGTCACCCCCATCCTTCTTGGCCTCATCCTCCTTCGCGACGACGCGGCTGTAGTACTTCTTGAGCATGTCGCATTGCTCGAGGGTGTGGTTGACCGGGGTCTTGTGGTACGGGCAGGGCTTCTTCAGCATGTCGTCAAACACACCGGGGCCTCGAGGGGGGCCTCGAGGACCCTTACGTGCAGGGTCGACTGCGAGGGCTTCGCCGTCATCCTCGCCGCGCCCCTGCGCGCGTGCGTCGTGATGGGGCTTCTTGCCCTTTTTGCCCCGCTTCTGCTTCTTCGCGGCTTCCTTGGACTTGCTGCCCTCCGCGGGCGCGTCGTCCGCACGCTTGCCTTTTTTGCCATCGAAAATCGCCCCCACTGCCTCTTCTCCAGAAGCGAAGCTGGTGGCGATGTCGAACAGCTCGTTGGAGTCTACCGGCGGGCTCCTCCCGAGTTCGCGCACAAGGTCGCGGCAGGTCGTGCCCTCAAGGAAGGCGTGCACGATCTCGGACTGGGCGACACTCGGGAGCTCGGTACAGCGCTTGGAAAAGCGTCGTATGAAGTCCCAGAGCGACTCGCCGGGTTTCTGGGTGCACCCCCGCAGGTCCCAGGAGTTCCCGGGGCGCACGTACGTGCCCTGGAAGTTTCCCACGAACGTGCGGACCAGGTCGTCCCAGCCGTGGATCTGGCTGGCTGGCAGATGTTCGAGCCACGTCCGGGCTGAATCCGCAAGGTGCAGCGGTAGATTGCGGATGATCACCGCATCGCTGGTGGCGCCGCCGAGCTGGCAAGCCAAGCGGTAGTCGTTGAGCCAGACTCGAGGGTCCGTTTCCCCCGTGTATTTGGTGATGGTGGTGGGCTGGCGGAAGCGCTGGGGGATGTTCGCCGTGCGGATCTCCCGGCTGAACACGCGGGTCCCCGGGGGTTCCGGCGTCGGTGAGCGGTCCTCCCGGCTGTCGTAGGGACCACCACGTCGAGGGTGGTAGCCCGCTGCCGCTCTTGCCTCCGCGTCGCCCCTTCTCTTGGCGTTCAGGACGTTGCGAGCATCACCATCTCGGGCCTGGCCGTGCGTGTCGAGGATCCGCTCCCTGACAGGCGTCCTGCCCCGGTTCGCTGGTTGTCCTGCCGCGCCGTCCGTGTGGACGGATGCTTCTTGGTCCTGTGCGCTGCTGCCGTCTCGCGCACTGGACTGGTTGCGCATGCGGGATGCAGAGCTCTCAGCTTGCCGCACGGCCGCCTGCTCGATGAGGGCCTGCGCCTCGCGGCGTAGATTGCGCACCTCGGGCGTCGACGGCTCGGGCATGGCCCGAAGCAGTGTCGCTGCCGCGACAAGCTTTTGGCTGGCTCGTGGTGGCGTGTGCGGGTCATCGACGTTGAAGTCGGCGTTGATGCGCTCGCGGGCTTGCCTCCCGGCTTCTCGAGCGCGTTCACCGCGCGCCGAGGCCTCCCCCGCGATGGTAGCACGCAAGAGCCGCACCTGCCGGTACTCCTCTGCGAGCTTCGCCTCAAGCTCGCGCGCCTGGGCCAGCTGCGCACTAATATCCGCATTGCCCACTGGTGGGGCCGGTGGCGGGTTTGGCTCTGGATGCTGGGCCGCATCCCCGTCGCCTGCTCCGTTTGCGCCGTCAGCGTGCTCGTTGATGATGACAACGAAGCACTTGTGTGAGGGATCGTAGCTCCCTTCGCTGGAGTCGTCGGAGCAACCGAACCAGTAGTCCGCAGCGTCAAGGAACCGCCGGAACACCATGGGGTCCGGTACGCCGGAGAAGTCCCACTCCGCGTAGCCGTGCGAGGTTGCGGGCGGCAGTTCGCTGGCCGAGCCGTGGTACGACTCGTCGTTGGTGGTGGCGATGAGGTTCCGGATTGACAGCAGGTGATGGCCCGGGAGATCCTCGTATGCGGCCATGTCGGTGCTGACCGATGAGGCGCATGTTGCGGCGGAGTTGCGCATCCCGTGGGGGAACTACGGCCCCGCGGCCGCGTGCTCCCCTTCAGGGTGCGCCGTCGTGTCGCTCGGCGGTGGTGCGTCCCTCCGGGCCGCGTCGCGTGCTGCCCGGCGCCTCTCCGTGCGCGCCTGGTGCGAGCGCTGACCCGAGCGTCTGCGGCGTCGAGACGTCGAGGCAGCCGCCGTCGTGGGTTCCGGCGCCGGGGCGTCGGTCGTCAGCGTGGCGGGGATCAGGCCCGGCCCGGTTGACCGCCACGGGTGGAGTTCATCCCGATTGGTAAGGCGCATGTGGTAGTCGTTCCCCGTAGCCTGAAAGTTCAGGCTCCCGAACCGGATTTCGAATCCGGCAGGGAAAGGGTCCGAGCTGCCCATGGCGTACCTCTGGGACGTCATCTCGGTGCGAATCACCATCGAGACTTCTGGTGAGGGGTCGATCACAGCGCGAGGCCCCTACCTGGCGCGTCAACTGTCGGTGTTGAGATTAGTCCCGACACTAACTAGTGAAATGCGCTGTGATCGGTCTCTCGATGGCCGGTGCTAAGCAATGCGGGGACACGGATTTATCCTGGTTCCGACCGTGGGGCCGTACGTCCAGCAGGTTGCGCTTGAGCGCTGTATTGCAATGCATCGTGGTGCCTGTAGAGGGGGGCTACAAGCTAGGCGGGAGAGGAGGAAAAGCCTCCAAGTCCCCTGCTAAGTGATTGAGGCGAAGTGCCAATATCAAGGGAGTGAGCGAGCGGGTGAATGTGGGTGAGAAGTGATGCCAGTTCGTCCCCCTGCGGCCGGGCGACCACCTCCTCCTTTTATAGACCAAGGGGAGGCGGCTTACAAAACGTGCCGCATGGGGTTTTGCACAGTATTATAGTACTGGTATACAGCGCTTGTGATCTGACGGTGTCCTGACGAGTCTTAGTACTTGCGGGTGTCGTGGCAGCTTTGTACTCGCCGGGGAGCAGCTTCGAGGGTAGTCCATCCGGCGTTCATGTCTAGCTGCCGTTCGTACATCAATTCGAGGGCCTTGCTGACGAGGGCGCTTGTGCTGTACAAGGCTTGGCGTGGTGGCGCCCCATCGGAATGGGGCTCCACAGCGTCGGGCATGGTTCCACAGCGACGGGCTGTCCGCACAGCGCTGGGTTTGGCCGCACAGGGTCGGAGGTGATGGAGAGGATGTGCTCTGCTCACCCCGCGTCACGGCACTGTCCTGGGCGAGCGTCAGGACGGCAGCCGTACGTTCCTCGAGGGTGTTGCCATCCCCTTTCGAGGGGTATGGCGGGGAGGAAGGACGGGAGCGGGTGGCACAGTGTCGAAGAATGACACCAGCCATCCCGCACAGCATCTGTACAGCGCCGGGGATGGCCGCACAGTGGTGGGTTGCTTGAACAGCGCCGGGATCAGATTCCCAGGCGGTGTCAGGAGATCGGCGTGGCGGGGATTCGCCTTTTGACCCGGGCGCCCGCGGCGTGTCAGGGCATTTAATGCTCCGGTCGGGGGGAGCAGGTGAGGCGCCACGGGTCGAGGCGGAGACTCGCTCGAGGGGCCAGAGCCCTCGAACGAGGCGGAGACCCGCTCAAGGGGCGCCGTGCCCTCGAGCGAGGCAAGGTTTTGCCGTGCGGCGTCCGACCCTCGAACGAGGCGGAGATTCGCTCGAGGGCAGCCGGGGATGGCGGTTTGATGGGCCATGAAGGTTGTTGGGCCGTGGGCTTTATTCGCATTTGGGCTGTGGCTGGTTTGGGGAACGTTTTTGTGGTTTTGTGTCAATTTTTTAGGAAGTGTAATCTCCCCCATAGTTAGGGGACCCCTATGGCTGTCCCCGACAATGGGAACGTCGCCTACCACTGAAAGCACAAACGTCGTTAAATCATGAGAAATTCGCTCCCACGAGAAGTCGAACCTAGGACCCGAGGTGCTACCGGAGCTCATAAATCACTAAACTACTAAGCTAAAGGCCCTTTGGCTGCTAAAGTCGACTCTGTACCTTCTTCTTCTTTCTTTTTTTTATTTTTATTATATACGCAAACCCTGTACCGCACTGTGCCCATGACTCGTGATCATGCGAACACCATGGTACAGTGCACTTGAACTTGCAAGTTCGGTCGCCCGATTCCTGTTCACGTTCGGCTGCGTGGCCGCACAGCAGGTCGACACGTCGCCCCCGTCCACTTGGTTGACGAGACAACGCACCTAGTAGCTCCTGTGCTGGCATTATGACATCGGCGATCCCAAAGGATAAAGGCAAAACTCTCCATGCACGTCCGTATCCCAGGGACTGTCCTCCCCATTCATTTCCCTATCCTATTTTTCTTTTCTTTTAAAATATATATTTTCTAGTATCAAAGAGAAAAAGAAAAACGCACGACGTGTCGACGTTAACCTATCTTTTTAAAAAACTAGGAAAGTGCATGTGCGTTGCTACGGGCATCTAAATATCTACAATGCAATACGCAAAACATTAAAATGGTAAGAAAGCAATGCCAACAAATTTTTGCGGCACAAGATTTTGATGCGGACAATTATGATCAACTAAACATAATCCCGCCAGTTATATATTCGGAAACTGAGATTCTAATGATCCTACACTTTTCATTAAACTAAAACAAGTTTTATTCGATTACTATATTTACTTTAGATGGATATATGTTTTCGTGACTATGAAAATACACGATACACAGTACAAGAGGAAGACATGACAAGAGGAACATGCTAGATTTTCAAAAGCTATTTCGTTAACAAATTTAATTGTACACCTTGCATATACATATATTGTCACTGCAATCAACTAAATAGTAACCATACATTGTACAACATACAACATGATCCAGTGTGATGCTCCTCTGCTTGATTGCATCTTAAGTTTCATCCATCAGAAAAACGAAGACCCACTTGTTCCATTGAGAGACCAAACCAAGCAATAGAAGGTGATTAGCAAAATATTCCTACTTTAATTGTTTAATATAATCTTCTATCCTCAGTAGCTATATATCAATATTAAAGAAGCTAATTCATTTGAATTTCATTATTATCAATTAAAAAAGGAAGCCTTGTGACAAATGGCCAGTGCACAATTAGCCAGGGTATCATGATGGGAAATTTCCTGTATTAAACACTTGGCTGAAAGCAATGTCAGCGCAAGCTATGATTACATCTTCTAGTGCTCAGCAAAACTAAATTAGAATAATTGCAATGTTGGATGTTCAATACCTTATACTTTCCCTTGTAGAGTTGGACTGAAGTCCACACATTGGAAATTAGTCTTGCTGCAATCTGCAAAATAGCTACAGTGTAGCCTATTAGAGTTAAAGACAAAGCAAAATATATATATTCTAAAACTTAAGTAGTTAAGTTTACGTTGGTGTCTTGCAAAAAGCCATATGATCAAGAATAACAGTATTTTCAGGATAATCCCTATAGAGCTCCTCTAATAACTTTAGATAAGATGGCAAAACCTACAAATCAAGAGACATTCTACCAACAATTGTTACATATATAATAAAATTGCTGGCAGGATATTGACATAAGATTCAGAAAAGGCCATTGAGCATTCGATGCAAACGATGCAATATATTGCAATATATTGAGCATTCAATGCAAACGTAATTAAAGATCCATCCCAGCTCGATGCAAATGTATTGGCATAGGGAGGCTTGTGTCTCATTTTTCATTAGTGCACTTATGGGGAAGTTTAACTATGCATGTCACAATGGCCATCTTCCAATTGTTAGTGATTTCACATGAGTTGTTAAGGGAAGCAGCTACGAAAGTCTATTTCAGTTCAGATTGAACTGTCACTACACATTTATTTGCTGTTATAAACTATTTTTGCAGAATTAATAGCAGCTACTAATTTGGCAGAATGAGAAGGCAGAAACTGCGTACTTTCCTAGCAGTCTAGCAACATCTTATACATTCAGTTGATTGGCATACAGGATTGAAGAGGAGAATGGCCTCACCTTTGATTGGCGTAGAGGATTTACAAAGACGTGTGGCGACAGAGAGATGCGCGGCTGATATGGCAAGAAACAAGAACTCCAATAAGCACACACAAAGCTGGGTACAAAAGTACTCCTGAAAACCTGAGCATGAAAAACTACCTGTAGATTTCTTCCTCGGTCTTACAGGAATAGTGACAACAAGTACTCCTTTAGCCCGCTCTGAATAAACATCATAAGATGGGTGCACTTTTTTGCAGACATGTTACTGTTTGTTTGCCCAACTTTCCAAGTCTTGGAAGGAGCCAGGGGTCCAATATCTTTAAAATATGATGCATATTCATCTATCAATAGAACTTCTCTGCACATACAAATAACTCATTAGGGACTCACCTTGTAGTAGCGACACGAAGAATTACCTAAATCCATACTCGGCCTTCACTACTGCAGAATCTCCTTTCCTGACAGCAAACAATAAGATCATCTTCAAAACTGCACAGTGAATGCTGTTGAGGTGTGACTGTTTTTTATGGACGAAATTGGCATCTAATCAGATAAGGGGGCAAGGGGCAGATAAAAGATAGAGAGGAGATGGTAGACTATACAAAAAGTGAAACCTCTACATACATAAAACTACAGTAGGCTAAGCCATTCAGAGCACCACCACCTAAACCAGAACCTACATATATACCTGTTGGCCGGAGGAAGAACCTGATCGTCCGAAGAAATTCATCTCCTCTTGGCAGTGCGACTCCGGCCCTGGAACTGTGGCGATCGGCTGACAGTGCAGGATGTCGGCGCCATCGCTGTGGCTCGACGGACAGGTCAAATTGTTTATATGTAAGTCACACTATGGGCAAACTACATAATATTGTTTTATAATTATAGAATTAATGTCACAGAAACAATCAAACATTATATTTCTTCTTTAATCTCACAGCATCAAGATGTTTTACCTTTACGATCCCATAGAGCAAGATCCTATCCTAGAACCAGGTTCTTCTTTAATCACACAGCATCAAGATGAATTACCTTCACGATGCGGTAGAGCAAAATATTATCCTAGCACCAGGCTTCATGCATCCAGGAAAGGCAGGGTGGATCCATTTTGCGTGAAAGCACCACGCAAGATTTTGAACCCTAGATCACAGATGCAGGTAGGCTAATCCAGTTCTTCCTGCGCTCAGTGGAGGAGAGGACGGATCGCAGCCACACAGGGGGGTTCACCTGGCAAGAGGATCGTGGACACAGAGTCACGACGGCAGCAGCGACGCGCGGATGGCGAGATCGCGCGGGGAAAAGGGTTGGAAAAAATTAGAAGCGAGATCACTCGGAGAAGATGAAGGCGGCGGGTGCGGGCATCATATCAACGGCGGCGGCGGTGTGGTGGTGGAGAGTGCGTGGGGGTGCGAGCGTCCACGACGGCGGCGTGGAGGCGGAGGCTGCGCACGGCGGCCATGGCCAGGGTGGGGGATCTGGGGAGGCGATCGGCGGAGGCGGAGGGCATAGGCGGGGTTGTTGAGCCGACCAGGATGGTGCGGCGGCGTCCACAGACGCGGCTTCCACAAGTGAGAGCTGCGCGAGCGAGGGGGGCCGCGGGGAAGGAGATTGGCGGCGGCGGCGACGACGGAGCAGACACCGAGTTCGAGGGTGAGGACTGAGGAGCAGGCTGCGGGGACGGAATGGGATGGGCGACGGTGTGGGCTGATGCGAGGGTGAGGGAGGCGGATGCGAGGGCGTCCAGATCGCACGGTGCAAAAGTTTTTTTCCGAGGGACGGACGGCGTCGCGCGTGGGGGTTGGCAGACCTGTGGGAGCGGAGGGATTAGGGAGGACGGAGTTTTTTTCTCCTTTCTAAACTTTTTAGGAGTATATAGAGATTAGGAGTAGAGATGACGTTAACCTATCTGTAGGCTGTAGCGTCAGATAAAGCCGGAGCTCTTCTGAAACGTCCGAGGTCGATTTGTACGCATGCTCTCTGCATGCGTGCTTTGTCGCGACGCGCCGGTAGCGGCGGAATGGATCGCTGCCGAGATCAGAGCGGGGTGGCCGCGGGATTAAGCACGTGGGGCCCGCCGCCTCCCCCGTCACGCACAGGCACTGAGGCACAGCCCATCACTGGTAATTAAGCCTAAACAGTATCTAATGACCCCACCCAGGTGGCTCGCCCACACGCTAATCCCACCGCCACCCCAGCTGCTGCTGCCATCTCTATCTGGCGCCCGTCCTCGCCTATCATTAGGCGATCACTTCACCAGCAGTCACCCATGATTGCTCCACACGTACGTCCAGCCCTTGGCCCGGCACCGGTGGGGCCCGCCCCGGCGCCTCGCTCCCATATCGTGACGACCCACCGTTGTTATCTTAAGAGCCGGTTTAGTTCCTAAAAATTTTCCGATACTGATTAGAAGTATTAAATGTGGATTAATGACAAAACTCATTCCATAACTCCTATCTAATTTTTCGAGACGAATCTAACAAACCTAATTATGTCGTGATTAGACAACGTCGTGCTACAGTAAACAATCTCTAATGATGGATTAATTAGGCTTAATGGATTCATCTCGCGATTTCACTTTCATTCGTGTAATTAGTTTTGTAATTAGTCTATGTTTAGTCCTCCTAATCGTACTTGATAAGAGGGCCTAAAAATTTTTGCCAAAATTTTTGGCCAACTAAACAGGCCTTAAGTTCTTAACCCGAGCCGGAACAGTGCGACGCCCAACTGACAACAACATTCCCTCCTCTAGCCTTAACTCTCTCTTACCGTATCCATTGTTTTCAACATTTTATTGCCATTGTGGCTTGTGGACAGTGGCGTAGCTAGAGGGATGCCAGGTGGGGTCTGGCATACCCTAAGATTTAGCCAAACCTATTAGTAGTCAAAAAATATTTCTCCACTTATTCTTTCATCATATTGGCACATGCCGGCTTCATTAGTATTAGTAGTGTATTGCTCATTTGCTTATGCTTTGATAGAGAAATTTAATGCTCATGAAAGCATAAACTTTAGAATTTACATATTGAATATATGATATTATAGTTTTAGAAAAAAGAATTTATGATATTAGCACACATATTATTTATATCATTGTTGTTTACCACTTTGTTACCGATTTTGTTGACTGGATTGTATTTTATATGATTGGTTCGGCATACCCTAAATTAAAATCCTAGCTCCGCTACTGCTTGTGGAGATTATTATTTACAAAACATCTGCAAGAAAAATACAAGTAGATAATGTGGAACCCTAGAGAGGTTCTTTCTTAACAAAGATACGGGGAGAGAGAAAAGGAAACGAAGAAAAGAACTCTTCATCATCCAATAAAAACATATACTAGTATCTTATGCCTTTAAAGTCATATGGAACTATGGAAGTGTGGATATTTTTTTTCATTTTCAATACACTGAGAACATCGGCGTAGTTAGATGCTAACGGCTTGTTTGGTTGCTGCCTGGTAGGCAGCTTTTTTGCCCGGGCAACATCATCTAACCCTAGGTCATCAAAATCTAACGCCTGAGATTGCTGCCTGGACTAGTCAATTTTTTGAGGGTCTAAACCAAACAAGTCCTAAATGAATTAAACAGTGATTTGATTTCAAATGCCAGTTGCATGATAGCATGTGTCCTGATGTTTGATGCATAGCTGATTGTCTGTTAATTCTAATTAGGAAACACATTCAAATGATAGTCGGTTGTACAAGTGTGATAAGTGGAAGTTGACAAAATTTTCAGTTTTTATTTGGTTCATTCAAACCTAGGCTCGACCATGCTAGAGACAAGGGACGGAGGCATCGGTGGGGCTCAAGCCCCCCCCCCCCACCCCACCCCAAGCTTCTCTTCTCCATTTTTGAGAAGAAGGAAGGAAAAGAAAGAAGAGAAAAAAAACCTACGAGTTGGAGCTGCCTCCGTCACTGCTAGACATAAGGTGAATATGTAGTTATAAACAATACAAGGAAGAGAGATTTATGCTTCACAGCTCCAACAGGCCAACACCATCATCAAACATGTTAAGCTCAGTTCAGCACTTTTTTCCGACCCTGCAGTTTTGCAAAATGCAAGTGCTGTTTCTCCCCAGGGAAGAGGTCCATTTCGAGTGAAACCCCACGGGCCACGGTTACGGTAATTCATATACGTCGCTTCAGCGACAACTTGACGTTCCGTCGCGCGGTACGGACAGGAGGCGCAGTCCGCACGCGGAAGGAAGCGGGAAGCTTAAGTAAGATTTGTTTTTTATTTATTTCTTTTTTGTTTGTTTGTTTCTATATTTGTTCTTTTTTTTCTTTTCTATCTATTTCTTTTTTATTTGAGTTTTCTTTTTTCACTTTCGTTTTTCTTTTTTTTCTCTTTATTTTAGAATTTTTTTCAATTTTGCTCCTTCCATTTTTTTCCACGTTTTCTATTTTTCCTTCCACTCTTTATTTTATTTTTTCTTTCTATATTTTTTCTTCTATTCTATTTTTTGTTTATTATTTATTTTTTCTTTCTATTTTTATTTTTTCTATTTCCATCTTTTTTATGTTTCTTTTCTATTATTAATTTTTCTATTTCTTTTTTTTATTTCATTCTTTTTATTCTTCATTCTTTTTATTCTTTTTATTCTATTTCTTTTATTTTTTCTTATTTCTCTTTTTTTATTTATTTTCTATTTTCATCTTTTTTATATATTCTTTCCTTTCTAAATTTTTTTAGTATTTGTTTCTTTGTTCTTTCCTTTTTTGTAATTTTGAGTTTTTTCTTTTTTTTCTTTTCTATTAATTTTATTTTATTTTTTCTTGTTTCTCTTTTATTTCTTATTTTCCTTTTATTTATTTATTTCCTTTTTTCTTTTTTCTATTTCTGTTTTCATTATATATATATATTCTTTCCTTTTTAATTTTTTTCTCCGTTAATATTTGTTTGTTCGAGACGAGATATAAAATTTTTTCTATTATTTTATTTTTATTTTTAATTATGTTATACTGTTTCTCTCAGGTTTCTTATTTCTTTTCTCATTTTATTTTTATTTCCTTCCACGTATTTCCATTTTCATTTTTTCTTATTTCTTTATTTGTTTCTCTATCCTTTGTCCTACCATTTTTTTCTGCCGTCTTTTTTTCTTTTACTCATTCTTACGGTTCTTTTTTCTTTCTCCATTCTTTATTTTTAATACATCTTTTATTCTCTTTTATTTATTTATTTATTTTCATCACTTCTATTTTCTCATATTTTAATATTTTATATATTTTATCCCTTTTCTTTATAATTTTTGTGTTACATCTTTTGTTTCTCCATGTATATTTTTTGATGTTTATATTTTAATATTTGTTCCACCCAGTGAATATTTGTTCATTTAAGTGAACATTTGTTTCTCCTCAGTGAATATTTGTCCCTCCTCAGTTAATATTTGTTCCACATTAGGAAATATTTATTTGTTTGTTTAAGATGGCATATAAATTTGTTGTGTTAGTTCATATAATTTGTTAGGTACGTACAAATTTTTTGTTTTGAGAGTTCATATAATTTGTTCGGTACCTACAAATATTTTATTCGATAGTTTGTATAATTTGTTCGACAAGTATACATATTTGTTCTGGTAGTTCATATAATTTGTTCGGTACCTACAAATATTTTGTTCTGGCTATAGTAATAATATATCATGTCTGTAATAATAATAACTTGTTCCGACCTTTGTTCTGATTTGTTCTGGCACTACATTTGTTTTGTTCGAGATGACATAAGAACTTGTTCTGACTATAATAGAATCTTGTTTCTACTCTTGTTCTGACACTACATTTGTTTTGTTCGGGACGACATACAAATTTGTTCTGACTATAATAGGATCTTGTTCTGACAGTTGTTCTCGTTTGTTCTGACACTTCATTTGTTTTGTTCTGGCCATAATAGAATATATAACCTTAATTTTAAAAATATGAATAAAAAATTTGTCAAAATATAGTCAAGTGGGATCTTGTTTTGAAGATCTCAGTATAAGAAATCCGTTTTTGAAATCGGAATTTAATTTAGACGCAAGATTTATGATTTATAAGTTTTTTAGTTTTGAGATTAGTTTGTAGAATTTATTCGATGACTATACATATTTTGCTCCGTCACTTTATATAGTTTGTTCGGTGGGTATAATTTTTTGTTCCGGTAGTTTGTAGAATTTGTTCCGCGGTAATATATTGTCCAGAAGATCTAAAAAATATATATATTGTCCAGAATATATAACTTTAATTAAAAAATACGAATAAAAAAAGTTCATCAAAATATAGTTAATTGGATCTTATTTTGAAGTTTTTATTGTCAAAAATTCAATGATGAAATCAGAATTTAATTTTGATACTCGGTTTAACATTTATAGCTTTTTAAGTTTCAAACAACTCTTTAAATGAGGATGACATCAGCAACTTTGACTATATACTATTCGCATGCGGAGACTGTATGTACGTGCACAAACAGTCTAAGGAGTCTCATTAGCCCTAGAACTCCGATTTTCTTCTATCTTTTTCAGCAAATGCGGCGCAACGTTTGGTTTTTTTTTTCGCTACAGTGAGACGCGTCCCACGGTTACACCAGCACGGAAGAAAAAAAAAAGGGCTAAAATTTCCGAAAGGGAAATTCCTGCAGAAGAGGGTGGTGCCGTGGTGGCAGCTACGGACCTCCGCCTTCCTCGGTGTCCTTCCCCTCCGTCCCCAACGAAGCACCTCGTCTCCCCCGCCCGCGCGCCCGGCCTTCTCCCCGCCGCCCCCCGCAACCAGCGGCATTAACCAAGGTTCACGCCCGGGCGCACGGCGGGGACGCGCGGCCGCGCGGGAGGGCGGAGGCGACGCGCGCGCGCACCAGCCGTTCCGCCGGGAAACTCCCGCTCCGGCACGATCGTCGCCGTGCGGCAGGCTTGCCGGCCAACGGCACGCGCGAGCGCCGACGGGAAGACCATGACTAATAACTTCCTCACGACGATAAAGAGCCTGAAGCTGATCGAAGGTTGCAAGGCCGCGCAACTATACGCCTTGAGCTCCGTCGGGGCGTCGGCGTCCACGTCCGGCTCAGGGGATGCTGCCGGCGGGAGCGGTCGGCCCCAGCCCCCGCCACCGCCCAAGACCATCTCGATGAGGTCCGGGTCGCTCTACTACCCGCACGCGGGGCCGTCCACGTCGGGGGCCTTCGTGCCCGAGCACCACCTGCCGTGCGGCCTCCCAGTTGCCGACGCGCTCGAGCCGGCCCTGGACGCGTGCCTGCGCCCCGTCGACCACGTCGCCGCGCTCGCCGCGTCGTACCGGCGGGTCTCGGCTGCCACGGCGGGAGGCGGCGACGACGACCTCTGCGACGCGTACCTGGAGCAGCATGCTCTGTTCCAGTCGGTCGGCGACGCGCGGCTGCTCCGGCGGGCGCTGCGGGCCGCGCGCGTCCACGCGGACGACCCGCACCGGCGCGCCGTGCTCGCCGCGTGGCTCCGGTACGAGCGCCGCGAGGACGAGCTCGACCCGGCGCCGCCGCCACTCGCGCCCTGCACCGCGACGACGCCGCTGCTCGAGTGCCCCCGCGCCGCGCTCTTCGCCACCGCGTCCTCCGGCGTGGACCCGGTCTGCCCGTGCCGCCGCTCGCCGCCTCCTCCCGCCACCCCTCCGCCCCACCGCCTGAGGCGCAACGCATCCGAGATGAGCGAGGAGGAGGAGGAGCCGGAGACCAACGACCTGTGGTTCGTCATCGGCGAGGAGGAGGTGGCGTGCGAGCGCTCGTGCATCGCCGCGCTCTCCAAGCCGCTCAACACGCTCCTCTACGGCGGGTTCGCCGAGGCGCACCGCGACCGGATCGACTTCTCCCGCGACGGCATCACGCCGCGCGGCATGCGCGCCGTCGCCGCCTACAGCCGCCACGGCCGCGTCGACGACTTCCCGCCCGACATCATCTCCCAGCTCCTCGCCTTCGCCAACAAGTTCTGCTGCGACGGCCTCAAGGCGGCCTGCGACAACAAGCTCGCGGCCATGGTGCGCGGCGTCGACGACGCCCACTCCCTCGTCGACATCGGCCTCGAGGAGGCCTCCCACCTCCTCGTCGCCTCCTGCCTCCAGGCCTTCCTGCGGGAGCTCCCAAAGTCTCTCACGAACCCGGACATCGCGCGCCTGCTCTGCAGCCCGGAAGGCCGGGAGCGCCTCGACATCGCCGGTAACGTGTCCTTCGCGCTCTACTACTTCCTCTCTCACGTCGCCATGGAGCAGGACAGGAAGTCGAACACCACGGTGATGCTCCTGGAGAGGCTGAACGAGTGCGCGGAGATCCCGTGGCAGAAGCAGCTGGCGCTGCACCAGCTCGGGTGCGTCATGCTGGAGCGCGGCGAGTTCGAGGACGCGCAGGAGTGGTTCGAGGCGGCCGTCGCCGAGGGCCACGTCTACTCGCTCGCCGGCGAGGCCCGCGCCAAGTACAAGCGCGGGCACAAGTACGCCGCGTACAAGCTCATGAACAGCGTCGTCGACGACTACGACGAGCCCGCCGGGTGGATGTACCAGGAGCGCGCGCTCTACTGCGTGGGCAAGGAGAAGCTGGCCGATCTCCAGTCGGCGACGGAGCTCGACCCGACGATGACATTTCCGTACAAGTACCGAGCTTGCGCGCTGCTGGAGGAGGACAATGCGGCGTCGGCGATCGCCGAGGTCAGCAAGTTGATCGGCTTCAAGATGGCGACGGATTGCCTCGAGCTCCGGGCGTGGGTCTACCTTGCGATGGAGGAGTTCGAGCTGGCGGTGCAGGATGTGAGGGCGATACTGACGTTGGATCCGACCTACATGATGTTCCATGGGAGGATGCACGGGGAGCAGCTGATCGAGCTCCTCCGGGGGCAGGTGCAGCAGTGGGACATGGCGGATTGCTGGATGCAGCTGTACGATCGGTGGTCGGCGGTGGATGACATCGGCTCGCTAGCGGTTGTGCAGCAGATGCTCGCCAGGGAACCCGGGAACAGCAGCTTGCGGTTTCGACAGTCACTCCTCCTGCTAAGGTACATATCTGAATCTACTGCTCTCTCTTCTTTCATGTGCTGAGACCACATTCTGTTCCAAATTTGTAGTGTATGTGAAATGTTTTTGTAGATAAAGATGTGAAATGTTTAGTAGGTCCAAAATTTGATGGAGGGGCATTATTTAGATTTCTGGAAAGAACATAGCATTTGAGGGCTGCAAGCTCCACATTTGTGATGGTCTATTGCATTGTCCATCGCCTTGCTTTAGAGAACAGTTTTTGGTTGGACAGCTCTGCTCGCACTAGTTTCATCCCATTTTAGTCCTGTTTAGGGAGAATTTCACGCACGGGAGCGAACACAGTATTGAATTCAGAGATTATTAAGGGCATCTTTTTCACACTATAATACTGCGATACGAACAAGGTACATAGTGTATATATTTGGATTCAGAGGCTTAACACCGTTCTGCTCTTGTACATTACAGGCTGAATTGTCAGAAGGCGGCAATGCGTAGTTTGCGATTTGCACGGAACAGTTCACTCCACGAGCACGAGAGGCTTGTATACGAAGGATGGATCCTATACGACAGCGGGCACCGGGATGAAGCACTAGCCAAGGCCGAGCAGTCGATCAGCCTTCAGAGATCATTCGAGGCCTTCTTCCTCAAGGCCTACGCTCTAGGAGATTCCAGCATGGACACGGAATCCTCACTCTCCGTCGTGCAGCTGCTGGAGCACGCCAACAGCTGTGCCTCCGACAATCTTCGGAAGGGCCAAGTAAGAGCCATCTCCATGGCCGGCCTCTGCTCGCTAAGCCGTCTCTGCTCACAGTCACAGCTGACGTTCTTCTTCACCAGGCGTACAACAACATGGGGAGCATCTACGTGGACTGCGACATGCTGGACGAGGCCGCCGAGTGCTACGGCATCGCGCTCAACATCAAGCACACGCGGGCGCACCAGGGGCTCGCGCGCGTCCACTACCTCAAGAACAGGAAGCAGGCCGCGTTCGACGAGATGACCAAGCTCGTGCGGATCGCCACCGGCAGCGCGTCGGCGTACGAGAAGCGGTCGGAGTACGGCGAGCGCGACGCCGCCAAGTGCGACCTGAACACGGCGACGCTGCTGGACCCGACGAGGACCTACCCCTACAGATACAGAGCGGCCGGTGAGTCTGGCTCAATCGACACGGGCATCTTGCACTGTTCTGGCTTACAGAATACAGATACAGAGCTTATGATTGCGTTTCACCAAATCATGTGGATCAAGAATGTTCGATTTGATGAGCGCAGTAATGTTTGCGTTTTTTTTTACAGTTCTGATGGACGAGAACAAGGAGGAGGAGGCGATCGCGGAGCTGTCGGGGGCGATAGCCTTCAAGCCGGACCTGCAGCTGCTCCACCTCCGCGCGGCGTTCTTCGACTCCATGGGCGACAGCGCGAGCACCCTGCGGGACTGCGAGGCAGCGCTCTGCCTGGACCCGACCAACGGCGACACCCTCGAGCTCTACAGCAAAGCCTCCGCCAGGCCCGAACCGGAGAGCTAGCCTCCACCGGCTCGCCGGCCGGCCGCCGCCCTCGTCGTCGTCGACTCAGCTGCGATTTTTGCGAGACAGATTGACAAGACGACCCCTTCTCTACTCTCCCGGGGTGGAAGCAGACGAGAAGCACAGCAGATCGGTGAGGCATGGGCGCCTGAACATCATACGCGCATGTGTAAAGATTATATACATACAAAGAAGGCTTAGTGCTGTTATTAGTAGTCAGGAGAAGCACCGCAGGAGCCAGGAGGTTGTTGAGCACGTGTTGCTTTTAATGTAGAGTGTGCAGGTGGGGCAAGAGACATGCGTCTCGTCTCTCGTGTGTGCATCCAAAGGTTGAAGACGACCGGCAGCTCCAGGAGGGAGGGAGGAAGAGGGAAAGGCTGAAGAGAGACAGAGGCCAGCGAGCCCAAGCTGTCCTTCAGTTCATAGTTTCAGACAGCGCGGCATGATCAATCTCCTTTTCTCCCTCTCCTTTTGTTTATGCCTTGTGATGTGCATTTGGAGGCACGACTGATCACAAAAAGAATTCGAGTTTTTAAAGTAATGCAGCGAAGGCGAAGATTCTCTCTGCTTTTGTATTTCTCTGATGCGCTGTGGTTCCGTCGTGCATCCAGCTAATATAAGGAGCCCCTGAAAATCTGCGTTTCTTGGTTGCTTCCATTTTGGTCAGGCTCGATATGGTCGTGCTCACAACTACATCGTTTGTTCTTCAGTTTTTTTTTTTTTAGACCTCGTTTGTTCTTCAGTTGGAAATATGCGGCAGTGCAACTGTGATCGAGCTGATTTGTTTGCGTAAATGCTGGATTAAAAGGTGACATACCAGCTGGAAGTTTATAATAACTAGGCCCACGAGACCAGCAGTTAAAAACAATTCATTTCGCAAAAAAGACCAGGAGCGGTTAACAGGCCCATGAGAGAAAGATGAGGCCTGTTAGTTTATAGTATAATCCGGCCCGCTAGACCAAATGTTAGTTTGTAATCCCATCCGACGACATGCATCCTGTCTGTTTGGTCCCATACCGCTGAGCTCTGGTGGTCATATGCGCCGGACGCTCTTGAAATAGCGACCGAGCCAGCCATTCCAGACCATGGAGCTGCGTGGTGAGCACAAAGTGAACTATTCTTTCGCCTTTTACTAAAGAATACCGTGTGCACGCCACAACAAGCAGCATACACCAATTTTGGAGGGATCCCTTCTCTGTGAGGGGGGCCCACAATACCAAAGACAAAATGTTATAGTATGTTTCGATTTGGCATTTTCCACCATCTGTAGTGTCTTTAAATTTAGCATTACCACCATCTGTCATAATTGTTGGAATCCCCATCTCTATTACAGGGGAATTGGCATTTTCAGTTTAAGAAGACTATCAGTGTTAGCAGCTCTGGTCATCAGTGTTAGCAGCTCTGGTCTGGTATGAATTGCCAGAAAATCCAAAACGAATCACACGCCCTTTTCTATTGCTCAGTTGGCTGTAACGCCTGCATCAGTCTGTTACATTGTTAACCTTCTTTACATGTTACATTCTTTCTGTTGCACTCCCTATGCAATTTTGCACACAGAACACACTCGTAACCATCTTCTACCTAATCATCAAGTCCACGAAACAAGATTAGCCGCAAGCAACAGATTAAAGAATATCTTCTGGCTGGCCCCCAACTTCAGGTCTTAGAAGACATGATCTCAAGCTCTGCCCACCACAGCGGCGACACTTTTGGAGTCGCTCCGTCAGGCCCCAACGCAGTGATCTCTCTCATCCGAGCTGCAACCTCTGCCATCCGCGGTCTCTTCTTTGGATCTGGATCAATGCAGGACCTTACAACCTCGCAAAGCGCACGTGCAGCGTCTTCGGGGAAGGAACCCATGCTGGGGTCGATCAGCTCCTCAAGACTCATCTGGCCGTCGAAGTAGCGTGAAGCCCAGTGTTCCAGTGGTCCATCATCCTCAGAATTCGGAGCTCGTCCGGTCAATATTTCCAGCAATACTATGCCATACTTGCGCACAATGTTCTCCAGGTCTGATGATGACGTGAGGTCACCATTGGTTGAATTATGTTCCTTTGTGTCACTCCAAAATTCAAGATCTGAGATTTTTGCAGCAAAGTCGTCGGTAAGGTATATCGTAGTTGAGTCGAAATTCCTCGGCACTACTGGTGTTTTCAGCTGATGCATGTGCTCAAGACAGTAAGCAATGCCCATGGATATCCTAAGCCGTGACATCCAGTCAAGCTTTTCTGCTTCCCTGACTGCAATGCAATCAAGATAGCAATTGACAATGTCAAACGTTGACACATTATAAAATTATTCTCAATCATACATACTAAAGCGAACAGATTTGTGACAGAATAAATTGATAGATTCATGGTAACAAATTAACAATGCACTTACTGTGGAGATGTTCAAAAAGTGTCCCATTTGGAGCATATTCAAATACCATCACTCTGGTAAATGGATGTTCTTCCTCGCAGTAGCCAAGCAAGTTCATAAAATTCTTGTGGCTTACTTTGGACAAACTTGTGATCTGAAACATTTATCATTTGAATCAAATAAAAGGTAAAGCAAAGTAACACTTGTACATACTCAATAAACTGCAAAATGCTACCTTCTTCCTGTACTGTGATTCATTTTCCTTCGACCAATCCTTTGCAGATGTTACCAAGCTGGAGGCCACTGCAATTTCAACTCCACTTGACAAGGTCCCCTTATACAGCATGCAGGTAGAGGTAGAACCAATTATATTGCTGAAATCCTCACATGCTGTTTCCAGCTCTGATCGTTTCAATGAAGGTACACCTAAAAATATGATTATATTCAGATGTAAAATTAGAATAGTCCCCCGGATATCATAATATACATAAGCAGGAGAAAACATACCAGTTACAAAGGCTTTCTGCAATTGACCACTGAGACCTGTTGCCCATGGCCTCACAGTTCCCATTTTCTTAGCTCGGAAGCAGAGAACACTAGCTGCTGATACCAAAATGAAAACAGCAATCCCTGCTGCAACCGAACCATAGGTTGTCCAGGAATGTTTATGGGAAGAATGAACTGGAGTTTCAACTGAACGATCATGTTCATCCGGCTTAATTGTAGGCCTAGGCCCGTCCAAATGTGGAGGGGCTGCAGTTGGATGATGGTGTGAAGGAGATTGGCGTGGCATGGATCCTGAAGCATGTGGTGATGAAGAAGGTAAGCCTTCTGGTGGGGACATGAATGGTGAGGGTGATGGAGCAAACGTTGGTGCTGCTGCTGGCGTTGGAGCTCTTTTACGAGATCTGCTCTTGTGCGAAAAAGTCCTTGCATGTGGGAGATGAAATAGGCTATCTTTGTTTCCGTCTCCAATCTGCAACAGCCTTCTGGAATTCCTAGGGAAAGAATAGTCAAATTTACCATGAGTATTGATATTTTAAATCATGTTAGGCTACTGATTCTGTTTTAAATTGAAAATTAAAGTAATAGACCCAATTCGTATTTTTTGACCTAGCTATCCATCACCCTGTGACTTAACTCCAAAGCTTTCTAAAAAGATGAAATGTGCCACAAATAACCCTTCCTGATTCATGCATACTAGAAATTTTTCCACTACTTCAGTACAAAGAGAACCGTTAGCAAACTCTGTTTTTCAAAGAGAAAGGAAAATATTCAACAACTCCAATTCCTACAAGAAAGGAAAGAGTCACCGCTATACACACCATGATAAAAAAAAACTGTTCGTACATATTAACACACGAGTATTGATTAACACCAATTTAATCCACTGCACTGTACAGCTGCACATGATGATCTAAAAGGGCAAGAAACCAATTTCACAAAAAAAATTGCCATTTACCAGCCATATATTAAAACAGGCCAACGCTAAAAGCATCCGTGGCTCTAGGTTTCAACTCAAATCCCCCAAAAGTTACTCTTGATGTCAAAGGAAAAGAAAAAAAGGCACCCGTTTCTAGCAAGTCATAAAGTGAAGTTCACGCTCACCTAGGACTAACCGAAGCTCCATTGCTCTCCGGACCAACTCCGAGGCCTCCAATCCCTGCAGCAAACCAAAGAGGATAACACCGTAAACCCAAATGTACACCCATAGCTACTGAAGAATCCAAAATCCACGAAACAAAATACAAACCTGCGCTCCCGAGAGGCCAAGAAGCGGCGTCCAAGAAGAATACAAGCAGCAGCAGTAGCCTCGGCGACCGCCGCCGCTCCATTACTTGCTCACTCAAGCGCAGCACGAGCCGGGGCGAGAAAGCCACGGATAGGGGGGAGCCCGAAGGTGCGGACGCTGAGGCGGGTGGTCACGGGAGGGGAGGAGAGGAGGGGGGTGCGCGTTTGGGAGGGAACGCGGAGTCGGTTGGGCGAAGGCCTGAAAGGGCGGTGGAGGCGGCAAAAGTCGGTCCGGATCCTCTGACTTGCTTCACAAAAGTCACGAAAAGGAACAGTAGGCTGAGTCATAAAAGTCACGAAAATACTGTATCATCAGCACTGTTCACATGGTACTGTAGCACTTGATCCTTCGCGCTCACCTGTGATCAGACGGTTCACAGAGAGGTGAATGTCACGCTACAGTGTTTCTCTGACTGCCCTACGGGCAGTCAGAGAATCCACGGCGGGCAAAGGTAGCCAGCCGGAGGTGGTGGAGACGAGAGGGAAAGGCAGCACGAAGGCGACCACACAACTAAGGGGAGGGGGGCTCTTTCGGGATTCTTTTTATTTTTTAGATAGAAAAGAAAAGTGTTTTTGGTTGTTGGCGTAATCATTTTGCACTAATGAAATCCCAGGTTAATCATTTAATTTAGCTAGCTAATCATTTCATAACGACATGTCTCTCCGGCTTAGGTTCTGAAAAATTGACGCCAGTAGATTATTGGAACGGTTGCTAGTAATATCTTAATTCGCAACATATAATATTCCCCGCCGCCATAGATACATTTTTTTTCAGTTTAAAAAGGTAGTGGGATTTGAATCCATTCACGTCGATTTTTTTTTATGTATTGCACATTCTAGTGGCACGGGCATCCCTAATTTCATGCTACTATGCTGATTACACACTGCAACAAGCACCTACTTGTGTTTGTTTGGTGGGTTAGCCAAAGGCTGTTCGGCTTATATTATTAGTCGGCTTTTGCTTATAGAAACTAGTCGTGGAACTACAAATCATCAAACTCTAAGGGTAATAAATACTCGATTTCATAATAAATTAACCGTACAAATCATCGACTTCTACTTATGAAATCGAAGTTAGCAAAACTACAATGAGAAAAATGGTCACCAAACTCTAAGGGTATGTTCTCTTCGATGGAGAGAGAGGGTGAAATTCACTACCCACCTCTATCACATCTCACCACTTTTTCCCAACTAAATACTATTTAAATTTCCACTATTCATCCCTTCACATCCCACCACTTTTTCTCAACTAAACACTATCCAAAATTTCACTATTCATCCCACTCAAATTCATTTATCTAAACAACCCCTTATGAAATGAGAGTGATGATGTAACAAGTTCAGACACATGAAACTAGTGTATCTTGTACTACTTTTTCTGTCCGAAACGTCATACATAAAAAGACCGGAGGGAGTATGTTACGGTGTTAATCAAACGCACATCTCCAACTCTGTGATGCGTGTCCAAATTGTGGCGTGGCAAGGGTTAGCGAGCACCACACCCGTTGTCCTGGTAGCTGGCCGCGGTGCACCGTACCCTCTCCCGAGGTCTACAGCAGCAAGTAGCTGTTCCTCTGTCAGTGTGCCTGTACAGAATTAGAGACGTCACGTGAGGCAAGGCACGGGACGGCGCTGTCGCCATAAACCCTTGATGATCGGCGATCGCAGACGACGAGACCGACGCCCCAACCAGTTGACCGCGACCGGCAAACCGCACCAACCGCAGCGCCGCCGCATCCGACGGAACGGAGAAAGAACCCGTGATGATTTACCGAGGAGCTAGGAGCCACACGTGACACGATAAGCTAGCGAGTACTGTAGCGATCGAGCACATACCGTAGCAGCCAGCGAGTACCCTCGTCGAGCGCCTCGTCAGTTCTCGCGGTCAATGGCCGATCTCTCCAACGGTGAAACGGGCACAGGCGCGCGTGGCGTGGACTCAAAAAAAAAGGGAGGTGACTTCGTGATCCTGATCCCCGAGTGAATCGGGCGCTCATCACGATGTCCTCGACCGTTGCCGATCAAGCCTCCGCCCGGCGATCTACTTTGGCACAGGATTACAATACGGCTGGTGGCTCCCGTGCACGGCGGCGGCGGCGGCGATCAGATTCCCGTGCGGCGTGCACAGGTGGTGTGGTGTGGTGGCGAGGTGCCGGGTCGTTTCGATCCGACGCTGGCGCGTGGCCTTTCGCCAGGGAGGGATAGATCGAGGCCGTGCGGCTACAGGAAGTGACGGTGGAGGGTGCGGCGACGGGGACGCGCGGCCGTGCGACAGCGACGATGGGTACGGGAGGGGAAGCCATCGCGCGCGCTGGCCCTGGCCGAGCGATCTGGTCGGTCTCGGTCAGGGTTCGGTCGTCGGTGCTCGGTGGCTTCTTCTTGGCGACCCGCATCTTCCTGGGAGGTGTTCGATCAGTTTCAGTTGCTTCCCTCCCCCCGCCTCGGATGATTAGCGCCGGCCGGCCAGCTGGAGATTGGGGGGGACGGTTCCGTGTCGTCGTTCATGATTAGGAGCTGATAGATGGTTAGATACTTCTTGGATGGATGGATGTTCTTGTCAGGTCTGGTGGGTCTGATGTCCTGATGTCACGACCGGCCTGCTGCTGTCGATCGCGCTCCGTTCTGTTGCGAGTAACCGCTGTACGACACGGGGGCCTGTGACGAGCGGAGCAAACGCGAGAACGAATCTGAGACGCATAGCATAGGCAGGCTGGGCTCCAGCCTCCAGGAAGAAGGAAGTCGTGAGGCGCATGCAGCATGTCATAGTTGGCCGATTTGTTTATTGTTCAGGCATTGCCTGTAGGATTGATTGACGGGCAGATACGGGAGCTAGCAGGCGACGATCTTGCGGCGCTTAAGATAATTGCTGCCCGGTGACGGGCGTTTTGTTTGGTGGTTACGCGTTACCACGTTCCTGGCAATGCCCGTTACCTTGTTTTTCTTTCCCGCGGCGGAACTGCGCTGGTGGGCGGTGGCCACTTGCCGCTCTCGGCTAGTGGAGCAGAACGCGGCGGCGGCGGCCGGCGGCAGGACCGCATGACGGCATGAGAAAAGGCGTCGGGAACGGGCAGCCATCATCATCATTATCACCCGGTGTGTGTGACTTGGAGTGTAAAACACGGGCCGCCATCCATCGCGAGCTCGTGATGAGGGAGGAGGGGATGGGCCGTGGTGGCCGTGCTCCCTCCGAGTGGTGGTGGAGTGAGGCGCAAGCCGCCGGAGCGGGGTCGGGTCGGTCGCGCGTGCGCTAGCTCCTGGTCTCCCCACGGCCACGAGGCATGTGCCGGAGGGCGGAGGCAATCCGATGACGCTGGGGGCGACCCTGCCGGCCAAACGCGTGGAATGAGCTGAAGCTGAACTGAAGCCCCAGTGAACACGGGCATCGTGCAGCGGTGCAGCCTACCTTCACCGCTCCTCAGTACGCACCGACACGCCTGCTGGGGAGAGACTAAGTGGTCACTGTTGCTGAATCAAAGAGCCCTTTGCTGGTCCCTCCCTCCTACTCATCCACAGAATTAGTAGTGCTGCCAGCAAGGCGCACTGAAAAGTGAAAACTAACAGCTGAAACCGACGCGCATTATTAGGCATGCAAGTGACTGCGGAGTAGTAGATGACATCTGGGAATCCCGTGGTGAAATGGCCAGAGACTGCATTATGCAATGCAAGCCAAGACCTGGAACTCCGGTGAACATCCTGAGTACTTTAACCAAAACCTGCTGCGTGAACTAGCAGCAGCAATGGAACATCCACTCACCAGAATATCCTAAAGATCGCATTGCACACCTGCAAATAGTTGGCGTGCAACAGCAGGGCCCAAGCGCCCGTACAGAACTGTAAGGAGATGCACTGCCAGCAAGCAACTCCAGCAGTGATCACTCCACTACCGATTCCTAAAGAGTGCCGACACTATAAACAGAGTTTATGAACGCACTCAAAATCTCGTTTCATAAGCACCTTTTTCACAAGCATCACCTATTTCCACGCAGCAGCGACCTATCTATCGGAAGTAAATGGAGATAAGAGGAATGTCGATGTCCTTCCCTTTGTCATCCTCACAAGCAACGACGACATCCAGATGCTTCCTGTATTCTGGGACGTCAACCTTTGCCACCTCCTTGGCGACATCAGAAATCTTCCTGCTCAGTCGATCCTTGTGCCTTGGGAACATTGTGTTGTACAGCAACGATGTGCCGCACGAGACACTGTAAGCGCTCAGGCCCTTGTCACTTAACCACTTCAGTAGCTCTGCAACTGTGATGTCACCCTTGATAGACCATCGATCCCATACGGTCCACCTCATACCTTTATGCTTGATCACAGTGGGTGGAAGAGGTTCAGATCTCGTGAGCATCGGTAGTGCCAGGTTAGAAAATGTATTGTGGTAGTCTTCGACTGGGTGCCCACCGGCCAGAACCTTGTAAAGCTCAAGGCACACAAGTCCTGTGGCCATGGCTGTTGAAGTTGCAATAGCTGGGATGATCCTTCCAGCAATAAACTTTGCCTTCAGCCTGTCGATCTCTTGGATGCTGTAGTTCCTTGCACGCATATTTGCGAGGCCAGCAATCAAGTCCGTGTGGAAATTTGTATCATCATCCTGTAACAGGAATGGAGCATGTTACATGTATAAGCAGAATTAAGATACCAAAGCGATCAACTGCTGAAGTTCTGATTACTTTTGTTTTCATACAGCTATATATCTTAAGCATTTATCTTATATTGGATTTTAAGGTCCAACCGGAATGCCCATATATACAATAACATGGCTTTTCAAGACAATTTTTCTCAGTTGTATCATGAAAAGGAAACAGAGACAAATATGGAAGATTTAAGTGATCGAAGAACATGCAAAGATCTCTCAGAACTACTAGCGAACTAATATTTTTTATATCTGGCAGTGTGGTGGCAGGTTATGAAGGAATACTAATAGCAAGGAGTCACAAAACTGATATGCTATTATTTTTTGTAATCCAGTCACAGCAGAAAAGTAATGGGACCCCCCCACAGCAGAATCTTTGTTAATCTTTAGTTCTTATCAGATCAGAACTTATTGGCTCGTACTTTAAACAATATGCAGGTGCTTCCAAATTTAAAATGTTTGCAAATGAGATTGTTCTTCAACAAGCAGGGGGGAAATGTTAAAACATACTGAAATGTTAACCTTAGAAGAGCAGAATGAAGCTTTTGAAAGGCTAACCTTCTCAAAATGAATAGGTTTCATTTGAAATCCTGGAGGTAGTTTCTTGGCAGATGCTTCCAACTTGGTTAAAAGGTCTTCAATAACAGCGGCATCATCAACGGAGGCACTGGAGATGTTATTGGCCTTTTCATCTGTCTCAATCTTAACCCTGCTGTTGGGCTTAAATTCAGGTACGTAAACTTTACTGATTGCATCGATCAGATTAGTAGTGTTCTTTGCCCAGTCAGGTACAGTGATTCCAAAAGATACTGCTCTCAAAATGGAAGCGGCCATTATAAACTGAACGTGTGATAAATCAGCAGTCGAAAATTCCAGCGGGTGAGGGAAACGCTTTGGAGCAGACCAGAAAGGGGCTCCTGTGCTAGTGGCGGCATCTTCAGGAAATGTGAATATTAGCTGCTTCACACGATTAGAGAAGTAATCTTCAAATCTGGGGAAAAAAAATAGATGACACCTAAAATGAGTACCCTTCCTGGCTAGTAGCCCTATAACAAAATTAGTTAAACTTTGAATAAGGAAAGATGGTACAACATAGACCAAAAGAAACAAGGAATGGTTGAATTCACAGAATAGCAAACAAATTAGGGAGATAAATCATACTTCAGTCTTGCCCAGGTTATGCAATCCTCAAATCTTTCACAGCGCTCCTTCTCAAGGCATTCACATACACGCTCAAGCAATTCTCTGGCCTGAGCATCACCTGCCTTTTTCATGGCAGCAGCATATTGTGTAGGATTAGACAGAAAAGAGTTGACTTCATTTGGAGTTTTATCTAGCAGACCCTCAAATTCTGAGCGAGCCCATGTCACACAATGGTCAATATTGTGCGGAAATGAATGGACTGTGCACATGGGTGCCTGCTTCTCAGGAGGGTCTCGTGAAGCCCCATAATTTTCAGTAAGGTGAGGAATTACCATTTGTGTATTACATTTCGTACCCAACGTTCCCGATTCCAAGAGTGGTTTCTGGAAGTACAAGCACCTCATGTCCATATACATCCTAGCATTAACATTATCAAGTGCATTAATGACAACATCAAGGCCCTCCCAGAATGCATCATGGAACACATGCTCAGTATCTGGACAGGCACGATTCTGGAGAGCATCAACGTGAAGGCAGGAATTGATAGCACTAGCTGCTGTAGCTGCAACTGTAGATTTAGCCTGCCCAATATTCCAATCACGAAACAGAAACTGGCTGCTCAAGTTACTTTTCTCAATGAAATCATCATCTGTTATAGTTACTTTCCCTTCACGGCCGCAAGATACTCCCATTAAAGCCAGGTTCTTCATGAATTCGCATCCAAGAGCACCAGATCCCACAACAAAGACATTGGCATCTCGCAGCTTTTTCTGAAGCCTAGAGCCAAAAACAGAAATCTGAGCATCATAGCGGCTGTTCAATGGCTTCAAGTCTTTAGGGTCCAATTGATGGGTTGGCAGAGATTCAACCGAATCCAAGTAGAAGAACTGCCAAAGATAACCTTCTTATCAGATAACAACAGACTAGAGAAGCATAAAATATCCTGGAATCCATGATAGTTACCTGGTACAGTGGCTGAAATTTTCCAGAACATGCCTTCACAACTTCTTGACCAACAATTCCACCAAAAATAGCAGCCATTGGGTTCAGGACAGCTCTAGAACCACTTGCAAAAAGCCGCAGCAGCTTCTCATCAAGCTTGCCTCTAATCTTGTAATCAATTGTGGCTTCATTGAAAGAAGCAGTGAACTCCACAATCCTTCGGGCATCCTGGGCACAACCAACACCAGGGAAACGTCCATACTCTTTCCTAAATTTATCTAAAGCTAGAAATGCAAAATGAAGCAGAGGTGGGCGCTCAAACTTCAAACAATCACTCAGAGGGAAATTACCAGGTTCTCTAATAGAATCTCTCAAACTCTTAAATTGTACAACTATTTGTTCTTTCACCTGTGTAACAATTCCACCTTTTGTATAAATGCCAAAGTTACTTGTATCCTCCTCAATGCAAAACGAATATGGTCTTGAACGTATTATCTTCCTTGGCTTACCATCATTCAGTTCATTCATTCCCTGGACCTCTGAGAAAACAACAAGATCACCTTCCTGGAAATCAAGGCGCTCATCGTCAATACAGTACACTGTTGCAGGATTGTCATTGCTGATGGATGCAATTATGCCAGTATGCGGATCTTCACCATCAAAATCATGAACAGCGAACTCAGGCCCAAAGTCACAAAAGACACTACCAAAAAGACCATGGACTTCTGTTTTGATAAAGGAAATTGGAGGCTTGTGGCTGCGACAATAATCATCGAATTGAAACGCCTTGTCCAGACTAATGTCAGTGAAAACAGCCACCTGAAAATCAGAATGTGTAAGTATGATAACTGGATGACTTTACAGAGTTACGTTGATGATTTGTGATACAAGACTTGAACATTGCAGCAACACATTCAGTGATGCTACCAAACATGTCAATGTCATTACCATTAAATAGATTGTACTGGAGGGAAACCTTATCACTTTAATATGAACATATAGGGTTAAGCCATATGACGTTACTAATCAGAGGTTGCAATTGCAGTGTCACTTAAAGATTTCCAGATTTATTGACTGTGGAAAGTTATCAAGATACTATCATGCCCACAGAGCAAGATATCAATATATAAGGTTGGTTAGGGGGTTCTGCAGTAGAATAGCTTTCACAAAGTAGGATGGAAAACTTAGGTCATGGATGCATCTATAGCATGGAAGCACATCTGTGGTATAAGCAAACCATACACAAAACTTGCAATTGGCAAATAGATAACATACAGATTTGAACTAATTCAATTTAACTCCAGGTTTCAGTCATTTTTATTTCAAGTAAACAAATTCAACTAGGCTCTACAAAGGAAATCATTTGGCACTATGAGCACGATGGCACTCGGATACAAAATAATAAAAAAAATACTCATAATCATAGGATCAGATACTGTAATAAAATAGAGCATATGAGCAGAAACATTAAAGATTATATCAAAGGACAGAACGGATTAGCCTGTTACTGTCAACGCCAGGAAATAAACTGAATATATTTATAATGTCATACAATTCAAAAACGGATCTCAAATAAAATAGTTTCTCAACCATGATTATGCTACCTATCACTGGATAGGAATGAAGACAACATAACAAGTAACAAATTTTAACACAGTGGAGAACTAGCAGACCTGGAACTTTGAAAGGTGCTCGGTGGTCAATTCTTCTGTTAAAGCAGATATACTGACAGCTTTGTTAAGTTCTTGAAGCTTTGAAACACAAGTAACAGCCCTGTTCTTCCCAATGTCATCCTCGGATAGAAAGAAATTGCCTGATAGGTCCCACATTTCCACATTTCCAGCATCATGTAGGGTGACAGACTTAACACCAGCCAGAGCAAGATTCTTTGCTGTTGAAAGGTTATTAATTCCAAAGATCATCGATCCAGAAAACATATATACTGATTAATCATGTGCGACTAGAAATTATACCATACCAATAAGACAAGAAGACATGGTAGCATTACAATTTGACAAAATGCATATAGGATAACAGAAATAGCTCTCTTAAATAATTATAAATTACTCACTCAAACAAAATCCTAATGTACCTGTGTTGACAGGAGCTAACAGGGGTGATCTCAATCATAACAACTTGAGGGGTGAAAGAAACACAAACATGACAGGCGATGGGTTAGGCTGCTCACTACTCATACATGTATCTTATAATGAAGAGAACCTTTACATGTCTCTGCCACAAAATACCGCAAATATATACTCCCTCCATCCCAAATTACTATTCATTTTGGCTTGTCTAGGTACATAGCTCTTGATATGTACCTAGATATATATTATACCTGGATACATAGACAAAGTTATGTATCTAGAAAAGCCAAAATGAATAGTATTTTGGGAATGGAGGTAGTACATAATTAGCAGAAAAAATGGTCACAACTTGAACAGAGTATACATTCATAGAGCAGGAATGCATAAAGCCGCCAGTCTGTTTGCTTATGCAAGTATTCCAAGGTGTATTTTGCAATTAAGCAAATGAGTACTGCATTGCCTAGAAATATGGGGACACCAAAATATCACATGTTACAAACGACTTATAAAACATGAGAGCAGCTAGAATGGTAGATAGACGGGATTTTTTTTGCCGGAGCACCAACATTAGAACAGAGCATTAACAAACGTACGAATCAGAAATTAGAAGGGGGCACGCACCGATCTCAGCTCCAAGGCCGTTCAGACCGGAGATGAGCACGTTGGACGCGAATAGGCGCCGCATCGTCTCCCTCCCGTACACGGCAAGCTGCCTGCTGTGCAGGTCCTCATCAATCTCCGCAACTCCGCTCCCGCCGCCGCGGCCACCGCTCACCTCCTCCCCGGCCACCATCGCCCCTGCTCCCACAGCCGATTCTGCACCGGCGCACCGCGCAACAACAAAAGCATCAACGGCGAATCAAACGCCCCAAAACCCCAGGAATGGTGATCGGGGAACACGGATCGAATCATTGGGACGAATCGAGTCGACTAGGGAGCTTACGGCTTTACCCGTGGCGGCGATCGGAGCGGCGGCTAGGGTTCGCGCGGCGGTCGCGGCCTCGAGGGCGGCGGGTCGCCTCTTCCTCCCGGCTTCGAGGCCAAGCTGGTGAGATGGATGTACTTATACAACAGTGGCGGGCGGCGGCGGGGGGTTTGCGGGCAAGGTAGCGACGCCGTGACGGTGGATGCCGGTGGCGTGGTAGAGCTGGCGAGATGGAGGGATTCGAGCGATCCTGTCCGTTCGTTGTTGAGAGGGACGGGTGTGAATTCTGTGGATTGTGTCGACGGACGGTCGCTTTTGGGCAACGATTGGACAAGTCCGCCCGAGGCATCACGCATTCAGGCTGGTCGCACCGCACAGCGCTAAAGCAAACGGAACGGCAAATATACCGATTTTTCACCCGCACCGCTGATCTGTATTCTCGCCTCTACAGTTCCGTTTGCTACAGCAAACCTGGACAGGCAGCGGCCACCGGCGAGAACGCTATCCTCCAGACACCGATGGGGCCTCGCCACGTGGAGCCGCACCGCCGGCCACCGGGTGCCCGCGTCGCGCCGCCGGGTCACGGGAGAGCGCGCGGTGGGTGGACGGCCTTGAAGAAGAAGCAGGGGAAAGGAGGGAAGGGGAAAGGAGGGAAGGGGAGAGGAGGCGCAGAGCGGGACCGTCGGGTCGCCGGCGCTGGGCGAGCTGCCGGAGACGGGCGGCGGCGCTCGGCATCTGCTCCAGAGGATGTCGGTGAGGAAGCTGTGGGCAAGCAAGTCGCGCCGGGGAGTAGAGATCCACGCGCCGCCGGAGGCCACGCGGCCGTAGAAATCCGGCTGGGCCACCGCCAGGCAGAAGGAGAGAGTGAGGCCGCCATGGCTGCAGCGGCGGGGAGGAAGCCGCCGTCGCGTGGAGGGAGGAAGTGGCCACCGCATCGGAACGGGCGAGCTCCCGCTCGAGCTTGATGCCCTCTGTCGCAGAAGAAGCAGGGAGGGATGGGAGGAGGAGGTCGTAGGTGCTAGAGAGGGCAGCTGCTTCGACCTCGCCGCCGCCGTGGAAAGGAGCGGAGAAGACGAGGGCGACGGATGGAGACGACGATTCAGTTTTGCCGACTGCAGCTCTTCGGTTTTACAGATCCATAAAATCGATCTGCAGCTGGGCCCCGCGCCCCTTACAGGCCTTTTTACCGCTGCCGCGGTGCGACCAGCCTGTCGCTGCTGAGAGCTGGACGGGTGAAATGCCGGATTTGATCTGCGTCTCTCTCTAAAGTATGCTTTATGTGTACTCCGTATCCCAGAACATGAATACACCTTGAAGATTTGGGACGACCGGACGAATATGTTCCGTTCCGTCACTATGCAGCCAAACACACCTTGAATGATGCAAAAAATGAAAAATCGCGCTGTAACCATATCTGGCACACGAGTTTAAAAAGAACTTCGCTCTGAAGAAGAATTTTATAGTTTATACCCATGATTTTACTGATGGTTAACAAGGTAACAATCTCGTGATTAGTTATAGTAAGATCGTATCCCGACTCTAATCGTTTACGATATATTCGATTTGTTTCAAGCGAGTTGGAATCGATTGCCGCGACATCGGATATGTGTCAGTGAATGCGTGATACCTGAGCTGACACCATTAGGCAGGAGCACCTCGAGCTGGCAACGCTTGAGCAGGGCAATTACATGATCTTGAGGTCGATCTACAGAGAAACTGACGAACTGAAAAAGAAACAAAATCCCAACTAGCTGGTACTCCCTCCGTCCCGGAAGGTCCGTCGCTGAAAAATTTCACCATCTACCAATGCACCTGTGAAAAGTCACAAACACCCCTACCAGGAGTACTATGTTGAATGGACATATCATTAATACTCCAGCGTGGTACACACAACACCAAATGTTTTACATTAAACAAACCAGTGCTGCTCACATCCACTTTGCACATGTAAACATGGAGTATAATATTTTTTGGCCTTAAACAAATGAAAGATGCCAGCAAAACATTAAGTTCATTTTGGCGGCAACCACCACAGCAGCAAAACAAACCATGCGTTCCATTTTTACAGCTGAAAAGCAAACTGAAATTTTGAAACTATTCCCTCCCGAGTTTCATTTTTACAGCTGAAAAGCAAACTGAAATTTTGAAACTATTCCCTCCCGAGCTCCAGCGCCATTTTCTCTGCCTGAGGGAATAAAACCTGATACACTTTCGTTGGCTTTTCATTTCAACCACTCCCCTCTCACCCCTCTTCCACGGCATTAGACTTAAACATACCACGAGAGGAAGAAGTAGAGGAGGTTCCTGATCTCAACCTGCTGAACATGAAGAGGATCTCAATCCCTTCGAAGATGTAGTGGCTGCAGCTCAAGTTGGGGGAGATGATCATTTTGGTCTCCATCATGATCAGAATGAGGAACAAGAACAAATTCATCATCAAGGTAAACACTTTGGTCTCTCTCTCGTTTATTTCACCCTCCAAATTTTACAAGCAAACATCATGGAATTTAGTTGTTGCTAATATTTTGTCACCAAAAACTCTTGTGTATCAATCCTAAAATTAGTATCAACTGGACATCTCCCTCGAAATCACAAGCAACATTCTAAATATACTTATGCAAGTCATGCAACTCATAGTTTCCCCTCCAGTTGTGAATGAAACTAAAGTGAGAGGGGAGAATAACTTACATTGACAGTGCATTGTCATTAACATCAGGCACTCTTTTGCAGTAGGTGAAAACGTTGGTCATCCATTTGATTTAAATGATCCATACGAAGAAGACCATTCTGAATGTAGGTAATTATATCCCTGATGTCCAAGTAAAATTTGCAACAATAATTATCCATGTGAAAAGATTTCATAACGAATTTACTAACAATTACTACACCATCTAAAGGAGATGACAACACTGTCATGGAAGAAGATACCTTGGATGAGCTCCCATTGCTGCTAACACTACTCTCGAAGCATCCTTCTCAACCAAAACATGCAGCCAGCATCTCTACAGTGGGTAATTGGTACTAGGTTATATCTTTTTTTCCAGTATAAAATTTAATCTTAAACGGCCATTGAAATATGCAACGAGCAGATGTAACAAAAACAAATGGCGCGTTGTCAGAGAAAATACCGAACTCGCCGCGGTACACATAAACTGATAAACCCTACAAAATGAGCCCAGGTAAAGCCCAATAGTTTCCCACTTTGAAGCCCACGAAGCCACGAACGACGCAGAGAGTGGCAGAGGCGCAGAGCTGAGAGCTCCCGGCCTCGCCCCTCTCAGTTCCTCTCCATCTCCTCCTTCCCCTCCCCATTCTCGTCTGGGTCTGCCCGTCCCGCTGCCCCCCACCTCCTCCCTCAGATCTCCAAGGCCAGGAGCCCCCGGAACCCTCCCGCGCCCGCAGTGATGTCGGCGAGCAGCACGCCCGTGGACGCCTCGGGGGAGCCGATCCCGACGTCGTCGGTGCTGATGGCGGCGTCCAAGCACATCGCGGTCCGGTGCCGCCCGGAGAACGTCGCTTTCCTCAACTGCAAGAAGAAGGACCCCAACCCCGATAAGTGCCTCGAGAAGGGGCGCCAGGTCACGCGTTGCGTCCTCAGCCTGTGAGTTCGCTTGCCAAGTTCTCTCTCTATCCTCCCTGCTTGCGCTCCGTCCGATCCCCCTCCTGCCCGATTGCGATTGGAATCCAGGCTCGTAAAATGTTGCTTCCATCGTGATGTTCGTTATGGTTCGATTTGTTAGCGAAGGTGCGCTCGGCGCTGTTAATTTTTGTGACTGGTTTTGTTAGTTTGTACTGAGTGAGAGGCTCTCGATTGTGATGTTAAGTGGGCGCTATCAGATATATAAGTTGATGATAAACTGATAGGCTTCATCAATCAGGGTGTACTGAGCTGGGATGGATGAGTAGCTGCATTTCCCAGATATTCAGTGTCTGATGATGCACAGTATAGCAGTGATGGTGCAGGTGAACAGTTAACTGGCAATGAATATGTGGTAGCAGAGTGTGTGCTCTTTGGTTATCAGGGATTCAGGGTACCCAGCAGTTGAGTGATCATGCAATCTTCTGCCGAGGTTGTGATAACCAGTAGCATTTCCTGAGAAACATGTGAAGAAACTTTGCATCTTAAGCAAATATGCTACGCAGAGTTGATATGCGACTTGATTTGTAGCAGTTGTTGACGAGTTTTGAAAATTATGAATTATGGTCACATGATCACATATTTGTTAGATAGCTCATTTTGGCTTTAGAGTCATCAGTAGAAATGATTAAATGGTTTCGTACCTTGATTGCTTAGGTTAGTTTTTTTATTTTTCAAACAAGAGTCCTCCTTTGCAACCAATAAATTACTGTAATCTCCTTGGTTGATTACCCTTAAGCACTAAGATAGGAAGTCTACGCTGTATATCTTTCATTCAGCTGCTTTCAATTTCGCTCTTAGTAGGTTGATTCAAACTAGCCAGTTAGCATGATGCTGTTTGCAGCTAAGACCACATTTCTCCCCATTTGCCAATGTGGGTTTTATATTTTAAATTTTGATCCACCCAAAATAGAATGATCTGTTGAGGTCAGAGGATCTTAAATCATCATGAATATGGTGTGCCATATCCATAAATTTTTTTATGAAATGCAATATCCATAAATTGATCAACTGAATTTACATGTTATGCGAGCAAGTGATTCAGGGAAGCAAATGAATTATGAAATTAACTACATCACGACACTGAATGAATTATGAAATTAACTAGATCACGACACTGCATGTAAGTGGTGGAGATGCTGGTAACACTGCTTCAAGTCTTCAACACTAGTGCTAACATGCATGGTTGCATCTTGCAGGATGTTAGAGGACATGTTTCTCACGATATAACTATAACATGAGTGCGATGGAGGAATTGTTGATTTTTTCTTGTACACAGAATTGGTAGTGGGTACAAATGAATTAAGTATCCACTAGAGTATTTCATTCAGCCTTAGCACATGATTTTAAAAGAAAAGAAATGGTGATGTCAACCTGGTTTGATATTTACTCATTATGTTTGCTTTACATTGCAGTTAGTTGAGCGCTTGCTCACCGAAGTGCCAGGTCGTGGGTTCGAGCAGCCTCCCCGCAGTTTACTGTGGGGGTAGGGCTTGCCCATTATAGTTTGGTAAATTTGTTGATTGAAGCCTGAAGTGGTTGAATTTGTGATGCCATACTATTCCATGTGCCTTTTTAGGGGCTTCTTGAGCATTTTGGTCAGGGAGTTAATTTATATGTTTTACATTGGACAGAGCCACAGAGGTAGAACAGGAAAGTACATTGTCAGTGTTGACATTGTGCTTGTATTATTTGAGATCTACCATATCCTGGGTAAAGCTGCTAATGGGTTAAAAACCAAACCATAACTGCGCTGAGCCATTTTATAAGTGCACGTCAAAACAAACCACACCACCCCACCTATCTGCCTTCTAAAACTAAACCAAACCGAACTGTTTGCATGTTTCAACCCAAACGAAACCGGATTCTACTTGAAGCCACCGCAGGGCTACATGCAAATACATGAGCGCCGCTTGTCAGCCAGCTGCACAGACTTGTGTGCCCCGACTGCCGTGTAGCCATGGCTGCTGCAGCACGTACGCGGACTCCTTGATCACGAGCGGCAGCGTGCGAAGCACCTTGGAATAGCTGAACTGGAAAGCGAACTTTGCACTGCGGAGCTAGGTGGAAAGGAAGACCTGAGCTCTAAGGTAGTGTCGGCAGGGTCGACGGCGAAGTGGCCCTCGCCCTTGCCGCCGGCGGCAACCGCAGTGATGCTGTCCCTGCGTAGCTTGACGCCCTGCGCTGCTGCCGCTGTTCGTCAGCTTCGCTTGAACTGTTAGCAACTAAACTGATCTGAACCAAACTGCTTTGATGTTGAAACTAGTCCAAACCAAAACCGTCGGCGTGCTCAGCCTGCTTGCCCCCATCCAATCAAGGACCAAAGGCAAAACTAATCCATCTGACCCGGTTCCAACCAAACCATTAGCAGCTTTAATCCTGGGGGCATCTGGCATTCTTTGAAGTGAAAAGATTCACGATATGCACTGAACAAGTGCATGTCTACAATATGACAATTGACACCCATTGAGGCTGACCGATGGGTCCTGATTCACATGTCAGTATGTGGTTTTGCTATTTCTTGTTTAGTAATTGGTAGCATATAATACTGTCATTTTACCCAAGAAGCCACCCAGGAAGGGTTTTTTTTTTTCTGGGAGGGGGTTAGGATTTGAGGTTTTCTTCGGTACACAATATGTTCCAACGGTCGTACGGTCGTATTGTCGGTTTTTTCTCTAAGGGTAAAATGGTACTTTGGTTGATATATGTTTTAGAAAAAAAATTCCCCGCTACCCACCCGGTCCACCTGTGCACACCTCCTCCCTCCGTTTTTATATATTACAAAAATGACATTTTACATTTCCGAAATACTCTTTAATTACCAGTACGACCTTTGAATACTACCGTACGACAGCTAAAAAAATCGGTCGTATAGAATTAATCTCAATTGTCCGATCCTTACATATAGGTCATTTTCTGTTACATACGAGTCCTTTTCCAACTGGTCGTACAGGTCGTATTGTGTACCGAAGAAAACCTCTAGGATTTAAGACAGAGGAAGATCCATTCAGCAGTAGTGCATCCATTTCCCCCCTTGCAATTCCAAAATTTGAGGTTATGTTTCTTTTTGCTCCTATTTTGTGCTTCTCATATGAATGCAGACCGGTGTCCAATGCTTCATTATAAGCACAGTTTATGTCAACAATGTGGTTTCCATTAAGCTTATAACTTTTTGTTAAGTTGCACTTGTCTTCTAGGTTATAGCACCCTGCATTCTCGGTTAACATTGTTTTCTTGAGAAATGTGATTTCTATTAATCTTATCACTTCAGTACTTCATATACTGTTTTGACTGACTGTATTTCCATTCACAGGTTGAAAGAACTTCACCAGAAGTGTCCCAAGGAGATGGATGCTTATGCCGGTTGCATGTATTACTACACCAATGAATTCGACTTCTGCCGTAAGGAGCAGCAAGCTTTTGAGGAGGCCTGCCCCATATCCGAGTAGATCATTCAGAGTTTTGCTTCCAGTGATCTTCGCGAATAAGGAGAAAAGCCAACAAACCGAGTTCATGATCTCCCATGTTTTGTTGTCCTCATGGAATTTTTACTGGTGGGTGAATAGCACGCCCCGGAGCTATTCACCCCACTTGCCTCTCAATATTTTTCAAACTTGAATCGACTCAACCCATCAGTTCGTAGGCTCTAAAATGATGATGTTGATGGTTTCACTTGTTGTGGTTCACAAATTGCATTTGGCGGAATCCGTTATTTTCCGCCCGGGTGTGATTAACCTGGTAATATGATCTCTCACACAGCTATGTCAGTGTACTGCAACCCACTCCCCACATCACTTGTCTCAGATCTACGAGTATCAGATATGGGGGGTGTTTGGATGAAGGGATAAATAGGGTAAATCTACCTTAAATTTACCCCAAAGGATCTAAATATGTGGGGTAAATGTGGTGGAGCAAATGTTTTGTCCCCTAATTCCATTTACCTTTAGAAAGTAGCAAATTGGAGTAAAATTGTGGTGGATCTCAACCTTCTCTCTCACATTTACCTCACATTTACCCCTCAATCTAAACACCTTGAAAAGCAAATATTAGTAGAGGCAAATAGGAGAGGCAAAATATTTACTTTGAGGTAAATATTTACCCCTACCATCCAAACATGACCATGACCTGTGCCGAGTATCATTGTCTCTTTGTCAGAGTGCAGCCGGCGACCTGCCGTTCTGTAGCTGGTGAATTGGTGATCGAATGCATTGCTGCTGCCAGCGCACGGGCGACGGCATGGGCTCCGTGAGAGATGGCGTCAACCGTCAATGCGTTTCAGCGAGGGCTGCGTGAGGATATATGATGGCTGCAGAGGATTTATGATTCGAAGGTACGTACTGCCTAGGTGCGTGCACGCGGTTGAACTTTATTACTCACTGACATTTCTGTAGGTTCCACAATTGTAGCATGAGTCCATGCTCATAGAACCTGCCTACCCATTTTGATTCGATAGGAATGTCAAAACTGCCAAATTAGATATTTGGATGTGGTAATTTCGTATGAAATGGCAGAATAGTCGAATTTGTCCCTCATTTGCGACAGGCTCAAATTCTCGTTTCCATGCCGTGCCTGCTCTGTGCATCGACTGATCGACCCCAGGCTTCCCCCACTTCAAAAACGGAGACAACCGTCCGGGGCTCCGGGCTTCGTGTGGATAAGATAAGAGGTGCAGAGGCCGCGTGCGAGCGTTTCGGGCCCGCCAGCCGCACCCTGCCGTGCAGCAACGGACGCCCGGCCGCCGATCGCATCTGGGCGCCGGCGCGGGCGCCAACGGCCACCGCTGCGAGTCGTCTCGTCGACGCTGTCGTGAAACCCACGGGGGTTACCTCGGCCATTCTCTGCTTCTCTTCACACTCCTCCCCGTCAGATCTCCATGGTTTTTGTCAGATACCGTGTCTGTCTCTACCCCAGTGTGGACACAGGTCTACTCACCGTATTCCGCAGTCGGCTGGCTGCTGAATTGCTGATCGATGGGTGCACCGTGCACGGCGGTAGACGAAAATAATTGGGGAGCGAGCGACACAATCATTCTCCGTTGTTTTCTGGCAACCAAGCACATGTCGCCCAACGATTGGGATCCCCAAATGAAGGGCGGAGAGAAGAAGCATCCGATCTGAATGCGCATCAAGGCTGACGGGGTCGTAGGTGGCCGCTGTTCCACGAAAACGAGGCGCCAATGATGGTGCGATGGCCGCCATGGCCGGCCGGCCATGGAATTGGAAGCACATGGCGTGATCACAGGCAGGCAGACACGGAGTAGAAGAAGCGGGGAGATGTGGACGCGAGGGGTTGGGGTGGGGCCGTGGGGGGCGGCTCACTCAATTTTTTGACCCGAATTTCGCCACATCGCAATCTTTGAGCAGGTCAGACCGAGAATCCCCAACAGATCTTGACCTGTCCCTAAGACCAGCCACGGTAGATCCAACCTTGCTATATGCTTGCTACTCGCAATGTGCATCCAAACACTTCTACTTGAGTCTTGACAAGCAGTTAAGCTACTGTGCAGGTGGTTGTAGTAGAGAATAGGGCAAAACATTGTCCTTCATCCCCCCTAGTCCCTAGATCCAGCAATTAAAAACCCTCAAGCCCTTTCATTTTCACGTCACTTTCTGTGGGCTATTTCAACATGGGCAGCAGATATTTCAGGGGACAAAGAAAACGTGAGAGCAATGAGATGACAAGCCTTTGCACATATATATATTATATTATATTTCTCAGATGCAGTTTCCTGCATGATTAGGCAAACAGCCGAGCCAAACTGATATATAGCATATGGTAGAAGGAAAAGAAAGAGAAAAGGAAGCTATCTAACATTCTGCCTCTGTAGGATGGATGTGATCTCGGAGAACTGAGGGCGCTTCGGAGGGGAATTCTCCCAGCACCTGTTCATCAGCGACCTCAGAAAAGGAGGACAATCTCTTGGGATCTCCGGCCTTAGCCCGCAGGCAGCGATTCCGACAGCTGCTTGCACCGGCGAGTAGGTGGAGTATGCCTCCTCTCCCGTGACCATCTCCCATAGCACCATTCCATAGCTGTAGACGTTGCTCATCCAGTTCTCGGAGACAGTTTCAGGATCTCCGGCAATGATCTGTAGACACCATGATTGAAAACTTCTTAGCAAGGACAATTTCAGTATAAAATGAGATGGTAGAAAAGTTATTCGGGGTATTGTCAGTTTAATAATTTTTTCTTTTTACAGCCCGGTTTTGTGAGTTACTACTGCTAAAGATGGAAGAAGAAAACAATATTAGTGCAGAATTTGTTTCTGTCAATTACAGGGATGAACTACTGAGTGAACATACTATGATAGTAACCGAGTGAACACAAGAAAACATGAACTTGTGGAAAGAAAGATAACACTTTTCCACAGGCTACACAAGAATATTTATTGGTTCTTCAATAGGAAAGAAAAATATTGAAATATTTATTGGAACCGAGTGAGCATACTATGCTAGTAACCGAGTGAACACAAAAATATTTATTTGATAAGAAAAAAAAATTTCTCCTTCATGAACACAAAATAGCTTGACCCCCAAACACTTCTCCACTAATTTGGCTTGAACACATGTATCTGCTAAATAGATCTGTGCACAAACCTCTCCTAACTTCTAGAGTTGAACAGGGTGGATCATGAATAATAGCAGGTGAAGATTAGCCGTTAAAATAAACTAGAGAAACTACATTCAACAATAACCTCTAGCGTGCTAGAACAGAACATTTACTTTCAGAAATACTACTTCTAGACAACAATATGAGCTTTCAGTAAATTTATCAAGTAGATAACTAACCTCTGGAGCCAGCCATCGATATCCAGAAGTCTCATACTCAGTGACCTCACCAACATTATTACAAGGGGTAACAATGCCCATGTCCCCAAGGCAAGCGTTCCCTTGCCTGTCTAACAGGATTTTCTGAGAATTGAGATCACGGTATGCAATGCCATAGCTGTTCATGAAGGCCAGCCCGTCAGCAACATCAAGGGCAATCCTAACTGTATCTCGAAGCGACAATCTTTTGTTTCTCTGCAAAATAATATCATGAACAGATCCACCTTCCATCATCCTCGTCACTGTGCAGAGCCCATGATTCTCATTGAAGCAAATGCCATGGAATTGGAGGATGTTCCTCTGGCCACAGCTCATCAACTGCAGCAAGTCCTGACGGATCTCGACATCGTAAGCACATCCCATGTCACAACCCCTCAATTTGTTGACCCAAACCTTCTTTCCTCTAAAGACCCCCTTGAATGAATTTGCACCAACCCAATCAATGAACTCAATCTCCTCGGAACGCAGCATCCAGCGGCCAAGCTCCTCACCACCAGATCGAATAGTTTGCCATTCATCCACGGAGACGAAGACTGACGACTGTGGTAGGGGAGTGGGAAGCTGTGGTCTGCGAATCGGCTCATTGTCAAGTACCTGACCATCATCTGGATCAAACATTGACTCCTCATCAAAGTTTCTTGATCCTTCTTCTTGGCAGCCACAAAGCCCAAATGGTAGCTTCACACCACCACTGTTCTTCCTTTGCTTCTTTACAACCGATTTCAGTGCAGACTCGACCCGATTCTTGAAGACCGCTTCATTCCCAGACTGCACAAGTATCATGACCACACCAAGTGTCAATCCTCTCTTCTCAAAGATCTGGATCTTCTTGCAACAGAACAAAGGGCTATCTAGTGATCCTGACATTGACTGCCACGAAAGTGGGGCAACGCAAGCAAATGTAAGCTGAAAAGTAGTGCCTTCATCACCAGCTCCTCTGCCATGAATTTCGTCAATGTTCACTGCAGGCTGATCCTCACCAGTAGCCTGCTCTACAAGCCGGGCATGCAAGAGGACATCTTTCATGTCAAAACCAGCCTGTGCATAGCTGCAAAGCCGAAACTTCTCATGTTAGCAACCATTCAGCAAATCCAAAGAGAAATGCATTGCCATCTCTGTTTACATATCAAATTATGTGCTTCATCTAATCATATAAACAGACTAACCAAAAAGTGACGGCGCAAACAAAGAAGGAATAGACGAAATCCAATGGCTAAACATTGATGTTCTCGAATTGCAGCAAATTTGTGCCATCAATAAAAGGCACTGGCAATTTTTACCCCCTAGTTACATATTTTCACCGGAAGAGGCAACAGTTCTGATAGTTGCTCCTTGCAAAGTTGCAGAATTCGGTGGTCCTAAAAGAAAAAGGGAAAACAACGCAAAAAGGGGGTCACTTTCGTACACTGACCTATTGGGGAGAGCGTCGAAGTGGCGGCGGAGGTCGGCAACGAGCTTCTCTGGCAGCTGCTGGTTGCTGTTGCCGCGGGAGTAGAGCTGCGTGAGTCCACGGAGGAGGAGCGGTGGTGGCTTCTCGGCGCGCGGTGAAGGGTCGCGGGGGAGACCGCCGCCATCCAGGCTCAGCGTGTTCTTGAACGCGGCGATGGCGCCGGCGAAGTTACGACCCAGCCGCTGCCACTTCTTGGGGGGCGCCGGCGCCGACGTGGGCTCGCCGGCGAAGGCAGAATCGGCGCAGGTCGGGAGAGAGTCGTCTGAACGGCCGTGGGGCTTCATGAGAACCTGCTCCACCATCTCCTCGTCGGTGCTCGGCCGCCCCGACCAGCACTCCAGCGCCGCCGCCATCGCTGGAGACTGGGCTTTTTCTTCCGCTGCTGAACTTCAACTTCCTGAAGAAGACAGCTGGAGGGCTCGTGAACACGGAAATCTTGCTGCTGCTCAAGTTGGGATCGATTCTACACGGCTGAACTGATGCAAATGGAGTAGAACCAAGATCTTGCTACGGTAGTTCTTGTTTCTCTAGCTTCCGCTTGGAAGATTGGACCGAACGACAAAAGGGAGGAAATATTTTGGCTGGATTTCTTGGTTCTGAATTTACTATACCCAGAAGAACGCTGAAGAAAGAGTGTCTACAGACTGCGAAGAAAAATAGCAAAAAAGAGCTAGATCGAGCAGCAAGAGAAACAAAACAACTGAGATAAATGTTGTTGTTTTTTCCCTGCTGGTTCTCTGGGGAATCTATGGGCCAGGGAAGAGATTTTTTTCTCTCTCTTTTTTTTTGAAGTGATTTTTTCTCTCTCGCTGCGATGTTTGCTCTACATAACTAGCCTTGCTCCCAACCTTGCTCAGCTCATACGAGGGAGGAGAAGAAGGGAGCCAGGCAGGGAGAGAGGGAAGCAAAGAAAAATGACGCCATCTTTGTAGTACCAGGCTACCAGCGTGCTATGAGTGAGGGTCTCTGGAGGGAGGTGGGCCTGGCGTCCTGCGAATAATTTATGGAGGTGTTTGGTGTGTTCATGTGATCTTGCTGCCAAGCACAGGCAAAAGAATTGGATTAAGCTGCAGCGCACAGGCACAGAAAATGAATTAGGGAGATGCTTTGCAGCTCGCAAATGGCACCCTTTCTTTGCATGGACCATGCACACTGCATACACTCTGTAAGCTTGGGATTTCTGATCTTTTCAAAAAAGCTTGGGATTTCTGGAAATCCCAAGCTTTTGGACCAGAACTGATACAGGTCTAATCTTGTTTAACTTAGAGAATTCTATGAAATCGTCGCTTCTGTTTTTTTTTTCATTTTTCACAAAGCATTGCAACCAGTAATGATGGGAATGTAGTATTCTGCAGAGATTCACCTTTACCGGGGGGAAAGTGACGGCAGCAAATATGGAGATATTCTGATTTCGTCCCAGGCATGGTAAAATCCGTCTCACCTCTTCGGCCTTTATGGTATCACGAGAAAGGAAAAGCTTCTCTGATAGTAGTGTCTGCTGCCCGTTTGACCTTTTTCGCTGCACGGCCTGCTGGCTGCTGCCACTGCCGTTATGCCGACTCGGGCATTGCGTGAACCTTTTTTTAAAAAAAAAGAAATTGTGAAAAATTTCACTCAACCGGGAGCATGACGTGACACGATCGTTCAGGATCAGTTTGCAGATCTCGGAATGGGTCAAGCGTCACACATCCCACATCGCTAGCAACTTGAGATGACTCCGATGTGCTGCTGCTGACACTGGGAGACGGAATGAATGAAATCATGTCACGCACAGCGAGCGGCGAGAGGAGGCCTGTGTCGCCGAGTCAGTTTGCTGCTTATGGAAAGCTATGTGACCCGGGAACCCTAGAGAAGGGGGGCGCCACAAAACATTTGCAGGAAGGCCGGAGAGCCCCGGAGCGCTCGCTACTGTTCCAGTCAGCATTCCCGGCCGCCGCGGGAACAGTAAGCAAATATCCCGCGATCCCATACCGGCACCGGCAGAAACGCCAAATCACAAAAAAAAACACCGCGTCGTGTCTAACAATAAGCTCCAACGGAATCGTTTCAACGCAAAATGGGACGTCGGACTTGGATCGAAGATCAAGGGAGCTGCAGCTGCAAATGTACACTACAGTGCGGCGACACGGACGTCGGGTGTGCGCCCGATTTGACGTTCCACGACATGACCACGCGTAGTGTGTGATGCTACGGGCCATACCCTCCCTCCCTCCCTCACGGCATGAGGCATCACTGTTCCGCTTAGGATGGAAATATGGAAATGAAATTCGAATTATCTGATATCTGTATCCGCTAAAACGTAAATATGGATATCCGTATTCGTATTCGAATTCAAATGTGGTAGTAAAGTGGATACATCCGAATTCGTTTTTGTCAACTTTTCTCTATCCGATTCCATGCGTATTCGACAATATCCGGCACTATCCGTATTCGACTATAGAAAACTGTAACTTATCTATATAACTAATGACAAATTAGGTTTAATAGAATACTAATAATGATAGTGTATAATTGAAAAAAATATATCCATAACTAATGATTATGATATTAATCTTAATATTAAAAATATTGCATCAATAAAACAATTTAAAAGTTATATTTAAATTTAATGACCAATATCATTAATATAAAGTTTTATTTACCCTAGTTTATTTATGTATTGATGAAAATATTTTTCATGTATTTTTTATTATTTGTTTGATATATATATATATAATATGTATTTATTAATAGTTTTATTTATTATATTATTAAAATAAATATGGATGAATGTGATTATTCTTAATAAACGATCTCTCTTATGTACTAGTACGTTAGTCTTTACATATTTTTAATTGTAAATTATCAATAAAGAAAATTAGTAAATGTTGTCTTCTGAATCGAGTAAATATCCGATTCGTTTCTGAATTCGAGACATCCCTTTTGTATTCGTATTCGAGAAAATTCGAATCCGCATTCGTATTCGAGTAAAAATATGGTAAAAAGTGCTATCCGAATCCGATTTCATGCGAATCCGATTTCATGCGAATCCGATCCGTTTCCTAGTTCCGCTGTTCGAGCCCTCTGCCACTTGTCTCGGCGCGCCGACCTAGCTCGCCTCACCGGAAAGCGGAAAAACATGCGTCCCCAAACCGAACCGTCAGGCGCTAGCTGCTCGATCGCTTCCTCCTGCACGAATGCACGAATCCGGCCGCCGTGTCGGCCATCTCGCCCTGCCTCTCTGCGTGCACTCGATCGCGGAGTCGGCGAGCTAATCATGCCTGCGCTGCCGAGAAGATCCAAGGTTAGCACCAAAAGTTAAGCTGCTTAACGCAAACCCATCAACCACATCATGCTAATCCGACCGGCCATATGGGATCGGTTCCTTTTTGTGCGCTTCCGGACTGGCCCCCATTTGGGCCTAATAATCTATCGACGGAGTACTACCAGTCCTAGACTCACTCGCCTTATCGCCACCTGCCTGGCCGGACGCGAGCGGCCTGTACCCAAATGCCGAATTGATAGGCGTAGTTAAACCCGGGTGGGATGCTGATTGCTGAAGGCGAAGGGCAGTTGGTTCTTTACGTCGGAACAGTACAGGCAATAAGAACCGTCCTGGATGGCCGGGATCGTGCCATAGATGATCACATCCTCCGGATACCTTATAGAACGCACCGGTACTGTGCACTAGCTTGCTAGCTAGGGTGATCTATATATGATATCGATAGGTTAGTAGATAGCATGTACTGTACATAGAAAAGCAATTAGCGGTAGTAGGCTCTTAGCAGATGCGACAGGTTTTCAGTTTAAGACCATGTTTGGTTCTCATAAGTATGGTGATTTAAAGTGTAAAAAGTGTAAAATAAGTCACTAGTGAAACCAAGCAGCTCTGACTTAAATGAGCTGACTTATAAGTTGCATAAGTAGCTCCACTCCTACTTAAAGTGATTTATTTTCACTTTTTTCTCTCATACCTTGTGTGGAGTCCACTAACTTATAAATCACTGCAACCAAATATGACTGACTTAAATCCAACTAACTTATAAGTCGGATGACTTATAAATCAGGTGCCTTATGAGAAACAAACAGGGCCTAAAGCCCGTCCGAGCCGCGAATAGAATACGCTTCACGATTGGGGTGTGCGGAGCGGCGTGCCTGATCGACGTCCAATCCTTAACTGATCGCAACCATATCGTGACGACGAGACGACGACGACGACTTCCGTTCCGTTCCGTCGCCCCGCGCGCGCGCGTGGCTGCTCAGCGTCAGCGAGGAGGCCGGCACGTAGCCGCGCGCGCGCGCGCGAGGCCGGTGCGCCGCGCATGTGGCCTGCGGGGGGCGGCCATGTGAGGAGGGGGGCAAGCAGGGCTGTTCAGACGGCAGGGCGCTCCACGGGGCACGGGGTTGGTGGCGGCGGCGCGCCGGGGCGCCCGCCGTCCGATCCGGCCCGACCGGTCGAGATTGCTGCGGCGGCTCCCGGCGGTGGGCGGGCCCCTGCTTGGCACGCGCGACGTGCGAGACGCGTGGCTGTCGCTGCCCCGGTGTGCCCGGTCACCGGCGGGAGCTCAACGGCCTAAATGGCGGGCGCCTCTGCTTTGCTTTGGTTAAGCAAAGCTAGGTTAGCTAGATAGATTCGGTTTGCCTTGGCCTTTGCCGCCACGGTGCCTGCCCTGTCGTCGGCTCCTGGCAGGCAGCGGCGGCACCCTTGTTGGCTGCCTTTCCGTTCTTCTCCGCGGACCCAATTGGGGCGGCGTCCGTCCGTACGAGCCCCCAGCGCTGCGAGGACCACGTGCCCGCGGAGGCGCGGTGGTTGGCAAAGATCTCTTGCCATGTGCTGATGTGCCCATCGGTCGACGTCGGATTGCCGGTGCGCCGCGCGGCGCGAGATCGCTGGGAGCGCTCGCGCGAGCCCGCGTGTGATCGCGCGCGGGTCTGCGTGACTGTGTTGGCGACGGCGTTCCGCGCCCAATCCGACCGACGTCCGCGCGCGGCGCGGCGGCGGGTGTGAACTGTGACTGTGAGACAACCTCAGTAGTCAGTTCTCGCCGGAGAGAGAATTTTGTAACTTGCTGATGCTAGATTGACTGCCTAGAACGCTATCCGTTGATCGTGGAGATGGGCTGCATGATACGGAGTATCTACGAGTAGAACTAAGATCATCGCACAAAAAGAAAACATTTAGGATTAAGAAGAATAATGCACGAACACATATCTAACTGAAATATTATTTGTCGTAGACAAAGCATGATGAATTTGTGAAACTCCAGTCCATCCTAGTGTTTTTGAAAAACGTTGCAAACACACAGCCAAGTATGACCCTAGTTTGTTTTAGCTAAAGATCTCTAAGCTTTTTTTTTGTGATTCCTCTAGCTGAAACAAGCAGCCATCTTTGATCCTAGATTCCACAATCCGGCTTACCCATATTTCATAATCTAACAATCTTCTCAAATATAGCTGACATTGTGCCATTGTTCTCACATGTCCACATGTATACAAGAGAGAAAAGAGAGAGAGAAGCCATACATAGCCCATTGGCGAAATCCAAGTTGCCGAACAACATAGATTTTTGGACCCTCAGCTTTGCACAATGGAAGATCTACAAGCAGCCTTTTCAAATATCTCGCTAGGAGAAATAAACCGAAATAGGTTGATCGCAAGAACGCAAGATTTCAAGACGATACGGATACGGGATGTTCCCAAAACTTTTAAAATGTTAGAGGTCGTTGTAATAATAACATTTTATAAGAACGGAGAGAAAAAGGAGTTCAACAGGCCTCCCATGGGCCAGACGACATCCACATTCGCTCATTATTTCGTGCCCAAGTCAGGCCCAACACCATCACCGGATTGGGCCGATGCAGTGTCTGTCGTCGTCAATCGATCGAGTTCGTTACTCTTGCTTGTGTTGATCTAGACCGAGTCCACGTACACCATAGACACGGGACCATGCCGTGGGCCCGCAGCAGTGCAGCACTGTAAACCGTCGTGCGAGCAGCGTACGGTGCCTCTACCACCGTCCACCACCAAGTACGAACTGCGAACTCGGTCGACGAGGCATCGGCGGCCATCGACGCATCACGCTCGCCCAGTTCCCTTTCCCTCCCTCGCAGCCTCCCCCGCCTCGCCGATCTAACGGGGAACGCGGAGAGGCTTCCCCGCTCCGCCACTGCGCCGCTGCTCCCCTCCGCGCCTGCGTAGCGCGCCGCCATGGCCTCCACGTCCTCCTCCAGGTACGCGAAGCACCGCCGGATCGGGGAGGACGAAGAGACGGAGGAGGACGAGGAGGAGGCCGAAGAGGAGGTACACACGCTTCCTCTTCCTTCACGCGCTCGCTCGCGGCCTAGTTCCGATTTTGTAACCATTAGTGCTTGGTTTGGTGCTGTCGTTGCGTGATGATGGGGATTGGTTTTGGGGTGTACTTTACTAGGTTCGTAGCTTGAATTGCTGAAGTTCCGAGGCTACTGTTGGGGAATTTGAACGGTAATTTGGTTGCTAAAGTGTGCTAGTATCGGAAATGTAGATGTATTGGCCACCAGATCGCGGTTCACGACTGTGTTGATCAGTTGGTGGTGGTGCAGTCCATTATTGAGCTGTAAGCTGTTTATAGTGTTTTGCTTCTAAATGAGTATGCATTTGCACGTTTTCTGCTGCAAAGTGCTCCAAGAGGCAGAACAACTTGGCATTTCGTAGGGATAGTATGTAATAAACTATATGATGCTCAATTGGGTAACGTGTGCCTGTCAGACATGCTAATTGCTCGGTAACTGCAGCGTCTGTGCTTTGCCACACTATTTTGATAGACAGTGAGTAACTGGTAATTTGTGCTACCTTTTCTTCACTAATGTTTTCTGTAAGGCCCACTGTGTGCAGCTCCATACATTTTAGAATTCAAAATTTTCCGGAATCCTTTTGACCTGTTGATTTATGTATTCTATTTCTCTCCACAGCTTGGACAATTCGATGATTTCACTATCGCTTCATCATGGGAAAGGTCTAGAAATCTACAATGATGCTATCCAATTTATTTGTATCATCATTTTTGGTCAATTTTAGTTATCTGCAAAGGGTAGGGTTGTTGAGATTTTCTTGATCGTCTAGGTTTATATCTGAGATAGAAGCTATTTGCCGTCAATGGCTTGCAGATGGCCCGAAGATCTTAATGGTACTGCTCTGTCTGGGACCTCAAATTCAAGGTCGTGCGATAATCATTGATCTGTTAACTAACATATATTCTTGTAGCAAAAAGGCGCAGAGATTGTTCCTCCCTTTGAAAACTTATACATGATCAAACGTGAACTGAAGCATGGGAAAAGAGTTTATTCTATGGAGTATCATTTCATGAAATCTGCAAAAGGTGATTTTGTTTTAAAATTTAATGCCTTCAGCAAGTTTGTATGTCATGTTATTCTTCTCCAGATAACTTCTGCTTTCATTCCTGTTTTCTTATAATCACCTATATCCATCTGTAGGCAAAAACTCATACTGGGATGATGATACACATAGTATGCAGCTCTCATTTGGTGTTGATGAGTTTTTGGTATGATTTTTATGTCGCATTTATACAAGCATAGTCCGTCACATGATTTTTCTGCCGGGTGCATTTATATTACTTCAAACAGTTTTTTTTTTTTTTTGCTCTTAGTCCTGAAGTCTCTTTCAGCATAAAACAATTTTAATTTTGCCAATGAAAAATCACTGAATTACTAGTGCAACAAACTTTTATGTGCTCTCTGGAAATATTCATGAACCTCTCATATGTAGTGGAGCCTAATTAATTTCCATAGGGTAGTTTACATCATTAAATAAAATCTCATAGTACTTTTTATGTGATCACAGATGATTGCTCCGCTGAGTGCCAGCAGTGTGGTTCTTGATGATCCAGAATCAACTAAACTTTTGAGTTCTGTAGCAATTGCCCTTTCTAATTGTGGCAGGTGAGTGAGTTTTAAAGCTTAGCTTCCCTAACAAGCGTTATCACTGTCATTTTACTGATTGATTGTTGAAATTTAGCAATTGGGCAGCATTTGTACCCGTTCATGACCCTTCACGGAAAGCATATATAGGAATTCAGAACTTGGGAACAGTATTTACACGAAGATTTGAAGCTGACCGAATTGGTAGCCAAGTGCCAATAAGACTCATGCATCTGGAGGGGTTACATGAGCTATTTCTATCAAAATTTGTGAGTTTCTCTAAAAGCTTTTGCTGTTTCCTGATGTCTTTGGTCTTCCATTAAACCTTAATAGTATCTTACATAACTAAACATGCTGAGAAAAAGCCATGATGATGTTTATTTAGGAGAGATAGGAGCCGCTAACCGTTATAATCACTTGCTTTTGTTCAGTAATTCTGTTCATCTTTAATTAACTCCTCCCTATTCAACATGTGCTACCATTTACTGGACTGATTGTGTTCGTACATGGGTTAACCTTCATTTTTCTGTTTTTGACTCTGGAGGTCCTATCCTCAACAGATTTTCCAGCCAGGGTAAAGGTTCACTTCTCAATGAAGCTTACCTATAGGACTCCTGAGTATGATTATGATAGTGAGACTTTAGATTCTGAAGCTGCTGAGTCTTTAACTGAAAATGAAGTTGCAAGTCACCCCAAAAAACAATGGGACGATGATTGCCCTTGGGCAGAGTGGTACTCTGCTGAGGATCCTGTGAAAGGTAACTGAAAGTCTCGTGTCTTTTACAAGGAAATGTAAATAAATAAATAAACAGCCATGGGACTGAATCTAAAATGCACAGGTCAATGTCATTAAGCTACCGACACTTACAGAAATTTCCACTGAATTATTCTATTCCACTTTACACCTGTGCCCTTTCACCATCCAGTAACATGAGGTCTATCCACTTTGTATGCATTATACAAGGTTGATCTAGCATCACTGCATCATATATTACAGTTTTCATATATATCACCACATTTCAATTGAGTTATTCCCTTGTTTTACATATTAGTGCATTTTTGTATAAGGGTAATACAACATAGTTATTGAGATGCACATTTTACCTTTGACACCAAAAGTTATCTCCATTTAGAAGATAGTATATCCTTTCACTGTAAGAGTAAATATGGAGGTAAAATATTTCTTGTTCAGTCTTCATACAAGACATAAAGAACCCTAACATGGACTAGGAGATAATGTGCTTTGCATGCTACAAGGTAGATTTCTTGTATAGAAAATTAGCTAAAATAACTAGGTCCACTTTTCCAGTGAGTTGAATGATATGTTTAAGAAGTGGTATCTCTTTGTTGCAAGTTATACATTGGATTATATCACGTTTTCAATTTTCCTTAGAGGATATTTCACATTGATGTATATTTAATAACATGATCCATCTGGTTATCCTAGGTTTTGAGCTGACTGCCATTTGGGGAGAGAGGACATTTGAAGAAACCCTTGAGATGGCTGAAGTGGAAAATGCTTCTTCCTTTGATGCTGATAGCTGGTTTCTTCACCCAGTTGTATCTCAGTACATGTAACTCTTGTCTTTTTGTAAATCTCTTGTTAACCTTCTGCTAGTAATTTCAATTTCATGAAGTATAAGCATCATACCTATCCATCATTTCAACACTCACCAGTCACCATTCACCAATTAGGTGGTCTAGTACAAACGTAATGTGTTGTTTTCCCCATATTCTGGATGCATTTGTTTTGATATATGTTCAAATTTACATTGTAGGGTAGATGATTCTATTGGAAAATTTGTTGGGTTTGCATCCCAGCTACATCTTCTAGTGAATGCGTATGAATCGTCAGCAGAGGCACAGTTTTTGGAAGACTTTGTTGCAGGTTAAGAAGTTGATACGAGTCACGGTGCCTGCCAAGTGATCCCAATTACCTTTCCAGGATTTTGTTTCTAATTCAAATTTGCTGTGCTAGGTAGCAGATACTTCAGGCAAGGACAATTCAAAATCTACTACTACTACTACTACTACTGTGCCTCCACCATCTGTTATTGATCGTGTTATGAAAGATCTTTTCAGTGATGGTACTGTTTATCCTCCTTTTTTGCCTGAAAGAAACTTATAGTTACTAAGTCAACACATTATCTAGCATAATGGAGCCAATCACTTACGAAGTTCAATACTGAAAATCTGAAGATTCCATAATGTTGCACTAGGCTGCGAGAATATAAGTAATTAGCTGGTACTTTTTGCATGATATTCAAATATTAGCACTTCGGGAAGATTCTCGTTATTACGTAACTGGAGTGACCAATCAATCCAAGTGTGGGGATGATCTGCTAGCATTTGCAGAAAAGGGATTACTGCCTGAACTCATGCTACTCTCTTTGTGTGGTCATGCATGGTTTGGCAGCATCCAGAGTTTTATTCAGCAGCAGTCTTCATGGATGGTTCTGCCTTGCTTGATCTGATAGTCACCTATAGTTCTAGTCTGGTGACTTCCATCACAGTTTCCCCTTTTACATCATAGCTCATGTGCAAGCTTCACAAGTTGCTGAGCCAAAAAAAAAAAAGGATTTCAACCTTACCTTGCCATAAAAAGGATGTCAACCCTAGCTTTTGAGGTTTGCAGATAGTAATTGGCATTGCTGGATTCCGAAATTTAAACTCAACTAACAATAATGAAATGACATTACTAAAAATAGATAGATGGATCATGTTATTTCATTAAATTTCGGCACTCTTCTCTTCGAATCATTTTGAGAATCTAATAAACTCTTATGTTTCTGTTTAATAGAGGCTGGAAACTCAAACTATATGGAAGCAGAAAATAAGTATAGCCGTGCTATGAGAGGTGCACCTGCAGATTCACTTTTTGGCCAGTTCTGTTTGCACGCACTGTGGTTTGGTAACTGTAATATACGCGGTGTGTATTATTGCTTACTTCTCTTTTAATTTATGTTTTTTTTATTGGAGAGTTTTATCGATAAAAGACTCGGTTGTTATGCCAGCGATTGCTGTACTGTGGATTGACTTTGTACGTGAAATCCGTTGGTGCTGGGAGGAATCAGAAAGATTGCCTAGGATGAAAAGCAGTTCGAGCATTGATCTCTCCTCTTGTCTTATCCGCCAAAAGTTACAAATGGTACATCAATATTGTGATAAGTCACATCTCCTTATATGTGATTATAAGTCAGAGAGAATGTTATTTATTTAGTTATATTGTTGCTTGATGTACTAGTTTATTGAATTTAAAAAATAATACATGTATGTCGCAGTACGCCTAGGTTCTAGCATGTTTCTGTCTTCAGCGGACTCAGCCAACACAAGCTCTCAGCTCTGCTCTGCTCTGCTGCCATGCCAGGATTGAAGCTCTGATATGGCCTGTGTCAAGCCTCCATTGTTGTGCTTGGCCTACACAGTGCCATCAATTCCACAGCAACAATGATGCTTCTTGCTACCATAATGTCTTTGCCACTACGCTAAACCCAGCCTACGATGCTGTCCTTTGCATTGTGCTCCTCGTGCCAAGAAATTTGGTCTCATGCAGGCTCTGGATAGGTAGCTTGATCTGATGGTGATTAAGAGGACAGATCTGAGACACTCTGGGGGTGTTGGTATAAGGGAGGAGGTTCTTAGGACAAGAATAAGTTTGAAGGTTTTTTTTTTGTTTGGATTTATTTTTATCTAGTTTTTTAGAGTGATAGAAGGGGGAGGTGAGGAGGTGATATCGAATCAGTCACTAAGCATCAGTCCTAGATACAAGAAGGATCCATGCGATCTTCATTATGTTACTCTATCATGGTATAGTCATGAGTTTTCACACTTTTCTGCAAGCCACTGTTTGGTCGAATGATGCAATTATTTTTCCCTACTTCTCTCACATATAATAAATTAGCGTTATGGGGCTATTTGTTAGTTATGTTACAGATGAAGAGTTGACAAAGTGAAACATGTATTTAACACTCAGACACTCAGTACTTAATTTATTGGATGACTTATTTTTTCTAGCATATTTTAAGCAGTTGTGTCTTTTGCTTTTTCTTTTGGCAAGCTTGCGATATGCATTGAGAGGAAGAAATCACTGAACCGTGAGAAAGGTGCCGGCCACAAAGATGAAACTTCAAATGCTACGGTAATATACTGTCATTGACTGTTTTTATTTGGAATTTGAAACAAGTTGATGGTTACTCATAGTATAAGAGCAGGCAGTGAACAAGGCTCGGAAAGGATCAGCTGGTGTTGTGCCTAAAATGATGCTCCTGAATACATTTCAGGAAATGCATGCTCCATATACTCAGGTTCTGCTTGTGCTCTTCTTCAGATTTATTATTGTGATCCTCATGCACCGCCTCATGTTTCCATCAGTTCCTTAGGACGCACCTTTGATGACCGAAGATATGCATGAAGAAAGGCTCCATGCTGCAGAAGCTTTTGGCACTGCCATTGTAAGTTCTTGAAGTTTCTCATTATATGCATGAAGGGTCAAATCCTTTCTGATTCATAGATTTGTCCGAAGAACTGCAGTAACTCAGTTAATTGGAGGGATATATGCACCCAGTCAAACTCTATTGATAAGTTCCTCTGTTCCCGCAGGGTCTATCTGGTCAATTGGAAAGGGATATATTATCTTCAGGTAAGATTTTCTTGGAACAGCGTGACTTAACAGCTGTTACATGATGTGTCATTATTCCTAGATCTATCTTCAGAAATTTTCTTTACTTTCTCTGATTTATGAGCAAGGCTGTGAACTTTTGAAGTAGGAATTCTTATTTTTCTCTTTGTTACTAGTATTGTAGAACTTCTTCAATTGGTACTAACAGGAAGCTCTGCTCCTTGCTTAGATATGTCTGCTTTTAAAGCTGCGAACCCAGATGCCGTCTTTGAAGATTTCATTCGGTGGCATTCACCTGGTGACTGGGTGAGTGAGGACAGAGCAGATGGTAATTCGGGTTGGCCTCCTAAAGGAAAGCTTTCTGAGCGTATGTCTGAACATGGGAATGTGTGGCGCAAAATCTGGAATAATGCTCCACAATTGCCTGTATCCGAACAGAAGTCGCTGCTTGATCCTGTTCGGGAAGGAGAAAAGGTAATTCATTGTTTCTTATCCATGGTGATTCCATCATCATATAAGAAGGCATGCTGCGTGTTGGCATTGGAACTAATTATGATGTATCAGGCAGTTTTATGCTAGAAAGTGGTTCTTCAGTTATAAATGAACGATCTGAGTATGAATAGCAATTTGAAGGTTTCAGTTATTAATTCAAAGAAAATTAAATTAATCAGCACATATTTCTTTAGCTGGAAATGGGAGTTCTGAACTGCATGGTGTTAGCTCTCTTTTTGAATTGGAAGATCTTCGTGCCTATCAATTAGCATCATAAAAATACTAGCATGATGCGTATTAAGGTTTTCATATATGTGATGCACAGGTGCTTCATTACCTTGAAACTTTGAGGCCACAGCAGCTCCTTGAGCAAATGGTGTGCACTGCCTTCAAATCATCAGCTGATATCCTGAACAAGACCACATATGGTGGCTTCAAGTTAATGAAGACTAAATTGGATCAGCTGTATGCCACAATGGCGTCGACACTGAAATCTCTTCAAGGTATTACTATACTTTTCATGTGGCCGGCCGTATGAACTGTAGACTTGTATTTTGAAGTTTATATATGGATTGATTTTCACAGGAGACCTGTTATCAAGATAAGCTTTTGTGCCCATTTATCCTTTAATTTATCTAACAATAGAACCAACAGCCACTTCGAAATGCCGAATGCTTTTAAGAGTATTTTTCTGTGAAAGGGTACCTCTAAAACACAGCCCCAGGATTCTTGGCTGCCAAGCAAAAAATATCCAACTTGTAGTTGTATGCCAGAAACCCTTTAGGGACTAATGATCTTCCTGGATGTTAAGCACTGGCCACTGGCATCAATGCTGATTCTGTTGTTTTAGCAGGGAATTCTGACATCAGTGATTTGGCTGGAGACCTGAAGAGGCTTTGTCAAGTCTTTGAGCACATCGAGAAGTTACTGATTCTTGCTGCTTCCATCCATAGGAAGCTTATTGATGCTCCACGACTGGCGCAAGCAATTTTTGCTGACTACTTCAACTACTATCTTCCGAAAATGGGAAGTACTTTAGAAAGCATTTGCTATGAAAAGGTAAATGTTATGTTCTTTACCCTTTGTTCGTTGCACATGATCATTTGCAGGAACAAAGTAGATGGAACTAAAATGTTCATACGTTCAGTTGAATTTGCTCATCGGTTGCTTACATCCTAAAATTGCAGTATATGACAGTTTACTAGGCAGTAAACACTGAAGGTTTTCATAGTACTCCCTCCACTTTCAGTTATATAATGTTTAAGACAAGCTTAATGAATAATTAGCTTCTCCTAAACGACATGTTCAAAACATAGAGTAGGAAGATATTGGTCTACAACACTGCAAGTTTCTGTCACTTGTAAAAATTTTCAGCCAGGTCATATGGGTGTGGACTAAAGGTATTTTAATTCATTGCAACATGATTCTTTTTCCTGTTTAAGTTTATTCAGAATCTTAACTTTTCTAGGACTCCATCTGGTGTTACTGTCAGTTTTTCTGCTGTGCCCAGGCTCATCGTTCTTTTGCCAGCAAATTTTCTGAGGCTCAGCTGTGTTCCTGATTTTCTTTTAACATTCTATGTTAGGAATTCACCACCAAGGAAAAGGTGGGGATGCATGAGAGAGATGCTGTGTCAAACCTTTTTCCTCCCCCTACTGCAAATCAATCATGGAGGAAAGTTTTGAGCATGGGAAATCTTCTGAATGGCCATGAACCAATGCAAAGGGAAATTATATTCTCAGTCCAGGAGAGAATAAGCAACGGTCATTATTCGAGTCCAACCCCATTATGCATTGATGATGAGCAGATCCAGACACATCGGATGTACATATCGGGGACATCTAATGATCTTTGGGTAGCATTGTCTGTGACATCATGGGATTGAGCTGCTCATATGTACAAGAGAAGAATTTGAATCGAGAATTAGTTTGGTATTCCGATGGCCGGTGGACTAGGAGCACAGTTTTGGCAGCAAATCAAAGGATCAAATCCTCATCCACGACAATAATACCAGGATATGTGTGACTGACGTCTGTGGTTGTAGGTCTGTATCTTAGTGCCGTGAGCTGAGTGAATTCTTTGATTTGGTTTTGTGTAGAGAACTCGAGCAGCATAAGCTCCATTCTAGCCGAGGGTATTGTTTGGAGTGGAGGATTTGGCCCTCACATCGATCGTCTTATGCAATCTGATGTGATGTCGAGCATGATTTACGCAATTACGTTGCATTCTAGTTATGCTCGCATTCCACTCAGCCACCTGTTCCTATTTTCATCTCGGTGCCTGATCTTGCATGCAGACTTCATACTTAGTAGTCAAGAACACTACAAACCAGTGGCGGAGCTGGTGAATTTTCACATCTAAGATCATTATCTACTTTGATGTTTACTTTATTTCAATTTAGTAATTTAATTAAGAATAAACATTTTAAACTTATAATATATAACACTACACTATAAAATATATTTATTTTATTTCAAATATAATTATTTCATTAATCTTTATACAATTGATCATATTCAGTTTGAATTAACCTATGTATCTCTCTATTAGTGGACACAACTTAATTGATCACTGATATAAATTTAGTTCCTAACATCCATCCATTTATGCATGCACACTATATTATATACTACGATATACTTCAAAGAACACATGATTTCTAACTTATTAATGTTTAATTCACTAGCATATATGTACTTCATGATGAATATTAAAATTAATGATCTATCGTGTTATTGAGAATCTTCTTTACTTAATCAAACTATGTTGAATGGATGTTTCAACTATTATTACACAATCCCAATTTATAGTGTCATACTATCATGGTTTCGAACTTAAAAAAATCATATTATATGAAGATATAATGATAGAACAATCTACAATGTAGTCTTATTATAGTTTTAAAATATCTAAGCTTCTTTAAAATATTAAATTGAAAAAATATCGAAATAAATTTATTTCACAGTTGCAAGCTTTTGCAAGCTTTCCTAAGCAAGAGATGGATAATATATAGCTTCCATTGAAATTATATATTTTAAAATATGTAGCATTTGATTTCTACATGTTAATAGAATGAGACCTTTAAACTTTCTACTGTGTTTATGTCAAATTTTATAGTATTCAAAGTTTAAATGCTATTTTATTAAGATGCTTTTAAGTTTATAACAATTTAACGAGAACCCTAAGTGTAATATAGGGATAATACATAGCCTACTTTGAAATTAAAAATTAGCCATATATATATATAGAAAAATTAGCATTACTATTAAATGAAAATAAGTAAAAAAAAGTGGTGGTGGGGAGAATACGCTGCAGCAAAAGCTGGCTTGTTGCTGGCCGTTTGTGTGTCTGTGCTCCCAACGCTCTGCCCTTCGTAGCTTACGTGCGTGGACAGACAGGGAGAGGGTCTTCCTTCAGACCTTTGTTGTTGTCTTGGACCACCCAAGACTTAGGATCAGAACGTACGTAGACAACTACTTGGGTCTTGAAAAAAATCTTGTGGATGTAAGGGAGGATTTTGGGCCACGCCCTTAGTGGCCCTAGGTCCAAATCCGCCCCTGACTACAACCGAAGTACGGTTCTTCCAATTTTCCGTTCCAATTTTCCGTGCCATATCAACGAGACTTTGTCAAACTTCCAATTGATTCTCATCGACGATACTATTCAATCTAGGTTTGGTTTATTTCAGCTTGTGTCCTCACACAATACTATTCAATCTACCAGCTGAGCACTATTCATTCTAACAGCTGAATAAGCTCAATGTGATAACCAAAGAGTACACCCAGAACCAGATCAGACTATAATTAAGAGGCAAAGCAGCTTAGCTTATAATTATTGCTGTACGAGTGACTTCCAATTGATTCTCACTGACAATGTGATAGCCAAAGAGTACACCCAGAATCAGATCAGACTATAATTAAGAGGCAAAGCAACTTAGCTTATAATTATTACTGTACGAGTGTACGACCTACAGCCAACCCATAATATGTATTCCGGACAGTAACATGCAACTGCCTATGTGGCTATGTCCACATGACCCAACAACAACACCGTAGCAGTATCAGACTATCAGTTATCATCATCTGGAAGCCGCATCTTAATCTTGCTGTCCCTTCCCTCTTCAACCGTCGCAAGGTCGATGCCGCCGTAGTTGTAGCTGACGCCGTGGCGCCCAACCACCGTCTCAAGCGCCATCGCCGGATGGACCAGCCCCTCGCAGATCTTGGGAGGTTTGCTACCCTTGTAGGCCTTGCAGATGTAGACCTCGAAGTTCTCGTAATCCTGAAAACCGAAACATGTTCACCATCAGCAAAGAAACAGGCTTGATCAAACAGTAGCGCAAGGTGCAGTGAGCCATCAGTGCAGTTGAGGTTCAGGTGGAACTGGCACTTACCTCTAGCAGTGGCTGACCGTCGACGACCACCCACGGAACGTACCGGTGCGGCGGCACGAGAGCATTGGTCTGGTTAGCGTACTTGAGGTCAAGCTGGAGGAGATGAACAAGATGCAAGTTATTAACGGTGTGATTGAACTATTGAAGTGATGGAATGGAAGTTGAAATGCGCACAACATCACAAAGAGTCAGAGCGGATGAAGATTGGAGGACGAACCTTGTGGCCCTGTTCGCTCTTGTAGCAGTCAGTTACGGGCTTGGGGTCAAGCCCCAGTTTCTGGAAGCAGGAGTCCCAGTTCTTGTACTGGCGCTTCATCACCAGGTCCTCCACGCAGTAGATGAAACGGAAATGCACGTCCTGCACCCAACAGCAACGACACACGGACACAGACACACATTGTGAGCCGTTGTGAATTCTAAGAGTCCCAAAAAGCTGCAGAGATTTGTCAGTTTGAGACGGAAGCTTTGAGCCTTGAGGAATGCGAACAGAGTACGATGACCTGTTTGACAACTATTTGCTGATTACAAATTCGCTGTGACCAATTTTATCCCCAAAAAATAAAATCACTGCCTGGTTGGCTCGTTCTTGCAGGTCAAAGCACTAATGAGCAGAGTCTATGAGGCGAGAGGAATTACCAAATCCGGCCAGGCGTTGATGGCGCAAGCTTCCACGGTATTGAGCAGGCACTCGTACGGACCATGCTGCAAGAATCCATCAGCAGTGTTAGCATCAATCAGGAACTACTTGCAAACTGCAATAGCACTGGAAAGAAACAGCAAATGGTTTATACTAGTTCCCAACTCTGTCTCGGATTAGCAGGCACTAGTACTATTCGCAAGCCGCAAGGAAACGCGCGGAGCCAGCCGCTCACCTGGCAGGTGATCTCGCCGCCGGCGTGGACCCTGGCGTTGCCGTAGGGGACGAGGGTGAGGTCGACGGCGTCGAGGAGGCCGTCCTCGAAGATCTTGGCGAGGTGGTCCACCACGAAGCGCGCCGAGTAGGGGCACAGCGTCTCGTAGTAGAGCGCCACGGCCACCTTCCCCGGGCCCTCGCCGCCGGCCGCCGCGGCCAGGGGGGAGGCGAGCAGGAGGAGGAGGAACGCGGGCACGGCGAGGCGGGCGGCCATCGCGTCGGGTGGGATCGCGATGCCGATGCGAAGGTCGTCGCCGCGGTGAAGTGAAGTGAGGTGGTAGAACCCCCCACGAGGCGTATTTGTCGGGAGATTAGCGCGAGGCGTGTGGCCACGTGCGCCGCGCGCCGTTATTATTACCAGAAAGGCGACTCGAGGGGGGGGGGGGGCCTGATCGTCCTGCCACGTGGGATGCCGTGGGTCCCATCGGCAGCGACCGCGCGCCCCGGCGGGGCCTGGCCGCCAGGGCCGCGTGAACGAGGACGGAATCCTGGACGAGATTAGCTTTTGCTTGCGCAAACAAGCGTAGTAGACTTTAGATAGCAACACATGCGAACGTGCAGCGACAATGTCCAGCCGAAAACATGCGGTGTAGAGTGTACAGATGCAACCCGAAAGACCAAGTGGTGACGTCTTTAGTAGTGAAAAGTGGGTGAAATTTTTTTTATTAGACGGCGTGCGTGGAGAGAAGAAATGAATTAGCACGGTCCTCTAGGTGAGAATTTTGGTGAAACTTTCGCGAACGGCTATGCAGCTGACGAATTTGGAAAGTGTGGCGTGGCGTGTGAGAGAACCAACATACTCCATTGCAACCTCCTATTCGAATTGGGCATGAAAAACAGAGAGTGCAAAGTCTTAGTGGAGCTTGGCTAGTAATGGCGTCAGCTAGAACCTTCGCACTCACTGCAAGTACGAAAACGTTGCACGCGGTTGCAATTCGTCAAGGAACCCGGCCGCAATTAGCAGATGGCAGTTGCAGATCATGGGTGTCCTACCTGAATTAAACCAGTGCGCTCCGCGTATAGCATCGTACTCCTATGAAAGAAGGCGACACTGTCCCTTGCCGTGTCGATGTGTTCAGAAACTTCGGATACGCGCCCACGGTGACTCGGTGAGCACACAAGCTTAACGTTCTCGTAGGCTACGACCTTCAACCGGGAAAAAAAAAGATGCAATTCTAGTAGGCTACAAACAATTTAGCAGTAACTGACTGATTCTTTAACGCTACTGGAGAGTATGAGCTTTAAAGATTTTTTTAAAAGAAAATAAAGAAAAACGCACACCGGAGAATCGTTGGACTGGGCCCCGATTTTTTGGGTACCTGGCAGGAGATGTCGCCGTTGGATCCGACGCGGGCGTTGCCGTAGGGGACGAGGCTGAGGTCCACGGCGTCGATGAGCCCGTCCTCGAAGATCCCCGCGAGGCGGTTCACGATGAACCGCGAGCAGTAGGGGCACAGCGACTCGTAGTAGAGACCCAGGGAGACCTTCCCCGCCGCCTCCGGCAGGAGGGCGGCGCCGGCGGCGAGGAGGACGGCCACGGCCGGCAGGAGGAGGAGACGCCGGGGGCGGGGACCAGTCATGCTGCCCGGTCAGGGAGGGGGAGGCGGCCGCGTGTGCTTTTCCACCTTGCTTTCTGGGTAAACACTGATCTGAACCTGGAATTTCACGGTGTCCTTGTTGCGTGTGGTGCTGGGCTGCTGGCCGATGCAACGCGAGCTTTGATGGTTACAGGGGCTCGGTGATTTTTCTGCTCCTTGAGACGTGCCAAGTTTCCAGCGACGACAGTAGGTCACAAAATATCTAATGCTTCAACCAATTGCTAACAGTCAGACACAACAAAATGGTTTGATTGGTCTTAAAAAAAACAAATACCTTGCATTGGTTGCCTAGTTGGTAACAAGCTGATTGGGAGAACACAGTAGCAAAAATAGCTAATTGGATGTGTGCATTTGACTTCTAGGTGGATAAAGTTGATCCATGGAGGTGCAAATATGGTGGAATTTTGAACAAAATCACTATTTTTCCATTTTTTGCGAAGGTGCATTAGCACACCTAATCACTTATGTAGCTTCGCCCCTAGCTCGTACTATTCAATTATTGAATGAGAATGACACTTTTTATTTGAGACCTTGCATATGTTCAGCTCACTGTACCTGTTAATCAAGGTGTTTATTACTCCTCTAGTAACTATATTTGGAAGCTTACAATAGATCTTCTCCTTTTTAAAAAAAAGTGTGAAGCTTTCTACAACCTATTCAGAATGAATGGGCCACAAGCCGAAAGTGCTGTAATTAGGGTAACTTCGCTTGTAATTTTTTTATCGAGTAATGAAAGAAAGCGACGATGTCTAGCGATGAGCATCTTCCCAATTTTCTATAAAATTATGTGATTGGAAACGTTTGAGAGATCATATAAATTGTAATGAGTTTTGTACTCCCACATTTTGACTTGCCTGCATAATTTTTGCAATACACTTGGTGTTTTAAATATTAAATGCATAACATTTCATACGAACCTAAAATAGTAAAAAATCAAGATGCATCCCCAAGCACTGATAAATTAGTTCTCTAAAAAGCTTGTTCACTGAATATATGTTATGCCTAACTGACCACTAATTAGTCTCGTAACATTTGGACGTCATCAATGCCACAACTACAAAACTTGATGCCTGGTCCATTTGAGTGCTGTGACATTCATCATCAAGCAATTAAACCCTTTGCAATCACAGGGCGCCAAATAGTAGAGACAACTTCACAAACTTGCCGCAAAAGTAACAAGCAAGATCCATAGAGCAGCAAATTCAAACAGACAGAACAGATTCAAGCTACAAAACTTCATTTAGCCAAAGTCGACCAACACTCAAATGTCAGGCATTGGAATTTGGATACATAAGCATGGTCCACATTAAGAACTACTAGTAACATTGAAATTTGACAGGAGGTTTTAAGAACAGTAGTAGACACCACAACTTCAGCATCCAGATAGGCAAGCAATCTAGAAAAGAGATGTTCCCTTCCCCTTCTTGTCTCCACCAATCTCAAAATGCTTGCACCTCTGTGAGACAGGAATGAGAAGAGTGTGAGAAAAAGTCAATTGTACTTGGCCCATAGTACATTTAGCCCAAGAGAAACAAGACTATACCTTGATCGCGTGCTGTGAGTAGTGCTTGCAGCTCTGGCACTGCAGCTTCAGCACAATCTTCTTGGTGGTCTTGGCCTGAGAATAGAAAGCAATTTTCATGTTATGTACAGCAACTGGAATATCATAAAACATTTCACATTTGCACACCAGTACTGAAAAGAGAGGTATAGAGGATTGACAAATCAATCAGAAAATCATAGATCAACTACATTGCAGTACCTTCTTGTGGAACACGGGCTTGGTCTGACCACCATATCCTGACTGCTTGCGGTCATAACGACGCTTTCCCTGGGCAGACAGGCTATCCTTGCCCTTCTTGTACTGAGTCACCTTGTGGAGAGTGTGCTTCTTGCACTCCTTGTTCTTGCAGTAGGTCTTCTTGGTCTTAGGAACGTTCACCTATATAAGATTTGAAAGAAAATTACACAGGTTAAGGAACTAAGGATAAGAGGCAACAGATTTAAAGCATCCAAAGCTAACTCCATATGACTCCGTGAGCCAGGTCAACAGAAGGTAAACGATATAGAACTCAAATTGTAGGGTCCTCAGAAGATATGCTTATGGTTGTCATCATAAGAATGATCAGGTCTCAAAGATTTCATGCCATCATAGGACCCAACAATTAAAACATGAAGCCGTAAGCCTTTCACATAAAAAGGCATAAGTAAATCAATGTCCAGAAAGATTGCAATCACAAAGTTAGCAAAACATTATATGGACACAGAGGAACCATTTCAGCAAAAACTGCCATAGAACACCCTGTTTTGCACCAATTTGAATACACTAGAAGAGAAGTCTCAACACACGGGATATGTAAACAAAACACCCTTCTTTGACCTACAGATGATATGACTAAAAACATCTGAGATCACATCATGCAATATGCAATATGGAAATGCTACAAGACTATGCTAAACAAATAAATGGCGACCACTTGGTAAACAGAAGTAGAAAAAACTGGCTACTCAGTCATAGATAAGGCAATTGCACATCAGAGAGCAGCCCATCAACTTCAAAGCTGAGGTGAAGATCTACAAATGTAACAGTGAGCGAACATGTAACAGGAATTCCTACCCAGACGAGATCTTAAAACCTAACAAAAATCAATACAGGTTACAGGACAACTAATTGTAACCGCAAACAAGCTTATATTACAGCAGTCACTAGATCTAACAGCCTGTTGAGGCAACTCCACCCACGGACTACCTCACGCACGGATCCTTCCAAACACGACGACGGGCTCCTAGTTTACCAGAAAAACAAGCCATCTAGGTAGCATCCACAGTAATCTAGTACCAAACTGGCCAAATTCCAAACCACAACAAACATCAAACTGGAGACCGATTACAGCATGCGTTTTCGGTGAATCGAACCGAGCAATTTCAAGACGGATCGGCGCAGGAACAGACGAGAAAGAAGGATCCTTCTTCCCAACAGAGCGCGGGCGAGAGAGAGGGGAAAGGAGCTTACCATTTTGGCGGCGGCGGAAGGGAGAGCTAGGGCTCCTGCGGCGTGTGCTCCCTATCCGGGCGAGAAGTTGCGGCGAGTGGCGGCGGCGGGGGAGAAGGAGCGTGCTTTTTATGGTGAGGCGCCCCGCTGCGGGCTAGGGTTTGCTCCACGGGGTGGCTCACGGGCCGTTTTCCCTCCCATGGGCTCCGCGACTCGGATGCTTTTGGGCTGCTTTCACTACTTGGGCCGCTTTTACTAATTGGGCTTTATCAATCCTACGCATGCAGCCCAGTTTTTTTTTTATCGCGGTGCGCGTTGCAGCGTTGGGGACTTGGGGGCGATGCAATTTCATACAAGTAAAATCCAAGATACGGGGGAGAAAATATACAGAAATAGTACACTGTCTCTGTATATTTGAACAGATTTTCTCCTAGTCGAATTTCTCGTGCAGCTTATACTACTGCGCATGAGTAGACGACCGGAAAAAGAGCACACCATGCATCAGCAATCAGTTACTGGTGGCGAGCAAAATCTTGACGCCGCTGCGCGCGTTCGCGGTCGGCCGGCCGTGGAACAGCCCCCGGCAGACCTTTGGTGCCCTTGTAGGCCTTGCAATTGTAGGCCTCGATGTTCTCGTAGTCCTGAAACGAAGCGATGCTCGTCATCAGCAAAGAAATTCATGGCTTTTGATCAAAAAGTGAACGCGTGGTCGCCGTTGAAGTTGAGGTGGAAGTGGAGTTTACCAGCGGCTGCCCGTCGACGACCACCCGTGACCCCATGGGACGCACCGGAGCGGCGGTCTGGTTCGCGTACTTGCAGCCTGTTCAGCTGCCTGGTGGCTGATGGCTGGTGCTAATTTGTTCTAAGAGAAAAGTACTACTGGATGGTAGCTGATGACTAATTTGTTCTGAGAGAATAGTACCGCTGGCTGGTGGCTGATAAACCAAACGAACAGGGCGCTGTCAAGCTGGACGACCGTAGGCTTCGTGCTAAGCCCCCATGCCCCAGCTGAGCTTGTGGAACGCAGGACGACGACCACTTGTTGAGCTGGCCCTTCGCACCACGAGGTTCTCCACGCAGGAGATGAAACGGAAATGCAACGTTCTGCAGCCGACAAGTTAAGAACAGAGACGTGTATCATGTACACGGCGCCGTGGCCGTGCCGCTGAGAAACATTTTCAAGCAAAGAATAGCAGAAATGTTGCCAACTTGAGCCGCAAGCTCCGAGACTTTGAGAGCAGAGTATGATGCTACTTCTTGTACATGTCCGCAACAACTTTGCTGATCGCAACAAATTCGTCGCGGTGAACCGATGTTGCAGGTAAAAACGCTGATGGTCAGTGTCTATGACGCGAGAGGAAGAGGAATTACCCAATCCGGCCAAGCCGCAAGATTCAACGGTGTTGACTGTTGAGGCACTTGTTCGGGCCATGCGGCAAGATCAGCTGTGTTAGTAGCATCAACAACAAGCCAACTAGATAGTCCTGCTGCAACAAGAGCACTAGAAAAACAGCGAACTGCTTGAATCAAGTCGGAGTAGCAATTCGGCTAAAAAAGTAAGCGGCCCAAAATTTGCACAGCCGCTGATTAACGGATTAATCCTTGAAAACAACCTGTCGCAAAAAAGAACAAAAATATATCAGAGCCAGGTTTCGATCCTGGGACCTGTGGGTTATGGGCCCACCACGCTTCCGCTGCGCCACTCTGATGTTGTTGTACGAAGCCTGTTGACATTTTATTTATCTGAACTCAATGGCATCTCAGTATCTCACTCACCGACACCTTTTGATTCGCCCGTTCCACCGTCCACCCCGACATCTCAGATCTCACCGCCTCCCCGCAGAAAGAGAAAGAAAAACAAATTGAAAACCCCCCAGCAACGTGCCAATCCGCGCCGGCCACACTACGCGCCCCGAGATGGGCAAGCCGTCCTCGCCGGACGGCGGACGCGTGTAGCCCCCCGCGTCGCGCCGCTATAAAATAGCCGCCTGCGGCACGGCTCTCTCCTCTGCTGATCTGGTTTCATATCTCCGTGCTTTGCACTAGTAGTTCATACTCAACGCAGTTGCTTGTTGGGAGCTTCAAGTTCCTAGATGGAGGATTCGGTGAATGAGGAGGAGAGGAGGGAGCAGGGGGAGACGGTGGCGCAGGCGAAAGCGCATCAAGAAGAAGCTGCGGCGGCCGCTGGTGTTGACGGCAGCGAGCCAGCTCAGGACGGCGGGTTCCTGAGCGCCATGGCGTCCAAGATCGGCGCGACGATGTCCGGGACGAACGGAAGCGGCGGCGAGGCCAATGCCGCCGCGGCGTCTGACGGCGAGGCGCTGAAGAGAGATGGCGACGGCGAGCCAGGTGAGGAGGCAGGGTTCCTGAGCTCGATGGCGTCCAAGATCGGCGCGGCGATGTCCGGTGCTGATGGCGGAGGCGAAAGCAACGGTGGTGGAAATGCGGCCGTGGTGGCGCCTGATGACGAGGTTAGGGAGAAGGACGAAGGTAATGGCGGCGGCGGAATCTTCCATAAGCTCCTGTCCAGCTCGCCCCCTCCCTCGTCGCCAGCGTCAGGTATGGACCATCTGTTTTCTCCCAATCTTTGTAGCCTATTAGATCAGGGAACTTTGCATTCTTGCAGTGTATCCTTTCGACTGATTGATTGATTGATTCGTGTAGGAGCATTGGAAGCAGAACGATCAAAAGGGGACGAGAAAGATCAGGGAGTGGCAGACGAGCCATCCGGGATTCTGAGCACGATGGCCTCCAAGATCGGTATGGCCATGTCTGCCGCCAATGGCAATGGGAACCACCACGGCACCGAGGAAGCCACCAAGACGAGCAATGGCCACGCTGTTGATGGCAGTAGCGGTGAGGAGAAGTGGGGCGACGGGAATGGTGGTGGAATCCTGAACGCCATGGCTTCCAAGATCGGCATGGCCATGTCTGGCGCAAATGGTGACGATGACCATGGCGGCGGTGGGGTCAACGGCAAGACGGGCAATGGCAACGCCGTTGATGGCAGCAAGGATGAGGAGAAGAGGGACGAGGCGAATGGTGGTGGGATTCTGAGCGCTGTCGCGTCCAAGATCGGGATGACCGTGTCCGGTGCTAATGGAAATGGGAACCACATCACCGAGGACGATGCCAAGACGAGCAATGGCGACGCTGGTCGTGGCAGCAAGGATGAGAAGGAGAAAGGTCATGATGCGAATGGAGCTGGAATCGTGGAGCAGATCGTCTCCAACATCCCCTCAGGTAGTTTTTCTACAAGATTGTGATGATTCGAGTTGGGAAAGCTATGCTTTTCACGGGAGTGGATTGAACTGACAAGATCTCTCTGTCTCCACCGTTACTGCAGATGATCTGGCTCTAGACTCCGAAGAGGCTTCCCTGCTCATCGCCATTATTGAAGACTAGCTCCATTGGCAATCGGTCCTCCTCAGTCCTCACCTTTAGATCCCTCTTTAAGAAATAGACCGCTCTTAGTATGAATGATGTAAGCTCTTGATGTGGATACATGTAAGCACTAGAGGTAGGTTTCTTGTAGACACTAGTAAACTCTAGAGATGCTGTAACTGTAATCACATTGCCTATAGGACAGATGTGGAACAGTGATGTATGTATTTCAGACAGGCTTGTGAAGTAACGGAGAATTCTCAAGCATTTGTCTCGACAGAATCGAACACATACTGACATTTAAAAATTCGGTAAGTTCAAGCCTTAAAGATCTCTCCCTTCACTGCATCAGTATGTAGAAGTGAAACACAGCGTTCAGTCAGCAGGCCATTGCCTACAGAATACAAAATTTGCAACAATAACATAGACACCCGCTGGCCGCTGGTGCCGAGAATAACATAACACACACATTTGAGAACTCAGTTGATGTCATCAAATAGAGAGACACTCGTGTCCTATAGCTTCTCCACATCAATACTGAATTCAGGTGGACCTCGAAGGTGCACCACTGGTCAAGTTATGAACCATCAAGACGGGTAAGAAACAGATTAATAGCAAAATTTTAGGTCACAAGATCTCTCAATCTCAAGAGATGTCAATAACTGGATGTTGCAAATACCAAGGCTCCTGCTAATGCTGCTCATACTCTGCTACAAAAAAGATTCATTTCAAATTGCCAGCACCCATTTCAAGTGTGTCGATCAAAGAACTTCTCAATCGCCACTGAGAAAGCAGCAAAACCTGCACATCCAATGCATGTAGCTTTAGGCCACCTGCAAGAATACAAAAATTCCATTAGTTCTGATATTCAGATATAGATACATCAGGGCTGCAATATAGGAAATATCTCCTCATTCTAAGCTAGTTATCTAAGCAGGAATGGAAAACTAAGGGATGGAAAAAGTGTATATCATCACACGTACAGAAAGAACAGAAACATCTTTCAATTTCGGGCTATGATCAGAAATGAAGATTAAAAAGTAGTAAAGAACACTTCATTAATTTCACATATTGGAATTATGAAACATGAGCAGACATCAATAGCTGGAAGAAAGCTACTAGAGATGTCAAAGATATACATCCACATCAATCCATAAAAAATATAACTATAGCACAATGGAGTTGGTCAGGAAATTGTTTCGGAAACTTAACTTGATAATTAAAATATAAGTAAACTGTCTCAGGATTTTATAGGTATGATAGTTGATACTTAAAATCTAAGTAAATTTTCTCAGGATTTCATAGGTATGATATGGCAAAATAGTTACCTTTTACTGCTAGAGCTCCTCCCGTCACACAGCCAGCTACTGCTGTATTGGTAGTGTCATGCTTTGCCCGAGCCTGCCAAAGCATGAGAATACAAAGTTTAAATTGGAAGAGAACATGTAGAAACATTCATGAATGCGGAAAAAAAAACAATTATCTACCTTCTCTACAACACATTCAGCTGCTGAGAAAATCAGACCCATGACCGCAAAGGTTTTGGCATTGCTTAGACTTCTCCTACCCATCTGTTTTGCTGTGTATACAATTTGTTGCCTTGCAGTCATCTCTTCTGCCATTATTGGATTGTCCAAAGCTCCAAAGAACAGCCCCATAAGTACACCAAGACCACCTCCTGTTAAATTGAAAGGATCCTGATTTAATACAAGTTAACTGAAAGGGCATGCATACTGCCATCTTATCATTGGTCGGATGGCCAATCAGTTGATACTGTAGCTATTTAGGTTCTAAACTTGAGTAACCAAACATTAGTTCTTAATGGCTGTCATTCTGACAGTACTAAACGCCAAATTGCAAGCAACCACTGATGATTGGATTACATTGATGATGGATAGAATGCACATTGTGGAAATCACTCGTTCTGTCTTAATTTCATTATAAGGAACACATGTTGGCATACAACATAACACTTTTACTCCACGAATAAATGTGTTTACAGGCCTTTCATTCAAAATCAAGCTTTCTTTGATAAACTAGCATCTGTTCCCATGTAATTTCTGAAGTGAGTAAACTTGAAATCAATAAATTAAACGTGAGGTCAAATTTTACTGGCTACAGAAAAATGCCAGTGTATGTTTCTTGTACCATGCTTACTACAGTAGCACTGAAGGTAAAAGAAGGAAAAATTGAAGGTTGTGCACAGTTAACAACCTTTATGCCTCCGGCCTCTAGGAAAGCTCTTGACAACCTACTTAAATTTGAACTAATTCATTGAGTTCCATGACATCAATTACGACGAACAAACTCTATAAAATATTACGCTTATCTGAGGCAAGTTCACTACAAACATACTCCATCAGCATATAACATTTCACATTAAAGTTCATTTCAAGCAATAATCAGATTTTTCTTTGGTCTAGTCCAAGAACTTCTTAAGATCTATCAGGGCAAATAACAGACAAATTGATAATAGTACAACCAACTCTCAAACGTATTAGCAGTATCACACACCAAATTCTTCTCCCTCCTTACAAAATTAGCTCTATTTGATTGAGATCTCTTGACAAACAAGGGAGCGACTACCCATAACAAATGAACAACCGCCCCCATACCCCGCAAAGAATGAGTAGCAGACTTCTCAATTTCTCAAGCACCATACAATCTTCAAGCTATCAATAAATTAACCAATGAACCACAGCCTATCGGCATACCACAAATTATTTTTGTCCAAAGCATTTCAACAATTAAACTTCTTCAGAATATTAAATGCCTAGTTAACGCAGTGCCCCCAACCTCTGAATCAAAATGGTTTCTTGCAAAACTTCGCCCAATGGAGAGACTACTACGAAACTGAGACGGCACCCACGACGCCCAAGAAAAGGGAACAAAACCGTAGCACTCCGGGCTCAAGTGTAGTTGCTCACCCATGACGCCACTGACGACGCTGCGGACGGCGCAGTTGTTCCAGATGTCCTGCCCCTTGATCTCCTCCACCGACGGCATCCGGATCGGCTCCACCGCCGCCGCCTGGCTCGCCGACTGGCCTCCGGCGCCTGCACCCGCCGCGGATGGCTCCGGCGAGGCCATCTCTCGCTATCTGGTCCCCTTCCCCACCTCCTGGCTCTCGGTGTCCGAGCTAGCAGCAGCCGCGCCGCGCCGCAGCGAGCGCGCGTATGGTTCCGAGAGAGTTCGAGAATCGGGTGGGTTGGACAGGATCACAGGACCCTTGCTAGTGTAGTGTGCCCCGGCGGCGGTCTCGCTTTCTTACCCCCTCCTCCAAGAAGAGGGTCGCGCCGCGCACAGGGAGGGAATCAGAGCCAGAGGGGAGGGGAAGCGGAGGAAGGAGCGGGATCCAGAGTCCAGACATCACGTGAGCCGCACGCGCCTCCCGAGAATACGTAAATGCGTGGAGGTTACGTAATGCAACTGGTTACGTCAACAGAAGTGGGAAACGTAACAAGCAAGACAGCGCAAACCTGTTATCATCCGATCCATCGCGTGGCCGTTCGATTCGTTCAGGCCCCCTCCCAAGCACAACACAAAGCATCCTCCTCAACCCGCACCCCCGCCGCCGCCGTCTCTCCAAAACCCAAGCAAACCCTAGATCCGCCGCCGCCGTTTCCCGACCGAAGCTCCGGCGAGACCCACCCCCTACGGCAGCGAAGATGCCGAACCTCGAGTGCCGGATGTACGAGCCGCGGTTCCCCGAGGTGGACGCGGCCGTGATGATCCAGGTGAAGCACATCGCCGACATGGGCGCGTACGTGTCCCTGCTCGAGTACAACAACATCGAGGGCATGATCCTCTTCTCCGAGCTCTCCCGCCGCCGCATCCGTTCCATCTCCTCCCTCATCAAGGTCGGCCGCCAGGAGCCCGCCATCGTGCTCCGTGTGGACCGCGACAAGGGCTACATCGACCTCTCCAAGCGCCGTGTCTCCGAGGAGGAGGCGCACGCCTGCGAGGACAGGTACAACAAGTCCAAGCTCGTGCACTCCATCATGCGCCACGTCGCCGAGACGCTCGAGATCGACCTCGAGCCGATCTACCAGCGCATTGGCTGGCCGCTCTACCGCAAGTACGGCCACGCCTTCGAGGCCTTCAAGCTCATCGTCGCCGACCCCGACTCCATCCTTGACGTGCTGACCTACGAAGAGAAGGAGACCGGCCCAGATGGCCAGGAGGTTAATTCTTCTTCTTTTTTCTCAATCTGCAAATCACAATCGTGACCCAGTCTATGCCCACATGAGTAGATGACTGCTTTTATTTCGATGCTCTGCTTGTGATAAACTTATAATCTACCCCAGATCAACACTATTCTCGTTTGTGCGTGTTTACCTTTATGATTGGGCGCCTTCATGGGATAATCAACTGTTACTTTAAGAAACTTAGAGCAGCAGTTTCTTGGTAGTTGTTTAGAGCTGTAAGTAGTCTGTAGACGGTGTGACCCCTTTGCTGATTTCCCCCTTATGAAATTTTTCTGTGAAATTTATAATCCCAGCTTTGTGGCTGCTGGTATGTTAATAACACTGAGATTATTAGTTGGCTCTGACTTTCTATGCTTGACATCTGTTATTTCGGTAAATATACCTTGTCCACCTAGCATTCATCATTGCAACCTGAATAGTCATGCCTGTGGTTAGTTAAGTTGTTCGAACATCATTAGATTTAGTGATGATCTTTAAAAGATATCAAGTTAGATTTCCAAACAGTAGATAGACAGTGGTATAGCTTGATTTTGGTGATTGGCTTTGTGTTTAGTTTATCATATAGGCAAACATTTTCCAAATTTGGCGCATTTAGCTGAATGTGTTATATTTGTGTCCTTTTAGGAAATGTGTTATGAATTTTCTCTAGATGTATTCGCATAGAAACTTTTTGAGACAAGGATGTGCTTAAAATTACTGGCAGGTGACTAAGGTGGTGCCTGCTGTCACCCCTGAGGTTAAGGATGCTCTGGTGAAGAACATAAGGAGGAGGATGACTCCACAGCCACTCAAGATCCGTGCTGATGTGGAGATGAAATGCTTCCAGTTTGATGGAGTGCTCCACATTAAGGTTCTATTTTTTACCTCTGTTGCTACTATTATGATTTGACGTACATCTTTGCAGAAGTTAATTGTATCTGTATTTGCAGCAAGCCATGAAGAAAGCTGAAGCCTCTGGCAATGATAACTGTCCTGTGAAGATTAAGCTAGTTGCTCCTCCACTTTATGTTCTGACCACACAGACTCTTGACAAGGTTGGTATTTTCTCAGTACTTATTTCATGTGGATAAGCTATTAGATAAAGTTTCATCTGTGATAAAAGCTCTCCATTTCTCTTTACATATGCGATTACAAATTTTATTGAGGCAAATTGTTGAGATGAAGAGTGTGTGTTTCAATATATCCTTGTCTGTTCTGGAAGATAGATTCCATTGCGTCACTTTGGCCTGCTAACCATTATTGCGGTGCCTGTTCTATTTTGTTTTGTTTTCTTGTACTTTTAGTATTGTACCTGTTCATTGTGAAAAGGGCCTGATATACTAGTTAATTTTCCCCCCCTTGAGTTGCATTTCAAATAATGCACTGACCAGTAAGCTGTATAATTTATAATGCAGCTATGCCAGATTCCAGACTTTTTATAGTTCTTAAATCAATGCATTCCACAATTCTTTGCCTTCACTTGTAACTAATGGTAACTTGGATGAATGATCGTTGATGGTAATCGAGAATGATATTTTGTGTTGCTTGTGGTTAACAGTTCATGTACCTATCTGGAAAGACATTAACTGACAATTATTTACATTGTTTAGTTTGCCTTCTGTGTGGGCATGCGATATTTGTTTTACATATTTACCTCGATATATTGTAATTTAGTATTGTGGTTAAGGTCTCTTATCATCCAGAAAATAATGATGTTGTGTCTTTTTTGCACTGCCTTTGAACAGGACCAAGGAATTTCAGTTCTCACAGATGCAATCAAGGCTTGTACAGCAGAGATTGAAAGTCACAAGGGAAAGTTGGTAGTGAAGGAACCACCAAGAGCTGTAAGTTGCTTTCTACATCTGCTGATTCTTTTGCAAGCGTAGTTATCTTCCAAATGCAGGTTCTGAAAACTAATGTTTTGCATACTTTTTTGAAAACAGGTGAGCGAGCGGGAAGACAAGCTATTCCTGGACCAGATTGATTCCCTGATGGAGCGAAATGCTGAGGTTGATGGTGATGATGACAGTGAAGAGGAGGAAGACACAGGAATGGGTGACGTTGATCTGACAAATTCTGGAGTCACGGCGTATTAAGTCTCCAATGGTTGGTTTGGATGAGATTTGCTGTATAGCACCAGCTAAGATCTAAGACGTCCTGTTTGAAAGCAGTTTCTTTTTGTTAGGCTTTTGGTGGCTGATCCCTTGTGAATTCTATGAAACCTGCGGTATTCATGTTTTGGGGCTCAGCTGGTGTTTGGGAAGCTTTTACTTTGATTGAGCAGTACCTAATTTTTCTTGGAAGTCACACAAAGTTCGTTCTTATACAAGTTCAATTAATTTCCTGCATCTTCTTTTCTACATGTTCAGCCCAAGACGTACCTTGTACATGTATTAATTTCTCGACGCTTTGACCCATGATTAGTAGTCTCATCTGGTTAGGTCGTGATACGGAAGCGTGCTTATGTTGTTTAGCCAAGCACGAAGAAACATTTGAGCTTCCTGTAGCCTCTTAACATGAAAAGTTTAAGTGGAAAATTTCTGTCTATCGAAAAGTGGAAGGTTACAAAAACTGAGTTTATAATAGAATGTTGGAAAGTTCACGTTTACAAGTTTTTTCGTAGCTTTTTTTAGTTTAGCCAAGACCCTGTCTGTTTGGACTTCCTGGCAGTTTCTCAGCATCAAAAGCCAAAAGTTTTAACAAACATCACACTCTGAAACTTAATTTTCTTAATTCTTGTAGCCTTTTGAGTCCAGGAGGCTAAACACATCTTCTAAAGGATAGTATTGATTTTTTGTTAAGCTAGGAACATCTTTTTCAGAAAAGCTTAAAAATTGCAGCTCAAATAAAGATGATCTAAATACATAAAAAGTTAGGATTTACTTTTCAGGAAAAAATCAACAGTAACTTTTCAGAAAAACTCAAGAGTACAGTTAAAAAAAAACTCAAGAGTAGCAGCTCAAGCGAACAGTCAGTTTCAGTTACAAGATAGGAATGCACCTGATCCTCTCCAAATCTCGTATTCTTGCATTTCATACGAGGTGATTAGTTTAGATCCGAACTTGTCACCTGTGATTATTTTAGATTTGCCACGGAAAAAAAAACTCGGCTACGGCTACGGCTAGTCACCTCCCACAGTCCCACATCATTCGCAAATCGCAAGAGTACAGCGGCACCATCGTCTAGCGACAACACCCGGTGGTCCTGCAGCGCCACACGGAACGCGAGGCAATGCTGTCCAATCGCCGCCGCCCGCCGCCGCCGTTCGTACCTGGCCTCCTCCTGCTGCTCCTCGCCGTGGCGCCGCCACCAGCGGCCTCCGCGGTGGGGGTGAACTGGGGTTTCGCGTCCTCGCACCCGCTCCCGGCGGCGCGGGTCGTGCAGGGCCTGCTCCTCCCCAACTCCGTCCCGCGCGTCCGCCTCGCCGCCGCCTCCTCCGACGCGCTCTCGGCGCTCGCGGGCACCGGCGTCGCCGTCACCGTCGGGGTCCCCGACGCGCTGCTCCGGACCCTCGCTTCCTCAACCAAGGCCGCCGCCGCCTGGGTCCACGATAACATCACCCGTTACGCCTCCACCGTTCGGTTCGAGTAAGAACTCCCTTCCGATGCCAGATTTCTATTCGACACTTCAGGTCGTGAAATGGTAGCAAAACAATGATTCTTTACCTAGTGCCTTTTTTTTTTGTTAAACAAAGAACAAGGAGCCTTAAATTATGGTTTAAGTTGACCAAATTCTTATGTTGGCATATAAAAGGCGATTGGTCACTATTGACTCCAATTAACTCGAATACTTGATTAGCAAAGTTTGACCCTTTTACTCTCTATACCTGATATCCAAGTTAACCATGTCTGATTTTAGTTATATTTCTAGGAGCGTTAGATCCTGTGGATGCCGTGGAAACAATGTGATGTTTTTTTTTTTTGCCTTGAATTCTATAGATTAACTCGGTAATGCTGCTGGTTGATTAATCTACATGGAAGATGGGATGTATTGCTCTAACTAACTAGCTTTTCTAGGCACTCTTTTGCTAATGAAATCATATGAAGTGATTGCAAATGTTAGTGTTGATGTACTGGTCAATTTTATTTTCTTACTAAGTTTCAGACCCTCGTGTTTGTTCGGAACTTCGGATTTCATCTTGGTGAATGTAGTTGGGAGATGACACAAGGACCTGTCTCTATACCTAGTAAGTAAATAATGGGAGGTGGAATATAATAGATTGGAAGATCAGCTTTTTTTAATGGTGTCATTTTGTTTTGTGAATGTATCTCTAGTTCTTTAGTTACAACTTATTTTCTGTTGCAGTTTGCTATTCGTCATTGAGTAAATTAGGGTATTCTGGATTTAAGTTATACCGTGTAGTTTGTTTGTACTCCGTACATGCAGTTATATCACAGTTCAGTTATTATTGTGCCTTGGGATATATCTTTTTTTTCCTAACAAGCAAATTGACTTTACAGATATATTGCTGTTGGGGATGAGCCATTTCTTATGAATCATGGACAACATTTCCAGCCCTACGTGGTTCCTGCAGCAGCAAATATAAAAAAAGCGCTAACTGCTGCAAAGGTATTTAGCAAGATCAAGGTGGTAGTACCCTGCAGTGCTGACACATACCAGAATGCATCTGTGCTGCCTTCAAAAGCTAGCTTCAGATCTGATGTTAACAAGACCATGGCAGAACTCCTCTCATTTCTTACTAACAATAGTTCACCATTTATGGTCGAGCTGAATCCATTTTTAAGCTTTCAACAGCACAAGAATCTGTCATTGGACTATTACCTTTTCCAACTAATGTCACATCCAGTAAAAGATGGTCAAAACAAGTATGACAACTACTTTGATGCAAGCATAGATGCTCTGGCTACTGCTCTAACTGAAGCTGGCTACGGTGACATGGACATCATTGTCGGGAGAGCAGGATGGCCAACAGATGGAGCTGTGAATGCAACTCCAGCTATTGCTCAATCATTCATGACTGGCCTAGTCAACCACCTTGCTAAGAAGTCTGGAACTCCACTTCGCCCTAAAATGCCTCCAATTGAAACATATCTCTTCAGCCTTCTAGATGAAGATCAACGAAATACGGCGAGTGGAGGTTATGAAAGACACCAGGGCATTTTCACCTTTGATGGCCAGGCAAAGTACTATGCCAACATAGGTCAAGGTCCTAAACCTCTCAAAAATGCCCCTGATGTGAACTACCTTCCATCAAAATGGTGTGTGTTTGACAACAACAAGGACCTCTCCAATATTTCTTCCAGTTTTTCTGCGGCTTGCTCCAATGGTGATTGCACTGCTTTGTTACCTGGTGGCTCCTGCTCTGGACTTGGCTGGCCCGGTAATGTGTCATATGCGTTCAACAACTACTACCAACAGCATGATCAGAGTGAGGACAGCTGCAACTTCAATGGCCTAGGGTTGATAACCACCGTTGATCCATCTGTCGACAATTGCTTGTTTCCTCTTGCAATTCGGACTTCTGCTGCCACTTCATTGCACCTAACATTGGCCATGTTCCGATTAGTAGTTTTATGGTTTTGTATTCACTGTTTATACTCTGATGTAGGCATGTAGTTGCTTACCGTTGTCTTTGAGACCAAATTGAGCTTTAACAACTGTTTCTTTGGGCCCTTTGCTGCATGTGCTCCAAATTCTCGGTCCACAATTTCTGATGTCACACTTCTTGGAGGACTGCGCCTATGACCTATCTGAATCGGTAGTTTTGGTCAAAATGTAAGGGTTGAGTCTTAAGTTAGTCGGGCCAACTCACAACAACAGCTGTTCTCTTGTTCAAAATTTGAACTTGGTAATATACCCATTTCATGAGAATGCAATCTTGGTTTCACTATATCCTAAAAAGGCCCACAACAGAAGGCGCTGCAACTGCAAGTTATGCGTTTGAACTTAATTTCACTACAAGTTATGCGCTTAGTAACTTGTGAAAACCGGATAACATTCAGGGCAATGTAAACAGAAGGCGCTGCATGTGGTAAGTGAACCGTGCAGTTTGGCTGGAGAGCCAGGCCGCATGTGGTCCTGGGACTGCGTTTTAGAAATAAACAGACACAGATACTGATATGCCTTGTTGGTTGCATCATTGTTCCCGGGACATGGGCGTATTTGTTGATGTATTTGCAGCCTATGTCAGGAGCGTACTCTCCCTTACACGAGTAGTGCCTATTGCTTTCGCAGCCTACGTTAGAAACGTACTCTTCCCTACCTGAGGTGTTTGCTTTTTGAAAATACTAGATGTAAAAGCATTGGTAACCAAAATACCCATGTTTTAAAGCATGGAACTGGAGATTTAGTCTACATGACCCTCAGTTATATGGGCGCATCTAATTTATCCACTGATACAAAACCGTCAAAACAATCTACTGAATTTACAAGATCGATTCAAACAACAGGCCCCTGAACATCGTTCCTCAGTTTTAATCGCAATAATAATGCATCAAGTGAGAGGCTGCATTTTCCAGAGCATGGTCATCGAGGCAAAACACATGGCACAATATAGAGCTCCATCGGACATTGCACCATATATAAGGCTAGGCACGCCTGATTGACGTACAATGTGAATTACGATTAACAATTGAACCTGAGATAGATTTGATTCCTTGAAATATACGTAGTTGAATGGTAAGCCACATGATCAAAAACAACACTGTATAATGCAATACAAAATGCGTGAAGAAATCAGTCCGATGTCAAGAATCTCTGCAATTACGAAAGTATAAGCCCCTATACTGCAAGTCTGCAACTATGAATTACTACTCGACAAACAACAGGAGTCGCACGGTGACACTTGCTACCGATCGAATATGGCTCACTCACGAGCTGGACTGGTATCAAGAAACCTTGAGAAGGTACATCGAGAGAAACGCAGACGTGATGTGATTTGCTCGGCTGCCTCTATCCTCTCCTCGCTGGCGTTAACAGCAAGCAGCAAGGAATCGCTCCTGATGCTGGCCTCGATGTACACGACATCCTCGTCTTGCAAGCTCAGCCTGGGGGTAGCACTGACCATCTTCTTAAAGTCTGCTAGCTCGTTCACCACACCGTCGTCCCGCATCTTCCGGAGCAGGTGAGAGGAGCTCCTCGAGTCGGCAGCGAAGATGTTATCCGTGTCAGCCTTGACGCTGATGCCCCAGTGGACTGAGGTGGTCTTCCTCTTCCATACAGTGGCTGTCCAACCATGATCACATTTGGCATCGTTCGAGAGCGAGAAGTAGCCCGGACCAGGACCCTCGTAACGGAACTGCAGATCCACAAACCTGATCACGCCGTCGCTCATCGTCGCGTCCCGCTGCGCGACAGGAGAGGCTATGTCTATGGGCACGCCGCGGGGCGGCGGCACGGGCCACTGGATCAGCCGCAGCACGGGCTGCCCGTCGTCGAGCCACTCGCACAGGAGAACGCCGCGCCAGAGGTCGACCCGTGCCAGCGAGCCACCACCGGCGGCGACGGCCTTGGTAGGTGTGTGCAACACCACCGCGTCGTAGTTCATCTCCGCGTCCCTCGAGAACTTGGCCACCCTGGAGCTCCACGCCCGGGTCTCCGACGAGAACACGAAGATCTCGAGCTGCAAGCTAGGATCCAGCCGCTGGACGGGGAACACCACGGAGTAGTGCCCGCGGTCGCCGTCGACGCCGGCGCCGGTACGGCGGGGCACGACGCCGACCTGTTTGGGTACGAAGACCTTTGGGCAGGGCCCCGGGATCAGGTCCAGCGACGGCCTCCCGGGTCCGGCTCGGTAGACGAAGTAGTCGATGACGCGGCCGCGATAGGCGAAGAAGAGCATGCGCATGACGACGAGGGCGCCGGCGGCATTGAGGATCTGGGGGTTCCCGTTGAAGCCGCAAGCCTCCTCCAGACCGGGGCAATGGACGAACCAGCGAGAGACCCCCGGCGGGTCGACGAGCTCGAAGGTCACGGCGACGGCGCGCCCGGCGCTCGTCACGCCCCTCGCGGTCGTCGCGTTCCTGACGTTGCCGAGAGACGCGAACTCTTCCAGGAAGACCCAGGCTGGAGGGCCGCCGGACAAACGGCGGACGGCCGCTGCGGGGTACGACATGGCGGATCGCTGGAATTAGGTGGACGCTGCTGCATCGGCGGACGTCGTGTTTTGTTTTAAAAAGGGCGGTCTGGCTCTGGCTCTGCTTCGGACGGAGGCGATCCGTGTCCGAGTCGTATTTGAGGGACTTCGTGGGCGGTCTCCGGTCTGCTTCGGACGCGGCGGAAGCAGTCCGTTTCCGAGTCGTATTACACGGCGGCAGACAATAATTCCCGAACCCTGAATCGCGCGCATAGGTGAAAAACGCAACAAACGGTGCTGCTAGAAATGCAAGTTACGGAGGGAATGTTTCTTGCAGTTTTTGAGAAAGTGGGGTGGGAGGGGAAGGGACGGAGGCACAAAGGAACAGGATCACTCGCGTCGCGAGCATGGTGTCGCCCTCCGCTACTCCCATGAATGTGACCTTTCGATTACTGAAACTGAAGTCTTTTCGTTGCCTGCGGAGTCTCTTCGCTTACTGCTTCCATCTCCTATAAATACGGCTGCGAGAGCGTCATCACCTCCAACAGACGTCGCACAACAAACAATCAGCGCATCGCTAGCTAGCACCACCACCACCATCGTCCATGGCTTTCCCCGGCATGACCCTGACCGTGCTCTCCTGCCTGGCTCTGCTCGCCGCGACGGCGGCCGCGCACCGGCCGTCGCCGCCGACTACGCCCGCACTCGCGCCGGCTACGACACCCGCCGTGTCCGGCCTGGTGCAGCGGCTGCAGGGCGAGGAGGGGTCGCAGCTGTGCTGGGAGGCGCTGGTGGAGATCAAGTCGTGCACGGGCGAGATCATCCTGTACCTCCTCAACGGCGAGGCGTACCTGGGTCCCGGGTGCTGCCGCGCCATCCGCGTCATCGAGAGCAGCTGCTGGGCCGCCGACACCATGCTGTCCGTCATCGGCTTCACACCCGAGGAAGGGGACATGCTCAAGGGGTACTGCGACGCCGGCGACGACGCGCAGAACGGCGCGCCGCCGCCTCAGCGAGCTCTCGCGGCGGTCGACGGCGTCGCCGCACGCGAGACCGTCGCTGCTGTGGCGGGGAGGAGGAGCGCCTGGGTGCACCGTTGATCGTGCTGTGGCTCGACCGTGTCCACGCCCATTCATGCTTGCGGAAGTAGTAGTGGTAGTCTGGTTCTGAGACCGGCTGGGATGGCCCGGCGGCATCGGTCTTCTCTGGTTTTTGTGTAACCTGAGCGGCCTTGCTGAGATAAATAAAAGTCGGAAATCTGTATTTCCCCACGTATAAACAGTTTTAAAATCTTACTATTTCGTGATTGTTAACTTGCAAATCAAAATTACGAAACTGACAGGTCACGCGTCCAATTAAACTTCCTGACACGATCTGAGACCGCAAACGATCGGGTGACCTTTTGACACGACGAATCACTTCCAAAACCGACGCTAAACTTTACCACGAAGTGGTGCCGTGACGATTCAGTTCTGGATTATCTTACCTGCCCGTTCTCTCTCGCCATCGATCGGCGGCGACTGGGACAGAGGTCGACCGGACCGGACTCCCATCATCGGATTCGCAGCCGCGCGGAACGACAACAATGAGGTCATCTGCGTACTTCGGCGGGCCCAGGCTGTCAGGCCGCGGCGGCAAGCACCACGTGAGTGGTGCGGGCCGCGCCGCAGGGCGGATGGGGACGCTGCCGCGGCTGGCTGGCGTGCCATCGGGAGTTTGGGGCCTGATTGGTTAAAGATTAAAGTTGTCAAACTAAAATTTTGACTACCAATTCAAAATCTTGACCAATTTTAACAATCTAAATGAATAGGTGGCTAAAAAGATTTATCTTGTGCACCTTAGTTCATTTGAATTGTCAAAATTGATCAAGATTTTGAATTGATGATCAAAATTTAAAATGACTAAAAATTTGATTTGGTAACTTTGGTCTTCAACCAATCGGCCCTTGGTCCCCACGCGAGCACCGAGCGTGCCGGTGCGGAGCAAACGCCAAACCTATCGTGCTCCCGCGCATCCTCGGTCACGCCGCCGCCGCGAAATGCCGACGGCTACGGAACCCCGCCCGCCGCTCCTCCTCCTCCTCCTCGCGGCCGCCTGCAGCTGCGGCCTCGCTGGCGCGGCGGGAGGCCAGCGCGGAGGCGGCTCCTGCGAGCTCTCCGTCGAGCGGGGCGGCGCGCTCTACAGCTTCGCCCTCGCGGCGCCGACGCCAGCGCACCGCCACGGCGTCCTCAGCGAGGACGGGTACGTGACCAGCTAAAGCCACTGCACGCCTACGACTGCTAGTGTGCGCTGCGTCCTCTTTTCTGTTTGAGGAAGCGCGCTCGCGCTTCACGGTGACCTCGGGGCCTCCTCGTGCCCAACCAGCGGCCGCGGAGCCGCGCGTCTCGTGTTTGACGAAATGCTCGTCCTGTGTTTGGGCATTGCTCAAGTTTTGCCTACCTAACCCCACTTGCTATGTTACGCGGAATGATTGCTTAGTATATCCAACTTATTTCGGTACTCGGGCACGATGTCTCCACAGGCAACAGATTTGTGTATTCGTGGCCTGCTTGGCCTTTTTAAAAGCAAGTGGCACGCATGGCTTACTTGCTGAAAGTATAAAGTGAGACCTACCAACCTATTGGGCAGCAGGGGCAGCCCTTGGAGATTAGAAGCATGCCCTGACAGATCTTGAATTGCATGTATTGTGTTACAGTACCTATGTTGAGCGTGTCCTGCAATAATTCCCATCTCGTGTTTCAGGTTTTACAAGGTGGCTGTGAATGATTCCATACTTTGGTTCCAGGTTGGTTGTGATAGGATACTCTTTTCTGTGTGATCGTCGTTTGCATATGTAGGCATAGTTTCCGCATTTGGAAATGCTAATATGATAAGCTGGCAAATAACTCAAATGGACTTTTTTAATTTTCTAAAAGGGGCTTTTGTGGTTTGGTGTTCCACTAATGCTGGTTTTATTTGTTCCACGTGTGCAGCTGTGCGATGAAATGCTATTCAACTTTGACCCACCTATGTGTCTTAATTGTGAGGTATTCCCTGGATCTAACTATTCCATCAGCTAAACACACACTGTTCAGATTTTTTTTCTAGAATTTTCTTTGTGGATTAGCATGCATGTTCACGCATGTATATCAGCATGTAACTTTCATGCTTGTGTTGAACGAGCGTGCGTCATCTGTTTATGTGTTGCTTTATGCGGACATGCTTCAGTAGAAACTTCATTAGCTGGATTTATTATGATTGGTCCAAAGGGTACATTTTATCATTGGAAGACTTTGCCCTTGCCCATCAGAAGTGCATACTTCACTGCACGTTTGCAGTTAGCTGAAGTTTCACTGTGATAAATTCCCTTGTCAAGGACCAGCATCATAGGTGTAGCCGTGTAGTGATAGCGTGGACATACTTTACTTTTTTCTTTTTTTCTCGAATGTACAGTAGAGCTGCATAACTTATATTAAGAAGAAGAAAGGGTCTGGAAACCCATACAACACTACAGTCACATGGACATACCTTATTGCTTGGAACTTGGTCATTTTTCTAATAATGTAGACACCTCTGTACCTTTGCATTGAGTCTTGTCAAAGATTCTATTTTCCCCCTAGTTTGCTACTTTAATTCCGTTTCGTTCTAACTAATTATATACCATAATAGGACTGTGGTGGTCCATTGAGGTGTGGAACTCAGTGTAGTGCACTTGTGTCAAATAATAAGGGAGGTAACCTTTTTCTCTCCTGAATCCTGATTGGATTAAATTTTCAGCAGTCCTTTCACCCTATTATATCCTTAATTGTGGATCTGGAATGATACTGAATTACTGGTGGAACAACAGGTTCCCCCCTTTGCATCTTGCAAATATCGGTTGGAATTGCTCTATTGTCCTCTTTTGCTGTGGCGCTGGTTACTGGGCATTAAGTAATCTACTTTTTTTTTTCTGTCCGCAGGGTATGATGTTTGCACAACCATTGGGAGTCTATCTAAATCCCATATATCTCTAATTGGTAACAATGATGTACAATTCTTTCAGAACTATCTTTGGTGTGTGAAACTAACATGATTGTTGTTTTGTTGGGGGGAGAATAGATGAGAGTAATCCTCGAAAGGGTGTTATTGTTAAGATGTTCTCATCAAAGTGTTCTATTTCTGTTTCTGTCCTTTGTGATTCAATTGTAGCCCAAGTGAGTAGATTCCTTCGTTTACCACTCCTTGAAGTTTATGTTTTATCTGTTTTTCTATCTCCTCTTATTTACCTTGCTGCTTTATTTCCTTCCATTCACAGGTATCTGACAAATTTGTTGTATCTGGTCGTTGTGATTATGTGGGTACACAAAATTTGCAAAGATGCAATTTTCTACAACATATTTTCTTCTAAGACATTATCATTATTGTATCTCACAGGCTACAACACTTAAGCACCCTTCTGGTTGTGCAAGATCTGTTTCTGCTTCTGGAAGTGGCTGGGGATGGTTAGGCACTTTGTTCATAACGTATGTTATTCTGAATTGTAAATAGTTATGAAACTTGAACTAGTTATCTTATACCATTGGACTACAGTAGGAAGAAATTATGTCTAGCTCAACAACTGGAAGGTGTGGGTGTACAGCCCCAGCCCCCAACTACCTCTGTTCAAGTCCATTTCACTTTGTTTCAGTGCCTGTTTTCTTTATAATACAGAATTATAGTCTCTTATATGATATGATTTTTCATTGCTCACAGAGTTTCAAATTTTTTCTCTATTTTGGTAGTTCTTGCCTGATTGACATCCAACTTTTCTGCAGAATTCTGTCCCTTCTTGGAGGGTACATTTTGATTGGAGCAGTGTACAGATATTATTTCCTTGGCATTCATTCTGTAGAGGTAAAGCTAGTATTTCAAGAGTCTGCCAGTTTATATTCCTCATCCATTTTGTTTCAAATTTGGAGTACAATGTTAACTTTCTCGGTTCCTTATCTGTAAGCTCCAGTCCCTAGAATTGATGGTTAGAGTTAGAGGAAAATTCTCATTAACTCAACTCCCACTAAACAGATACATCTGCAAATGCATCTGTGTCACTGTGTGCTCGTGTGCGCACACATGCATCATGCATGGTATTGTAAAGAATATCTTTTTTCTGAAACCTGTAGAGAGAAGTACCATTGTGCCCTAACTTTTGTATTATGACATTTTTCATTAATGCTCCTAGCTTTGGGAATTGGCTCAAGAAAACTTCTACTGAATATTTGTTAAAATTTGTATTAGTCTTTGGCTCTTTGCCCAAAAAGGTTGAGTTATTCCAACTCAATTTAAACTTTAGCGGAGACCAATATTTAGAGACAAAAGAATCCCTTAAAATGCTAAAATTGTACTTAAGTTTTACTGAACATCAACTTGTGAGACCAAAAGTTTTATCTCGTAATTAATTCAACTTCAGCTTTGCATTTCTAGTAGATACTTAGCAGCAGCTAAAATATTGATTGCTATTATAAGGATCGGTTTTGAAGATAACAAGGTCCACCTGGCTATGAAAATAACTGCTTTGATTCCATTTGGTTTCCCTCATTTTAATTGGGTTTTTAAAGAAATGCATATAATCCCTACTAATTATCTTAGCCTGATGCAGGATAGGATAGACTAGGCTGCTCTGGTCCCCTCTTTTCTTGCATTCCCTTCATCCCTTCCTGTAACAGACTCTGGAATTCCCGTTCTTGAATGGAAATGGGGTGAAGCCTCGTGTCGAAAAAAAAATAAATGCATATAATTTAACAACATGGCGAAACTAACTGAGAAGTACAGAGGAACTAAAAGAATATAAATATATAGATTAATAAAATACAAATAAAAATTTAAATTATAGCATACCCTTTGTAAAGCGTTAAACATTCGTATGGAATTGTGATACGAAGTATCAATTCTCACTCGCCCTTGATATTTCTGTGAGCAGTCAATTTATGAACTCGTTCCGTCAATTAGAATTTGTGATGGTTCCAAACCACTTCTTGTCTTACTCTGTTCTTATATTCTAGGCCATTCCAAACCTGGAGTTTTGGATCAGTTTGCCCCAACAAATTAAGGTAAGTTTAAGGAATTCTTATATTCACTTTTAAATGATGTGTCTTATCTATTGCAAGCTGTTTTATGCAAGTGATTTTGTTTCGTTAGTTCCCTCTTTTCTTTTATTTACATGGCATATTTGTTCTGTACATTTGTAAATTACCCCTACAACCAGCACTAATGATATAGTGCTAACCTTCTCACAATATGAGTGCAGTGAGAAGTAACTGATACTTATAAACAAGTTTCAATTCTAGCAACTATGGAGTATATACCATAGGTCTTCAGTATTTAGTTGCAGTAGCAATAAGAAACATTGCTTTTTTTTTAAAAAAAAGAAAGGGTATTTAGGCAGCTTATAGGTCTCTGTTTAAAATTCCTAGAGCTCATTTACTTGTGTAACATCATCCATCATATGTAAACTTATGGCTTGTTCATCCATCTGTCCAGGCCATGTTTGTTCCTGCAACAAGAAGCCGTGTAAGTTATAACAGAAATGGTCTAGGCGCATATGCCCCTGCAAACCATTGAGAAAGTGGCGTTGAGGAAAATTTATTGGCAGCCATACAGCTAAAACACATGTATGCACTCAATGGCAGGACAAATCTTGATCTTGCCAAGGCACCAGGTACCGTATTGAGTCTTTATCTTATCCCTTGTGTTAGTTTTGGGCAGTGTGTGGTTGAACTCTCACTGGGAAGTAAAAGTCTATACTCTATAGTGATTGCAATTACCATCAGCAGGTTCATATATTACCTGTAATTAGGTGTCTTTCCTTTCTCTTACTTTCTTGGGGTGGCCCAAATAGTTGCTGGTCAACTATTATTTCACACAAAGTGGAAATGTTGTGCTCATAGCACACCTGCACTATCATTATTTAGATGTCATTGTTATGATTCATTTTTCCTTAAGTTTGGAATCATTTTGTCTCAAACTCACATAATGTACACATCAGTCTGAACTAAAACGTAGAACTAGATAATATTTCTTTACATAAACATTTTCTCACCATGCGAGTAATAGTCAATCAAATGTGATGGGCTATTTATTTCCGGTTTCCTTCCCAGAACTGCATTTTAAAACTCACCCCTCCATTTCAAAAATATTAGCCCACCAAGGAAGGCGTAAAAATAAAATACAATTGTACTCCAATCATGCTTGCAGACTCCCTAAACAGAGAATCTACTGATATCTAATAGATACAATACAAGTACGAATGTATTATATTACTATGTAATATTCTACCTCCGTCCTTAAATATATGACGTTTTGGACAAGCTAGTTAGTTGTTGAACTAACTAGCTTGTCCTAAACATCATATATCTGAGGATGGAGGGAGTATTACATTAACTCAACATTTTGTTTCCTAGGAGCGCAAGTGGGACTTATATTATGACAGGGATGGAGTATTCGTATGCCCTGCAAGAACAGTTCTGATGAACTGTTATCACTTTGAACATATACCTTAATCACCATCAAATGTGCCTCAAGGTTGATGCACACTTTCAAAAGCATCACTTTGGAACGAGTACGATAGTACATTTATCTAGATGCACAAGTTATTGTGCATATGTGCCTCAAGGTTGATACTGAATGTTTTTTGCATGTCTTAAGTTTTGAATTTTTCTTAGCTTTCTGCTTGGTAACCTTTGGCACAAAGATGACCTTACAATCTCTCTGTCCAATGGAACTTGTAGGGCAATGGATACACTCATACACAACTCTTAAGTCGCTGATAGTTTTCAGCAAGTAGATGCTTGTGAACTGGGCATGGGCAACAGAGAAAATAAGAACGAGACATCCAATTGAAGGCTATTACTTTGTTATATTATAACATGTGGAATCCACAAGTCTTTTGGCATTGGCCACAACTTTCTGTAGATAAAAATTCTGATAGCTAGAAATATGCTCATGGAAGGTGGATCAATCACTCTTGTAAAACGTGGTGAAAGCAATGTGATGCAACTTTAGACCAAATTAACACGTGGAAGGATGGTAATTTTGCTTAATTTATTGCCATTCCTTTAGCTCAGAAAAATCAATGCAACAATTTTTCGTGCGATAAGGCAAGTAGGAATCTCGTAAATGTTTATATTTCTGTATTGTTCATTTGTTGCCTTACTTTAACAACTTGGAGCTTCCTTTTCTTGCATAGATAGTACTCTTGTTTCCGCTATGGCATGATCTTTGTGCACTGGTCGTTTTCAGAATACGAACCTAGCGTTCCCAAAAAAAAAAAAAGAAAAGAATATGAACCTAGCCAGATAGCTTCACCTGAACTGCTGTAGTGTAATTAGACCCAGGTGCAGATGCCCCATTCCGATGTGATGGTATAGTGTGATTGACAGATTCCTCTATAATGACTTCTGTGACATTTTGATGGTTGCTCATTCTCTTGTCTGTTCTGTTTTGTTTTGTTTCACCCACTTGTTAATTGCATGCACTGTGGCCTTCATTTTAGGGTGAACTTGATTGGAGTGTTCATTTGTGGTGCAAAACAACACTGACATGTTGTCATCCCCAACGAAAAGTGACGGAAAATAAAGCAGACCTGATTCCTGATGATTGTTTATATTTAGATCAAGAATCTATAGGTTATGATTATAATTTTTATTTTAAGATTATCACTATGCCAGTTGTGCTTCCTTATATTCTATTCCTGCTGCTGCAAATTGGAGAAGGCCAGCATGGCTAGATGATTTACAGATGAGGATGAGGTGAACCTATATGCAGATATCATGAATGCGTAGCAATGTCTGAACCTTAGCGGTCTTGATAATGGCTTTTCACTTTGCCAGGTTTTCGTGGTTTGTTTCTGTTCCCCTCTTTTGGCGAGTGGCTTTTGCGATTTGCGTGTGCCACCTACCAGGCTTGCCTACCAGCGTCCACTGGGCCGTGCTTGCCTGTGTATACTATATTTTTCTCCCTAGTTCCTGGAAGAATTAGCAAGCTGTTACCAGGCCACTGTGTCACTTGACTTGTTTATTTGTCTCTGATGGACCATATGATCTCAGATCATGAAGTTGATGGCATACGGAGGCTTGCAAGTTTTGTGGGTTGACCTGCAGATCCTCATCTTGGACTTGCCTTTCTGCTTGCCGTTTCTTCCAAGCAAATGCCAATACGCCACTCACAAAGGCGTAAACCTTATAAAAAAAAAACGTCCGGCAACAAACAATCACACACCATTTGTAAATTGTATAAATCAGAATTAGACCCCGACTTGATCTCTCCAGCTGGAAACAAAAGGCAACTTCTCCTGCTTATTATAAACCAAATTACATCAAACAACTCGGATTCCTAATCCGACCTGTACACAGCATCAAATTAAATCAAATAATCAATCGAGGAACAAAGGAATATGCAAAGAAGAAAAAAAATCTTCCCGGTGTCCCTTCCGGGGACTTGAAGAACGGATTTCCCGAGAGGAGAAAAAACTTGGGGAAGAAACTGCGACACGGGCCGAGCAGGATGTGCCGAGATCGATTTGACCTCCGCCTCCTCTTCCTCGCCTTGCCCTCCTCCAGCTGAATGGCGACACCCTCCACCTCTTTATTTCCTCCTCCTCCTCTTGCTCGTGCGCTCCCCGTGCTCCGCCTCGTGTTACCCGGTCAAAACCCTAGCCCAAGCGCAGCCGCCGCCCCCCATGGCTGCGGACTACCGCACCCCCGACCGGCTCCTGCCCGCCGCCGCCGAGGAGCCGGCGTCGCCCCCGGGTCCCCCGCCCAAGCCGGTGCTTAGCGCCCCCGCCGTCCCCACGGCCACCCACGACGGCCTCCGCTTCTGGCAGTACATGCTCGCCGGCTCCGTCGCCGGCGTCGTCGAGCACACGGCGATGTTCCCCGTCGACACCCTCAAGACCCATATGCAGGCCGGCGCGCCGCCCTGCCGCCCGGCGCTGTCGCTGGGGGCTGCCCTGCGCAACGCCGTGGCCGGGGAGGGCGGCGCGCTCGCGCTCTACCGGGGCCTCCCCGCCATGGCGCTCGGCGCCGGGCCCGCCCACGCCGTCTACTTCTCCGTCTACGAGTTCGCCAAGTCGGCGCTCACCGACCGACTCGGCCCCAACAACCCCGCCGCGCACGCCGCATCTGGGGTGCTCGCGACCATCGCCAGCGACGCGGTCTTCACGCCCATGGACACCGTCAAGCAGCGGCTGCAGCTCACCAGCAGCCCCTACACCGGCGTGGGGCACTGCATCCGCACCGTGCTGCGCGACGAGGGACCCGGCGCCTTCTTCGTATCCTACCGGACCACCATCGTCATGAACGCGCCCTACACCGCAGTCCACTTCGCCACCTATGAGGCGGCCAAGCGGGTGCTTGGGGACATGGCCGCCGACGAGGAGTCCCTCTCTGTGCACGCCACGGCTGGGGCCGCAGCTGGAGCACTCGCGGCAGCGGTCACCACGCCGCTCGACGTTGTCAAGACGCAGCTGCAGTGCCAGGTGAGGATCTTATGCACTTGATTTGCGATCTGATCTGACCAAACTTGTGATCAATCCACGACAATATTGGAACTGATTTGAGTCGTTCATGATGGCATACCCGCCAAAAGGAGGGATCTCTTATGCTGTCTAGCTGTCCTATCACCTCCAAGATTATTGGAAATAATTCGCGCTGCAAAGTTAGTAGCCTTTTGGTGTTCCTTCAATCTGCTAGTGGTGATTACTGTTCTCAGGATGCTCCACAGCACTAGAATGGAGGCCTACTAACTTAGGGAAGCAATTTTTTTTTTGTTCTGCCAAAACTGGTCTGCGAGATGCTAAAAGCTCAGAAATTTTGAAGCATCTCATAGAACTCCTACTGAGCTGGAAATAACAGTTCTCGAAGTTATAAGTTTTGAATTGCTACCTATCCAATTTTGTCTGGCTATGGGCATTTCAAGTTGTCATGGGCTTGTATATTCTGGAATTTGTAAACGAAAGGATTGTTTTTCTTGTGAACCATTGAAAAAGTTGGATTGTAGGGATTGCTAGATGTCTATATAAGGACTTGTTTGTGTTTTGTTGCTTCTGGGTAAAAAATATATAGGAGAAATTTAATGTGAACGAAACAGTATAATTGTTTGGCACTGTAGAGCCATTGCCAAGACCTGACGTGCATTTTTTTGCTGAAAATTGGAAGTGGAATTTGTATAAATCATTGATGAGACTTTATTTTAAGTTGGTTTGTACTTTGTAGTGATTGCCAGATGTCTATATAAGAACTAATTTGTGTTTTGTCGCTTCTGGCTCAAAAGATATGAGATATTAATGCAAAAAACAAGTATAAATTGTTTGGCACTGTATAGCCATTGCCAAGACCTGACGTGGATTTTTTGTTGAAAATTGGAAGTGAAATTTGTATAAATCATTGATTACATATATACATGAGCAACTTTATAGTTAGAAGTTATTTTAGAACTTTACATATTTTTTTAGGGCAACCTTCAGATGCATTTGACTGCCGTCTACCATCTATACTGTTTATACTTAACATGACAAATTGGAATTCTGCATTTTTTTAGGGCAACCTTTAGATACATTTGACTGGCCTCTATCATCTATACTGTTTATACTTAACATGATGACAAATTGGAATTCTAAATAGCAGTCTCCACCAATTGCATGTTCCTCTTGTTTGTTTATGTCCTGGTGAAATATGTTGTTTGTTTGACTTTGACTGCCATGCATGCTGTTGCTCTTTTGTTTTATTGAATTTGCTTGCAGTGTGTTTGATGAAGTTATTATGATTGCATCACTCTTCTAAAATCAAGAGAGTAAAATGCACCATATTGTCCCATAGTTCATAAAACTATCAAAGTGCGCATCTGGATCCTTTTCAAGTGGTTTACTCTAGGTTCAATTAAGGGGGTACACATGAACGGAACATAAAACAACATTCTCGAAGGCTTTTTCCTGGAACATGTGGACCAGTGGGAGCTTGAATATTGTTTTAACTGCATGTTGTTTTATTCTTGATTGTATACTGACAATGTAGTACTAAGTCATCACGTGCAGAAACACAATTAATTAACCATAAAAGCCCTTCTCTTTTTTGTGTAATCAAAATGAAGAAGATCCCAATGGTGCCCTGTTTGTGGTTCAGTTGAAAGTTGCCCACGGAAATACTGCACGTCTGCACCTATCACCATCATTCTGTTTTTTGACACATATATTCAATTTCACTATGGATTGTTTCTTAAAGTTTTGTTTTTCTTTGTTAATGTTATTTATCTGCCTGTTTCAAGATAATAACACTCACTTTCATGATCAGGGTGTCTGCGGCTGTGAGCGCTTCTCAAGCAGCTCAATAGGAGATGTTTTTAGAACAATCATAAAACGTGACGGATATTCCGGGCTAATGAGGGGATGGAAGCCAAGAATGCTGTTCCATGCACCTGCGGCTGCGATTTGTTGGTCCACATATGAGGCCTCAAAGTCTTTTTTCGAAAGATTCAATGAGGAAAGGCGGAAATAGTCCGAGCATTTCCTGGAGTGGCATGTATTTTTCTTGAAGTCAATGTACTTCTACACAGTCACACAGAAGCATACTCGCTCAGCTGACAGAAGACGCAGCGCCGAGACATTTGTGCTGTTGTGCCCTCAGAGCTGTCCATTGGGAGGAATTGAGATGTGCTGCGTGTCAAAATCTGTCTAACGAAGATCTGTCTGTACCCAGTATTTCATTTTGAGATAAGTTGATGTATTATTTTCCTGCCTGGGGATTGAGGTAACAATAGTAGAATAATATTTTTGCAAAGTTTGATCCAAATCACTCAGCAAACTATCCCTGTAATTCTGTTGCGTCCTGCCTGTTTTTTTTATAATGCAACAACAGTTTTGGTTTAGTTACCACACGCTAATGTGCTTGTACATTCCATTCTCTAGAATGGACATGAATAAATGATTTAACTCGAAAGTTGTGATTGTGAATGCGTTTGATATGATGTGACATGTGATTCTGATCAGATTAGGCAAAGCGATTGACTATTGATAGCGTGTTGTGTTACACACGTTAAAAGTGTTTCTTTGCTCCTCCACCCAAAAGCACCAGTGGTCTAGTGGTAGAATAGTACCCTGCCACGGTACAGACCCGGGTTCGATTCCCGGCTGGTGCAAATGTATTTTTGCGCAAATCGGTCCAGCTCCAGCAGCTTTTTTTTTACCATTTCTGTTGTCACAATATGTATTATTATATACTTGGTCACTAAACATTAGCTAGCTACAAAAACCTTGAACTGCACCAAGATCTGCTTGAAGTCAATGTACAAAACGCTCAAACTGCACCAAGATCTGCTTGGGCCAATGTTCGCATTCAAATCTGAGATGAACACACACTACGGAGTACTCTATCACAGTATCACACACAGTGCACGGTGAACCCAAACCTCTGCTCGCTGAGAGTAGAATTTTTATTTCTGCAAGTGATCAACCATCCCAGCGCGCAGCCAACCAGCAAGGCCAAGATCGTTTCAGCTAGAACTCGTCGACGGTGATGCCGCCCCTGACGACCTCGTAGGCCTCCCGGCTGCGCGACCTCTTGATCCCGGCCGTGAAGTGGACCTTGGCGGCGTCGGCCTTGACGGCGGTGACCCTTGCCCAGACGAGCACCTTGGTCTTGATCCCCTCCACCTCCGTGAGGCGGCCGTCGCCCAGCGTGCCGGCCACCGTGGCGTCGAACCGCAGCTCGGAGCCGTTGCGGTAGCCCACCTCGCAGGGGGACGGGATGTGCACCGTCAGGCGCCGCGTCTCCGGGTCGAACTCGTAGTTGGTGGCCTCCCGCGGGAAGAGCCCCACCGGCAGGCCGTGCTCCTTGAGCAGGTCCGGCAGCGGCTTCTGCATCTTGCCTTTCAGCTTGTTCACCAGCCACTTGGCGCCATCCCCGACGCTCGTCGAGAGCGACTGCAGGAGCAGGAAACATCAGCTCGGTCAGCAAAGAGAGAGACAAGATCGATGACAGGGGATAAAGAAGGATTAAAGGGTTTGATTTTTTTTCTTTCTTTCTTAAGATCTCTGGCAAGAAACACAATAGCAATCGGTATCGAACGCGCAGAGCACCAATACCAAACGATCTGATAATCTGACGATAAGACAACAACAGTGATCACCAATCGATTCATCCAGGGTTGTTCTAATAACTTATTTAAGTCGTCAATTAGTCACGTGGAGATCAGAGCGCGCAGGCCAGGCCCAGCTGTGCGTGCGCGCGCTCATCAGAACACCGAACAGCGCCACGACCAAACAAAAGTTCATGGGAACACGATGAGCAGCAAGGTACTAGAACACGGACCTCGATGTCGTCGCCGGCCGACGAGATCTCCTTGTTGGCCCTCTGCCCCAGCCAGTAGGAGCCCACCTTGTTCATGATCTCGTCCATCTCTCCGCGCTCCCTCTCCTCTGCCGCGGCTCCCTCCTGCGTGTGTGATCTCTTTCTTGCTCTGGCTCTCGGTTAACTCGTGGGTAAGCGCGCGGAGGAGAAGAGGAAAGGAATCGTGCGGAGGCTTTCCGTGTCCTGGCTCGCCAAGTCCCGCGTCGGACCCGACCGGATCAAAGCGAGAAGCGGCGAGGAAGATGTGCCCTCCACTGCCGCGCCGCGTGAAAGCGACGGCTCTTTTCCTCTTCGCATGGTGTGTGTGGTTGGTCGTCGCCACGGTTGCGCGTATTGAAAAGGGAAAAGTCTAATTTTCAACTTCCAACTATAACAGAAGTCTGATTTTCAACCTTTAACTACGAAATCGGACAAAAAAAGCCATCGAACTGTTAAAACCGGGCAAATTTGGCTCTTAGGGTGGTTTTGACGGTGGTTTTGCATTTTCTAGAAATTTCAGTTCTTTTTGATTTGGTCAAAATCCATAACTAATTCGTTTCAAATCTTAAAAAAAATGAAGCTGATACCAACAGTTTTCTGAAAATGTAGGCCATTTGTTGGTACTCTATTTAGTGTTATTTACATAATATTTGTTGCTATTCTAGTATTTTATTGCTTGTAATAAAATACAAGGAACACAGACAACTAAGTTTCAAATAATGCCAAATAGAATAGCAATAGATAGGTTACATTTTTAGAAAAAATTTGGCACTGATTTGATATTTTTCTGATTTGAAATGAAATAGTTATGAATTTTTGCATTAAATTTATACTTTTAAAATTTTTATAAATGCAAAACCACTCTTCAAAACCACTCAAAAGGTCAAAATTGTCCGGTTTTGACAGTTCAATGACTCTCTTTGTCCGGTTTTGTAGTTACAGGTTGAAAATCAGACTTGTGCAATAGTTAGAGGTTGAAAAATAGACTTTTCCCGATTTTCAACCTTCAACTACGAAACCGGACAAAAAAAACCATCGAACTGTTAAAATCGGGCAAATTTGGCCCTTAGGGTGGTTTTGACGGTGGTTTTGCATTTTCTAGAAATTTCAGTTCTTTTTGATTTGGTCAAAATCCATAACTAATTCGTTTCAAATCTTAAAAAAAATGAAGCTGATACCAACAGTTTTCTGAAAATGTAGGCCATTTGTTGGTACTCTATTTAGTGTTATTTACATAATATTTGTTGCTATTCTTGTATTTTATTGCTTGTAATAAAATACAAGGAACACAGACAACTAAGTTTCAAATAATGCCAAATAGAATAGCAATAGATAGGTTACATTTTTAGAAAAAATTTGGCACTGATTTGATATTTTTCTGATTTGAAATGAAATAGTTATGAATTTTTGCATTAAATCTAGACTTTTAAAATTTTTATAAATGCAAAACCACTCTTAAAAACCACCCAAAAGGTCAAAATTGTTCGGTTTTGACAGTTCAATGACCCTCTTTGTCCGATTTTGTAGTTACAGGTTGAAAATCAGACTTGTGCAATAGTTAAAGGTTGAAAAATAGACTTTTCCCTATTGAAAAAACCAGCGGCTGACGACGGACATGTGTGACCTGAGAAGAGATGGCTGCTCACGTCGTCGTCTTTTTTTTTTCTTTTTTTTTAGAACACTCACGTGGTGGCTTCCTTCCTTGATGGCGCCAAAGGCTGTCAGAGCCCAAGGGGAAAAGGGCTTTTCTCCCCCAACTACTGGGCCACGAGTGCGGTGGGCCTACACGATCCCTGTCCCTTATTTTGGGCCATTTAAATGGGCTTGTCAAATTCCGGCTCGTCTCACGTTCCAGTGTTCCAACACCGGCCTGGTCGGCCCACTCACCGGGGCTAGGGTTTTATGGGGGCGTATAAGAGCGCCCACCCGCGCATCCACCCACGCCTCCTCCAAACCCTTCCGCCGGCGCCTCCACTTCGCTTCCTCACCCCATCTCCTCCCGCTCAGGTATCCATCCCTCTCCCTCTCCGCCTTCGATTCCACCGCCGGTCAAGCGACGGCCTCTCTGATTGTCCGCTCTTGTTGCTGATCTGCGTTCGGATCTTCTCGCGGCAGGGTCCGGCGGCGAAGGGAAGGCAAGATGTACACCGCCAGGAAGAAGATCCAGAAGGAGAAGGGCCTCGAGCCCTCCGAGTTCGAGGACTCCGTCGCTCAGGTGAGCAAAGCGCCAATCCATCTCTTTTCTCCCGTCTCGTCGCGGCATCTGGCTGTTTTCCTATCTTGGAACTGTGTGTGTATGATTGGGGATGCATCTCCTTTGTTTAACTTATTTGCTCTCGTTGATGCCTTGTAGGCTTTCTTTGACCTGGAGAACGCCAACCAGGAGCTCAAGAGCGACCTCAAGGACCTCTACATCAACAATGCTATGTAAGGGGCCCGTATCTTCCTATAACCACTTGTGAGATGTAGTTGCCTGTGGTGTCTGGCTGTGGCCTTTGGTGGTGACCGATGCTTGTTGTGACTTTGCAGCCAGATGGATGTTGCCGGGAACAGGAAGGCTGTTGTGATCCACGTCCCATACCGTCTGCGCAAGGCCTTCAGGAAGATCCATGTCAGGCTCGTCAGGGAGCTGGAGAAGAAATTCAGTGGCAAGGTGAATTTCGCTTGATTTGTTGTGCTATTGTGGTGCTTAGCTTGTAATGTACAGTTAGTGACTATGCTTGAATAAATATAATGTACCTAGAGATCATGCATGAGGTTACTTACATCATAAATAGATGTATCAGTAGTAAGAAATGTGGTGCTGTTTACCATCATTATAAATCGCTTATGAACAGTTTCAACAGAGTATCTGAATTGAATCACAGATGAGAAATCAATGCTGTTTTGGTAGGTTATATCATCTTTCAGTAATTGTTTTGACTACTACCTAGAAATCTGCAGAATTTCTTCCTGGCCCTGGTTATCTTTTCAATGCTTGTGATGTTAATACATGTTAATTTAGTTATTTGCTTTGTGTGTTTGAGTCTGTTACTCTACTATATTTTGGTGCCATGGAATATTAATATTTAACTTTTGGCTAAGTGACACTTGAAAGCAGGTTTTCATTAATTGAACATAAGTTGATCATTCTTTTTGCTTAACTCAGGATGTCGTAGTTATTGCCACAAGAAGGATTGTGAGGCCACCCAAGAAGGGTTCAGCTGTTCAGCGTCCTCGCACTAGGACTCTGACTGCTGTTCATGATGGAATCTTGGAGGATGTTGTCTACCCAGCTGAGATTGTGGGCAAGCGTGTCAGATACCGTTTGGATGGTGCCAAGATCATCAAGGTATACTTGCATCTTATTTGTCTTTGCCTGTTAGTATTTACGGCTTTGTTCATACACTGAAATCTTTGGCTTTGTTGACAGTATGCTTAGCTTAGTTTGGTTGTAGTTTAATGTCTGTCAATCATGTGAAATTGTGTAATTCGGGTACTGATCACTTTCTTACGATGTTCATTTCAGATCTTCTTGGACCCAAAGGAGAGGAACAACACTGAGTACAAGCTGGAGACCTTCACTGCGGTCTACCGCAGGCTTTGTGGGAAGGATGTTGTCTTCGAGTACCCTGTTGCCGAAACCGCATAAAGATGTCCTGGATCTCCATTTCATTTCTTTGAAGCAGGATGTTTTGGTTGGGGTCTCAACTAGTTTGCTCCCTCTGTACTTCGAAACCATAGTTTTGATGCCAAAGTTGTTGCTTAGGTGCTTGTTACCCGGGAATTGGCAGTGGACGTGAACTATGTTAAGTTTTGAGCATTTAAATTAAACCTTTGCCCTGTTAACTCATCTGTTTTCTATTGCTGAATGCGTTCGCTGCCACTAGGCAAAAGGTTCTCTTATTGTGTTGAGCGTGTGAATACTACTGTCTACTCGGTTCTCAAGTTATGCTGGTAGTTTTGCTGTGTCGTGGTCAGAAATTGATGTCTGTCCTCTTAACAACCGATATGCAATGGTGGCTTGCACTATGGTTTTATGGTGGCGCTCTGTATGTGTCTTATTGGCTTGTTAATGAAGTGGAGGATTGGATAGCCTTTCCTTTCTATTGGAATGGAACACACTGACTATCTATTGAATCAACTTAGAATTCTCAGTATAATCGCTTTTCCTATCTATTGGAACTGCACACACTCCCATTGCTAGCAAAGCTCAGGAGATAGAATTTTATACGAAGGAATAGTAGTAGAATTTTATGTGAAGGAGTAGCAGTAGAATATGGTGGCGCTCTGTCCGCGTGGCGACTATATGTCCCGCCAACGATGGTTAACAAACCATCGTGCTGCGGGACCCACTTGTCATGAGCTTCTTCATCCTCCGTCCAAGAGCTGCGTGCTTCATCCTCGAGGTCCCCGGCGGAGGGTGGTGGTGGCGGAGACAGTGGAGGAGGGCGGCGCGGGGCACGGAGCTCGCCACCGGTAGGGTTAGGTTAGGTTAGGTTAGGGTTCGGGGCTTCGGTTGCCGGGTTGGGTCTCCAATGACCTCCGGCTATAGAGGGATGGCCGGGGCGGTGGCGGACCGGTGGCGGGTTGTGGGCGGTGCGGCGAGGCGGCGGGAGCCGCCGGCCGTTGGTGGCGGAGGACAACCGGTGGGCGGTGTTAGAGGCGGGGGTGTGATGGAGAGCTCCTCAGCGGAGCCGGGTTAGGGTGGCAGCGGCTGGCGGTGGCGAATCCGGCGGCAGGAGCTGCCGGAGACGAGCTGGAGGGCGGCGCGGGGGAGGAGAGCAGCGGCGCAGGGTTCGGGAAGGGAGCGGTCTGTGTGGGAGAAAGAAAACAATAGGGTTGGGGAGTAGTCGTGGGCCGTGATGGGCCATCACCGAAGCGATACATATTCGCACCCCTCTGTCCGTGTCTTCGTGGCTTGTTTGGGAAGTGGAGGATTGGAGTAGATGGATTGGGGTTGAAGGGGATTTTGAAAGATTTTGATTTTGAAATTACTCCACCCAATACCCTTCATTCCCCTCCATTTCAGAGGGTTTTGTTTGAGTAGAAAGTATTGGAGTGAAATGAAGAGGATGGAGTTGATAATGAATTAAGTCTCTTCTATCCTTTCCATTCCACTGCAATACTTTTCTTCACAGACTCCCAAGCAAGCAAGAGGAAAACTTCACCAAACGACATGCACTTCATATTTAAATACCGTTAAACTACAATATTGAGCAGATGATCATTGATACTACACAAGAGGTTACAAGTGCCAATTTTACATCACGATCAAGATTCAACCATGGCAGTAAACAAACATAACAAAAAATGTTCTCAAATTTTACATCATGAACAAAATTCAACCTCTGTAGGTTCTCTCGCCCCTGCTGTCATGTCACCACCCCTCTGAAATAGAACTTGACACCTTCAGGAGTTGGTCAGGTCCTTTACCTTATTATCTGATCCAGAAATCTTGAAGTTCAAATATCTTAAGCACCGATGTTCTCAATGCTAGCGCTTTTGTTGATCCTCTTGAGAATACCTGCTATAACCTGGTTACCAGAAAGCAGGGCAGTACAAGAGCATTATTAAGTCTTTTTTGCACCCATCAATAGTTGAAGCTGCTGTAATACACTGCGATAACTAGAAACAACATGCTAAAATAATAGTCAGAAACTGTAAGATATCCCTCACCTTTCCTGGTCCGAGTTCATAACTTTTCTCAAGCCCCTTGACCATAAGAGTCTTCACAGTGGTCTCCCATTGTACAGGAGAGGTTACCTGATGATCCCATAAGCCAGAGCCACACAGTAGTCAGAAATCACATTATCCCAGAAAGCAGTTAGGCTGCGATATGAATTTAAGATTGGCATGAAGCTTACCTGCCGCGCCAAAATCTGCTTGATTGTCTTAGGATCTGAATGGGGCTGTGCATCAACATTGGAGATGACTGGAATTCTGGGTGTTCTAATCTCAGTGGCAGCCAGCGCAGATTCCAATCTTGAAACAGCTGGTTGCATGAAGCTAGTATGGAACGCACCAGCAACAGCTAGGCGAACCTGGAAACATAATTGTTAATTTTGGCATGTAAATCCCCTTGGTTACGATGCAACAAAAAAGGTGAATGGAAGATATTAAAACTGTAACAGCCATATTTCTCAGTTAAGTGGTATAAAATAATATTTGCAAACATACTCTTTCAAGCAAATTTAGATATATTGGGGCACTAACCGTCATTCTGGCCTTGAAGGACTTGGCTTTGGCTTCAACCACTTCAATACCTTTAACACCACCGGAAACTGCATAATTCCCCTGTAATGTAATTTTACTTCGTTTCATATCAATCAAGATTCAATAGAGAAATAAAAGATTGCACTAGCAGCATCAGATAAAACACTTACAGGGCAAAGAAAGTTCGCTATCTGAACTCTTTCCTTTTCATCTACTTCCTCATTAGCAGCATCACATAACTGTTGCACCTTTTCTGAATCTAGACCAATCACACTAACCATCGCACTATTTGCAGCATCTGAAGCATCCTACACAGATAATTGAGATTAGAATTCAGGGTGCAAAATCAAACAATCTCTTAGTGTTTTCTGTGGACTAACCTGCATAGCTTCGCCTCTTAGCTTGACAAGCTTCAGTCCATCCTCAAAGCTGCATTGTTGATATACGATGTGTAAGTGTGCATATTTAATATACTATTGCATCCAAAATAAGCCTATTATGTATAGAGGTTCACCCCATGACAGACATGATTTGACATGAAAAAATCTAAATAGAACAAAAGGAATACCTAAAAGCGCCAGCAAATGCAAGGGCAGTGTATTCTCCCAAGCTGAGACCACATGTAACATCAACAGAGTTGATCACATCTTCGCCTCCATCGCGTGCACGTAGTACCTCTACTGCTGCAAGGCTGGTAACATATATAGCTGGCTGCAAAATGGACATATTCAGCAAGCAGAAAATAACACTTCACTGGCAAGACTGAAAAAATAATACACTTTGCAAGCTTCAAAATGAAAATACAGGCAACCAAACCAGAGCAGGCTACTGTTGAAAAAATATGAAATCAAACTCCCAGGATTGGCATAAAGTTACTGCAAAGCTATACCATATAAATCAGGAAAAATGTTTCACTAGCAGGTACGTATTTAGCAGTAGTGAATGGGCTGCGTGCAAAAGAAACAACTTATTGTGCATCTGTGCTAATAATTTGGACTCTGAAATCAACATACCTGACTGATCACCGTTGAGTCAAGCTTTTCTTTTGGCCCATTGGTGCAAAGATCCAACAAGTCATATCTATGTCAACCAATAGAAAGAAAAGAGTCAGCATGAGCTTTAATGTACAGCAGATTCAAGAAAGACACCCCAAAAGAGACACATGGATACTATTAGAGGCTTGGAGATACCCGAGTATGTCATTTGCCTGGTTAAACAGTTTGGCAGCTGCTGGAACGCTCTGAGCTTCTGCACCCATTCCAACAGTTTGGGCACCCTAAAATTAAAGGCATTCAGAAATAAATGGACTGGGGACAAGGTAATGACGCCAACATGACCCAAAGGAATTTAATTTTGGGGTGAGTAGCAAAGTTTTTTTTAAGAAAAAATGAAAATCACAGCAGCAGTAAAGCATCAGATTATAAATCAACATAATCTATTGGAACAATCTAACCATCACACCTTAATCTTTTGTGGCTAAAATTTCATCTACGTTAACTGAAGCGTGCAAAAGTCTGATTCTGAAATAGCTACCAATGCCATATTGCTTCTGATTTCTTCTAAATTTCCATTTAACTAGATAATATTGTCCGTTTTTTACTTTCAAAGTTGAGACATGCCAAAAGAGCTCGCTCTGCCCTCATTGTACCTGGCCGGGGAAGAGGAAAGCGGTGGTGGGCTTGTAGTCGGCGAAGAGCGCGTCGGCTCCCACGGCCACCTCCGACCCAAGCGACACCCTGGTCGATGAGTACCTAGATCTGGACAACAGCGCCACCCTCGCGGTCGCCGGCGCGGCAACCCGGGCTCGGGGCCCCGCGAGCGGGGCCGGCGCGGAGGGCCTGAGGATGGCGAGCGTGGAGGCCATCGGGGAGCCCGGAACGAGGCGGAGGCGACGAGGCGGGAAGCGCTGGAGCGGCAAGCGTGAGGCGGCGAAGAGCATGCGAGTGCGAAGCTTTTGTATTGTCAGGTGATGGCTGGCCAGTAGGTGGTGGAGGCGGCGGAGCTCACGAGGACGAGGTGCGCGAGCGCGATGAGGATGGATGGCGGCGTGTTGGGCCGCTCGAGAAGGCTGAGAAAATGGGCTCGATGGGTTGGGCAGCACGGGCCACGGCACGGTTGAAATCTGGCCCGTTAACCTCCGTCACATACAAGCATGGGCCGGAACCGACTCAACCACCACCAACCATCATCTTTTCTATAGCAGGTTTAACTTCTTGATGGCCTTCTTTACATGCTTCCCGCGGCCCAGCCTCCCGTCCTCTCTTATCCGCATGAAATTGAATTGCCCCTTGCTCAAAAAAATTAAAAAAATGAAATTGAATTGCCCCGTGTGCCTTTCGCCCTTTCCCCCTCCAACCCTTGCTTGATCTAATTTGGTCATCTGGGAGCAAAATTCAGCCTTGCTGTGAATGTCTGTATCATTTGAACTTCAATTAGATAACAGCTAGCTATTTTTTGGTAGCTTAATATTTGTAAACTTTTCATTTTCCAATTCATCTCCCAGCTGAAGAAGATGCATACAGCATACCGTAGGGACCAAACAATTAATAGGTACTACCTTGATATGCCATTTTAAATGTGTTTCTGTTATCTCCCAAGCTATTCTTCGATCATTGAGGCCTCGATACAAGTTTGGAATCAAAACTTGAAGACAGCCTATCCTCCAAAATTCGTGTATTTACCTTTTTAAAATAAATACGTGTTGTCGTAGGAGTACGACGTACGGATCCTTTACCCGATCCTCTTCGGTTGCAGCTTGAAGGCGTGCATCGGGAGAAAAAGGGCGATCGAGCAGAGTAGACACTTCATCAGATCGATCAGGGTCTACAAAGCTACCGAACGGTACAAGGTCACAAGATTCGGTCAAAAGGATTGGGGGTAAAGGCACAGTATGTACTAGTCGCATTTAGCTGCATACCCATGAAGGCATCAACCTGCCAGTCGCCATATTGCCAACATGGATCAACGACCGAGAGACGGCGAGCGGCGGCCGTGCGAGACTGCGAGCGCTGCCTTCAGTCGAGATAAAGATAACCCTCCCAGTCCCAGCCACACGATTTGCGTGCGCGAGCTGATGAATCCCGCGTGAGAGCGCATACTCCTATTATCCAATAATAAAAAATGAACGCACAAAACGTTTTAAAACTTGATTAAAAATATAAAAAATAGCATCAACATTTGCATCTTCTTATAGATTTATTAGAAAATTATATTCAATACGCAATCTAATGATATTTATTATACATCATAAATGTAAATATATAGTATTTTTTTTATAAATTTTGAACAAATTTAATAAAGTGTATGAGATATGGTTATACGTACGGAGGAAGTATGTGTTGTACTGCTCATATACAGCTTCACAGGCCTGAGCACACCGTGCCGTCGATATTTGGAAGCACGCGTCACTTCACTTGCAATGAAACAGTACCCCTGGTCGTAACGGTTAACGGGGGGAAACTTTCTGGCGACTGGCGCGGCGTTCGCCGTCCGGAGAAGTATACTCCTCCGTAGAAAGGCATCGCGCGCCGCAGCGTTGTTGGTCAGGAGAAATCTGATCGCCCTATCTTTTTTTCCCCCAAAAAGAACAAAAAGGGAAAAGCAATGTGATCACCGGTTAGATTTCGGAGTGATCGGCACCGCGCGCTCGTCGGCAATGTCGGCCGGCCGCGTTGGGTTCGCAGTTCCACACATGCATGGCTGTTGCCTGCCACCGATCGAGACAAACGGAGCCGAATAATTCGACGGCAGTCGGCAGAGCATTAATTCCCATTAGACGCAAAAGAAGAAAAAAAAACATTCGCACGAAAATTGCTGCAGGGAGCAAGATCCATCCGGACATGCATGTAGCAACCGACGACCGTATGCATGGGGGGCTCTAGATAGGTAGCCTTCGTCCGGAAGTCTCGCATCACGCCATCAGCAGGAGCTCATCACGACGAGCCCGCCGCCCCAACCTACAGGCGGCTCATGTCCATCCACGGCGCCGCTCGTGCCGTGGCCGTGGACCAGCGACCGCCACACACAGCCGCGCGCGCGCGCCGGCACGGGGACGCAGCAGCTGGCCGCGCCGTGGGCCGTGGCTGGCGCGCGCGTGCACGCCTCTGCCTCTGTACGTGGGGCATCGGCCCGCCACAGAGATAGATCCTCCCTCAATAACCAAGTTGACGTGCACTAGAGATGCCCATGCCACCACACCCAGAAAACATATACCAACTGCGACTAGGGGAGCACGCTACTAGCTACTGCTACTTGTGTATTGTGTTGGGCGCCAAGGGCGAGCAAGGGAACGAACAAACGGGTGGCCGAGCGGAGTGTCGGAGGAGGCAACCGGCCAGGGGAGACCAACCCACCGAGGGAAGGCGACGAGGAAACAGAAGAAGAAAAAAAAGATCAGGAAGGCGAACCGAGCCGGCACACGACGCCGTCGGGGGCCTCGGAGTTGGCGTACAACAGCTTGCGCCCGTCTGCTTTTGGCGTGGAGCGGGCGAGCTGCAAGCCAAGTTGGTCGATGTCCTCTTCCCTTTCCTCCCTCCCTCTCCAGTCTCCAACCGCGCCCAACGAAAGCCATCCTTGTTTATCGCTGTCTGCAAGTTGCAGCGGGGTGATGGTGAGTGGTTAGCACTGCATGCATTCCGCGCGGAAAATTTTGCTTCTCCCAAACTAAATCTGATCCGCTGAGAAGCAGAGTGGGTCAGTGTGTTTTTGCTCCAATCAAACGTGCCCGAACGGAATGCACAGGCTTAAGCTTCCCATGCGCATGTATAAATGCTAAATCCTCCGTTTCAAATTACTGTGCACATTTAGAAAAAATAAAACAAAACGAACAAAAATTTAGGACGGAGGGAGTATAATCTATCAGGATCGAACGGACTCGGTCTCTTGCTAGATAGATTCATCATCAGCTTCAAGCTATACTGAGTGTACACTACTGTAGGAAACAAAACAGATCAGCATTCCTAAGTAATAGTACGATTCATAGCAACAGATCGAATTAGCTGGTTCTCAACAGGTTACAGCTATCTGACCTGTAAAATAAGACTGCATATGGGTCCACCTTAACTGGCTGATCATCAGATAGCATGGGCCAACTTAATTTTGGTGATGATAGTTGATGGTGTGTGAATGCATTAAGTACTTCACACAATAATAACAAGTCTGGGAGATAACTAAAACAACTGCAGGACAGGACCTGGCTCTTTCTCCATATACAATCATGCATATAGTCGTCGTTGGTCGCAGTAGCTCGACCTAATTTGACTAGGATAAATTGCAAAAGCAAATTATGATTTTAAGCCTATTGAGCTAACATCCGAGAACCAGGCTGATTAGCAGAGGGTCTGCCCACTACTAGGATCAAACCTTTTTTTTAAAAAAAAGTCCAAATTACTTCCTTCAAGTATAGAGAAAGTCCAAATAACCCCCTAAAGTACGTTTTAGTTCAATTTACCCTCTAAACCATGTTATTTGGTTCAACTTAACCCATAATGCAAATTGTCGTTTTTGTTTCTCCATACACAAGTTGAATTTTAATTTGAGACTTTGTAGAATGGTAGTGGACATCATAATCTATATTAAAAAAAAATTAACTAATTTTTCATAATTAGTTTTATATAATTTTGTATCTTAAGGATAAATTTTCTTATTAAATATATTACCCTACCAAAATATTGACAAAAAATCATGATATATTTTTCTAACATACTTATATTTTGTGCTATAAACATGCAAAATTTGAACTTAAAACTCCACTTGTGCATGAAGAAACAAAAAAAAATTGTCTTAAGGGGGTAAATTGAACCAATATGCATAGTTTAGGAGGTAAAGTGAACCAAAAAAATACTTTAGGGAGTTATTCAAATTTTAGTTATACTTAAGAGGAGTAATTTAGATTTTTCCCGAAAAAATATATTGATATTTCAGTTTCTGCATCCGAAAGGACCAAACCTTAATAGATTTGTTGTTCTATGTTAATTTCCCACATAAACATGTAAGCGGATGTGTTGATAAAAGAATATGTGTCGTCGTTTCCACGCAGCAAAGCGCGCTGCAGGAAGATCATTCTCTTCGGTCATCTCGATCGGCATGCATGCATGCATCGCCGCCGTGCTGTTGCGAGAATAAGAGGCATCCTGGAAACACCGAACTTGGCACGGCGCAGCAACGTCATCCAGCTCGTGTGGTCGTCGACGAACCTCGATGGCGTGAAAAGGCTATGTTCGATGAAACTAGACGATATGCATCCATCGAGAGACACAGTTAATCAGATGCACGTACATTGCTATTATTATTAGCACCAGACACAGTTGATAATGAGATGAACACCCCAAGTGGATTATATGTCTAATCACTCAGTCTGACCACACGACTACGGCCTCTACTCCCTCCGTACCAAAATAGATGCAAATCTAGGATCGGGCACATAAATCAATGTGAGGTGTAAAATGACCAAACTATCTCTTGTTTTTTATGAGAAAGATCTAGACATGAACTTGTCTTTTGTGTGAGAACCTTCTAGAGTATCTTGTCTTTTATAGTTGGTTGGTCAAAGTTACATTTTTTAGACAAAATTCAAATCCTACGATTACATTTATTCTGAGACAGAGGGAGTACTGGGCTACTGGCCCTATAGCGCGCGCTGGATGAATAGATCGTGCGCATGCTTACCCAGAATCAGAGAGAGAGCTGTCGGACGACGGTGACGGTGTAGCTCGATCAGGCCAATCGAAACGCGGGGATCGGAATCTCATCTGGTGCGGTTTGTGACCTCGTTGCACGTTCTACGAGGATGTACGGCGTCGTAGCCCGGCAAGCTCAGCGTACGGATCGCCAGATTGGGGAGTACTCCCTCCGTCCCAAAATAAATGCAATTCTAGAGTTTGAAATTTGTCCCACAAAGAATGCAACTTTGACCAGCCAAACACAAACGACAAGCCACTATAGAAGGTTCTCACACAAAAGACAAGTTCACATCTAGATCTTTCTCATAAAAGACAAGGGGTAGTTTGATCATTTTACACTCCACATTGGTTTGTGTGACTGGTCCTAGAATTGTATCTATTTTCGGACGGAGGGAGTACGTTACGTACTCCGTATGAATATGAATGAGGCGCGCTCGAGCAGTACTGTACGTGTACCGTAGCTCCCCTCCACCCACTTTCCTGTGAACGTAGTACGAGTTCATCTATCATCTCGGCGTCACTACGGGAGAATGGAAATTCCCCGAGTGCTCCGGGCTTCCCCGAGTGCCTAATATCGGGCACTCGGGGAAGAGAGGCTTCCCCGAGTGCCTAAGGGTCCATGGTCCTCTTCCCCGAGTGCAACACTCGGGGAAGAAAGGCACTCGCGAACGCAAAATGATGCGGGAAAATGGAGATAATTTAAAAACACTCTTCCCCGAGTGCCTTTCTCTAGCACTCGGGGAAGCCAACCTCTTCCCCGAGTGCCTCACCCTAGCACTCGGGGAAGAGACGCTTCCCCGAGTGCTAGGCACAAGGCACTCGGGGAAGGCCCCTGCTGGCCCATTTATTTCGGCCGGCCCATTTATTCCGGCCGGCCCAGTTATGAAAACCCTAGACGTATAAAAGCCCCTCCCCCCGCGCCCCGCAGCCCCCCAACCCACCCGCCTCCTCAGATCCGCCGCGCCACCCCCCCCCCCCGCGCCGCCGCACTGCACCCCCTCCTCAGATCCGCCGCCGCACCGCTCTCCCCGGATCCGCCGCCGCACCCCACCCCCCTCTCCCCAGATCCGCCGCCGCCCCGCTCTCCCCGGACCGCCGCCGCACCCCACCCCCTCTCCCCGGACCGCCGCCGCACCCCACCCCCCTCTCCCCAGATCCGCCGCCGCGCGACCTCCGCCCTCTCCCCGGCGACCACCACTCTCCCCGGCGACCTCCACTCCCTACCAACGGCGGGCTCCTACTCCGGCGCGGCGGCGGCCTCCTCCACTCCCTCCCCGACGGCGGCCTCCACTCCCTCCCGGTGCGGCCGATGGCGGGCTCCTACTCCAGGCGCAGCGGCGGCCTCCTCCACTCCCTCCCCGACAGCGGCCTCCACTCCCTCCCGGTGCGGCCGACGGCGGGCTCCTACTCCGGGCGCAGCGGCGGCCTCCTCCACTCCCTCCCCGACGGCGGCCTTCACTCCCTCCCGGTGCGGCCGACGGCAGAATCCTACACCGGGCGCGTCGGCGGCCTCCTCCCTCCTCCGGGCGTGGCGGGATGTACGAGGCCACGAGGCAACGGCGCCGGTCAACCGCGACGGCGACCTACCACGGCCACGGAGACGGAGACGGCGCAGAGGCGGGCGGTGGCGACCTCCTACGACGGCGATGGCAACGGCGCAGAGGCGGGCGGCGGCGGCGACGGCGGAGGACGGCGCAGGGGCGGGCGGCCGGCCGGAGGGGGCCACAGTGCCGGGCGGGGGCCACAGTGCCGATTTTTGGGATTTTAAAAAAAAAACAAAATCTCTTCCCCGAGTGCTTTTCACGCCTCTCGGTGAATCCTTCCCCGAGTGTGCGATTTCCGGCTCTCGGGGAAGGCGGCTTCCCCGTGAAGCTCTTCCCCGGACTGTCTTCCCCGAGAGTTGCACTCGGGGAAGGCTTCCCCGAGTGCAACTGGTCCTTCCCGGAGTGCATCTTGCACCCGGGGAAGACCCCGTCTCCCGTAGTGCGTGTGGCTGGCTTGTGGCAAACTTAACGAAGGTCTCTGGTCTCTCTGGCATCCGTCAGAGCGTTCGGCTGCTCTTTTTGTTAAGGAGTCGGCAGATTTTCTGTGAGAGAAAAATACTACGCAAGAAGAAGTCGGCAGATTGATTGTGAGAGGAAAGAAGCTGAAAACACTGCGCAAGAAGGCAGCCGAACGCAGCCCGTGTTTCATCTATGGTCAGTTGGTCACTGGTCCACCACTAAGCCACGAAGATCAGCTGAGACAGATATATTTTGAAACGGTCTGAAACTTCAACCACATCTACGTATTAATTTTTGACTAAATCCTTGTCAAAACTCGAAGCTTCAAAAGATAATGGAAACAAAGGGCATGGAAGCCTGGAAGCTTCCTCCCCCGTCCGGAAGAAGAAGAAGAAGAAGAGGTCCATTTCCAGTTCCAGACTTCCAGTCCCACGGATAGCCCGTCGAGACCGTTCCAGAAGGCAGAAGCAAGTGGAAGGATCCATCCGTCCGTCCACATCGACCCACCAATGCAACTTGGATGCCAAGAGGGGGCAGAAAAAAAGAATTAAAGGCGCTTAGCTAGCGGGGGATGATCGGAAGAGAGGAACCAGACCAGCCGTGTACTAATGCTGATCACGCGATCTGACATGCAAGTTGAGCGCCCACTTGCGCAGTTAATTACTCGCGTCACGTACATCTGCTGACCTGGCCCGCTGTCCCGGCCCGTGCTCTCTCTGGCTCTGCTCTTCCTTTCCCCCCTTTTTTTTCTTCTTCTTTTACCGACGGCCCGGGGCAAGTTGCCGCCGGTCTCGATCGAAACGTACGCGCAAGTTGCAGGTAGCGAGAGCTAGCGTCTACAGGAGCAGCAACCTGATATGACACGGAACTTAACAAAGATAATAGATATGCATATATATATAAATATACGAAAAGCGGGTCAAGGAGGAATTTCGAAACGGCCGGTGAGAAGGGGAGAGGCCGAGAGGGACGGTAGCGGACGGACGCGATACGTGAGGTGAGATCGAGAAGGGGGGAAGCAAACGACAGGCCCCGCTTTGCCTCTGCCCGCCCACCCGCGAGCGCAAGTTGGGAGCTGGGCTTGGCTGGCGCGGGGAGCGGGACGGTACAGCTCGAGACGTCGCGACGCGCCGCAAGTGGGCGCCGGCGCTTTCGCCGCGAACACCCTGGGTTTCGCTCCTCATCTCGGCGAGGGGCTCGTCGTCTTCGCCTTCGCCTTCGTTGTCTCGTCATCCCACACACGCCCCCCTTTGGCCTTTGCGTCGGACCGGGTTTTATTTTGGTCCTTTTCCACCGACGAACAAAAAAAGATCTTTACGATGATCGTATCGAGCCCGCAGCAGGGTCCGGGACTCACTGGCTGATCATCAATTTCTGCGATTCCATTCGTGATCGGTCTCGCTACTCGATTGATCGTCGCTTATTAGTCCCGCAAACTGTGTTTTGTTTGCTAATCTCGTCATATGCTTGGTCGCTCGGCATGAGATGTTTAAATGTGGTTTAGACTTTAGATGCTGCCGATCGATCGAACTGAGCGCTCGATCGCTGACGACGCTGACTGTTAGGTTGCGTGATTGCGTCAGGCGCTGATGATCGATCAAAACCTGTTGTTCATTCGTTATTTGATGCGTGATCTGCAACAGGGAAATGCGTTTGCATATATACACAGTCCATGAATCTTTGGCAGCCATAGATGTGCTCACTGGCTGTACTACTCATGGGGCACACATGCATACAATGCATTTGGTACATTCAGATCAAAACTTGCAAAAGGGACATACAATCTTGTGCGTTTTGTGCTTATTTTCCAGAGAGACCGTGTCTACTACCATATGAACATATATATGTACAGAGAAATTCGAGCGAGCTGAGTGCCGGAACTTAAATCTCTATCGATTTGTCATCTCTTGAATCTTTGGACAAGGGACGGGAGGGAGGGGTTGGGTGTCTCTCGCAACAACGAGAAAAAAATAAGAAAAGAGAAGAGGGGGTCAAATGTGAAGTGACAAAGAAAGAAGAAGAAGAAGAAAAAAGCTCACGCGCCGAAGAAACACGCAACCCTCTCCCGCCCCCGGAAAAACCAACGATCGCCAACGGAGATGGATGTCCCTCTCCTCACGTCGACACGGCGGCGAGCTTCTCGGCGGTGGTGGCCAGCGACTGGAGGTTGCACCTGACGATGGTGTCCACGAACACGCGGGTGTCCTCGGGGGTGTTGCCCGGCGGCACGTCCACCATGTAGGACTCCACGACGACGGTGGCGGCGTCGGGCGCGGCCGGTGACGGGTGGACGGTGGTCACGGAGAGGTAGTTCTGGAGCCGGTGCTCGCCGCCGACGACGCGGAAGCTGAGGACGTGGCTCTCGTCGTCCAGGATCTCCAGGCGCTCGCGGCTGGACGCAGCGGGGAGGCCCGACACGACGCGCACCTCACGGAGCGTGCCCACGCCGCCGTCGCCCGCCAGCAGCGCGCAGCTGCGCACGAACCGCTTGTACGCCTGCGGCTGGTCGAACCGCCGCACCACGGACCACACCGCCGCGGCCGGCGCCGCCACGTGCTGCACCACCGCGGAGCAGCACCGCCCGGCACTCGGCGCCGCGTGCTCGTGGTGCCGCGCCGCCTCCGCGGGCACCTCACCGTCGTGCGCCCCGCACCGCATCCCCGCGCAGCTCGCCGCGGTCGTCGCGACAGCCGCGGCAACCTCCGCCGCGCACCCAACGCCGGCGAGGACCCGGCCGTGGTGCTGGTGCGGCATGCTGCCGGGACTGGACGCCCGGATGCACGGCATCTTCGCTCTGGTTGTTGTTCTTGTTCTTGGGCTCGCGTAGCTAGCTGTGCCTGTGCGCGCCTTCCTCTGCTGGTCTCGTGTGCGGTGGAATTCCTTGCGGCGGCGGGTGGGGGATGGTGAGGAGGTTGATGGGGGTGGAGGCGTTTATATATGCAAAAGTGCGCCAACTTGTCTTGGCTCGCACTGTTGCATATGTATCCAGTTGTGTGCCCACTTTAATTGTGCTTCCTCTTTAGTTTAATTCAACTAAACCAACTAAATTATCTTTAAGTGGGGTCTACTTCGCAACAATTTGCCCAAGTTGCACGGGGGGGGGGGACGTTTGCTGCTTGATCTTTTCGATAATTTACGAAGAAAAACTTGGTATAATCGACGCCGAGATATTCTTCAATTTTTATCTCACTTCATGTTTATTTATTTTGGCGGAAGCGCTTTGGAGCTTCCTCTGGTTTTGTTATATGAACAATAGATCGTGACAAAATTAGGAGTACTGATGCAGCTTGTGGTAAGACTGTTTTTATGTGATGTGGAAGTAACTTCAATTTGGGGAAAACATATTCCCCCATCTCAAAAAGCATGTCATTGTAGAAATTTTAGGACAAATTATTAAGAAGGTTAATGATCTCGATTGCCTCTAATGATTTACCATATTTAGTGCTAATTGATTGTTATATGCACACATACCAAATTAAGTAAAATGATATATTTTTTGGACAAATTTTGAATTCCAAAACGACATGTTTTTTTGGGACAGAAGGAGTATCCGAAATGGATTATATACACAAGATTATAAGGGTTTGATCGAAGGGCCCAAGAAGTTACCTATTATTCTGTTTTATATGTGTGTGCCAACAGTAGTTGTTCGTCTTACTTCTAACCCCCAAAAAAATACAACCGTCATAGAATTGGAACATTAATTAGTTCTGAACTAACATTGTTAATAAGGAAGCTGTGAGTTTTTTTTATGCGCGGCTGATATCATTGTAATAGTTAAAGCAGCATGTTAAGAGCAAGTGGGCAACCAGCAACTCAACATTAGACCTGAGCATTTCACGGGCCGGGCCGAAAAAAATCTGGGTTTTTCGGGCCGAGAAAATCCTGCCCATGACCGTCCCATGGGACGTGTCGGGCCTCAATTTTCGGGCCGGGCTCGGGCCGGGCCCGGGCTTGGGCGGGCCGCCCGCGCACTTCATAGTGTAAAAGAGCTAAAAACAGCATTATGGGTCGGGCTCGGGCCAATATTTTTTTTCACGGGCTCCAAGATCTCTGCCCACGCCCGTCCAATAAGGTCCGTGGGCATGCTCAGGTATACTCAACATGCAAATTTTATGCAGCAGGAGGGGTGATTACTTAACTAAAGAGAGAGAAGAAGAGCTGGTGAAATATGATTTCATCGAAAGATTTCTCAACAACTAGTAGTAGCAATGTAATGTATTCAAAGTGGAGCATAGAATAGGGGCAGGCAAGTAAGCCAAGTTGGTTGGGATGAGTTTATATATATGCCCCCACACACACTGTGCTGTGCTTGCCATAGGGATGCCCATTTTTATATCGCCCCCTCTTGCACTATCACTTGTTGCTTTCCGTCGTCGTGATCCCGTCCCTTTATTATTGTTAATCCTCCGCACCAGCTAATAAATAGCCAATGCAATGGTGGTAGTACAATGCAATACGGAGATCAACTAGGCACGGTCGTCAACTTGTACCCTGCCCTTTTCTTCAGATGAAAGGACCACCAAAGTTCTAGTTGCCATGCAAAGGCATTAAAAAAAAAGGGTAGCCGGGTATATTTCAGTTGATTATATTTCTGGATGTAGCAAAAAAAATGTGTTATTCTCTTCTTAATTAAAGCTTGGATCGAATAAAAATCAACTCGTTAGTATAACATGTTTCCATCTACCGTTGCAATTCAATTATCGGTCCGACTGGATTTTTTTTTAAAACAAAAGGAAAAGGAGAAAGAAACCCTGAATGATGCGCATGGACCATGACAGACACAAAGGAGGTTCAACTGGGGCATCTCCTGTTTTGGAGTTGGCTGGGCGACGACAAAGCTGGTTAACAACGCGGTCTCTTTCCAGGCCATGATTGTACGTACAGTATAGAGTACTATACTACATGGCACCAATTTGCAAGGCAACACAACACTTCCCCTGCTCGCAACTGCCGGAATGGCTTCGCTTTGCTTTCTATACGTACGGCCGATCGAGAGCCGGGTGCTCGTCGTCCGTCGTCCCCCACGCACATGCGTGATATATCTCTCCCGTGTGTGGCACGGGAAGTTCGCTGATGGATGGGCCGGAGCGCGAGAGCAACACCGATTCCAATCCATCACGCACGTTCCGCAGAAAAACGAGAGGGAAATGTAAACATCCGATTCATCTCGCGCTTTCTGAGGTCAGCGGACCCGGGTCGGGGATCCTGTGTTGATCCTGCAACTACGGGGTTCGACAGCGACGAAACAGGAGGTAGCTGTAGACTAGTCCCGGCCAAGACATCTACGGCCGGCATCGGCCACGCGGGGTTTTAATATTCAACCGAGCAGCGAGCACGTTCACCGCCGGAGCGCGACGAAATTACCGGAGAGCGAGCGGCCTGTTGGCGTTGGCGGTCGCGATTCTGGATCAACAGGGGCGGGCGCGCGCAAGTTGGGGAGGCCAGCCACTTGCGGCGGGGGAGGCTGGCTGGTCCGCCGCTGGTGGTGGACGCGAACGCGAGGGGAACGCGGCGGGCAAGTGGGGGTGGAGAGGGGGCGCGTCGCTTTCCGGACCAAGTTGCGCGCACGGGCGTCACTGCTGATCACGAGCCGGCGACCGGCCCTGTTTCCCGGCCGCGGTGAGATTTGGGAAGCCCTTTCATTCCCCGCCCGTACGCCTGCGCTCGCGTGCCGGCAGGCCCCGCCAATTAATTCTGTCTGGGTGGCAAGCCTAGTGGAGCTACTGCTGCCCCCTCCAGGAAGTGCAGCCCTGTTTAGTTCCAGATTTTTTCACCAACTACCCGTCACATTAATCTCCGGACACTAATTAGGAGTATTAAATGTGAATTAATCAGAAAACTCATTCCACGACTGCTACCTTAATTTTCGAGACGAATCTAATAACCTTAGTTACAATATGATTAGACAATGTTGTGCTACAGTAACCAATCTCTAATGACGGATTAATTAAGCTTAATGGATTCATCTCGGATTTCTAGGCCATTCGTGTAGTTAGTTTTGTAAATAGTCTACATTTAATACTTTTAATATATCTTGGAAGGGAACTCCAAAATTTTTCTCCAAAATCTTTCAACGAACTAAACAGGGCAGTTGACTATCTCCATCAAAAATCTAGATCTTCATGCTGCAAACGGCTCTACGAAGAAAGGAGAGAGAAATTTTTTCCCTCAAAACATAGCCGCTTCCAGCGGCCGATGCGCATCTCTTCGCGCATCGGCCGCGGCAGTTGGCTCCCGTCGTCGCCGAGCGGAGGGGAGAGCAAGGCGGAGCAGGGAGCCGGTCCTCCGCCGCTGCCGGATTCCCTTTGTCGCCGAAGAAGGAGCAGCAGAGCTCGCGTCCGCTCTAGAAGCAGAGGAGGCGCTGGATCTGCGCCGTCGGGAAGGAGGAGGACGCGCAGGCCGCCGTCTGTCGTCGGGGAGGCCGCCTCCCGAAGGTCAACGCGCACGCGCCGAGGAAGGGCGCGCCACTCGCTGGATCTGCGTCGCCGTGGCCTCCGTCGAGCTCGAGGCGCCTTCGCCGCTGTGGAGGAGGAGGACGGGGTGGAGGCGATCGGGGAAAGAGACAACCCCTGCTTCTTCTTGGCGAGGGGCACCTCGGCGGCCGGGGCCGGGGCGGACGCGCCCTTCTTCTTCTTCTTGCTCTTGGACGGCGGCGACTACGACTTCTTCTTGGTGAGATCCGGGGCCGGCGCCTCGGTGAGCTTCGTCTCCGGCGCCGACGTGGCGGCCGGAACCTCGGTGACGGGCGCGAGGGGAGCGGACGTCGGGGCCTTGGATTTTGGCTTGGTGGTGTCCGGCGCCGCGGCGGGGGCCAGGGTGGTGGTGGTCGGCGCGACGGCCGGTGCCGGGAGCCGCCGCGGCGGACTGCGCGAGGGGGAAGGGAGGGCGCGGTGGAGGGAGGAGGCAGTTGGTGCTGTAGCAGATGCAACAAGGAGAGAGAAGCCCGTGGAAATCCCAGGAATGCGGTGGGTTGGAGTGCTCCGCTCATTTTGCAGAAGCCGCTGCAGCATCTGTTGGAAGGGCTACAGTAGCACTTTTTTGCCTCATTTTGCAGATGGAGGGAGGATGCAGATGTTGCTGGAGATAGTCTTAAGTAAGAAAAAAAAAGCAAAATGGGCATATTTGAATTTTGCACATAGGATTTCGTCCCTCAGCTTTCAATCGACCAATTTAGTCCTTCAACTTCTTTTTGAGTCAAACTCATCCTCGTACTGATACTTGGCTCCATATTGATATGAAACTAATATAAAAAGCCCATTTTACTCTTAGCCCTCTACTCTCTTCAATTTTTCACCTTTAAAATTTTGATAATGTATGATTCAAAATGAATGAGGATACATATGTTTGCCTAGAGAGTATGAATACGTACATGAAGCATGTATAACGTACCACAAGTATGTGAGCATATATTGATTTTAGAATACACACGTTGAGTTGTATATATAGCACAAAAAATGTGAGTAAATACTTATTTGAGTATATATATTTTGCTTATCAAATACGTATGAGCATATGCATGACTTTCAAAAGTATGAGTAAATACACTTTTAAAAGTAATATTTTGTGTTAGTTTTTAAAAATATATTGTTACGTGTAATTAAGAGAGTATGATCACATACATGTTTGACATATACGAGTCAAGAGTAAAATGGATTTTTTTCATTAGACTAATACTATTATACTAACATCGAGCACAACATCAACACAAGGATGAGTTTGATAAAAAAATATGAATGATTAAATTGAACTCTTTAAATGTTGAGGGACGAAGTTGATCTGTAGTGCAAAGTTTCAGAAACCAAAGCGATTGATAGGTGTATCCGTGTACGGCTGGTTTCGCGGCTCACGAGCGGCGGCTATAAGTGACGACGCGCCTGTCACGGCTCGCACAGGAGGGGTGGGTGTACTGAGAGTCTTTTACGTACATGTTATTATAAAAGTTCGTAGTTACCTACATGTCATAAAAAAGTTCTTAGACACCTGTGTGTCATGCACTCGAAGTTCGTTTACGTAGGTGTCATTCCGTCACATTTCTGTTAGAAATTAACAGTTCCACCAATCTGACATGTGGGACCCACATATGGAAATGACTATTTTGCCCCCTAGTCATTTTCATGTCTATCCAGACTCTTTCTCTGTCCCGTGCGCCCCCATCTCCCGGACTCCTTCTCTCTCGACGCAAAAAAAAGACTCCGCGGCAGCCCCCGACGAACCTAGGTGCCGCCGGCAAACCGCCGCCGCCGCCGCCCAGATTCAGCAGCCAGGGGCAAGGGCCGCCGCCTAGCGCGGCCAGGGGCATGTGCCCGCGCGGCGCGGCCAGGCAGGGCGCCAGCGCGGCCAGGGGTAGGTGCCCGCGCGGCGCGTCCAGGGGCAGCTGCCGACGGCCAGGCGCCCGCGCCGGCCTTCGCGCGGCGGCGCTCGCCCGTGCCGGCCCGGCCGCGGCGGCGCTCGCCCGCGCCGGCCCGGCCGCGGCGGCGGCGCTCGCCTGCGCCGGCTACTTCGGGACGACGGACCACAGCGAGGGAGCGGAATCCAACTGAAGGGGGCGGCCTGAGCGCCAGCAGCGGGAGAAAGGAGAAGGGAGGAAGAAGAAGATTAGTGGGGCCCACAGGGGTAAAATGGTCATTTCACCTGTCATTTTGACACCGTTAGCTCAGAACATGGACGGAATGGCACACAGGTAAACGAAAGTTAAGCTCAAGGCACACAGGTATCCGAAAACTTTTTTATGGCATGTGCGTAACCAACAAATTTTTTCATGGTATGTACGTAAAAGACTCGTGTACTGACGGGGTGTGGATGTGGCTGTGCTTTGTTCGGATTCGAGCTAGCTTTCGCCTTTCAGTTCCCAGTGTCCAGGTACGTCTGTACAAGCCGGTTCGTCATCTTGCATTTCATTTTCTTCCTTCTTTCCTCGGTGTATGCCATCGACGTTGTCGTTGAGCTCGCTAGTCTCAAGGCCCGAACAAAGCACCACCATAGGCTGTTTCTTCAGTCGTTGAGCTCGCTCTCAAGCCGAACAAAGCACCACTAGGCTGTTTCCTCAGTCGTTGAGCTCGCTCTCAAGGCCTGAACAAATAAACCATAGGCTGTGTACTCAAAAGGAAAATAAAAGTCCATTGCTTGTTTGAATGGCCCAGCTCAAGCTCGATAATGTTTAGTTTGTTGGTGAACAACTTTACGGTGTCACATTGGATGTTTAACGGGATGTCGGAAGAGATGTGCAATATACTAGTAATAAAAAAATAATTTCATAACTCATCTGGAAAAATCACAAGACGAATTTATTAAGTCTAATTAATTTGGCATTAACACATATTTACTGTAGCATCATATTTCTAATCGTGACCTAAGTAGGTTTAAAATATTCGTAATCATGTTTAATATATTCGTCTCGAGATTTAACTCAAGGTTATGAAATAGATTTTGTCATTAATCTACATTTAATATTCTTAATATCCAAACATCTGATGTGACAGACGATATACCTTGAAATTTTGTGAGCGTGATATCACGAACCAAAGCTGAAGCTAAAATAGCTCAATCTGTTCATTTATCAGCCTCGTCTTACAAAACGATCTCACATTACATTATCTCGATTTTGCCTTAATTTTATATGTATACCACCACACGCACAAAAAGCATGGTTAGACTTTTTATAATACTATCCGTTTAGGCCCCCATCAGTCATCGCCTCGTCGCTATCCTTTTTAACACAATATCACTTTTATCCCTCTAATTGGAGATTCAAAATCGATTTTCAATGCTAGCTTTGACATATTCTTTTTGTTGAAAATTCCGAAATCTCCAGACAAAAGGTGGAAGCGAACTGACAAAAGCCTTTGTTCCCTCTCACTGAAAAAGCTGACCCCTTTACACGGAGGCATGGGGCTCTTTTTATAGTGTCCGAGGGTCACTTTTACATTCCGAAACTACCCTTTGTAAAGTTATATATACATAGAAATGTTAAGGGTACATATGTCCGCGGTAATCACGGGGAACCTTTCTAATTCACAAATGTGCCATTACGTGTTCCAGCTTCTTTCTTCTTCCGTAGCCAAGCTTCTCACGTCTCTTTGTATCTTCCTTGATACGATGTTGACTGAGTCTGTCTATGTTTTCCGGAATGCCTTCGTGAGCTTCGGAAATCCTCAATCAGCAGCTTCGGTCAGGACTTTCCCTCCTTTGCGCCGTTCCGTTGTTCTTTCTTGATATCCTCGGTGTAGAGAAGTTTTCCCAGAATTCCCTGTCTCCTGAACGTTACAAAATACAAAGGAAAGAAAGGAATCCTGGTTTCTTAGGAATTCCGAGGGTCATCAATATGTTTACGTATAAAATAACATTTCATCAAATCATTTTATTCACCAGAAAACTTTCTCTAATCATAAGAAGTGACGACTTTAGACATATTCACAGATCTGAAGAACTTCGGAACCTTCGGGGGTTTCCCAAATCCGCCGACGCGTGACTTCTTAGAAGATCCCGATGGTGACGTTTTTAGCTGATCCCCAACACTTTTCAATAGTTTGGTAGTGCCATATCTGTGATGCATAAGGCGAACTAATACTCTATATTGTGTTCCGCAAAAGGTTAATAACTTAATATTGAGTTTAACGAGTCAATCAAAAGAAAAAAAATGATTTTGCAACGAAAAGATATCAGACGTCGTCACTCCGAGCGCGTATCATATCAGATAAATGCTCGTGGAGCCTATGGCTTGGATGTGGAAGATTGTTATTAAGGATCAGACGTGAGACGTGGGACAGCACACGGTCTTTTCAGGCCAAGGGTAAAGAGGGTCGGCACGCGGTCAGCATCGTTCTCAAACAAAAAAAAAAGGGGGAAAAGACAGCGGTCAGCATCGTGCCCGGACCGGCGGCAATGCCCGGTTTGGCGTACTATACATGGGCCGAACGCGAGGCACGGTGGTCTGTCTGGCCCATCTATCTGGCGCGGGCGGGAGGCGGTCACCCTATTCGGCCCAAGCAAGCCCTCCTCTCCTGTGCTGGCCTGGCCTCGTTGCCCGCTTGTTGGCCGCTCCAGCTCCGCCGCCGCCCGCGCCCGGCGCTCCCCCCCTCCCGCTCGCGCCCCTCTCCTCCACCGACCAGCAGTGGCGGCCGGTAGCAGCACGAGTGCTGGCGTCCCCCAACCCACCTCCACAATGGCGTGCTTCTCCTGAGGTGCTCAAGCGGTCAAGCCACTCGTGTCGTCCGTGCTGACGAACCTCGAGCCCAGGCACCACTTCATCCAGAGCCACGACGTCTTCACGATCTACTGGCTCCATGGCCGAGCTCGCGCGCGAGCCGCGCATTCTCCTCGCCCACATCGCTTGAGACCGCCCTGCCGGAGCCCGAATCCTAGCAGCCGCGGCCGCACCGGAGCTGGCACCTGGTTAGTTTCTCCCCAGATGCTTTCGCGTCTCCTGCACCGTCGTCTCCTCCAAGTCCTGCCCTGGTCCGCCGCCAAATACGCCGTCGAGGTTGATCTCCACCACCACCAGAGGCTATGCACTACGTCTGCCGCGTCGAGCCGAAGCCAGCAAGCCTGTCGATATGGCGGCGGAAGAAAGAGATGGGGAAAGAGGGCCTCATGGCGGTGACGCAGCTCAAGCGGCTCGTGGCACCTCCCCCGGCCGGGTGCCACCCGCGCCTGGGTCAGTTCATGCGCTCGCACGTGTCGCGGCTCCTCCGCACCGACCTGCTCGCCGTACTCGCCGAGCTGCTGCGCCAGGACCACGTCGTCCTATCCATGAAGGTTATTCAGTCTCATCTCTCAAGAAAAGCTTTGTGCTCTATTTATTTTGTTCATAACTAAAATGTCTACATTCTGATTTACTATTACTCGCCGTGTACAAAAATCCACTTGCTTGAAAGTTGAAAGGAACAGCGTCAGGTGGTCCGTGCGGCTGTATGTGTGGTTTAAATCTTGAATTGCAAAATGGGGATTTCAATGCACTTGTTAGGCTGAATCTGAGGTAGCTATTGTTCATCTTTTATTGTCACTCAGTTAGGCTGTTTGCATACCGGAGTAGGAGATGTGCTATTTCCAAAGGATTTGACATACGGAGAAGCGGAAAATACAATTAGTAAAAGACAGAGCATAGAAGGTTGTAAGTAATTCTTCACCCCCTCCCTCCATACCCTGGTGCCTGACTGCCTGGTCATTGGCAAATTCTTCATCTCCTTCCAGAATCCCTGTGCGTGTCTAGGAAAAATAGCTGAATCATTCTTGAGTTGTCAGGCATAGACTTTATGCTTGAATTTGTTTTTAATAATAGAGCAGGAATTTGAAGTACTTAACTGTACATCTATGTGCCATATTGCTTATAATGTAGAATCAGAGTGCAGATCACTGACTACTGCCATTTACTTTTTTTAGGCCTAACTAGTACCTTTAGCAATAAAATTGTGACACATTCCCGCCATTTGAGTTACCTGCTGCAACAATAAAGTTAGTATCTGGAGGAGGCTGTTTGATATTCTTAATTTCTTGTTAGCATAATGTAGAATGTTGTCATGTGAAGCTACTAGCTAGCTATTATCTACTCGTTTGTGCATTTGTGCTATTATGTTTACTGTCCAAAACTTGAATGGCCCATTTTAACTTTGGGTGACATGCTACAAGGTATTCTTGCATTTTTTTTCTTTAGATTGATTGCGTCATCTAATAAGCAGTCAAAATGATTTTGTGGGGTTAACTAGCTAACATGATACAACTTGTAACATTTGAAAACATTCCTTCATCATAAATAGTCGGTCATGGTACATTTGTCATTACAAACTAAGAACCTGCTTGGTTTTAAGTTTTAACTCCAACATTTGCAATAGTCCAATAATCCAGAACCCACGAGGAATAAATAAACAGTAATATATACTAGTAGCAATAGCAGTAGGAAAGGATGTTTGATCATGGTTCTGGGCTTCTGGCATTTGCATTACTAATTTCTATATAGTCTTATCCAATGACGATTCATTGCCTGCATTCCATCCCTTCATGCCTCCTTTGACTACCTCCTCCCATGTAAAAGTTGACTGATCTCCACCTCTCCTTGAATCATACTCGGTCCCTCAAGCATAGCAATTTATTTTGTAAAAAGCTGGAGTCCTCTGAAATCTGTTTCTCTGACTTGGATGTCTTGCATAATTTTACCTTTTGAGTATGCTTAAGTCGAAAAATATACTTTATCTACTTAATCACTGATACATAATGTGAATTTCCTGTTAATAGATGTTAAAACACACTTTTCACAAGCTGCTGATAGATTTCTCCTGTTGCCATTAACTACTGTTTTCTTAATCCCTTGGAGTACTTCGTTATATTTTTCATCTTTTGGGAATATATTAGGTTGTTTACATCGGAGAATTATTTGCTAAATTACATTAGTGCGTGTTGTGGATTTGCCAACCATTACGTCGAAACTAAGGTTTTGCCTCTCTTTTCATGGTGCATGCTATAATTTTACCATTTTGCTTGTTCTCTTTTCCCCCCAGTTGAAAGACCCATATGCTGCTTGAGATGAACTGTTCTTATATGCCATGATCATGTGGATCGACAGGCTTAATTATCTTATTTATAAGCAATGCTGTTAGATAAGGCTTAGGCTTCTAACCTAAATGTCTCTCGTGAAGTCAAGTCGCTAGAGACGAGGCAGGAAAAGTTATAAGCGGTTGTTCAGAAAAATTTGATTGAATTGATAGCATGAATGAATTCTCATGTCCAACAGATGAGCTAACACCTAACCATCTAAATAAATCTCCTGGTCACCTTTAGCTTGGTGTGGCTACGAGTCCTTAACTGGGGCTGATGAGCGCCAATCCTCAATTACCCCTTTCTTGTTGGGGATTGTTCGTGCCGAGCTTGGAGAATGGATAAGCTCCTATTATAGCTTTGTAGAGTTGGGTGTTCTGGTTTGGTGATTCCTGGGGCAAAGTGGCATCCGATGGACAACAATCAGTTACATTTGAAGTTTGGCAGTCTTTTGGATGATTATGTATTAATTTGTTGCTGCAGATATATGGTGCCGTGCGGAAAGAAATCTGGTACCGTCCTGACATGTACTTCTACCGAGACATGCTGTACATGCTAGCAAGAAACAAGAAGGTTGATGAGACGAGGCAGGTCTGGGCAGATCTCAAGTCTGAAGACGTGCTAGTTGATAAGCACACTTACGGCGACATTGTGAGAGCCTTCTGCGATGCTGGCTTAATCGATCTGGCGATGGAAATCTATGAAGACATCAGAAGCTCTCCCGACTCGCCCCTCTCTCTGCCGTTCCGTGTAATCTTGAAAGGGCTGGTCCCGTAACCCGGACGGAGGGAGAAGATAAAGCAGGATTTTCTGGAGCTTTTCCCAGATATGATTGTATACGATCCACCAGATAGCCTATCAGATGTAGATGATGAATTCAAGTTTTGATGAATATATACACCACTGTGTTCCTGCTTCAATGCTTCCTAGAGTTTACCTTCAATGCTTCAGTGCCCACACCTGATCAATCTGGTTCTCCTATGGCATTGTAGCCAAACTTCCATTCTCTTTGTTTCTCTGGGTCGGAGTGGGACACCATCGTTCCTCTCCCTCTTTGTGAATCCATGTTTGTTAAGCTCCATTGCCAATTGGCACTTGGCAGTCAATGTCTGATCTTACCCAGAATATCGCCATCAAATCATCCCATGGCAGTCCAAGGTGCGTACATTTGAGTGCTAACTTCTGATGTTGCGGCGCTCCACTGATCAGCCCCCACAGCACGGCCCTGGTCAGTGCCCCAGTGTGGATTAACGATTCTTCCCAAGGCACCAACGCTGATGGTGACTGAACTGACTGACCATACGACTACTACAGCAACCCAGAGTAGCAGTCTGCACTCTGAAGCCGACTACGGAATTCCGTCACCTGGTCCTGGCCGCATCGACCATGGTGCCCTGCGCTCCTGCCGTGCCCTTCTCTTTCCCGTTCCTCCACATCCGGGGTGCCGCGCCCGCGCCAGACCAGGGGCTCCTGAGTCGCCGCTTTCGATTGCCCTTTCCGTCCCCGCCTTTTTTGAACCACCGGTCGACCGATCCGTTCGTTGGTGCAGGGGGTATGAGCATTCAGCAGCACCACTACCACTCGGCTACTGGCCGTTGGCGATGCAGCCCAGATGGCAGGCAGGTCAAAACCGCACAGTGAATGGAATGGAAGCGTGGTCACTCGGGCAGACCGAGCGCTGTCTGCCCCCCGTGCGTGCCGACGCGCGCCCTGTGCACATTCCGCCAGTACACATCATGGCTCGTCGACCGGTGCCGGAGTACCCACCGGTCCACCACCACCAGCGTCCAGCGCGACCGACGAGTGGCTGACAAAACCCGGGAAAATCCCATCGGCTTTTCCGTTGCGAGACGGCGTCTTCCCCGCGCACCCGCTGACTCGCGGGGCCCCTGCGGCCGTGGGGATCCACGCCCAGCGTCCGCGCCCGGCAGGTTGAGCCGAGCCCCAAGCGGGGGCAGTCTCATTTTGCCGGATCGCTGCCTGTCCTCCCTCCCCGCAAAATCTCTGGCTCCGGTGCTTGTTAATTACTGCCACCATTAACTCCCTCGCCACTTTCCACGTACGGGCGCACGTGCTCTACTACTCGATCCGCCCGCCCCGGTCGCTGCCCGGCGGGCCCCGCCGCCGGGGATGCTAGAGCTAGCCGTTGGGCGCCGCCGGTGGGGACACCTCCACCTCCACTCCACCACGGCGCAGCAGGACACAGGGCGGCAGAGGGTACAGCCGCGCGGCACACTCCTGCCGCCGCACTGAATGAGATAATGATCGGATTCTCCTCCTGCCGGCACCGGGCCCGCGCTGTCAGGCCCCCCCGACCGTAACGTATAGGACGAGTGGGTTTAAAAACTTCCCTCGTCGTCTCGTCTCCCTCCCTGCGCCGCAGGGGGGGGGGGGGGGGGGCAGGGCCTGAGCTAGCCGTTAGTTAGCGGATCTGAGTTGAATCGGATTAGCAGCTAAATTATTCCCTCCTTTTTCTCCCCCTCCTCTGGCGTGTACCTGCAGCGCTTATATAGAGCGCGGTACAATCGCTTTCCCCGCTTGCAGAAACCAAGAACACATCGCCACAAAAGTTCGAGCTCCTCCGAGGTAGGAGCGGTTGCACCATTGCGTTGAGCTAGACAGATCATTAGACTAGGGGGTTGTAGCTAGAGCTAGCAGCTAGCTGGAGTAGAGTAGGGGAGTAGCCATGGGTGTGCGGAGCTGCCGCCGCGGCGGCGTCCGGTGCGATGCCGGGTCGAGGAGGAAGCAGCGCGGTGGAGTGTCAACGCCGTCGCTGCTCGTCCTGCTGCTGGTAGTGGCGGCGGCGGCGGCGGCGGCGGCGGTGCCGGCGCGCGGGCAGCCGTCCGACGGCGTGGTGATCGCGCAGGCGGACCTGCAGGCCATCCGGCAGGCGCTGGTGGACCCGCGCGGGTTCCTGTCGGGCTGGAACGGCACGGGCCTCGACGCCTGCTCCGGCGGCTGGGCCGGGATCAAGTGCGCGCAGGGCAAGGTCGTGGCCATCCAGCTCCCGTTCAAGGGCCTCGCCGGCTCGCTCTCCGACAAGGTCGGCCAGCTCACCGCGCTGCGCAGGCTCAGCTTCCACGACAACATCATCGGGGGCCAGGTCCCCGCCGCCATCGGCTTCCTCCGCGACCTCCGCGCCGTGTACCTCCACAACAACCGCTTCGCCGGCGCCGTGCCGCCGGCGCTCGGCGGATGCGCGCTCCTCCAGACGCTCGACCTCAGCGGCAACTACCTCTCGGGGAGCATCCCTTCCGCCCTCGCCAACGCCACCCGCCTCTACAGGATCAACCTCGCGTACAACAACCTCTCCGGTGTCGTGCCGACCAGCCTCGCCTCCCTCCCGTTCCTTGAATCCCTTGAGCTCGGCAACAACAATCTCAGTGGCGTGATCCCGCCCACCATTGGCAACCTCAGGTTGCTCCACGCCCTCTCTCTCGGTAACAATTTGATTAGTGGAAGCATCCCTGAAGGGATTGGGAACCTCTCCAAGCTCCGAAGTTTGGACCTCTCTGACAATCTGTTAGGTGGTAGCCTCCCTGTGTCACTTTGCAACCTCACTTCGTTAGTCGAGCTCAATCTCGACGGCAATGACATTGGAGGACACATCCCGGAATGCTTTGACGGGCTCAAGAACCTGACCAAGCTGTCTCTCAAGAGGAATGTCCTCGACGGCCAGATTCCGGCCACCGTCGGGAACCTCTCGGCACTGTCACTGCTCGACGTGTCGGAGAACAACCTCACCGGTGAAATACCAGCCTCCTTGAGCGGCCTTGCCAATCTCAGTTCTTTCAATGTTTCCTACAACAACCTCTCTGGTCCTGTGCCTGTGGTCCTGTCCAACAAATTCAATTCCACCTCGTTCGTTGGAAACCTCCAGCTCTGTGGGTTCAACGGCTCCGCCATTTGCACTTCCGCTTCATTTCCGGTGGTGTCGCCGTCTCCTCCGCTGCCTTTGTCGCAGCGGCGGACACGGAAGCTCAACAAAAAGGAGCTCATCTTTGCAGTGGGAGGCATCCTCTTACTCTTCTTGCTCCTGTTCTGCTGCGTCCTCCTCTTCTGGAGGAAGGACAAGGAGGAAAGCTCGTCTCCCAAGAAGAGCGCCAAGGATGCGACCGCCACCAAGACTGTCGGGAAGCCCGGCTCTGGTGCAGGCTCGGGCACTGACGGCGGCGGTGATGGTGGCGGCAGGCTGGTCCATTTTGACGGGCCGCTCTCGTTCACGGCGGACGACCTGCTGTGCGCGACCGCGGAGATCCTGGGGAAGAGCACCTACGGGACGGTGTACAAGGCGACCATGGAGGACGGCAGCTATGTCGCGGTGAAGCGGCTCCGGGAGAAGATCGCCAAGAGCCAGAAGGAGTTTGAGGCGGAGGTGAACGGGCTCGGCAAGATCCGGCACCCCAACCTCCTCGCCCTCAGAGCCTACTACGTGGGGCCCAAGGGCGAGAAGCTCCTGGTGTTCGACTACATGCCCAAAGGCAACCTCAACTCTTTCCTCCATGGTAAGCTTGCTTGCTCTGTTTCTCTGTACGATCAATGCTCGATCGTGTGGTTTTGCTTCTTTGCGCTTACATCGGTGTTGTGTCGCAGCTCGTGCGCCGGATAGCAGCCCGGTGGACTGGTCGACGAGGATGAACATCGCGATGGGCGTGGCGCGGGGGCTGCACCACCTGCACACCGACGCCAACATGGTGCACGGCAACCTCACCAGCAACAACATCCTCCTGGACGAGGGCAACAACGCCAAGATCGCCGACTGTGGCCTGTCGCGCCTCATGAGCGCGACGACCAACTCCAGCGTGATCGCCGCCGCGGGCGCGCTCGGCTACCGAGCCCCTGAGCTCTCCAAGCTGAAGAAGGCCAACACCAAGACGGACATCTACAGCCTCGGCGTTGTCATGCTCGAGCTCCTGACCGGCAAGTCGCCCGGGGACACGACCAACGGCCTCGACCTGCCGCAGTGGGTGGCCTCGGTCGTCGAGGAGGAGTGGACCAACGAGGTGTTCGACCTGGAGCTCATGAAGGACGCTGCCGCGGGCTCGGAGACCGGAGAGGAACTGGTCAAGACTCTGAAACTGGCATTGCATTGCGTTGATCCTTCGCCACCAGCGAGGCCCGAGGCCCAGCAGGTTCTGCGGCAGCTGGAGCAGATCAAGCCCTCTATTGCTGTCTCTGCCGCCTCGTCCTTCACCGGTGAGCCCAGCCATACTACCGCAACCGCCACCAGCGTCACCGACGACACGAAATCTACAATCACAGAGTAGTCAGCCCCTTGCAGACTGAAATTTGCAGTTCTTAGTTACTTCAGCATCTCAATAAGTAGACTTCAGAGTCTATTCGGTTTTTCTTCAGTCTGTACATACAGGTGTAGGGGTTAGGAGAATTTTGTTTGTGATGTCATTCTTTGATTCCTGAATTCATTTGTATCTGCCAGAAGCACTCCTTGTTATCAGAAGATGATTTGGGAGTGCTGGCTTCTGATTTAGTTTCAAATGAAGTTTGTTGATTCGTTACTTATCTGAAATGTATACCAAAATTTTCTTTTCAAGAAATGTATGGTTTCTAATGACAAACTTGTTTCTGAATCATGACCGAAGAAAAAAGGTGAACGTACACCCGTATGTTCCTCTCTATTTTAAGGCTAGAAAGGGATTATCTGACGCAACAGTTTTTGTTGCTGTGCGGCGTGCAAATGCTCAAATCACCTGCTACCTAATTTGCTAATTATGCACGCTAATGAAATCTCAAACAAGGACGAATTCTGCTGTGGAAAAGTGCATTTGGTAACCGGCAGTTACGGAAGACTCATACTGTTTTTTTTTCTTAGAGGAACGTGATATTTCTTTTTCATGGTAGTATATACGCAAGTAATAATTGCTTAACTGTGCCGTTACTTGTTTTTTTTTTCTCGAATACGCAGGAGAGCTGCGCATCATTGTATTAAGCAGAGATAAAATAAATACAAAATGCACCGTAGTGCGAGATCCTCATGCGGACTACTCGCAAAGGAGACGTCCTAGTTTCCGCGCACCTGCGGTTATCCACAACGCTGCCTCCCTCTTGATTCTATCTAGGATGACCAACACGGTCGCGGGACGCCGATCAAGCACTCTAGTGTTTCGCTCCTTCCAAATGAACCAAGCGACCAACATGAACAGCGATGCCGCGCCTTTCCTCTTCCCGGGTGTTTGTGCGGCTACGAGGTGCTCCCCCTATTGTTGGAATGTGTTGACGTTTTTTCTGGTCAACACACACGAGCGCTGGATCGCGCGGAACGTCAAAACGCTGAACTCGCCGAGCTCCTGCCCGGACCGGTCTGATCGGTCAGGGGCACCGGTCTGACCGGTGTACGCAGAGGCGCGGTGAAAACCTAAAATCGCCGCCTCGGGAGGGACCCGTCAGAAGTGGCGCGCCTAGGGTTGCTCTGAGGTCGGCAAGGCCACTCAGAACGTCCCTGATCGTCGTCGAGACAAACAAGGAAAGCACGAGGTTGGAAAAGCTAGGGTTTGAGAGATAAAAGTTGTAGAAAGTAATGTACGATTGGGTTCTTCCACCTCAAACGGCTGTGGCCCTTTATATTTATAGGGTGGGGAGGTCTTGCCCCGCAAGGAATCCTTTTACAACTCGAAATTCGCAAGGATTCCTCAAATCTACTCGGACTCGGGGTCCACCGGTCAGGCCCACCGGTCAGACCGGTGTGGCCGTTGCCGGATCGGCTACAAGACACCCCACCGGTTAGACCGTTGAGGGACACCGGTCTGACCGGTGGCGTCAGCCTGATCGGCCTTGTGTCAATTTTGGGTGCGAACATATGCCCCCCTGTTTTTTAGTAAAACTTGCTGTCTAAAAAATAATTCTAAGGTCGATGTGACACTTCACCGGCCATTTTTTGGTCTAAGGGTGATTTTTACTTTAAATCGGCCATATCCTATCAAGCATCTTGCCAGACACTTGGATGAAATTTCTTCAAGTACCTCCCGTTGAGAGCCTTTGGAAGTCGCTGTCTTTGCAAAGTCTCCATCATGTAAGAATTCCCAAAACAAATCTTGACAACCTTGTATGGACCTTCCCAACTTGGAGACCACTTGCCGAACTTGTTACTCTTAGAACCAATAGGTAAAATTGTCTTCCAAACCAAGTCACCTACCTGAAAAGATTTGGCTTTTACCTTCTTTTTGTATGCTCTAGCAACTCTCCTTTTGTCCTTTTCAATTTCCTCCAAAGCTTCCATACGCTTGTCGGTCACTTCATCAATATTGTCCATCATCAAAGCATAATATGACTCAACATCAAGATTATTTTGCTTTGCAGGTCTATATGCGCCTAGATTCACCTCAACGGGCAAAACGGCCTCTTGACCATATACAAGCTCAAAAGGAGTAACCTTAGTAGCACCATGTCTAGAAATACGATGAGCCCATAAAGCTTCAGATAATACCTCATGCCATCTTCTAGGATTGTCCTCTATCTTCTTCTTTATGAGTTTCACTAACGTCTTGTTGCTAGACTCGGCTTGACCATTGGCTTGAGCATAATATGGAGATGAATTGAGCAATTTGATACCATAGGAATCAACAAATTCACGAACCTCTTTGGATATGAATGAAGTCCCTTGATCCGTAGTCAAAGTTTGTGGAATGCCAAACCTATATATGATATGCCTAGTAATAAACTCAATCACCTCTCTATGTGTCATATTCTTCAAAGGAATAGCTTCAGTCCACTTGGTGAAGTAATCAGTAGCCACGATCACAAAACAATGCCCCTTTGACGACGCAGGATGAATCTTACCAATAAAATCCAGACCCCACCCTCTGAAAGGCCAAGGCTTGATGATCGGATGCATCAACGCAGCAGGCACCAACTGAACATCTCCATGTTTTTGACACTCTTCACAACCTTTGTAGTATCTAAAACAATCAGCTATCATGGTAGGCCAATAAAAGCAAGCTCGCCTGAGGAGCCACTTCATCTTGGGAGCCGATTTATGAGTACCACAAATACCTTCATGAACCTCTGCCATAGCCAACCTAGCTTGATCAGGACCCAAACACTTTAAGAGCAAATCATCCGCAGTCCGACGATACAACTCACCATCATCAAGAACAAACTTAAGAGCCCATCGTCGGACTTTTCTATCAACTGAACTGCTAGGATTATGCAAATAATCAACTAGAGGCTTTCTCCAATCCTCCATCTCATCTTTGTCACGAAAAACCGAGGAGGAATTTTTACCAGGGGACCGGTCAGACCGGTCATGGGCATCGGTCATACCGGTGCCATTAGCCGACCCAGAACCATGGGACCGGTCAGACCGGTCGGTGACATCGGTCAGACCGGTGTCACCGGTTAGACCGGTCGGCTGTGTCGGCCTGACCGGTGCTTCCAGAGCAAAACACTCGGCTGTAAGCAACGGTTTGTGTTCTTGAAAATTTCTTTTTCGAACATTATAACCAGATGCTTGCTGGGCCAGAGCATTAGCTCTAGGATTTTCCTCCCGTGGCACATGATAGATAACAAATTCATCCATACAAGATATGATGTCTAAACATTTATCAAGATAAGCATTTAAAAAACCATTTAAACATTGACATACCTTGGATACTTGCTGCACCACCAATAAAGAATCTCCATATGCTTCCACATGTTTTACTCCCATGTCATGCAAAATCTCCAATCCAAATAGAAGAGCCTCATATTCGGTTTGGTTGTTAGTACAATCATGATCCAATCGGTTAAGAGCTTCAAAAATAGCCCCACTTGGTGAAATAATGACAATTCCAACACCACAACCATCTTTGCAAACCGATCCATCAAAATGCAACTTTCATAGAGTAAAAGTAGCATAACCGACATTCAAATCAAGTTGCTTATCTACTCTATGTCCAACAATAAAGTCGGCAACAATTTGACCTTTCATTGAACTTAATGACTCACAATGCAAATCATACTCAACTAAAACATAACCCCATTTGCCGACTCTACCACTTAAAATTAGTTTATGCAACATGTATTTGATTATGTCAGTTTGACATGCTACTATGCAAGTACTAGGTAAAAGATAATGCCTCAACTTGGTACAAGTATGATATAGTGATAAACACAATTTTTCAATAAAAGTGTACCTTGTTTCGGCGTCCAATAATCTTCTACTCTCATATGCAACAATGTACTCCTTGCCTTCGGTCTCTTGAGTCAAAACACCTCTAATGACATCCTTCTCAGCTGCTACATATAACTTGAAAGGAATACCACTCTTGGGTGCTTGAAGAACGGGTGGCGAAGTTAAATAGCTCTTAATCTCATCAAATGCTTCTTGTTGCTTTGCCCCCCAAGTGAAGTTAACATCATTTTTCAACCGAAGTAAAGGAGTAAAAGCATTCACCTTCCCAGACAAGTTACAAATGAACCTCCTCAACTAATTTACCTTGCCCAAGAACTTTTGCAAATCCTTTTTACAAGTAGGTGCTTTAACATTCTGGATTGCCTCAATCTTTTTAGGATCTATCTCTATGCCTTTTTCATGCACAATGAAGCCCAAAAACTTCCCAACCGATACACCAAAAGCACATTTGAGTGGGTTCATCTTTAATTTATATCGACGCATTTTTTCAAATGCAAGTCTTAAATCAGCTAAATGAGAATCATCTCCAGCCGATTTGACAACAATATCATCGATATAAACCTCTACTATGATGCCAAGCAAATCATGAAAGATTAAATTCATAGCTCTTTGATAAGTAGCACCCGCATTTTTCAATCCAAAAGTCATAACAACCCACTCAAATAAGCCAACAAAACCCGGACATATGAAAGCCGTTTTGCATATATGCTCTTCGGCCATAAAGATTTGATTGTAACCAGCATTACCATCAAGAAAGCTAAGAATTCTATGTCCGGATGCAGCATTAACAAGAAAATCGGCTATAGGCATAGGATATTCATCTTTAGGAGTAGCTCTATTAAGATCTCTAAAATCAATGCAAACACGAAGCTTTTTTGTTCCTTTTTTCTCAACAGGCACACTATTAGAGATCCAATCAGCATAACGACAAGGCCTAATAAACTTTGCATCAAGTAACCGATTGACTTCCTCTTTCACTCGGTCATAAATATCAGGATTAAAGTTTCTACGAGGTTGTTTATAAGGCCTAAAATCAGGTTTAATAGGTAAACGATGCTCAACTAAATCACGACTTAAACCAGGCATTTCATTATAATTCCATGCAAAGCAATCAACATACTCCTTTAACAACTTTATTAACTCAGATTTAAACAACAGATCAAGATTCTTGTTTACAAATGTCGGCCTAGGTATAGTGCCATCACCAATATCAACCTCCTCTAAAGGATCAGCTGACGTAAACCCTTGTCCTAACTTGCTCAAATCATCAAAGTCTTCGATGGCCTCACACATATCGTTCTTATGCGCCCGATAGTGCTCTCGCCTCTGTTGCAACCACTCCAGATTTGCATCCATCAAATCGACAGAGAAGTTCTAGCCTGATCAACGATCGGCTTCATAACAACAGTAGCAAAGCCATCTTTGGTAGAATCAATAAGTCTCAAATTAGATAAATCTAAACCAGTTAAGCACTTAAGATTCTCATGATTATCCATAGTAGGACTATCGGCCACTGCAACACAAGCCGATGTATCACCATGAACAATCTCTACCTCGTCGCCTACCCATTGGATTAAGAATTGATGCAAAGTAGAAGGCACACACTGATTTGCATGAATCCAATCACGACCAAGGATGAGACTGAAGTTACCTTGTGTCTCAGCGACGAAGAATGCCGTAGCCAACGTCTTGCTCCCAACGGTGAGCTCCATAGAGACGACGCCTTTAGCTCTCATCGGCTCGCCTCCTCCCACACCGCTGACGGTCATGTTGGTCTTGATCAGCTCATCATCTGAACCTCCCAGCTTCTTGAACAAAGAATACAGCATCAAGTTGACAATCGCTCCTCCGTCCACCAGCATGCGAGAGATAGGCTTCCCATTGATGTGTCCCTTCATGTATAAAGCCTTCAGATGATTTTCAGTAGCTTTAGGCTTCTGGAAAATAGCTTCCTTTGGCCCAAAGTCGAGATGCGCGACGTCCTCCTCCGAAAGTACATAACCATCCATAGACATATGGATCACGTTGATGTCCAAATTCATGCGCTCGAGCGAAGAACTGTAGTCAACAAGCTCCTCATCGTCTTCTGGTGCAGTATCCGATGCGGACTTGCCATCACAAACCATGGGAACTGAAGAAGAGAAACCGGGCGGCGTCTCTGGGTCATCGGTCTGACCGTCGACCTCCACCGGTCTGACCGGTGTGACCGGTCTGACCGACCCCTCCACTGGTCTGACCGGTGTCGACTGGGAGATGGTCTTGACTCTCCACTATTTCTCCTGAGGTACCATGGGCCTGTACTGGTTGAAAGCTTCGTCCCTTTGCTTCTCTAGCTCCTTCTCTCTCTTCTCTTGAAACCTCAGGCGTTGAAGCTTCCTCCTCTGTGTGCGAGTCAATCCTGGAGGACAACATCTTGGTAAGAAGTATTTGGAGTTGGAACCACTCCCACTGGCCTCATGGTCATTAGTAGCAGCAAACACCCCTGGAGTTGATGTCACAACCTTATTGTTTGGAACAATCAGTCTTTTGTCACCCTCTCCAATAGGAACATCCATTGATCCAATCTGAATAATATCTTGGTTCGTAGTCCTCTCTGGATCAACTTCCATCTTCTGCACCTCCTCCCTTTGCTTCGGCTTGTAAACTTGCTTCACAGGAGGTGATACGGCTTTTCTGGCCGCACCGGTCTGACCAGTGATAGCGACCGGTCTGACCGGTCAGGTCTGGTGACCCAGACCAGAACGGCGAGGAGCCAATCGGTCTTGGATAGGCCTGGAAATTCTGTCGAAAGCTGATTTCTGTCCACCCCATCCAGGATGAAAAGCTTGTTGGTATGACACCCACATCACTCCATTATCATCATATACCGGGCGTGGTGCATTTGAACTTGACGCCCATGGTGGAGTAAAGTGTTGCCCTTGCTGCGATGGTTCACCCTTGAGTCTTGTAGCAGCCCTTGGAGGTGAAGATGACCCTCCTTGGTGTATAGGTGACCTCATCCTTTTTTTTAACGGCCGATCACTTGTAACGGCCTTTTGCTTGGAATACTTGTCAAATAGCATGTCGAAAGTGACCTTTGGCTTAGGACCACTCCCCTGATTTTTAGCTATATTAAGTTTCCAATTTCCAATCTCCGGACGGCTTGGCTTGATCATCTTCGGTCGGCCTGGGAGCGCACCGGTCTGACCGGTCTGGCCAGGGACGGCTCAGACGGTCGCTGATCGGCGGGTGTGGACGACCCTTGCCCCCCATGTCCAGAGGCACTTACTGTAACCTTGAAGGTCTCTTTGCCATCAGGAGTCTTCTCATACTCAACTTTGTGAACTAACTCTTTTCCTCTCAAATCGGGCTTAGCATCCCCGATTACCACGTTCTTGCCTTTAGTTGCTTCAGCTTGATGTGGCCGAACCAGTACCTTAGACTGCTGTAAATCCATGGTGTTGATTGGAAAAGGAGCTTTGTCCACTTGCATCTCATGAAAAGTCAAACGACCTTCGTTTATGGCCGATTGAACCTGTCGACGAAACACATTGCAATCATTAATAGCATGAGAAAATGAATTATGAAATTTACAATATGCACGTCTTTTCAACTCTTCAAGTGGAGGAATAGTATGAGTTAACTTGATATTTCCAGATTTAAGCAATTCATCAAATATGCTATCACATTTGGAAACATCAAAAGTAAATTTAATTTCTTCTTGCCGACCTTTGCTAGAGGGCCAAACAAACTCAGCAGCATAAATTTCTTTATCACTATCGTCCGAGCTATCAGAATCATAATCAATAACATGAACATTAGAACGACGTGATTTAAAATTATCTTTCTCTTTATTCATTCGGTTTTCAACAACTAAAGCTCTAATTTGAACTTGTGCAACCGAAAGAAAGTCAGTGCCCTCTATCTTATCTCTAATAGATGATCTTAAACCTTTCAGACAAATGTCTGCAAGGTCCATATCAGTGATTGGCAAATTAAAGCACCGGTTTTTAGTTTCTTTAAACCTTTTAATGTAGGCAGAGACAGTCTCATCTCTTCCTTGCCTAACCGATGTTAAGTCTGTCAATTTTAATTGTATGCTCCCACTATAAAAGTGATCATGAAACTTACGTTCTAACATATCCCAAGATACAATAGAACCGGGAGCAAGTGAGGAAAACCAAGCAAAAGCGGTGCCAGTCAAAGATAAAGAAAATAAGCGTACTTTCAAAGTATTATAGACACCAGCTTCACCTAGTTGTGCAGTGTATTGACTAATATGTTCCTATGTGGTTCGGTCATCACCACCACTAAATTTAATCAAGTCAGGCATACGTCAACCACGTGGGAGAGGAAATCTATCAAACTCGGGATCATATGATTTTTCATACAAATTTGTGTTACCAATATCGACACCAAGTTTGGTTTTTACCACATTAGCCAAATCTTCCTTAAATCTATTAAATTCCGCCCAATTAGGATTATTTGGCTGTTGAGGTTGAGGATTCTCCAAATTCATCTTATTTAAATAGGGAGCTATCTTAGCTTGAGCTAGCCTGTAACTTTCAAATACATTGTCCGGAATAATATTTTTGGAGGCCGATGCATTTATTGTCGTACTATAATGAGGTCCAACATTACTGATTGTATTAGGAAAAGTAGGGACCATCTGATTTGGCACGACAGAAATTGGCAAAGGCTGATCGGGCACCAACTCCATAGCACCGGTCTGACCGGTACCCTGCATCGGTTCGACCGGTGCGGCCATGTTTGGCCTGTGCTGTTGAAACTGAGGGTACTGACCAGATGCTGGATTTGGTGTCAAATCATATGCAAAATTACCATTATTTACAGGCAAAGGTGCTAAGCTAGGATGAGACCCCTGAGGATTCGCTTTAGGAGTACTACTATTAGTTTCATTATTATTAAAACCTAAAGCCCTATCCTTTTCAAGATCCTCTAATCGTTCTAGACGAGCAATGTAAGAAGCAAGCAATTCATCACTTTCCACTGTAGATTTCATAGGAGAAGTTTCAGACGGGGGTTTCTTACTTACAGTGGGAATTACCTCAATATTGTTGTCGTTTAGCCTGATCGCCGGCAGCTCGAACTCTTTTAATCTTGCCACCTTGCCGGATCGATCCTTCTTGACGCCAGCTAGGAATTGTACTTGCATGTACTCTTGTAGCGCCTTGAACTTCTGCTGCTCCTCCGGAGAGAGATCTTCCAGCGACGCGGTGACGATGTTGTTCATGTCGAGCTCACACCGAGACATTGTACTAGGATTAGATTGAACGGTTTTAGCAACCTGATCTTTCTTCCCCAGCGGAGTCGCCAAAAGTGTGTTGACGCTTTTTCTGGTCAACACACACGAGCGCTGGATCGCGCGGAACGTCAAAACGCTGAACTCGCCGAGCTCCTGCCCGGACCGGTCTGACCGGTCAGGGGCACCGGTCTGACCGGTGTACGCAGAGGCGCGGTGAAAACCTAAGATCGCCGCCTCGAGAGAGACCCCGTCAGAGGTGGCGCGCCTATGGTTGCTCTGAGGTCGGTAAGGCCACTCAGAACGTCCCTGATCGTCGTCGAGACAAACAAGGAAAGCACGAGGTTGGAAAAACTAGGGTTTGAGAGATAAAAGTTGTAGAAAGTAATGTACGATTGGGTTCTTCCACCTCAAACGGCCGTGGCCCTTTATATTTATAGGGTGGGAAGGTTTTGCCCCGCAAGAAATACTTTTACAACTCGAAATTCGCAAGGATTCCTCAATTCTACTCGGACTCAGGGTCCACCGGTCAGACCGGTCAGGCCCACCGGTCAGACCGGTGTGGCCGTTGCCGGATCGGCTACAGTACGCCCCACCGGTCAGACCGTTGAGGGACACCGGTCTGACCGGTGGCGTCAGCCTGATCGGCCTTGTGTCAATTTTGGGTGCGAACAGAATGTCTCATTTGTGCCGAACGGGCAGTAGCAACGAGCCCAGGTGAAGGCCAGCCAGTAAACTTCTTTTGCAACCGGGCAACTGACCAGGAGATGTTCCGGCGTCTCAGGCAGCTGATCGCATAGGAGGCAGAGCTCATGTGCCTCCAAGCCACGCCTGCGCCGTCGATCCGCCGTCCAGATTCTTCCTCTGAACGCCAACCATATGAAGAGCTTCACATGCAACGGTGCCCATGCCTTCCAGATCAACGCTTTATCCCCGTCGGCTTGTGGCCCATAAACTGTGCCGTTACTTGTGAACTTCTTGTGTGATCAATGCAAGCCTGCAACGTGCCGACCTTGCCGTTGATCTTCTGGGCTGTTCTCGCATCCAACATTCCAACTCCAGCCTGCAGGTAAAGTAGCAAGACGGAGTTCAAACTTCAGTCCATCTCTGAGAGCTCGCGTGAATTACAGCCCAGACAGGCAGACCAGACATACTGTCATTCTCAACTTGCCACCGGACTGGGTCTGAGTGTTACCTAATACCTGCACATTTGGCTATATCTACTTACAACTAATGGTCAGCACGAGTGTACTACCAGTTCAATGCTTATTACCATTGCTGCGTTTTGTGAAGGAACAACCTATCTGAAGTTGGAGTGCCGAACATGCCTACTGAATTTATCAACCTTCCAAACTAAAAGAGACGGCAAAGACCTATCTGAATCTTCCAAACAACCCATATCTCGTAAACTTTAGTCCCATTGCTTCATTAGGAATATGGGAATTTCTTCAGCTCCTGCTGGGATTTTAACTGTTTTCTGTGAACTTCTAGTGCCCCAAGTTTGCAGTGAACAGCACTGCCAAACTGGCCAAAGTGCCAGTTTCAGAGTCTTGTAGCATTTATCTGCCTTAAACAACTAATAGATTGAGTTACATGAATTGAGCTCAATTCAATGGTACTGCAAGTTTTGAAATGGCCCAATCTCACAAACCTAGCCGGAAACACCCAAGTCAATTTAAAGTTTGTTTATTTATTGTTGGGAAGCCTGATCGAACATTTGAATCATTCATACTGAAGTGACCTGAGAAGATGGACTTCCTCCGCCGAGTGCTGCTGCATGTTTCTTTCGACAGTACGTCGTTGAAGCTGGTAAGGATTAATTTATTGCTGCCACGAAGAAATTGATGCGAAGTGAGTGCGCTAGCTAGCTCAATGACCCTAACTAATCATATCACACCTGCGTCGCCTCCTGGTCACCTAATGGCTGAACGATGAGTAATTGTTCAGTTGGAGCGGAAAAAGAAGGCCCGATTGACTTTACTTTGTCAAAGAACCTACCAACTCCTAAACCTACAGTGTGGGTTTAGTCTTTGTAGAGATTCTGCTACTGCAAAGTCATGTACTTGCAGATTTGTAATAGTATGAGGCGTTTCATTTTCCAATAGGAATGGTGCCTGGAGTTGCAGGCTTTCTATCTTTCTGTTTGGCAGTCCCTTTCAGAGTTTCAGTCCCAAATCTTTTTTGTGATACATGTGCTGTTCTTTTGTTTGTTCTTTTTTGGGCGAGGAAATGTACTGGTTCATCACTTCTTTCACACTACAGCTCTGCTTTCCGGTAATAAGGTTACCGAAACGTGGTATGAAATTCATTCCACATCTGCTAAAACAGCAAAGAACATTTTTCTGAATGGCAACTGAACAGAACTAGCACTTCTTCACCCTGTCAAAACTGAACACTGGTACTCTTTTTTAGAGCTCTTTTTCGGTACACAATACCACTCTTTGGTAGTACGGTGGTATTGTCGGTTTTTTGCTGTGGGTAAAATGGTAATTTGGTGAATGAATATTATTTGAAAAAACATAAACATACCGCGTACAATACCTAAATCATTTCATATATTACAACAAAAATATTTTCCATTTCCAATAATACCCATATCCTACCAATACCACCTATGAATACCACCCGTACCACACAAAAAAAACCGGTAGTACAGAATTAATCTCAACCGTCCGATCCTTACAAATAGGTCTATTTCTATTACATACGAGTCCTTTTAAAGTGGTGATACATGGTGGTATTGTGTAACGAAAAAGACTTCTTTTTTATACCAGCAGAAAGAAGCAACAACTTTTCCTGCTCTACCATCTTGATTGACCAAAGTTAATGTAACCTTAAAGCTTCGATCTGGAGGCTGAATGATTGTCGGGCACGGTGAATGGAGCGAACTTCTGAATGGTGGTCGCTGCGCTAGACCAGTGGGTGTAACAACTCCCCGTCAGCAGCAGCACTGCGAAACCAGAACTTCATCGTACTTGACCGCCACCTTAAAGGCCAAAAAAGGGAGAGGGCGCCGGGCCTCACGTCACGCGAATCAAAACCTAATCTTCCAAACACCAAACAACCGCACTACACGTCTACACGGCTACTACACCACACCACCACCACCTCCTCGTCTCCCGTTCCCCGCCTCTATATATACGGTCGCCGGCCTCGCACCTCGTCACCACGGCAGCAAGCCACCAGAGCAAACCAAGCCAGCAGCCATTGCCGGAGCGATGGCGGCGATGGCGAGGTCCGGCCTCGTGAGGCTCCTCTGCTCCTCCGCTCTTCTCCTGCTCTGCTGCTTCCTCCTCCCCGGCGCCCTTGCCGAGGAGCGCTTCTACGAGTTCGTTGTGAGTTGCCGTCGTTGATCTTGAATTCCTGACGCGTGAGGCACACCACTGTGCTGTGATTTTTGTGAAAGCTCTTGGTGCTCATAGTTCAATGCCCTCGCTCCTTGCAGGTCCAGGAGACGCTAGTGAAGAGGCTGTGCAAGTCCCAGAAGATCATCACGGTGAACGGGCAGTTCCCGGGTCCGACGATCGAGGTGTTCAACGGCGACACGCTGGCGATCAAGGCCGTGAACCTGGCGCAGTACAACGTGACCCTGCACTGGCACGGCCTCCGGCAGCTGCGCAACGGGTGGGCTGACGGACCGGAGTTCGTGACGCAGTGCCCCATCCGCCCCGGCGGCAGCTACACGTACCGGTTCACCATCCAGGACCAGGAGGGCACGCTGTGGTGGCACGCCCACAGCTCCTGGCTCCGCGCCACCGTGCACGGCGCGCTCATCATCCACCCGAAGAGAGGCCTCCCCTACCCCTTCCCCAAGCCCCACACCGAGTTCCCCGTCATCCTCGGTATGGACAGCTTCGACCTGTGGCCATGGCGGCGTTAGTTGTTCTCCTCTCTGACGTGATGTGATTGTGCAGCGGAGTGGTGGAGGAGGGACCCCATCGCCGTGCTCCGGCAGTCCATGATCACCGGCGCGCCGCCCAACGTCTCCGACGCCCTCCTCATCAACGGCCAGCCGGGAGATCTCCTTCCCTGCTCCAGCCAAGGTGAGAGTCGATTGATGTGCAGATACCACATTTTGGAAGCTTTTTTTTAAAAAAAAACAACAATTCCCAAGCAATGAACTGCTAGTACACAAATTCCAGATTTGGTTAAACCGACCAAAGCAACTTTTGGTTTGGAAAGAAGCAATCCATGCATCTCTCAGGCACAAAGTACTATCTTTTTATATTCCGACACACAAAGTGACAAAACGAAGAGACAACCTTCAGATGTTAGTTAAAAAAAAAGAGTGAAGAAGAAACATTCTAACCAATTTCAGCATGCATATGATGTCACCCGCTTTGACTAGCAGACTGTGATGCATGTTTTCTCCACTAGCCTCACCAACTATACTAACTCTCCTTGCGTCAACGCTAATGCAGAGACGAGCATCATCCCGGTGGTCGCCGGCGAGACGAGCCTTCTGCGCATCATCAACGCGGCCATGAACACCGAGCTCTTCGTCAGCCTCGCCGGGCACAGGATGACCGTGGTCGCCGCCGACGCCATGTACACCAAGCCCTTCGAGACCACCGTCGTCCTCCTCGGCCCCGGCCAGACCACCGACGTCCTCGTCACCGCGCACGCCGCCCCCGGACGGTACTACCTCGCGGCGCGCGCCTACGCCTCCGCCCAGGGCGTCCCCTTCGACAACACCACCGCCACCGCCATCTTCCAGTACAAGAACGCCCCTGGCTGCCCCACCACCACCGCCGGCGCTGGCGCCAACACCTTCAACGGCCCGGTGGGCCGGTCATCTAGTTCCTCCGGCCACCTCGGCCGCCCCGGTCCGCAGCCGATGCTCCCGTTCCTGCCGGCGTTCAACGACACGAACACGGCGACCGCCTTCTCCAACAGCATCCGGAGCCCGCATCCGGTGAAGGTGCCCGGGCCGGTGACCCAGGAGGTGTTCACCACCGTGGGGTTCGGCCTCTTCAACTGCCGCCCCGGCCCCTTCTGCCAGGGCCCCAACAACACCCGGTTCGGCGCCAGCATGAACAACGTCTCGTTCCAGCTCCCCAACACCGTCTCCCTGCTCCAGGCGCACTACCACCACATCCCCGGCGTGTTCACCGAGGACTTCCCGGCGTTCCCGCCGGTGTTCTTTGACTTCACGTCCCAGAACATCCCGCGCGCGCTGTGGCAGCCGGTGAAGGGCACCAAGCTGTACCGCGTCAAGTACGGCGCGGTGGTGCAGATCGTGTTCCAGGACACGGGCATCTTCGCCGCCGAGGAGCATCCGATGCACATCCACGGGTACCACTTCTACGTGCTGGCCACGGGGTTCGGCAACTACGACCCGCGCCGGGACGCCGCCAAGTTCAACCTGGTGGACCCGCCCAGCCGGAACACCATCGGCGTGCCCGTCGGCGGGTGGGCCGTGGTGCGGTTCGTGGCCGACAACCCCGGGGTGTGGCTGGTGCACTGCCACATCGACGCGCACCTCACCGGCGGGCTCGCCATGGCGCTGCTGGTGGAGGACGGCGGGTCCGAGCTCGAGGCCACCGTGGCGCCGCCGCTCGACCTGCCCATCTGCGTGCTGTAGAGTTTATTTATTTATTTTTCTTGCTCGTGTACGTGATCGCGTGGTGGTATGGTGAGGCTGTGTGCGTTGTAATTGTGCTAGTACGTGTTCGCATTGGGCGATTGGGCATTGTAATTTGGATTCCGATTTGAATTTTCCAAAAAAAGAAGGATTATTATTACTTGCACATTGAGTTTTTTTTAGAAAGAAGGCCCATGGCCCGGCTTTACTGAAAAAGCATAGAGAGTACTGGGGTTGCCAGTTTTACAATGACCATTTCACAGTCATACAAAGCAAAAAGATGGAAAAGAGCAACACCCTGCTTGTACAACTACCTCACTCTAGTTCCCTCTAACAAAAGACCAAAAGGCCCAGCAACAACTAAACCACTTAGATGCCCACACAAAACACAGAAGCAAAAGAACTAACCACATCCTCTCTTCAATCTTCAGAGCTTAACGAAGACAGTTGGCGTCTTAGCTTGTGTATCACCAAACCTATCCAACGTCGCGCCTGTTCCTTGTGTAGAATACTCCATTTCTGCATGAAAGAAATAGTTCGATAGAGAACTACATTAGGTGAAGCAATAATCGCATTGTTGAATATGTAGTCATTTCTAATCAGCCACAGACTCCAAGCTAAACATCCAAAAAGGAAAGCAAAAAGCCCATTCATCTTATTCGAACCCTCTACTAATTTATAATGCAACTCGTCCAAACAGTTTGGGACTGAACTCCAACCCAGAGTATCTTTGAGAATAGACCAAGAGAAACCAGCCATCACACATTTGACAAAGATATGTTCAGTGCTTTCCACATTTCCACACAACTTACACTCTATTGGGCCCAACCAATTTTTCTTTTTCAACTGCTCTGCAGACTGGATCTTGTCATTACATACTTGCCACAGAAAAATCTTAATTTTCAAAGGTAGCTTTGCCCTCCAAATGCACAACATCCATTTATTAACCACTCCCGGAAAGACTAACTCTCTGTATAAGGAAGCCGTAGTAAAGAGGCCTGATTTTTCAAAAATCCATTTCACAGAATCTGATGTTTGTGATAAAGTCACCCCATCTATCAACATCAGAAGGTTAGCCCAATCTAAAGCCTGAGATTCCCCAAAATTTCTTCTGAAGGTTAAAGCCACATCATCATTTCTCAACACTCTAAAAACTGACCATTCTTGTTGATTACAAATCTCAAACAAATCTGGAAAAAGCACCTTCAAAGCACAGTTTCCTAACCAAACATCCAACCAGAATCTAATTTTCTTCCCATTCCCTAACACATAAGAAATCCCTCTAATTTTCTTCCCATTCCCTAACACATAAGAAATCCCTCTAACCACATCCTCTCTTACAGACATAAGACCTTTCCAGAATTGAGACCCACTCTTCTTTTTATAGCTAAACATCCCTCTCTCACCTAGGTACTTAGTTCTAAGAAGAGAGCAGCAGAGTGACTCATCTCCATTTTCAATTTTAAACAACCATTTAGCAAGCAGACAGCGATTCATCACTCTAGTGTTTGTAAATCCAACACCTCCAGCCCATTTGGGGGTTGTCATAAGTTCCCACCTCGCCATGTGATACTTCCTCTTCAAATTAGGCCCATACTAGAAAAAGTTAGCTCTAGCTGTGTCCATTTTCTGGTGTATCTCCTCTTGTAAATGATAAATTCCCATTGAGTACATAGGAATTGAGCTAAGACAAGATTCTACTAGAATCATTTTCCCTCCAGAGGATAACCCCACACTCTGCCAGGTTGGGACCCTTTTCTCAACTTTTTGGTGAACATAACTGAGATCAGCTACAAACATATGTCTGTTATGTAAAAGAACTCCCAAGTATTTGATAGGCAAACCCCCTATGTTACAGTTAAACATCTCTGCCACTCTCTGCTCTTCCTCTGGAGAGCTTCCCAAAACAAATACTTCACTCTTCTCATAATTAATCCTCAGCCCTGACATGTTCTCAAAACAGTACAGGAAAATTTTGTATTTATAATAGTCTGATCCTCTAGGGCAAGAAAAAGAACAGTATCATCTGCATACTGTAAATGAGTTATCCCTCCCTCTATTAAGTGTGGAATAAGCCCTTTTATCTCTCCTGCTCTTCTTGCATTCTCCAACATAGAGGCTAATGCATCACTGACCAAATTGAACAATAAAGGAGAAAGGGGATCCCCCTGCCTCAGTCCTTTGTATGTGTTAAAGAAATCTCCAGATTCTCCATTTATGTTAACACCAACTCTACCTCCCTCTATTATCTGTTTCATCCACTCAAGCCATTTTGGAGGAAAATTCTTCCTCCTGAGCACCTCCATCATAAACTTCCAATGAACTTTATCATAAGCTTTTTCAAAGTCCAATTTCAGAACTATCCCTTTGGTCTGTTTAACCCTAAGTTCATGCAATATCTCATGCAAAATCACAACTCCCTCTAGAATGTATCTCCCTGGAATAAAAGTTGTCTGAGAAGCACTGATTAGTTTATCCGCAAACGGCGTGAGCCGCAAAGTAAAAACTTTGGAGAACCACTTGTAATCAACATTCAGGAGGCAGATTGGACGGTATTGGCGAATGTTATTTGCCTCTCTGATTTTTGGAATTAAAGAGATCATTCCATAATTCAGCCTACTTAGATTCAACTCTCCTCTATATAAGGCTTGAAACATTTCTAAGATCAGAAACTTGGTTTCATTCCAGAATTCTCTATAAAATCCTCCAGGAAGCCCATCAGGACCAGGGGCTGAGTTTACATCCATCTCTTTCAGAGCTTTCTCTAGTTCATTAAGAGTGAAGGGCTTTATTAATTCTTGGGCATCTTCATCAGATAACCTCCCTCTCTCATTCCAAAAATTTTCCCCAAGGTCAATAGAGCCAGCTTCTTCTTCCCCAAACAACCCTTTATAAAAACTCTCCACATGATATCTTATCTCCTGAGGTTCTCTAATCTCCCTATCACCCTCTTCTAATGAGAATAAAGTACATTTCTTCCTTCTCCCATTAGCTTTCCCATGAAAAAAACTACTATTAGAGTCTCCTTTGAGAATCCACTTAACACCACCTCTTCTCTGCCATTGAATTTCCTCAAACCTATAGATTTCCTCTAATCTGTCCTCCCATTCATATCTCTGCCCCCACTGGAGATCACTTAAGCTCCCTTGATCAGCCTCTCTATCCAACTCTCTTAGTTTGCTCAGCAGGTCTATTTTGTCTTTTTTGACCTGACTATTCTTATTAGCACCCCAACCTTTACAAAATCTCCTAGTAGCTGACTTAACATCCCTCCAGAAATCCTGAACACCCTGATCCCCTCTTACAGGCCAGCTGTCAACTACCCTCTCTCTAAATCCTTCCTGAGTAAGCCAAGCTAACTCAAACCTGAAGCTGTGATTTTGCTTGAACCTGTGATCTTCAGTATTCAATAAGATAGGACTGTGATCAGACCCCACTCTAGTAAGAGACTCACAGGAAGTTTTCTTATAGAAAAGGTCCCATCTAGGACAAACTAGCACTCTATCTAACACACTCATCACTGGATTTAGCTGCTTATTGGTCCATGTGTTTTTGCTGCCCTTCCTCAAAAGTTCTTTCACCCCATTATCTCTGATAAAATCATTGAAAGAATCCATCCTGGCTTGATTTATATTATCAGAGGATTTTTCCCAAGCAAACCTAATCATATTAAAATCCCCTCCCATAATGAAAGGCTCACTCAAATTTTGTATCTTCTGAGTAAGTTCTGAAAGGAAATCTGTTTTCCTCTCTGGTTGAACTGGACCATATACATTGATAAGCTCCCATTTGAAACCATCACTTCTTGAACTGATCAACATACTAGTGAAGAATTCCCCTTTATCTGAACTTAAAACAACCACATCATCAGTTTGGACACCCACTAAGGTCCCCCCAGAATGACCTTGTGCAGCTGTCCAAACCCACTCATAATGGTGACCCTCACTCAACTCACTTAGCTCCCCTAAGCTAAAATCTGATTTTATTGTTTCTTGTAAACAAATAGCATCCACTATATGCTCCTGTCTTAACTCTCTCAATTGTTTTCTTCTGCCCTCTGTCCCCAACCCTCTGATATTCCAGAATAAAATTCTCATTTTGATTTCCTTGTTTGTGTGCTCCCCAACTCTTTCCCTTTTGACTGCCCATTCTTCCCTTTCCTTGGAGGTTTCCACGGTCCACATCCTCTTCAATAGTTTCAACCTCTCTATTTTCATTGGCCACATTTGCAGGGTTAGTGTCACCCTCCATTTGCCCCTCTTCTAACTTTTCCTGTTCTTTCTGATCCCTCAGTCTTTTTCTTGCAGCCACCAAGGCAGCTTTTGCAACCTCATTAGCTTGGAGTGTGGAGATTGATGCCTTAATGTTATCAACTGAGTCTCCCAACCTAATATTGCTAGCAGAAGCCACCTTTTCTAGAGCAAAATTATCAACATAATTTAAAATAGTAGAGGCTGGATTTTTACCTGAGAATTCATTAAGTCTTTTCTTGACCTCCTCTGCCTTGTCTTGAATTCTACCCTTGTCATTCTTGTTCCTCTCACTTCTACGGAGTGTTGACATCTCACTCTTCTTCTTCTTGGAAGTGGCCAAGCCAACTATCTCATTGTTATCCAGATCATTCTGGATCTGATCCCAATCTATCTCATCATCATCATCTGTATTGGTTGTAGTGTTTGTGCCATCTCTCTTACCCCCTTTGTCAGGTGCAATCTGGTCACTCCCCCCACTCATTGAACCACCTCCCTTGTCACTAGAGGCTTCTACTTTGTCTCCATCCTCCACTTCACCAGCCAAAATGTTGATAGCTGAAACCTCCAACAATTTCTGGGCCCTGCTCTCCACTTTCTTTTCCAAAGCCTCCATTTCTAGCTTTTCAGCCACTCTAGGATCCTCATCATAATCCACCAACTCTTCACTACTCCCCATCTCTCTATCTAATGCTGAGGTGTAGCTCTGTTGTGTTTGAACATGATCTGTATCCATGTTGGCTAAAGAACCATCTCCAAAATTTGAGAGGCCCTCAGAAATTTTTCCAGGGATAAAACTTCCAGTGTCCATTGTTTTTCTCAGACTTTCCCCCTCTTTCTCCTTATCCCCCAAGCTATTCCCAGCTTCATTTTGCACATTGAGTTTCACTGGGTTCATTTGATAATGGGCTTTCTTTTCAGCCCCCTGTTCCGGCCCACGGTCGATCTGGTTACTCCTTCCCCTTCCCCTTCTTCCCTCTCAAAGTCCTCGTCTCTGTCCATGGTGAACTGCAGGAGAAGATCGAGATGGTCAGATGCGCCGCTGCTTCGATGTCGGCGGCAGCCGCACCGGAGGAGCTTGGGCCGTGAGCGGCGCGCTCGGGGGGAGCCGGGGTAACGCATTGAAGAGCGGATCTAGCCGTAGGCTCATGCGGAACGCATGGCGGCGGGGGGTAGCGGAGGTCACCGGCGGTACGCGGGCTCGTTGCCTCCTCCCGCGCTTGTCCAGGGTCGTTTTGTAAATTTTAAATTTAACAATTTCACAAATCCCCCTGAGTTGGATCGCGATCATTGACCCTGATTCAAATTGGGGTCGTTTTGTAAAGTTTTTGATCGAATATTTTCAGAAAGCCCCCTTTTTTTTACAAAGGATCAACCCTGCTTTTATAGAAAGCCATGAAGAGTTTTACAGACACTCTCGACCAAACTTTGGCTGGGAGCACCAGCTCAACAGGTAGACGCCCTAAGACACTAGACTGAAAACGAACTGCTCGCGCACAGACAAGCAATATCAGAAACACACACCCGTGCTAACACCACGGCAAACTGGTAACCACGCCGAAGCCAGCTACTAGAACGTCAAAGACCTAATGATTACATCATCCTCTTCACAGCACCCTTTTTTATTACAAGAAATGGTGCTCCGGTGGTCTGCTCTTCCTCTCTTCCAGGAACTCCTCTATCCATCTCTTGGTCTGCGCCCTCACTGTTGTCAGTAGTTCATCGTCTTCAGACTTCAGTCTTGCCCGCCACTTCTGCAAAAAGGTGTTGATTTTGAACAAGGAGTCAGCTGGGTCATTTAGAAACACCCTCTCCATTACCATTTTGTTTCTAATAATCCACAACACCCACAAAACCGCAACTAAGATGAATAATTTCAGATTATGATCTTTATCATGCATACGCAGCCAGTGATCAAAAAAATCATGGAGGTTTTTTGGCACTCTCTCCCACCCCCGGTCTGTTTTAAGCAGGTCGAAGTAAATTTAGCTATCACACACTCAAAAAGGATGTGATCCGCAGTTTCTAATCTCCCACACACTACACAATTAGCATCTCCTTTCCATTTCATTTTTTTCAAGGCCCCCCCAGACTGGATCCTGTCTTGACAGGCCAGCCACATGAAGATTTTGATTTTCATGGGCAATCTACTTTTCCACACAGCCCTCATCCTCCTGTTGATCACCCCCCGATGTGAGAGACATCTATACATTGATTTAGTGGAGTAGATCCCCGATTTCTCAAACACCCAGATTCCTTTGTCTTTTTTGTTGTTCAAAGTCACCCCCTCGAGTTTGAGTATTAGTGCTACCCAGCTCTCCGCATCTAGATGTGACAGTGGGCGCTTGAAGTCCATCGTCCACTCCCCTTCCCTATAACACTCACTCACAAAGCATTGTTTATTCCTGCAGTACTCGTAGAGTTTAGGGAATATTAATTTCAAAGGTACTTCCTCTAGCCATATGTCCTCCCAGAAGAGGACATTCCCCCCATTGTTCACTTGGAATAACAGCCCCTCTTTAGATGGTGCTTAACTTTGTTCACCCCTTGCCAGAACTGCGAACCCCCCTTGTTGTTGCATATTGCAAAGGATTTCTTGTTCAAGTATTTTTTTTTCAAGTAACTCACAGCACAAGTCCCCCTTCTCATGATTGTAGATCCTCCAGGCCCACTTTAGGAGCAGAGCTTCATTCATTAATCTTGTGTTCACTATTCCCGCGCCCCCAAAGTCCCTCGGTAGGCAGGTGTGTTCCCGTCTGACCATATGGTATTTAAACTTATCTCCCTCATCCCTCAGAAAAATTTGGCTCTAAGTGTGTCCATCTGCTGATGTATTTCTCCATATACATGGAACATGCCCATCATGTATGTTGGCATGCTGCTCAATGCAGAGTTAGTTAAAATGAGTCCCCCCCCCACGTTAGGTTTTTCCCCTTCCAAGGTTGCAGCTTGTTTCTCATCGTCTCCTCGATTCCTTTAAAGGCTCCACACCCCAGTCGTTTGTCACAAATTGGGAAGCCCAGGTACTTCATCGGTAGGCACCCTATTTGGCAGTTCAGCATGTTCGCAACTCTGGTTTCTGTATCTTTGTCCATCCCGAAAGTCACCACCTCGCTCTTATGATAGTTAATTTTTAGAAAGCCCCCTAATACGGCCTGGTCCGACTCCTTCCTCGTCGTCGCCGGCCCGCAAAGTCAATTCCACACGCGACCGCTAGCAACGAACGGTTCTAGCGATCGGCCTCCCACTTGCTGCTCCATATGGGACCCAACATCATTTATAACCGTCTAGCTTTCCACGTTTCCACCCTGACGCATCACCTTCTCCTCTTTCCCTTTCCTTTCTCTTTCTCCCAGATCTGAAGGCGATTTGCCATGGCGCGGTCGTGTTTCTTTCTTTTTTTTTTACTTTTTTCTTTTGTTCAATAAATTTCTACTCCTACAACATACCTTATGTGCACAACTCGTTGTTACAGAAAAATATGCGCACTACTCGTCACAAGTTGTTCTTCAAACAATTTGTGCACACAAGTTGCACGCATAAGTTCTATGCACTCTCGTTTACAGAAAAAGCTATGCACATAACTCGTCATTTATAAAAAAAAAATTATGCACACAACTCGTCGTTAGAGAAAAAAACTTATGCAAACAAGTTGTCCTTCAAACAATTATGCATACAAATTGTACGCATAAGTTCTGCACGCTATCAAACTTATGCTTAAAAATTATCTGACAAAAATTTATTATGCGCAGTTTATGCGTCTAAGTTGTGTGTATAAGTTCTGCACGCGGACTAGTATCAAAGTTGTGCTTAAAATTTATGCATATAACTTGTTATTACGAAAAAATTATGTGTATAAATTGTTGTTACGAAAATATTTATGTTTATAATTTATCATGATAAAAAGTTAGACACATAAATCATTTTGCAAGAGTTGTGTCGTGCGCTATGAAAGTTTCTTTTCAAAAAGAAAATACTATTAAAAAAAGAATAGTGTGGAAGAAAAACTAGACTAATAAAAAAAGAAAAAAATACTTACGTAGTTGTGACCGCGTGTAGTAGCTGTCGGAAAATCGACCGTCCCGCGCGGCCGATCATTAATTAGCAAGCCCCGAAACCAGAATAGCGGGCATGCGTTCCGCGCGCACGGTCCCGCCGGGGCTCCCACGTCGGGTCGCCGCCCTCACACGTTTCCTTTTTTTCTTTTTTTTCTTCATCCAACACAAATTTTTTTGTATAAGTTATGTGTATAATTCGTCGATACAGAAAAAATATGCGTATAACTCGTCATTTACAAAAAAGTTATACGCACAAATCATCGTAGAGAAAAAAAATTATACACACAAGTTATTCTTCAAGCATTTGTGCATACAAGTTGTACGTATAAGTTATGTGCGTCATCAAACTTATGCTTAAAAATTATCTAACAAAAATTTATATTATGTAGTTATGCGCCGAAGTTGTGTGTATAAGTTTCAAAATTAAAAAGAAAAAACTGATGTTTGAAAAAAGTTGGCATATAAACTATTTTTTTAAAAAAATTGTGCATACAAGTTGTATGCATAAGTTCTGCACACGAGCTAGTGGCAAATTTGTGCTTAAAATTTATCTGATAAAAATTTATAGTTCGAAGTTATGCATCAAAGTTATGTGTATAAATTATGATATTCCAAAAAAGAAAAGTTGCGGAATTTTCATCTTTCCTAAAAAGAAAGTGGCGCGGGTAGGAAGGAAATGTGCAGAATCGATCGTTTGCAACGCTGGTTCGTTAATTAGCAAGCCCCGCGGGACAACGCGCAACTGTTCTGGTGCGGCACTGCGGCTACGGTGGGGTGCTAATGCTAGCTCCGCCATGAGAGGTGAAACAGAGCTTTCCCCCATGAAATATGCTCTGGTTGAGGATCCAGCAAGCATTACAGAGTGGAGGGGGACGAAGTCAATCTCTGTTCCTCCTCTTCACTCGCAGGCAGATAACTGAATGCTGGCTGCTCCTTTTGCAACTGCAGGAAAGCTCGCCGTGCACGAGCGCCATGGGTGTCATGCATTGCTTGTCGGGGATCAGGATCTTGGACGAGTTGCCGTTGCGACACGAAGGGGATGGATCGTTATTCAGCTGTCTGAACATAGTTGCAGGGCATGCTATGCACAGGCAAGCGTATGCTGAAGAATCGGCAAGAACTGGTCAGATTGGACAGGCAATCTGCTTGTTTGGCGTGTGTTACTCTGGAGTTAGCACTTCGAAGTGCATTCGAACAAATGGCTAGCCATTTGTCTGATTTTGGTAGAGGTCCGGTGGGTGGAGAGGGTCCCAGTATTCTGTTAATATTCAAAACAAAAAGTATTGCGTTAATATGTGCTTGCAGAATTGCAGTTCTAATTTTTTTTTTCCTGATAACAATGGCTAGCCATTTGGCTGATTTTAAGCTTCAGAGATACTTGATTGTTGTTTCAGCTCTGTGAACAACACCTAAGCTGGAAATTAATAGAGGACCTACACCTACCTACACTAAGTACTCTCTAAATCATTGGAGAACATAATCTGATTAATTTATGGCAAAATGATACAAGAGGAACTAAATTGCAGTTATTTAAGTGACCCATAAAGCTCGACGCATTCAGAAAAGAAGGCAGTACTTGCATCACATTTCTCACGTCCTCATTGCAGCACAAAGTACGGCATTGCTTAGTGGCAAACGAAATGCTAGTAGGCCAACAGTACCAAAGCACACGCAACTTTCACACCGAGGCTAACACTAACTATAGCTCATCAGGTATTCTAATTGCAATCATGGAGCTGGCAAACGCTTTGTCCCATACAGGCGGAGGAAAGCCAGGCCTAAAGAGTGGAGGGCTGTCTGCACCGTGTCCCCGCCTTGTTGACCCCTTGATGCGGATCCGACGGTCGCGATCCGATCCCGATTCACCGAGATGCGCCGGCTGTTAGCAACCTCGAAGTGCATGTTTGCATGGTGGGATCGAAATAATCTTGATCGTGTTTTGTGATGTCTCGTTGCTTAGTGTTATCTTTGTTGATTGAGCCGCCATTTGGAGCTGGAGGTCACTATCATATATATATTGAGGCATTGAGCCTAGATGAAGCCCATGGAAGACACATGGTTATCCCGGGTTAATCCGGACACTTTAATCATAAGCTTTTAGTAGTGATGGTGACATGTTGTTTGGAGGATATATTCACTATGATGTCTGTGACTAATGAGATAATTCTTCATCGGCACAATATCTTCACAGTTTGAATTATCTCGGACGAAACGAGCCAATTGGCAGGTTATATAAGCACGTTGGTGTATTAAGGGTTTTTCCTTGTTTAGACTATTCTCCTGGATACCTAGTTTACTCCCTTCGTCCCAGAATATAAATACTTGTTGACTTTTATTGATCATGTTTGACCACTCGTATTATTAAAAAAATTACAAAAATATAAAAACAATTATGATATACTTAAAATATACACAATGATAAAACATGTCATAACAAAATAAATAATATTTTCACAAACTTTGAATAAGATGAGCGGTCAAATGCGATCAACAAAAGTCAACGAGATTTTAGGACGGAGGGAGTAACATAGAACAATAGGAGACAACTTTGTGAAGGAAAAAAGCGTAATGCCGATAGCATGATGGCTGAGAACTCGAACATTCACCAATTGGTGTATCGGAAGGTGCAATATTGTGGGATCAAACAATGTGCGGAACCCCAATCTTAGGCCACTTGTGTGCACCGCGATCGGAACACGGATAGTTTTTTCACCATTGGCGTAGCAAATTCAATGAACGCCTTGAGGGACGGAGTAGTGTTCAAGTCAAAGTAACCAAAAGAGAACACCTCAAAACCAACAAGAAAGTATCGGGACGCTAAGGTTGGGTCGTCCAATGGCAGCTCATCTTTTCACACGGATTTGTGATCGAGATCTCAATGTGGGCTGCACACACTCCGACCTGTATGGGCGCAAGAGCTCTCCCCTTTGAGTTCTTGTACGGACCAATGGAGGTACATTTGCATCCCTTACGTACCCCGTAATCCTGTTGAAATTCAGAGTTCTTTACACTATCTCAGTATGAACTGGAGCAAGAGTTCCAAGATAACCAACATACTCTAATGATGATGGGATTAGAAGTTACTAATGCATGTATATTAGTATACAGAGGAGGCACTTGTACTCCGAATACTTTAGTTTGCTCTATGAATTTGCAGGATAATATATTCCAAGTTGTTTAACAGCTTCATCTTAGCCTGTATATAAAAACCAGTGCCACCACCAGCGATGCCAAGCAAGCTCTCACTTCTCCGAGCGAGCAAACAAAGCAGCCGCAGAGCCGAGCAACTCCAGGTGCCGGCAAAGAGATCGAAGTCAGCATGGGCAACAGCCTGCGGTGCTGCCTGGCCTGCGTGCTCCCCTGCGGCTCCTTCGACGTGATCAGGATCGTCCACCTCAACGGCCACATCGAGGAGTACACCCGCCCGGTCACCGCCGGCGAGGTCATCGCCGCGCACCCCAACCACGTGCTCAGCAGGCCGTGCTCCCAGGGCGGCGCGCGGCGGATCCTGATCGTCGCGCCGGACTCGGAGCTGAAGCGAGGGTGCTTCTATTTCCTGGTGCCGGCCTCGTCGGTGCCCGAGAAGAAGAGGAAGCCGCAGCAGAAAAAAGCACGGCCGCAGAAGACCGCGCCGAGCGCTGCTGTTGCTGATAAGGAGGTGAAGAAGGACAACGGTGACAAGTACCTGGCAGAGGTGTTGTCGGAGGGCAAGGCCAGCCTGAAGCGCCGCCGGAGCGGCCGTTCCACTGTGTGGCGGCCGCACCTTCAGAGCATCCTGGAAGAGGATGCGAATGACTCGTGACGTGAGATCCACATCTCTTCACGCTTTCAGCTCACATAGCTGTTTCCTCCTCCTCTCTTTCTCATGTAAATAGCCATGGTGGCTGCGCATGGTGTGCACCATGTACGTCTGATCCTTGAGTTTTTAGGTGAGAGGCAACCTCACATTTTGCCTCTCTGTTTTGCTCCTTCTGCTAGATTTTTGGCTCTCAGCACTTCCGGTTAAAGTTTTGAAGTCGGTGAGAGTTACCGAATAGGTTGTGAAGGAGAAACAGGGATCAAGACTCTTGATGTACGCCTATTGAAATGGAATGTGTGATTTGAGCTTGAAAAGTTCAGTACAAGATCCATGTTTTGTGTTTGTTCAGTCATTTGAGCTGGAAAAGTTCAGTACAAGATCTATGCAGGTCTCAGTTTCAGGGTTGTAGTTTGACAAATTTGTATGGTAAAATTGATGAAAATTTTCCATATTAATCACAGATCACAGATTAGCAACGCCTGGTGTTTGATTCCTTTTTTTGAAACCGTGTTTGGTTTTCTTTCTGAAGCAAAATGTAGAAAACAGATGACATTTTAGAAGTTTACACTTAAAAGGGGCACACTGGGAGACATTTGTAACTGCTAGAAAACGAGGGCAATTTGAAGATGATCGATAAACTGACGAAACTCATGTAGTTTAGTAACTTTTACAGAAAGGTGGAGATCCAACATTTACAACTGCTGCAGTTAGCATTAGACGCTTGAGGTTCTTGCGTGCCCATCAGTGCCACACCTTGTTGTAATCCAATTGCTAGTGGGATTCTAGATGCAAGATGAGCTTGTGCAGTGCCAAAACACCTTGTGCCTCCTCAATCTGCCACATTACTACAGATTATCGATGATCTACTTGTGTTTAGCAGCAACTTGGGTGCTCAAGGGTGTGTTGGTTTGCTAGTGAAGGACTACATGCTGAATTTGATACCGATCGACGACAGCTAAAATCACTACTCAGGTTGATGTTGATGATGGTATAGAGGTTCTATGAGAAAAATACAATTTAGAACAGTGCACAAAAACCATCTTGTTGTCCATATGAAAAAGTGCTTGGAGTCCTTTCCCCTCCCCCATCTTCTAAAAAAAGCTTGATATTATGCACATTCCTGATGTATTTTGAATTCCTTGACAAAAAAAGAATTGATGCTGTGTAAAAACAAATTCATTGAACCCACATGCTGAGTGCTTCTCTTTAAACACTTTGAGGTTCAACAGCTTATTGTCCTCCTGCCTTTTGGTATGTCATAATATCACAGATGATTCATCATAAACATATACAAGGGGCACTACACATAAATCACATGCATAGTCGCACTAATCCAAATTATTTCACAGAGAGCACATCTATTTCAACGGACTGCTGTACACAAGATCCACTCCTCCACAAAAGTTCAACAGACTGCATGCTTGACCCTTTATGGTGAGATTAGCATCAATTGGGTTGATCTCAGATCTTCTGGTTCTAGCTGCAAGAAAAAAAGGCTGAAAAGCGTTAGTGAAAAATGTTGTACACAAGTTGCTGGTGATGAACAAAACAAGTTGCTGGTGATGAACAAAAGGTTTTTTTTTAATTTTTTACCTTTTTAAAAAAAATTATATTAAAAACCCGTCGTAAATTTTTTTTGCACCAGGTGACCCTTTTGGCCGCGCCTAGGGACGTGGCGCGGCAGGTAGCCTCTGCCGCGGCGGGGCCGGTGGGTCAACCACGCGGTGACGTGGCCTAGGCGTTGCCGCGCCACATGCAGCGACGCGGCAGCGCTGCCGCGCCACGCCGCCTGGCGCGGCAGCGCTGAGTCAACAGCCGCAGCGCGACTTCCCTTCCTTCCTCCTCCTCCTTTCTTCCTACTCAGGCCCGACCTGCACCTCCACAGAGCGCCGCCGCCGGCCGCCGCCCCCCGATTCCACCCCCAAATCCGTCGATTTAGGGTGGGAAAAGTGGGGGAAATCGATCCCCGCAACTTTGGGAAGGTATTGCCCCACTTTTCTCTCTCGTTTACCGTTTGATTTTGGAGATCGAAGTTGATTTAGGTGACCTAGGGTTAGGTATAGATTATTCAAATTTAGACCCATTGCAATTTAGCTTAGTGTAAATGATGATTAGTTCATACGTAGTAGTATCTCTGCCCATGTTATTGACGTGTAGAACATGTTGCATGTTTCGATTTAGTGTTGTTTATGGTGTAAATATATAATGTACATGATGATATGTGAAGGTACATGGTTGCATGTTTATTAGTGGGAAAACATAATAATTTTGACAAATAATATAGTATGCTTGGATTGTTTGTTAGGTGTGTTTGTTATTGACACTAACATTTAGGAGTTTTTCACACTCACCCTAGTTATTCACACTCATCCTAAACCGTTAGGAGTTTTTCTATTCACACTCACTCTAGTGCGACACACACTAGTGTTTGTTATTGACAATCACATTTAGGAGTATTTGTTATTGACACTCACATTTAGGAGTGTTTATTAGGCATTTTTATTTATAAAAAGTGTAGTTCAATTATATGTAGTTATGAGACATCAGGTTCATGAAGTTGTTTAAATTTTGTAGATGAATTGTTTAGTTCGCATGTTTCATGGGGGCATAGTTAAAGAAAATAGAGAGTTTGAGAATATGACAGGGGTAGTGGAAATATTTGATGGTCCGCCAACCTTTAAGGATTTAGTTGATTGTGCAATAGTGAAGTATGGAGTTGGATTGCATGAGGTGACATTTAGAGGTTGTTTTGATTGTGAGAAGGCTAGAGCTCATTATGTTTTCATGAGCTTGTCTAGCGAAGGAGATTGGAATCGGTATAAGAAGGTAGTTGGCCAAGTTAATGTGTCATGTATGGAGGTTGTGTTACATATTACTCGTGGACCTAGTGGTAATGTTAACATGAATGAGGAAGTCCCGTTGGAGGTTCATAATGGCACACAAGAGTCTACAATCGTAGAGGACGACTTTGGTTCGGGGGAACCTCGTCAGGAGCTTGGGATGTTGAATGATGATTTCCCGAACGATTGTTTTGAGTGGGAAGAAGAAACCATGGACGAGGATGATTTATCTGACAGCTCTGAAGAAAGTGAGTCTGAAGATGAGTCTGATGAGGAGGATGTGGAAGTGCAAATAGATGCCAATGCAGAAGCGGCTGAAGCACTCCTTGGTTTGCGTGTCGTTGACGTGGAAAGTGTTGAACATGATGATGTTGGAGGGCCACATACAATCGTGCCAAGAGAAGTGCACATAAGTAGGCCGCCGGTTCACACTAGAATCGGTGACAGTGGACAAGAAGTACCTAGGCCGCCCTTGAACACTAGAATGAGTGATAGTGATCAACACAACCTAGCTCAATATGATGTTGTGATCCCTTCTGTTCGCAATGATAGAGACTTAAGCAGAATTGATAGAGCCATTTGTGACTCTACTATGTTGTTCACGGAAGGATTACCGTTTACTATGCAGCCTGTGATACGTAAGGGAATGACATTTGACTCACTTGAGGAGCTGAAGTTTTTCTTAGCTGACTACACAGTGAAGCATTATAGGCCTTTCACTGTTGTCCATTCGGACAGGAATCTTAGGTATGAAGTCATGTGCAAGCAAGGGTGCATGTGGCGAGTATGGTCACGCCTGCAAAGAGAGACAGGGAAATGGAAGATTACATCTGTTTCGGAACCTCACACATGCCGTTCTAGTCAGGTGAAAGGAGTTCATGCACAACTGACAGCTACGTACATTGGAAGGCGTATCTTAGGCCTTGTTCGTGCTGATAGTGATGTGACGGCCACTAGTCTCATCGAAACCATATTGCTTTTCTCAGGATATCGTGTGAAGTATTCTAAGGCATGGCGGGCTAAGCAACATGCTATTGCTCTGCTTTGGGGTGACTGGAAAGAGTCGTATGCACAAATTCCTAGGGTCTTGAGGGCCATGAGCCACTACAATCCAGGGGTGAAATGGTTCCCTTACTTGTCCGGGTTGCGTGTTTGTGACGGTTGTGTTTTCAAACCCGTCCTACTACGGGTTTTTTGGTGCTTTCCACAATGTGAAGTGGCTTTCCAACACTGTCGTCTGATGATACTTGTAGACGGAACCTTCTTGACCGGCAAGTATAGAGGTACACTCATGATGGCAATTGCTGTAGATCCTGAACAACAGCTTGTGACTTTAGCTTTTGCCTTGGCCGAGAGTGAGAACGACGACAGTTGGTAATGGTTCATGAGGCTCGTTCGCATTAACATACTTGGTCGAACGCGACAGGTATGTATGATCTCAGATCGGCACCATGGCCTCATAAAATGTGCGAGTGAGCACATGGATGGTTATCCACCACTTGTTCATAGGTGGTGCATGAGGCACTTTGCCGCCAACATGTGGCGTCGGCAAAGGAATAAGGAGGTAATAGGAAAGTTGAAGTTACTATGCTCAGTACATACTGAGGACAAATTTGAGGAACTATACAAAGACTTAGAGAAGGACTTAAATGAGGCTGCTAAAGACTGGTTGGAGTTTGAAATGCAGGATAAGGACAAATGGGCCCAAACGTATGATGAGGGAGGTATGCGTTGGGGTATTATGACAACAAACTATGCTGAAAGTGTGAACAACATATTTAAGGGGATCCGAAGTAGACCCGTATCTGGCATTATTGAATACTCTTTTGAAAAATGCAACGCATATTTTGTGGAAAGATGGCGGAAGGCACGTGATCAGTTGCATAACGGGTTTAAAATAGGATCATTTGCAGATGACAAGCTGTATGATGCTGGTTTAAGATCTGTGAACCAAGAAGCTGAAGCATACAGGCCAGATAGAATGATTTATTCTATTAGAGGTTCCGCAACTACTAATGTCGGAGGGGAGAGTCATGGGGGTCGACACTATAGAGTGGACCTTTGGTACGGTGCTTGTAGCTATAACGGTCCTCAATTGTTGCATCTTCCTTGTTCGCACTTGATGACAGCATGCACGGCTAGAGGTGTAGACTATCAAAATCCCATGTTCTTGTCTCCTTTGTTCTCTAGAAAACACACTATTAAGATTTGGGAATCGAGCTTTGAGCCCTACCTTGATCCGTCTCAGTGGCCCGAATATGATGGCCCTGAGTACGTGCCACTGCCATCTTTGAAGAAAAAGAAAAAAAGGTAGGAGGCAAAAGAAGCGTTTGAAAGGAGACATGGACGAGTGTCAAGGAAGGCTTGCCGCTGATTATGACTTCAGTGATTTTGAAGTTGATGGGGACAAGACAACCTATCTTTGCTCAAAATGTCACAAGTCAGTTAAACAGTGTAAGTGCCGGAAAAAAAATCAAAGGGGGAAAAATCAACAAGGACAAATATGAGCAAGGGTGCTTCGAACTCAAGGGTAGCTGTCGAGGTAGTATGTTTGTAGCAAATAAATTATAAAATTATGCATCTTATATTCTTAGACACTGTCCTCTGCTGATATTGCTTTTTTACTTAACTTCATATTTTGGAATTTTTTTACTAACTACATTTGAATTCTTTTTTCAGGATGGCTCACCCAGTGTACCCGCTCCTTGAGGCTGCCTATGATAGCAGCCATCGTGCACACCTTATTACCGACCTCCACGAGGTATTTACATAATGTTGGTCAATTCGTTGCATTGGCCATCTTTTTTCATTACACAATGTTGATGTTGGTAATTTTATTTTTTTTCAGGACTTGAAGCCGTTGAGGGTGCGAGAGCATTGTCCACTTCCTTGGGACGAGCGATACGCCCCGTACTTGGCTAGAGTGGGGTTCTTGGACATTGCTCTTGTCGTGGTTCGTGGGCTTCCTATGATGGACGGGCCACTGTTGTCAGCATTGGTGGATCGATGGCGTCCGGAGACTCACTCTTTCCACCTACCTAGCGGGGAAATTACAGTCACCATGCAGGATGTGGGCATGATACTTGGTCTTCCACTCGAGGGGCTGCCAGTGAGTGGGATCATTCAGAGTGTTGGTTGGTGTGACATGGTGGAGTTACACATTGGGGTGAGGCCACCAGATGCTGATGAGGGGGATGCGTCGAAGAAGACCTACGGCGTGAACACGGTGTGGTTGAGGGAGCACTTCATCGTATGCCCCCTGGAGCTGCACCTGCTGTTGTGGAGAGGCACGCTCGTGTTTGGCTGTGGCACTTTGTGGCCACGTTCTTGCTACCTGATGCAACCGGAAACACGGTGTCTTGGATGGTTCTGCCACTTTTGGTTCAGGAATGGGAGAATATCCGTTGCTACAGTTGGGGTTCGGCGGTTTTGGCATGGCTGTATAGACAGTTATGTGATGCCTGTAGGCGCAGTGGACAGGACCGTATTCCAGTAGGTCAACCACACTGTGGACCTGTCGAGGTATGTAGAAAACTATTTTTTTTGTTCGTACTTCAATTACATGATATTGAGTTCTGACTTGTGCATTTTTGTGGTTTTGGTTGCAGCCATGGAATCGACAGGATTCTCGTCCCACATTTGGATATGTGTGGAAGACGGCTACAGCGGTACGTGGTCCTCCAGCTAGGAGATACAAGTTCTACACGAACGAGTTGGATTGTCTTACCCAGACACAGGTAAAAAATCATACCCGACGGTCTTTGTTCATTTTCAAAATTTATATTCCTGAAATATTCTCTAAGCATCCTCTCTTTGTGTAGGTGGAGTGGCTACCGTACAACCGGGACTTTCCTGAGCACGTCCAGTTTTCAGACATGTGCTACAGAGACAGACTTTTGTGGAGGTCCACAGTGCCGCTTATCATATACTATGTTGTTGAGTGGCATTTGCCTAACAGGGTGCTACATCAGTTCGGGAGGGTCCAACCGTCGCCTCCTGACTTTGTATCGACTGTCCCGGCGTTGCACAAGTAAAAATTCTACTCTATGGAACTTTCATTTTTCGAACTTGGCATATGTTTGCTTCTAAATAATGTGACAATCAACATGGTATTTCAGGGTCAACAGGCAAAAAAGGTACAAGGAGAATGATTGGAGGGTGAAGCATGCATAGTACTTGGACCTTTGGAACAATCGGCAGAGGATGGATCCTCAAGACGGCCCTGCTTGGCGTGCTGGACCACATAGGGAGTACCTTCGGTGGTACCACACCTCTACAAGAACAAGGATCAAGCCAGCTTTGACGGACGAGCACATTGAAGATGCCCCCTCCGACTCGGACGACGACATAGCGGATGAGTACGATACCCTGACACGTGTGGGGACACAGCCTGAGCGAGCACCTCTACACGACTACTTGGTAATTTTATTCCCTCTCAACTTTGTTTTATCAATTCATTTTTGCAAAATCTATAGCTTGACATGTATTTTTTAGGGACAACAACTTGCAAGGCTTGCAAACGAGGCAGGAGTGGCCATGGAACATGCAAGTGCATCCGAAGGTGGAGCCCTTCGACACTTTGCTGAGGTAGCATTACTTTCCACATATTTTCTGTTTTGCCGTTGAGTATTGAGTACGTACTCAATTTATACCAAATTCATGGTGCAGAGGGTTCGAAGAAGTTGCAGACGTATGGCAATGAAGTTGAACTGCATGTCGGCCCCAGATGTTGCCCACGGCTGCAATGGCCAAGGCACTTCTTCTGGATCACGTCGTACTCCGGTCCACCACGGGGCAAGAAGCATGTCACGGACCCCATCTCGTACCAGTGCTCCCACACTGTCGGGTCAAGTTGCTGCTAGTGCCAGCCGTGCTCGTGGTAAGGAAATCGTCACCCCAGAGCCATGTGATGAGGAGCATGGAGACTCCTCCAGTGAGGATGCAGACCCCACGTACGAGTCAGAGATTTCGATGGACGAGCTCTTTGATGCCCCACATCCTACTCAGACACAAGGACAGTCGAGCCAGGAAAATGAATCTAATCACATTTACGTATACGTCGTTCATTCTTACTAGAATCATGTTGGTTCCTATCGCCTTTGAGATTTTCATGTTGCAGGCTCGTGCACCTCCTGCCAAGAAAGCCCGCCGCCATCGTGCTCGTGACCAAACTGATATTGGTAGTGCCAATGTGTTGGACAAATCTTCAGCCCCGAGGATCAAATCTGCCGCCGTCGTTGATGTTGTGGCCTATGTATGAAGTTTGTGTATGTTCGACTATGTTAGAATTGCTTGTGATGTTGAACTATGTGTGAAGGAGTCGAAACAAATGTTGAACTATGTTGAACTTACGGTGGATGTTGCTTGTGGTGTTCGATGGCTTCTGTGTTAGAATGTGAAGTTGAATGGTTGTTGTGGCTGTTTGTGATGGTCAATGGCTGTTTTGGATTGCAAATGAAGGTTGTTCGATGGCTTGAAGTAAATGTTTTTTGCAGGTTTGTCGGAAAGAAGAAAGGGGCAACAGATACCTCAAGAAACAGATGTTCGAGTTTACTGCCCAGCTTTGTCGCGTCGTGCCGCCTGGCGCGGCAACGTTGACACCTCGCGCCAAGGGTGGTGGCGCGGCAAACCAGGGAACCAGGGAACTACGCGAAAACAAGTGTACCAGGCTTGCCGCGCCATGCGGCCCGGCGCGGCAGCCCTGGCACTTCAAGTAAAATTCCAGTCTTGCCGCGCCACCATGAATGGCACGGCAGACACGAGTTGCCGCGCCGGGTACTTGGAATTCTATTTTTTTCGTGGTTTTGTATTGGTTCAGGCACAAAATAAGCGCGGCAGCTTGTTTCTGCTGCGCCACTTGCGTTGGCGCGGGAGATTGTTACTGCCGCGCCACGCGGGAAGGCGCGGCAAGCATGGCCCCACACTCCGCCGCGTCGCCTGGCCCACGATGACGTATGGTTGACGTGCACATGCCATCCTTTGCCGCGCCAGAGGTTGTGGCGCGGCAGGTGCGAGCCACCGCGTCGGCCCTTAGACTTTATTCAAATTATGGTTTAAATATGTGATTTGGATTTTATGGATTTTATTTGGATTTATTTGAGTGGGTTATGAATTTGAATTAATTCAAATTCAAATATAAAGTTTAAACTTATATTCAAACTATTTCACAAACCCCCCTCACTATCTTGGGCCAGCAGTCCGTCTTCAAAGTCCAACCAACCTCCTTCTATTCCTAGCCCATGATCAACCCTTCACCCCGGCCTTTCCTGTTTCACCCCGGAACCGGCCCAACGCGGCCCGTCTTACTCACCTCGCTGCTGCGTCGATGACGAGTGTGACCGCCACCGGTCTTCCCCTTCGTCTCGGTCGGTCAAGGCCGCAACAACCCGACCTCCCTTGCGCCGCCACGCGCACGCACCGCACCAGGCCAGGGGACAGGCCCCCAACCACACCTGCGGCACGGACGTCGAGCCAGCCTGACCCCGACGCGCTCCACCCCGCACTTTTACTCTTTTGCCCCTGCGCCATGACGAGCCCGAGCGCCCGCCAGCCATTCCAGCGCCACCACGTCGACCTCCACGCCACAGCGGCCAATGGAAGCTACGCCGAGACCCTTTTGCCCTTCACCTCGACGTACTCGAGCTTCTAAGCCCCCGGGCGAGGCCCCTGTTGCAAGGCAACTCGCAATTGGGGTTTCTCCCCTTTGGTGCCCCTGTTTCGCCGCCGAGAAGGGAAGAGAGGGGAGAAGAAAGAGAAGAGGGAGAGAAGAGAAGGAGGGGCACGCTTCACCACCGCGCCACCTCGCTGCCGCCGGAGTTGTAGCCGCCAAAGCTGATCGGGTCGTGGGAAGAGCTGTCCACGTCGAGCCAGAAGCCAGAGCAAAGGAGAACGCCGCCGCATCGACTCGCCACGCCGCCGAGGACTTCACCGCCGCTTCACCAATGCGGACTCCACTGCAACGTCTTCACCTACGCCCCAACGTGAGCCCCGCACCGGCCTGCTTCTTCCCTTCCTCCCTTGGTCTTCCTATGTTGCCGGGAGCGCACCCCTGCGATGCGCCGGCCGACCTTTGTGTCGTGCCCATTCGCGAGCCGCCGCCGTAGCACACCCCAGTGCCGCACCGGAACTCGCCGTTCCTCTTCGCCGTGTTGACGCGCTTTTGTGACCGGCCTTCGTGCCGAGGGACCTTCTGCAGGGAACGCTGCCGCCGCCGCTGTTGCGCCTCGCCGCGGACTCGGCTCGCCGGGCATTCGCGCGCGTTGGCCGGCCATGTCGCGGCCAGGCAAGGCCTGGGCGTGCTCATGTGCCCTGGTAAGCACACCCTCGTGCTAAGCCATGCCATGCTGGGCTTCTGGTCATTGTGCGCGCCGCTCTACTGCTGTTTCTTCTTGCGCCACTGCTAACACGTCGCCGCCGTCCGTCGCCGCGTCGTGCCCGGTGCACTGATGCGCTGCGCGCCTACACGCGCGCGTGAGCCGGTTGCTGTCGCCGTGCCTATGCGTGCGCGCGCGTATGCATCCGAGTCCCGGGCCCCCTAGCGCAAGGACAGGTGCTGCGCGAGGCCGAGACCGCTGCTGTCGCCGCTGCCGCCGCGTCACCTCTGTGTCGCATCGAGAGCGTCGCCGTACCGCGCCGCGCCGGCCAAAGAGCTCACCCCCAGGGCTATGGCTGCACCAATAAAGTCGCTGGGTCCTAGTGGTCACTGGTACCCGCTCGCACGAGCTCCGGAACCACCATCGTCGCCGGATGCCATACACCGTCACCGTCGGGTGCGCGCCGAGACGCGCGAGGACGGCAAGGGGATGCCACGCACCCCAGAATAGTTCGAGGGTCTCCACCAGACTTCTCCGGTGCGGGACCGCAGGAGTAATGGGCCGACCGGCCTGCCGAAGCCCACGCGGCCCTTTTTCTTTTTCCCGGTGAACTCCGAATTTAATCCAGGGTGTTTCCTTGGACTTAGCTCGGTTGGCCCACTAGGCTGAGTCTAATGGGCCTAATTCGGCCCACTAACACTTTCGGCCCAATAACGGCCCACTAACCCTGCTGCTGACGTCACGCCTATGTCATGCTGACGTCATCACTATTTTCAAAATAGAAATCCCTTTTCTGTTTTATAAATGATTTTGGAAATTAATTTATAAAATCCTTTAACCTTTGAAAATTCATAACTAATTATTTATAACTCCGAAAAATATGAAACCAGTTTCATTATTTTTCTAAAAATGAGACGGTGCTGTTTGTAGGTAGTTTGGTTCTGTTTGAATCTTTTAAAATTGGGTTTCTTTGGATTTATGTTTAGTTGTTTGCCGGTAATTTAGTGTCTCGTATCTCGTGCTGCACAGACCCGAGCTACGTCCAGGAGGAGGCCTACGACCCCGACTTCAACCCAGACCAGGACTACGGACACCAGCCAGGTGTCATGTCACTCCCAACCATTTAGATCATATGCATGCTTTAGATGCTAGTGCTTAATTACTTTTGATGCATGTTTTTTTTAAATTGCATAGACAATTGATTAGCCATGCCTTGTAATTGTTTACCCTGTCCTTGGAATACCTACTTTTGGAACTAGCTACAGACCCCTAGCTAGTTCCCCAGCTTTATTCATCCATATATTTTACCCTTAGTTATGGATGGATCTCAGGTTTGGACCGGGGTTGGGATACCTCGGAACTCTTGCGTGTGTTTTGGGTGAGTGTGTATCCTTGACGTGTTACCGCGGGAGCGAGCCGCTTTGGTTACTTGTGAACGCCTGTCTAGGGGAGATGCGACCTGGCCTCTCGCCCTAGCGGCGTGTCGGACGGTTGGAGTTGGTGAGTGCTCGCTCTTGCAATTAAGGACCGATCTACAGTTTAACCGTGATCTTTGGGCTATTTACGTGCAAACCGTTCGCCTTGTTATGGGCGGGGTTCGGTCCGAGAACTAGTATGTGGATGGCATCCAGCCTGTAGGTGGACCGGTGTGGTCGTGTGACGGGGACGGGTATTACCCCCCGAGTAGACGTCGCCCCGGCTTCTCCGGGGATGGTTTCACAGCTTCGAGGCCCTGCTAGCAAGTTTCGTGCCCCAGCCAGGACGAGTCAGGCTCGGAGAGGCAGGAGAGTGCCGTCCACTGCTAGGTCTCCAGCCGTTAGGTAGAGAGGTGGATCGGGGGCACCCGATTCTGCTCTTCTCGGCGGGTCTAGTTGTACAACCTCTGCAGAGCGTTAAACCTATAGTTATAGTCCGTGTCCATTGGTATGGACAGCCCACGGGTCTGTTACTCTGGCTAGTCTCTTCTTGTGCTGCTTTCTCCCCCCTGTGTGTGTGTGAGCCCGGCTTTGTGCCGTTGAGACGTGGGGATAGGAGTTGGTGACCTCACGTAGCAGATGAGAGTGGGATGCTGTATCTTGGTTGAGATCCAGTACTTGGTGTTCTTTCCTTGTTGGGGTGTTGACCCCGGAGGTGTTGTCCTCGGAGGTGTGGATCTCCTCGGAGATGGAGACCTCCCGGCTATTCTGCTTACCTTGATGTTGCTACCGCTACTTGCATAACCTTCTACAGTCATACATAGGATTACTCATGCATATTAGAATTATTCTCTTTTTGCTTATGCTCTTTGTTGGGAAGCTGACCTGACCTACTCGCTTATCGAGTAGATGACGGGTTTTCAGACCAGGAGCCTGTCACACCCGATTTTTCAAAGAAAACCAAGTGATAACTATATGTATGCCAGGATCTAGTTTCATACATATAGTGACATCATAGTGAATAATAGAAACAATATCACGTAAAGAAAGAGAGATTATCAGAGATTTACAGCGGAATCCTGGGGAAGCAAAGGCTCCAACTTCACAGGCAAACGACTGGGGGTTGCGTACGCCTAGCACCATCTTCTGGACATCATACACCCTCTTCTTCTTCTTCTGAGCAGCGGTTAGCAAGGGTGAGTACACTTATGGTTGGTACTCAGCAAGGCCACGAAAATTAACCAGAAAGCAAATTAAAGTCCATCTTTAAGTATATTAATCATGTGAGGGTCCAGGCCGCTCTTGACTGTGAGCACGACTGTTATAACAGTTTTACACTCTGCAGAGGTTGTACACTTTCACCACAAGTCGCGTAAAAGTTCCGAAGAACTTTGAACCCAACCATGCTGTGCAAAAGTAGGCACAATACCACACTTCCGAGGTGTGGTTGCATAGGGACGCTACGAGGCCTTTACAAAGAGTCCTCCAATGTGTATTAGTCCATAGTAGCACGTCTTAGAGGCTATCTTTCGTACCCTCCTTCTACTCTCGGACCAGGTTAGCCTAGAATAGCAATTCCGTTCCAATACCTGTCCAGAGTAGAAGAGTCATAAAAGCATTCCTCCGTACCACAAGCTACCATGACCAATAGCCACACAAGACTTCCCTAATTAATTAGCCAAGACAGAGCCATATGTCTTGTGGTTGTACTATTTTCCTGGGTGGTTCTCCATGTTCCAATTAATTCATAGTATTCTTGTTTAAATCATAGGTAGAAGGATGGTTAGGGTCACTTGCCTTTCTCAACAAAAAGCTACTCTTGCTCTTCTGCTCTTGCTCTCTTCATCTTCAGGACTTCTGATCAGCAGCTCGATCTTCTACTCGAAGCAAACATCGAGCAGAACATGCAGAGCAGACAAACAAGAACAACTAAGAATAATACACCAAGCAATAGAGGCTTTAAAAGAGAGCAGGGTTTGGTTCTAGGACTGCGAACGCAAAAACACTCGAGACTATCAGGAGATTTGGATTATATCACACAAGGCTATGTGCTTGGTATATTTTTAATTCAAAAGGATGTGCATAGGTTATTTCAGAGAAATACCCTATTTAATAATTAAGCAAGTTATATTTATATAAAAGGAACGGTGTATAACTTATTCCAATTTTATTTATAAATATTCAAGTATGATTTATGCAAATTAAACATTTACTTTAAAAGAAGCATGTGAAGCATCTAAACGTATATCTTTATATTTCGAGTTGTACTATGCAAATTATAATTCAAAAAACACATTTATGTTCATATTAATCAAATTAACATTTAATTAAGAAAACTCGGGATATAGCCTATGTTGCTTTTATTAGAAAGCAAATTTCATAATCATTAATCAATTTAAGTTTGATTATAAAACCGAGGTATATCTCTAATTAACTTTTAATTGAAAGGAATATTTAAATAAGTATTAATCATATTAAGCTTCTTATGAAAACACATGTTGAACTCTAATTAGATTTTAATTAGAAAAACATGTATATAAGGATTTAATCACATTTAAATATTTAAATAAATTATAAAACAAAGAACATGTTCAACATTGTCCCTAACGCGTACTTTGAGTTGTTATGAACCTAACGCAACTTGAAACGGTGAAAACGGAGCTAAAACGTGAAAACTAGGGCTAAACAGGGTTTAGGGGCTAAACTGTGAAGAAACTAGGGACTCCAGGGGCTTAACTGCAAAAACCAAGGCTAAAACCTAAAACTCCAAAAGATCTGAGGGCCTCGGGTGATAAAAGGCAACTAAGGACGGCGGGTGGGAAAAACCAGGAAGCTTAAGGGCTTAAACGGAAGAAAAAGGACCCAGGTGTAAGGATCTTTAAAGGTGGAAGGGTACATATGTGATATTAAAAACCACAGGGGGTTTTCTGCAAAGTTGCGTTGAAAGGCGGGTGTTGACCGGTATATGAAAGTTTTGACCGGCTGGTTGGGCTGATCTGGACCGCCGATTCCAGATCAGACGGCCGTGGTGGCCCGCAGGCGAGCAGGAGGTGTTGGACGGCCGGCGTGCGGCGGAGGACGGCGCAGAGCTCGCCAGCGAGGGATGAACCGGAGCTCCCGGGCACGATTTGAAGCGCGGAGAGGCTCAACGTGAAGAGGGGAAGAAGGGGAACTCACCGAGGGGCTTGAACGGGAGGAAGGAGAGCCGAGGAGGTAGATCGGGGCGGCGGCGCGACAGCGGCGGCGGTGCTCCGGCGGGAGAGGTGGTGCGCGGCTCCGAGGCGAGGGAGAGAGAGCGGAGAGGAGGTGCGGGTGGAGAAGAAGCCCAGGGTGGTTTATATAGGGCGGAGGGGCAAGTGGAGGGGCGGCTCCGGCGGTACTCAGTGGAGCTCGGTGGCCATTAATGGCGGCTCGGTGGGGAGCCGTTTCCGGAAGAGGAAGGGGGCGGGGCGGTGCACGGGGCACTGCACATTGAAGGCGCGCACCAGTGGGGAAGGGGAGGAGGTGCGGGGAAGGGAGGAGACGGCTCCGGGAGACGGGCGGCGTGGCCACGGCGGAGGGGAAGGCCGGCTGGAGGTAGGGGACAACCCCGACATGCGGGCCCCACTGTCAGTGACCGGGAGAGGGAGGAGGTGGAGATGGGCCGGCGGATGGTGTTGGGCCGGAAGGGGATGGCTGGGCCGGCGGGTTGGTTAGGGGTTTGGGATGGTTTTGTTTTTTTTCTTTTCTTTCTCAAACCTTTTATAACAAAACTTTTCAAACCTTAACACTTAAAACCTTTTCAAGTTTTCAAAATTATTTTGAAAAAAACTTTTTAAACCACACACAACAAACAAAAACAAATGCAACCAAAATAAATGCAACACACATACATATTTAGTTTATTTAATTTATAAAAACAATCAATTGCTTTTTCCTATACTAAATTTCCTGTAAAGAGAATAATTGTTGGTAAAATTTTAAATTATGAGAAAATCGTTGATTAATTATTTTTCCTATTAACATCCTAAAATTTGAAAATTTCAGGGTGTTACAGAGCTAGACTACGACTTTGAGCACGATGGATGGGAGGATTGAGGCTTGTTCTACACTCGAGTTGCCTGCGGATATGGAGTCTACTTCGCTACATGAGAGCTGCTGCGTAGATGTTTACTCTGTTTGATTTAGTCCCGTTGGACTTGTACCCGGCATGTGCCGTAATGATGTACTCAGATGCTTAATTATTATATTATGTGGACCTTCATGTATTTCTTTTTGTTGTACGGTATTTCTTTACTTTCTGAGACAGAGATTTGCACGTGATAGCCTCCTGGGACTATCATAGAGGTGCAGGGATCGGGTTCCCTTCATTGGAAACCCGGTTCGTTTCAATTGGTATCAGAGCCGTACTTGACTGTAGGACGAGCCTAGGAATGGACGATAGTCTAGGAAAGCCATATATACCTTGTGCTTTATATACAATCCATGAAATTTTATATAAGTACCTTGATCTTTATTATAAATACCTTGATTAACATTACTAACTCTTACTAACTTCCCTAACAACGTGCAGATGGACCAGCTGACGTGGATTCCCCTCAAGACCGACGGCCAGTGGGCCGGACGGTTCTGCAAGATCATCAAGAACTGTTTGGAGATCGCTGGAGTGGAGACAAGTGAGGTGTTCTACGAGGGACGCACCACTGCAGCCGTGGACCAGTCACCGACAGAGCTGACCTTGAAGATACCAGCAGACCCCCGTGTGCCAGAGTTCGAGGAGGTCAGGGTCTCGTGTTTCGACAACTCCACACTGGAGGCTTACCAGTGTTGTGCCAGGCTCGCGCTGAAGAAAGTGTGTCGACAGTTGGAGCAGAGGTTGAAGGATACACCCTTCGGAGTCCTACCGACAGCAGTGTACGACCACAACAGGTGGCACAAGGACGAGACCGCTTACACCGAGGAAGACACAGAGGGCAAGGACGAGAAGGAGCAGTTGGCCAGCAAGTTCATTCAAGCTCAAGACCAGGCACTCTACTGGGCCGATTCAGAGACAGTTTTTCTGAGGCAGAAGTGGGACAACACTTTGGGACGGAACGCCCAGCTGGAGAGAGAGAACAACCACTTGGAGTTCTTTCTCAACGAGGCACACAGGAGGAACATACAGATCACAGAGTGGGGACTCGCAGCTGCCAGAGCAAGTACAGAGAGGGATGCCCTGGAGATCGCTACCTTGAGAGCAAGACTGGAGGAGACACAGACTACTCTGAGAGAGTCGGAGGCAGCAGCCAGGGAGGAGAGGTTGAGACTGTGAGAGAAGGAGTACTTGGTGGAGTCACTTGGGGCAGCCTGCACAGACTACCAGTTGAGACTGTGGGGACATGAGGAGAGACTGACACAGAACTACAACCACCTGTGGCACTTAGGAGGCAGAGTGTACGAGGCACAGGACACAGCCAGTCGGACCAGCTCAGTGTGGAGGGACTCAGACCTGAGGTGTGTGACAGAACTCAGAGAGGTTGCAGAGATGGTACCACCACAGAAGAGGCCCAAGTTGAGGACTGAGACGTTCAAGCTACCACCTACCCAGCTTCCAGCAGAGCCACCCTACCCGAGAGGCAGCACCGACACACCTGAGATGAACAGAGCTTTGAGGAGCTTGGCAGACTACTTCAACCTACCAGAGATTGAGATTCCAGACTACCCAGGAGTGAACGACCTGCCGTTCTACTCGGTTCCACCCTGTCCGAAGACCGTGTCACAACCGTACTCACCAGCTACCGTTCAGAGGCAGGCACTTTGAGGGGATGATCCTGTAGTCAGATAGAGTAGAGTTCTTCATGTTGTCCATGTTTAGTTGACCACACTATATATGTATCTCGTAGTAGTTCTCATGCTTCTGTGTAATCTCGAAGGTTGTGGAGTAGGCCTCGAGATACACACCTTTCGTATGGTGATCTTGCATGAGTGATTGGAATTATCGATCTTTTTGCCAGAGTTTATGCTTCTTATATGCTTGTGTGAAATTGTTTGTTGTTAGATAGATACTCCTTATATGTTTAAATTACCTTAAAGTTAATTTCTGACAACTTGTTTCTCACGATCTCAAAATTCTTGGAACAGATGTCGGGGGTGAGGAGGTCGGGACGGCTCCTACACCGTTTCGAGGAGGCTACCAGGGAGGGCGCCGAGCAGGAGGACGTCCCTCTCCCCGCTGGAGGCCGAGGTCGTGGCCGTCGTGCAGGCTGTGCCCCACGTGGCGGACACTGTGGTGGACACCGCGGTGGGCGAGGAGGTCGAGGAGGCCGAGGAGGCCGAGCACCAGTTGACCCAGAGGAGGTCGAGGAGCCCGAGGAGGAGGCTGAGCCCGAGCCAGAGCAGGCACCGGAGCAGCCGGCACCACCGCCCAACCTAGCAGTAGTGATGGCACTTCAGACCCAGCTGATGCAGACGATCGCCAATGTTGTGGTTCAGAACAACAACAACAACCGGAGGAATGCCAGGAACCAGCCGGAGAGCTTGCAGAAGAGAGTGGAGGGTTTCTCCAAGCTGCGCCCACCTACCTTTGACAACTCTCCAGACCCGCTTGTGGTCGACAACTGGTTGAGGGAGATCGAGAAGAAGTTGGAGCTTACAGACCTTACAGAGGAGGAGTGTGTGTCAGTTGCCGCGCACCAGCTGGTCAGCACCGCAGGAGCTTGGTGGGATAGCTACTGTGACTCACACGCGGACCCGACCCACATCACGTGGGAGGAATTTGTGGAGGCTTTCAGGGAGTTCCACATCCCCGAGGCAGTGATGGATAGGAAGGCAGACGAGTTCAGGCACCTGAAGATGGGACAGATGTCAGTGCAGGAGTACACCAACCGCTTCCAGGAGTTGATGCGGTACGCCCCAGACGACTCCAACACCGAAAAGAAGAAGATGTACTGGTACTACAAGGGACTCCACAGAGGGATGGCGCACCACCTGGCTGCTCATGACTGTGACACTCTTCACGCCCTGGTGGGCAAGGCCTTGGTTGTGGAGAAGTCGAGGTTGGACTACATGGAGGTCCGAGGAGAGAAGAGGCAGCGTGCAGACCGTGCAGGGCACTCAGGTTCACACCAGTGACAGAGGTCAGCACCGCCATCGTACCCGCCTCAGAGGCAGCGTCCTTACCCTCAGCAGCAGCAGACTCAGTTCACTCAGCAGGGCAGAGGTCACCCCGGAGGTAGTGGAGGTTTGAGTCAGTGGAAGCCCAGGCCACAGCAGCCGCCAGCCTACGACAGCTCACAGATCACCTGCTACCACTGCCATCAGCTAGGCCACAATTCCAACGTGTGCCCCTAGAAGCTTCAACAGGGAGGTCAGAACAGGAACACTCAGTACCAGACCCCAGCGAAGGCACCAGTTCCAGGAGGACAGCCCCAGCAGAACCAGCAGAAGAGCGCTCCACCGCCCACTCGAGGCAGACTGAACAACCTAACCGCAGAGGAGGCAGTCGCAGCACCAGACGTGGCTCTCGGTGAGTTTTTAGTTGATTCAGTTATGGCCACTGTTCTGTTTGACACCGGTGCTCAATTTTCGTACATTTCTACCAAGTTCGTAAAAGAAAGGTCATTACCAACTAAGCCCAGACCACAGCCTATAGTTTCTAGTTCTCCGCTAGGTGAGAAGCAGAGTACTCTGGAGTGTAGAGGAGTGAACATGGTGTTCGAAAAGCAGTTATTCGTGGCAGACCTGACAGTCCTGGAGTCGACCGGGATCGACGTGATACTTGGGATGGAGTGGTTAGCCCAGCACAAAGGATTGGTGAACTGCAACCCAGTGTACATACAGTTGGAGCACCCCAGTGGAGCCAGAGTGTTGATCAAGCCACAGGGCCAGAGGTCGACGCCGATGTTGTGCAATATGAAAGGAATGAGTATGGAGGAAATTCCGGTGGTAAGGGAGTATCTCGACGTGTTTCCTGAGGAGCTGACCGAGCTACCACCAGATAGGGACATTGAGTTTGTGATTGAGCTGATGCCAGTAGCTGGACCCGTGGCCCAGAGCCCCTACAGGATGTTCGCGGATGAACTCGATGAGCTGAAGAAGCAACTCAAGAAACTGCAAGAGCAAGGGTTTATTCGACCGAGTGCCTCACCTTGGGGTTCGCCAGTTCTGTTTGTGGACAAGAAGAATGGCACCAAGAGGATGTGTGTGGACTACCGGACTCTCAACTCGATGACAATCAAGAACAGGTACCCTTTGCCCAGGATTGAAGACTTGCTAGACAGGCTGCGGAAGGCAAAGTTCTTTTCCAAGATTGACTTGAGGTCAGGCTACTACCAGATGAAGATTCGGGACCAAGATATCCCGAAGACAGCTTTCACGACTCGGTACGGCTTGTACGAGTTCGTAGTGGTTTCTTTCGGGCTGACCAACGCCCCTGCCTACTTCATGAACATGATGAACAAGGTCTTCATGGAAGAGCTGGACAAGTTTGTGGTGGTGTTCATAGATGACATTCTGATCTTCTCTGAGACAGCAGAAGAGCACGAGGAGCACCTTCGGATTGTGATGGAGAGGCTGAGACAGCAGAAGTTGTACGCTAAGTTCAGCAAGTGTGAGTTCTGGATGGAGGAGGTTGCTTTCTTGGGTCAGGTGTTGTCAGCTGAGGGAGTTGCAGTAGACCCTTCGAAGGTGGAAGCAGTTACCAAGTGGGAGCAGCTGCTCACAGTGACAGATATCCGGAGCTTTCTCGGGTTAGCAGGTTACTACAGGAGGTTCATAGAAAACTTCTCCAAGATAGCAAAGCCAATGACAAAGCTGTTGAAGAACGACAAGAAGTTTGTGTGGTCAGAGGCCTGTGAGAGGAGTTTCCAGGAGTTGAAGAAGAGGCTCACGATAGCTCCAATTCTTACCTTGCCAGATATCAAGAAGGACTTCGTGTTGTACTGTGATGCCTCGAAGCAAGGTTTGGGATGTGTGCTGATGCAGGAGGGCAAAGTTGTTGCTTATGCGTTGAGATAGCTCAAGAAGCACGAAGAGAACTACCCCACTCACGACTTGGAGCTAGCAGTAGTCGTTCACGCTCTGAAGATCTGGAGACACTACTTGATCAGCAACAAGTGTGAGCTGTACACCGATCACAAGAGTCTCAAGTACTTCTTTACTCAGTCGGAACTAAACATGAGGCAGAGGAGATGGTTAGAGCTGATCAAGGACAACGACCTAGAGATTCACTACCACCCTGGCAAGGCAAACATTATGGCAGATGCACTGAGCAGAAAGTCCTATTGCAACAACTTGATGGTGAGGCAGGAGCAGCCAGCACTTCACGACGAGCTAGAGCAGCTCCAGGTTGAGATTGTGGAGCAGGGACAACTCAACATACTTCAAGTGACCTATGACCTGGAAGGAAGGATTCGAGAGGCACAGAAGGATTGCAAAGAGGTTAGGGCTATTCGACAGCTGATGTTGGAGGGCAAAGCTGAGGACTACCGGATCGATGAACAAGGAACCGTGTGGTTGAAGGATCGGATCTGTGTCCCGTAGAACAAGGAACTCCGAGAGCAAATTCTGAAAGAAGCCCATGATTCAAGGTACTCCATTCACCCAGGAAGCACAAAGATGTACCAAGACTTGAAACAGAGGTTCTGGTGGAAGGATATGAAGAAAGATATAGCCTACTACGTGGCTTGTTGTGACACTTGCAGCAGAGTGAAGATCGAGCACCAGAGGCCTGCAGGACTGTTGAAACCGTTGGATATTCCCCAGTGGAAGTGGGATGACATTTCCATGAACTTTGTAGTGGGATTGCCCCGTTCACCTAAAGGACACGACTCGGTGTGGGTCATCGTGGACCGCTTGACCAAGGTGTCACACTTTGTGCCAGTCAAAGCTACAGACGTAACAGATCAGTTGGCAAACCTGTACGTGGACCACATACTCAGACTACACAGAGCTTCGAGGAGCATAGTGTCAGACAGAGGGCCCCAATTCGTGGCCAGGTTCTGGAAGAGCTTTCATGCAAGGATGGGAACCACACTCAACTACAGCACAGCTTACCACCCTCAGTCTGACGGACAGACCGAGAGAGTCAACCAGACCTTGGAGGATATGCTCAGAGCTTGTGCCCTCACCTACGGCACCGACTGGGAGAGCAGTTTGTCCTACGCAGAGTTCTCGTACAACAACAGCTACCAGGCAAGTCTCCAAATATCACCGTTCGAGGCCCTCTACGGGAGAAAGTGCAGAACACCCCTGATGTGGTCAGAAGTAGGAGAGAGGATGATCTTTGGTCCGGATATCCTCAAGGAGGCTGAGGAGAAGGTGGAGAAAGTCAGGGAGAACTTAAAGATTGCCCAGAGCCGGCAGAAGAGTTACGCAGACCGCCACCGAAGAGACTTGTCGTTCAGCAGAGGAGACTTCGTCTACTTGAAGGTGTCACCTATGAGAGGAACCAAGAGGTTTGCTGTGAAGGGAAAGCTGGCCCCGAGGTACGTGGGACCTTACCAGATCACCGGGAGAGTTGGGAAGCTCGCCTACAGACTCGCCCTACCAGAGGAGTTGTCAGCAGTGCACCCCGTGTTCCACGTGTCACAGTTGAGGAAGAGTGAGAAGGAAGTGGAAGCCAAGCAAGTCCCGGTAGAGATACTTGACCTGCAGAACATCCTAGAGTATGCAGAGTACCCCGAGAATATCTTGGACAAAGCAACAAAGGAAACTAGGAGGACCACCATTCCTTACTGCAAAGTGCTGTGGAGTCACCATACGGAGCGAGAAGCAACCTGGGAAAAAGAAGCCGACCTCAGGAGAGAGTTCCCTCACTTGTTCGAGGGAGAGGATGGAGCTTAAATCTCGAGGACGAGATTCACGGTGGTGTGGGAGAATGTAACATCCCTGAAATTTAAATTATGAAAATGTGAGGAAATTTGAACTTTTCTGTATTGATGATGTGTCACCTTAATTTAAACCCTTTCTAGCCTCTTCCCTAAATTCTATATAAATAAAACCAAAATATAAAAATATAAATTGAAATTATGGTTTAAATATGTGATTTGGATTTTATGGATTTTATTTGGATTTATTTGAGTGGGTTATGAATTTGAATTAATTCAAATTCAAATATAAAGTTTAAACTTATATTCAAACTATTTCACAAACCCCCCTCACTATCTTGGGCCAGCAGTCCATCTTCAAAGTCCAACCAACCTCCTTCTATTTCTAGCCCATGATCAACCCTTCACCCCGGCCTTTCCTGTTTCACCCCGGAACCGGCCCAACGCGGCCCGTCTTACTCACCTCGCTGCTGCGTCGATGACGAGTGGGACCGCCACCGGTCTTCCCCTTCGTCTCGTCCGGTCAAGGCCACAACACCCCGACCTCCCTTGCGTCGCCGCGCGCACGCACCGCACCAGGCCAGGGGACAGGCCCCCGACCACGCCTGCGGCACGGATGTCGAGCCAGCCTGACCCCGACGCGCTCCGCCCCGCACTTTTACTCTTTTGCCCCTGCGCCATGACGAGCCCGAGCGCCCGCCAACCATTCCAGCGCCGCCACGTCGACCTCCACGCCACAGTGGCCAATAGAAGCTATGCCGAGACCCTTTTGCCCTTCGCCTCGACGTACTCGAGCTTCTAAGCCCTCGGGCGAGGCCCCTGTTGCAAGGCAACTCGCAATTGGGGTTTCTCCCCTTTGGTGCCCCTGTTTCGCCGCCGAGAAGGGAAGAGAGGGGAGAAGAAGGAGAAGAGGGAGAGAAGAGAAGGAGGGGCACGCTTCAGCACCGCGCCACCTCGCTGCCGTCGGAGCTGTAGCCGCCAAAGCGGATCGGGTCGTGGGAAGAGCTGTCCACGTCAAGCCAGAAGCCGGAACAGAGGAGAATGCCGCCGCATCGACTCGCCGCGCCGCCGAGGACTTCACCGCCGCTTCACCAACGCGGACTCCACTGCAATGTCTTCACCTACGGCCCAATGTGAGCCCCACACCGGCCTGCTTCTTCCCTTCCTCCCTTTGTCTTCCTATGTTGCCGGGAGCGTACCCCTGCGATGCGCTGGCCGACCTTCATGTAGTGCCCATTCGCGAGCCGCCGCCGTAGCACACCCCAGTGCCGCGCCGGAACTCGCCGTTCCTCTTCGCCGTGTTGACGCGCTTTTATGACCGGCCTTCGTGCTGAGGGACCTTCTGCAGGGAACGCTGCCGCCGCCGCTGTTGCGCCTCGCCGCGGACTCGGCTCACCGGGCATCCGCGCGCGTCGGCCGGCCATGTCGCGGCCAGGCAAGGCCTGGGCGCGCTCATGTGCCCTGGTAAGCACACCCGCGTGCTAAGCCATGCCACGTTGGGCTTCTGGTCGTTGTGCGCACCGCTCTACTGCTGTTTTTTCTTGCGCCACTGCTAACACGTCGCCGCCGTCCGTCGCCGCGTCGTGCCCGGTGCACTGCTGCGCTGCGCGCCTACACGCGCGCGTGAGCCGGTTGCTGTCACCGCACCTATGCGTGTGCACGCATATGCGTGCACGCGCATATGCGTCCGAGTCCCGCGCCCCCTAGCGCAAGGACAGGTGCTGCGCGAGGCCGAGACCGCCGCTGCCGCCGCGTCGCCTCTGGGTCGCGTCGAGAGCGTCGCTGCACCGCGCCGCGTTGGCCAAAGAGCTCACCCCCAGGGCTATGGCTGCACCAATAATGTCGCTGGGTCCTAGTGGTCACTGGCACCCGCTCGCACGAGCTCCGGAACCACCATCGTCACTGGATACCGTACACCGTCGCCGCCGGGTGCGCGCCGAGACGCGCGAGGATGGCAAGGGGATGCCACGCACCCCAGAATACTTCGAGGGTCTCCACCAGACTTCTCCGGTGCAGGACCGCGGGAGTAATGGGCCAACCGGCCTGCCGAAGCCCACGCGGCCCTTTTTCTTTTTCCCGGTGAACTCCGAATTTAATCCAGGGTGTTTCTTTGGACTTAGCTCGGTTGGCCCACTAGGCTGAGTCTAATGGGCCTAATTCGGCCCAATAACGGCCCACTAACCCTGCTGCTGACGTCACGCCTATGTCATGCTGACATCATCACTATTTTCAAAATAGAAATCCCTTTTCTGTTTTATAAATGATTTTGGAAATTAATTTATAAAATCCTTTAACCTTTGAAATTTCATAACTAATTATTTATAACTCCAAAAAATATGAAACCAGTTTCATTATTTTTCTAAAAATGAGACGGTGCTGTTTGTAGGTAGTTTGGTTCTGTTTGGATCTTTTAAAATTGGGTTTCTTTGGATTTATGTTTAGTTGTTTGCCGGTAATTTAGTGTCTCGTATCTCGTGCTGCACAGACCCGAGCTACGACCAGGAGGAGGCCTACGACCCCGACTTCAACCCAGACCAGGACTACAGACACCAGCCAGGTGTCATGTCACTCCCAACCATTTAGATCCTATGCATGCTTTAGATGCTAGTGCTTAATTACTTTTGATGCATGTTTTTTTAAATTGTATAGACAATTGATTAGCCATGCCTTGTAATTGTTTACCCTGTCCTTAGAATACCTACTTTTGGAACTAGCTACAGACCCCTAGCTAGTTCCCCGTCTTTATTCCATATATTTTACCCTTAGTTATGGACTGATCTCAGGTTTGGACCGGGGTTGGGATACCTCGGAACTCTTGCGTGTGTTTTGGGTGAGTGTGTATCCTTGACGTGTTACCGCGGGAGCGAGCCGCTTTGGTTACTTGTGAACGCCTGTCTAGGGGAGATGCACCTGGCCTCTCGCCCTAGCGGCGTGTCGGACGGTTGGAGTTGGTGAGTGCTCGCTCTTGCAATTAAGGACCGATCGACAATTTAACTGTGATCTTTGGGCTATTTACGTGCAAACCGTTCGCCTTGTTATGGGCGGGGTTCGGTCTGAGAACTAGTATGTGGATGGCATCCAGCCTGTAGGCGGACCGGTGTGGTCGTATGAGGGGGACGGGTATTACCCCCCGAGTAGACGTCACCCCGGCTTCTCCGGGGATGGTTTCACAGCTTCGAGGCCCTGCTGGCAAGTTTCGCGCCCCAGCCAGGACGAGTCAGGCTCGGAGAGGTAGGAGAGTGCCGTCCACTGCTAGGTCTCCGGCCGTTAGGTAGAGAGGTGGATCGGGGGCACCCAATTCTGCTCTACTCAGCGGGTCCAGTTGTACAACCTCTGGAGAGTGTTAAACCTATAGCTATAGTCCGTGGCTACTGGTATGGACAGCCCACGGGTCTGTTACTCTGGCTAGTCTCTTCTTGTGCTGCTTTCTCCCCCCTGTGTGTGTGTGTGAGCCCGGCTTTGTGCCGTTGAGACGTGGGGATAGGAGTTGGTGACCCCACGTCGCAGATGAGAGTGGGATGCTGTATCTTGGTTGAGATCTAGTACTTGGTGTTCTTTCCTTGTTGGGGTGTTGACCCCGGAGGTGTTGTCCTCGGAGGTGTGGATCTCCTTGGAGATGGAGACCTCCCGGCTATTCTGCTTACCTTGATGTTGCTACCGCTGCTTGCATAACCTTCTACAGCCATACATAGGATTCCTCATGCATATTAGAATTATTCTCTTTTTGCTTATGCTCTTTGTTGGGAAGCTGACATGACCTACTCGCTTATCGAGTAGATGACGGGTTTTCAGACCAGGAGCCGAACTATGACTTTGAGCACGATGGATGGGAGGATTGAGGCTTGTTCTACACTCGAGTTGCCTGCGGATATGGAGTCTACTTTGCTACATGAGAGCCGCTGCGTAGATGTTTACTCTGTTTGATTTAGTCCCATTGGACTTGTACCCGGCATGTGCCGTAATGATGTACTCAGATGCTTAATTATTATATTATGTGGACCTTCTTGTATTTCCTTTTGTTGTACGGTATTTCTTTACTTTCTGAGACAGGGATTTGCACATGATAGCCTCCTGGGACTATCACAAAGGTGCAGGGATCGGGTTCCCTTCGTTGGAAACCTGGTTCGTTTCAGAGACGTACTGGTTGCGCCACGAAATAAGCGCGGCAGCACGTGTTTGCCGTGCCATTGCGCATGGCACGGCAGTATTGTTTTCCCGCGCCATTTAAGATGGCGCGGCAGGACCAGAGTTCGTGTATATTGGTTTTGCTCACCACAACTCACTCCACTGGTGCCTCACTTCCAATCCTCACTTCCTCACCTCCAATCGAAGATGGCGGCCGGATACAGAGGATTCATGGACTTGAGGAGGGAGATGGAAGCAATGGAGGGGGCATACCCTAATGATCCCAACCGATCCATTCTGAATTTCAACTACCGTCCTAAGGATGAGATCCCCCTGAGTGTCACTGTGGCCTAAATGCGGGATGTAAGGTCTTGTTTGAAGATGAAACGTATGGTAGGCGTTACTGGTATTGTCAAAACATTGACGAAGCAAGAAAGGAGATGGCAGCATCGACGGTAAGTGATATCACTCTTTGCACATTTGAATGACTTGGTGATGTTGACTTCTCATTTTTAATTTTTGTGGCTTATACTGTAGGGAAGCAGTAGATCTGTTGCTCCAAAGGTCAGGAAGGCGTGCAACTTCGAGCAGTGGGTCGATGACTTCATCAGTGGTCCAGATGCCGCGCGTTTGGCAAAGAGGAAGGAGATGGAAGATGACTCGACCAGAGAAGCACGTTTGAAGAAGGAATTAGATGCCATGAAAAAGAAACGTGGCGAATGATTCATGTTATGTATCGCAGGTGCCATTGCTAGTTTATTTATTCAACAAGGCATGTTAGGATTAGTATTGGCACATGTGTCGTACATGCCACTGCAAACTTGTGTGATTTAAATTCCCTAAGGCTTGCTAGGATTAGTATTGGCACATGTGCCATGCATGCCACTACAAACTTGTGTGATTTTAATTCCCTAAGGCATGCTAGGATTAGATTTGGCACATGTGCCATGCATGCCACTGCAAACTTGTTATGTGACGGCACTGTGAAATGAAGTAGCAATGGTGAGGGTGTTGTCAAAACAATTGTCATGGCAAATGTACATGATATGATGGCTCCTTGAAAAGCCTAGAGATTCGTACTCCCATAGACTTTTCAGTAATGCCAGTGAAACGATGGCTCACTGCTGCCTGCATAAGCTTTTTGAGGGTCGTAGGTGTAGGCGTCTACTAGTAGATAGCAGCTCACTAGGAGAGACGCATAGATGCTTTGTGCATTGGCGCAATGTCATTATTAGAAAATTATCAGTTCCCAACACATTACCATTTGTGAAGCTTCATCTCTTTTCTCTTGCCTATGGATATGCAAATGTTCATGCACTGATGAGCAACCACGAGAACCCTATGGATATAATGCTTCCCTCATGTTGTTGTAAAAAACGCTTCTCTCATGTCAACAATTCTCATTATGTAGACGCAAAGATGCTTTCGGACACTGCAGTGCACTTGTAGTGGGAGAAGTACACTGCCAAAGTGACCAATCGTTTCATTTGGCAATGTCAGCACGGGTACATAAGCTTTTTTCAGGGTGTTGTCAAATCAAAATGGGTACATGACATGATGCATCACTGAAAAGGCTATGGATTCCAAGCAGGCTAGGGTTTGACGAGGGTAGCACGGGTACATAAGAAACACAAAGTTGAAAATGGTAAGTTACAACAGCTAATAATCTTCATAAACAGCCGCAGTTTGCGGGTCCACACATGCCTTAGGGAAATTTAGAAAACGATTGAAACACTCGTAGTCTACTAGGATGAGAAATGTCCGGACATCCTAGAGCCTCCCGAATGCTGGGACGGCATGTAGTAGTACCCAAATGGGGGTGGAGGTGGGGGTGAAGATGGTGTGGATGGAGTTGACAGTGGAGTCTTCTTCTTGTGGCATGTGCAGCTGCATAGCGTGTCGTCGCTAGATGGTGGATCGGGATGACTCAGTGCCTCAGCGAGGTCATGCTTCAGCTTCTCGATGCGTCCTTCTAAGTACGTGATGTACTCTTCATATGGATGAATAGCAGGCGGATCGACCCATGTCGCGAAACCGCAGTTGTTTGGGTCATTGGAGTACTGCAAATACCAATACTATGTAATGTACCAAAAAAATTTGATCCAAAAACTCATGTCTCAGTGTTGCTTACCCACGCACGTGGACAGTGCCAAAAAAGACGACCGGAGTAGTAAAGCCCAACTCCCTCGTAAACTTGCATTACGCAGAACTCATTATGCATACATCTGGGCCACTTCACTAGTTTGTTGCAATCATACGGCCTCACATCACGCAAGGATCGGAAAGAACTCTTCTCTCTTGGTGGGAAGTACTCCTTACAGTCTGGGTCCTGTTCGGTCCACAAGTCTGGACCAAGAGAAGTATCCATTGCTGCTTGTTGTGAGCAACAATGCTGGAAGTGAAGGGTGACATATATATGAAAAGAGAAGAGGTGGTGGGCCATTCGATCCATGGGGGAACACATATCTGAAGAAACACACCCTACCCTACGATATCCCCTACCCTACTACATGGCTTCTGAGTCCGAGAAAACACAACCTACCCTACTACATAGCCTGTCAGGTTTCTCATCGTGCAGTGTTCTCAGTGGATATCCGTACATTGCAATTGATTTCATAGGGCTCCCGTCTGAAGTGGCAAAAAGAATTTCTTATAGATGACCATCACCATTACCATCAACATGAATCATAGATAAAACGTTCATTCATACAACATTGGCCAATTTCAAATTGTCACAACTACATCAAACATAACAAAGTGTTCAATTAATACAACACAACGAAACACAAATGTTCATTGACAAATAGTCCACTACAGCACATGCAATTAACACAATGTAGCTGCACCAATAGTCTCCTCATCCTCCCACAATCCTCTTACCTTTTCTGTCCGCCTGTGCCTGTCTTCCCGCTTCATCCGTTCCCTCTCCAACGCCCGCATTGGCCTCATCCCCCGGCGCATTCACCCTCTGCCTCGACCTCTCTGTCGATGCCTTCCACTCCTCTTCCTTTTTCCTCCTCTTCTCACTCTTCTCCTCGGCAGTCAGCGGACGTATCCCACGATCGAAGAACTTCTGCTGGTTACGACGCTAATATGCCACAACCTTCTCGTAGTTGTAGTAACCAAGTACAAATTTCAGTTGCACTCCTGTTTCACGAACCATTTCATCACAAATTGTACCACTAAGATCCTCAGCTTCCGGTAAGGGGACACCGTGTTTTGCTCTTATCTTGTTTCTAATTTTTTCAGTATGTAACCGCCTCCCAGGTTCAGAAGTGCGGCTCAACTGTAACATTAACTCATGTCGACCACTAAATTGCTCCCAGTCACAAGTCCTTCCCTCTTGAAAAAATGAATGTCGTATCATACATAATGAAATCACAATGAAGACAACATCAATTGTGGTAACAAAACGAAATAATGAGACGACAAGATGCTCACCCAATAGTCTCCATAAGCGTTGCCACAAAACATCCCAAAACCAAGCTCGGATGGCACAACACCTTCTGTGGCTAGTATCCCGCACTTGCACCGTGAAGTTGGATAGCTCAAGCACGGCCAAGGCTCCGTCCCGGACTCGAAGTCTTTCACTTCAGCTTCGGTTGGCCACTCCGATCTTCGTCCATGTATGTACTCATTGAAGTCACAACTAGACCACCCACTCTAAATTTCGATGATAAGAACTAAAATTAGCAATGCACATATATACAACTCAAATCATAAGAACTCAAATTAGCCATGCACAAATATATAACTCAAATGATAAGAACAATATGAATTTTACTTACAAGAGTCTTTAGCGAGCAACGAAAGAATGGTATAAACTTTCTCGGGGCTTCAATGTTTGGCCGTTGAAGATAGGCACGCACTCCACAATGACACAATGGAGGGTTCTTAACTCGCTCGATGGCAGCCAACTTCTTCTCCTCATAGCTCATCGGTGGAGGATTGGGTGGAGGGGGAACCCATCGTTGAAACTGATCATATGGCTTCAACACATGTTTGGCATATGGGAGCAAACGTATCCTAGGATCAAACTTGTCAGGCCCATCTATCCACTGCAAGAAACAACAAGGAGCTGCCGGGGGTGGTTCCTCCCTAATCCAACAACAGTAGAACACTCTACCAGTAGTTGTAGCACACCTAGACTGTTTCACATAAGCTGGCACACCACATAAACAATTGGGCACAGGGAGAGCTCGAGGCACATGAGCGTCTTCATCCCACTCTTCGAGAAACCTTCCCTTACCCTTTTTAATGGCATAATAACGTGAATTCTGGTGGCTCATGACTACTTATCCTGCAACAAAAAATTTGAAATTAACATCAATAAGTTTTATTTCCTACGTACATTGGACAAACTTAAAAATCTAACCTACACTTAACAATCCACACAAATATAAGAAAATCTAGTAATACAACTTATTATCCACGTAACAATATACGGCAGAACGAGTATAACAACTACCTAAAGCATCACTTTCAACTCATCGAACATCTACCACATCAAATTTTCAAATTATTACCAAACCCTAGCTCACCTATATATGCAAAAACCTAACAAATCAAGCGGTAAAACAGAGATTATATAGGGGGAATACCTTCCTAAGGATGTGGGGATCGATTTCCCACACTTTTCCCACCCCAAAACGACGGGGTTGGGGGTGCGGCGGCCGGCGGCGGCGGCTTGCCCGGCGGTGCAGCTCGGGCTCGGGCAGGGGGAGGAGGAAGAAAGGGGAGCCGCAGCGCGGCTCTATGCTCCGCCCTGCCGCGCCAGGCGGGGTGGCGCGGCAGAGCCAAGCCCACGTCACCCCGAGGTTGACCAGCTGCGCCAGCGTGTCACCTCTGCCGTGCCATTGCACCTGCCGCGCCACGTCCCTAGGCACGGGCAAAGGGGTCACCTGGTGCAAAAAAAATTTGCGACGGGTTTTTAATATAATTTTTTTAAAAAAAGGTTGAAATTAAAAAAAATCCCCACAACTAGCCGACACCAGGTTAAACTTGCAAGTTTTCTATACTTGCTACAAAGTGGAAAGCTCAGACGCACAATTTTGTGCTCAATATCGGACAAGAAAAAGAAATCCCTATATAAGTTTCTACTAGCTTGATCAGACAAGAAAAAAAAGAAAAGAAAATCCTATACAAGTTCTTCCTACAGGCTTGATCATACAAGAAACATTATCTTCATATATAAGTTGCTACTGGATTAATCATACAAGAAAAAGAATTTTCTATATAAGTTGCTACTGGTTTGTGATCAGACAAGAAAAAGAAAATTCCTATATAAGTTGCTACATGATTGATTAGACAATAACAAAATTCCTATATAAGTTGCTACTGGCTTGATCAGACAATTTTTTCCCTATATCTATACTATAAGGAGCGAAAACAATTGAAAACTTTTCTCACTCAAATTAGGTCCGCCGTACCCCTCACGCCGGACCCACCCGTCATATGTTTTTAGGAGTGGATAAGGTGGAAGGACTATAAAAGTACCAATAAATCGCAATTTGGAGAGCGTTTCTGCCAAAAAGCTAATGTTTTTGTCACCCAATCATGTCTTACCCACCTCGCGTACCCATGTTGGACCCACCCTGCCCGTATACCCGCCGAGCGTACCGGCGTCTTGACCACGCCCACCCACCCACAAAAACGCGAACTGATCGGTACCTACCGTATCCCAGTCTCATACGCAAAAACGCAACTGTAATGAGAAGTTGGAGACGTAAAGGAAAACCCCCTCCGATCGATCCTTGTATCTGTCCAGGTCTCCAACGCCCTATTATAAAAATAAAACACAATATGGAAGATCCCTCCGATCCACGCAATCCTTCCATGCTAGCTAATCTATCGATATGGCCAACGACGACGGCGATCCGTGCACCAACAACGTGAGAGCCTACCACGTTCTAAACATCGATGGCTACTCCAGAACCTCGGCAATAACAGTGCCGGTGCCCCGAGATACCTGGAGTCATCCCCGTTCCGAGCCGGGTGTCAGCTACTACCCTATGGGAACCGGTCGTGGAAACGCCACCATCGTTACTGTTTTCCTTCTCCTCGACGCCGATCATGGCCCTCACCGTCTCTGACGTCGTCACCCTCGCCGTCCTCTGCGCCGCTGATCTCCCCTTCCGGGCAAACCGCGGCCAAGCTCTCCATCTGCACGGACCCGCATGAAACAATGCGCCACTAATCAAAAATCAAGGAGTCCAACAAAATAGGAAGTTCTTTCACGAAGCGTTTGCCTTTTTATTTTCTGACCTGATCCATGCTCGTCATCAGGCTGCTCTTCGGCACCCTCTCCTCTCCACCAACATCGACCGGTGCTCCACTGAGATCGGCGTGCCATGGTTGTGGTGATCGCTCTTGGTCGGTGCAAGTCTTGTGATCGTGGAGATCACCCTGCTCCGGTCGTTCCCCGCAAGATTTGGGTGATCTCGGTGCATGCATGACTCCTTGTGTCCGAGGCCTGAAGGGTTGTACAGTTGTACTGTGTTCGCCTGGCCGCTGCTCATGGTCGTGGTTGATCACCTTGGTGATAGTGGCAGCAGGGCGAGTTCCTGGCCAGAGTAGTGCAAAATATCTTGGTTATGCTGGTCGTGGAATTGCCGCTTGCGAAATAGTTTATTAGATTTGCTCAGAATATGTATTAGATATAGGTAGGTTTGCAAGCTCATTGTTGCACCAGTGCGTTGCTGGAGATTTAGGAATGTAATGGTAGCACACCATGCCTTGAAAACAAATACCCTGAAGTGCTTTTGAAGAAAACCCTCATCGTTTTTCATGGCTTCTTTGATAATTCGTTGGAAGATAAGCTTAGATTTTCGTTCCTCATGTCTTTGTCTTTGTGAGAAGTTGAGGTGGATATATGGATGGAACCGGGTCATTCCTAGCGAGGGAGGGGAGACCTTATTGGACCATTATTCATCATCAATGATATGAACATATTGATTTTTTATCTTATTTTAAATTTAATTTTAATTATGTTTTTTCTGTAAATAAGCGTGTGTGTCGCACATGTTGTCACCGTGATGACCTCTACCCACCCTGGGTACCCACTTCTGGGCCCACCCGTGAACACGCGGTCGTACGTTGCCTCCGCAGGATCGTACGCGGCTTGAGTTCCTCCCGCCGGGCCGGTCCTCGCCCTCTGGTGGCCAGATTTGACGGCGCAGGACGCACGAGCATGACGACGGGGGCGTGCGCGGGCAAAGGAGCAGCGGCGCCGGGCCATCCAAGGTGCACGACGACGTCTGACGTCGAGGCTCCAGCGCTGGAGGCAAGGGTGGGACGACGGTGGACGCCGCCATCTCCATCTTCACGGCCGACAATCTCCTGGCTTTCTTCCCTGTCGTCGTTGTCTGTTGGGCGTGGGGACACGAGGCTTGGGCGGGGGCTGGGTGTCGTGCTGCCGCCGCCTTCGCTTCTTCTGCACCAGGTGCCTATGTGGCCGCCGGCAGAGCTCGGCCGCGAGGGGCCGAGGGGGGAGCACTGCGGTGCCGGTGCTTGGTGCCAGACCTAGCTCGCGGCGACCATGGCGCAGGATAGGAGCATCGTCGTCGTCGATCGGGGAGGGTGAAGAGGATGGCCTGGAGGAGAGGGGTGGCGGCGGCGCGGCGCTGCGTCGCGTCGCGTTGGGAAGGGAGCGCGACGCTGCATCAGCTTGGAGGACGGCGGCACGCGTGCGCGGCGGGGACGGCCCGCGGGAGCCACGGCGTCGCCGGTGGCTCACCATTATCGTTCAGCACAGCATGTTCTTCCCCGTTCGGAGCGTGGTCCCCATGACCGGCCGGCATCCCAGCGGCACAGCTGCTCGACGTCGGGCCACAGCCTAGCCTACAGCGCACCAACGGCGGCGGGTACGACCACGGCGCCCAAGCGCTCTTCAAGTTCGCCGGCGGGGAGGCGCTTTCGGTGGCTGCCGTCCTCGAGGCTCCCGGGGAGGTGGTGGCCAAGTCTGCTCACCGTGTTGCGCTCCGGAGAGGCTGTCGTGCTGCTCCGGTCGGCGATGGCATTCGTGTGGTCATCCGGCTTCTGCTTGTTCTTACACAATATTTTTTTAGTTTCGATTTCGATCCGTTTTTCCTCTGGATTCTCCTTCGTGATATATTACTGGTAGAGGCCAGCGTCCTGTTGCTCTCGATTCTTCCTTTTCTTGGTTCTTCTGCCTCTATTTATTTTTTTAAATTCTATTTTGTTCATTACTCCAATGATCCTGTACATGTGGAAACCATGTTTTGGTTAGCTTGTGTATTAGGTTATTTTTACATGCAAATTTATGTTTGTGTCCACGGAAATCTGAGATGTAAATATAGTATGTATGTGCAAAGTTGAATAATTAGCATCTTAGTATGTGCATGGGTGTGCGAAATATATTTGTTCTTGTGCAAAGGGATGACATGTGAGAGCATAGTAGTGGTCCTTGTGGTCTCATGATAAGAATCGATTATAAAAATTAAATAAATGATCAAATGAGTATATGTGCATCAATGTACAGCGAGGTACGTCAACGAGAGGCAACTAAGACCATCTGCACCGCGCTACGGCACCGACTGCTCTAAAGCTGCGTGCCGTAAAAAATAGCTGCAGCGCTCTACCGCACACCTCACGCTACGAGAGCGTAAGGCCGGATTCGCGGTGAATCTGCCCCTCTCCTCGCGGGCACGGACGGAATCACCGAAGGAAGGGGCAGGCAGAGATGGGAGGAAGGGCGCCGCCGCTGGGAGCCGACCGCCGCCGCCGTGAGGCCCGTGCGGGGACCCTGCTCGTCCTCCGCATCGCATCGGCCGCAGCCACTCACCACGAGATCTGGCGCTCATGGACCAAAGCGGAGGAGGAGGCTGCGCCGGAGGTGGAGAGGACCGGAGAGAGAGAGAGCGTCGGCCGTCGCAGGACGTCGCCGCCGTCGGGAGCGCGCAAGATCCGGTGGCCATGGGCCGATGCGAAGGAGGAGGACTGCACCAGAGGAGCACGGGTGGAGGTGGGGAGAGGGAGGCGCTGCTAGGGGGAGGAGGCCCCGCTGGGGCTGCCGCCGGGGAGGGAGGCGACGCGCGGGAGGCCCCGCCGGGGAACCGGGGAGGCGCCGCCGAGCCGCCGCCGGAGATGGAGAGAAATGGGGAGATGGTGTCGGGAGAGATCTAGAGGAGATGAGATAAGGTTCGGTTGTTTTTGTTTTGCCCCTTCTCTTTTTCGTAATAATATGTTGGTCCCTAGAACATATGTTTCTTCACATTTTAGTCCCTGTAACTTACATTTTCTCACGTTTTAGTCCCTGTAGAAGTGAAAACGAAGTTTTAATTGAAGAAGTTAGTTGGAGGTGGATGAATAAAATATATGGTTGTTGAATGTAGAGTAACTATATAGAGTAACAGGAGTGCAGGAGAAGTTGATGTAGAGTAAAGATTCTTGCTGATGTGGCTAGAATATTCCTTTTAGAGTAAACCTATAGAGCAATAGCAGTGCGGATGGTCTAAGTTGTAGTATAATCTCTGTGAAACACTGTTGTAATAGTAGTCCTCATGTAAAAATATGTGAGATGCGACGGTAAAGAAAAAATAATTTCGCAACGGAAATAGTGTCAGAGGAGAACATGCATCACCACGATAGAAGAGAGAGAGGTTGGAGGCCGGTCAGTTTTGTGCTTCAAAAGTCAAAAAGTTGTAATGGTAGCATGGAGTAGTGTTTCACCTTTATGTTAATCACCAACTGCGCATCTCGCAGAGTGTGGAGAATACAAGTGGGAGAAAAAAATCAAATACGGGAAGCAATACACACACAAGAAGACAATTGCACACAAATCGGTACAGATCAACACCTCGGATTGATTCACTCATGAGTGACCGGCGTACAAAATAATAATCTGTTATCAACTTTAAGGTACTAAATTTTTTTTCTTCCATCACAGGTATGACGACACGGAGACAATCTATTTTGATGAAAAGGTGTCGGAACCTTAAAAAGACAACAACCTGAGTCTAAACTCTTGCAACTCCATTCTTTTGAATTATTATCTCAAACACAGTGTATCCATTGTATGAAATAAATTCTCTCTCTCCCCAGCTAGCTACATTACTAGCTACGTATAATGTATTTGGATGCCCTAATTTGTCGATACTTCATCTGAGTTTAAATGTATGCCAACTCACATAGATATACAAATATATTATGTGCTCAGACTAAACTAAAACAAATTTACATGTTTACTGTTCACAAGATATGCTTGCCCTTTTGCCCAGGGTGTGGACAGGAAAGGAAGGTGAGGATGGTGACAACATTGTAAACACCCTCACCCTTGCTCTTGTTGATGCTGCAACACCTGGGACTACAAATATGAGTATCCAATCTTCTGATCTACTTGCCTCCAGCTCATTGGAAAGGAAAGGAAGCTGTGTTTTACATATCAAATTTAGGTCTATGGTGAAGCAACACTCGGTTCTTACCAAGCAAATTCTTTAAGTAGAAACCATATGTTTTGCTGAGATGCCATTCATGAGCAGGTTCCAAAGGAGAAGACCATAATCACCGCTGCATATTGCAAAAAATTGTGGAGGCAATTCAAGGCTGAAACTGAATATACAATCACTCAAGCCATAGCTGCTCAGGTAACTCCACTCAACCCATTCCACCAGTGATATGTGCTAAAAAAACTCTTTGTGGCTTTCATATGGTCATTAATACTTCGAAGTGGAGATTTTTCCAATTAAGTATAGTAACAACAACTTGCTCCAATGGCTATCCTTGGAATCAATGAGTTTTTGACATTACTCGGGTATTTCTTATCTGCAAAAACATCCATGAGTGTCAGTATTTTCAATGCTAGAATTCTCCGCGCATCTCGATCTTCCCTACTACAAAATTACTCTACTGGAGTATAGTAATTTCTTTGACAGTTGCTTTTGTTTATGATTTCATATATGAACCTGAGAACGCAAAAACAGAGTGATATCAGGATGTCTGATTATTTTTTCGTTTTCGGATCCCACGAAACCTTGTTGATACAGAGCATCACAGCCAAGAAATTGTTCAAACTATGGTAAGCATATAACACATCTATGATTAAAGAATTAACCTATGCATGAGTTTTTTGTTTGTTATGATATGCAGGTGGATGCATTCGGTCCACTAAGATTTTGCAAACTATTTTAAAAAAATGGATGGCTCAGAATTGTACACCAAAATATAATTAGACATCAAGTTATAAATGTATGCAGTGTCACGTAAATACATGAATACTATAATTAATAAGAACAAACACCAAGAGATAAATGTTTTTAAACACGTGGGTGTCGCACGTGCACTTTACTAGTATATATAAGTTGCTACTGGTTTGATTAGACAAAAGAATAAACATATCAAAAGTTAAGTCATTACTTTATCTATTTGGTTTATCATCTTCTTCCCATCAGACCTCCCCTTTAGCACATTTACGGCATCTACTACCCTTTCCTCTTCTTACACTCTAGAAGAAGCCCCGGTCATTCTTCTTGTAGAAGAAGCTGGATCAATGACTTGTAACTTGTTCTTGATTACCATTCTGAAAAAATTTAAAATTGTACAACACATATCAGTCGAGTGGGGAATAAAAGCAGTGACTGATGGGTTTTAGCTTTATGCAAATTTAGGCACCTTATGCAGCAGGAAATTAAAAGAAAACCACATGCTTGGGCCATGGCAAAAATGCAAGTTTAGTCAGTTGCAAACCCTCACGCAAGAAAGTTGCTAAGTCAGTTGCTACCACCATCAACTGGACAATAATGAAAAGCCTAAGTTGCTGGGTCGGAAAATGCAACTCTGAGATTTGACAACAGTGAAACGTAAGCTGTTCTGATCAAGTTTTACACTCCATCAGAGATAGGTTGCCACTAACAAAAATTGACAAAAAAAAACATAACTAGACTACGAACATCTGTGATTGCCAGGCTGAAAACTAAGCACCCAAAAGCATTGCATTTTCCAGTAAAGGCATGCATGGATGCATGGCAGCTCCCAAAAAAAAAACACTAATCGTTGCAGTGCTAGATGCATTTCAGACTTTCAGCACTAGTGTTTCTATCCCAAAAATGACCTGTTGCAAGTTCAGGTTTAACATCACCAATACACGAATCTTGTGTGGCCATATTTGCACTTTGTATTTGTAACGCACTACTGCAAAACCTGATGATAGTTCCTCCTGCAAAACACTAAATCCCACCGCAAAAATCTCACTGCATCATTCCTCCTCCGACAAAACCTAAATCTGACTGGGGACGAATGAGCATGAGGCGGGGGTTCTCACCTGGATTCTCTATGTTGAGGAGCTCGTGCGCCTAAAAATCGCTGCCCCTTGCGTCCCGCATCAACCGCCGCAGCCCACCTCGTCGAAGACATCCCGCTCCTCTCCGCCGCCAGCGTGGAATCCAGTAACGGCGACGCCCCACGCCGCCGATGCTCGCGAGCTCTCCGATACCGGCCGCCGGCGAGGATCCAGCCCCTACTCTCCGCTCCTCCAACGCTCGCGGACTCGCGTCCTTTGGGGAGAGTGGTGGTGTCTCGGTAGAAAACCGTCGGGAGGCAGTTGTAACGGGCCGGCCTGCTGAGCCGGGTTTGTCGCGCGGTCGCGCTGCAGCGCGACGGGGTCGTTCAAATTACTCCCTCTCTTTAGGGTTTAGACCGGCCGGCTCTTTAGGGTTTAGGGTTTCGTCGATCGGCTCCAATAATAGTAAGATGGCTTCTTCAGCATCAGGTAGGGCGGCTGCTCGATATCGATCCGTTGTCGCGCTAATTTTAATACCATCATAAATCATTCGTCAGAATAGGATGGTTTAGTAATTTGCGTTTGTGTAATTAGTGGATTACATTTTGCAGCTCGCGGCGGATCTGCGCCTGCGCAACAAGAAGGAACGACGACGATGGTCAGCCTTCCAGAGGTATGATCATCGCAGTTCAAAATGTTGGGTCCAATGCAAACTTGCAAATTATTATTCATCGGAATTACATTTATGTCTTTTCTTACGTACGTACTATACATATATGCAGGATATCCTTGGCCACATACACTCCTTGATGCCGATGCGAGATGCTGCTCAGGCTGCCTGCGTATCCCATGCCTTTTTGCGTTTCTGGCGATCCTATACCAAGCTCGACTTTGACATGTACACACTAGGATTACTGGTTCCAGGCCGCCGCTTGCCGTCGTTTGGTCCCATTGACAAAGAATTACCAGTTATAGAGGATCAACTGAAGAGGGGCGTCATTGCAACATTTGACGAGTACTTTGAAAAGAATAGTCCTATCATAAAAGAATTCTCTGCCAGAGTTGATCACATCATGCATAACCACGTCGGAACAGGTGTTCAGACATTCAGGCTTGTACCTCCCCATGGCTTCTACATAAACCTTGCTGTTCTTGACCGCTGGTTCCAAGCTGTCATCGCACCGGGGATCAGTGAATTTCGCCTGTACCTAGACATGGGCGATGAGGGGCTAGGTTACAACTTCCCATGCTTCTTGTTATCTAGCAGCAGCAGGGGATGCTCGACGATTACATCTTTCTCCATTGCTGGTTGCGGTCTCCATTATTCCCTGGACAGGGTTGGCTGCTTGATAAGCTTGTGTAGAGTGCATCTGCACAGGATGCGTGTTACTGGAGAGGAACTTATCTGCTTCCTGGCTAGTTCTCCTGGTTTGCAGGAGCTGCAACTTTCCTACTGCAATGACATGGTTTGCTTGAAGATACCTCATTTCCTGTCGCGGCTCAAATTGCTGCAGGTACGCAACTGCAACAGTTTGCAAATGATTGGATGCAATGCTCCACAGCTCAAGAGCTTTGGATATGATGGGTTGCCCACAACACAGATCTGCCTTGGAGATTCATCACCCTTAGTGAGGGAGATGAAAATATCTGGTATGGATGATGAGCCTACAGGCATGCTCTGTTATGCCACCACTAAGCTTCCTTCAGTCGCGCCAAATATTAGCTCGCTTGTCCTATCATCATGCTTTGAGGTCAGTGCTTGTTGGCTTCAGATTGTTAGTCTACGCATGTTGCGGTCATTTTTCACAGATATATCAGAATTATCTTTTGTCCCACTATATCATCCCACCAAAGACATTGACAGCTTTGGCTATCAACAATTTTCGTGAGGAAGAATCTAATCAACATTTTTTTACAGCTTCACAATATTATTGTAGTTTTAATGGGCTTTATTACAAATATGTGAAATCAGTATTGCCTTTTTACCTGAGCATACGCATATAATAACCATATGCTAATAGTTGAGCATCTCTGTTGTTTCTTCAGATTGCAACTCCAATGAAAAAGCTTAATAAATTCCGCCGCCTCAAGTACTTGGAGATACAGCTTCATACGCCAAGACATTGTCCAGACTTTGATTTTTATTCCCTGGTTTCTATTCTTAATGCTTGTCCTGTCCTGGCTACTTTCATCTTGCGTGTAAGTCAAAATTTTCCCCATATGAAAGCCTAAATTCAAATATGAGCTTATACTGTTGAATTATATTTGTATACGTACCTTTGTCTGTATATGTAAGATCTTTTCCCATTTATTTAGTCAGCTGACTAATCAAAGACATGTACGTGATGCATATATTCATACATGCAGTTAGAGATGCGCGATGCTGATGATGCCATTCCGGGAGATCCTCATGGTGATTCCTCACAACGAAAAATGCATATGACGAGACAGGGCCATCACAAGTTGAAGAATGTGCTAATGAGTGGGTTTCGTTCCGCAAAAGGTTTGGTTGAGCTAACAAGTCACATCCTTGAGACCGCAGCATCCTTAAAGCACCTGATACTGGACACTGCATATGGCTGCCATATGAGGGATTGCATTGGCATATGCTCGCCTTTAACGAGAAAGGCCCTCTTGGAAGCACGGAAAGCTGTAGATGTCATCAAGACATACATTGAGGGTAAAGTCCCCTCAAGTGTTAAATTCAAGCTTATCGAGCCATGTGCCAAGTGTCACGCCGACGACGCATAACCTGCTATGACTTGTGGCCCTAAACAACAACTGTAGAGTTTCGTCGAGCCTTGCAGGGAGTTGACACTTGAATTCAGTTGGAAAACATCAGGGAATTCATGAATTCAGAGAAATGTGTGTACTGAATGCTTAAATTACTGTCAAAGTTCAGGATGCAGGATGACGCATTCCAGCGGTACTGAACGTGATTTTGATCAAAAAGTTCAGGGCTATTTATTTCTCAAAATATGAGTCATTTGAACAAAAATCCTACGTATGTGTTGTGGCTCTTTGGTCTAGCTAGTTTTGGTTAAAGGTTCATGGTGTGTGGATGCTTGATTTTGTTGAAAGTACAGCAGGTAAATTGCTGGGTTGGATGGAGGTTTATGCTCTTTGAAGCAGAGTTCACCGTCAGATGCCGGTGTGCTTGCATCATCTGCTTGGCGATCTTGTACCACCGCCCAAGCTCACCGTGAGCACGTGCAGGCAGGTCGAGTGGGTGCCGTCGCTAACGGGGGCCCCGCTGGAACACTCGGCGGCGGCGCGGGCAATGGCCAAGAGCTGTCGCAGGCGCCGGCGACGCTGGTAGTCACGAGAGCGAGCGGAGCACCGGTATTTGAGGATCCCGAAGAGCCCGTGGCCCCAGGCGGCGTTGCCGTGTCGCGGACGGGTGAGGCGGCAAGCTGGGCGCCGGAACAGTGGCCGGAGGATGCTGCCGGCGGTGGTCTTTTGGGAGGCGATGGAAGGAGGTCACCGCGCCGCCGCGGCGCCTCTGTCCGCGGAGTTGGCTGTAAAGTGGTAACCAAAATTCTGGTTGTTATTTTAAAGCAGTTTAAACTGCTATCAAATTCAGAGGAAAGTTAGGAAGTTTCAAACCATAAGATGTATCAAAAACAGTTTACTTAAGGAAAAGGCACACTGGAAGGCATTTGTAAATGTTAGGAAACGAGAGCAATTATTAGAAGGAAAATGATAAACTCGTGAAGTAAATCAAAACAAGCAGCATGTTGCCTGTTTCTACTGTCAGTTAAGAACAGTGTTGTCAAGTACTGCTTCCTGATGAATGGAAGCTAAAAAAATGAACAGCTAACATCAGCCTGTAAAAATGATTCATTTGCTCATCGACAATAATGGCACTTACCAGCAAACTTGGCTTGGAAGTCACTCTACAACTACAAATAGATTGTTCTCCTCATGGAACTACAAGGAAACAATCATTTGACTACAAGAAAAATCCAATCCACTGTTCTAACTCCAATTGGAGCACATATCAAAATCCTCCGTGATTGAAACCTACTATCTGTCAGTTACCCGTCAAAAAAAGTTAACAGTTCAAATGTCTTCAGTTATGTACTAATCACCAGCTCACCACCATTGATGCACAAGCACGCCGCTATTGCGGAGCAAATTGAACAGCTCTAGGCACTCGCCGTACGTGTTCCGGTACTTGGGTGACCGCTCGCCGGGGCAGCACCTCTGCCACCGGTTGTAGTGGCACTCGAGGAACAGCTCGTCGACGAGACAGATCGCCCCAGTGTCGAGCATCCTCGGGATGAGGTCGAATTCTGTTCCCTCCACGTCCATCTTCATCACCACGTAGTCCTGCTCCGACGCCGTCCGCTTAAGCCACTCGGCGAGGTCGAACGCCGTGATGCGCCGCACCTCGCCGGGCGACACCCTCTCCATCGCGCCCGCGCTGGGCCTGATGCGGCCCATGCCATGGCCGCTCGGCTTCCTGGCGTCGTCGGCGTCGCCCTTCTTGCTGACGGGGCCGTTGTTGATCTCGAACGTGAGCGTCTCGTTCCTGACCCAGGCGGCGTAGGGGAGCAAGGTGACGCCCTTCCTCCTGGCGTAATCGGCGTGGAACGCCGGGTCGGCCTCGACGGCGAACACCTCGAAGGTGTGGTTCTGCTTGGGGTACTGCTTCCGGAACCAGCTGCCGATGCTGGAGCCGTAGCTCCGGGCGCCCACGTCGACGTACACGTACCGGCGCTTGAAGCCAATGTCGGCGAGCGCCGGCAGGTACCTGATGTTCTTGATGTTCCTCTTCAGCGTGAGCCATGGCTTCGCCGGCTCTTCTTGGATCAGCGGCTCGGCGAGGCCGACGATTTCGAGCTTGTGATCGCGACTCGTGCAGCTGCTGCCCGCGGAATTGTTGCCGTTGGTGGTGGAGATGCCTGCATGCTTCCGGAAGACCAGCTCCCGGAGCGTGGAGCCATCTGCGCAGTTGATCACGCGGGAGCGGAGCAATCGGAGGGATGGGAGGAGAGCCTGGAGGGACCGGAGGCTGTATGCATCGCTGGCGCCGGACGTCAGGACCACGAGGTGGCCGTGCCCGTCCGGCTTCACGATCCGCCTCGCTGGCGAGGTCGGCCTGGCGTTTGGAGAAGTCGAGGGCTCGCCCGGCGAAGACGAAGTCGACGGAGGAGTCCGGGAACGGGAGGTTGTGGTAGTCCCCCGCGACGGCGAGGGGCGGGGCCCGCTCCCTGGCGACCGCGACGGCGCCGACCACGCCGAGCTCCCGCAGCGCCATCGCCTCCTGGACGCCGCCGAGGCAGACGGCGACGGAGGACGCGGCGAGCATGCCGTCCGCGAGGTGCCTGCGGAGGACGGCGGCGTGGCGGTCCACCCCGCGGCGCCACTCGCGGGTGCGCCACGCGTCGGGCGACCGGACGGCCGCCTGCGCGTGGGTCCTCCTCCCGGCGACCGCGGCCCGGACGCCGGGGTCGGCCGCCCTCCCCCCGCCGCCGACGACGGCGAGCTCCACGCTCAGGAGCCAGAGCCCCAGCGCGACGACGCCCAGGAGCAGGACGGCGCGCGTGAACGACACGCGCCCCGCCGGGGTCATGCCTCACCACCGCGCGCGTCAGCCGATCGGGCGAGAGTCCAACTACAGCGGGGCCGATCGCGAGAGAAGGCCGCCGATTCAATGGAAGCAGAAGCGGACGGGGAGGGCACGGGCTTGGGAATTGGGATACCCGTGGACGGGAGGGGACTGCTTCCAATTCCAATTCCCGGGATTGGCGCCATGCCCGGGATCGGACTGCTTCCACGGGAATCGGAGATTGAAGAAGCGTATCCGAAGAGGGTAGGAGAAGAGCGGTTAGCACTTGGGTAGTGGCACGCAATAATTTCAAACCGTGTCACTACCTGTAAAGTTCGGACGTGATAGGCGCATCGGTGCATGTCCAGTTCAGCACTTGCATCGCTTCAATTTCTTCTCGGTCGGTGTTTGTGTACTGTGTACTTACTACTCCCTCCGTTGTTAAATATATGACGTTTAGAATAAAAAAGTATTCTAAACGTCATATATTTAAGGACGGAGTTTTTTTATCGTCGTGGCAACTTTAAGCATGATTAAAAGTGCTGATAATGTGGGACCTTACGTACTGGTATGGAGTAGTGATTAAATACTAGTATGTGATATAATCACGACCCGTTCACGAGACTCGCCACGAAATCCATTCCGTAATGCGGCGGTTTCTGCAGGCTCTACCGTGATGAGGGGCTACCGTCTACTGACACTCTGGAAGGACCACGACGGGATCCGGCCCGGTCGTGACGGCGAGAGGCGTTGGGTCGATCGGTAGTCCGCCACTCCGCGGCGGCCTCGCCCTGCCCAGCGCCCGCACAAACCGAGGGGAACGCCGTGCGGCTGACTGGCTGAGCACCTGGCGGCACTATGGACCGGGCGGGGAGCTCCACTGCTCGAGTCCTGACTGGCTGACTCCCTGTCGCCGTCGACGAGCTAGTGTTGTTTGTTTGTTTGTTTTGAGAGCTGCCCCACCGTGTTGTTCAAGCATCAACGTTGCTAAGCTGCCGCCTTTCGCGTGTCAGTAATACTTTTCTTTCATATCAAATCACTATCAGTCATCAATCACCGGATAAAAATTGTGACGGCGTAGATAAAAACTGTGTAATCCTTTTGTGATGTTGGTTGGTTCATTGGAGTGCAGACCCTTGGTATCTGCTCTGGTGAATCGTGTAATAAGCTTAAACGGATGGGTGGTGGGATGAAATTTGAACTTTGTAATTTCGTTACTTGATAGTAATGAAATTCGGACGTGACTCTTGATGGAAAAAAAATCAGCCATCAATCACTGGACAGTTAGCAACATTTTTTTTACACCATCGATTATTCGAATAAGACGTGAACGGTTGGACGTAATATTTGAGAAAAAGAAAAAGAAGAATCTTGACGTGACCGACATTGGGCCAAAAACTAAAGCAGTAACCCATGGAATTGGGGCTTCATGCATGCAAATGGGCCTAAGAGCAACTCCAAGACGACGACAACGACAACTTAGCCTTTTGTCCCAAGCAAGTTGGGGTAGGCTAGAGATGAAACCCACAAGAAACAAGGGTAGGAGAAGCACAAAGCACAAGAACACAAAAGAACAAAAGAAAAAGAAAAGATCATGTTTCAGACACATTGATAGCAAGTCTCCAAGCACTTCTATCCATAACTAACTCCTTGGGAATGTCCCACTCCTTAAGGTCTCTCTTGACCGACTCCTCCCAAGTTAGTTTAGGTCGACCTCTACCCCTCCTTACACTACCGACCCGGTCTAGCACCCCACTACGCACCGGTGCCTCAGGAGGCCTCCTCTGGACATGACCAAACCATCTCAACCGATGTTGGACCAATTTTTCCTCAATTGGTGCCACCCCAACTCTATCCCGAATGTCTTCGTTTCGGACTCTATCTCTTCTTGTATGCTCACAAATCCAACGCAACATACGCATCTCAGCGACACTCAGTTGCTGGACATGTCGTCTCTTTGTAGGTCAACATTCAGCACCGTATAACATCGCCGGGCGAATCGCCATTCTATAGAACTTACCTTTTAGCTTTTTGGGCACCTTCTTGTCACAGAGGACGCCGGAAGCTTGGCACCATTTCAGCCAACCGGCTGAAATCCTATGCCTAACATCCTCATCAATGTCACCATCCTTCTGTAGCATCGATCCCAAATACCTAAAAGTCTCTTTCTTGGCCACCACTTGTCCGTCGAGGCTCACAACTCCATCTTCATGTCCAGTCATGCTGAAATCACACATCATGTACTCGGTCTTGGTCCTGCTGATTCTAAAATCTTTCGACTCTATAGCGTCCTTCCACAGCTCAAGCTTCCTATTAACCCCTGCCCTAGTCTCGTCCACTAGCACCACATCATCAGCAAAGAGCATACACCATGGGATACCACCTTGGATGTCCCTTGTGACCTCATCCATCACCAAAGTAAATAAATAAGGGCTCAAAGCTGACCCCTGATGTAGTCCTATTTTAATTGGAAAGTCACTAGTGTCACCATTGCTTGTACGCACACACGTCACCACATCCTTGTACATATCCTTGATAAGGGTAATGTACTTAGTTGGGACATTGTGTGTTTCCAAGGCCCACCACATGACATTTCTTGGTACTTTGTCATACGTCTTCTCGAGGTCAATGACCATGTGCAAGTCCTTCTTCTACTCCCTATACCGATCCATCAACTGTCGTAGCAAGAAAATCGCCTCCATAGTCGACCTTCCGGGCATGAACCCAAACTGGTTTTGGGTCACGCTTGTCGCTCTCCTGAGGCGATGCTCGATAACTCTCTCCCAGAGCTTCATCGTTGATAAGAGCAACTCCAAGAGTTTGCTAAAAACTTGTTCCCAAAAACTATATATTGGGGTGCTCCCAAAAATTTTTCTTCTCAAAACACATACTATCCCACAGCAGATCGCTAAAAATAAATCCCCAATATTTTAAATCTTGCCACGTCAGCACGCCTGGTCCACCAATTCGCCACCGAGCTCGCCTTCACGAACCTTGCTCCCTACATTCCTAGATAATGACGCTCGCCTTCCATGGTTTCACTTTAGCATAATTCAATTAAGTATCATCTCATCTACACATGCAGCTGCAGGAGAAGGAGGTGAATGATAGTAAATCTGAATTGCTAGCATGCAGAGTGCAGTGGAGTATTCCCTGATGAATCTGACAAATTATCATTGAGCTGAGCTGCTACTTTGCCGGAAGCAAGGAACGCATGGCCTCTGCGGCTTTCGCATCAGGCATCCGGATCACCGTCGAAGCCCCGGCCGCTCGCCTCCGGCCGTGGCGCGCTTGCATCACGAAGGATCAAGGACGGAACGAAGGAGCTCCATCCCCGACAGCTTCGAGCAATGGCGGCTTGCAGAGGTCACACCCGTGGGCCATGGCGGCCCGAAGCGGAGCGGCGCGGACGAGCTCCGGTACACGCTGGCCTAGTCGCCACACCGCCGAGGAGGACGCGCCGCTCAAAGAATGTAGAGCCGGCGTCGTCGCTGCACAGGGGAGCTCCTGAACGTGGAGGCTACATCGGCAGGCTTCTAGCGTCGCCGCCGCCGCACTGTACCCCCGAACTACCACACACTGACACATAGGCAAAAAAGTGCAAGAAATGATTAAGCGCGTGGGAAACGAAGCTCGACGAACGATTGGGGAGGAGAGGACTCGCGCAAATATGCGGGGCGCCGGGCTCTCGATTCGCAGCCGCGAATCTTTACAGGCGTTTTTGGGAGTCTGTTGGAGCCTCTTTTTTCCTGATTTTTCCCTAAAACAGATATTGGGGAAGGTTTAAGCATTCTCTTGGAGATGCTCTAAGCCTACTGCAGCAACACAGCGGACCAAAAATAATGTTTTGTTTGGATTCCTCCTCACATTTGGCGGTCAAAAGGGAAGGCAACAAAAAGAATTCCATTTACTCAAAAAAAACAAAAAGAATTCCAACATCACCTTCTCCATGCCTCAAAAGAAACTTCTGCCTTGGACCCAAAAGTGGAACCCCACATGTCATCCAGGCTTCTGCTCGAGGGCCTCCACGTATCGCGACGCCAGGCATACTGACACGTCTCAATAAGACAGTAGGTAGACACTCTAGACAAATCAACTTTACTGACCGACCGGTGGGACCGCGCGCACCCTCGATGGAGATTATCTACCGGTAATTATTTCGAGTTTTTTTTAGGAAAAAAATATTGTTTTCGAGCATCTGCTGCCTCGCGATTTTAACCGCGCTTTGCTTCCGCCTCTGCAAATGCACAAGTGCCTTCCCGGCATCACACACAAAGCACTTTATCTGTGCTTGTTATTTATTTTTAGTCTCACCACCCTCGCTGATATTATTCCCCTCCCAGTTCGCTTACCACACTCGAGGCTGCGCCGCCGGTGTACCAGCAACAGCAAGCGATGGCGATGGTCACGGCCGATGCCGCCGCCGCAACCGCGGTCGTAGAGAAGCCGCCGGACGCCGAGAAGCCGTACCACTCCCCCCACAACGGCACCTCCACCGCGGACGGCGGCGCGGCCTCCCGCGCCCGCGGCGGGGGCGTGGTGGATTCGGTGGTGGCGCGGTGGCGGCGGGAGGACATGCTCGACAAGAGCCCCCTCGCGCTGCACGCCGCCGCGGCCGTCTTCGCCTTCGTCGCGCTCGTGCTCGTCGCGTCCAACCAGCACGGCGACTGGATGCAGTTCGACCGCTACCAGGAGTACAAGTGCGCGACCTGACGCCTGCTTGCTGGGCTCTCGATTTCGGCGTGCTCTTCGATTTGGGGTTTTATTTTGCGGGGGCTTATTGCGTCTTCTGCCTCGCCCTAGGTACCTGCTCGCGATCGCCGCGCTGGCGTTCCTCTACTCGCTGGCGCAGGCGGCGCGGCACGCGTTCCGGATGCGCGGCGGCGTCGACCCCGTCTCCGCGCCGTCAGGGAGGCTTCTCGATTTCGTCGGTGACCAGGCGAGTGATTGCTTTCGACTGCTGGTCTGTAGCTCTAGTTTGCTGTTTAGTAATAGCTGTTTTGCTCAATCAACAAAGGCTCGATTTATCGATCTGGTTGAAATTCCTGCTCTGTGAAGGGAAAGGGGAAAGTATATGAATGAAGGGGTAAAATCTGAGTGCAATTTATAAAAGTGATAAAGCAAGAGTAAATGTTCCAGTGTGGCCTTTGGACTTGCATGGCATGGTGAATAAACACTGAATTTCAGTAGTGCTGCTTGGCAGAATTCTCTAATTCTCTGGCCTTTCTACTTGCATTCCCATCTGAGCATTTAATATAAGAATACTAAGACTAACTTGCAAGTTGCAAAGAAGAGGCACATCACCTTTTGCTGTTGTGTTCCTTTTCCCCAAGCACATCTTCTACCAGATAACTTAATACCTTTTTTGGTTCTTTTTGGAAGAAACTAAAAAAACTATAGTGGGCTGGAAGGTCTCAATAATGGTTCAATAATTTGGAAATTCTATATACTAGTACTAGTATCAAGTGAATGACAGGCCAACAGCAGGTCAGCAGCAATCATGGTAATGTGGTGCCCAGTGTGGCATTGGTATGGGAAGATTGGAGTGGTTGGACCAATTGTTGGAATGTGCTAAAAGTTGGGAGTATGTTTTGAATCTTCAGTTGGTTGGACATACAATACTGCATGTCAAATATTTGTTCATGATTCCGATGGGTTATGCTTAAATGCATTGAAATACTCCAGATTTATAGCATGTCTGGGGACCAGTCCTCTGCCCTTGAGGAACTGTTCTGGTCTTGCACTTCTTTGCTAAGTCACTAAGTGTATTAGTTTTATCAGGTTCTGCAAATAATATGACTATTTACGGTTCCACTTGCCTTGCTTAATTCATAGCTTTAGATCTCAAATCTCATTAATATATTCTGAAATTTGATTAAGTAACCCGCTATTTTAAGTGTACTAAGAAGTAGATTTGCTGGAACTTGTACTCTCAAGTGCATAGTTAAATTTTATTAGTCAGAGAAAGTTAGAACAACAAGGTTACAAGCTGGCATGTGGCATTCCACGAAATTGTTATCCACTCAGGTTAGATTCTTCAATTTAGGATTATCTATTTTATGTCATGATTCCATTTCTTATGTGGCAAGATAACAAGGAAAGAGCATTTTATCTTTTTTTTCCTTCTTTTGAGAGGTATGACTTTGTTCTTTCAAAATAGTTCTTTTTATGGAAATTGTTAGTTACCATAATCTTCTTTATAAGCAACTTATTGCAATGTTCGATGATATATGTTTTAGCTAACAGAGACCTGTGAATGTATTTGCAGGTAGTTGCATACTTGCTGATGTCCGCACTGTCGGCTGCCGTCCCCATCACGAACCGCATGAGATCTGCGGTGGTCAATACTTTCACAGATGCAACTGCTGCAGCTATCAGCATGGCCTTCTTTGCATTTGTAGCTCTTGCCTTGTCAGCCGTGGTTTCTGGATACAAGCTCTCGAAACAAACGTATATGTGAATCATCATCATTGTAGAAAAGCAAAACACATTATGTGGTCTATTCATTATGGATTGCTAATCCGAGGAAGAGAGACATGCTTCTGTAGTTCTCTTCGACTTGAAGGCCATGTGTTATGTGTACTGAGGTGATTGTTGTTGCTTGCCGTGGCTTCCATGTGTGTACATAGATTATATGCAGAATGCCTGAATACGATAGTTTTCCTTCCCAAAACATCGTTATTGTCTTTTAGCTTTTCTGAACATGTGCAGGAGTGGAGCCGTATGCTTATATTTCAGGGCTCATAGACTCATAGTTTTCCTTGATGCCTCTGAAGAGCTAAATGTTACCCATATTGTAGCATGTAGCTGCAACTTTGTGCTGCGTGTTTTACTATACAAAATCTTCTAGCTAAATTACTATTGTGCTGCGTGTTTTACTATACAAAATCTTCTGGCTAAATTACTAACTGTCCGGTATCACATAGCGATTTATATAAATTTCATATAATATTTAGTGATGTATGTTTTTTTCCTGATTAGCTCCAACTTTTTATTTGAAACTGGTACATGAGACTTTACCAAATGGTCACTACTACCTTGTTGGCCTCGAATTCTGAATGGCAGAATTATAGACCCGAACTTGTTCTGCTTTGTGCTGTCAAAAATCTTCTGCGTGTTTTGCTTTGTGCTGCAACTTTGTCCTTGAAGTACAGAATATGCAATCACAAATGTGGCCAGTTTACATTGATTCAACAGTCCTGGTCCTCTGTTTAGCTAATAGAGAAATGGGGCATGCCACCACAATAATACCTGAAGCCCTGAATAAACCCGTAGTGCCGCACTTCCACTAGACTGGATGATTTGCTGATTGGGGGCTTTTGGGGCCCATCAAACTGAAGCCTTCTCCCCTGATTCCTTTTACGGCTAAGGAGGAAAGGGGATCTGAGATGCTCTCCAAGCCACCAAACTGAATCACTACATCAAAGGGGAAAGGGGGAGACGGGAGAAGGGGAAGCGGTGCGGTGCGGTGCGGTGCGGTGCTTGCGAGCGCCGCCGCCGCCGCAGCGGCAGGCCGGCAGCAGCGATGGCGAGGCGGAGTGCCGCCACCGCAGCGGCAGGCCGGCAGCAGCGATGGCTCGGCGGAGCGCCGCCGTCCTGTTGCCTCCCCGCCGCAGTCGTGGCGCCCCCACGCAGATGGAGAGGAGGAACCGCCGAGCGCCGCCGTCGCCAGGCAAGTCGTTGCTGGCTCGCGGTCGCGGCTGCCGCCGACGCCGCCCGAAGCCCCGAGCTCAGGCGCTTGCGTAAGTTTCTATTATGGGCCTTTTATTGGGCCGGCGCTGGTGGTGGTATGGGGGTTAATATCTATATAAAAGGAGGCGGTCCAATCCAGCCCAAGAAGGGGAGACCACGAGTCAAACAGCTTACCTATTCGCGCCTCCCTCCCCTTCCTCCTCTGTCCTCTCGAACAGCAAGCTCGCCGAGAACGCCATGGCTCCCCCAGACCCCATGGCACCCCCAGACCCCCATCGCAAGATCTTCGAATCCCCCGACGCAGATATTGCGGGTCAGAGCGCAAGCGCGCGCCATTCCACCTCCGCGGCGGATCAGGTCCGCACCCACGGCCACGCCACAAGTCCCGCTGCGGGCCAGGCGCCGGCGGCGGAGCGCGCCCGCGGCCACACCGGCGATCAGGTGCGATTCCATCTCGTACATTTCAGTTTTCTTCTCTACTTCCTCTCGCATTGTACTCTACACTTCTTGCTGCCTGTTACTGATTTCAATTTGAAGAAAAAACAAGTCAAGAATCCGGATGTCTTTTCTTCCCAAGAAAATCAAGAACCCCATGCTTTCTTGATTTCAGGGCACTGGATTCCTGATCCAGCAAGCGTCTGAGCCTGAGCGCGCCCGCAGCCGCCGGCGCTTTTCTGAAACAGCTCCGCTTCACGCCTCGCACCGCGACCACGGCCATGGCACCTCCGCAGCGGGCCAGGCGCTCGGCGGGGAGTTCAGCCGCGGCGAGAAGCCCTTCACGGTGGGCCTCGCCCCCGGGAACTCCGGCTCTTTACCGGACGAGCACGTGCTGGTACACCGCGCCCGCGACCACGGCACCTCCGCGGTGGGCCAGACGCTTGGCGGGGAGTTCAGCCGCGGCGACGACCTCGCCCCCGGCAACTCCGCCCCCCTACTGGACGAGCACGCGCCTGGAGCAGAGGGCACCTTCACGGTGGGGGAGCACTCACGGGGGAGCGAAACCATGATCACGGTCGCTCGGCCATCGGGGAGCCGACCCAGGAGCCTAGAGGCAGACAATCAACTACCTCAGAAGGTCACAGGGTTAGTCGATTCATTGCTCTTCTTTTTTCAGTGCAACATGGTTTTCAGTATCTCATTGATAATTCCCTGTTGTACAATGCCCCTTCCATGCAATATTTTGAGCATCTCATTGGGGTAGTACTTCCCTTTGAGTACTTTACTGCACAACATTGTATTAGTAACCAGCCTCCATGCTAGGGCTGTCAACGAGCCGAGCTCGAGCGAGCCTGGCGCCTCAAGCTCGAGCTTGACTAAATCTCGAGCCGAGCTCGAGCCGAGCCTGAAATCCGATCGAGCTTGCAGGGGTGTTCGAGCTCGACTCGATAGAAGCTCGAGTAGGATCGAGCTCGGATCGATCAGGCTCGCCTCTAGCGCATAGGTGAACCTGATCGCCAATCCTGCAGTCCCTCACTGCGCGCTCAGCAAAACGATGTCCTTTTCGAGCTCAAGCACCAAAGCAGGCTGCAGGTCAGAATCATGTCGAGAGGGAGAAGGAAGAGAATGGAGGAGGATAATATTTTTCTTTGTTTAATACTACTAGTTGAGTGGAGTGTGACCGTGTGTGGCTCAGATTGTTGGGCAGAGCAGCCAGCATGGGAACAGGGCCAGGAAGGAGGTGGTGTGGCCGTGAAAAGTTAAACTGCTTGAAGCCTTGGAGGGAAAGAGTAGCAGCTGCTAAAAATTTACTTCGTGGTGCACGGCCGAGCTTTAGCGAGTAGCTCGAGCTCGGTTCGATGAAGCTCGCGAGCTTCAACTGAAGCTCGAGCTCGGCTCGATTCCCTGACGAGCCGATCTCGAATCGAGCTTTTAGCGAGTCGAATTCGAGTGGCTCGCGATCCTCGAGCTTTTTTGACAGCCTTACTCCATGCCTACTTTTTTTTAAAAAAGACAGGTGATACGCCCTGCCCCATTTTACTAACAAGGCAAACAGCATTGTTTTAGGTGTTTATAGCATTTTCCATAGGAGGAAAGGAACCCAGAGAGAGAAACGCACCTAATGACCTACAGCAAGAGGGGGATACAATCTCGGATGAGCGATTACGTCCTAAAAAACAGAACACATGACAGAGCAGGGTATCTAGCAGAGACATGCTAAACTTAGACACGGCCATCTTTCATCCAACCCTTGCAGACATGCTCCGCCATGCGGCTCCGAGTTTGAAGTTCTTCAACGGGCCTTGATTGCCAAAGGGGTCCTGAGGGCTTCCTCCAAGAAGCTGCACCATTGGCTTACTTCCTCCAGCAACACACCCTTGTACATTGGTTTCCATGACATCATGCACCTCCAGATCCTCAGCAGGATCACCTTCGTGTCCCTCCAAACCTGTCCATGAAAGATCATTCCATTTCTTATTAGCCACACACCCCAGCAAACTCCAGCAGAGATGTTGTTGATCACATCATTTTTTTCATCACAGAGCCATTTGCTAGCCATATCTGCACAGCCTCCACGCCTACATACCTAATAATACTTTGTTAAACAGCACCATATCTCTGAACCCCATCCCTCCATCTCCCTTGGGTCTTGACAGGCGTGACCACTTGAGCCAATGAATTTTGTGGTTATCTATCAAACTTCCCCACCAATAAGAAATGTAGGAAGTGATCCTTTGACATAGCTTAAAAGTGAGTTTAAAACGGCTCATTGTGTACGTTGGGGTCGCTTGTGCCACCAACTTGAGCATCACCTCCCTTCCTGCACAGCTTAAGTTTCGTTCCCCCATCCATTTACTGATGTACGAATACGGTCAGCCACATAATCAAAAACACCTTCCACGGTTCTCCCAACTGCTGTCGGAAGCCCCAAATGGCCAAATATCTTTCACCCAGCGCCTTCTTTTGAATCTGCAACACCGACTGCATTGCCTCTTTCTCCTCTTGAATGGTGTTCTCGCTGAAAAATACTACCGGTTTTTGCTTGTTCACTAATTGGTTGGACCCCTTGTTATAAGTATCAAGAATATTACTGATCCGGGCTGCTCTCATATTCGAAGCTTCAGAAAAAACCAGGCAATCATCGGCAAAAAGTAAATGAGGCACCCATAGCACATGTCGTCTTACCTGTAGTCCACGAGACAGATAGGCTGGCCCATTTCTTCTTAGTAAACATGACAGGCCTTCTGCACACAACAGGAACAAATACGGTGAGATCGGGTCCCCTTGGTGAATCCCTCTAGTAGGTCTGAAAACCTGCGAATAGTTGTCGTTCACTCGCACTAAAAAACTCACCGTTGTTACACAATTCATAACCAAGGAAATGCACCGATTAGAGAACCCCAAGGTCTGCATAATCTCTTGCAGGTATCTCCACTCAACTCTATCATAGGCCTTAGCCATATCAAGTTTTATAGGACAAGCCCCTTTCTTGCCTTTCTTCTTCTGAATGTAGTGAATACATTATATGTTATCATCCTCCCAGGGATAAATGCACTCTGCACCTCGGATATAATGTCCTCCGAGAATGGTCTCATTTGAATGCCATCACTTTCGAGCATATTTTTGTAAATCACATTACACTGTGATATGAGTTTGAATTCTGTGATATCTTGTGGGTTAGCCACTTTTGGGATGAGAACTAGCAAAGTTCTGCTAATCTCCTCTGGCATCTCCCCACCGTTAAGGAAACCCAAAACAACTGGTACTACCTGACCCTTGACAAGCTCCCAATGCTTCTGGAAAAATCTGCAGTGAAACCATCCGCACCTGGAGATGGAGACATCTGAAACAATGACTCCTTTACTTCCTCTGGCGTGAACGGCTAGTCCAACCTATCATTCTTCCCTGGTGTGACCTTGACAGAAACATGCGTACACTCCAGTTCAGGCTGTAGCTCTTCTTGTGCCTTAACAATTGCTGATAGAATGCATTGGCAACCTCCTCCAAATCCTCATGTTCAGTTACCACCGGCACATCATATTTATGGAGCGATATAATTCTATTCCTCCTTGCACGCTTAGAGGCACGTGCTTGGAAGAACTCTGTGTTCCTATCTCCTTCACGCAGCCATTCAATTTGCAATCTTTGCTTCATCGTAATTTCTTCCCTCCACACCAGTTCTGCGAGTTCCTTCATCCGATTTTTCTCTCAATCAGTTGGACCTCTATATAAGGTGAAACCTCTTTCCTCCTCAAGTTCTCTCCTCAACTCGACCAATCACCTCCTCAGCAACCCGAAAATATTCGAATTCCAAGAGGTAAAGGTCTGCTGTAACCTATCCAAAGCTGAACTAACTCCACTTAGATCATTATTGCCTGAACATGTACAAAATCCACATAATCATCATGCATGTGCCACAAATTTTCATATCTGAACGGCTTCTTGGATTTCCTTCTTCGCTGCCAATGACTTGTGGCTATTTCTCCTAGACGCACGTTTACAAGTAATGAAGTAAACCACAGTGATCAGATTCCACCAAGGGTATATGTGTGACCACTATGTCCCCAAACATCTTCATATATCCATCGTCCCTGAGCGCTCAGTCTAGGCGAACTCTAATATTTTCACAGCCCTCTTGCCAATTGTCCCATGTGAATGGTAGACCGCTGTACCCCAGAACAGCAAAATGACAGTCATCCACCGCCGGCCAGAACCCTTCCATCATGCACTCCTGGAGAGTAGCACCTCCAAACCACTCCTCTTCCATCATGGACTTCATTGAAATCTCCTACACATAACCATGGGGTCCTCGATTGGGCTCGGAGGAAATGCAGCATGTGCCAGCTCTCTCATATATTCTCCTCCTAGGTTCACCGTAAAATCTAGTGAACTGCCACACCTTATCACCAAACTCATCACACATCAGGGACATGTCAATATGATTTTTTGCATGATTCTGTACAACCACCGTGACATCATGTCTCCAGAACAGCACCGAACCACCACTCCAACCCTCTGAACACACAACAAAACTATTCGGGAAACCAAGAGTAAACTTGAGCTGCCCTTTCCTTATCAATCTTCGTTTCCACTAGGAAAACCACCAAAGGGCCATAAATAAATCTCCACTAGGACCACAACCTTGTGGAGTTCTTGAACTGCCTCGAGCCCCCCACAACCCCGACAGTTCGCACTTAGGATTTTTATTGTGTCCAGCGGTGCTGCATGTTTGCAGCCTCCCCCGATTGTGCATTTGTTCTGATCCTCCTTTGATTATTACAACTATTGAACAACTTTTTTATTTTTACCCTTCAAATTTTCAGATCTGCGGTTACATTCGGCTTCGAGCGCCACGTGAAGGATCACCACCTGGGCGTCGGCGAAATAGGTGGGGGCAAGCACCTTCCAAGTGCTTGATCTGCTCTACCGGACTCGCTCGGCGGATAATGAGCTGCTGTAGTGTGCTTTTGTGCACTGACTGCGCTCTTGTCAACCCGTGTGGATGCCGGGAATGGGTAGCCAGGCGTGGGTTCCCAGTACCGATACTGCCCCGGTACGAGATACCAGAGGATTGTGTGCTTGAGTATCCGCTTCCTGTTATGCTACCCTACCCAAGATGGCAGTTATTCCACACTTCACGTGCGGGAGACCAAGTCAGATACTGGTTCTACAACGCTGAGGATGCGTATCACCACCGGGAGCAGGTTACCTATCAATTTCATAGGTACGAGACCACTGGGCGTACATGGTCCCGATTCTATTGTCTCATGGTGGAGCTTCCGGAGGGGCGCATACGTGCTTACTTTGCAGCCCCGCCAATCTCGGAGGCGGATGCTCAGGTTATCCGGTACCTGATGGATCGGGCCCGTCGCATACTGTCCATCAATTGATGCCATGCTGGTATGCGCTCCTGGTACTCTGTCGCTGTGTGTGCACGTTTTGGATACTGATCAAAAGTTTTTTTTTCCGGCTATGTATACTATTTGAGTTAGCTGGTGTATGATATACTAAGTATACTTCATTGCTGAGCTGGTGTTCTGCTGACAGTATTTTTGTGTTGTAGTATAATGGTGTTGTGTGTTTTCTCACTTACATCTGATGGTATTTTGGTGTCTTGAGAGATAGGGGTTACTACACCGGTTCAATTTCCCACATCATATCCGAGTCCGATCTGGAAATTATTATTATGGAGTATACTACATCTATTCGTTCGTGTTTTAGCTCACTCCGATTCCTAAAAGTAGTACTAGTAGTTTGTTACTCCTGATTCCTAGCAGGAATCTATAACTCGAGCTCCCCACTAGGGAGTTCTCTCAACATGCAAGTATGTCACCTCAACAGCCTCACTAAGATCATGACATCCAGTGGTAGGCCCCATTGTTTGAACTTGCTAAAAAATGTTATAACTCAAAAATAAAAAAACCAAATTAAATTCTGATTACACCATTGGATTCCTTTTAATAAATCCTTCAAAACAAGATCTCATATGAATATATTTTGCTAAAATGACAAATAGACCCCATCGATGGTAGTTGGTATAGAGTAAAGTGAAAAATAAAAAAAAGAATGAAAAAAAGGAAAAGGAAAAGGAAAAAGAAGAAAGAAAAAGAATATGAGGGTGATAGTAATATTCTAACTCATAGATTTCTCCTACATACTCGCGGCAACGCGCAGGGAATTGAGGAATACAAAGGAATAGCAGCGTAGATAGTCCTAGCAGAAACATAACGATCGGATCTTTTTTCGATTTTAAGATCTGATCAGTCTATTACTCTATTCTTCGTCCTGAGCAGGCCATATAATGCTGAGGCATACTGTGAATTGCTTATAGAATCGATTTTTGAATCGGATGTAACACTGAGGCGTAATGTACATTGCATTATTGAATCGATTTGTGAGAAAAAGATTCTGGTCCTTTAATCTGTACTTTGCCGTGAACATCTCTCAGCTGAATCTAAAGCATATCTAAATTTTGTTAGTCTAGAATCGAAGCAACAATGTATATATATACGCCGTTCTGTTTTGTATTGTATATGACTTCTCTCTTATGATCAGACGCGCGAGGTTGCCGAAATTCTCTGTTATGATCATTACATTTTTCTTAATTCCTCAGCAACGCGCGGGTGAGATTCTCCTAGTACTACTAGTTTGCATGCACGCACACGGTTGATAGATAGATACTAGATCTATATATGCCAATGCCTACAAACAGTACTCTGGTATATACAAATATAAGCGTTGATCAATAATCTAGGTCGACGATAGATAGATATGCCGCCGCTACGGTGCAGGAGGGAGGGCCAGCCGCGGCTGCAGCACGAGCTGGTCGTCGATAAAATCTTGACACGCTTACCGGTGGCCGCTGCCGTCCGCTTCCGAGCCGTCTGCCGCGCGTGGAACAAAGCTCTCACCTCGGACGCCTTCCTCCAGGCGCACCGTGGCAGATCAGCCGCCGCAGCGCGCCAATAACAACCGGAGCTCCTCTTCTTGGTGCCGGCGGCCGCGGGCCAAAAGTCCGCCTCCTTGTACGCTTGCAGGCTTGGCGACGGCGAGGCACGCGAGCTCCTTACCTTGGGCAACCTAAGCTCGGAGCACGTCACGTCGTCGTCCTGTCCCCGAGGTCGTGCCATGGCCTCACCCTCATCCTGAATGCTCAAGCGTCGTCAGAGTACTACATCTGCAACGTCTCAACCGGACAGCATGCCGCCCTCCCGCCATGCGAACCGGCTGCAGCTATACGGTCGCCGCCTTCGCCGTCGCGCATCGGCATGGGGTTCCACCTCCGGCTGCCGCCCTGGACACCCTTCGAGCTCTCGAGCACCGGGCTCGGTTTCGACCAAGCCACCGGCGAGCACAAGGTGGTCAGGCTCTTCAAACGCAGGATTGGGGAAACTACCTGCGAGGTGTGCACCACCACCTCGGGTCCGACAAGCGGGTGGCGTCCCTGCGCCGGGCGAGTGCCACCACCAGCCGCCAGTTTCGTGGCCGGCCTGCCTCCTGTGTTCGTGGGCGGGTCCCTGTACTGGCTGCTCGAGCTGGACAGCTTCACCGGCGCCCATCAGCCGATCATGTCCTTCTCCGTCGTTGACGAGCAGTTCGGCTGGGTGCCGACGCCGCCGCTGCTGTCGCGCCGCATCTGCCACCTCACGGATCTCGATGGTTCCCTGTATGTGCGCCGCCGTGGATCTCCGCACCAAGCCAGCAAGTACGCCATCTTCACATGGAGCGGCACCTCGTGCTCGTGGTCGGTGCGCTGCTCCATCGACTTGCAGCCTTGCCTCCCCCGGCCTGTAGTCGACGAGTTCGTCGAGGAGCAGGATGTCGTCCCGCTCTGCACTGGTGGCGGGAAGATCCTGCTCGCAACGGGCCGTCACAAGGTTTTCGCTTACGATCCCGAGCGCGGAACCATCGAGAGAGTCTTCTACATGCTGGAGTTCGCCGACATCCCTCGCGCCCACCGCGAGGCTCCGCTGCTCCTAAACATTAGCCTCCATGAGGAATGCATCGCCTGCGTCGTCCACCAGCCCAGCTCATCTGACGCCGGTGCCAAGAGGATGCACGTCAAGCTGGGCGGCAACACGCTTGCCAAGCGAGAGGTACCCAATGACTACCACGACGACCGCTTCTGTAAACTGAGAGACCTGTTCAACGAGATAGCCGGGCTGCCACTGCCACTACCACTTAGTACGAATAATGTATAGCTTTTCGATTACTTGACGAAACTTTTAGAAGTTTTTGCAGTCGATGCTGTATTGAATCTTTAGGCAACGTTTTATTTGGTACAGCTCTTGAGAGCTGATTCTTTGATATAGTAAAAGATTCTTTCATATTCTCTAGCATAAAGTCATAAAATCAGGATGGAGAATAGAATCATAAGAAGTTATTTTTTTCAGCTCCCAATATTTTAGTCCATTTCAAAGAATCACTTCGTAGAATTAAGTCATTAGAGAACCACTTCTCTCTAAAAAGATTTATTTGGCCGTTTGCTGAATCCAGCAAGAACTCAGCAGAGAATCAGCTCTCTACCAACGCACCCTAAATTGTACTTTTAAATTATAGGTGCTTTAGCTTTTCAAGATACATAGCTTTGTTATGTACCTAGATAGCATAAAAACATGTTTAGAAAATCTAAAACTTTCTCGCAAAAAAAGCAAAAGTACATATCACTACTAGAGAAAGTGCCTTTTGTACCGGTTGGTAACCCCTTTATTACCGGTTTTGGAACCGGTATTGTTACTCTGGTACTAAAGGGGTAGAGACATTAGTACCGGGTTAGATACCCAGTACTAATGCTATCCCACGCGCCGTCCGCCCTCCCCCGTCGTTCCGCCGTCCGCCCTATTTTGTTCCTCCTTTTTCTTTTTTTTTCTTTCCTTTTTCCCTCTCAATCACACATTCACAATCACACATGCATATTCTCAATCATATATTCACAGTCACATACATCTACAATCATATATTCACAGTCACATATCTTACAACAAAAAATCACAAAAATACATCAAAGAATACATCAAGAACCACTACACCACATCAAGAATTTGTGCAAGGAAAGAGGGAAGAAGATGAACACACATATCACAAGATGAATAAAACAAAAACAAAAAAAATCCGTGGGCAGTCCTGCGCGTCGGCACCCGCGTGCCGCGTCCCGCGCCCTGTGTGCCCGCCGGCCTGCAAGGGAGAGAGAGAGGTGAGGTGCTGGAGATAAGGCAAGGAGATGAGAATGGGGAAGAATGAGGGGTGGATTTTTTTCTAAGTGTGGCGCAGATGAAAAGGGTGGGGAGGGGGGCGGGCCGAGCCACGCGCGAACAGCGTCGTGGGGGCGTGCGCATTAGTACCAGAGTTCTTTTTGCCCCGGTATTAATGTGTTCACATTAATACCGGAGCTAGTTCCCACTCGGTACTAATGTGCTCTCACGAGGGCGCGGCGAGGCTCTCCCTTCTCACTTATACATTAGTACCGGTTCATATTCACATTAGTACCGGACATCGGTACTAATATGAAAATTACCCTGGGACAGTGTATAATTTGAAAGAGTTTCAATTAACTTACACACGCGATTGTTTATGTGATATATGTAAGTTCTTCCGAAAGATGTTCTTTTAGATAATGATGAAAGAAAAAATATTATTTATGATCACAAGCACAAAATTTTCTTAGAGCCTGGAGAGGTTGAGCATGTGTATATGCTGTGCAACTGTATATATATCACATTAATGCATTGTGATATCGGTCAATATACTATATGTAATATGTTATTAACAGTCCTTGTGCTGATTGTGAATTACCAGGGTGTCGCCCCGGTGTATACACTCTTGCTGGTTTGGAAATTACATGTGCCCCTTAGGCTTCATCCGTTCATGTGTTCCGATTTTTATTTCTTTGCGAATTACACAGTACAACGGAGACACTCACAAGCCATGCACATTCATCCATATTAACTGTCCTTGTGCTGACTGTGAATTACCAAGGTGTCACCCCGGTGTATACACTCTTTGCTTGGTTTGGAAATTACATGCGCCCCTTAGGCTTCATCCGTTCATGTGTTCCGTTTTTTTTTTCAAATTACACAGTACAACGGGGACACTCACAACGCACACATTCATCCTATGAACACACGCACGCAAACCCTACTCTTAGGCGTATCTTCGAAGATTGGGCTGACAAATCCTCAAGATTGGCGAAGTCACCACAAGCGCCTTGTTGTCGACGGGAACGTCGCCTACCACTAAACGCAAAAATATTGTTAATTCCTGAGAAATTCGCTCTCATGAAGAGTCGAACCCAGAACCTGATGTGTTACTGAGGCTACATACCTTTCGCATTCATGTGTTCGGATTGGTACATTGCACTAGTTTCTAGTCAGGTTAACTCTGACCCAAAGCAAATCTGATCCGGCTAAATCAATGTAAATTGCTTGTGTTTGGTTGGGTGGTTAAACATTGCCTGGTTTGCTATGGTCGTGTTTGGTCTCTCCCTTATCTCCTCCCTCAACTACAGTGCTCGATGCCACCGCCTCCCTCTTCCCTCCTCCGGTTCAAGCTGTCGGACTTGCCACTGCAGTCTCGACAGAGGTGATGCACTCATGAACAAGAGGCCCTTCTTCCTCTCCACTCATGCACAAGAGGCCCTTCTTCCTCTCCTCCGACGACCCGCCCGATGCACCCGCCGCTCCGCACTCTTCGTTTTCTTTCTGTTTTTCCTCGAGCATGTTTTCTGTAGTCTGCAATAACACGATTGGGCTACTTGCGTCGTTTAAATTAGTTCATATCATATATGTACTTTTCCTGTTGAAAACTTGATGCCGAAGACATAAAAACTTAAGGAAGAAAATATTACAGTTGGAAAAGAAACAGGACATGTAAGAACTAAACGTTATTCATGGAACAAGTCATCATTAACTAAATTGATGCTGATGTTGCTATATATATTCGTGAGTTTTTTTTTGAAGTAGTTCAAAAGCATGTTAATATAAGCTACATAAAGTGGTTCAGATATTTGCTGATGAAATTGCTTACATTCACTGCAGAAATACAGACTACAGATGATAAAATATTTTCTTGCACTGTTCTTACAAGCTGGTTAGTGGATAAGAAAAAAATTCAAAGAAAAATTACCGTTGGAGGTAATTCAATACATTATGTTTGGTTTGATTTTTATTTAATTCAATACATCTGTTCGCAGCCAGTTGGATGTGTGCTTACCCAGAAATGGATACTAGTGAGGCAAACAAAAAGTGGTTTGAAAGCACGAAAATTCCGAGCTCTCACAACATTCATGTTTGGCGTAGCCTCATTGTATTTTTGAAGCATTTGTAACGTAGGCTTTGATTATCACGGAGAAGGGGAGGCATTGGCTAGGGGAGTGTCTCTAGGCACAAGCTTGTTGACTCTAAAGATTGCGGACTCACTTAATTATAGCGTATAAAACACGTTAAGTTCAACATAAATATGTGTTCAATAGTTATTAAGAAAAAACACATGTAGTAAAAATTTAGGGGTGTTGGATCCTCAGGATTAAAATTTAGTCTTGTCACATCAAAAGTTTGAATGCTAATCAATAGTAAAATGTAAATTAACGACAAAACTCATTTCATAACTTCGAGCAATGGCGAGACGAATCTACTAAGTAGATCATGACTATACAATATGGTGCTACAATAAACATCTACTAGTGATATTTTAATTAGACTTAATAGATTTGTCTTACAAATTAACCTTCAACTTTGTAATTAACTTATGTTTAATCCTCTTAATTAGCACAAAAAATCTGATGTGATACGGACTAAACTTTAACCCTGAATCAAACACCTCCTAAAAAATATGTGTTCCATAGTTATTTAAAAAACACTAAAAAAATGAAAATACTACTCACATAAGAAAACATGTGAGCACCGATATGTAGGTTACTCTTGAGAAGAAAGAAAAACTGGTTTTCCTCCTTTTTCCCCTTCCCCTCCCCTCCGCCTCTGTCACCAAGCCACACCGGGCCAAACCCTAACTCACGGCCGCCGGAGATGGGGCAAGGCACTCCCGGCGGGATGGGGAAGCAGGGCGGCCTCCCGGGCGACCGCAAGCCCGGCGACGGCGGGAAGAAGGACAAGAAGTACGAGCCTCCCGCCGCCCCTTCCCGTGTCGGCAGGAGGCAGAAGCGGCAGAAGGGCTCCGAGGCGGCGGCGCGGCTCCCCGCCGTGGCCCCGCTCTCCAAGTGCCGGCTCCGCCTGCTCAAGCTCGAGCGCGTCAAGGACTACCTTCTCATGGAGGAGGAGTTCGTTGCCAGCCAGGAGCGCCTGCGCCCTAGCGAGGACAAGACGGAGGAGGACCGATCCAAGGTCGACGACCTCCGCGGCACCCCCATGAGCGTCGGATCGCTCGAGGAGATCATCGACGAGAGCCACGCCATCGTCTCGTCGTCCGTCGGGCCCGAGTACTACGTCGGGGTGATGTCCTTCGTCGACAAGGACCAGCTCGAGCCTGGATGCGCCATACTGATGCACAACAAGGTACAAATATCAAATCCTTGCATTGATTTCATGGATTGCGGTGCGGGATTGGAATGGAGGCCGTAGTTTCGGCCGCAGGAAGCTTTGTGCACATTTCAATTAGTGATTCGATCTGGTATTGGGGACTTTAGGTTGAAATTTTAATGGAAATATTACGATTTTAATGGCTAGCAATAACAAGTGATAATTAATTGTCTGGGCTGGTTAACCTTGTTGCTATGCGGTGAGAATATTGGGTTTGATATGCTTCTGTATGGTGTAATGTGGACAAACCTTGAAATTTGGACAAAAACATTTCTGGCTTATTAGCTTGTTTCACAGGTGCACAACTGTGCTACAGAGAATTCCCAGTAATTCTATATTCTATATGTTTTTAAATAGTTGCTAGTTCATCTAGGCATATGAACTTTGAAGTTGGCCAATTCCTGGGCTGCAGGATAACCGACTACTTCCTTTTATCTATGGTTATGGCTATATATATTACATATTTGTCGAATATGGCCTCTCATGGAAACAAAAGTACATATTTTTTTTGGTTGCTTTCTATAAATCACTTGCAAAATTTGTGTTCTGAATTACCATTAATGTAGTTGATACATGCTAAGGAGGAATTCTTTACACACAATGTACATGATATGACAATTTTTTTGGGTTACAAGTATTTGTAATTCATTTAGTATTGCAATTTGGAGGATTAATGTCAAACAATATATGGCTCTTCACTTATGTACGCTTAAGCATCTGTGCATTTTAGTGCCCTCATAGATACTTTGCCTTCATATATTGAGCAATTGTCTATTCTTGATTGCTTTAGCAGGCACATTTGTGGTCTTCATTCTTCAAGTGACATTCTTAGAGTTTCTGTACTAACTAGCTTGTCCAATCTCAGGTTCTGTCTGTGGTTGGTATTTTGCAAGATGAAGTTGATCCTATGGTTTCTGTCATGAAAGTTGAAAAGGCGCCTTTGGAGTCCTATGCTGACATTGGTGGCTTAGATGCTCAAATTCAAGAAATCAAAGAAGCAGTTGAACTTCCCTTAACACATCCTGAACTATATGAGGATATTGGAATCAGGCCTCCCAAGGGAGTAATACTTTATGGAGAACCTGGAACAGGGAAAACTCTACTTGCTAAGGTTTGCACTCTTTTTTCTTTAGGACACACTTCAAAACTTTGATGCCTTCTTCTGCCTTGAGTTCTTTGCCCATAAGTAAAGAAGCAAACCCACTGAGCCTTGTCCTTTTTTACCTCCCTGTCATAAGATATTTCCAAGTTTCAGCATGAGATTTCTGCAGCCCTCTTCCTACAAATGAATCACAGCTTAAAAAAGTTTATATGCTGCAGGCTGTTGCCAATTCTACATCAGCAACATTCTTGCGTGTTGTTGGGAGTGAGTTGATCCAAAAGTACCTTGGTGATGGTCCCAAGCTTGTAAGAGAATTGTTCAGGGTGGCTGATGACCTTTCTCCTTCAATTGTCTTTATTGATGAGATTGATGCAGTTGGCACAAAGAGGTGGGTTAGTGTACCACGGGTTTTTCTTTGCTAGTGGAAAAATCTCTGGTGAAGCTTCTTTGGAATGAATTGATGTGAGTTGTGTTTGTGGCCCTGTTGTAGGTATGATGCTCATTCAGGAGGAGAGCGCGAGATTCAGAGAACTATGTTGGAGTTGTTAAATCAGCTGGATGGTTTTGATTCAAGAGGAGATGTTAAAGTTATTCTAGCAACTAATCGCATTGAAAGTCTTGACCCTGCCTTGCTTCGACCAGGTCGAATTGATAGGAAGATTGAATTCCCTTTACCAGATGTTAAGACCAGACGTCGCATCTTCCAGGTGCTATTGTGTGACAAGCATCTGAGTCCTATTTGTTTGGTAGAAGGCATGCTTTGTTCTTACCGATGTTTGTTTTGTTGAGCAGATACACACATCAAAGATGACGTTGGCTGATGACGTAAACCTAGAAGAATTTGTCATGTCAAAAGATGAGTTTTCAGGTGCCGATATCAAAGCAATTTGTACTGAAGCTGGCTTGCTTGCTTTGAGAGAGCGTCGTATGAAGGTAAGACAACATTCTAGACCAAATAGAGAACCCGCCCCCTCCCTCTCCTCTGGAGCTGATTATTATATCCTTGGAAAGGCACATATACCTGGCTTACCTTGTTGATACCTGTAGCCGGCACTTTGTTAATACTTACGCCATTTATTTCACCAGAGAGCCTGTAGTACTTTGTTAATACTTACTCCACTTTGTTAATAGTCTGGAATAACAAAAAGTATTACTCATGATCTGCTATTTGTTTTCCATTGCATTAGGTGACGCACGCGGACTTCAAGAAGGCCAAAGAAAAGGTCATGTTCAAGAAGAAAGAAGGTGTGCCGGAGAGCCTCTACATGTGAGACTATCCGTAGCACTAGAACTGCCTTTGGGATGTGGTTTAGCAGTATCTTAGTGTGGACAACTGGTATTTGTAATTTGGTTGAATGGTCTAAGAATGTTTGCCTACATCCTCTTTTGCTGGATTACGCAATTCAAATTGTAATCATATTATCCGTACCTGAGATGAAATTGAAAGGATGAACCAGATGGCAGTATGCTTGGGCCTGGGTGTCGTGCAGGTCTTGGATGAGAATATATCCGGTGTTACTGTGTTACCAACTCAAGATCGAAAACTTTTAACAAAAATCATGTCATCTTTTACCATCATGCAAAAGGTGAGATGCACCGGAATTTTGTAAGATGCAACTGAATTTTTTGCATGATGGTAGATGACAAGGTATTCATTCACATTTTTTGTTGAAATTTTTCGATCACTGTATGCTGAATTTTTTTGATCATTGTAGACATACGTATTTAAGTTGGTAACACTGAATACATTCTTGGTCTTGGACATGTATTCTCAAATTGTTAAGAATTATTACCTGTCATACCAACGCTTGATTTGATTTGCAGCAAACAAAAAAGAATAGAAAAAATGTTTGATTACATCTTTTTTTTTTGCTGGATTACACAACTCAAATTGTAATCATATTTTTCCCTACTTGAGATATGAAATTGCACGGATAAATCGTTATCGAGATGGCAGTCGAATGCTTGGGCCTGGGTGTCTTGTGCTGTCGTGCAAGTCTTAGACACGTATTCTCTGTTTTCTTTCTTTTGCAATTGTATTCTCAAACCGTTACAAACTACAGTATCACCTGCCATATTAACGCTTGATTTGCAGAAAACAAAAAAGAAAAAAAATCAATGTTGAGAGTGGGATTTGAACCCACGCCCTTTCGGACCAGAACCTTAATCTGGCGCCTTAGACCAACTCGGCCATCTCAACTTTCTTGTTATCAAATAACTACTATACTATTTAATTGTTTACGACCGCCAGTCCGCCACCTCCCGTATCCAAGCTGTGGAACACACGCGGGAGTTGCCCAGCAGATTACTTTTCCTTCTTCCTTGTTGCCCGTCCGCCGCGCCGCACGGATGGATGCGAAGTTGCTAATGGCCCGGTGGGTCACCACGGCTTGACAAGGCAGGCTAGCAGCTGGACGCTGCCTCCGCAGCCCACCGTCTCGGACCTCGCCGCATCGTCTATTCCGCGACCATCACGAACAAACAGCGGATGGTGACCTCTATAGTGCCGCAGGCAAGGTGTTCGACGGAATGACGCGGCGGGAAGTGGCGGCCTCGCTGCACCGATCGCTCGCCAGGTTCGGCGCGCATGACGATACGGCGAATACCCTCTCGCTCGTCGTGGCGAAGGCTCGGCAGCACGGAGCCCTGGGCTCTGCGGACCTCGCCAGCGCCCTGCGGGCGTGCAGGGGGCGCGGCGATCACTGGCCGCGTGTGCTGGAGATCCAAGCGACGTCTGTCGTCCGTGGGCTTGGGGCTGACCGTCTCATAGGCAACCTGCTGATCGATCTGTACGCGAAGAATGGGCTCCTGAGATCGGCAAGGCGGGTGTTTGAGGATCTTTCTGCCAGGGACCATGTCTCGTGGGTTGCAATGCTGTCTGGTTATGCACAGAATGGTCTGGGAATAGAAGCTCTCGGGTTGTTTCACCAGATTCATAGATCCGCAGTTGTTCCCACTCCGTATGTTCTGTCTAGTGTGCTGAGTGCTTGCACTAAAGCAGGGCTTTTTGTGCAAGGTCGGCTGATCCATGCACAAGTTTACAAGCAAGGATTCTGTTCTGAGACATTTGTGGGAAATGCACTTATTGCTTTCTACTTAAGATATGGATCCTTTAAGCTAGCAGAGAGGGTATTTTCTGACATGCTGTTCTGTGATAGAGTAACGTTCAATACATTGATCTCAGGACATGCTCAGCGTGAACATGGTGAGCGTGCTATGGAGATTTTTGATGAGATGCAGTCGTCAGGGTTGAGGCCTGATTGCGTCACCATTGCTAGTCTCCTTGCAGCCTGTGCTTCTGTGGGGGATATTCACAACGGGAAGCAGCTCCATGCATATTTACTGAAAGCAGGCATGTCTTTGGATTACATAACAGAAGGCTCACTCCTTGATCTCTATGTAAAATGTGGTGACATTGAAACAGCCCATGAGATCTTCAATTCAGGTGATAGGACGAATGTGGTACTATGGAATTTAATGCTTGTGGCGTATGGACAGATCAGCGATTTAGCAAAATCCTTTGAAATCTTTTGTCAGATGCAAACTGCAGGTATACGCCCCAACCAGTTCACCTACCCATGCATTTTAAGGACTTGCACTTGCAGTGGTCAAATTGAACTTGGAGAGCAGATTCATTCTTTAAGCATAAAAACTGGCTTTGAATCTGACATGTATGTTAGTGGTGTACTGATAGATATGTATTCCAAATATGGGTGGCTTGATAAAGCTCGCAAAATTCTTGACATGCTTGGAAAAAAGGATGTGGTTTCGTGGACTTCCATGATTGCTGGATATGTGCAGCATGGCTTTTGTGAAGAGGCTCTTGCAACATTCAAAGAAATGCAGTACTGTGGAATTTGGCCAGATAACATAGGACTAGCTAGTGCCGCAAGTGCTTGTGCTGGACTCAAAGGAATGCGCCAGGGCTTGCAGATTCATGCTCGGGTTTACATGTCTGGTTATTCAGCTGATATTTCAATTTGGAACACGTTGGTAAACCTGTATGCAAGATGTGGAAGAAGTGAAGAAGCTTTCTCTTTGTTTCAGGCCATTGAACATAAGGATGAGATTACATGGAATGGAATGGTCTCCGGTTTTGGACAAAGTGGTCTATATGAACAAGCTCTCAAGGTATTCAAGCAGATGGGTCAATCAGGTGCCAAGTACAATGTGTTCACATTTGTTTCCTCTATAAGTGCTTCTGCTAACCTTGCAGATATAAAACAAGGGAAACAAGTACATTGTAGAGCTATTAAGACAGGGCACACCTCTGAAACTGAAGTTTCAAATGCTTTGATTTCACTCTATGGAAAATGCGGCAGTATTGAAGATGCCAAGATGGAGTTTTCTAATATGTCTGAGAGGAATGAGGTGTCATGGAATACTATCATAACAAGTTGTTCACAGCACGGACGTGGATTAGAAGCTTTAGATTTATTTGATCAGATGAAGCAAGAAGGTCTACAACCAAATGATGTTACTTTCATAGGTGTGTTGGCTGCTTGCAGTCATGTGGGTTTGGTTGATGAAGGACTTAGTCACTTCAAATCCATGTCTAATGAGTATGGAGTTACTCCAATGCCTGACCATTATGCTTGTGTCGTGGATATTCTTGGACGAGCTGGTCAACTTGATCGTGCAAGGAAATTTGTTGAGGAAATGCCAATAGCTGCTGATGCAATGGTTTGGAGAACCCTTCTCAGTGCTTGTAAAGTACATAAGAACATAGAAATTGGGGAGCTTGCAGCCAAACATCTCCTGGAGTTAGAGCCTCATGATTCGGCATCATATGTCCTCCTTTCGAATGCATATGCTGTTACTGGAAAGTGGTCCAATAGGGATCAGGTCAGAAAGATGATGAAAGATAGAGGAGTTAAAAAAGAACCAGGTTGTAGCTGGATTGAAGTAAAGAGTGCAGTTCATGCATTCTTTGCTGGTGATCGGTTGCACCCCTTGGCTGATCAGATATACAGTTTTTTGGCTGATCTAAATTATAGGATAGCCAAAATAGGGTACAAGCAAGATAATTACCATCTCTTTCATGAAAAAGAGCAAGAACAGAAAGATCCTACTTCCTTTGTCCACAGTGAGAAGTTAGCTGTGGCTTTTGGGTTAGTGAGTTTGCCTCCTTGTATGCCCCTTCGGGTGATTAAGAATCTTCGCGTCTGCAATGACTGCCACAATTGGATGAAATTTACCTCTGATGTCACAGGAAGAGAAATTGTATTAAGGGATGTGTACAGATTTCACCATTTTGCCAATGGTAGTTGTTCATGTGGAGACTTCTGGTGAAGTATGTGCTGTATACATTGCCAATATTTCCATTTGTGTTAAAAGAAATCCATTTGCACTCATTGTGATGACACGTTAAGTATTTTATGTGGGACCTACAAAAGTTTATTTCACTTTTACATGTACATCTGACATTGGAACTCAGCAGGTAATGGAAGCAAGACCAGACAATGCGTTGGTTTTTTTCTTGAACAACGCAGGAGAACTGCATGTCATTTCATTAAGAAAGGAATACAAAATGTACAAAGGTAACTGGAGACAATCAGACAATGCGATGTTGAGAGCTTTGGACCAGGTTTTCATGCCTACAACATGCTAGTGCTTTTCCATCCTTGTGGTAATCAATTTGGTCACTGACTCATAATTTGGTTGTTTCAGGTGAAGACATTTGCTGCTCTGCTAGCGACCTTGCTTCATTGGAAGATAGGGTGGTGGAGTATTTGCCGGTATGCGGGTATCAGCAGACCTATAAAGTCTACCAAGTGGTGAGAAATTAGATCCAAATGATACAAAACCCCAATCCCTTGGGAAGATTCCCCCCTACTCCCAGTCTAGTTCTCGGGATTTAACAACTGAGGTTTCACTACACTCTGTTAATATCAGTATTAATCTCATAGAATGTTTACGTTGGTAAATGCGTGGTGTCCTTGTAAAATTCTCTCCAAATGTTTTTGTGTGAATGTGCTTCCCTTTTGTCTTCCAGGGAGGGCTCTTCTGCTACAAGAACATTACGGCTATTGGGTAGAAAATGATAGCTAATCAAGTGGCCAACAAGTGGATTGACAATTGGGCATGGAATCAGAGAACCGGGCGGCCTCAAGCGGGGAGGAGAAGAGCGGCCGAATGCCGTCATTGCCGGCACGCAGGATGGAGGTTGCAGGCCGCGGAGAAGAGCGCAGAGGTGATTTTCGAGACGATGGTCCAGGCAGACCGGTGGCGGCGTTCTCGGCGTGGAGCATCCGGATGACGGCGTCGGCATGGCGGTGTCCCGCGCATCCCTGGAATTCAGCATGACATTGGAGGACGCTACGACCAATTTTGGCATCTTCGTGGTCGTAACGGACAATGTCAACCTCCCCAAACTCTCTTGAGCGAGATCGCTGGTCGCCTCTGGTCTTCTTCATTGGCAAGTGCCAAACGTCCACGTACGATTCGCCTTCCCAAAGGTGCAAGGTGCGGGCCTTCCCGACAGGCCAGCAACCCAGCTTCTTTCTGCATCTGATGGGTTTGGGTTATAAAGGCACCGTTTAGTTGTGTGAAAATTTGGCAAAAGTGGTGAATTTTTTGCATTGAGAAGCGTGTTCTGTGAGAGGTGACACGGTCTACGATGCGAAAATTTTAAGACTTTTTGAGGAACTAAACAGGGCCTAAAACGGACCTGCTCGTATGATAACTGAACTTTTTACCATGAAGTTACGCGCAATGACGCCAATTGCTGCCCTTCTCCTACAAAAAATGTTGCTTTTCGTGGCCTGATAAAGCAAAAAAAAAAAAAACCCTTCGGTGGAACTGAAGATTTCCAAAATCCAAAACGCATATGCTTATCATCCAGGAAATAAACTTTAACCAAAAGAAGAATAAAATATTGGAACGTCAGCAAAAAGAAAATGTTGTTGAGAGTGGGATTTGAACCCACGCCCTTTCGGACCAGAACCTTAATCTGGCGCCTTAGACCAACTCGGCCATCTCAACTGTTGCTGATAATGCGTCGTGATACAAAATAATAAAGTAATATAGGACAATTTGATTTAATATTAAACCAAATGATTTCCAAGCCTTCCAAGACATATGCCACTGTTTAAGTCATCTACACTTTATCCAAGCTTCAGACTACCTCTAAGAAGAACTAAGAACGGGCCATGAGGTCATCTACACTTGTACCATTGTAGCGCATTAGACGAGTATCAACACAGGCCTGTCATATGCCAATGTTTAAGTCAACTCAAATTCCCCAAATATTTGAATGCTCATTCAAAGAACAGAACAAATATCCATGATGAAAATGCGTCATGCAATGGAATCCTGCCCATTCCTTGTCTGTTCAGTGAAACCAATTCCAATTTGTGTGTGTGTGTGTGTGTGGTGGTGGTGGTGGGGGGGGGGGGGGCAAGCCATTTCGATAATTTCTGATGCCAAGCAGATTTAACACAAAACAAAAAAGGCCACAACAATGAAACCCCCAAAAACGTAACAATACAGTAACTCAACGAGTGAAAAGTTAAAAAAAAAGAAGAAAGAAAGAAACTGAAAACATAACATCAATATCTTGCGAGCACGCTAAGTAACAGGACATGAGCGGATTCCTCAACAGAACTGCATATCTGAAGCTTCAAGTGATATTTTGTGTTGCTTCGCTGGTTTGTAGACTGTAGTCACCGCCAGAAGTGCAGGCACAGGCACAGGTGCAGGTGGAGATACTGCAAATTAAAAGGATATTCTCAACCAAATACCAAATGGTAGAAACAAAACAAGCAACACATAATGCTGATTAAAAGGCACTATAAAGCATAGAAACCAGAATCAAATTCGATATACATACTTTGCCTTTCTGCGTTAGAACATAACAAAGGAAAAGAGGTTATGCTTTACAGGTCTTTGTAATGTTGTTAGTTTTGCTCAGATAGGACGACTCTGGTCATAAATAAGAACAATGTTGTAGAATCCTTAATCCCTGATCATTGTAACAAGGAAATTAACTGCCAGCAAAAAGAAAGACTTAAAATGCATGGGGCATAGAAAAAGTCTATAACAAGCTATCATATCTTCTTGATCATTTTATCTAATGAAAACACGTACCAGGCAAAAGTGCTACATACCAACGAACTAACAAATATGTTTTCAATTAAGTAACTCAATTATGATGCTTAGTGTTCAGGAAAAAGAGAGAGCTCTGGATCACATAGGCACATAGAGGGTCATGAAACTTACCCATCCATTAATGGATTAATAATTCTCAAGATTTCATTATTTGTACGATTCCTTAGCATCATCTAAATCTGAGTCTGAGTCACTAGCATTGTATCCTGCAAAACAAGAACCTGTCAGGCAAAAAAAGTAGAAGACCACACACATCTATATAGTTGTTGGCACGATGAAGACACCAAAGAGCCCTGGAAACGTTAAAATGAAAGTAGAATGTGGCTGCAAACCTGGGCGTTTATTGCTAACTTTCCAGACTGTAGATCTATATCTTGATGCTTTCTCCATCCAAACTCTTGCCTATACGATTAAGATGTAGGTCAGTCAAACATTTTTAACATTACAACAGGCGGATGCTCTCTCGACTGAGGCGGATGGCGATGCGGGCACCCCCGTGGCCCGGCGGCTAGCTGCGCCCCGGCCCCCTGCCGGCGCCCGCTTGCTGTCCCTCCCCTCCTCTTCCTCCCCACCCCTCCCATGGCGCCCGGAACCCTAGATCTGGGCGGGGTCCCCCACGCCGGCCGCCTCCCCGCGCTTGCCGCCTCCGCCCCAGCCACCTCTGCGCCGGCTGCCACCTCCGCCTCCCCCGCGCCGGCCGCCTTCCCCGCGCCGACCACCCCACGCCGGCCGCCACCTCCGCCCCGCCCACCTCCGGCCGGCTGCCGCCTCCGCCCCGGCCACCTCTGCGCCGGCCGCCAACTCCGCCACCCCCTCCGACCCGACGCCGGCGCCCACTCCCGCTCCGGGCCGTCCATCCCCATCTCCCGTTCTCCCCGAGCGGCACCTTCGGTGGACGGGGGAAGCAACTCCGGTGGCGCGATAACACGCCGCCGCCGAACGACAACGACGGTGGAGCCTCCCCGCTTCGCGTCTCCTACCGCGACGCGCTGCTGCGGACGGCGCCGGAGCTCCCCTTCCCCTCGGCCTCGGCCATAGCGACAGCACACTCCTCCACCCAGGCCCGTCGGTCGGTCCACGACCGCCTTGGGCCACACGCCGATACTTGCTCTGACCGCCATCGGCAATGGCATCGCGACCAGACGCGGTTGATCCACGGGCTTCCTCTCCGGCCTGAGACCCATGGTGGCCTGTGCCCGGCGACATGCCGCCTCCGTTCTATTGTGGTCCGAGCTGGGCGGGAGGCCAGCACACACACACACACACCCCCCCGGCCGCGAGGCGACGCCGACGACTTCACCGAGGTCCGCCACAAGCGGTCCAGCCGCCAACGCCGGGCGGTGCGGGAGCAGCAGCCTCCGCCCATACCTCCTTGCATCCCCGCTGCGTTCACCGAGCGCTGCCTCAACTTCCTGTCCTACAAGCACAAGGTGGCAACTTGCACGCGCCCGACCCGTTGCTTCCGCTGCCATGGGTTCGGGCACCTTGCTCGGAACTGCAAGCGGTCGCGCAGCCCGGCCGGTTCTGCATCGGATGTTCAGCGCCGCCGGCCCCGCCGCCGAGGGGATTCACCTCCTACCTCTGTCGGTCGGGACGCTATGGTGCGCTCCGCATCACCCACTCCCGCACGATAGCACCAGCAGGACGACACCCCTGTCGGTCGGGAGGCCCGCGGGCCCACTCCCTCGCCGCTACCTCGACGTGGCCGCCGCCACCCTCTCCGTAGTCGCTCACCCGCGCGACTACCCCCACAGACCGCCGGCGGCCGAGGGCAAGCCCCCACTCGTGCAACCTGGTGCCTTGCTGTCGGTCCTCTGTCACGCTCTCCGTCACCGGCACCGGCTGGGCAAGTGACGGAGGACCTGATGTTGGCCTCTGACGACGACCTCTTGCTCGGGCGTTCTCTGCTTCGCTCCATCGAGGCTACCCGTCACGCCATCTTCGCGCTCCCCGGCGCCCATGACGCCATCTCCGTCCACCGTTTGGCACCGGAGTGCTTCCTGGTCGTCTTCCCCACACAGCGGACCAGGGAGTTGCGTCCACGACTTCGCAGACGCCTCCATCTCCAGCAGCGGCGAAGGAAGCCGATGCCTGCGTTGAGCCAGTGGCTTTCGAAGCACACCTCCCACCCCGCCCCTCCACGCCGGTCCCCTCCCAGGACCCAATGCTAATTGAAGCCCAGGCGCCATCTCCCAAGAAGATCACACCCCACGTATCTGCAAGGCCCTTGACCACCGCCACGACGTCGCTCAAGACCTACCAGCGACGGCCACGCAGCGATGCGGCACGGCCCTCGGCCAGTGCCACCCTGCACCCTTCCACCCCTGCCGCCGACTCCTCCCGCCACCCGTGAGTCGGGATCTGGAAGCCAAGAGGAGGGCTCTTCCAAGTCGAGACGAGTCTAGTACGTCGAGCGAGTCGGACCCTCCCGAGCCGGTCGCCGAACTCGTACCGGGCTCGACATCCGGCCCCACCTAGGCCGCCAAGGAGAACTCGTCAGGATCAGGTCGCGACCCCATCGAAGTGGGGTAGGATTCAACCCAACGACGACCTCGAAGCTGCCAAGGCCAACACCGCGGCCTTCCTGGCTAGCGTTCGCCAGGCACTGCAGGTACCGCTCGCAACCCTGCCGGCGGCGCCACCCCCTTCCTCCGCCTCGGCGACTCGCCGGAGTAGCAGGCTCGCCAAGCTGATCGCGAACTCCACTGTGCGCGCCTCTAAGAAGGGCGAGGTACTGCTCTGCGCAAGCTGGACAAGCTAAGCATGCGTCCCACGGAAGACCCCGAGGCTGCGGCCGCTGAAGCCACCGCAGCTGACCAGGGCCTTGCTTCGGTTTTCGCCGGACCTGGACCGGTCGACGAGTATTTCGCTGCTTTTCGCGACCTCTTCCCGGCGACGCGTGCTCTCTCTGACGCGGACCTTATGGTCGCGGCCAGGCAGGTCAACAACGCGAGCTCCGTGTGTTGAGTCTAGTGGTTATCCCTGTAAGGGTTTAGGTTGTCCTTTTTGCTGTATAATCCTCTAGCGTTGTAACCCCATGTGTGTGCGCCCGGTTGGCCCGCATTGTAACAAAACAATATATTTCTTCTTAATACAATGACGCGCAGCTCTCCTGCGTATTCCCGAAAAAAAAACAACAGAAACAATCACAGATCCAAATTATCCAATATAAGAAATAGGAACCTTGGGAAAAAGAAACTTCAAAGATCAGCATTTTCCTCAGTTTCATTTTTTGAACAGTTCTTTTTTACCCACCCCTTGAATTCTGAACCTATTCTGTCCTGCTGTAAAACCTATTCCCAATTCCAGTGCACAATAAAAGTTTGGTGGACTCATACAGTTAATCCAGTCTTGTGAGATTTAAACTTCAGTCTTTACATGAGCACTTCTTTGTACGCCTTATTCAATCCTCTTATCAAACAGTTCACGAGCAATGAAAGGTGGTCTTTAACATCTCTCCTCTGTTCTACGAATACTCTTTACACCTTTTAAAATCTAGAATGTAAATGTCAATCACCGAATATATCATAACAAGAAAGTGGTATTATTCAAAAAAAAAGGAATTACCAGCTTGTACTACTTCCATCATCTTAGCAGCAAGATTAGCACAATTGAAAAGGCCATTTATACTTTTGCCAACAAATGCAGCGAAAACATGTAGGGATGAATCTGCTGTCTAAATTCTTCATGTCCCCACATCCCCAAACTAAGCAGGAAATTTTAAGATTTACAGATCACAGCTTATGATCTTTCTTTTTATTCCTTTCAGCTAATAATCATGCCACAGGTTAAGTATGCAATAAGGTCATAATTTCTTCCAGATCTACTGCAAGTATACCATTGAACACACAAGGTCGATTAAACCTATATCCCCACTGGCAAGCAATGCAACAGCAAAACCCACCTAAATTCATGCCAACCTTGGAAAGCTCACCTAAGAATTATGTTGCACAATTCACTAAAGGTAACATAGCTGACAGAAGCTAGGATTAATGAAAATATACTGATCCAAAGTGAAACTATTCAACAATCACGAACTGGTATGCCCGAAGGCCAACAATCCAGAACCAAATACCTTTTAAAAAAGCGGCTCCTCTCAATTCGGAATCCGAAGAACCGGCTCACCTTGTGCTCGTTCTTGTTGACGCCGTATCCACTGCGGTACATCTGGCCGACGAGCACCTGCATGGTGATGTCGCCAGCGCGCGCCTCCTTGAGCACGTCCTGGAACCACCGCCTCGTGCAGTCCGACACCACCTCCGCAAGCGGCACCCGCTCGTCCTCCTGGAGCCCGCACGCCGCCGCCAAATCCCGCACCTCGGCCCGCCCAGAGCTGGTCGCCGCCGCAGCAGCGGCTGCGGCGGCGGAGTTTCTGGGCGTATCCAGCGGGGCGGGCGGCGTCTTCGCTGCCTTTCCGGCGGCGGGAGAGGGGGAGCGGAGGCTGCGGGCGTAGGAGCGGACCGCAGCGGCGGCGACTGCGGCGGCGGCGGGCGGGAGGCGCTTGCCCATGCAAAGGTGGGGGTTTCTTGGGCGCGGAGCGGAGGCGGATTTGAGAGGAATGCGTGGGTTTTTGTGCGAAAATGAGGTCTTCTCCGACCTCCCTTGCCAAAGGTGGAAAAGTTGGTGGCGTGGAAGGGAAGAACTGGAATGTAGTGGTAGATTTTATATTTTATTTCTCGTCTTTATTTCCCTTTATTTGCCTTTTGGATTTGTAGGATGGGAATGGCGGCCTAGTGAAGGAATCGGGTGATTCGGGTGTAGTAAAACTGTAAAAGCATGTGAACTTTTTTTTAAAAAAATACCAAATGGTTTGTGCAAAATGCAAACAGTGCTTGAAGGTTGCATCTTCATGCACCAGCTGCACATCATGCTGCAGCACCGGCTACAACTCGCCTCATAATCCCAGATCCGTACAAACTACACTGAAGTTGCTTGCTCTAGCTGCTTCACATTTTTATAGGGCAACCCAACACTCATGCTTCTCTCTGTACACTCATCAAGATACAAAAAGGAAAAATTACACACTAGTCCTACTAGGAATATACAACCCTTGCCGAGCATCAAACTTTTAGGAAGCTAGCGCATCAAAAGATAATAAACATATGACGCGCTTCAAAACGCAATGGGCACTTGTTCTCAGCTAGCTTGCCATGGAGCTTTGCCCTTTGCTTTGTCCAGACCAAATGTTTTGGCATCAAAGCTTGACTCCATTCCATTGTTTGCTCCATACAAGAATAGGTGTAGGAATGCTTGGATCAGCACAGGCGCGCAGCACTTCTGCACTTGTGAAAAATGTACCAGGAGCCAAATTGCTCAGAGGAACCAGCTACTCACTCCAGCTGTCCTCGTCATCGTCATCAGCAACAGCCTGTTTTTTTACACAAGAACAAATTGCCATTTAGTCACAGGTGATGCAGCTATGATCGACTGAAACCTTAGAAAGATGTGGATCTTCTTAATAACCTGGCGAATGGCATGGGCTCTCTCGATGATGGCCACCACTTGTAAGTTGGTTCTTGGACCACCCATCACACTTGGTCTCTTTGCAAGAACAGGCTTCAAGTTGAAAGACTGAAACAAGTAACATCGTTGAGGCACACTAAGCATGATTTGATCATATTCTCTTTAAGCTCTATAATGGTTATCATTGGGCATGGACGTAGCCTTCAACTCTTACCTTGTTCTTTATCTCCTCTAATATTGTGTTCTTCTCATCTGAAAGCTTACTTGAAGGTTGGACCAGAGTTGGAGCTTTTCTTAGCTGCAAAGAATTAGAAGGAAAATATCTGATGAGACAAGTACGTTAAAATGATTTAAATCAAATTATGAAGTAACCTTACCATGCTTCTGTCATGAGAAGTCACTGGAAGTAGAGGATATCTAGGTGGTTTTGGCACTGGATGAGTTGGTGATTTTGCCGGTTCCTCTTCCAATGCAGAAGAAAAATCCATTGCCTTGTCATCAGAATCACCATGTTCACCTTTTTCCTGCTGTGCTATCAGGTCAGGACTCAGCATAGCTTCCTGTTTAGGAGCACCATTCGATTTATTTTCTTCTGAATCTGCAGCTTTGTTGCAACCTGCAGATGGGAAATCCATATTCTTATAATCAACAACTAATTCATGCTTCTCGATTGTCTTTTGTGCTGACAAACCAGCAGCGTACAAGCCACCCAGACCATAAACTCCATTGCTTAGTTGGTGTTTTCCTTCTTGTTCTGGTATAAATTTTATATTCCCAAAATCTGACCACGCCTCCTCTGGAATAACTATAAGCTCATTTGATTGCAAAGTGTGCAGATTTTCACTTTTTGATGAAGCAAATTCTGCCACGCATTCGACTTCTGACGAGGAAAGTGGATTAGAAACCTCAACATCATGCTCTTTGTCTCCCTCTCCACAATGATTTTCTTGAGAATCCCTATTAAGGAAATGATTTGCCTCATGATCATCAGGAACCGTTGCCTGCACCATTTCATTCTGCAAACTGGAGCCTATATGCAGACTATTTTCATAAAGAATTTCTGCATTTTCATTTATTTTATCCAGTGAAGAGTTGCCTTCACTTTCTTGGTGTTTTACTGGAGGTTTTGGCCTTGGTGGTCGCCCAATCTTTGCAGATAAAGGTGATGACCCCATCTGAAGCTTGTTTGTTCGCCACTGCATCGGTGGAAGAGGGGGAAGCGGCGGTGCATCTTCAAATGAAACATTTCCTTGTGCACTTCCATAAGTTGGTTGAGCAGGAAAGACATTCAATGACTGCTGCACTGCACCATTGAGCATCCAATCAAAGCTTGAAATGATCGGCGGTGGAACATCTCTGGAGTCAGGAGCCAGTGAATCTCTAAAAACTTCAGTACTGCTGTTGCACGAATTAGATGGCTCTTGATGCACAAGTGGATGCAATTCATGTTTTTCCTCAGTGTTTACCGTTAGTTCTGTAGTTACAGCCACCGTGGATGAGTTGCACAGCGGCACTTGACCGTTTTGGACATCAATTTCGGAGCTACTGAGAACTGCACCTTGTCCAAAAGTAGGTTCTAGATGTAAATAGTACTGTTTATCATCTGGCATGGCATCTTCATTGTCGATTACTGACTTGGTTACTACCTTAGACAGATCAGTATCCGTGAATGTTTCTGACGGTGCCATATGCTCCACTTCAGGGATGTTGCTGTCGGTGATCTTACATGCCACTGTGTCATCTTCATCCGCGAGAGTGAGTGGAGTTATCAGGCAAGGATCATCAGATTGCTTGGACGAAACCGGTGAGGAGTTCATGCCATCTGAAACTGCTTGTTCTTCTATGTACTCAGCAGTTTCATCGTCCAATGCATATGCATCAGATTTGTTGCTTTCCTTAATATCTTCTTTCAAGTCTTCACCTGTATCAGATGCATTTTCTGAAATAACCTCAGTATCAGTGTCCTCGGTCACTTCCCTGTCAGGATGTTCCTCAAACTTCTCTTGATCATGTACCAAGATATGGTTGAGCACTCCAGTAGAGGAATGCTCATCAACTGCCGTACTTGCACATCCTTCTTCCTCTTGGGAACTGTGTGATGTGATGATTTCTGTCAAGTAGACAATGTTGGAATCCTGAAATAAATTTCTATCATCAGGGACCGAATCATGTGGACTATCAGTTGGTGGAATATCATGCTCCGACTCATGGTTCAATTCTTCCTGCTGGCACTTTCTTGAGATCATGTCATCATGAGGTGAATCTGAAGGAATTTTGTGCACAGCACTGTCCTTAATTTCAACAGGCGGATCATACATTTCCAGGTACTTGACATTGCATCCTTCACCATTTGCTTCAAAGTCATATAAGTCACTATCTTGAGTGCCATCATACTTCAGCTCAAGCAATTGCTTCGCCATGCTTCGGAGGGAATCAGAAAAAGGGTCATGCTTCTTGGAGAGTTTCCTTGGCAGAATGCCAACTTTTGAAGCAATCAGCTCCATGCCACCAACATACTTGGACCTCTTGCTTGCTATTTTCTTGAACGAAATGGTTGCGAGGCTGGAATTCTCCTTGGCTTCCTTGCTCTTCTTAGTAATATCTTGCATGCCATTTGATGAAGCAGTGGTGGCACTGCCATTGCTACGCTTTTCTTCAGTAGCTCGCTCTCTTTCGCCGGATTCTGAAGCATCGAAATCTTCGGTGAGCAATTCCTCCAAGGAACTACTCCTCTCATGATCCCAAGAAGCTGGCTTTTCTTGCTCAAACAGTTCCTCCAACGAGCTAGTCCTCTCATGTTCACCAACAGCAGGTTTGATCTGCGGTGTGGAGACAATAGCTTCTTCTTCATGCTGGTTACTCATACCACTGTTTCTTGAGGCAACATCTGACAAGTCTTTCTTTTCAAAGCTGCTAGACCGTGATGCTGTAGCATTTTGAGCATCTGAGCATGCATTGTCTGGATCCATCCGAGCAAAGGCATGGTGATCTCTGTTGTCTCTTTGCTCTGAGTCTGTCTCTGCTTCAGAATCCATCGTGGTCAGTGCATCCAAGTAGATATCAACTTCAGAGTTGTATCCCTTGCTGCTTCCTGCTGACCGAGCATCTGAAGAACGTGCTTCTTCAGAAGTCGATCTGTTCTTGCGAACAGTGACCTTGACTTTGTCCATGTTCACAGACGTGTCTACCATAATGTCTCTCTCTTCAGTGTTTGAGTCAGGCGAATCAATCGTAGAGATACGCACTTCTGATTGGTTAAGTGCAGGGGGTTTCTCCTCTATTGAAGCCTTTTCATACAGATTCTGCATATGTGGTCTGAAGCTTTGAAATACTGATCCATTTAGTTGGCGGTACTTCAGTCGTCTGCGATTTATTGGAACTCCATCCATTGATTCACCAGACAAATCAGTCTCATGTCTACAGAGATATACAGAGTAAAGTTTTTTAGTGAAAACAATGGCAGAACAAGAACAAGTTACTGATACACTTCAAAAAGAGGAATTTGTACTTGGAGTCGGTGTCAGCTGCTTTTGGGGGTCGGAAAATCTCGCCATTCTGAAGGTTAGGCCTGATTTCCTGCAAAAGTGTAACAAAATTTTTTTTGAATGTTCCCATCACTGAAATTCAGTCAAATGGAACCTTTCTCCTTTGGTGGAGCTGATTGCATTAAATTAACAGTGGAAAAATGTATAGCAACTAGAAGAAGGAAAAAAATTCAGTTTGTTGTTCCCAGCTTACAATTGATCTATCAAAATTCCTAAAGAAGAGCTATAGTGCACACTTCTACTAAACTGCATATGAACTTGTGATGGCGACACTTTTAAACTGTTTATTTGTCTAAAAAAAGTGTTTATTACCATGGCTTTTAGAGGTCTTCTTTCACTTTGAATCCCTTCCTGCAGCGCGGTAGAACATGCGGAATCTGTCCTGAAGAATGATGGGTCAGTGTATCTCTTCAGACACGCACCCTCGCCACCGATATCATACCTGTGAGTTTAACAATACTGCAACGTCATGTATAGTCCAAGTTTTCATTAGCCACATCTTTGCTAGAGATAACTGATCACACATACTTGTCAAGCATGAACAGTTTGGGAGGCCCGCGGCACTGCTTGATGGACGCCATGATGAAGCGGGGTGTGTCGCCTCTTGTCACAACCCCATGCTCCACCCTCGGATTTGAACGCCAATCAACACCTGCAAAAGAGAACAAATTACCAAACAACAGTTTTTTTTAAAAAAATGGATGAACAATAAAAAGACATATTTTCTGAAAATTGAGAAGCAGTAAAGGATGAGCTGTAAAAGAGAAGGTTCTACTTATACTGAACCCACCTCTATTAGAAGCAACATATAGGTAGTCTCTCTGGCATGATTCTTTCTCTAGCAGTGGCAGCTCTGCCTCCAGCTGCTGCACTCGGAGCATGAGCCCGTGCCCTCGCGCAGACGTGCTCATCACCTCATCATACAGACCATGGAACACCTGCGCAGCAAATCTGCAGGAATGTAATGGGGGCCGATCAGTGGAATCATTGTCACCATCTGTCTGGAATTTTGGTTTCGGCAAATGCCAAATGCAGCTTCCGGCATTCATGCTGGTCAAACTTTTGGTTTTGTTCTGGTTAGATTTTGTATTTTTTTTTCCTTGGGAACCTTGCCTCACTCTTCAGGTGCCAGAAGATGTTAATCTTAAGCAAGAAGATTGTTTACAAAGAAACAACAAGAAAAATTCAACCATGAGAGCTTTTTTTCGTACATGACCTATCTTTCTTTCTTTTTTATCGAAAAAAGGACATCTATAATGACAACGACATGGTTGATCACAAATCACAATTACGAAATAAAGCGATAACAGAACAATGGTCCGTGCTGTTGAGCCAGGACGAGGTCATCAACAAGTTTAATACCTGAAAGTCAGACGCCTAATACATCAATCACCTACCGTTTGTCAGAAAGGAAAAAGGATTCTAAAACCTACCAGTTTGCTCATACCAAAGGCATTAGGTGATCTACTACAAACAGAATCCAAACAAATGCGATTTACCCAGGACTCGTGACGCAGCAGTTCCTGATGATGATGCATGCCAGAAATTCAGAAAAAATCTCGAATCGAATGCAAACCGATGCCTAACCGAACAATCAAGACGAGGCAATAGCAATCATGGAGAGCAGAGAGAACGTGAAGGGTGCATGCGGCGCACGTACTCGGCGAGGTCGCCGAGCTGGCGGAGGACGCCGACGAGGCCGGCCATGGCGACGCCATCGAGGACGGCCTCCGGGTCGTGCTGGTCGGCCGTGCGGTAGAGGTCGCGGCCGCCGAGCGCGTACTCGTTCCCGACCGTGTGCCGCGACAGGGGCATTGCCCGCAATCGTCGAGACGCCTCTCCTCCTCCTTCCCGCCAACGCCGCCGCCCGCTGCCGTGGCAGCTTTTCTTCTCCGGTCACCAATTCCGGCGGCGCCAGCAGGAGCGCCGCACGGCCCTGCAAAGATGCCTGCCTTTACACTTCTGTCCTCTCGCCAATTGAAGTCTCGACAGATTGGCGTGGTTGTTGGTGTCCTAGTGGTGGTGGTGGTGGTACCGCGAGCTCGCGGCGGCAGGACAGGACGGCCTCGCCTTTTGTTTCTTCCTCCTCCCGCCCGCCCCCGCTCGCTGTCTGGTACTTGCAGGGGGCGTCAACACACGAAGCAGGCGAGCAGAGATAGAGGAGGGAGGGGAAGGAAGAGGAAGAGGCTTTTGGCAATAGCAGTTGTGCTCTCTCTCGAATTTGTTTGTGCTCGCTTCGTCCTTCCTGGGCTGGGGCCTCGGGGAGGTCGCGTCGAGTGGGACCCACGAGGGGAATGCCCCCACCGAATGCCGGGGCCCACATTCCTCCAGCGGAGTGCATGTGAACTCGTTAACGAAGCCTGTGATCGCGCGCGCGCCCATTTACTACCACGCCCGTGTGTACGTGCGTCGGTTAATGGACTTGATTTGAATTGAATCGTATCGGATCGCAAGGTAAATTCTCATGAATGATCCTAAGAAGTAGGAACCGCTGCAAAGTGAACTGACACCGGGTTGGGTTTCTTTTTTTGTTTTCAACTATCATGAATGATATCAAGTGAAACGTAACATGATCGTGTGTGCCGTAGCGAAATGGCTGGCAGGTCGCAGGTGTCATCATCGCTCCATCATCATATTTGCAGCGGCGGCAACATCGTGCTCTGTTTTTTTATGTATATATCTTTCACCACCTCCTTCCAGAATCCATACGCCTTTCCAATGTCACGGACGAGGATACGGCCAAGAAGCAGCTGCTTACGTTTATCTGCTCTTTATTTTCTCCGACGGACAATTGCTTACGTTTCGCCTTGTCTCCTAGCAGGCACACCTCACTATTTTATCAAGGGGAGGTCCAACCAGCGAGCAGTTATAACTACCCATCCCGACCTTTCTTCCATCCACATCTTCGCCATGACAACATGGTACCGGCATTTACTTATCAAAACTCATACCACTGTGTCACTATTGGCGTTAACACATACCAGTAGGTGTCTTCTTCTCCATTCGTCGCCCCCCACCCCCCACACAAAAGATAAAGTGAATCCACCAACAAGGCGGGAGATAGATGGTCACCCTACAGTCACATGATTTCACTCCTCCGTAACACGACGACAAGATCACGATTCAACACAATGCTACAAGATCTCCCGCCTGATTTTGTACCTGAGCATTTTGAGCCCGGCCCGACCCGGCCCGCTGGCCCGGCCCGGGCCCGGCCCGCCCATGAACCTTACTGGACGGGCGTGGGCAGAGATCTTGAAGCCCGCGAAAATTTTTTTTGGCCCGAGCCCGGCCCGAAATGCTGTTTTTAGTTGTTTTACACTATAAAATACGCGGGCGGCCCGCCCAAGCCCGGGCCCGGCCCGAGCCCGGCCCGAAAATTGAGGCCCGACGCGCCCAGTGGGATGGTCATGGGCAGGATTTTTTCACCCCGAGATAACAGAAATTTTTTTCAGCCCGGCCCGAACCCGGCCCGGCCCGACAAATGCTCAGGTCTACCTGATTTGCCACAACGATGCGGTGCTCATCACAGGACCAGCAACGACAGATCGATCCCCCTGTAACGACCTGGCTCGGGATAACGGTTCAGACCCACTCTACACGTTGAATAGGCCACACCTACTAGGTAACCTCTTGCGCTTTTGTCCTCGCTTCACGCAAAATGTTGCAACCGGGTTATCTAGCTTCCCAAGACCAGCCTTTTAAGTTGGTCTAGCTCTTCCTCCACTTCTAATTTGGGACTAAAGTCCCTTGCACTCTAGTAGCATATTGCTACAGTGCCTGTGGAAAGTGGCCTGGCCCAACTGGCCTCCTGAGCTGTTACAACACACCCACCCTTAAGGACTCGACGTCCTCGTCGAGCTATCGAACCAACTTACCCTACAGGACACAAGTTCAGGATCGACTTTCCGGGCCACGCCGGTACGCTCAATGCCGGCGCATGTGCCACACCGTGACCACACAGGGCCCACGCGTATGCGCACCATGCCCGCACAACTGACCCGTACACACCCGTGACACAGCGAAAGTCTAGCTCTGATTACCAAATGTAACGACCTGGCCCGGGATAACGGTTCAGACCCACTCTACACGTTGAATGGGCCACACCTACTAGGTAACCTCTTGTGCTTTTGTCCTCGCTTCACGCAAAAGGTTGCAACCGGGTTACCTAGCTTCCCAAGACCAGCCTTTTAAGTTGGTCTAGCTCTTCCTCTACTTCCAATTTGGGACTAAAGTCCCTTGCACTCTAGTAGCATATTGCTACAGAGCCTGTGGAAAGTGGCCTGGCCCAACTGGCCTCCTGGGCTGTTACAACAATTAATGTAACGACCTGGCCCGGGATAACGGTTCAGACCCACTCTACACATTGAATGGGCCACACCTACTAGGTAACCTCTTGCGCTTTCGTCCTCGCTTCACGCAAAAGGTAGCAACCGGGTTACCTAGCTTCCCAAGACCAGCCTTTTAAGTTGGTCTAGCTCTTCCTCCACTTCCAATTTGGGACTAAAGTCCCTTGCACTCTAGTAGCATATTGCTACAGTGCCTGTGGAAAGTGGCCTGGCCCAACTGGCCTCCTGGGCTGTTACAACACACCCACCCTTAAGGACTCGACGTCCTCGTCGAGCTATCGAACCAACTTACCCTACAGGACACAGGTTCAGGATCGACTTTCCTGGCCACGCCGGTACGCTCAATGCCGGCGCATGTGTCACACCGTGACCACACAGGGCCCACGCGTATGCGCACCATGCCCGCACAACTGACCCGTACACACCCGCGACACAGCGAAAGTCTAGCTCTGATTACCAAATGTAACGACCTGGCCCGGGATAACGGTTCAGACCCACTCTACACGTTGAATGCGCCACACCTACTAGGTAACCTCTTGCGCTTTCGTCCTCGCTTCACGCAAAAGGTTGCAACCGGGTTACCTAGCTTCCCAAGACCAACCTTTTAAGTTGGTCTAGCTCTTCCTCCACTTCCAATTTGGGACTAAAGTCCCTTGCACTCTAGTAGCATATTGTTACAGTGCCTGTGGAAAGTGGCCTGGCCCAACTAGCCTCCTGGGTTGTTACAACAATTAATGTAACGACCTGACCCAGGATAACGATTCAGACCCACTCTACACGTTGAATGGGCCACACCTACTAGGTAACCTCTTGCGCTTTCGTCCTCGCTTCACGCAAAAGGTTGCAACCGGGTTACCTAGCTTCCCAAGACCAGCCTTTTAAGTTGGTCTAGCTCTTCCTCCACTTCCAATTTGGGACTAAAGTCCCTTGCACTCTAGTAGCATATTGCTACAGTGCCTGTGGAAAGTGGCCTGGCCCAACTGGCCTCCTGGGCTGTTAGAACACACCTACCCTTAAGGACTCGACGACCTCGTCGAGCTATCGAACCAACTTACCCTACAGGACACAGGTTCAGGATCGACTTTCCTGGCCACGCCGGTACGCTCAATGCCGGCGCATGTGCCACACCGTGACCACACAGGGCCCACGCGTATGCGCACCATGCCCGCACAACTGACCCGTACACACTCGTGACACAGCGAAAGTCTAGCTCTGATTACCAAATGTAACGACCTGGCCCGGGATAACGGTTCAGACCCACTCTACACGTTGAATGCGCCACACCTACTAGGTAACCTCTTGCGCTTTCGTCCTCGCTTCACGCAAAAGGTTGCAACCGGGTTACCTAACTTCCCAAGACCAGCCTTTTAAGTTGGTCTAGCTCTTCCTCCACTTCCAATTTGGGACTAAAGTCCCTTGCACTCTAGTAGCATATTGCTACAGTGTCTGTGGAAAGTGGCCTGGCCCAACTGGCCTCCTGGGCTGTTACAACAATTAATGTAACGACCTGGCCCAGGATAACGGTTCAGACCCACTCTACACGTTGAATGGGCCACACCTACTAGGTAACCTCTTGCGCTTTCGTCCTCGCTTCACGCAAAAGGTTGCAACCAGGTTACCTAGCTTCCCAAGACCAGCCTTTTAAGTTGGTCTAGCTCTTCCTCCACTTCCAATTTGGGACTAAAGTCCCTTGCACTCTAGTAGCATATTGCTACAGTGCCTGTGGAAAGTGGCCTGGCCCAACTGGCCTCCTGGGCTGTTACAACACACCCACCCTTAAGGACTCGACGTCCTCGTCGAGCTATCGAACCAACTTACCCTACAGGACACAGGTTCAGGATCGACTTTCCTGGCCACGCCGGTACGCTCAATGCCGGCGCATGTGCCACACCGTGACCACACAGGGCCCACGCGTATGCGCACCATGCCCGCACAACTGACCCGTACACACCCGTGACACAGCGAAAGTCTAGCTCTGATTACCAAATGTAACGACCTGGCCCGGGATAACGGTTCAGACCCACTCTACATGTTGAATGGGCCACACCTACTAGGTAACCTCTTGCGTTTTCGTCCTCGCTTCACGCAAAAGGTTGCAACCGGGTTACCTAGCTTCCCAAGACCAGTCTTTTAAGTTGGTCTAGCTCTTCCTCCACTTCCAATTTGGGACTAAAGTCCCTTGCACTCTAGTAGCATATTGCTACAGTGCCTGTGGAAAGTGGCCTGGCCCAACTGGCCTCCTGGGCTGTTACACCCCCCACGGTCCACCTATTCCGACCAGATCGCATAGCTCACACGGGCGAGCACCATGGTTTTAAATAGCGAGCTAAGGCGTTTAGCGGCAGGACTGCCGTTATGGCATTTAGCGGGATATAGCCGGCATTTAGCGGGTTATAGCCGGCTTTAGCGGGCTAAATGCCATAGCGGCTGCCTTTTCCAGAAGCTATATCCGGCTATAGCAGCAGCTATAGCCGGCTATTTAGAACCTTGGCGAGCACTGAGGAGCACCAACAGAGACGCACGCGCACGCCCATCCCGAAAAGCAACGGACCAAGTACTCCGACTCTACGAGCACGACGCAGCTACACAGAATCTCTCCTCATCAGCACCCTTTGCCGATGCATGGCATCGCCACGGACACGGACGCGCGGGCGCGCACGTACGTTCATGGACTTCAAAGCTACTCATACGCACAACACCTAACGGGGGGGGGGGGGGGTGCTATGGCTATGCTAGCTAAAAATGAGGGCCGCGAAGGCAACAGCAACCCCATAATGGCCAAATAGTAGGCGTAGACGGCCGCACGCCTCCCATTAGTTAGAAAAAGAAGGGCGCGCCACGAAACCTACCGCCCCACTACTGAAAAATACTTGTTCAACAATCATGCCCGCAACTACTTGGGGGCGAGACACCTCAGATTCTGGCAAATATACTATGGCACGTACAGCTCCTTGCACCTTGACCAGAGAGGGAGTATAGGGGCATCATTTTCTCTTCGCCGTTAAGCGAGGGGCATGACTCGGCCGGCTTCTACCAGTGCAGGCAGGCAGCAGATGATGAAGGCGCCGCCTATACAGGCACGATACCAGACTTGACAAGGGCAAAAAGGCAGGCAAGGTGAATGAACCAACACAAAGACCCATGACCAAACCTGATTTTAAATGTGGCAAGAGTTAAAACTTACAGATTAAGCGAGTTGTTTCCAAAAATACACGGCCGGGAAAGCTGGTACTGCAGCTTGATTTAGAAAGGTGGGAGCGCGGAAAAAGATCTTACACGAGTACAAGGGGGGTTTCGGGCGATTCTCATTTTTTGGCGTAGGATATAGCCATGGGGTTCTCTGGGGTGATCTTGAAGCCCTGGAGGGCCAGCATCGCGACATTGGACTGGCTGTCGTCCTCAAACTCCACGAAAGCGATGCCTGGCTTGGCCTCGATCATCCGGACCTCCCGGAAGCCAGGGTACTGCTGGAACAGGATCTGGAGCATCATGCTCGTGGTCTGGTCAGGCAGGTTCTGGATGAAGAGGATGTTGTTAGGAGGAAGCTGCTCTAGTGAAACCTTGCCCAGGCGAGAGGCTTGGTATCCCTGCATGCAAGTTGTCAAAGCAGCTCAATCAACCATTACTAGGCACAAGAATAAACTAGCATTGAGGTAAAGATAAAAACTAAGCATTGGCATCAGCATCAACATTTTGTTAGTTAAAATTTCCTGCAGGAGAGATGGTAACCTAAAGCTAGTAAGTACACTAGGGCCTGTTTGAATGATACATTATACATAAGGATAACAGTTCACTCAGGAAGATTGTTGGACCAATACAAGGATATGATATCTCACTAACTAATCTCCCACAAAATCCCCATCATGTAAGATGAAGGGTCAATACAATGAGCTTTTATTAGTTCATTCTTGTGGGCTAGATGGGAGGAATCATTGAATCCGGACACTGGTGAGCTAATATACCTACAGAATTAGGTATGCGAACAAAAGAGTTTTCTTAGACTAGAGTCCCACTCTAAGAATATGTAACAAACACTTAGGTTTCAAAAGCAGGTGATAGTTTCCACCGTCCATTGCTCGAATTGACCACATAGTAGACCAACAAAACTCATAGAAAAAATGGAACATATAATTCATAAACTTACAACGATCCCTTTGAATCTTTCAAAGATACCATTGGTAGTGGCTGTCAATGGCTCACTGCTAAAACAAAATCAACCCATAATCTGCTTCTTCTCCAATTCTTTTCCCTATCAATCCCATCTAACATCCCCACTATCATGATGCTTGAAAACTTTATGCACAGTTCTGAGCCTATCAGGTATGCCTGCATATTTAAAATTTTTAACTACAACCTAATCGTGGCAACTCAGTAGCAAGTGTGTCCTCGCAAGCACTTCCAGGTGGCAGGAGTTAGGACTACAAAGATTCTGGGAGCAAAAAGTACTGCTAACCTATTAAAAAAGGATATTGCTCCATTTTGTTTCTTTTCAAAAGAACAAATAGAAAGCCAGCAGGACAAAAAGATCTAATGCAAACAGAACGGCAACCACAGCAGTAATCAATACTAACTACTCCCTCCATCCCAAATTATAGGTCGTTTTGGTTTTTCTAGTTCTAGATTCATAGCTTTTGCTATGCATATAGACATAATGTATATCTAAGTGCATAAAAAAATCTATGAATCTAAAAAAGCCAAAATGACCTATAATTCAGGATGGAGGGAGTAATAAATATCTTAGCTGACAAGTACAACCTAGTGCAAAGCAAGTAAATTACTCATTTAGATCAGTTCGGTTCAAATACTACAGAGTGCCTGAGTTATTTATTGTCAAAGAACCTTCCTGGATTCTAGGAGGTAAGTACTTTAGAGTTTAGACAAGGAAGCAACAGCAAACAATCGTCAAGGTCAAATACAAAGAAAGTTGGCATATGGCAATAACAATGACCAGTTCCATGACTAAGAAATGCTTGAACATAGTCGGATGCTGCATCTAAGCTTTAGAGTTTTACTTAGTCACTAAAAGTGATTTATAAAGTCTAGTAAATCCATTCAGGTATGCTGGACCATTATTATCGCTGTCAGAATAATGGTAGTCCTAACCCAAGTCACTAGCAGATATTTAAAAAGAATATAGACCGACAGAAGACTTATGAGAAATCAATGTTCAAAAGCACCACCAAATACATGAGATAAGGATAGGCTTGTAGCCTGGTAGGGTAGGCAAAATTCTTTATCGCAGTCATACTCTCACGCAACTGTTGAGCAAGCACCGAGACAGCCTGATTAAATAACAAATAAGAAGATAAGGGAAATAGGCTTGTAAAGCAGGAGCAAGCTTACAGTTCCATTGCTTTGGGCAGCAGAAGCATTGGGACCAGATTGTTGTGCCTCTTCTGCTCGTCGTTTTTTCTCAGCAGCTAAAAAGAAAACAAGAGACAAGTGGTACAAAATGGTGAGTACACATTTTCCAAAACTCCACAAATGCAAAAATAGAAGACAATAAATTGTAGTCCTGCACCCGTAACTCAAAAAATAAAGCCATGCCAAATGGATGAAACGATTTTGATATCTGAAGGATAATCGCAGAAATACTCCCTCCGTTCCAAATTGTGGGTCGTTTTGTTTTTCCTAGGTGCATAGTTTTTGCTATGAACCTAGATATATACTATGTCTAGATGCACACAAACACCTATGAACCTGAAAAGCCAAAACGACCCACAATTTGGAATGGAGGGAGTAGGATGCAATAGGGCTGCTGCTTCATTTTGTCCAACTAGTAGCTAGACGCCTAGATGTCCAACCATGTGCCTATGGGCTGAACAGGCTTCAATACAAGAAACAACTGAGGTCGTCCAAGTATTAAGGTCCCTATTCCCTAAAACTGCATAAGGTATTGAAGGCTATATGGCATAAACTCCTTTGACTTACACAGGACTTAGTAGCAATGATGCAATGGGACCTATGTTAACTGCTTTTGCAAGTTAGGGGCTCAAATGTAGGGCTCTCAAGTTTAGACAGTGAGACAGATGTAACTTCTAGGGCATCCGGTGTGGTTTGCCTTTCGAATAAAGAAAAACGTTCAAATTTATGTGTAGGTCACGGATACAAAATCAATGCATTAAAGAACAGCGTATACTCTCCTGACATCTCGAGACAATACACAGCATATTAGCAGGTCACATACAAGTATATGTAAAAATGAACATGCTTTAACATTGAAGATAAAAAATAGTGACAGATTGAACTAGTAACATTCAAATTTATGTGTAGGTGACGGATACAAAATCAATGCATTAAAGAACACCGTATACTCTACTGACTTCTCGAGACAATACACAGCATCTTAGCAGGTCGCATACAAGGGAAATATATGAAAAATGAACATGCTTTAACATTGAAGATAAAAAAATAGTGACAGATTGAACTAGTGTAGAATTCATTCCTTTACTAAGCTAATGTATGCACTAGGATTGTTGATGACTTATAGCATCCCAATTCTCAAAAACATCAGGCAAATGATAGCTGAAGCATGCACTAGAATTACCTTTCTCCTCCTGCTTCTTTCTTTTCTCCTTAGGAGCATAAGTACCATCTTCTTTTGCAATACAGTCAGATTTTGCTTTTGCGTATTGTACTCGCTTCACGAGGGAAGAAAAAAAAAGTTAGTTTTGAAACAGCATACGTGACGGCACACCACTATTAGGCCTCCATGCCTGATTTCTGCTTAAAATGGTGCAGCTACTGGGTAAAAGAGAGATTCATCTCACCTAAAAAGTAAATAAGTAACAGGAGTAACAGACAAGGGTTTGTGATTTAGTTGTTTAGCATTTAGATAAGACATTGTATGAAGCGAGTATATTTTCTATAGAATCAAAGCAAAGGGATGTGCTGGGCTGCTGGCCCATTAATAAGAAAAATGCATGCCTATCCACACCACTCCATGAAACTGAACATTCACTAAGAGTACCGAGATATGTTAGCCTTGTTTGCTTCAACAATGGACATTTATGATGTGCCACATGTCTTGAGAACACATGGTGCTGGGACCACATGTCGATGAGACAAAAGGCTGTGCAATAAATCGCTGAGAAATTCGAAACTTAAAAATTGTTTAGGCCTATAACATGTACTAAATGTTTGCCTCCATACTCAAGTACGATATTGCTACACTCAAATACAAACCAAAATGACGAGGAACAACATACCTATTTATTCGTCTCATGACATGGACAAAATGACATGATAAAAAGGAGCAGGAAAAATTATCAACTAAAATGAACATGCAATACCATTTTTTTGCCGTAGAAATCAAAGTCTTGCAATCCCCGGAAAGCATTAGTAGCAGCTGTAATTTCACCAAACACTACCCATGCTTGCCCCCTCAGTTTTTGAGTTTTCAAGGCCACCACATCGAGTATCCTTCCATACTGTGAGCACAGGGCATAGAGCGATCTCTTCAACTCTGCAGCAAAAATAAACATACATTGCAGTAGGAAACAGTCAAAATGGTGCACAAACATACATAAAATTGATGAAATAAAACTACCGCATTATAATTTATACCTTGATAGGATTAGCCTTTAACCAAAAAATAATGTTAAGATTTGGCATCCCCGAACATAATTAGGAGGTCTTAGAGCTTGCAAAGATATTACTCAGCCACACTGCCCACACATACAACCCCAGTACAATCAACACTACAGCCAGACTTTTGAGCAGGGTCACTATGCCATAATGACAATGTTCTGCGAAAGGTGGTGATACTTTATCAAATTTATCGGGAGCCTGTGAGTCAAATCGCACTAGAATACGCCACTTAAATTTCTAAGGCACGCAGCAGTAATGGTTAAAAGGGACTTAGCCCAGTGAGCTCTATCTAGGTAAAGCAGGAAATGAGCTCAAAGCCTAGCAAATTTACTACTCTGCCACAGCAAAAATTCCAAAGCATTCAACGCTCGTCCATCTAGAGAACACACTAGGGCGCCAACCGAACCATACAGCGGCGCGACGACGAGCAAATACCCAGATCGGGAACCTAGGGTTTTAGAAGGAATTCGGCGCGCGGAGGCGGAGGAGAGCGGTACCTTCTTTCTTGACCTTCTCGTTGAGGTTGTTGAGGTAGATGGTCTGGTTCGGGGGGATGTCGCCGGACAACATCTCCTCCTCCGCTCTGCGGCCGCCGCGCCGCCGAAAACGAAGACGGGGGAGGGCAGAGACGACAGACGAGCGCGGGGGGTGGTTTCGGTTTCGGGCCGGGAAATTCTGAGACGGCGACCGCGAGAGCGAAGAAGAAGCCGGGAAATTCTCTCGCTCCCGCCGGGCCCCCGGATCAAAAGTCGGCAAATAAATGGGCCGTCGCGGTCTGTTTGGGCCTCAGGACGCTGAGGAAATAATACTGGGCCAAATAGTGGCCTTTTGTTGTTGGAAAAAGTCCTTCTCACGTCCCTCATCTATTCTCAAAGTCTGATTTTGGTCCCTCATCCGCAAAACCGGGTATCTGAGATCCCTCAACTATCAAACCTGTTTATTTTTTGTCCCTTAGCTGTTTTGGAAGGTGGTTTTCGCATGATTTAGCCCCCCAACTAGATATATGAGGTCCCTCACCTATGAAATCTATTTATTTTAGGTCCCTCAACTGTTTTAGAGGGTGGTTTTCGCATAATGTGATGATGAGTCCCACATGCCAAGTACATGTGATGGTGGGTCCCACGTGCCTTGTGGCTTCCTTCTTTCTCTCTCCTCTTGCTCTACCACACGAGCCGCTCTGCCACACGAGCTCGTCGTGCCGTATCGCTCTGCATGCTCCATCACAGGAGCCCGCCGTAGTTTCTCTCGTCTTTCTCCACCGCACGAGCTCGCCGCCGTTGGAATCGACGACCCTAGAGCTCCGTCGTTCTGGATAGGGATGATGAGATAGAGAGAAAGAAGTGTTAGGGAGAGGGAAGGAAGAATGAGAAAGGAGGAGAAGATAGCCACGTGACATGGGTCCCACCTCCACATGTACCTGGCATGTTGACCCAGCGCCACGTCATGCGAATATCACCTTCCAAAACAGTCAAGGGAAAAAAATAAATAGATTTGATAGTTGAGAGACAAAAAATAAACATATTTGATAGTTGAGGGACCTTATATACCCAGTTGCGGCAACGTCATGCGAAAACCACCCTCCAAAACAGCCGAGGGAAAAAAAACCGGATTTGATAGTTGAGGGACCTCAAATATCCGATTTTGCACATAAAGAACGAAAGTTAGACTTTGATAATAGATGAGGGACGTGTACTTTTTCCCAACCCGATCGATCAGGTTGCTGAAAGGCTGAACTGACTGAAAGTCTGAAAGAGTTGTGTGCGCGAAACTATTGCGTTTGAATCGGTCGGTCCCTTGCTGTATGAAGTTTTGGCTTTGATCCAACTACCTCCGTCCTTCCAGCCTCAATTTTCTTTGGTGATTTGCCGGCCTCATTGTCGTCCCTGTTCTTTGGCAAAGTCAGAAACCTGAAGAAAATCCCAGGTGTAAAACCGAGCAAAACGTGTCCTCAGCTCCTAAGAAGTTTGAACTTTGAAGCACTCGTCTTCGTTTCAATGACGCAGGTTCTTGGCTCACAAAACGATCAGAACGGAGTCCCAACTTTTTACTGCTTCAAAAAGGCTGCTAAAGTGCTAATCTTCAGAGTCTGTGTGTATGTGTAGGCTGCCTGGTTGACTGGTTTACCAGGCATTTGCCCACCCAAACAGATCAGTAGTTTCCGGTTTACCCCTGGGCAATTCAGCGGTCTTGATTCTCGAACAGGAATGCGACAGCAGATAAATTACTTTGAACAAGGGCTACTGAATCTGAATGCGTGGTTGGCTAAACACTTTGCAATCGCGTTGCATGCATGTACTGTAGCCGACTAGCCGCCCAAGTGGAGTTGAAGTGCTCCCATCAGACGGCTGTCCATTGCCTAATCCATCCATCCATGCCTGATTCCCTGGATTGCTTGGAATGGTCTTATCTCCAAGTCTCGGATTAATAAGCACGCCACGTAAGCCCTGCTCCTGATCCCTGAACAACGGCGATCAGAGAGCAGCTGTAGCCTGTGGTAGCTGTTTATCGTTTGTGAGAGCCTCACTTGGATTGGATCACGCCGTCGTCAGTCAGTATTTAGTACTCCGTAGTCCATGCATCGCGGGGTTTGGAGCTTGGCGCCCAACGCAAGTTGCTCTACTCAACTCACTAAAGAAATGGACGGCTGCTCTGCTTAATCTTCGTAGCTGTCGGAGCCGTTAAACTTGGAGAGCCCAAAAATGTGGTGATCGAGCTGACAGCGCCGCTTCCGCTTACAGGAAAAGGACGGCGCAAGCGTCGCGTTCTGCATGCATGCAGCTGTAGCGCCTGCAGGCAAGTGGGTCTAGTGGCATCGTTGTTTTTAGAACGGAACGGATGCAATGCATCCATTTCTATTGATATATACTTATATAGTGGATAAAATAATTTCAAGAATATATATAGTATTGAGAGACAGTAATCTGGGGAAAAAATAACGACTACCAACAGTCCAGCATCAAACTCTGTCGACGAGGGAAGAAAAACTTGTGCGTCATGTTGCAGGAGTCAAGACTGAAGAGCTCCTCTGTTTCGACCGTCTTTTTTATTTTTAGCCTTTTTTCGAAAGATTTTCACAAATAGGTTCCTAACGGAAAGAATTTCAGAAATAGGCTTTGAGCTCGGCGCCATGGTCCTTGTGCCGAGCTTACATGCCTCGGCGCCATAGATCATGGCGGCAAGGTCTTGGGCCTGAAAAAATATCAATTAACCTACTTTGAAATTCTTTTGTGAAGAGATTTGTATGTAAAATGTGGTCAATAACATGCAAAATGGAATCTATGAACTTTGTTTAACATCTTACAACATTTATGGATAAAAACTAAGCGAGTTTACATATTTAAAATGACGTTCCAAAATTGAAAGTATTGCTGTCAGCATTCACTCATACACTGAAAATTTTTAAGTGCTGAGAACCTTTAAAACATTAACAGGTACGCAACTATGAAATTCTATTCTGAAAATTTTTTCATGTATACATTGAAAGAATTTGGATTCCAAATGTAGTATGATGTTTAATAAACATTTTGTGTATGTTGTTAGTCATGAAAACATACAAATTTTTTCACAAGAGAATTTCAAAATAGGGTAACTGATATTGTTTTCAAGTTGCGGACCTCGGCGCTATGATCTATAGCGCCGAGGCATGTAAGCTCGGCGCCATGATCCACGGCACCAAGCTCAGGGTCTTTTTTTTTTGAAATCTTTCGAAAAAAAAGATGTATTTGTGAAAATCTTTCGAAAAAAAAGAGGGGGGGAAGTAAAAAAAAGACGGCTGTTTCGACGTCAAAAGTCCAGTCTCCGAGTTCGAACGGGCGGGACTGTAAAGCAAGCGGCACTTGCTAGCACGAACCCGTCTGCGCTCGCGTACGTGGATGAACAGCTCACGGCGTCGCACCACACCATCGGTGTCGTCGCACAAAGAACAGAACAGGTCAGTTGCCATGCATGCACACCCAGCAAGCTATAGCATCGTTCCGTCCTGGAATACTGGAAAAGTAGTCATCGCCTGTCAAATCAGCCTGGAATAATGCAGCTTCCCACTGCCAGCAGCGCCCGGCGTGCGCGCCGGCCGCCGATCTCCCTCTCCCCTTTGGCATCGCGGCATCGTTCTGGCTCCCAAGTTGCTTCGCTAGCTTTACCTGTCGGGGCCGCTGGTTCTTGGCCCGCAAAGATCTCCTGTTCTGCATCTGCAGCCGCGCAAGTGGTTCTAGTGGGGTTTCCAGTTTAGGCCCTGTTTTGGGAGCTTCAGCAGCTTTGACTTCTCCCAAAAGCTTCAAAAGCTACATGCTCCCCCAAACGGGGTCGCTTCTGCAACTATCGAAAAGCTCCAAAAGCTCGGTTTGGACTATAATTAGAGAAGCTGCTCGGGAGGAGCTTCCCGAGCTTTTTCCCCCTCGCCTCATTTCTCCCCAATAGTTTTCCCCTCCGTCTCCTTTCACCCGTCGACCGCCGTCCTCATTCGGCTCCTGGACCCGACTGTCGCTGCCATTCTCGGGCCGGCGGCCGCCATCCTCCTTCGCGCCGGCTTCCCGGCGCCTGAGTCCCTCCCCGTGCGCAGCCCACGCTGCCATCCCCTTCGCGCTGGCCATGGCAGTTCTCCCCTGTGCGCCGGTCGTGACCTCCCATCCCCTCGATTAGGGATGAAAACGGATCGGATACGGACGGATACTGCGGATACAGATATAGATAATTTTTCTTTCTCGGACTGAATTCTCGGATCGAATACGGATACGGACAGTATATTTTTTCTCGAATAGTGATATTCATCATATTTGGATCATAGAAATTCAACTTTGAATTTCCGGATACTAATGCGGTACGGATAGTTACGGATATTAAATGTTCGGATTCGAATATGGTCTTACCATTTGAGTGTCTGACCCTTCCGGTCGGTCGGTCGGACGGATAATATCCGTACCACTTTCATCCCTACCCTCGGTCCTCGACGTCCGCTGCCGCTACATCCTCCCATCTCCTCGATGTTCGGCGCCGCCGCATCCTCCCATTCCCTCGACGTCCGCCATTGCCGCATACACCCATCTCCTCGAGGTCCGCCGCCACTGCATACACCCATCTCCTCGAGGTCTGCCGCCACTGCGACCTTCCTCCGCTCGATGGCCGCCGCCGCGTGCTCCCCTCCCCTCAACATCCTCCGTCGCCGCATTCTCCCATCTTCTCGAGGTACGTCGCCGCCGCTGCGACCTTCATCCCCTCGATAGCCGCCGCTGCCGCGTCCTACCCTCTCCTCAAGATCCACCGCCGCCGCATCCTCCACCTCTAAGGCAATCCCGGTCGCCGCTCCCCACCGCCTGGTCGCCCCTCCCCTCCGCGCTAGCCGCCGCCGACCCTCCTGCCGCGAATCCTCACCTCCGCGTTGCCCGCCGCCGCAGCTCGTCACCTCTGCGCCAAGAAGCTGATGCCCAAGAAGCTGGACGCCAAACAGAAGAGCTTGTGCAGGTGGAGCTTGTATGAAAAACAGCTTTTTGGACTAGCGGTAGAGCTTTCCAAATATGAGCTTTTGGAGAAGCTACCGCTCCCCCAAACAGGGCCTTAAGCCAGGATAAGGCCGGCCACAGGGCTTTCCGAGCGTCTGATTAGCTCTCGACAGGACGTTGTGTTAGGTTGATCTCCTCTGGGTCAGGCCCAACGGCTTGCCCTGACCCTTGACCACGTCCTGATCGGGGACGTTAACCGACTCGTGGTCGGTGGGCCCCCGTCGGCGCTGCACTATAGATACGAGGTGGGGGCCACGAGATCTGGTGCGCCAAGACTGATTCCCGTTCCCACTTCCCCACCTTGCGAAGTTCCCGGTCCGATCCCGGTGTTGCAGCAGCTGCGGGAAGCACCACTGCGACCTCGCCGTCGCCTCTACTCCGACCGTCGCTGCCCGTGTGCAGACTTCACCGACGAAGCGGCGATGGCCGCACAACAGGAAGGTCGAGGTATGTGTTTAACAGAAAGGCTAAACCCTCTTGATCTACTCCTAGTCGATCTGTGATTACTATCAATGGTATCAGAGCTAGGCTAGAGAGCAGATTGAGTTTGGGGAAAGAAACCAAAGACATAGAATCGAATCAGACAGGAAATGCTAATGCAAAGTCGAAACCCTAACCCTAACCCTAGATCGGAAAAGCTAAATGCGAATGGGAGGGAGGACCTACCTGTGGGGCCTACCCCAACGTCGCAATCCGCCGTCGTGCGGACAGAGTACCCACCACCGGGTGGAGAGAACCCGAACCGTCGTGCGTCGTCGACACAGAGGCCAAAGGCACTGACGCAGGGCCACTCGACGGCGGCGCGCTCACCCACGGGTGGACGCTCGTGCCGGCGAGGGGGCCTGTGGCGGCGCACCTCCTCATCCTCCCTAGGTCGCCATGGCCGTCTGTCCCACTCTCTGTCTCTCATTTTTTTGGGGAGAAGAGGGGGAGGGAGGGGATAGGAAAGAAAAGAAAGAACTAGGGGAGAACGCCGCGGCCTCGGGCCGGCGGCGTCGCTCCTCGACGTCACCGGTGGCCACCGCCGGTCGCCGGCCAACACTCACTGCCACTCCCTCACTCGCTCGGCAAGGCTGGGACAGAGAAGGGAGGGAGAAAAGAAGAGGAAAGGGGGAGCCGGCCGCGGCATCGGGCCGGTGGCGCTTGTTCACACCGCCGCCGGCAAGACGCCGGCCGCCGGTCTCCTACCCACCGCCGCCGTATGGCTAGAGACGCAGGAGGGAGGAAAACAGAATAGCGTTAGGGTTACGGGGTCCCTTGGTTTTGTCCGTGCGAGATTGACGGACGACCGTCGGATGCAAGGCAGCGGTGATGGACGGCTGCGGCCAATCGATGGCTATTGGGCCAGATACGGCCCAGGCGGGGGAGACGCGAGGGCCAGTTTGGCGGCCCATTGGTTGGCTGCCGGGCCGTAGGCCCAACAGCGTGTGCGCGAGAGGCCGTGGGCCGATTTGCAGTCTGGGCCGCAATACACAGTGATTTTTTGGCTTTATTATTATTAGTTGTCAAATTGAATGAAATTGAATGAATTTTTTGTCAAATTTTATCTCTACTCAAATTGAACCAACGAGATATTTGTTTAGAGATTAGAAGAGGTGACAAAAATATTTATGAATAGTGTGTTTTCGTGAATTTTAATTCACATTTTATGCTGTAAAGTAAAAGTTTCATCCTCTAATTTAGAGGAATATAAAGTTTTTTCGCTTAAAGTTTATTATGATATTGTTATTTTCTGACCAACGTTGATGATGACAATATTATAATTTTATCTGAAAGTTTTCACCTAAAGTTAATTATGGTATTGTTATTTGTTTTAGTAACAATATTATTTTTTTTATCAGAAAGTGTTTTTGTTTAAAGTAGATTATGGTATTGTTATTTTTCTGACCAACGTTGATGATAGCAATACTATAATTCTATGAGTTTTCTGTTTAAAATTTAAATCTTTGATTTTAATATCAAAGTGATGATTTCAGATAATGGAAAAGATCAAGAGATGCTCTTGAATTAAAGTATTATTTAGTAAAAGTATTGCTTCTGAAAAGAATAATAAAGAAAAGTTCTTCCGCTGCTATTTATTGTTTATTTTCTCAATTAAATTGGAACCAACGAGAAGATTTAATTGGGAGAATAGTTTAAAAGTTTTAAATAAGTTTTTTCATGTGGGTAAAAGCTGTCATAAAGTTCAAAGTTCATAAAAGCTTCCGTTGTCTTAAAGTCAAAGAAAAGTTACTGATTGGCATCATTTTGTCATTTGAAACGTCAAAGTTTGAGCATTAACTTAGTTCGTATAACTAACTCAAAGAAAAGTTGAATTTTGGCACTTTCTTGCCATATGAAATGTTAAAGTTGAGCATTAGTTTGCTCTTACATCTAAAGATAATGCTCAAAGATACAAAGTTTTAAAGATAATTATGATGTTTTCATCTCATGATCAAAGTTTGATGATGTCAATGTTATGATTTTATAATAGTCCCGAGTTCTACGGTGATAATAGAATTCAAAGTGCATGAATGTTGTATGTTTTAACTTTGACCAACGTTAAATTATGACATACAATTATTCCCAGTAAAGAGAAATTGATAAGAGTTGATTTCGATCAACACTGCAGATAAAGTTTTGAGTTTACTCAACTGCATAGTTGAGATCAAGAAAGAAAAGAGTTTTCTTCATTTTGACCTTTTGGTTGATTTGGAAGAGAGACTCAAGTGTTGAGAAAAGAGTTTTTTAACTTTTTCTCTCACTAAAGTTTTTGTGGCATTATGTTTTGTCAAATTTTCTGATTAAATTGGAACCAACGAGAATATTTAATCAAAAAAATAAAGTATATGTGCATGTTTTGGTCATCGTGACTAAAATAAAGTTTTGTCATTGTAAACTAGTTTATTGTCCTTCAACAGTAAAGGTAATACGTGAAATAGTCAGACACATGTCTATGTTTGACAAATGTTGAATTAAACATGTGTATTGGCAAAAGTTTTCAGATTTAATTCTGGAATTAAAACATTAGTTGTTGCCAATGTATTCAAAGTTTAATGCCATAGGTCAAGAAATGTTTTGGCACTTGTGTCATTCATTTTTTGAATGGCAGGCAAAGTTTTTGTGATACTCATGTGTGACTTGAATATCACATAAAAGACGAGAAGTCTGGGGGAGTTTTTTATGCTATCCCAGCAATACTCATGCACCTTTATAGTGTCATGATGGATAGAGACTTACAAAGAGTCAAAGGACAAAAGGAAAATTGAATTTGATTCAAAAGTCAAAATAGCAAGCATGACTTGCAAAAGTATAGCGATATGAAGAACTCTGATGAGCTCTTTAAAAGGAATAAGGAGATAGTACTCCCATTATTTTGCATGACTTGATCATGTGAATGAAGTTAAAGGTTAAATGACTTCTTGTTCACAAGTGTTAAACTGTTTTCGAAATTATGACTTCAAAGTTTTGTGCCATATTTCGAGTGGGAGAAAGATAGAAAGATTAAGTTTTAGAAATCAAATTTCCCTCAAAGTCAAAAGTGATGCACTGTATGCATTTAAAGAATGATCTATTAAAGAAAAGTATGACCGAAATGGGAGTATAATGGTCATAACATTGATACCCCAACCATAGAAATAAACAAAATTTCTCGAGTTTTGTTTAACCTCGAATACAAAGAAAGATGGTAAAGCCTCACAGCAACTAAAAGAAAAGGATGATGCTTAAAACATCATACGAGGCTAGTAAAGACTGAACCCAAATCAAAAGTTTAAAGATATTTGTCTCATTAATAGATGGGATAATCTGGGGAGTAAAAGATGTTGAGAACTAAGGCTTGAAGAGAAGTGAGACTATATGTTCACTCCAATGATTCAAGCACAACAATTGTCTCGACATATATTTTGGTGTTGTATGATCAACAGATGTTGAGGTGACGACAGTTGTTGATGTAGTTCAACACCCGTCGTTAACTCTTCAAAAGAAAAATAAAGTCAAGAAAATTCTTGCTACTCAGGTCTCTGTGGTAATAATTGTTTCTTTGGAAAATCATAAAGAGCTACAACAACCCCAAACAGAAAATAATATACCCAGTGGTGTATTGTTAAAGGATAAGATAGAGAAGCATAAATGAAGGTGATTCCACCTCATTTGGAGAAGCCATGAGAGGTGTTTATTCATCTTTCATGGAAAATGTCATGAGACAGATGTTTCAAACTTGTTTTGGAACATAGAATAAATTCCTAAAAGAGTCAAAACAGTAGACTGTAGTGGGTCTACAAGGATGAAACGTGACTCCAGAGGGAATATGTAAAAGCAATTTAGCATGTCTTGTGGCAAAGGGCTTTATGCAAAGAAAGGACAAATTAAAATGAGATTTATTCCTGAAGTCTCATAAAAGGATTCTTTTAGAATCAAAATGACTATAGTGGTATATCATTATATAGAATTACATCAGACGGATATGAGAATAATGATATACAGAGATTTGTGCGAGAAAGCATATACATGACATAACCAAATGGTTTTTGTTATGGAAAGAAAAGAAAATTGTAATACCACCTGATGAGATGGTACTTTCTGATTTATGTATTAAATCGGATCACAAAATAGTGATATCAATAGTTCTACGGGAACAAAAAAAAGTTTTGGGTTTAAGTAAAAGTCAAGATGACGATTTACTCATCTGCAAAGTTCAAAGATGGGAAATGTTTTTCCCACATTCAATATGTAGATAATGTACTACTTGCTAGTAGTAATGTTCAATCTACTATGGAGAAAAAGAAGGTTGTTGTAACCTACAACTTTTGAAAAGTATAATCTCGATTGTAGATCCATTCGCTTTAGATAGGAATGGAAATTCAGTGAGATAAAAGCAAAGGGGTATTTGGATTATCGCCAAGGGCATACTAAGAAAGAATTCTAAACGAAATAAAGTATGCATGCGAGCAAACTTATGCCTGTCTTACAGTCAAGGGTAATAGTTTTGGAATTTCAGTATTCCAGGAACCAAAGTGAGATCGATCGAAAGAATGGTGGTTCCATTTGCTTCAGCTGTTGGAAGCAGAATCAGTGCTCAAAAGATTTTACCCTGACATAGTTTAAGTATCCGGAATGTTTTGGCAAAAGTCCAATCCAGCAATAGATCACTGGAATGGAATTAAAAGAATGTGTTTGCACTCTTGCAGAAGTGTTGTAAGCCTCATGCTAAGTAATAAAGAAACTCATACTCTCAAAGGATTGTGAGTAAAAGGAACTAAGTTTTGGTGAGTTGTTTAGTGAAGCCCACAGTAGTAGCTAACACTCACAATTGGAGTTTTATTGTGGAAAAGCTCCGAAGTTAAAATAGTTGTGTAAAAATAGGTTATGTGTACCCAAAGTTTAGCATGATATGAGGCTACAGGACAGCCTTAATGATTGAAGAAACCTTGCCCGGAATTGATAATGGTAATCAACAGTAATATACCATTTAGAAGTTTTCTCTCCTATGACAACATGTCAAGTGTGCTGCCAAACACATTGACAAAGTGTTATATGTTGCAAAGGAGAAAATCCAGAATCACATAATAGTTTTGAGCACAAGTACCAAGCAATTGCTTGCGGATCCGCTTAACAAAGGTCGACCACCCAAGTCGACATGGGTTTTATGGGAGGCCTATGATTTCTGGATAACAAATGGTCCAAGTAAAGGTTAAGGTCTTGTTTCAGTACAGAAAGGTATTTTGTGGCTGTCTAGTCTTACAGTAATTGATACTTGTTGTGATGAGGCACGCTCTAAGTACTGATCTGCACTGAGATGAGGACCAAAAGCAAAGTATGTAAAAGAGATATGTCAAAGTATAAAGATAAAAGTATAATATGAGATCAAAGGGGAAAATGTTAGGTTGATCTCCTCTGGGTCAGGTCCAACGGCCTGCCCTGACCCTTGACCACGTCCTGATCGGGGACGTTAACCGACTCGTGGTCGGTGGGCCCCCGTCGGCGCTGTACTATAGATACGAGGTGGGGGCCACGAGATCTGGTGCGCCAAGACTGATTCCCGTTCCCACTTCCCCACCTTGCGAAGTTCTCGGCCCGATCCCGGTGTTGCAGCAGCTGCGGGAAGCACCACTGCGACCTCGCCGTCGCCTCAACTCCGACCGTCGCTGCCCGTGTGCAGACTTCACCGACGAAGCGGCGATGGCCGCACAACAGGAAGGTCGAGGTATGTGTTTAACAGAAAGGCTAAACCCTCTTGATCTACTCATAGTCGATCTGTGATTACTATCACGTTGATCAATGATCAGAGCCCAGTTGCGCTGCTCTGCCCTCTGCTAGCTGCGCTCGCTAGCCTTTTGGCGTCGCACGGGCCGTGCTAATACCCAAAGGGGCATCAGATCAAGGGCATCAGGCATCTGCCGAATCTAACAGGGGGTACATCATGAGGATCGCGGGGATCGTTTGGGATCTGGCCGTGGATCGAAGTTGGTAAGATCTTTTTTCCCCCTCTGACGAAAATACGAGTAGAGTAGGTAGGAGATGATCTTCCTTCCTCGCTTGAATTCCGACTGCATTTCGTCGCGTTCCAAAATAAAAACAAGGACGTCCGCACAGTAATCATAGCCTGACGGAACCGCGTCCAGTCAACCGACGAGAGAAGGCGTTGCCAAGTTGCAATCAGACGAGAGCTCATCAGAACACCAAACCGATAACAAAATGGGATACGCACTGATAACGGATCGTCACATTATCAGAGTGTGACCGTGACGGCCTGATCGACAGAGGCGTCGTTTTCACCCGGAAAGGAGGCGACGGATGGATGCCGCGCCGGCGCCGCTAGCTGCTGCACGGTTGCGCGCCGCCGTGAGTCAGCGGACCTACCACGGCCTACGGCCGTAGGTGGTTGGTTTTTGGGTGGGTCAAAGCATTTTTCTTACTCCATCTTCTAGACTCGGAAGTCAGAACTCGGAAGCCATTTCAGGGTTCTGACCTTTGACCGGCCCCGTCAACGCAGCAGCACGTCGTCTCGAGCCTGCAGGTCATAAACTTACACCCCAAGCCATGGACTTGTGCGTGTAAAAGAGCCGAAAGGCGAGCACAGCTAGCCTGCTCCGAGACTTCCAAACCGAGCGTCGTCGTCTCGATTATAGAGGTCCAAAAAGCACGAGGCCCGACAGCCCGTCACGAAGCACGTTTTTTTGGTCCGACACGAGCACGGGCCCAGCCCGGAATTATCAAGCTCGGGCTAGCACGGCCCGGTGCCACAGGCCGGGCGTGGGCCGCTGCCTCAGCACGGCAGGCCGCCCGGCCCGGCACGAAAAGCATCAACGGGCCTGCTAAGGCCCGTGACTCCCCTCCCGCCGGCCTTTCTAGGCCTACCATTCCATCCCCTCCCAAGTCCCAACAGCAACAGGCCAGCCCACGCCAGCTAACAGTCCAACACTCCAACACCACGACACCCACCCGGCCACCCCCAACCTTATCGCCTCCTTCTCCACTTCTCCCGTCCGCCCGTCCCCATCGTGGAGCAGCCGAGCAGGCCGCAGGCGGTGGCGACCGGAGCGCACCGCGTGGCTCCTTCCTCCCCGCGCGGCCGGCGGCTCCCTCCTCCCCGCGCGGCCGCCGGAACGGCAGGCCTCCGGCCGCCGCCGCCCTCCCTGCTTCCCCTCCTTTCTTGACTTGTGATTCGCAAACTCCGCCAACGCCCGCCGCGCCTCCTCTCCTCTGCCGGCGTGGACGCCTGCGCTCCCCCTCCTCTCCGGTCTTCACCGCCGGAGCGCGCGGCGACACTGCATCTGAACTCTGCCGCACGCGGCTTGGTAGTGCGGGCTTCGGGCAGCCCGTTAGTGCGCCTAGGGCCGGGCTACATCGGGCTAGCCCGGCACGAAAGCGGCCCGTGGGCACGGGCCTGGGCCGTCAGCGCAGCCCGTGGGCTGGCACGACACGGCCCGAGATGCAGCAGTGCCGGGCCTGGCCCGGCACGAAATTCACCGGGCCATGCCGGGCCCGGGCCAGGGCCGGGCCGGGCGGCCCGAATGGCCATCTATAGTCTCGATGGATGCCCGGAATTGGATTCATCCACATATGTGTATGCTAGGTAATTCAAACTTTGCAGTGTGGCTAGTAAAAAGGAAGATTTAATTTTGACTGAACCGAACCGAATCGGAGAATGAACATCAGTGTTCAACTTAGTATCATCATGCATGATCTTAAGCCTCATAGTAAATCTCTCATGCCCTCTTTACTTCGGTGCCTACTGGTTAACGCATGCGCGCTTCCGGTGGGCTGTTCCTCTTTCCTTTTTATGATTCCTCCGTCCATAAACTTTTTGCTTTTACAAGCACCCTAAAAATTCTCTTTTACAAATTATTATTTTTGTAATTTATTTATACAAGTTTTTCATGGCAACTTGCTCTCGTAGATTTTTTTCATGAGAACTTATTCGAAGATAGGTTTTAATTTGGTACACCTTCATTGACGAGTAATTGCTCAAATAAGTTTTCGAGAAAAAAAAAGTCGTCCACCTTGCTTCGTCATTGATATTTTCCATATTATTACCCACCCATGTGAAAAGAAGAGGCAACCACTAGGCTACAAACGATTTGTGCTGACACTTGCAAATTAGTGTGCTGGCGGGTGCAATTGGCAACCGCCAGCACTGTGGTTTGCAGGGGCGCCGGTTCATCACCCGCCAGCGGTAGCATAACAGTGCTGGCGGGCAACATAAGGAACCGCCAGCAGAAATGGGGACGATTTCTACTGGCGGTTGCCATATGTTGCCCGCCAACACTGTGGCCCTCAATAAAACCCGACAGCTTCTTCTTCCCCAGCTACCTTTCATTGGAGCTTTGCCCGAGAGGAGCTCGGGAATAGCTCCAAAAACACCCAATCTATGGGGGGAAGGTTTTGCACTTGATTTCCTTGGAGGAGGCTATATAAGGTGAGTTTGTGCTATTCCAACCTTCTTTTTTACTTTTTATCCATCATTTCTAGCTTCATTATAGATTTAGCTCTCTACATCTAGGGTTTGCTAGCTAGGGGAGAGAGAGGAGTGAAGAGTGAGAAAATTAGTTGTAGATTATTTTTTTAAGTAGATTGTTATGCAGATTAATTGTAGATTCGCTATGCTTGTCATTAATATAATTAGGTTCATTAAATAAAAAAGAGAGAAGTGAAAAGAGAGAAAATTTATTGTAGTTTTTTTAAGTATAGTGTTATGCATATTAATTGTAGATTCGCTATGTTTGTCATTAATATAATTAGTTTCATTAAATAAAAGGTAGAATTGAGTTTTTAATTATTGTGACTCATTTATTAGTACTATATAATTAAATTAGTTTCTAAAATGTAGAATTTTTTCATAGGTTGTTTATCATGGATCACAGAGCATGGATGTATGGCGTACAGAGACATTCTTCTACATTCATGACAGAGTTATCAAAGTTTCTCGAGGTTGCGAAGAAGCACGCTCATATTTGCAAGTCAAAGCAAATATGTTGTCCGTGTACTGATTGTTGCAACAAACTTGTATGGGAGGATCCTAATGACATCAAGATGCATTTGATACAGCGAGGTTTTATGAAAGGATACACAACTTGGTCCCACCATGGTGAGGCAGTGTCTACTTTCAACAATGCAGACATTGGCACCGGGTATGATGAAGTGGGTGACGAAGATGAAAATGATCATGTCAAGATGGATGATGCTTTTGAATGTGGAGATGAAAATAGTAATGAAACAGATGCACCGCAAGTGGACGATGAATGTGATGTTGATATGGAGGAAATGTTGCGTCACATTGAACCAGAGGTGTTGGTAGGAACTGCTAAAGGGTTAGAAAATTTTGAGACACTTAAGAAGGCAGCAAAGGAACGTATGTATGAGGGTTGTGGGAAGGAGTGGACAGTGTTGCGTTTCATCCTCAATCTTCTGATTGTTAAGGCTAAATTCAGATGGTCTGACAATAGTTTTAACGAACTCCTTACTTTGTTGGCCAACCTGCTTCCGAAGCCTAACCTTGTGCCAAAAAACACATATGAAGCAAAAAAGATCATCAACCCATTAAAGATGCGGGTGCAAAGAATACACGCATGCAGGAACCATTGCATATTATACCGTGGTGACTATGCAGAAATGAAGAAGTGTCCTAATTGTGAGGCTAGTCGTTACAAAAGTAATGCTGATTTCGACGCAGAACGTGTCGCTAGCACAAAAGGCGGGAAGAGGAAGAAGGGTGGAAAGAAAAGTGCAGGTGCTCAAGTGGGGGATAAGTCTAGTATTGGTACCACTGACACGACTAGTCAACGTAAAGTCCCTGCCTTGGTGATGTGGTATTTGCCGGTGGAGGACCATCTAAAGCGATTGTTCTCGAACCCAAAGACCACCAAACTAATGACTTGGCATGCCGATCGCCCAGAGAAGTCCGATGGGAAGCTTAGACATCCTTCTGATACTCGCCAGTGGAGGACCTTTGATTCCGAGCATAAAGACTTTAGAAATGAAAAAAAGAAATATACGGTTCGCGTTAAGTACAGATGACATGAATCCATTTGGTGAAAGAAGCAGCACGCACAACACATGGTCAGTGCTGATGACCATATACAACCTTCCCCCTGGCTATGTCACAAGAGAAAGTTCCTTTTGCTAACCATTCTAATCCAAGGGCCAAAGCAACCTGGTATTGACATAGATATTTTCCTGGAGCCATTGATGGAAGATATGGAGAAGTTTTGGAAATATGGGGTTGAGATGTGGGATGAGTACAGACAGGAGAAATTCACACTTTATGCAATTATCTTTGTTACCATTAATGATTGCCCTACCCTATTTTCTGTGTTGGGTTAGATAAAAGGAAAGACAGTTTGTGTAGTTTGCGTTAATGGTACGATATCTGTGTACCTAAAAGGATCTACGAAGATAGTGTATATGGGGGCCAGACGCTGGCTACTGAGGAGTCACAAGTACCGGAAGATGGCGGACTATTTTGATGGAACGATTGAGGAAAATTCTGCCCCACAACCGGCCACGGGTAAAACCGTATTTGAAATGTGTCAGAAGGTCAAGTTCAAACTCGGTAAGAACTCAAAAGATAAAGATGGTGTTGGAAGGAAGGAGGCTGAAGCTACAGAGAATGCCAATGATGTGCCTTTCAAGAAGATGTCGATATTCTTTAAGTATTTGCCATACTGGAAAGACCTGGCGGTGCGCCATGCCATTGATGGGATGCATCTTCAGAAGAATGTGTTTAATAGCACAATCAGATTCTTAGGCTTAACGGGCAAGGTAAGGGACGGACTGAAGTCACGTAAAGATCTTATTGACCTAAAAATCAGGCCAGAGCTCCACCCGCAAGAACGTCCTAATGGTAAGCAATACCTTCCCCCTGCTAGCTACAACTTAACACAAGATGAGAGGTTGGCTATCTGCAAGTGCTTGCGCAGGCTGAAAGTGCCTACCGGATTCTCATCGAACATCCGTTCACTAGTCTCGTTGAAGGACATGACGCTTACTGATTATAACTCTCATGATTGCCATGTGATGATCACTGTTTTTCTTGCGATTACGATCCGAGCTGTCAAACCAATATTCCTTAAGATGGTTATCACAAGGATGTGCTACTTTTTCAACTTCATTTCGCAGAAAGTCATCGATTCAGTAGAATTGGCAAGGCTTCAGCTTTTTATGTCGGAAACTCAAGCGCGGCTCGAGATGTGCTTCCCTCCGTCCTTTTTTGATATCATGGAACATCTAATGGTCCACATGGTCGAGCAAATTACTGAACTAGGACCTATCTACTTCCATGAGATGTGGACGTACGAACGGTTCATGTCACTTCTCAATGGATGGATGAAAAACAAGGCATTTCCGGAGGGCAGCATGATTGAGAGCTACCATACTGAAGAGAGTGTTGATTGTTGCAAAGATTACATAAAAGATAAGAAAGCGGTCGGTTTACCGGAATCTCGACACGAAGGGAGATTGTCGGGGCAAGGTACCATTGGAAGGAAAAGATTCATTGACGAGGACAACCAACAATTAGAGAAAGCACATGCAAGTGCTCTACAACAACTTGCAACAGTGGAGCCATTCATTGAGCAACTGGAAAATGACATTCGTGTGGAAAATAATGATCGGGACGAGGATTGGGTCATCAAATAGCAAAAGCGTCGTTTCCCCTCGGTTAAAAGAACATGGACATCTATTTGAAGGAAACTCCATACACAACGCAACATTGAGCAGGTTGGCGGCTGGTCCATCAAGCAATGTCACCTCATGGCAAGCATATGAAATTAATGGGTACACCTTCTATACCAAGGCAAAAGACAACAAGAGTGTCGCTTACCAAAATAGTGGTGTTCGCTATGATGCAATTGATGCTTACGGAAATAACAACACTTTCTACGGTTTCATAGAGGAAATATGGGAACTTGACTATGGAGCAAATATTCGGATCCCCTTGTTTCGGTGCCAATGGGTCAAACACCCGAAGAGCGTTACAGATGACAACTATGGGCTGACACTTGTAGACCTTGCCAATGTAGCTTACAAAGATGACCCATGGGTATTCGCTGAGCGTGTTGCACAAGTTTTCTACATAGCTGATCCTATGAATTTAAAGAAGCACATTGTTGTCTCCGAAAAACAAAGAATTCTTGGAGTTGAAGGTGTAGATGACGTTGAGGATTACAATCAGTATGACGAATTAGTCTTGTTCAAAGATCATGAAAAAAGAATCAAAAAAATTGAAAGCAGCATTCCTAAATCGGAGAAGCCATGGTTACGTACAGACTGCGAAGGAAGAATTGTTAAAGGATAAATTAGCATTTCTTACTAGTCTGGCTTGATGATGCATCTCTTGTAAGACTTTATTAATCAATGTCATTGTAAGACTTTAAATTAAGTCTCATTTTCCACTCATTATTATATTGCATTCGGTTCTATTTCACGTCATTAAAAACTCACAAGTAAAACCATACTAATACAACAACGTATGATTAATACATCAGTACTTTAGTCTTAGCAAAGACTACAAGTTCAAATGCATAGAATTAAAAGGGTACATATTTCATACTTAATTAAAATCTAGGATCGTTCACATCATGACCATGAATCATCGCGACGTACAAAGTATGATTAATATTGATGATGTTGATTCCTAAGAACCTATCAACATAATCTAGCGCATATATGTATGCACTATCTCTGGCCATGTAGGGTGTCATGAATATCTCTCCAAATATTTGCACTGAATTCATAAATGATGATAGGGTAATGCCAGTTTGCCCACCGCCGCGTACTGGACTTGGGTGCGGTGTCGTGAATGTCAATCCAATGTTATGTAATACTTGACGTAAGACCTCATGCATACCTTGATCAGCGTGCATGAAACTGTTATTCAATGCGTCCTGATTCAATTAGCAAGCAAAACATAACGTGTAAGTAGACAGTTCTTAAGAAAACAAATTCCGAAAATAACGAGTAAGTTTTAGTTACATACAATGGGCGATTCATACGATGGTGATATCTGTTTAGGCATTTCAGTGACGGCCATGTTGTTGTGTTCTAAGGCTTTAATCTTGAAGTAACTATAGTCTGGGATTACATGTCTTGTTTGAGCTTCTATTTCGATAAGTGCCTTCCTCACGACATCAGAAGCGGCAACATGTGGTTGTAGTGCAGCAAAAGAATTGACATGGATAATAACTGTATCACCAAGTGTTTGCTCTCGCATGCCCGTAGCGTTAATTGATAGAGAAACAATAAATCTTCCTCGTGATGAAGTTGTTTGTTCATGTCTCACCATTGGAGCTTGTCCAGTCACACAATATATAACTCGTTCTAACCATTGCATTGGTGAAACCAGCTTCATTATAATGCAAATAATACACATTATTATCATTGTAAAAATAATGACAAATTCAAAAAATAGAATATCTAAGTACATACCACATTTTGGCGTAACTCTTGTTGGGTAATGGGCATGGGTTCTTGACCGACGGGGAAGGAAGTACCAACAGGTTGCCCTGGGGGTGGTGGCGGAGGCTCTGGGACAGGGGGACCACTACGGACAAGACGACAACCACCTCCACGGCCGCCATCACGATTAAAAAATTCAAAGCGACTTGTCATCGTTATCCCTAAAATATGAACGATATTTTATTAAATTTTCTACACATTCACAAGTCTAACAAAATTTTGCTTATAAAATTTTTACACATTCTCTAATCTACACATAATCTAAACACGTTCAATTTTTACAAAATCTCTAATCTACACAAAAATCGAACATTATTGAATTGCAATATGAGATTAAATTAATTTATACCAAACCGAGAGGAGGCACGACGCCGGCGAAGTTCGGGCCTGTGAGGCGCTGCGCGGCGATGCAGGGCAGGGGAGGAGGCAGCGGCCGGAGGAGGAGGAGGCGGGCAGGGGAGGTTCGTTCGGCGCGTCGTCGGTAGGGGCGCGGCCCGGGAGGCAGGGGCGCGCGCGGCCCGTGGAGGAGGCACCTAGCGCGGCCGGCGTGCTGGCGGGGCTCGATCAGGCAGGGTGGTGCGGCGGCGCTCGGCCTGAGGGTGGTGCGGCGGCGCTCGGCCTGGCCTGGGGTGGTGCGGCGGCGCTCGACCTGGGGGTGGTGCGGCGGCGCTCGGGCAGCCTGCCGGCATCGATCCAAACCGTCTGCATTGACTTTTGTTGCCACAACCACAGCACTGGCGTGCGCTTATGAGGCCCGCCAGCAGTAACTGTCAGCGCTGGCGGGCCCTTATGACGCCCGCCAGCAGTGATCGTCACCGCTGGCGGGCGCTTATGACGCCCGCTAGCATACAGTATTCAGATGGTTTTTAAAATTCCACTACTACAATTAGTTTTTAAAATTCCTCTACTGCAATAAAATAGTATCAAATTGAAGACATCACAACCGAATATATCATAAGTAATAACCACTCAAGACATAAAAGGGTACATCGATAGTTCAAACAGGGTACATTACATAAGTTCACAAATATCACAAGTTCACAACCTTCAGAAGCGAAGTTCACAACAACAATTCACAAGCAAGCTCACAGCGTCACAAAACGTAATTTTCCACAGATACAAATACATTCATAACGGATTCGAAGTGAACAACTGAAGCTCAAATCTCGGTGCTAGCATCGTCCTCAAGTGCACCAATGCAGACAGATACAATGTTGACAGATGTTGACATGTCCTCTCTAGTTGGAGTAGAACCATCGTGATCAATGGACGGACTGTTGGTAGATGTTGACATGTCCTCTGTAGTTTGATCAGTTGAACCATCGTTTGATGAATCGATGGGTGCAGCTTCCAGAAATAAAACTACAACACATGAAAGTTTCATCACTTCAATTTGCAAATGACAACTTACTTAATACATCACAACTTAGTGTTCGGCAATTTAAAAAACAACTTAGTCCAGATATATCAAATTAAGACATCACAACCGAATATATCACAACTTCAAACATGGTCAGAAGTAATAAGGCTACAAGACATAAAGTTTCATACTTAAATTTGCAAATGACATGTACGCCACAACTACCTAGATCATGTGACGTTGGTACTCCAAACATGTCTTAGGTAATTTAGAAAACAATTACAACATTCCTAATCTAATCACTTGAGAACTGGCCAGAGAGCAGAGAGCCAAAAGAGCTTCCGGAGTCCTGCAACGACATGTAGTAGTACCCTCGTTGGGTTGGAGGTGCAGACGATGTATGGGCTGCTTGTATCATACCTGCATGCTGACGACCTCCACTAGCTTGACCTCCTTGTGCGGCGGAAGGCCCCGAACCATCGCCACCTCTGGCTCGAGGATATAACATGAACCGACGCCGTTGGTTGCGGTTATCTACAGTTAGAGTGATAATTGTTAGAGGGAACAATGTACAATTATCAGAGTAAGGTTTTGCTGCATAATGAAATCAAATAGGTCACATGTTCAGAATGATATTACCGTTGCCCAAAGCACTTCTCTGTCCATCACCGGGTGGTGCAGCTGATTCTACTGCAATCCAAATACCCCACACGTTCATAATGGTATCACTGTTTGTTGCTCTTCTACGGATGCCTACACTTGCCTCTTCAGGTATAGATGATGGGCTTGCATATGTGGTAAACAGCATAGCGAGATCGGACCTCCTCCTCTGCACAGTGTTAACCTGACATATGTTCTGGAAGACTCTTGTACAGAAATTAGGAATGTTCCAAAATATTGGTGGCACTCCAAGCATGGTGATCCTCAGTGGTTGCGCAGATTGTGGTGGGTGTGGGACTGGAGCCGGTGGCGTCGCGGTGATGGGTATTGTGGAATCAAGAGAACATTCAGCTGAACCATAAAATGGTGTCATTGGCCAGATCTGGAGCTTATATCCAACAACTCGAAGCAATCTATGGTCTAAGATTCGTTCCAAGTCAGCCGCTGAAGTGGTCACAGCCACATAATCATTAAGGTAGTGCCAGATATTTTCTACCGGAACCGCCACACCCATCTGATCATGAATGGCTGTCTGTATCTTCATGCGACCGATGTTATCAAAGTTACGTCCGGTCCTAAAAAGTACCATGATGCCAAGGTAGCGTGCATCATACGCATTGACCTCTTCCTCGTCAAAGAGAACGAGGTTTGGACGGTGGAAACTCTCCGCCATCAGCTCTGAGGGCCTCTACTCCTGTAAAATAATAGTCGAGTGTATTAGGGTACAATAACAATCAAACTTGACATTTGTATTAGGGCAGAGTAACAATCATAGAATGATTGCACTGAGTTGCATGTGTTCGAACTCACCATCTGTGAGGAGCCGGTGGCGGAAGCAAGATGGGGGCCTCCAAGGCAACGGCAACGCCTACTCCTCCTTCCCTGCCAAAATAAACCAATGCTTATTGTATATTCAAAATTTTCGAAACACCTCCCCTGTACGGTGAGGTTTCCAGAAACCTGCAAGTAAAGGCCACGACACGAAGGGCGGGCCACACAAAAATTTTCTAGTTCAACCAAGTTCATCACAAAGGTCAAAACAGAGTCGGTAATAAATTATAGTGTTCTAGTTCAACAAAACTGATCACAAATTTCATCTAGCATCACTAATTCATCAAAAACTAAAAAAATGAAAGTGTGCCTAAACTGATTCAAAATTGTTCGAAACTTCTACAAGTTTACTGAAATGTTAAATAGTAACTATAAAAATTATTATTTGACACATAACACTAAATATTTTTCAAAGTTAGTTCAAATGTGACTCTTGGGTGAAACAACCCAAGAGTTCGAGGGTGTTTCACCCAAGAGACTCATTTAAAACTAAAATTTTGAAACTAAAACTTTTCAATGAGCAAAAAACCTTACCTAATTTACTTTGAATCATTTTACAATAGTTCTAGAAATTTGGGACTAAATTGAATACATTTTGAGCTGTTTTAAATTTTTCTGAATTTTTTTGGAAATGCACAGTGCTGGCGGTCGCTTAATACGACCGCCAGCACTGTGCTTTTTCCCAAAAATAAAAAAAATGAAAGTGTGTCTAAACTGATTCAAAATTTTTCGAAACTTCTACAAGTTTACTGAAATCTTAAATAGTAACTACGAAAAATTTTATTTGACACATAACACTAAATATGTTTCAAAGTTAGTTCAAATGTGACTCTTTGGTGAAACAACCCAAGAGTTAGAGGGTGTTTCACCCAAAAGACTCAATTGAACTAAAATTTTGAAACTAAAACTTTTCTATGAGGAAAAAACCTTTCCAAATTTACTTTGAATCATTTTACAATAGTTCTAGAAATTTGGGACTAAATTGAACACATTTTGGGCTGTTTTCAATTTTTCTGAATTTTTTGGAAATGCACAGTGCTGGCGGTCGCTTAAGACGACAGCCAGCACAGAAGCTCAATGCTGGCGGGCACTTTATACCGCCCGCCAGCGGTGCTACGGACCATATAGCGGCCCGCGGGGCTGAAAATTTGCTAAGTCCCGGCGCGAAAACGAAAAGACGCCGTGAGGCTGCCGAAATTTCACGCCGGCCTCGCCGCCGTCCTCCCCGAGCGCCACCGCGTCGCTGTCCTCCTCCCCCAGCACCGCCGCTCCTCGCCCTACGCCCTTGGAGCACAACCACCTCCCGCCGTCTTCCTCCCCAAGCCGCACCACCGCCTCCCGCCGCCTTCCTCCCAGAGCCGCGCCGCCGCCGAAGATGCCGGCCGCCGCATCCATCCGAAGCGCCACCGTCTCCTCCGCCCCCCAAGACCCACCGATGTCTGCAGATGGAGAACCCGGCGCAGCTGACAACACCACCCCGCGCGCCGCCGCTGACAATACCTCTCCGCCCGCCGGCCTCGCGCCGTCGTCCACGCTGCGCGACGCCGCCCCGGCGAGGGCCCGCCACCGTCGTCCACGCGGCGCGACACCGCCGCCGGCGAGGGCCCGCCGCCGTCCTCCTCCCCGCGCGCCGCCGCCGCCAGCGAGGGCCCGCCGCCGACGTCCTCCCTTCACCGGCCGGATCCGGATGGGTGGGTTTTTAAAATTTTTTTTGCAGATGTATTATTAGAAATGCTTAATTTGTGGTTAAATGTGTTATTATAACTGTTTATAAATGCTTAATTTGTATTTACATGTCTCAATTAAGTGTGAAAAAATTGTGTATGGTGTAGATTTCGATATGCTTATCTATTAAGTGTGAAAAATTTTGAAACATATTGTATATGGTATAGATTTCGATATGCTTTTCTATTAAGTGTGAAAAAATTTATGTGTATTTAAATATTAGTTATCTTTATTAATTGACAAAATTAGAAATGTTTATCTATTATGTGTGAAATTTTGATATGGTTTATGGTCTATTTTTTTGTAAAAAATGTATAAATAATAACGTGTACACTGGAATTTGGAATAGATTTGAGGATTATTAGATAAAATAGTTATTGCTGGATATTATTTGGATTTTTTAAATTATAACTTGTACACCGGTCAGTCATGAATCCTCCGAGGACGAAGACGAAGAAGGATTTCAAGAAGACTATTTAACTCTAGATGAGTACGAACCCAGCGTACCACGGCCTCGTAGGTGTGCAGATGACGATGACATTGATTACAATCCTAGCCTAGATGAACGGTCTGCATACACATTCATATGTTGTTGATGTGTTTGTTGTTCACATTGAGATATATTGAATATAATTTGTATGTGTGTAGAACGATGATCGATCCCCGCCACATCGCCGTAGAGCATTGACTAATTCTGCACAGGAGATAGAAGGTTCAGGACCACTACCTTCGGCTACTACTACTTCTACTAGTAACCCCAAGAAGGGACGTGGAAAATGCAAACGAAACCAGATCCCTGAAAGAGGACAATATGTGATAGAACAACTTGGTGCCAAAGACGAGCCCGTCCTTCCTGAAGGGATAAATGCTCGATTTTGGAACATAGCAGGTGCAATTGTCAGGGATCAATTGGGGAACTGGATCACAAAAACTAACTGGAAGAAAGTGCCGATGGCAACAAAGGATATATTGTGGGCCAAACTGAAGGAAAGGTTTGTTTTTCCGGAAGGGACCGAGCGAGAGGCTAGACGTTTTGCTGAGGGCCTCCTTGGAAGATGTTTACGGACTTGGAGGTCTACACTTAATACAGAATTTGTTCAGAAAGGGAAGGATGCTAGGGCAGTGTATGGTAACATCCCGCTAGCGGTGTAGCAAGAATTCAAAGAACAGAAGACAACAGAGAAAGCAAAAGCTGAGAGTAAAGAATATATAGAGAAGACTAAGAAAGCTGCTGAGAACCCCCATCGCCTGGGTTCGGGAGGATATGCTGCCAAGCTACAAAAATAGAGGCAAATGGAAGAACAGAGGAGGGAAGCTGGTTTACCAGAATTGTTTGAAGGCATGGATGAGCGTAGCAAGAATTGGTGCCTTGCTCGAATTCCGACAATAACACCTGACGGGAAGGTTGTATTCGAGAAACCCACAACAGAACAGATTTATGAGAAGTTGGAAGAACTCGCCGATTTGCAAAAGCACGGCCTTTTCAAGCCCGATAGGGAGAAAGATATGCTAACCACCGCGATCGGAACCCCTGAGCACACTGGCCGTGTTTGAGGGATGTCATCTACCTTACCTTGGGGTAAAGCATTTCCTGAAGATAGAGGAAGGTATAAGAAGCGCGACCGTTATAAGAAAGATCTTGAAAACAAGATGAGAGAAATCGCCAAACAAGAGCTGGTACAGTTCTTCGTAACCCAACAACAGGCCACTGGATCAGCTGCAACCGATGCTCAAGGACATGGAGTATTACCAAACCTGCTACTTGCCCAGAGTGGAATTGTCGTCGTTCCTCCAAGTAGTGCTGGGTCTATTGCCAATGTCAAGTATCCTGTTGATGACATAACAGAGGATACCCCATGCAAGTTGGTTATACCTTACGGAAGGAAACAAGATAAGTTTCGCAAGGTTGCAACGGCCATGGCACCCGTGGGTCATATGTTTCCGAATCCACCCCCGCCAGAGTATGCATGGGTGCAAGTTGTCTCGGTGTCTGATGAGGCGTGCGAGATTGATATCCCTACTGATGAGGGGATCGAGCTCCTTGGTGATGCGAGGAACCAATACATACTATGGCATCGCTGAGATATCATTCTTAATGTATCGCCAAATCCCTCACAGCAGCCTGTAGTCGAGAACACAGAACCACGAACAACTATGGATGTTGGGCAGGGAGGTAACGATGAGACCGAGCAGACGACTATGGATGTTGGGCAGGGAGGTAACAATGAGACCGAGGAGCAGACGACTATGGATGTTGGCAGGGAGGTAACAATGAGACCAAGCAGTCAGTGCTATCACCTATCCATGAAATTGTTCATGACGATGAAGAAAGGGATGCAGATGTGGATAATTTTGAAGTTAATTTACCAAATTCACCTTCCCCCCGCCAGCTTCACCTACCAAGAGGGTACCCCGTATGATAACCTCATACGAACCAAAAAAGAAAACACCACAAGTTGACACCTTCTTACACGCACTGAAGGCGAAAAAAGGTGCAGCCATGAGTGATAAAATTGCAACTCGCTCCTCTGTTCGAAAGAAAAAGCAAGAACTCAATTTATTTGATTCAGAAGAGGTGCCCCAGGTTTTTGTGCATGGTAAACCATTATGTTATACGTGGGAACTGTTGGAGGGGCCGCTGGAACTGAATAAGCTGCATGGATGGATCATGTTGGCCATGAAGCAAGGCATTCATACTATTACCGCGAATGTCCCAACGTGGGTGTTCGGTAGCCCGATACCGCGAAAGTTGGTAATCGATCTCCAGGATTTGCACGTGATGTTCCGTCGTGAACGCCTTGACGTGAATCTCGTCACCGTTTGGTGCATGTAAGTCAACATGCATGTACCCATACCAATTTTCAAATTCATATGTGTAGTTTTACTTTGGTATAACCATCCTAAGCGATCTATATATTTTGTAGGATGCAAGTCTTGGATGAAAGGAAGACCGGCGGGAGGTGGAAGGTAGCATACCTTGACCAGCAACAAGTGAGCGAGCCGGCGCACATGTACATAATCAGGGAAGCATTTGAAAAATAAATCGAACAAGAAACAAAGACAGAAGAGGAGAAACAAGCTGTAATACAGAAATTACATGCTGCTAGACAACATGAAGTGACTGTATACCTTGCAAGGATAATGAAGAAAAAGATGAAACAGAAGAGCCACATCATGTGTGCTTACAATTTTAAGTAAGCTATTTCTAATTACTATAGATAAATATATTTAATATGTGGTTTATTTATATTAATTATTGGAACATAATTATTTTCAGAGACGATTTCATTGTCTTATGTATCTGTCCAAAGCTTGGAGAAGCAGGGATCTTCGACTCATTACACTACGAAGAGAACGTTTACGGGGATTTCATTAAAATTCTAAAAAAGTAAGGAAACCCATTGTAGTACTTTAATAATGCATGTAAACACTAGAAATTGTATAACTAACTTCTGTCTTTGTATCCTCAAAGCGCGTATCGGCTATACATAATAAATGGTGGGGAGCACCCTGCAAATAGGGAAAAGATGTTAATACGACATGCCAAATACGTAAGAACATAACAAATTGATATTATTCATAGTTGTGCAGTTCGTTAATAATTTCTCATCACTTTTTATTTTTTTGCAGTGCTACAAGCAACCTCCTGGCAGTATCTTATGTGGATATTACGCATGTGAGATGTTGAGAAATAATGGAAGGTATCGGACGAATCCTGAAGACGTAAGCCTCTGGTACACAACCATGTGCTAATTTACTTTCTAATGATTATGCATAATAATCTTCAATTATTGTGCGTATGTGCAGCTCCCTACTATAGATACTTCGTGGGGGAACCTGAGAGAAAACATTTGTGCGGATCTGGCGAGGTTCCTCCAAAGTGAGATTTGCCACGAGCTGGGAGAATTCTTCGATAACGAAGGAGTGTTGATTCTAGAAGAGCACGAAAAGTTACGTCGATGGGTGTAGTAGAGGATTATCTATTTTAAATGTGGATTAATATGTGAGACTTATGTAGTATTATATGCTAGTTTGGATTATGTGGTTGATAGACACATTTGAATTTGTGGGACAAATACAAATAAATACAGGTGAATTTGGCCTACAAATACGAATACTATTGAATACGGGTGAAATTGGCAGATAAATACAAATAATAAACAAATGCAGTAAAAACTAATGAGAAATGGAAAAACGTAGTTCCTGGCGGGCGGGTGGCATAACGTCACCGCTAGCAGAGAAAACCTCAGTGCTGGCGGTTCGTTTAAGGCGCCCGTCAGCACTGAGGTCCTTTGTGCTGGCGGTTGATGTAAGTCGCCCGCCAGCACTGAGGGCCATTTGTGCTGACTCTAAGTTGCTGACGGGTGCTGCGCCCGGCAGCATAAAGGCGTTTTAGCCGTCAGCACAAATCGTTTGTGGCCTAGTGAACCGCGTGGGGCTCCAAATAAACAGGACACTTGCTTCGTCATTGATATTTTTTTAAGTTACGTGTGCACCATTATTTAGTGTCACGCACCGTAGTTATCATTTGATGGCACATTCAAATCTTTCCTGCCCTGATTGCTCTATCATTTATAGTGCACACATCTTTCCTAGCTAATTTGTGCGTTCACTTTAGATGTCGCGAAGCCAAGCAATCATGCAGTGTGATGATGTGTTAGCATGCAGATTGGGTTTGCAACATAGAGAGAGGGAATCAAATCTGACCGTACAGTATTTTAGTACCGGCTCTGGGTACAAATCCACCCAAGATCTACTTGTTAATTTGGTCGTGATACACACGGGCGATCATACGATCCTGCTAACATCTAGACAAAAATTGCGCGTTTAAGCTGCCGATTTCAATGGGAGGATCAGTCTTTAGAGCTTAGCTGTTCCCCAGCATACTTCTCCATCAGCTTCTTATTCATTTCGGGTTCTGTTGAGATGTCTGGCAAAAAAAATATGGCCAATCATATCGAAATGCAGGGGAAAAATCGTCAAGATACAAACAGTATGTAGCAACATTATTGCCGGTTACTAACGAGTTCACGAAAAGGAAAATTGCGCTTTACACGTCTTGACCGGACCAGCTAGCAGATGACGACGATGGAGACGATCATATGTGACCAGTTTAAACACAAACACCCATCGAGCACGATCAGGTTTGTCTTTTCAGGCACCAATGATCATGGAATCTCCTAACGATGAACTGGGGCCTTTGAGTTTGACTCTGCACTGCCCTCTTGCCGCTGCCAGCCAGCTTTCCACGGCGGCCGGCCGGCCTAACGATGCAAGATCCCGGCCGTAGCCAAGCGTGCAGGGCTTGGCTTGCGTGGCTTCGTTGCATCCGGAACATGGCTAGCCTATAGACCTAGAAGCCCTAGCTCCTGATCGGGACCTGCCAGTGAGCGCGCGCGGGCATTAGTTTACAAGCACCAGGACGCGGCGAGAAGAGAATAACACCCTCGCCTAACACGCCATGCAACTAATTAAACCTCCATTTTTTTTGGGGTCTCCCCGTTCGTCCCAAGACACCGCGCAGTATATTCCTAGAGCTCGGATGCCTGATTAGTTAAGCAAAGTCTAGTGTTGATATGATTCGACCGTGTGTGTGTTGTCCTGTCTGAAAATCTTAATATGCGCCCGTCTGAAAAATGAACTATACTTCTAAATCCATTGGTCGAATGCGGCCATATACAGATATACTTCATGGTGGTCATGGGTAATAATGCAGTATATTGTATGTAGAGGAAGATTCATGGTTTTTCTTTAAAGTGCGTGAGTGATCCAGCTTCGTTTGTTTGTTTGCGCTTTTACAGAAGTGAAACAGGTTAGTTTAAAAGAAGCCCTGAAGCGTACTAATCACTCAACAATCCTACCACAAGTTTTTAATCATTAGATGAGCTAGCTGCCTCTTGTACTCCGTAGTATCTTTCCTCTATCTGATCAGTAAGGGTCCGTAGTATCTTTCCTCTATCTGATCAGTAAGGGTCCGTTTGGTACAGATTCAGCTCCGGCTTCGTAGCTCTTTTTTGCTGAAGCTGTACCAAAGGGCAATGAAAAACGGATTCACCAAAGGAGCTCCCCGGATATTGTGTTGACTGGAGCGGTTCGGTGCGGAGGGAGCCAAAAAACGTAGCTCCCCCCGGCTCCGTCTGCACCCGTACCAAAATACCCTTGCCGTTCGCCCAAATTACAACGGAATTGCCACTCCACCACCCGACCTCATCTCCTCTTTCTTCCTCAGCGGTTGGCGGCGGGACGGCGCGTGAGGTAGACGCCGGCGGACGGCGCGGGAAGTAGAGGCCGGCGGTTGGTGGCGGGATCGACGTCGGCTGGAGGAAGGGAACTCGACGGCGGGCAGAGGAACGCTGGGACCTCGGTGATGAGCTTGATCTCCTCGCCGCCGGCCCGATTGGAGCCGCTGCCGGCCGCATCACCTTCATCTGCGTGTGTGCGCCACCACGTAGAGGATCTGGCCGCCGCCGCGCGTCCCCTCCAGCAACGGTGAGGAGATCGAGTCCGCCGGCCAGGATCCAGTCGACCCCGAGAGGATCAGGCGATCAGGCGACGGCCTGAGAGGAGACGAGGGAGGGCATCGGGGGTCGAGGGTGCGGGGGAGACGGCGGTCGGCGGCGCCAGCGGAGCCCGGTTGTAACATCCCAGATGTTTAAAAATCCTAATGTCATGTGTGTGTTAGCATTACCAAATCATGTTTAGTACAAATTGACACACAATTGGCAAAGTCAAACCCTAGTTCTGGGTCAAACTTCTTAGAGCTCTATACCTTTTAATGGTTTTCTAGCGTGTTCTCGAAATTTCATAATAAAACTTCAAAATCGGCCAATATAAAAGTCCTTCGTTGTTTCCGGGAACACAACTTTCATAATTGGCGGACATTCAAATATTGAGTGCAAAGTAGCCAAAAATCGAGTTGAAGTTCCTGTGCACAGTAGACTGGGGCCAAGTTTTGCAGCAAGTTCATCGTGTTTTTCCCTTCAATCCGTTCACCAAAGCATAGGTCGCCCTTTGTGAAAGTTGTAGTGTTATAGTTCCTCTACAACTTCTATTTTTGGAGATTTTTGACTCCTATTCAAAAATCGAGAGTTTGAATCGGTCAAACATCAGTAAATCGAATTGAAAACAGCCGGGACGACCGGGGCGCCGCGCTCTCGCGCCGGCCGCACGCGACGTCACCCGCGCGACACGCATCGCCCGCCTAGTGCTCCGGTGTACGGCGCCCTCGCATCCTTCGCTGTGGACTCGTGCTCCGGATCGACCGCGTGCCCTCGCCTAGCGTACGCCGCGCCCAGGGGCCGCATTGGCCGTCCGCCGCCATGCATGCCGCCACGCGCCGCGTTCCGCCATCACCACCCCGCACCTCGCGTCGTCGCTGCAAGGCAGCTGGCCACACTAGCTGGTCCAGCTTGCGAAGTGGAGTCCTCCTGGTCGCCACATCCTGTGCCCCTCTCCCTCTTTCGTAACGAGCCGAGCCGGCGGTGCCCTGTCTGCTCCGCCGACGCCATAACCGCGCCGCCGCCGAGCTCGCCTTCCACCCCCTTCCCGTCGAGCTCCCACCACTTCCACCCCTCCTCACACACCCAAAGAAGACTCCCGTGCGCCGGCCTTGACCCGCAAAGCCGCAGCCTGCCGGCAATTGGAGCCGAGGCGGACCGCCGGCCACCTCGCCGCCGCCGGCCACCGCCGAGGGCTCCATTGCCCCAACCACCTCCACGAATCGGTCAAGGGTAATCCCAAACCCATCCCTAGCCGCTCACCCGGCCAACTCCGGCGGCCAGTCGTCGCCGGCGGTGAGTCCTGCACCGGCAGGGGTCACATTGCAAGGATTGCAAAAGATCTAGGGCTGTTTCCGTAAATCAGGGACCTTTTCGTAATTTTGAAAGTATAGTTCAAGGGTTCATCTGTAAAAGAGATTCTAGGTTTTATTTGCAACTTGGAAAAATCGTTAAAAATCGTAGAAAAATCATAAAAATGTAAATCCAATTTTGTTGGTTTCCTGGTGAAGAACTCTACCTTTTCTAGAAAGGTTGTATAGGGTTTTTCTGTGTATATTTTGAAGTAAAAATTCAAACTCTGTTTGAAGTGTTTTTGTTATAATTTAAAATATACTCATGTTGTGGAGTTGAATTTTGGATATGTTGCTCTTTATGGCATGATTAGATTTGTGACCAAAGTTGGCATGAGTTTGATGTGTAGTTATTTAATTATGATTTATGTAAGCTTTATGCTAGATTAATCTTGATGCTTTTTATAGCCCTTTTAGTAAATTTTTCTTTAAGTACAAGTGCACCCTAGGGCTTTGTCTTGATGAATAGCACCTCTGGTAGTATGGATATGATTTTTTGGATGTGCTTTAGTTTATGTTTTGGATTTAATATTGTGTAGGAGTTTAAATCAAAATTTGAAACATAAATTGAATCTGCACCTATGCTTTGGCCAGAGGCTTACATTTGACATATATGGCTTGTAAGAGAAAGTTGAGATCAAAAATATTAGTAAATCTTTTTATAAGATTTAATTAAGTTAAACTAGGCTGAAATTTGTCTTTTTCATATAAATTAATATATAAATGATCTTAACCTAGATTTTGGTTTGTGAGCTTAAAATAGGCATATGTTGCTGTGTGCAAAAGCTTAGACTCATTTGAGGTGTTTTTGTTTAATATGGAATTATGATTGTAAGGCTTATTTTAATTAATTAAATAAAGAAAGGGCAATTAAGGTGTTAAATTATGAAAACATGTCATGTTTCTGTTTTTGAATTTTCAACACACCCCTTGCTGTTTATGAAGTTATTTGATTTACTTATGTTTAAATATGTACACAGTCACCTTCAAAGTTAATCTTTAATTAACTTCTCACACTTTCACCTAATGCATATGCATGTATACGTGTAGATTTGTCGGACGGTACATCCACGCTCACCCAAGAGGGAGACGGGACGGTAGATGGTGAAGTGAACGAGTTGGGTGTGCAGCAAGACCTGGACCAAAGTCCAGAAGAGCCCAAGGCTGTTGCTAGTGTAGAAGAAGGCAAGCACCGGATGCATATAACCTTTTTGAACAAAATCTCACTCCACCTTTACTTTTCAGTATTTATGCTTTACTTTGTGCATTTAAGTTTCAGGAGTTGTTTGAAACCTAGATGCATGATCCTTAGGACTCCTATGCTCTTTTACTAGTATGTTAGGAACGCTAGTGCCATGCTCTAAGGATACGGTAGAAGTCGGGTAATGACTCATTGCCCGCGAGATATAGGATGCTTATGTTGGAATCATAAGTTGGTTAAATTGACTCGCTCATGTGGTAAGAGCAATGGGTTCGGTCTCGACTGAGTAGCATGGTGCTGGTCTAAGCTATTGAACGTACCAAGTGCTTGTCGGGAATGGGACCGGTAAGCTGTTGGGGGATTCGGAGTCGAGTCCTTTACAGTCAATTCTATAAGACTGGCACAGCTCGGCGAGAGCAATTCGAAAAGTTAACAGCGAAACCCCTGAAGCCAATCAATACTCTTTTATCTTTCGTGTCATAGTTTTCGCTGGGTACCCTTCGTCGCCCGAAAGCTCCCATACAGGACGGATGGTCCAGTTTGCCAAGCTTTGGGGTTGATACTTTCAGGTTTTCCCACGACGAAACCCCAGGGTCAAATCCTTTCTGTTCGGCGAGTGTTGGCCCATATATCGCTCAGGGGTTTCGTCGTAGCTAACGACTTATACGTTTGATTTTGGTTTTGAGTGTGTTTCAGGTGCAAGAATCCACTAGGCGAAAGGGGGCATCTCCAAAATTGAAGGTCTTCACCCGACATGCGCACGTGCTGATGCCGGGAAAAGCGCCGTGATTTGCGGCGTGACGTCATGAAGCACCGATTACGTGAAGACCTAATGGAGATTTCCCAAAATTAGCCTAGTACATTCTTGTGTGATCCGTTTTACACGAGGGCAATCTCGGTATGTAAAAAGTCCGTTCGTCTCCCTATAAAAGGAGGCCGACCGGCACTTGTAAAGGGGATCGGCTTTTGAGAATTACACTGTTGAGAGATTGCTTTTTGTCTTCCTTTTGCTTAGCATTTTTCTGTGTTTGTTGCTTGAGCCTTTTCATTCCTTTCATTGTTCGTGTCTAAGCTTCGGTGTAGCACAACAATTGGCACCCACCGTTTGTGTTTGGCTCGAGTAAGAAACCCAAAATGTCCACAAGGAAGAAGAGAACTACCGCTAATTCCACCAAGGGGGTTTCGTCATCCCTCGATGAGGAGTTGAACCCGTCCAATTTGCTCACCCAGGGAGAGGAGCTCTCGGAATCCAATGCTACTCAGCCTAGGCCAAACCGGGACGCTACAGCGACCGCGGCCAAGGCAGCATATGAGGCCGAGCTGGCCAAACTGCGGAAGGAGGCTAAAGAGCTGGCCAAAACCAAGAAGAAGCTGTTGGCAGTGCAACAAGAGGCCGAAGCAGCCAAGGAAATCCAAAGGCAAAAGGCAGAGATCACCAAATTGCAAGAAGAGTTGCGCGTCATAAAAGCCAAGCAGTCTTTAAGTTTCAATCAGCCCTCGCCTGAGTATTCTGTACCCAACAAATCCACATTCACAGAGGGTAACATGCCTTTCACTCAACCCCCTCTGTACACCACTTTCAACCGTAATCCTTTCATCAACCCTTTTGAGTCTGGTCCTTCGAACCGTGATATTCACACAATCCGCACGAGGCCTTGGGACCCTAAATCGCCTTTGTCTCAAGAAATCCAGGTCACTCCGTGGCCACAATCCTACAGACCAGTTCCACTCCCTAGGTTTTCGGGTCAATCCGATCCTAGACAATTCCTAATGAGCTATGAGGCTGCTATCCTTTCGGCCGGTGGCGATGATTCCGTGTTGGTAAAATCATTCATTATCACTGCAGATGAAGCGGCAGCACAGTGGTACTCTCTCCTGAGCCCTGGAGTGATACATGGATGGGAAGATTTGAAGCAGCGGATCCTCTCGAATTTTCAGGGTTTCCAGCGTCCAGAGCTTACCGAGAGCAACCTTTTCTCTTGTAAGCAAAAGGACAAAGAACCTCTTCAAAACTATTTCAGAAGATTCGTTCACCTCAGAGCCCAGGCACCAAATGTGTTGGATGCCATCGCCATTAATGCTGCAATCGTGGGTTTGAGGGCAGGACAGTTTCGCTCGCATCTTATGCGCGAAAGGCCCAAAACAATCCAGCGCTTGTATGAGGAGTTCGAGAAGTATTGTCGCTCAGATAATGACTTCAGGATGTGCATGGAAGAGCAATCTCTTCAAAAGAAGTCAGCCAAAGCTAACCAGTCCGGTGAAAGGGAATGGCCCAATCCCAAAAACGCCTCGCATGCCAACCCCAGAAATGTTTTCGGCCTTGAGGAAGAAAATGCTCTAGAAAATTCTAACCCTCAGAGCGATACCCCAAACCAAAATTCCAGCCTGCCACACCAAAATCAAGGGGGCGGCCGCAGAGGTGGAAGGGGAGCCGGCAGAGGCAGAGGTCGCAGCAGGGGCTGAGGCTACCAAGAGAAAAGAAAGTGGTACTGCATCTTTCACAAAGAGAATGATGACCACAGCTCAAATTATTGCCCAGACAAGAAAATGTTTGAGGCCATCCTAGAAGAGGAGAAGAAGGAGAAAGAGAGGAATAGCTCTGTAAACCATTCCGCCCCGGCTTGGCAAAACCCAAATTTTGGAAGGAACCCCTTCGCTAACCCTTTCCAACCACCTCATTTCCCGCCACCTATTCCAAGTTATGCTCAACTGCCACCTTGGCAATCCCAAGCTTTCCAGGCCCAAAATGTTGAGCGCAGGCCCATCGATCAGCACCCTATCGCTCCCCCTCCTCCCCCATACAAAGGACCAACCACTCCACCATTACCAGCAAAGCTTGAGGGCCAAAACGACCCGTTACCATCTGTCGGAACCATCCTCCCCATTTCGGGTGGCTCTGCTTTGGAGTTTGATAGCAAGAAGGACAGGAAGCATTACTTTCGTGAAGTCCGGAACATTTGCGTGGAGGGGAGAGTAGAAAGAACAAGATGGTCCCACATTCCGATCACCTTCTCAGAGGAGGATGTGAGATTACAAGGTTTTCCTCACAACGATGCCCTGGTAATCGAAGCCAACATAGCAAGCTGGACTTTGGGAAAGCTTCTAGTCGATAATGGCTCATCAGCAGACATAATCTTCGCTGATGCATATGACAAAATGGGTTTGAGCAGAGATCTGTTGCAGCCCCCTGATACACCTCTGTATGGTTTCGGCGGGCGGGTCATTCATGCAGTAGGCAAGGTCTTGCTTCCAGTATCCTTTGGTACCATTCAAAATGCCAGGACAGAGTATTTGTCTTTTGATGTAGTGGAGATGTATTACCCCTACAATGGCATACTGGGAAGAGGTTTTCTCAACAAATTTGAGGCTATCATTCATCAAGCTTACCTGTGCGTAAAGATACCGGCGACGCAGGGGGTCATCACTATCTGGGGTCACCAAAATGATGGTCGAAATCTAGAGAGAGGCAGAACTCCAGGTCAAAGAAATGTCAATGCTCTCGACGAGGCAGTCAAGGCCAAAGATGTGGAGAAGCAGCCGAAAGCGGATAGGGAAAAGATCAATGCGCAGCCGGACTGCGACACTAAAAGGGTTTTGTTGGATGAGATGGTTTGGGATCAGGCTGTCGTCATCGGCTCCGATCTTGCATCCAGCGAAGAGGAGGCATTAATCCAATTCCTCCAAAAGAATAAAGATGTGTTCGCCTAGTCTGCTAAAGATCTCACAGGTGTGGATCGAAATTTTATCGAGCACAAGTTGAACATTGACGCTTCGGTCAGGCCGCGAAGGCAGAAGCTCAGAAAGATGTCTGATGATAAAGTGGTAGCAGTCAAGTCTGAAGTTCAGAGATTGCTTGACGCCAGCATCATTAGCGAAGTCATGTATCCCAAATGGCTAGCGAACACTGTGCCCGTTAAAAAGAAGAATGGAAAATGGAGGATGTGCATAGATTTCACAGACCTCAACAAGGCCACACCCAAAGACAATTACCCACTTCCGAGAATGGATCAGGTCATTGATTCAGCAGCCAGCGCCGCTATCATGTCTCTCTTGGATTGTTTCTCTGGTTACCATCAATGCTGGATGGCGAAAGAGGACGAGGAAAAAACTAGCTTCATCACTCCTTTCGGCACTTTTTGTTTCGTGCGAATGCCTGAGGGTTTGAAGAACGCCGGCCCAACTTTCACTAGAATGACTGGGGAAGTATTCAAACCGCAAATCGGTAGGAATATTCAGGCCTACGTCGATGACCTCATAGTGAAAAGCGGCAAAAGGGCCAATCACATCAGCGACCTGGCAGAAACTTTCGCCAACATGAGAAGAGCAGGCTTGAAATTGAACCCAGAAAAGTGTGTATTTGGGGTCACAAAGGGAAAGATATTGGGATGCCTAATCTCAGCCAAGAGGATTGAGGCGAATCCGGATAAGATAAAGGCCATCAGGGAAATGGAGGAGCCAAAAACAAAGAAAGATATTCAGAAGTTGAATGGTCGAGTTGCGGCTCTGAATAGATTCATTTCCAGGTCCGCCGAGCGAAGCCTCCCATTCTTCAAAGCATTGAAAGGCAAGGGCAAAATTGAGTGGGGACCTGAGCAAAGCAAGGCTTTCGCTGAGCTAAAGGCTTACATCGAGGAAATGGCAATACTTTCACCACCTCTCCCGTCTGAGCCACTTTTTCTATACGTGGCTGCATCCAAGGCAGCAGTCAGTCCTGCTCTCGTGCGAGAGGTCGACGGTGAAAAAGGGAAATATCAGAGCCCTGTGTATTTCGTTTCGGAGGCTTTGTCAGGCTCCAAGCTGTTGTACTCGGAACTAGAGAAGATTGCATACGCAGTAGTTATGGCCACAAGAAAGCTCAGGCATTACTTCGAAGCGCACAAGGTCACCGTGCTCACTGACCAGCCTCTCAATGATCTTTTCATCAACAAGGAAGCTTCATCCAGAATCGCCAAGTGGGCAACCGAGTTGTCGGAGCACACAATCGATTTTGGGAAAAGATCAGCAATCAAATCCCAAGTTTTGGCAGATTTCGTGGTGGATTGGACCTCACCAAGCAACGCTGCTGGGGATGAGGAAATGGTACCTGTGTGGGAAATCAGATGCGACGGAGCATGGGGGCGCAAAGGCGCCGGAATTGCAGCTATTGTCACTTCACCGACAGGAGTCAAGCTGAGATATGCCGCGAGGCTGGATTATTCAGACCCATCCGACAGGTGCACCAACAATACCACCGAGTACGAGGCACTCCTTTTAGGCCTCAGAAAGGTGTGAGCCTTGGGAGCAAGTAACTTTCTGGTCAAGTGTGATGCAGAGGTCATCAAGGACCATGTTGAAAAGGAGAGTGAGGCCAAAGAGCCAGAGCTAGTCAAGTACCTGGCGGAAGTGTGAAAAATGGAAAGACATTTTCGGGGTTTCACTATCGAGCACCTGCCGAGAAAAAGAAATGGGGAAGCCGATGAGCTGGCAAAGAAAGCTGCGAGGGGGGAGGTGATGCCTCCAGATGTATTCTTTGAAATTCTAACTGCCCCATCTATCAAACCAGATAAGCAACCCCTCAGCACAGTCAATGCAATCGCAAACATAGATTGGAGAGCTCCCATCATCGCTTTCCTTCGTGGGCATTACGAGCCAGTCGAAACCCACGACATGAAAAGGATGCAAGCTCGAGCGAGAGGCTACGTTCTCAAAGATGACAACCTTTTCAAGTTGGAAGTGTGTGCACCATTGCTAAAGTGCATCACACAGGAGCAAGGCATTGAGCTCATGAAAGAAATTCATAGTGGGATGTGTGGATCTCACATCGCAGCGAGAGCTTTAGCTGGAAAGGCTTTCAGACAAGGTTTCTATTGGCCGATGGCAATAAGAGATGCCGAGCAGATTGTCAAGACATGCAAGGCATGCCAATTCGCGGCAAAGCATCAGCGAAGACCAGGGGCTCTTTCGCAGCTTATCACACCTACTTGGCCATTGCAGCGCTGGGGCATGGATATTGTCGAACCATTACCTACAGCTCAAGGTAACTTCAAGTTCGCCGTGGTAGCGGTCGAATACTTCACCAAGTGGATTGAAGCAAGGCCCGTCACTACCATCACTTCAGCCACTATCAGAAAGTTTTTCTGGCAGCAAATCATCTGTAGATTCGGCGTCCCCAAAGAACTCACAGTTGATAATGGGAAGCAGTTTGATTGCCAGGACTTCAGAGAGTACTGTCACACAATTGGGACAAGACTTCGCTTTGCGTCCGTGTATCATCCTCAATCCAACAGCGCAGTCGAAAGAGCCAATGGGCAAATTTTTTCAGCTGCGAAGAAGTGTCTCTTTGATCAGAAGAAAGGAAAGTGGGCCGATGAGCTACCCAGAGTCATTTGGTCACATAACACCACTGAGTCCAGAACAACCAAGTTCACCCCATTCAGGTTGCTTTACAGGGCCGAAGCTATGTGTCCAGAAGAGCTAGCCAATGAAAGTGCCAGAGTTTTGGTGGGAGCTTCTCGTGAGAGCGAAGAAGCGGATAAAGACTTGGTAGAGATTGATAGGCTGGATGCAGTCGCAAATCTATTGAAATACCAAGAAGAAACCAGAAAATGGAGAAACAAGAAGGTTTCTCTGAAGAACATTCAGGTCGGAGATTTCGTCTTAAAGAGGAAAAAGAATGCTGATTCAGTGGGCAAGTTCCAATTTGCATGGGAAGGGTCGTACATTGTCGCGAGCAGCATTAGAGACGGAGCCTTTCGTCTCAAGGACGAGGAAGGCGTGGAATTACCGCATTTGTGGAATGTGGATAACTTGTGCAAATTCTTTCCATAATGTAAATTGGTAGGAGCCCGTCGTATGGAACTATATATGCGAAGGACTCATAAGTTTTACTTTTCCTAGTCTTTACTTTCGTGCAATTTAAATTCAATAACAAGGCGGGTACTCTTTTCCTCACATAGGGAGAACTCCACCCTGGAGCGTGAGGTTTTTAACGAGGCAGCCTTGATGTAAAATTTCTTTTCCGTAATGAATGGAATAATTCCTCCCTACGTTTGTTGCATTTTACTTTCATGCATGTTTTAAAGTGCTGTCCACGGATAGCCTACTCCAAAAGCGAGTGATTCGAAGTGCTACTCGAAAGTAGCCCACCCACAAGTGGTGAAATGAAAATGATTCACAAGAATTAGTACTTTTAAAGAGCTGTTTTCGCAACAGCCCGTCCGCAAAGGGCGTATAAAAAGTGGTTCAATTTTGAATCGAAACAGCGTAAATGGTTCACAATAATCAATGCTTTCATATTTTGTGCCTTTTACTTTCATACATGTTTTAAAGTGCTATCCACGGATAGCCCACTCCAAAAGCGAGTGATTCAAAGTGCTACTCGAGAGTAGCCCACCCACAAGTGGTGAAATAGAAATGATTCACAAGAATCAATATTTTCAAAGAGCTGTTTACACAACAGCCCATCCGCAAAGGATGCATCAAAAGCGATTCAACTTTGAATCGAAGCAGCAACGAAAAGTTGCCAAGTCTTAGGTCAGTTTTCAGTTTTCATGCAAGCGAAATCTGACTTCACACCGAGGCATCGAGGTCAATTAATAAAAAGCTTTCGTTGTCGAAAAACAGCTTCAAAGCTACAATATTCGGCATTTTTTGCTCGGTCACTAGTCCTACAATGTGTTTCACGCCTTAGCGTCGCATAGTAGGCTAGTCTTTCTATGACGAAAGAAGGAATCAGGAAAATTTGACACAAGGTTTTTCGTAAACGCAAAAATTCTTAAACAAAGCATAATCTGTTACAAACTGGCAAATGAAGTTACAGTACGAGTTTTCGCTTATTACAACTTGAAATGTTCAACTCGCATTCTCCCAGTTTTCGAAGGGGGGAAGACGTTTTCTTTCAGAAACATCAATCGAAACCTGCGAGAATGCTAATCTAAGTACATCGCTTTCACGAGAAGGGTAGTTCTATGCAACTACCATCTGAGTACCACCCCCGCGACTTTTAGCCATGTCATACACGAAGCAATGATCTGTATCTTCTTCTACATACGGCTCTTCTTTCAACCCCGGGGCCTCGTGAGCTTCCGGTTCCACTAGAGCAATTTTGCTGTTGTCGTTCATGGTCATAAAAAGCGAAGGGGATAACTGTGCAACGAATGGTATTGACAGCAAAATTCCCAAAATTCCTCGAAAGTTTTAGTGGGGTATCGACGTTGGAAAATCTTCCAAGAAGCACCGCTGACGCAGGTGTTGGCACGGTTGAAAGTCTTAGGCGTCACATCCAATACTACGCCTTCGCTCAACGTCTGCGTAAACAGTTCGCACAAAATTTGCATCACAGTTTTCAAGAACCCAAACGGGTTTACATCGATCAATTTCCTAAAAAGTTTCGATCGTCCTAAACCTCCGAGGTGGGGTTGGCGGCTGGATCGAGGGGCGACCCTTCGTGCCGCAAGGGAGCGAGGGTCTCGCCGGTGATGGGATCCACGGGCTCTTCTTCGATGTTGGTCGTTTCGCGAACAGGGGCTCCGGGGACCGCAGCTTCGCCTTCTTCAGCACTTGGTTTCGGTGGCCAATCCCTATAGGGTCCGTAGGGTCCAAGAGTAGCATCCGCTCCATGCGCCGCCTGATGCGCACGCAGTTCCAAGGCCTGTTTCGCCTGGCCAAAATAAAACTATGAGAAAGGAAACGTATCAACAACACTAAACATCAGCATAACGAATGCGTAAGGTCAATCAAAATTGTGAAAACGAGGCAAAGGATCTGACCTTAGTCAAGCGATCCACAGCCTTTTTCCGAGCATACTCTCGACCGCTCTTCACCCAGAAGTTACGTAGAACTATCTTCGTGATCAGATCGACTATTTTACTTGGGGCTGGCATGTCTTCAGAAGAAGTAAATTCAAAACCTCGAGCGCCGAAAGTCTTGAAGTGCTCACAGCCCTGTTGTTCCAACAGATGGAAAATAGTCTGGGAGCACGTCGCCGCCCCATAATCACCAACTTTAGATATTGTATCAGGCAAAAGCTTGAGCTCACTGTTCATCCATAGGCAGTAACTCCCAATATTGTCAGTGATTTTGAATTCTTGAGTTTCAGCACCAAAGCGTTCGAGCACGCGTCGACAGGCCGAGGCTAAATGTGCCCCCCACTGATGACAATAAGCTTCATTCTTTTCCAAAGTGTCTTCCAGTTCGCCCTTCAACTTCTTCAATTCCGCGATCAGATTATCGCGGGTCTGTATCTGTATTTGCTGGGCGTCATACTGGGTGACCATGTCTTTAAGCTCGATACGACACTCCTCATAGCATTGCAAGCTTTTCTCCAACTCCTGTTTCAGAGCGTCCATAGTGGTCTTTTGCTTCGCGCATTGTCCGGTTAAAGTTTGAACCTGGCCTGCGAGTTGCCGGGATTGATTCTTCAACTTCTCGTTTTCCTCGCGCAACTTGCGGTTTTCGTCCTCTAGAAGATTTTTCTCTTCGCGAGAGGCTTGCACTTCGTTGGCAACTCGCTCAAACCCTTTCTGGCTAGCAGCGATACCTTTCGAAAGAAAGGATTGCATCATCTGTAGCAATTCATCTCCATTAAGACTTTCCAGGGATTGAAGGAAGTCTGCAAGCACAAAGCAACAAGGAATCATGTGTTAAAACAATAAAGAAAATGCATCAGGCATTCAATAGCGAAAGACTAATCTGAAATCTACTCAAAAAATTAGTCAATCAGCAATGCATACCAGGTTCTAACATCGAAGGACCAGTGCCCAATCCAAAAGAAGGCGCAGCATTCTGAGGATCGATCGAGCATTTCTCCTTACCACTCAGGGTGATCAAAGTCGTAGCCACTTAAAATAAAAACGATGGAAAGCGATAAGTTTCTATCAACAAAATTTGCCAAAAGGTCAGTAAAAAAGCAAACCAAAGAAGCATACCGGCTTTTTCGAGTTGAAGGGTGTCGTCATTCTTGGGATCCAGAATAGCGTCACCACCAGTGGTTTTCCCAACAGACCTTTCGGCCTCTTCAAGCGAGGGAGGTGGAGACCGGGAAAGGTTCACGTCGGGTCGCTCAATATCGGATGAGCCTAGATCAATAGGGTCATTCGCTTTCAAGCCGGACCCTTGCCCTTCATCTGGTGTTGTTTCAGTCTTGTCCTCGTCCGTAGTCTTGTCCTTATCAAGTGCGAAAACAGACGAATTCATGCTGGACGTTTCCATCGAGGTGCCGTCGTCAATATAGCACAGTTCTTCAGTCTCGTCGATTACATCCAGCAGACCGGCAACACGATGTTCGGGAGCAGGGCCTGCCATCAAGGGTTGTTTTTGCAGCATTTCCGCCACGCGCTTGCTTTCAGTTTCACGCTCCGCTGCCTCCTCAGGATCGGGCGGAGCAGTTGCAGGCAGTTCTTTCGGCATTTCCGGTTCTCTTGCTTTCGGTGGATAACGACTTGAAAGTTCAATTTGGGGTGTAGCCAGGACGTCCACATCGTCATCCGTTTCCGCGATCGGATCCACCCGCGCTTTCTTTCCTTGGGGCTTCGTAGCCTCAGGCTGTTGATCTTCAATAACAACCCCCTTGTCTTTCTCAGTCATGCTCGGGGCTTTCCTCTTCGAGACCGTTTTCTTTTCAAGAGTGATTGCCAGAGGCACATCATGAGCCTTTTTCTTCTCTCTTTCCGCGGCGGCCACTTTCGCCGCGTCAGTCTTCCGACGAATCAAATTTTCGCTAATTTTCATCAGCTTAGTAGATTTCTCTGCAGTAGGAGGTAGGGTGGTTTTGGCAGCTTCGGCTTTTCGTTGTGCCAAAACTTCTGTGGCTTTCGCACTCTTTGAAGTGCCCTCCGTCGCAGCAACAGCCTTGCCCGCTTTACTTTTCTTGGACGTTTCCGCCGGTTCGGATCCAATGTTCCCGGCGGGTTGCATTTTTTTGCCTGGGGCTGCGGGTTTCGGCCGCGGAGGGCACGAAACTTTCATCTCTTCAAAGACACGATTGACTCGGCCTTGGTGCTTCAATATCTTTTGGGCACACTCCCACTCCTTGTGAGTGTAGTTGCCGATCATCTGAATGACTTTCTTTTCAACCTCAGCCACGATCTCTTCGTCAGTCTTTCCCTCAGGACGCTTGACATTGAATTTGGGGCTTCGCGTCTCGAAATCCAGCCCGGGCAATTTCCTCATCTTGAAAGCCCACGAACCCCACCGAGGCTTGCGGGGCCAAATATCAGCGGCCACTAATTCTTCAAGTGCATCTCGTGTGGTGATCACATGGGTGGCTTGGAAATAAGCACTGGTGCTAGCAGAACTGCGGCTAGCTCTCGTAAGCTCTGGGGCCAAATCGACTTCCAAATCAATCATGCGACTGGCCAAGTCGTAGGTTGTTGCTTCCTCTTGTTTCGCATCCCTGCCAACTACTGGAATAGTGGCATAAAACCAGTAGGAGTTCCACCGATTGGCCCATTTGTTCTTGTATGCAGGGGCCAGCTCTACCGGTGCCTGGTTTTTGTTAACCCGTCGGGTTTGAAACGTACAGCAACCATATTGAGCTTCTTTATCTTCATCATCAACGGTGACGATCCTCTTCGCCCAATGAATCTCAAAATGCCGAACAAAAGTTTCCACGTCATTATCTCCGGCAAAAGTGCGACAAGCCCACAAAAATTTCATAATCTGAGGGAAAGAGTTGGGCGTCACCTGATGAATCTGGACCTTGTAAGCTGCGAGGATGTCAGCAAATCTTTTCGACACTGGAAGTCGCAGGCCCGCTGTGAAGAAATCCCTAAACACGACGCTCTCATTCTTCCTGGGTTTTGGCGTGGTTTCTCTTCCAGGCAGCCGACAGGTGCCAGCCGCGAAGCAGCCTTCCGTAACCATGGCGTCCAAATCGGTTTGAGTCATCAGGGACCGACCAAGAAAACAAGTGCTCGGTTTGACCAGGTCTTGAGGACCGGCGTTCACGTCTGCCAAATTTTCTCCAGATTCCTCAGTAGCCGCCGCTGCGCCACTTCCTTCGTCAATCTCGCCCTCCTCAACGTCAGCGGCCCGGTTCTTGGCATCTGTGTCGCTCAGCATTATTTCCAAATCACCTCCACTATCGGAATCGCTACTGGCATCGCTATTCGAGGTAGATGTAGAACTGCCACTCTTGCGAGAGCTAGCAGATCCATCCAGACCAGAGATCTTACCAGATTCCAAGCTGGATGATGAAGGTGAAGAAGCAGCGGCAGCATCCGCGACCATGGGTGAAGCAGGGCGCTCCTCTTGATTTGACGGGGAACCTTCGCCTTCCATCGCTTTCGTCGTGTGCCTAACGCGAGCCATGTATCTATAAAGCCCTAATCTCAAAATACACCATGGCGGAGGGTAGGGGATCAAAAGTATCTTTCATCAAGGATAGAAGCTAACCTTTAGAGACGATCAGCCTTTGGGGAGCGCGACTCGCAGAAAACGAAACCCAACGCTCCAATCGCAAAATCTAAGAGAGAGAAGGAGTGCGGAAAGTGACAGCAGTAAGAATACGGTGTCGACCCCCCTATTTATAGGCAGTAAAATGCAACGGTCAAAATTTTGAACTTAACGGCTAAAAAGCGGGGGCCTTTTGGTAATTTGCGGGATAGTCTCGGGAGTCGACGCCGCGGAAGACGTTTTCTTTGGCCTCGATTCTCGAACCTTGAGTTTCGATGGCTCAGGTTTGAGGTTTCGCAAACGTTTCGCCATCGAGGGGCTTCTGTTGGGGGATTCGGAGTCGAGTCCTTTACAGTCAATTCCGTAAGACTGGCACAGCTCGGCGAGAGAAATTCGAAAAGTTAACAGCGAAACCCCTGAAGCCAATCAATACCCTTTTATCTTTCGTGTCATAGTTTTCGCTGGGAACCCTTCGTCGCCCGAAAGCTCCCATACAGGATGGATGGTCCAGTTTGCCAAGCTTTGGGGTTGATACTTTCGGGTTTTCCCACGACGAAACCCCAGGGTCGAATCCTTTCTGTTCGGCGAGTGTTGGCCCATATATCGCTCAGGGGTTTCATCACAGCTAACGACTTATACGTTTGATTTTGGTTTTGAGTGTGTTTCAGGTGCAAGAATCCACTAGGCGAAACGGGGCATCTCCAAAATTGAAGGTCTTCACCCGACATGCGCACGTGCTGATGCCGGGAAAAGCGCCGTGATTTGCGGCGTGATGTCATGAAGCACCGATTACGTGAAGACCTAATGGAGATTTCCCAAAATTAGCCTAGTACATTCTTGTGTGATCCATTTTACACGAGGGCAATCTCGGTATGTAAAAAGTTTGTTCGTCTCCCTATAAAAGAAGACCGACCGGCACTTGTAAAGGGGATCGGCTTTTGAGAATTACACTGTTGAGAGATTGATTTTTGTCTTCCTTTTGCTTAGCATTTTTCTGTGTATGTTGCTTGAGCCTTTTCATTCCTTTCATTGTTTGTGTCTAAGCTTCGGCGTATCACAACATAAGCCTAGTACCTAATGAACCAGTGCGGGGACTTTATGGCTACTAATCTTGAGATGCGTCTCCCGGTTTGATTCCGGTAGTGCAAGTGTGAGTATGGGCGTGCCGTGTGAGGGCGTCCCAGTAACCTTGTACTTAGGACTGTGGCATCTGTCCCTAATCTGGGGAGTGACGGGAACCGCCTGGTCGGGGTAGACCCCGCATTTGCTTTTCTTTGGATTCTTTGGGGTCTACCTTCTTCCGTGTATCTTGGGTTTACCTTGCAAGGATATAAATCGATCGATCGTCGGTCACTCGCCGTTATCTGAGTCGGCTTGACCACTGGCTACCCCATGTTTATTTATGAAACATTTTGGATTAATATTGTTGATTGATTAATCTTGTTTGCACAACCATGCTTGTCTAGCTAGGTGCTTACCTAGAATGGTTAACATACTAGAACTTGAGCTAAAATTTGAAAGTAAGGATCAACTCTTAGTTGCTTTTGGCAAAACAAACCCACCAGTCAAAAAGCTTTACATGTCTAGTTGTGTCTTTTATTTTGACGGGTCAGTCTTGCTGAGTATTAGTATACTCAGGCTTGCTTGTTTTGTTGTTTTCAGGTAACCCTATCTGGCCTGGTACCATTCCAGAGGGTTGGGAGATTGAATGGGAGAACGATGATGAGGAGTGATACATTGTGGATGGCCTCCCATGTGTATCCCGCGTTTAGTTTTTATTTCCGCTGTTTAAACTCTGAATCACCTTTACTTTTATGTATGGAAAACCTGGTTTGTAATAATTTGAACTTGTGGACTTTTGTGTAATGTTGAATTTGTACTCTGGTCCCGCCTTCGTGTGGGCTTTGCGCATATCAGCGATCCTGTTGTAAGTGATTCATCGGGCATGACCCGGCAGAGGCAACAGAATAGTTCTTTATTATTGCTTAATGGCCACGTGGACAGGCTTAGGCGATAATACGGAATTATTTTGGGCGGTTCTGTCACACCGGTGGCATGGCTGGAGGATGGCGGGGGAGGAGCTGGAGGCTGGCGGCGTGAGCGGAGGCCTACGGCACCGGTGGAGGCGGGCGGCTGGCCGGCGGCGGCGCGGCGTAGAGGAGGCCGCCGGCGCTAGTGGAGCCCTGCCGGCGACGGCCTCCTGCGGCTCCTCACGCCGGCGACAGCGCTAGTGGCCTCTCTGCGAACGGATAAGGGAGGAGGGGTCTGAGGGGATAAGGGTTGGAGAAATAAAAAATGAGAAGGAAAAAAAGAAAAGGAAAAAAGAAAATAAAAAAAGAAAAATGGGAGGAAAAAGAAAGAAATAAAAAAAGAAAAGGAAGGGCATTATAGACATTTCATTTTTTACACAGTCAGGAGAAGCTGTTTTGCCAAACGTTTTTCCAAAACGGATTCAACTCTCCCACTTAATCCGCTCCACCAGCACAGCCACAGCCGGAACAGCCACAGCCACAGCCGGAGCCGTGCCAAACGCACCCTAAATTGAATGACAAACCTTGTGGTAGGATCTCTCCTCTCGCCAGGGCATGGCAAGCGGCCTTGTTTAGTTTCCAAAGATTCCAAAAATTTCACAAAAATTTCTCACCTAGAGAACTGTGTCAGTTCATTTCTTCTCTCTGCGCACGCGATCTAATGCAAAAATTTTATCACTTTTGCCAAACTTTTGGCCAACTAATTTATTACATGATTTAACCAATACTATTTTTTCAATGATAGGTGACGTGTCTGTCGACAGCGTGACGTCAATGATGATTTTGCCAATCACAAGGATTTGCCGGCTCATTCTTTCGAATGTGACCAAAGGGTAGATTGTGTGTTCATAGGAACTGAGTGTGTACGTGCATGTACCATGTGTGTTCTTCCTAGACGTAATGACGTCAGCATCATGTCACGACCTTTTCACTGCTGATAAGTAGTTGCGTACCCCAAGCCTCTAATAGAAAAGAAAAGAAAAATTGCATGCGTACAAAGCACACAGCTGTGCCTGTGTGGCTGTGTGTATGTGTACGTGACATAGAGGAATCCTTGTTGCTTTCGGCTGCGGCACGACCAGGAAGCCGTTATATGGATCAGCTCGTTCAAAGGGGGTTTAGGTGAGGCCAAGATTTGGTCAGTTGTTTAGGTGTGGACCCAAGAAGAGCAGAACAAATCAGATCCGATTTTTATTTTCCTCCGCACCTTCTTCGTCCAGCTCCCGGAGAGGAGGGAGGAGGAGGAGGCTTCGTGGCTGCTGCTGCTACGAGTTGCCTTTTTCCCTTTGACATTTTTTTTGGCGGTTGCGAATTGTGATCGCTTTGCTATGGGCTATTTTTTTTTTACGGACGGTGAAAGCTTGTGTTTTCCCGAATTATTATTAGAAGAAGAGAGTTGACCCAGTTTATAAGGGAAATCGGACCCGAAAACCATACAACTCTGGTCGATCGACCGCACAACTAGGGGAGCCCCGAACGACTCCGGTCCGCAGACTATACAACCAAGCACTCCGGTGGGTTGGATTGGAACCTCAACACGCACCGCTCAACTCAACAACTCATCGGTCGGATTGGGACATCGACACGATCAACTCAAGCAACTGTAAAGGATCGGTCCAGTCGGATTGGGACATCGATCTGGGTCTCCACAACTCTGATCCGCCGTCGACACGAGCCACCACACACAAACCCTCTCTTCTCCCCCGTTCAAAGAGATTCTACTGTCTACTCTAATATTTTTTTTCCTTTTTTTTTGCCTACCACTAAGGAAAAAAGAGAAGGGAAAACAAAACAAAGAGAAAGGGCTCTCACAATTTTTTTTTTCTATGGGCTTTAGTTCGACGACTAGTCTGTTCCCGTGTGTATGATGGGACTTTAGTCGTAAGCACTAGTGTAGTGTCAACTACTGTCAAGTATGAGCCGTACTACTGCTAGCTAATCGAATTAATACTGTCAACTACTGTCAAGTATAGTCATTTTTGTATAGGTCATTTTTGTATGAGATATTTCGCGAATCCAGAGCATGCATTCCTAGCGCCCGTTCACTTCGTTCAAAAAGAATCGTGAAGTTACAAATAAGTAGTGTTGGAATAGTGTTTATTGTGAGAGAAGATGCGATGAATTGATAGGTGTATAGTGCTTCTCACTGCTTCTTTTCAACGAAGAGAACAGAGCCTTATTAATTACAAGACGTAATCCGAGCACCCAAATTCAAAAAAGCGTGGGGGAGATCAATTTCGCATGACGGAAGCGTTTGTGGCCAAACTCCAATGCGTAATCCCAGCTGGTCATATTGGCAGCGAAGAAGACAATGGATCAAATGCTACTATAGCAGAAAAAAAGAATCAATTTGTGTACGTGGTACGACGTCCAAGTCCGATCGATCACTTGGCTTGGGAAGCTACAACTCCCTCCCCCACGACGAAGCGCCTTTGCGTAACAAGTCACGTACCCCACCGCTTATGAATTTGACTTGCGTCGAGAACCAATCCCGAGCCCGATCAAAAAGGCGAAACAGCTTGGCTCGACCGGACTCTGGACTCTGGAGAGTGGAGACCGAATACGCGAGAAGAGTTCTCACACAATCGGGCATATCGTTGAACCAACGACACCTTCCCGGCCTGTCGGCACCTACCCGGCTGAAGCACACCGTAATAATGTCGACCTGTCGAGCCCGAAGAGCAAAGAAACCGGAGACCTCGTATGAACGGGCACCATGCTACAGTACTAACACAGGGCTTGTTTAGATTGGAGAAAGTGTATAGTTCGGTAGAAATTATTAGAGAATTTTTAAAAGTCCCATTTCAAAGTCTATTAGAGTATGAAACGTAAATTAATTAAAAATTAATTACACGAATGGGCGGAAAAATCACGAGACAAATTCATGAAGACTAATTAATCTGTTATTAGAGATTGTTTAATGTAGCATGACGTTGTCTAATCATGGCATATTCGTTAGATTTGTCTCGAAAATAAGGAGGATTATGAAATGAGTTTTGTCATTAATCTTAGTTTAATACTCCTAATTAGTATCAAAGATTGATAGAGAAATTTTAAAAAAAAAATTTATGAACTATACAGGTTGAGTTGGGATGAATAGTGAGTGAATAATAGAAATTTGGATTAAAGATGTTTAGTACTAACACAGGGCTTGTTTGATAGTGAAGGTCAATCTAAACAAGGGCCTTAACGTGGGTTGACCCGGCCTCGCCAGTTGCCCAAAGCAAGTGCTGTTGACCGATCGGGCTCGTCCACTGCTCCCTTTCATATTTTTGGTGGAAGTTGTTGTGGTTGATCAACTCGTCTGCCTCAAGCTTCCACGTCCACACACGGGGGATGATGAAGTTCAATTCCGAGGTGGTCGGTCACGCGTGAGGTAAGCGGAGCGAGGGACTCCACGCGGCACTGAACTTCCGTGGAGTTGCAGTCCGAGCACGCAGATCCACCTGTCCTGGCCCGGGACCACCAGCCAGCTCGGCCGCCTCCACCCGTGTCCCGTCCCGCGGCTCCGCCGCGCCAAGGTCTCGTCCCGTCCCCGCCGAACCTCACCTCCCCCACACGCGCGGCGCGGTCAGCCACAGCCAGGGCCGCCGCTGCCACAACCATGTGACGCGCAGCCGCCAGCCGGCCGCTCACGTCGTCACGGAACCGAACTCCCGTGGCTGCGTGCCTGCCTGCCTCTCTCAGCTACTTCCCCGGCTGCGTGGCTGTCCCCATCTCTCGCGGTCCACGATATGCTTGCGGAGCGGGCTGGCTGGCTCACGGCAACGGGCGCCGCTCGCTCGCTCCCTCCGTGCCTGGTCAGGTCGGTCTCCGTCTCGCGTTCCACGAATGCGCAGTGCCGCCGCGCGCGACGGGCGCACGCAAGAGGGGGCGTGCCCCGCCCCGCCGCTCGGCGCTATAAGTAGGGTTCCCCCGGCCCGTCGAAGCACTCCACAGGCCACAGCAGCAGCAGCAGAAAGAGCGCGCAACGCACACGCTTCCTGACCTGTGTCCCGCTCCCCGCCTGAGCTTGAGCTTGAGCTGAGCTGCAGCGGCCGAGAGAATACCCGCATGCACGCCAGCCTCGCCTCGTACCCGGCGGCGGCCATGCCGACCCTGGAGATGGCGCACGCGCACCAGCCGGCCATGTCGCCATCGCACCACGCCTGGGACGGCAATGGCGCCGCCGTCGCCCCCACCCCCATGCCCAAGAGGTACTACTGCATGCTCCTCTGCCTCCTGTGTCTCGCCTTGTTTGGCTACTAGTACTCGCCGCGTCCTTTTCCAGCTTTTTCTCTCCCCCCCGGCCCCGGGTTTGTTGGACTTGTTGTGGCTAATGCCGGCGACCTGTTTTTGTTTTGTCCCGCAGGCTGGACGGGAAGGTGGCCATTGTGACCGGCGGCGCGCGCGGGATCGGCGAGGCCATCGTCAGGCTGTTCGTCAAGCACGGCGCCCGCGTGGTGATCGCGGACATCGACGACGCCGCCGGGGAGGCGCTGGCGTCGGCGCTGGGCCAGCAGGTCAGCTTCGTGCGCTGCGACGTGTCCGTGGAGGAGGACGTCAAGCGCGCCGTCGACTGCGCGCTGTCGCGCCACGGCGGGCGCCTCGACGTCTACTGCAACAACGCCGGCGTCCTGGGCCGCCAGACGCGCGCCGCCAAGAGCATCCTCTCCTTCGACGCCGCCGAGTTCGACCGCGTGCTCCGCGTCAACGCGCTGGGCGCCGCGCTCGGGATGAAGCACGCCGCGCTCGCCATGGCGCAGCGCCGCGCCGGGAGCATCGTCTCCGTCGCCAGCGTCGCCGGCGTGCTCGGGGGGCTGGGGCCCCACGCCTACACCGCGTCCAAGCACGCCATCGTGGGCCTCACCAAGAACGCGTCCTGCGAGCTCGGCGCGCACGGCATCCGCGTCAACTGCGTCTCCCCCTTCGGCGTCGCCACGCCCATGCTCATCAACGCCTGGCGCCAGGGCCACGACGACGCCGGCGACGCCGACCTCGACCTCGACATCACCGTCCCGAGCGACGAGGAGGTGGACAAGATGGAGGAGGTGGTCAGGGGATTGGCCACGCTCAAGGGGCACACGCTCAGACCCAGGGACATCGCCGAGGCGGTGCTCTTCCTGGCCAGCGACGAGTCCAGATACATCTCCGGCCACAACCTCGTCGTGGACGGCGGCGTCACCACCTCGAGAAATCTCATCGGGTTGTGAAACCATCTTGACGCTAATCAGTTCTTAGGGGGAGAGAGAGGGAAGAAAAAGGTTGTTAATTTAGGAGCCGGTCAGTTGTACTCGAAGTGATTTCATTTGGTTGGTTGATTGATTCATCAACAGGCAGTGCCCGGGCTTGAACATTTGAGCATTGCATTTGCATTTTTCGTTTCGTTTTGCTCAGGTCATTGAATTTGTTTCCCCCCCCTTGGTCGTGCCATGTGATTGGGGAGCCAGTTGGATGATTGAATAGTCAGTCGCTGTCTGTGGCACCAAACCAGTAGAAATATTCATGAGCAGAGCAGTAGCTGACAATGTACCTGGAAAAGACCACAAAAATGTGGGAACAGGAGCATATAGTAAGTACGATTGGACAGGAGTACTCAGAGAAAAGTTTAAGCCCCCGGGACTCTGGATTGGAGCTAGTTTATGGTCCACTTTGCGAGTGTTTGCGCTCAACTGTCGCCTACATTTTTTGTGGCTTGTGCTATCTGTTCAGTAGGCGTGAAAAATACTAGCGGACACTAATTTTATGCTCGCATATCGCGAGTAGCGCATATGAACAATTCATGAAAGTGGAAAGTAATTTCATCGTACTGTTCAACTGACCGAAATGCGTGTGAATCGACGACTTGGTTTCTGAAGTAGGAGTACATGACATGAGTAGCGTGAAACGAAAAAGGAAACCTTGTGCTAGGACAGATTCCAGTCGCAGTTACAGAAACTGAAAAGGCAAAAGGAGAAAAAAGGAAACATTTTTTTGTAGCTTAAAGAAAAGAAGATTTTTTGGACAAAACGAACGGCGGGCTTCTTCAGATCCGCGACCGTGTGATGATGACATCAATCCTCGATGCGGTCAGTGGTCACTGCATCTGTCACGATATGGGCAGAGCCCAAAGTCCCCGCTGCGACCGACGTTGCAGCCACCTCCTTTTTTCTCCTCTCCACAAACGAGGTCGTCTCGTCGATGGACACTACGTAGATCAAAACCCTAACGCAACGACGAGGGAGCTAGTCCAAACATTTTGCTCTGAAACACTTGACAAGTTCGAAGAGTAGTCGTATTTGGTATTGCCAGCCGCAGCCGCAGCCGCTGCGCAAGGTTCCTGCCTCTTTGTCTCACGGCGTCACACGCTGCACACGCACACCGGCCGTGCCGTGCCGTGCCGTGCCGCGCGCAGGTTTCGTTGAGCGCTGCCCCTGGCCGCGGCAACAGGGCTCCGAGCATGACGGGCGCATGTGCTGGGCATGTCGTCGCCGTCCCGTTTGCTCTCGGCTTGGCCACTAAACAACGGAGCAGTCAGCAGCAGTAGGATACAAGCAAAGATGTGCTGTAGCCTCGGCATCAGAGAGGGAGCAAATTGCATGCTTGGGTCTTCTTCCCGGCAACTCTGGCTGGAGAGACAGAGCATTGGTACGGAGCATGTTGCGATGGACGGAGATGGCTTTTCCACGGACAGCGAGACGGACATGGCAGCGCTGCTGGAAGTCCTGGAACTACTAGATTAGTCACAGACAGATAAGACAAGCTGTGAAGCCTCTGCCACCGTGTGAATGAAGACTATAGTACCAGTTTCCTAATAGGAAAAAAGAAAGCTAGAAAAAAGATATCGTTGCAAGTAACGGAAAGGGGATGGATTGGGTCCTCCGGTTGAGATAATGAAAATGGGTTGCTTGCATGACTACATGAGCATGCAAAACAGATGTGCTATTAACCGGAATACATCGAAATGTAGTGGGGGAATATATGCTCCCCACATATTGGTGGACTGATGACAAGCTTCCTAGAAGCGCAGAAAGCCACGAAAATGGCGGTCCATGCACGGTGGCCGATTCACTAAACAAACGAGCGCTCGGCAGCATGTCCATCAGACCGATTCACTAGATTAAGGTGCTTGTTTTATTTACAAAAAAAATAGATTAAGGTGCTTGTGACAAGACAGTGATGCAGCGTCTCGGTTTTATGATGAGCAGGGAGATCGAAGATCGAGTATGATATCACTTGCTAGCTTTCTTCCACATCTCGAATGTCATCCGAATTCTCTATGCCCATGTGTTCATATATATTTAGATGTCTTTAACAGAGAATGTTTGATCGAGTAACTTTTATGTTCGAGCAGGCTTTCTGTGAAAGGCCGAGTATCTCTGGGATTTCTTTTATTTTTTTCTGCGTACGTCTTGCTGTGTTTTCCATCATTTGTATCTTTTCTTTGGAAAAAAAAGAGGTTTAAGTTTGCTCCGTTCATGCTCATTCTGGCTAAAGAATATATCCTCCACTAGCACATTTGCGTACTGGTAAGCGAGCAGCAGCCGCCCTATTCTCCGCGAAACTGAAAAAATCATGCTTTTCAGGAAGATAGGAAAAGATGGAGCGTATAGTATTATATCTTTAATATTGTGAGATACTTCTAACTTTCTAAGCTACTGCCACACGACAAGGATTTGCGATCTGGAATCTGGCATTTCGGAATCCGCAACCGTAGCCGTACGTCCAATGCATGTGCGGGCGGGGCCTCGCGAGGAACCAATCCGACCCATATCCATGTCATGCGTCGTCGCCGGCAGACGGGCGGGGAACAGAAGCGACGGACGTCGTAAGCTACGCATGCCACCCAACCGGACATTTGCTCCCCCGGGACGCCAGAATCGCTGTCGTCTCGTCCGCGGTCGCGAACACGGGAACGCCGGAGCGAGGGAACTGGAACTGGGCTGGAATGGAGCGGCCAGCTAGCCGGAGCTTGGCCGCCGCTGCCGCTGCTGGTGGGCACGAAACGGCGTCTCGGCTCGCTGGTCATGTGCCGAACCGGAACCACGGAACCAATGCGAGCAGGAGCAGTGTGCCGCTCCGCTCTGACACCCGGCCGTAGAATGTCGCCGTTGTCGAGGGGATCTATCTCGGCCGCCGTGACGGCGCCACGCTTTTACAGCTGTTTACTGCAGTTCGCAGGACGGGGGGGGAAATATATATTTTTTCCTAATCACCCGAGTAGGACAGGTTTTTTTGTTTTCCTGCCGCCGAATCGGCAGGGAAAATGCAGTCCGGAAGCAGTAGTAGTACATGTCCAAGTGCCTCTTTCAAGGATCGCGATGGCGGCTCGGAGTGGTAGTAACCATTTCTCGCGCTGGCGGCGGCCCCGGACAAGCGGAGCGCCGGAGGCTGTTGCGCTTGTCCGGTTGCCCGGCGGCGGAATCGGATCCTTGGATTGTGTCGCGGAACTGCGGGGGTGGGGGGTGATTCGGCTGGGCCCGGCGGTGACGCGGCGGCCATCGGCATCGAAGGACTCCTGTTTTGTTCCGCTCCGTCGACAATCTCCAGCTCGGCCGAAATGTAGTAGTAGGGGACTGTTGAACAAACCGGACGGCGATCAGATCAGTGACCGGCTTGCTACCTCTCGTCGCTTCTGAAAACATACCGAGGCAGCACGTGCGTACATGACTAGCTTGAGTGTGACTGAAGAGGGAACCAGTTTTTTTTCTTTTGGTCAAAAAAAGAAAAGGAAAACAGGAGTTGCCGAACCAGAGTGGAACCAACGACTGAAGGTGTTCGCCCGGCGAGGATCTGCTCGAAATCGAAATGGACGGGGTACGTACGGTGCGCCTCCCCGGTGATTGCTCAATCAATTACTCCGAACTCGCCGGCCGGAATCCGTCTGATGTGCGGTCAGCAACAGTTCCGAACCAGACGAGCAGCGGAGCACTGCACCAGCAGTAGCATTTTCTCTATCCGGCCGGGTGGTGCGGTAGTAGCTACTAGCGTGGAACGACACGTGCGAGTCGTACTTGGGCGATGGTACGTGACGCCCGATCGACACAGGGACGCGTCGTTCAGCCGCGCGGACCCCTACCCGTCGTCGTCCCGGCGGCCGGACCGGACCCCTACCGCATGCCATGTCCAATGGAACAGTGCAAACCAGCGAGGCAGGAAGCAGCCGGGCGCCCAGGACCAGGAGTCCCCCGGCCCTCTTCTCCTCGACCTCGAGTAGTCAAGTCCTCTGAAACACCCGTGTCACTCGGTACCGGGGCTGCGGGCTTGCCCGAACAACGTGCGCCGTGCGCATGATGGCCACATCTTGCATTTGCACCATGCGCCCCTCTGCCGCCATGCGTTCGTCCTTCTTCCTTGCTGACTGCCGATCATCCTGAGGGAGGAGATCGAGACGGCGAGACTGCAACACAGGAACCAGCAATAAATCCAACCAAACGGACCCTACGCTAGACCGGTGGTGTGGCCTGGCCTGCCTTGGTTTTGGACTGCTTGCTGGAGGAGGAGGAGAGTGCGTAGGGTGGGCTTGCTCCATGCATGCCCATGATTCGGCCTGCCACGCCTAGGTGGCTCTCCGTGACTTTGGATGATCTCAAATGAAAAGGTCCAAACTACGTATGCTTTGGGATTTGGCCCACCACTGTCCGTCCGTCCGGAGCAGTGCAGAGAAAAAATCTGTTGGCTACGGCAGCTTCGAAGGCAGGCGATCGTGACAAGAAAAAAAATCATTGGCCAGGTGCAAATCATTTTCTCCCAAATTAAACAATCATTCTTTTGTAAGCATAATTAAACAATCATTCTACAAGTACAAATACTGTTTTACGGGAGTACAAATAATCGTGCCGAAAAATTCGTGCATCCTGTGGTGCGCCGCCACTTTTTCTCACGTGGGCGCGCTGCTACCATACCCTGCGTGTGCACGTACGTTCCTGTTTGGCTAGCATGGAAACTGCAAGCACGTTAATTAAACAATTAATAAACAAACAGAGAAATCTGAAAAATCCTTTCGGAGACCGATCGATCGATCGATCGACGAGCATTATTACTTTTCCATTCAGCATCCGACTGATGATGGCCGGAGTTGCGGCTGGTGGCAGCGATCGAGATCCTCCGTGCCGTGCACCGGCGGCGCACGTACGTACTACTCGACCCCCGTGGCCAGATGACAGCCACCTGCTTCCAACGAGCATCTAGACGAATCACGAATGCAAATACAAAACACAGCTGCGCGACGTGCTCAAATTCAAAGAGACGGATTCTTCAACGTCCCCAGATCTGTACGCAGTACAGTGCGTGCACGAGAACAAGCATCCAATTGCAATTCGCCATGCAGGCTGAGCACGGCCCTGGGAGGAGCGTCGTCTTACACGTGCGCGGTTTGTGATTTCATCCACGTGAACAGACAATTACTAATCGTCACGGCGTCACGCCTACGGCCTACTCGCCTGTATAATTGTACTTTTTTTATACATTGTTGAAGTACCAAAAAATAAATTTGGAATTGAAATATGAACCGAAGTACAGAGCACACTAGTGCACTACTCCCTCCATTTTTAAATATATGACGTTTAGGACAAAAAAATTTAGTTCATTTTGAACTAAATTTCTTATCATAAACGTCATATATTTAAGGACGGATAGAGTATTTTGGTTTGGCGACGACAGGGTACTGAATACCTAAAGATTGACTTGGATCGATGTACGCAGGTGTTGGTCGCGATAAGAAGTCAGAACAATCAGGAGTTTCCATCCATATCTCAAATTATTGATAGTTTTAGTTTTTGTAATTATAGGTGTCTGTGTACATGTATCATGACACACACATATATTTAGATGCATACAAACATCTTGAACTTAAAAAGTCACAATAACCTACAATTGGAGAAAGTACAAAATATTGGTTTGGTTCCAGCCGGGAAAACGTGCTATTACGTATATGGGCAAATTCAGCTGTATTATTGACATGTGTTACAAACAAACTTTCATATTAGCAACTATGCAGCCAGTATTCGTAATTGCACATTTTTCATATTAGCTTATAGTTGGAGTGGTAAAAGGCACTGGCTGGAGAGCTCTCACTGAAGAGATAATTTTTTTTAATGAAACGCCAAGCGATTTGTCATAGTTTTTATTAGAAGAAAAGAAACAAACAACAAACAACAACAAAACCCGACAAAAAAACAAGAAAAAAGTCTATTTTTGACCATCCAACTATAACTAAGTTTGGTTTTGGCCATCGAACTTCAAAACCAAAATTTGTTTACCATCCAACTGTCAAAACCGTACAAATTTTGCCATAGGACTGTTTTGATGGGTGGTTTTGAAATTTTTTATTTACAATTTAGTCCTTTGATCTTAAAATGATTATTACTTTTTGTCAGTACCTCTTATTTAGGTGATTCTTGCGATCACACGTTCATAACAGTGAGCTTTATCTTTTCAGATGTTACTTATACTATTTTATCACTATTTATTATATTATTCTTATGTTGTGGTGTAAAAATATTAATATAAAAAAGTAAAATAAACAATTACAAAATAATATGAACCACATTTTAAAAGATAAAACTAAAAGTTACGAACGCATGACCACAAGAATCACTTAAATAAGAAATATGAGCACAAAATAGTAATCATTTTAAGACCTCATATCTATTTTTCTCATATCTCTGATTTAAGTGATTCTTGTAGTCGTATGTTCGTAACAATGATTTTTACCTTTCAAAAATGTTGTTCATATTATTTTGTAACTATTTGTTTTACTTTTATTATATTGTTATTTCTACACCACAACATAAGAATAATATACAAAATAGTGACAAAATAGTATAAATAACATATGAAAAGATAAAGCTCACTATTATCAACACGTGACCGCAAGAATCATCTAATTCGGAGGTACGAGAAAAAAGTAATAATTATTTTAAGATCTAACAACTAAATTGTAATAAAAAATTTAGGACCTCCACCAAAACAGCCTGATGACCAAATTTGAATGGAATTGATGGTTAGATGGTCAAAGATATCCGGTTTTTGAGTTCGATGACCAAAACTTAACGTAACTTATAGTTAGATGGTCAAAAATAGACTTTTTCCTAAAAACAAAGACGAAAAAAATTATTGGTGAGAATGACAAGACCGATTGACAATAGGAGACTACAGAATTGGGGAAACGAACGGTAATCCTGTGCAAGTTTTGTTAAATTTTCTTTTCTTTTCGTGGTACACCAGCGTGTGCATGTTCACGGAGATGTCTTTTCTTTTAGCATCTGTTCACGAAGATGTCAGGTTGATAGATTGGCAAAAGATGTTCACAAAGATAATAAATAAAGTCATAAATATAAATTTTATAGTATGAAATTGCTTGCGAACCATTTGCGTTTTGAGCCAGCGATGTAGACGGTTGGAGCGGTGACTACTGACTAGCACCGGTGGCCATATAGGAGTAGTGGAGTACCACACTGTGGCCAGATGATAGCCACTGGCATGCACTCGAGGAAAACAGCTGCACTACGTGCAACCATCCAATTCGACATTCAAGCTCTCACACGTGTGGGGCAGCGGGACGTACACATGATTCACGATCCCATGCAAGCAAGCGGATAGAGTACAGGCCTGCCAGCTGTCGCCCGATCGATCGACGTGGTGGCGATTGCGTGGTCCGACTCCGACGGAAACCTGCGCGCGCTGCAGCTAGTAGCTGTTTTAGAGTTTTGGCTCGGTCTGCCAATTGCTCCAATTTCTTTTCTTTTCTCAACGAACTAGAGCCACTTACTCGTTCTATCTTAAAGACGATAATTATTCCTATCTTAGAGCTAATAGGTTTGTTGAGCTCTGATGGTAGAAAATAACTCTAAAACCATTAAAAAGTCCAAATTTAATTCAGAATATAACATACAGTAGCATTGAACACCTGAATTACAAACGAGTCATAAGATCTACTGAAGTCTTAGCCAATGTCAGGCTGCTCCAAAAGCCACCTAGCAAATCAGGTTGACAATAAGCTGCTCCCTGGATTAAGATACATCTACATTACACTCCAAGATGCTAAAGCCAACAATACATACTGCACGTCCTACATCACGCAAGGGGTTCAACAAAACCTTCCCCGATACGTCTTGCAAGCTGTATGTCCCTTTGCACTGCAACACAAGGTAAACACTTGTTATTGGTGTGATTTTTACCGTAACAGAAGGAAAACATAACGACTTGCAAACATAACAATAATTGGATCGAAAACATGTCTTTCATTTCAGAAATCATTTGACATTCATACAACTTAGGACAGAATAAATACAAAAATTGAACCTATATCCTTGGCATTTCAGAATATTTAGCCAACATTTGTTTATGTATTCACTGTTTAGCAAACTTCAGTAGTCCAGTTCACTCTATTTGCTTAGATATTTGTTGAGAAATATACACTGTATGACTGTAATGGCCTTTTTTAATTGAGAAATGCACTTTGCATAAACTAACTAAACATTGTTGATTTGTTATGTGTACTCATTAGCAATTTTGCTGCTTCAAACATCATCTTCAGATCCAAATGAGATACCATATCAAATATCAGCACATATTTCCATTTGCTGAAAAGAATGCGAAGAAAAGGTGCCATTCAGTGACAACTTACTGATAGTAACACGTTTGGCATGGATGGCACAGAGGTTTGATACTTGGAACAGTTCAATCAGGTGGAATTATGCTACCTGTAGACATGAAGAAAGAAAATAATCCGAGAAGTCAAAGTATGTGCATGCCCAATCCTCACAAAATAAAACTCTTAATTAACCAGATCAATCACGCCAAAGGAATTTGACAGTGAAAAAAATATCACCCAAAAAGGTCGCAATCTAAAACTGTTAGTAGTAGTATTAAGGTACCAATTAAGAGAAAAGGACTTCATGACAACAAGTTATCTAAAAAATATAAGCCATTAGGTATAAGTATAAATGTGAACCTTAATATACAAATGCCAAATTTCCGGATACTTCTTAGGTGACCTAAGTTAGTAGTGCAGTGTCAAGTGCAACTTGAACAAACAAAACAACATGTTCATGTATGAGCTCAATATGATGAATAGAGCAACATGGAGTGTGCAATTGCAAGTTTGCAACATATTAAAAACCCTAGGTTTTAATCTGATAACATGTCATGGATAACACTTGTTTGTATTGAACAGTCCCCAGAGAAATATATATATAAGTACATGCACTCAATACTATGAATAGGAAAATACTTAACACCACCTCTGCTTCGCATGAGCTGCAGAAAAACACGCCTTCCTCACACATGTCCTGTTCTGAAGGTTCATTATTGGAATGGAGGCATCGCTTGCAGAGGTAGGAAAATGGGAAACAAACCAAGCAAAGTATTCCAGAAAATCTGGGCGAAGAGGGTGAATCCTTCCTCTCAAGCATTCTGCTCAGCTTCTCACTATTATCAGCAGTGCCAAAAGCCTCACTGGCGCGCCAATTTTACGTTCCTGCCGAAAAATCCATATTAGTAATGACATGATTAGTGACTAATCAATATAAATGCTAATGACCATCTGGTTGGAGATGGTATTTGAAATTAAAAAATTATGGCATCGGCTTTGCTTAAGAGAAACATGGTGGCGACAGTAGATCGACTTCAGTTCATATAAGTTGCATGAAAATCATGTAACGGGTCGAACACTGCAGCTGCGATTATCGTGGAGATCGACGATCTCTTTTGTAAAACAGAACCACCAAGTTCTGGCAAAGGTAGCCAACGTGTGCGTACATGTGAGGATCACTTTCTTGTAAAATGTATCTACTGCATGGACCAAACTGGAGCATATCTACTTTAGCTTCAAACCAAAACATTATTAGGTTTGAATGTAAAGTCAGCATGCCTTGAATATGTAATTCACAAAAAACTGTTGGTACTTCAACCTTATAAAACTGCAACTTCCCTGTTCGAGTCGTTTGCCAAAACGTGAGCAAATATTCTAGCTTGCTATCATTGTGGCTAAAGTTGACCAATCACTGCTTAAAATATGTTTTAGCAGTTCTGCAAGGTATATAAGTAACACAGAGGGTACAAACTTTCAACATACTGTATAATTAACAATTTAGCCCCAATAAAAAAAATCAAAGATTAGTTTCTGAAGGGGCACAATGCCTTCTGATTGTGATTGTGCTGCAACCTTGAGTTTGATATGTAATCCCACAGATTTTTGTCTACTTGGTTGCATCCAATCATCAAGAATGAGCGGCACCATTAAAACAAGCATTTCTCAAGAAAACAAGCACTAATAAACATTAAGCAACTGGATTACCTACAACATTTCTGCAGTAACTGCGAAGCAGCCAACTACAAATGAAAACAATGTATTCAAATAGTGCCCTGAAGATTGAGACTTGCAAAAATTCAAATAACAGAATTCTAATATCATACATCAAAGGGGCAGTGAAATATAGTACCATAAATGAAAGCAAGATAAAATTAAAGGTGCTCATTACTCCTATATCTGAAGCAAATGTAATTACTTGTATGATTCTAAAATAGGAAGAAATTGACTCTGTTGCTTAAGCACACATCTCACTTAACCTGAATCAAGAATATTCTTTTCTAATAATGTGCTAAGAAGTGATGAAACCAACCCATGAGTTATATTGGCGCAAATAAGTACCTCCCTATTAAAGTACCTCCCTTTGGAAAATAGGGGAAATAGTACCAGACCATAATGCCAATATTAACAGATGATCCTTCTGTCCACACAGTACTGGCAGTGGGTTTTATTCTCATGATCCGCTGGTGGTCACATGCTCCTGGAGTTTATCCGGATCATCATGTATGTGACAATAAATATAAGTAGCTCTCTCGATATGTAATAAAGTGGCAGAGAGTATTTACCCCAAAGCAAAGCAACAAATTATCTAAACGTATCACAATCATCTTGATGGAATTAAAGGAAGCATACAAAATATCTATCAAGAGACATTACTCATATCTTATGACCAAACTTGGAGCTATTGGTAGCTTTGAGTGCATGCACTGCATAGCAATTTAACATTATAAAATATTTCTGTTACCTCCATTCGAATCCTCAATCTGTGCAAGAGGATGTAACTAATGCAACTGTTGTAGTCTGAACTGAATTATTATTGAATCATTGAATATTCTTACATTTTAAACAAGAAAAGGCTATGTGATGATTATCTAAAAGGGCAACCAACAAATAAAACATATGGATTGAAGCACAAATATCAATTTATCAATTTCTAGTGTGCTTAGATATAGAAAACTTGCATTCTACACAGTACTTGTCCGTTGGTGAAAAGATAGGCCCACACAGTACTTGTTCGTTGGGGAAATAAAATGAACAATATGGCATATAAGACATAGAAAGTGGAAAATAGGAAAATGCAAAAGTTGAGAAAACACAGTGACAAAACATGGCACTGTTTTATTTCCCAAGTAGGTTGACTTACTGGATCATTAGCTTTTAGGGAACATTTTGCTCATAAATGTGAATGCTTGAATGCAAGCAGATCACCTAGAAAAAAAGAGAAAAAATATAAGAGCACTGAGAACAATTTAATCACATAAAGAGAAAGTTATCGTTTGCTAAGACAAAGTTGCATAGTACTTAATAGCCACTATAGTTTGCATGTGTTTCTCTATAATGCTTCTGTAATTTCGAATAATATAGTAGCAATTCAAGCTGATCTGAAGTACATGTTTGGAATGCACATCATTTGTGTGCCTGACCTTGCATCTGGACAATACAGGGTCATACTAAGATGGTTGGTTATGATGGGGGTGATGGATTGCAAAAAGGATTGGTTTGCCTCTGCCTTTTGCAACCATATGTATTACACAACAACACATAAAATCTGCAAAAGTGGACATTCATAATTCTCCAGATAGATTTGGCAATCACTCAGTGACTAACTGTAGTCTCTAACTGACGTCATATCATCATTCCTTCAAAGCAGATGTGTGCAAAACATGCAAAGAAGATGGCATTCTCTACCAGTTTGAACCTGCAATGCTTGATGGGCTGAGTACTAAGAAATTTTGAACGCGACAGGGCAACCAGCGAAACAAATACACAAGCCAGATCTATGCAGAATAATGAAATTAATATCTCAAACAGGACAGGAACCTCACCAACGGAGTGTAGTGCGCAATAATGAAATTAATCTCTCAAATAGGACAGGAACCTCACCAGCGGAGTGTAGATAGCCATGGCCACAATCTGGAAAGGCTTCGTCCCCACGAACGACATGAACATAGAAGGTGAAACCCAGTGCAGAGAACACGGCAATGGCCACCACCTGCAGCTCGTCGGTTCCAGAGCACAACAACAGAATGCGTGAGTGGCAAGAACATCATGAGGAAAAGTGGAAACACAACCCCGCGCGTTGAACGGAGGTGGCCGTCGGAGACCGCACGTGGGAAGCTGACGCATCGCCTCCTGCTCCGCGCGGGTTGACCGCGCTGCCCGTCCGCACGCCGCCTGCCCGCCTGCACCTCTGCCTAGAAGCCGCCACCGCCGCTTGGATCCACGCGGGACTGCGCACGATCCGGGCAGGCCCGCTCCTGATCCACGCGTGGTTGGAGTAGGGGAGGAGCTTTAACCGCCGGATCAGGCCGAAGACGCCGGAGTAACGAGTCAACACCGCCGACTAGTGGGCCCGCGCCGTCGGCTAGGGTTTCGGGGTGAAGAGAAGCACGGGGGAGAGAGTGGAGGAGAAGAATGGGAGGGGACGGTCTGCAGAGGGCAAGCAGCAGGGTGGAGGGAGTGGGCGGCGCGGCGCAGCAGCTCCCGGGCTCCCGACGGTGGCGGGGAGAGCGAGCGGCGGGGAATGGAGAGGAAGGGGATTGGGATAACAACGTGCGGGGGCAGCGGGGCGGTGGGGGGACTTTTTTTTTGCAAAAGAGACTGCGGGCGGTTCTGTGCAAAATGACCACGATTTCGGAATTTTGTCTTCTTGGTAGAGAAATATTCCGAAACACAGGGGTTTTTTCAGAAAAAAAATTGGCCACCGTTCCTGTAGCGAGAGGACCTCCTAGACACAAAAACGAATTACACACAAAATGAAGGGTTTTTATGCAAAATTGGACGCACCGCTGGCGCTCCCTAGACCGCCGGATTTGCTGGATCGCACGGTCGCGAATTCAGGACCACGTAGAGGGCGCCGTTGGCCGCGGCAGAGGCCACCGGTTAAAGGGTTTTGATAGGCACGTGAGACAGATGATAGATCACAGATGCCTACACCATGATTGCATATATAGTTTCTATATATGTGTAAATTTTGGTGAAATTTTTTAAGAGTATTACATATGTACGAGAAATCGCGAGATGAATCAATTAAGACTAATTAATCAGTTATTAGGGATTGTTTATTGTATAGCATGATGTTGTCTAATCATGTCATAATGAGACTAGTTAGATTCGTCTCGAAAAATTAGAAGAGTTTTGAAATAAGTTTTATCATTAATTCACATTTAATATTACTAATTAGTACGAAAAAATTGTAGTTGGAGAAATTTTGAAGAACTAAACAGGGCCTGAGAGACATGGGTACCCATGGGTCCCCACCGGCCAGGATCCCAGAGACCCCTGACAAGTGGACCCGACCTTCCAGAAGACTCGCCGACCTTACAAGTGGGCCCAGCGACCTAATCAAGCTCCCGGAAGACCCGCGAAGCCTTGGCGTGCAAGTCAAGACACGACGACTTGGCGCGCCGCCGCCTGTAGACTCCGCGTATCGCGGGATACTCCTTGTAATCCGGGAGATAAGCCTCCCACAGTTGTAACCGACCCCGACATGGGTCAACCGACCTGCGCACGCAAACCCTAGCCCGTCCCCCCATATAAGGCGGCATAGGGTTCCATGCACAGGGACAACTCATCTTCATCCTCGCATAATCCACCACAACTGGACGTAGGGTTTTACTCTCCGGAGGCCTGAACCAGTATAAACCCCTGTCTCCTTGTTCCTCGCCGCCATACTCGCCTAGTTCCGTGTGCACCACGTGCATAACCACCTACGCTCTTAGGTCCCGATCCTCAATTAACCTGCAAACCACTGGGGCAGCCCCCTAGCGGATCTGTCCAGGTCTCACCCCCTGACAGTTGGCGCGCCAGGTAGGGGTGATCGGGAGCTCGCTGTGCAGCATGGTGGCCGGACCCAGCGTCATCTCCGGCGACGGCACGAAGAACTTCCTCGACGGCGACCTGCTCGCTGCCACCCTCCGATCTAATCGCGAGGTCGACGTCTTCGGATAGCGCGACAGAAATTTTTCCGGCGACCCACCCACCCATACCCGTGATCTATGATGGCGCACGCTACCCTGTGTTGCGTAGCGTCGACGTTGATCTCTATGATGGCACCGTCGTATACGGTCCGCCGTATTCATCTACGTCAAGGCTCAAGCCGGCGGCGACCTCGAGGATCGCGATAGATACGCACGTGCAGCCAGCAGATCCCCATGGGGCCGACTCCATGTCCGCCACGTACGGTCACGGAAATCTATCTACTAGATGGATATACGTAAACAGGAAGGATTTCCTTCTATATTCTTTTTCTTTCTATCTAATCCCGTATGTTTGGTCAGCACGATTTTTTTTCTTTCTAATCTATTTTTCTCACGGTGATGCATGCATCGGTCAACTCCGAGCATCAACGACAGGTCACCAGGACCGGAGCTCGTTCATAACGTTGCGATTCAACGGCGGCCTCAGCAGGACGACTGCTACACCATGCGCCGCCGCTCTTGCTGCCAGCTCTGTCGACCTGCTCGACGAGCCGTTAACCATCCCGTCGTCGACAGGTCGGCACGACCTCAGGTCGTGTCGCCGGCACTCCCGACAGCTCGCTCAGCACGGCTTCGACTTGCCTCGGCGACCTGCTACGTCATCACGCGCGTGCCGATGATCTCTTCGACGTTTTCACAGCTCGGCAACAACAGCTGGGCGTGTCGGCAACCGGCCCTGGCTGTGCCTCACGCGGCGTGCATGCAGGACTCAATGTCCGTCACGTAGATGGACACTAAAACAGGGAATAATTTCTTTATTCTCTCTCTTTCGTATCCGGTCTCAAGTGCTTTTGCATTTGTTTAGCCGGAATTCTAATTTTTTTCTTTTTTTTCCGGCCGCAACGTCTGATGCTTGCACGAGATGTTTGCTTGTGCACGTTGCCGGTATGCCCAAGGCTTCCTGACGATGGATCGTGTGGGCCAGAGACTCAAAGTTCATGCATACTGCTGCGTTCGACCACGGCCTTGACAAGACAGCCGTCCCGACTGCTGTACCACAGGCTGCTGCTCTTGCAGCAGTACCGTCGACCATCAGAGTCGTGTCGCCGGCTACCTCGACAATTCGGCACGCTTCCAACTCGTGTCGACAACATACCGCCGACCTTCAACGACTCATCGTCGAGCTCGCATGGCTCTGGCTCCGCCAACCACGCTCGGTGCTGGCACCTCGGCAACTCGACACGAGTCCAGCTCGCGTCGTCGACCTTCTCGATAGCTCCGCGTGCGGCCTCAGCCTGTTCGCTTCGTCAACAACAAACCTCCGACCTCCCACGGCCATCGTGCAGCACGGTGCGGCTGCAACTCGTGCCGGTGACTACCTCGACAACTCAGTGCGACTTCAGCTCACTCCGGTGACCTGTTGCATCGACACGCACGGGACTGCCGACCTCCAAAGGTGCATCGCAGACCTCGTCGATGTCTCCAGCACGGCGACCACGCCTACTCCGACTCTCAGCACAGCGATCGCGACTACGTCGATTCGGCAAGCTAAGTGTTATTTTAATTAAATATTTTACAGCTTCAATTTATTTCGTAGACCTGCTCTACATGATTTTTCTTGCTCCTTCTCCCCTCCCCCTCGACACGCTCGGGGGCTTGGCGTAGCCGACCTCGATACGCTCGGGGGTTTGGCTTTGCCAATCTCAGGGTCGTCAGACCTGAGGGACTTAATTAATTTTTGTGCGTTCTCTCTTTAAATGTCTTTTACTTATTACGCGCATTCTTAAGTCATGCGGTTGCGAGATCTTGGGTCCAAGGCCCACCTCCGCGCGCCGGCTGCACCTAAGCCTCCACGCTGAGCTGTGCAGTCGGTAAGCCGTTCCTCCACTGAGTTGGGTTAGCGGAGGGGACACGTTTTGCAGCTTCATAGTCTTTGAGTTCGCATAATTTGTGCCTGGCACAATAAGGGGAACACTTTCTTAAATAAAACACATTGCAAGCATGTTTTAAGCTCAGGCTAAATTTTCATTATATTTACAGATTGATACACCGACCTGGTGTTTATCTTGTTTCACAGGCTCAGCTCGCTGACGACCTGGTATGTCTCCCAGCAACCTTTGTGGCTCACGATGGGATGCGACTCAGCGCTTCTGCGACCTGTCCGGCTTCCACGCTCGGGGGCTGGTCGCCTTCTTCAAGGTCGCCAGACCTCCCGGCGGCTCCGTCGTCGTCTTCTTCAAGGTCTTCGGCGACCCAATGGATTTATCACCCAACGGCTCTCCCGATGGTTCTGTCACAGGCAGTAACGGCTCGCGTCGTGCTGGAATTTATGCTCGTTGGCTCTCTGCTCAACGGCCTGGCGTCCATGGACTCGCTATGCCTTACTTCAAGCCCCCTCCCAATCATTTTCTTCACGGCTTCTTGGCCTCTGGCGACCTCCGGGTCAACAACATTACCTTCACAAGGTCGACAGGGACTACCACTTGGTAGGTCGCCCCAGTCTCCATTCTCGGGTTCATACCCATATTTACTTATTAACGACCTCCGGGTCAAGTAGCACCTCCCCGAGGTCGCTAAGGTCCTACTACCTATTAACATTGCCTTAAATGGCTGCACCAACGGTCCCGTGCTTAATGGTTCCACTGCCCGTTGGCGATCTCTTAGTCAAGTAGCACCTCCCCGAGGTTGCTAAGGCTCTGCTGCCTTCTAGGTCGTTTCAGACCTAGGATTTTTCAGGTTGACTACCTGCGTTGTGTCACTGCACAACGGCCGTGCCGACCCAGGTCGACACGGACCCCTTGTCTTTACGGAAGGCCTCCTGAAGGTCGGCGTGCTATTACAGTCCCGCTGGGACCTTGGTATCCGTACCATTGCAGCCCGGACGCCCTTACAAACTACTAAAGCCATGACACTGCTCATGCAAATCTATATTTACAGTTTCATAAGCTACAAGGAGTTTGGTCCTTAGCCAAATTACAAGATACAAAGATCTTAAAGGTCCTGAATTACCTTCCAAAGTGCTTACGACTCAATCTACACTAATGAGGCTTGTCGCAAGTTTTCTTCTGGCTTCAGGACCTACTCGATGACCTCCACAGCCACTGTGGAGGCAGCTGCCACACAGCCACCTCTACTCGCGCACCAACTGGTCTCCTGCGGTGCCCAGCATCAAGTCTGAACTTCGCCGCAAGATTGCAGAAGGTCCGAGCTTTAACACCAACCTTGCCGGGTGGAGCGCGGTGCTCACCAGCATCACATCAGGCCTGAAAGTGTCAGGGCCGACGATGCAACTGCTGCTTCATACTCCTTCCGGGCTCCTCGGTGAGGCTGGGAGAAGAGGCCAATCGAGCTCTTCGAGCCTCGCAAGCATTCTTCTAGCTCCAAGCATGAACTACATCACCTCTATACTCTGGTGGGCGGACACAAGCCCACAGCGTGACAATATTACTACACTGGGTCATCTTGGATCCCCTCTGAAGATTGGTGCGGTTTGCTTCAAGCCTTGGGCACCTATTTATACCACCAGGCATCTGCATTCAGACTTACTCGCAAGGCCAACTTGCGTGGCGCCCTTATCCTTGCAGACACTGTACCCTCGTGGAGCACGAGGTCACTGTTCGTCTGTAAAAATGCATCGGCGCGCCTGACCCCTACCTGACTGCACACTGAGTCACCTTTGTCTTTTGCGGATGGCAGTGGCCTGTGCTTCATGAGTGTGCTGGCCCGTGACCGTACAGTGCACTTGTGACTCTGGTTACGACAGACCTGTCGCCTGCTACTCTCTGCAAAGATTCTGGAGCTCTTGTCCTCTAGCATCGACCCTACAAGAGCGTCAGTTTCCTAAGCAGAACGTCGTAGGTTCGGCTAATTCTTCTTCTTTTTCTTTAGAGCATCAAACCGGCCATACTGGTCGCTTTACTGCTCGGGGGCTACTACACTATAGCGTCTTCGATGCCCTATTTTCTTTGGGTCGCCTCGACCTAATGGAAGCCTGCTTCCATCACATCTCTGCTCGACCTACCCTTGGTAGGCTTGTTGACCTTTCTGAAGGTCGTGACTGCTGCTACAACATACGTGATTCAGGTCAGGTCGGCGGTTCTGCAAGATCTACGCCTCGTCTTCACTACGACCTTATGGTCCTTCGACCCAGAAGCTCAGCGTTCAACTTCGTGCGCGCATCGGAGGGGTTTTCTTTTCTTTTTTATCCCCGTGCACCCTTCACGACCTCGACGGTGCCGCGCCTCTGCTGCTCTTCGACACGACCTCGCCTCGGCCGCTACGCCTACACGTCGATCGGAGGTTTGAGAGACATGGGTACCCATGGGTCCCCACCGGCCAGGATCCCAGAGGCCCCTGACAAGTGGACCCGACCTTTCAGAAGACTCGCCGACCTTACAAGTGGGCCCAGCGACCTAATCAAGCTCCCGGAAGACCCGCGAAGCCTTGGCGTGCAAGTCAAGACACGGCGACCTGGCGCGCCGCCGCCTGTAGACTACGCGTATCGCGGGATACTCCTTGTAGTCCGGGAGATAAGCCTCCCACAGTTGTAACCGACCCCAACATGGGTCGACCGACCTGCGCACGCAAACCCTAGCCCGTCCCCCCATATAAGGCGGCCTAGGGTTCCATGCACAGGGACAACTCATCTTCATCCTCGCATAATCCACCACAACTGGATGTAGGGTTTTACTCTCCGGAGGCCTGAACCAGTATAAACCCCTGTCTCCTTGTTCCTCGCCGCCATACTCGCCTAGTTCCGTGTGCACTACGTGCATAACCACCTACGCTCTTAGGTCCCGATCCTCCATTAACTTGCAAACCATTAGGGCAGCCCCCTAGCGGATCTGTCCCGATCTCACCCCTGACAGGACCATAGTAGTATAATGAAGTATGAATATAGTGAAATGTGAATACTCAGAAAAAAGGTACAATTTCCTTTTTTTAAAAAAGGGTACAATCACAGGGATGGTGCAATTAATTACCTAATCGTTAACCTACACATCGATCGACGTAGCTCCTAGCTTCAGGAATGGTAAACAAAATCCGTTCGCCGTTGATGTTGTTTTCGGTACCTGCTGGTTTGGAATATTTCAACTGCACATAAGTAGGGGCAGCAATGTACATCAACAAATGAGTACTTGGGGGCGCTGAATAAGACTTCAAATATCGGAGCGTGGCCTTCAGTTTCAAGCATGTACTAGATAGTGTTGGAACTTGGAAGCTACATTTCACGCACCTGATTAACATTGTCTCGTCCGGCCTGTGATCTTGGACGATAATGTACGCCTCAGTGACGTCATCCTTGTGGAGAATGGGCCTATCGTTTTGGTTCTGTTCCATGGCATTGGCATGGATGGCATGTGGAAAAGAATAGAGCAATCAGAGAGCCGGAAACGACGATGTGTTGTTGTATTCTTGTTCTGAGATATTGTATTTATTCCAACTATTGATGTGCCATGAATACGACCGAGTTCGACTTTATTACTCACCATCAATTTTGAGAGTGTAAAGTGTAAACAAGTAAAGCTGGAGCAGCTAATTGTAGCACGCACCAGGTGTGTTATTCTGAAAACAATTATTTTGAAATCATACTATTACTATTTGGATGTTCCTGTACAACCTCCACCGCCCCTGTTAATCTATAAGAGACGCTAGAAAAAAAAATCTCAAAAGTTTTGACAAATAATAGAAACATGCATACACCCATCAATTTATTAGTGGACTCTAATCACCTTTGATAATAATAGTCACTTGATCCATACTGAAAATAGTATAAAGTGACATCCTAGATCTCTATATCTAAATTCTTCATATATATCATGAATTGAAAAAAAATAAAAATTCCTCATATGTATCTAAACCATAAACCATGCCAGTTTCAGTAAACTAATCTTCATCTAAGTTACTCACTTATATCGCAATAAAAATTAATTTAAAACGGCTCCTTAAATTTGCATATGAATTACACACATCTAGCGTTATTAAAAACAACAAGCAACCATAAATTAAATATGCATCTACCATTACATGAAAAATCATAATAAATACCATCTTAAGTATACAATCATAATTTGTGTCACCATGTATAGATGTATGCAGGATGAGATAAGAATAAACATTTTGATGTTAACACACATAGCCCAAACTAAGAATTTAACTAAACATATTTGCAAGTGAAAAACTATGAATATGATGGCAAAGTCTATAGAGCAATCGCTAACTAATGCTATACGTACCATTGTGCTAGAATATTTAACAAATTAGAGACAACATTTTGATTACTATCTGGGATCTTAACCTTTTTTATCAGTTTATTTCTAAATACATGTCTCATAATTACTAGTTCGTACATTCAGGACTTGATGGACTAGTGAAATACTATAACTCAGGCAGCTGCATGTGACTGATTGTTGAATGTTCCTTTTTATACAACATTTTACATAATTAATTAGGGATCTTCAGAGAAAATGGAAAATAAAGTAATTAGGCGATGTAGACATGAAGAGTAGCTGATTCTGCTGCACAAAAGTTTTGCTCACCTCATGGTTCCTATTAACTACCTCTTAGCACTTCCTAGGACTGCAGCCCGAAACCGGAATCCAGAGACGCTGCCCACAGAACGAGATGCCAATCGATCATTATTCTCTGCACCTCAAAGGATGATTTATGAAAATGACAGTCCGATTCACAAAAGGTGGGCACAAAAGTGGGAAGCTTCAGTGCGAGGGGAGACGAAATTCCAAACTTGGCGTTTCTTCTTCCAGAGATATCGGGAATCCTGACGGCGATCACATCATCTCACAGATTTTAGGTTGGCAGTGTCGAAAGCAACCCCTGATGCTCGCCGGGCCATGGGTTCGGGAGAAACAATCCTCTGAATCCATATCCATCCTATGTGTCAATCGGAAAGCTCAGGAACAACATATTGAACTTGGCTTCTGTAAGTTTTGTTTATTTGGCTTTCATTCTGAACAAGGCCTTGTTTAATTGGTTGAAATATTTGCAAATTTAACTGCTGGAATTTCTGTAGCACACTGTAGCACGTTTCGTTTGTTTGTGGTAAATATTATCTTACCATGGCCTAACTAGGCTCAAAAGATTCGTGTCGCAAAGGACATTCAAACTGTGTAATTAGTTATTTTTTTACCTATATTTAATACTCCGAACATATGTCTTTTGACGTATTTAATGTGATGTGATGGAGAGAGTGGAAAAAAGGTTAGAAACTTTAGCCATCTAAACCAGGCCCAAGAACATGCATACTTTTCAGAAAGTAACGCAATTTGAGAAGCGCCTGATGGTGAAAAGGAACTGCCAGCTCCTGAATTCTGAATTCCATGGGGGATGAACCCCACACTTTCGCATGAGTAGGTAGGTAGTTTAATTACTCGCTTAAAATTTGCCCAGTTTTAAAATTTCTGGTCAATTTAAATTACGCAGAAGAGACACCCAACGTCTGTGTCCGTTTGAAGTTTTAGTGCCCAAGTGGACGTAAAGAGATAGATAGGTTTGCTATAAAAACAAGAAAAAAAAAAGAACAGAGGGAAACAGAACTCGCACATGAATAAAATGGATAACCCTCCAGCTCAAGCAGCTTTCATTCAACCACAATTCACCATCACTTCCATCAGACCATAACAGACCATCACAGTAGTAGAAGTAGTAATGGCAGTACACACCATAGTCCATGACTTATGAGACTAGTACACTTTACCCAGACCACACACGCTAAGCAATCCAACTGCCAACTGGTAACGGAACCTCAGAACTCGGAGCAGTTCAGCTCAGCTCATACGCATAGCACTTCTTCACCGATTAACTGGCTTCGTTCGTCACCGATTAGAGCAGTTGCAGATTATTTATGCACTAATTATAATAGTATATGTAATTATGGAGGGGAGGCCGATCCGATCTTGCTGGCTCTGGTGTCGATCGATGGATCAGATGGCGAGGACGAGGCCCGGCAGCGACTTGTGCGCGCTGTCGGCGCGGCGGCTCTGCCACAGGCACTTGGGGCCTGCGGACGAGGAGGCGGCCGAGGAAGAGGAGGAGGAGGAAGACGCGGCGTCCTGCTTGGGAGGAGCGGCTGCAATGGCGGCGGCGTTCTTGGCGGAGGCGGCGCCGGAGAGGAGTGTGACGGTGAGGTCGGTGTTGAAGTACTCCCTGAGCTGGGTGATCACCCCATCGGGTCCGACGGTCCAGGCGTGCACCCAGTAGAGCTGGCGCGCGTCGTCGGCTCCCTCGGCGATGACGGTGGAGCCGAAGGCGTCGACGGAGCGCGGGTTGAAGGCGAATCCTCCGCCGCCGGCGCTGGCTTTCTCGGCGCCGGTGAGGAGGCGCATCATGTGCTGGCGCGCGGGGGGCCCATGGAACCACCACTCGAGGTCCGGCGCCAGCAGCTCCTGCGCCCGGCGCGCGTCGCGGGCGTTGAGCGCCTCGTAGAGGCGCAGCACGAGGAAGCGGTTGCGCTGCTCCTCCGACTCCTCCCCCGCGACGGCGAGGGCGGCCAGCTCCGCCGTCTCCTGCGGCCGCGGCGGCGCCGCTCCCTGACCCTGGTGGTGGGTCGCCAGCTCCAGACGCGAGCCCCGCGCAGGCTCCTCGAGGCCGCCCCTGCCCTGCAACGGAAAAAGCACTACTCGACGGGGGAAGAGAGCGAGCGGAGTGATGGTGGAAACGGAACGAGGACACGACTACACGAGGCCTTGGAGGAGGTTGGGGAGGCGCGAGGGGGTGGTTTATATAGAGCGCGCCGCGGGGTAAAGAGTTGGAGGAGTAGATTAGCGATTTTAGGTCCTCGCGGTTTGCGCGAGATACAAAGACCTTTGGGTATCTCTGTCCCTGTCATCTTTGACCGTAGCTGTCACGGCCGGACCCAGATTTCGGAGGGGGCTAGCAGCGAAAAATGCGTGATCGATACCAGGACGTCGGGACTAGAGCCCGAGGAGGACGTGTCATGTTGGAGCAATGCATGCTCCTGGCTTTTGGGCTCCAGTGATCCTTGTTTACTCGCATCTGACTCTCGGAGGAGGATCAGATCGACTGAGACAGCTGGTTTCCAAGTGAAAACGTGCAGAGGCTCCTCCGCTGCAGAGCCAGCAATTCCCGCGCGGGGAAAGCAGAGGATACGAGAACTGAAGGGCACTACGAACGAAACGGGCCACGTTTCTTGTCGTCACCACCAGATCACCGCGGCAGCGGCTCGTCGCTCGTGACTTCGTGAGCGCAGCCGAGAGCGAGCCAAAGGGCACCCCCACGCCGCGCGACGTCCTCCTGGGGGCGTGCCCTTCGGGGAAGGCGCATCTCGGCCTCGCGGCCCCCGCCCGCGGGCTCCCTGCCCCGTGTGCCCGACTGTGCCCGGTGGCTGCGGGTGAGCGCCCTGGCCCCCCCTGGGCGTCAGCTCCTCGGCGGTCGTCGTCCAGGTCACCAGCAGGCGCTAGGCGTGCGCCCCCCGTGCCCCCGTGCCCGTGCCCCCGCGCGCGGTGCCAGTGCCACGCCACGGCGACTCGCAACTTGTTGCTCTCGCTTTCCTCGCAGGAGATCGCATGCAGAGGAAAAAAAGCCTGCGGCGCGCGACGTGGGCTTTGTCACGGCTTTGTCTGCGTCTGGGGGCGTGGCGATCGGGGGAGGCGCGCCTCCGTGCCGTGCGTGTGTGTGTGCCCCCCAGATCATGACCCGGCGACCGAGAGCGCGCACTCGCCACCACACCACCGCCGGCGCACACATGCCATGCCGTGCCGTGCCATGACACAAAAAAGAATCATATCTGCTTGCATTATTCGCGACATCGTTTACGATACATCGGTTGGTTGGTGCGTAAGCACGCGCTCCTGCGATGCCAAAATTTTATTTTCTTTGGTCCCTCTACTAGTGACAGACACTGCCAGTGCCACCGGTGTATACCACACGAATTTGACTCCAGTGACAGCAAAGGTCAATGCCACGCAAGCACGTACTACCAACGACGTGAGTCTTCTTAAGTTACACTAGAAGTAGTAGATTTTTAGAGCACCCAGGACTCGTAAAAATGACAGATATTTAAATATTTATCAAGGTGGCCAGGTGGGATTGCTAGTCTGTGGAAAAATTCTGTCAACTTGCAGGTGCCGTGATCAGTTCACCTTGAGCACCGGTATAGCAGCCGTCGCTTTTCGTCATTTTTACTAGGCCTGCGCCACCCAGTAGGGAGGCTCCATGCCCTCCCTCTTCAAATCTAGATCCACCTAAAACGCGGAGGCTATGGGTCGAAAATTATATTCTTTCGTTTCGTTTCAAATTATAGTTTGTTTGATTATTTTAATTTCAAGTTTGATCACTCGTTTTAATTAAAAAATATGCAAGGTACCATTTTTTTTGTCATTATTGATATAAATTCTTCAAGAATGATTTAAAATTGACTATGTTTGCACAACTTTTTTTTAAATAAAATTTTGAGGTTAAAAAAGTTATACGATTTATAATTTGAAACGGAGAGAGTATATCCATTAGAAATGGGAATGATGGTATATGAGGAGGGTACATTGATCGATTAGTTATGCATATGTGGTGCAAAGTTAATCATCCATATTAATATAGGTGAGACTCTCGGAAAGTAAAAAGGTATATAGTAATTATTCGGATTTTAAGTGTGAATAAAAGTGGATTTGCTCGTACCTTGGCAAGTGGGCAGGCTAATTTTTACCGTGTGGATCTGTCGCCTTTACGTTGATCTTCCGCTGTCGACGTCGGACGTCCGCCGTGGACTCTATTAACCGCGCAAATCAGTGTCGTAGTTACGTTGAACGTATCAATCACAGATCGAACTACTCCTTGCCTGATCGACGAGCACTACGTACATCAGTCGTCAGGTCACAAATATCCATCTGCCGAAACAAAAATAGATCAATGATTCTGTCCTGCGCCTAGCTACGAGTAATCCACTCCTCACCCATATACGTCGCGAGTGCAGACAAAACATCCATGTCTCGCAGCTAGCGCCTGTGTTGCTTGTAGTACGCAAACAACAACACCAATCTACAACTCCGACTAGTAGCTAGTAAAACTCAAAAACTGTAAACAAAAGTGGAGGCGCACAAGAGTTCCCCCTTCACCACCCGTCCCCCGCGTCGCTCCTCTCGGGGCGACACAGGCGGAGCCGAGGAAACCCGCGCCGCTGCCCCCTCCGCGCGCCGCCGCCCGAGCGGCCGCCGGAGGTCCGTGCGGCAGCAAGGAAGGCGGCGGCGGGCCCCACCTCCCTCCATCTCTCCTCCCTCCCCCCTCACGTCTCTCTCGGCGCGCCCTCCGCTTCCATGGCGACGATGGCCGCCCCCGACCAGCCTCGTTCGGATCCGCCCTTGGGGTGGCCGAATCCACGACTTGGGGGTTCGGATCTGCCCACTGGGGCCTCGGTGTGCCGGCGGCCGCCGTTTGGCGGCGACGGCGGGAGGGGCCCGGCTCGTGGCCTGGCGGACTGCGTGGCGGGGGCGTGGCGGCGGCTCTCGCGACCGCTGGCCGGTGCACCCGTCCTCGCGTGCGGTCTGCCCCCACGCCGGTTCGTCCGGCGGCGGCGGTGGGGCCCGGTCCGCCCTCGGTCGCCAGTCCTGCTCCCCCGGGGGGCGCGACGTGACGGGGTGGGCGGACGGTCCGGCCGGCTGCGCCCGTTCCCGCCCACGGGGTGGCCGGGTCTGCGCCTTCGTGGCCGGACCTGCCCCTTGTGGTCTCTGCGTGTGGGTCCTCTGGCGGCTGCTTCTCCGGCGAAGGTTGGTCCGGGTGTTGAGCAGTGGCGTGTCGGCGGTGCCTTGGTGGCACGGCCGGCCTTGGTCCTTGTGCGATTTTGCGCCTGCGGCATCGTGGTGGTGCTCTTGGCGGCGGTCGTGCGGTGGCTCCTCGGCAGCGCCACGGTGGCCAGGTTTGATGGAGCCGGCCTTTTTCACTACTCGGCGGTGACGATGCGGGTGAAAACCCTTTCCTCCTGACTCGGTCAGGGGACGGTGTCGTTGGCGCGGCGGCGTCATTCCCTTCTTGGAGGCGACATCGGGCATCTCGGTTGCCTACCCTGGCTCTGCCTAGGGCCGACGGCGTCGTCGTCGACATGGTACTTCGCGGTGGACGCTCTGTGAGGACGCTCTTCTCTTCGTTTTCTTTCTGTTGTGGAAAAAAAAGATAGAGAAAAAAGGTATAGTTTTAGTAGGTAGTAGTTTCTCCTTTGAACGGGGGAGAAGAGAGGCTATGGTTCCTGGTTGTGTGTGTGGTGGCTCGCGTCGACAGCAAAACAGAGTTGTGGAAACCCGGATCGATGTCCCAATCCGACCGGACCAATCCTTATGAAGTTGTTTGAGTTGATCGTGTCGATGTCCCAATCCGACCGATAAGAGTTGAGCGGTGCGTGTTGAGGTCCCAATCCAACCCACCGGAGGGCTTAGTTGTATGGTCTGCGGACCGGAGTCGTTCGGGGTTCTGCTCCCCTAGTTGTGCGGTCGATCGACCAGAGTTGTATGGTTTTCGGGCCCGATTTTCCTTATAAACTGGGTCAACTCTCTTCTTCTAATAAAAATTCTTGGAAGTTTTGGCTTCCACCGTCCGTTCAAAAAAAAATGGAGGCGCACACACACATATGCAACGCGTCGGCCTAGCTAGTTAAGCACGTACGGAATAGTATTATTATCTTTTTGCCAACGCATCAGCTAGCTGATGAGCAGCAGCTCATGTCCCCCTCGTCAAAAGCCAGGTTACCCATTTGCTGCTGGCCAGCAGTAGCGAGCTGAGGTCGGAAGGCTGTGGAAAGCCAGAAAGTAATTAGGTTTCGCGATGCTGTCAGCTCACTGAGATCTTTGATTAGATTTATCCGTTGATTTGCACCCCCGTCGCTCTCACCAGTTAGGCCGAGGTGAAGCTTCGAGATGAGTCGCAAGCGCCCCGCCCCACATAGGGGCCTCCATTAGCCAGGGTCACTGAGCTGAGCTGAGGCGTGGTGGCCTCTGCGGCTCTGCCCGTTGCTAGACGTCGCTGCGCGGCCACTCCCGTTTAATTTCCCCGGAATTGGCAGCCCAGTCACCGAGCATGTCACCTTGGCGGTGGCCGGCCGGCCGGTGGGGAGAGAGGCGATCCATCGAAAAAGGGTGTCCAGGTCTTGATCTGCGACGCCACCGCAACCCCAGCCACCAACTACCACCACCACCACCAGTCCACCACATCCATCTCGATCGTTTGCTGGCTGCACGCGATCTTCTGACCATTCGTCTTGTGATAGCTTCACCAGCCAACAACGAAAGGGTAAGGTCGATCTACGCATTGCACGCGCTCCAAAGGCGATCCTGACGTCATTTAGAAGAGTTAATTCTTCACCGCACCGGTGGAGTGGACATTGTATCTGCCGATCGAATTGACAGATTGCCGGCAGTTGCGTCCGGGCGTGGCGATGGGTCTTTCTGCTCTGGAGGTCGGTGACGACGGTCTTCATTTAGCGGGACATCAGATTTAGACACCGTCCATTTGACTTGTGTACTGGCAGTTCGAGACTTTTTAGGTGCCTTGTATTTTCTTCTTCTCAGCAGACTTGTTGAATGACACTGCGTCCACAAATATATGCGTTTCTGGTTTGTGGCTGCAGTATTGCTTGCTGAAAGGAAAAGGTAGCAAAGGTGGGTGGGTTTTGACATTGAAAGGTTTGGGCCAGCCATGTTCGACGCAAAGATTGCCCAGGCCCCCTACCTTGCCGTTTTCGGCTAGGCCTTAACAGAGATACCAGCCCAGGCCCAGCGTACTCAGGCCGTCCGTTACTGTTAGACCGGAAGGAACAAAGCGCCCACAAAAAAGGCCTCGATGTCCCAAGTTTTTACTCTGTCGGCCGCACTTGCCTTGCTTACGGCCCATAACCCATTCTTCATTGTGTGGCCTGATCGCACATTTTCGCGAAAATTACTCTCAATCTTTTCAATCAAATCCGAGTATTATCATACAGTCGTACAAACAGAGCAGCTCGACTAAATTACTCTACACTAGCACACAACAAGTGTATATATTTCCTGAACACGAGGTAAGTTGGGGTAGTAGATTCGGTACGTCTACAGTCCTACTCCTCTGCTCGGTTCATTTCTATCAGGGGAGGCACCGGCGGCCTCATGGGGTGGTACGTGGCCGACCTCTCCATGGCGGCCATCTCCACCGCGAGCGGGCTCGTCACCCCTCCGCCACCGTCCACCGCGTCGTCGAGCTTGGGCGGGCACGACATGCTCCGGATGTGCGTCGCGGTGGACGCCTCCCGCGGCAGCGGCACGAGCACGGGGCGCCCTTCCCCGTTGCGCGCGCCCATGACGGCCACGAACCGGTCGTCCTCCACGTCGTAGAAGTTGGCCGTCCTCACCTCCTGCGCCAGCGCGCAGCTCCAGCAGAAGAGCCACTTGGCGCAGTCGCTCACGGCCGCGCCCGCGCTGCCGCACCAGGAGAAGAAGAAGAAGCCTCCGCCCGGGAGCTTGTAGCGCTTCCGCATCTGCGACCGCCAGAAGCCGCCGTAGAGGAAGCCGCAGAGGCTCAGGAGCACGCCCACGGACACCACCGTGTCGCGGATGTCCTCGTCGTGGATGTTGAGCGCCGTCACGCTGAAGATGAGGAACGGGGCCACGAAGAGGAGGATGAAGGTGAAGGCGTGCACGTACATGTTGCCGAACCCGAGGCGCTCCATGTTCCACCCGAACACGCAGAACGTGCACGTCGCCGACATCGCGCACACCGTCCCGTCGTCGCAGCAGTCGAACAGCCCGCCGCTCCACTCCGGGCTGCTCACCACCACGCGCCGGTTGTACACCTTGATCTCCACGTCCTGCCCGCCAACGCCGTCGCTCTCGGCACGGCCGCCCTGCCGCTCCCGCGCCGCTTCGAACGACGACGACTCCGTGTCGGGCTCGTCGGCCTTCTTCCGTCCCAGCGGGCTGTACGCCGTGTAGAGTCCGGCGATGACCGGGCACCCCGTGCCGAGGCCGTAGCCGATGTTGAGCGCCCAGTCCGGGCGGTCCTTGCGCGCGTAGCTCCAGAACAGGGCGCAGCAGTAGTACTGCGCGAAGCAGGTGACGTGCAGCAGGAGCACCACGACGAGCATGTGCGCGCGGTCGTGGGGGCGCGCGGCGCCGTCCTTGCAGTACACCTTCCGGGCCTCCTCGCGGTCGCCGCCGGGGCCGGGGCGCCACCGGAGGAGCAGCACCAGGTGGTGGAAGATCTTGGGGTGCTGGTACAGGCACATGATGGTGAAGAGCGCGTTCAGGATCTGGTTGATCACCTCCGTCCACTTCTTCCGCCGCTCGTCGTCGGGGATGGCCTCGTCGAGCATGCCGGTCATGAGCAGGAACAGCAGCAGCAGACCGGCGGCGACGAACGCCAGCCAGATGATCATCGCGAAGTTCTCGGGCTTCTTGCACCAGCTCACCGCGTAGCTCCACAGCTTGCCCCACTTGATCTTGCGCACGAACGGCACGCGGAACCGCCTCCGCCGGCGGCCGCCGCCGCTGTCACTGTCCTCGGAGTCTGCTCCCCCCGAAGACGACTGGTGGCCCCTGCGGCGGAGGCGGCCGACGAAGGTGGAGCGGAGGAACCAGTCCTTGGACGGGTGGGCGCGGAGGAAGTCGAGGAACCGCCGCTTGCGCCGGCTCTTGCTGAGCGCGCCCCGCTCCACGGACGGGATGTAGATGTCGATGGGGATGAAGTCCCCCAGCCGCATTGTCCCCGACGGAGTGCCAGGCTCACCGGTGACCTCGGTGATCTCGTGCCCGTCGTCGGAGATGCAATTCGCGTCCGGAGGCATCTCCGACGAGCTCCCCTGCCAGACCGTTGCTGCACCTGAACGAGACTTCAGAACCCGATGTCGTATTGAGCTATCTGCAACTGCAACTGCCACGGCAAAGAGTCATCCACATAATCACAGATACAACTGGGCTAAGTACCGGAATTTTGTCAGCGCAGAGCACAACCAAAATGACCAAGTCACTGACTTCCGCCGTGACTGACGGACCGTTTCTCTGATTTTTTTTCCCTTTCAAAGAAAAGATTAAAAGAAGCTCATGACTGTAGCAACGATGTTTCAGAAGTTGGGCCACAGGGTCAAACATGGTTGGCCTACTGTCTGCCACTGGTCCCGGACGTGTAAAAATCGTTTATGGCTGCAAGGACCGTAACTAGACATCATCACCTACGTGTCATGATCTTGAAAGGAATGTACTGCAATTCCATTTACACTAGCGTGGTACAGAGTTTGATATAGTTCGGTAAAACGGAATTGCAATCTTCAATGCTGCATTGGACCACGGTGAACCGTGGCACACACAACATGGCGACAACTGACAACAGCAATGGCTGAAGCTCTGAACTCTGTCTGAAGGTACAAGTGGAGAACCTAGCTGATGCCTCAACCTCAAGAAGCATGACACTTGTATCCCTGGCCCTTCCCTAGGTGCAATGGCCACAAGACGCATCACTTGCCAAAGCTAACTTTTTTTATATAAATTTTATATAAAATTTATGTCTCGCCCTTTTCACTTCAACTGAAGCATGACGTGAAAGCAACATTGGTCTGCTCCAAAGAAGGCATAGAATAAGCAAACGAGCGATAAAAAAGTGAAACGATTCGGTGTCATCCATGTTACGTAGCTAATGTCACCATATGCACGGATCTCTCTGCCGGTGCGGGGCGGCCGAATGAATCTACTGGTGTTTGGCCAGGATTGCAGTGGGGGGCATCGCTGTCGGTATTGATACGGTGGTGAGCTAAAAATTCTGTGGGAACAAGGGGAGAAAGAACGCGGGTGGTAAAGAACGTGGAAAGAAGGGGAGAAAGCAGAGTATAACAGCGAAGGCACGTCGTTGCTCCGCCGATGGCTGAAAAATCTAACGCTACTCGTAACTATGGAGCATGAATTTGTTCTGAATGATCGAATCGACTTGACATGATTAACTCATAACTATCTGTGGATTTGCTTGGTCCACAGCTCAAATCATGATACAAACAAACGGTTGCGAATTCAGGAAACGCTGCCTCACCAGCAAAGCAGAGATTCAGAGTTGGAAATTGGAATCGGAACGGATGAAGACGAAGCGGGCAGAGCAGAGTCAGCACTCACCTGAGCTCAACGCCTCCTCCCTATCCGAGCATCGGAAGCACCATGTCCCGAAGTCGCACGCGAGCAGGAACTTCCCCTTGTATCGCAGTTCTTGAGCCGTCGTCTTGGCAAAAACCGCCGCCCTCCGCGGCCTCCGAACCGCGGGTTATACGTGTAGCAGCCTAGCAGCTTTCACGCGACGGTGGGATCGGGTCCCGGAGCGAGATCGACGCGACTGCTCCCCGTGCCTCCGGCGGTCGCGGGATGATCGAGCTCCGGTTCTTGGTCGCAACTCGCAAGGGAAGTCTTTCTTCCTGTTCAGAGGGGGGGAGCCGTCGTCTGTCGAGGAGGAAGGAGGACTGGAGGAGGACCGAAGCAGAGAGCTCTGCGCCTCTGCGTGTCCGGGGGAGGGGAGTCAGCATTGGCGGGTGGAGGCAGGGTGGAAAAGAACAGGAGAGACTCGCGGCGAGTTAGCGGGGGAAGGCGACTGGGTTTTCGCTCGCGGTTTATTTGATCCTAGTACATTCCTACGGTACAGTGCAGAGCAGCTTGAGTTGTCAGACACGGTTGGATTTGGTAACGCCAAATAGTATCATTTTTTTTAAAAAATATTTGACTTGGAGGAAATCTGCATATTATGGATGCCTGTCAGTAGACGTGGTAATGGATTTTGGAAAATCCAAATCCAATTGGATTTTTTCCTTTTGGACTTCGTTAGACTGGATTACTTTGGATGTGGATGTCCACATGCTAAATTAAATTGGATGTCCAATCAGTATTGGATGTCCAATCAGTATTGGATGTCCAAGTAGGAGCTTTTAATTCTAATATCCGGCTCTGGACGTGGGTCCCGCATATTGATTTGGCTTCACCGATTTGCACTGAGTAGCGGACTGTTATATTAAGGCATCTCACCAAATTTCGATCAAATCCGCTAAAATTTTATAGTGTGAACGCGAGCTTTTAATTCTAGGGTCCGGCTCTGGACGTGGGTCCCACATATAGATTTGGCTTCACCGATTTGCACTGAGTAGCGGACTGTTATATTAAGGCATCTCACCAAATTTCGGTCAAATCCGCTAAAATTTTATAGTGTGAACGCGAGCTTTTAATTCTAGGGTCCGGCTCTGGACGTGGGTCCCACATATAGATTTGGCTTCACCGATTTGCACTGAGTAGCGGACTGTCATGTTAAGTCATCTCACCAAATTTCGGTCAAATCCGCTAAAATTTTATAGTGTGAACGCGAACTTTTAATTCTAGGGTCCGGCTCTGGACATGTGTCCCACATATAGATTTATCTGAGTAGTCAACCTGGTGGTGGTTGGATTATATTGTTGGATATTGGATTTTGAGTGAGTGAATTGGATTGGATTGGATTGGATGTGAGCTTTATAATTTAGGATCTTACTGGATTTTTCTTCTTTGGATTATGGATGTTGATCCATTCCCACGTATACCTGTCAGCAGCACAAACTAATGCTATGGATGCTTCCAGTGGGAGTGGGAGCCTAAAACTATCCGCAGTAATAATGTGCATATGCATCTTTAAAAAAACCCCTCCTCTGCGAAAAAGTATGTCACGCAAAACAGTGTCGCTCGCAGTGGTGGAACCCGTCGCGCATCCCCTCCAGCGGGGGTTGGCTCCCGCGACAAGGGTGAGGGAGAGGGCGGCGGAGTGCGGGCGTGCAGTGGAGCTAGAGTAGCTCGCCGTCGCCGCCAATCCGGCTCCGTCTCGCGCCGTCTGGGTCCCGCCGCGCCGCCTCGCTGGGGAGGGAGAGGGTCGACGAGGAGGCCGCGCCGCGCCGCCTCGCCTCGTGTTTCTCTTCTTGCTTGCTTGCATCCTCCCTGTGTTGTGGGGTGGCGACGCGCCGCTCGCTCGCATCTACCGGAGCAGATCCGCCGCCCGGCCGAGAAGCGCCGCCGCAGTAGGCCCGTGCCTGCCTCCACACCTCCCCGCCTTTGGCTCCGCAACCGTTCGCACCTCCCGCCTCCGGATCTGCGCCGACGGGGGTGGAGGAGATGGCGGAGGGTGGAGCAGGTGGCGGGGATCAATCAACTGCTTGAGGTGGCCGACATGGAGCTCACGCCTCTCAGGCGGAGCCTCACTGGCCACTGCGGGCCCTTCCTCACCTCGTCGGTAGGGAGAGGCCGCCGCGGACACCCAGCTTCCACCGCCGCGGCTCAGGATGGAGGAGGCCGGCCGAGAAAGAAGGAGGCGGGGGTGATGCGAGGCAGCGCAGGTGTTGGAGGCGGCTGCGGAAGGAGGAAGGAGGCGACGGGGTGGTGGAGAAGGTAGGCGTGGAGGCAGGAGCGAGGAGGTGCTGAGAGGAGAGAGACGATGCGCACAGGAGGCAGAAATCCCAAGAATGCGGTCTTCACGGCTGAGATCCGCATTTTGCATATGCGGTTGAGGCAACTGCTGGACACCGAAACAGTGACATTTCTTACTCATTTTGAAGATGCATATTGGGATAAGGCCAGTCTCAATGTAAGTTTCACGAACACAGTTACCAACACAGACACATCAGCTTTTCAATTGGACGAAACTATGACTCTCAGTGCACAGTTTCAATGCACAATTTCATAGACATGTGCAACATTTAAGTTGAGAATTGTGTTGTGATTAGTTATGCCATTGCAACTATGTAGCATTTTTGGAGCCGTTCATAATCAGAGCAATATGATCAGGTACCAATCAAAACAGAGTACTACTAACATTTTCTAACTACTGAACTTAATTGTAAAGCAAAGGAACCTGTTAAAATAAAGCACCCTACAAACTGTTGAACAATTTCAGAATGTGCTATGTATACCTCATGCTTCCTCATCGGAAATTTATGAATACAACATTAGAACTGTCTAGTATGTCATCATATATTCATATGAACTATCGAAATAACTTGCAAGCAGAAATGAGACCAACACATATGCTCGAGTATTTTTTTTAACAAAACCGAACACTATGTAGAAACAAATATTCCTATTTTTCAGTCAGCACTCAATCAAGAAGTACAACACTTGGGCGGCTGGAATTAAATCAATCAGATAAGAACAAGAACGAGCTGCCCCTTCCACGGAGCCAAAGGGTCAAAAGATCCAGATTCCGGCCGCCATGGTGCATATGGCGTTGGCCATGGGGATGGTGCAGCGCCTGGTGGTGGAGGCGCAACAGCTGATGGCGGCGGTGGGGACGGCACATCAGCTGGTGGTGGCGGTGTAACATCCCTGATGTTTGTTTGTGTTAATGACATTACTTAGCTATGTTAATCAAGGTTAATTAGCTCCTAAGCATGTTTGACATGATTTGGCACACATTTGCACAAAAGCCCTTGGTCAAAGTCAAATGCTTGGTCAAACCCCTATAGATCCAAAAAGGCTGATTTGGTTTTCTTGCGCGTTCTTCAAATTTTGCTATAGAAGTTAAAAATCGGCCAATATAAAAGTTGTTCCTTATTTCTGGGAACACATTTTTCATAATTGGCGGACATTCCAATTTTGAGTGCAAAGCCGCTTAAATTTGAGTTGAAGCTGCTGCGCACAGTATTTTCAGGGCCGAGTTTTTCCTGAAGTTCAATACGTTTTTCACACAAATCTGTTGAGCAAAACATAGGACACCCTTTGTGAATGTTGTAGGTCTATAGCTCCTCTACAACTTTTAGTTTTGGAGATTTTTCATTTAGTTGGCATTTTACGGAGTTTCAGAGTTTTGAAAACTGAATCACAAAATAAAAAGGGCCGCCGACGTCGCTGTGACCGCGCTCCAGCGCGTCGTGCGCGCGCTCCGGCCTGCGCCGGCAGAACTGGCCATGTGGCGCCCGAGCAAATCCCCAGCGTACGGACCCCTGGAAGTCGTCACGGTGGACCAAGCACACGCCTTGGACCCTCCGCCCGCGCCTGTTCACGAACGCCACGTCCAACTCGAGCGTCGCGCCGGAACAGGGACACGCGCCACGCCCCGCGCGGCGTCTCGCGCATGCAGGTAAGCCAGTTGGCATTACCGCGTGTTAAGGCGCCTGCCCCGCCTCGCTCGCATTAGTTGGGTGACGCCGCGGCCGCCAGTTGCTCCTCCCGCGCCGAGCCGTGCTCCGGCCGAGCGAAGACCGAGCCACTGCCGCCTGCCATAGGTGCCACCGCCACGAGCTCCTGTTCCGCTCGCACATGCCGCTCCATCCTGCTCCTCTCCCTTCCTTCGACCTCCAGTAGCACTCCCTGGGCCATACCGCCCTTCAATTTTGGCCGCCGTCGCCGGGAGTCGCACTCCGGCGGGCACCGTCCCTGTGCGCCGCCGCAAGAGGTCGCCGGCGTCGACTTCGGCCGGGCAAACACTGCCACCAGCTGCGGGTAGGTCTACTCGGGCTCGCCGGCCACTCACCCGCGCCCCTCCGCCCCTGCTTCGGCCGCCGGAGATGGCCCCTGCGCCGGAGAGGGTGTTTTCATGAGGATTGCAGTTTATTTGGGGTCTAAACCGTGAAGTAAGGACGTAGTTGTAAGTTAAGAAAAGTACCCGAGGGTCCCGGTGCAAATGTGTGTTAGGGTTCTAGCTGTAACTTCAAAAATTCGTGAAAATTGTAGAAAAATCGTAAAAATTCAAATCCAATTGTTTTGGATTCCATGTGATTATATCTACAACTTTTACAAAAGTTGTATAGTATTTTTCTGTTTAGTTTTTAAATGTAAATTCAAACTCAGTTTGAGGCATATTTGTTGTAGTTCAAAATGTACACATGCAAATGAAATTAAATTTGGATATGTTGTCGTGTGCTTCATGTTTAGATCTGTGACCAAATTTCAGACATGTTTGTTGTGTAGAACTCTAGTTATGATTTTTGGAAGATGTATGCTAGTTTAAGCTTGATGCTTTTTATAGTTCCCTCAATATATAAATTCCTTAAGCACCAATGCACCCTAGGCCTTTGTTATGATGTTAAGCATCTTTAGAAAAATAATGATGATTTTAGGAGTCTGTTTGATTAGTGTTTGGTATTTATGCTTATGATGAATGTCAAATTCATAACTTGAATTATATGATGAATCCACTTGAATATGTTGGGTTGGAACTTAGTTTTAGCATATTGGATCTGTAGGAAAAATTTGGGATAAAAATGACTAGTGAATCTTTTTGTATGAATTAATGAAGTTTACCTAGGCTGAGTCTTGTCTTTTTCATTTAAAATAATATATAATTGATCTTGAGCTGAAAATTTATATTTAAGTTTGTTTTGGTCATATGCTGCTGTGGTAAAATGTTCATGACAGTGGGAGTCATATTTTAATTATTATAATTTATGGATGAATGGCTAGTTATAATGGATTAAATAAATTTATTCTATCTTTTAATTTGATTTAGTTTATTCTATCTTTTAATTTGATTTAGAGGTGTTTAAGTTCAGTTGCTGTTTAAAATGAATTTAAGCACAACCCCAATGCGGATGGTGAAGTTTGTTAGTTTAACTTTCTTAGATATGCACACAATCATCATCAAAGGCATAGTTAGTCCATCATCATCCACCCCTTGTTTTTAATGAAGTTTAATAATTTAATTTGTTTAGATGTGCACGCAATCACCATCAAAATAGATGTTAGTTCACTCTCACCACACACCATGTTTTTGTGAGTTCTCTTGTTTGTTTTGATGAATATGGCCCACAAGAGTTGGGTTAATGATAAAATATCTCACCTTCACCCTGTAACTAATGCATATGCATAACGTGTAGATCTTCCCGACGGGACGTACACACTTGTTGAGGAGGAGGGATCCGCTAGTGGGGAATTGAATCAAGCTAGCGGGCAGCAAGACCTGGACCAAAGTCCAGAAGAGCCCAAGGCTTGTGTTGAGTCTGAGGAAGGCAAGCACCGGAGTCATCTAACCTTTTTCTAAAACTCACACCTTTACCTTTTCAGTATTTATGCTTTACCTTGTGTATTTAAGTTTCAGGAGTTACTTTGAAACCTAGATGCATGATCCTTAGGACTCCTATGCTCTTTACTAGTATGTTAGGAACGCTAGTGCCATGCTCTAAGGATACGATAGAAGTCGAGTAATGACTCATTGCTCGCGAGATAACTTATGTTGGAATCATAAGTTGGTTAAATTGTCTCGCTCGTGTGGTAAGAGCAATGGGTTCGGTCTCGACTGAGTAGCATGGTGCTGGTCTAAGCTATTGAACGTACCAAGTGCTTGTTGGGTATGGGACCGGTAAGCTTAGTACCTAATGAACCAGTGCGGGGACTTTATCGCTACTAATCTTGAGATGCGTCTCCCGGTTTGATTCCGGTAGTGCAAGTGCGAGTCTGGGCGTGCCGTGTGAGGGCGTCCCAGTAACCTTGTACTTAGGACTATGGCATCTGTCCCTAATCTGGGGAGTGACAGGAACCACCTGGTCGGGGTAGACCCCACATTTGTTTTTCTTTGGATTCTTTTGGGGTCTACCTTTCTTCCGTGTATCTTGGGTTTACCTTGCAAGGATATAAATCGATCGATCGTCGGTCACTCGCTGTTATCTGAGTCGATTTGACCACTGACTACCCTATGTTTATTTATGGAACATTTTGGATTAATATTGTTGGATGATTAATCTTGTTTGTACAACTATGCTTGTTTAGATATGTGCTTATCTAGAATGGTTAACATACTAGAACTTGAGCTAAAATTTGAAAATAAGGATCAACTCTTAGTTGCTTTTGGCAAAACAAACCCACCAGCCAAAAAGCCTTGCATGTCTAGCTGTGTCTTTTATTTTGACAGGTCAGTCTTGCTGAGTATTAGTATACTCAGCCTTGCTTAATTTGTTGTTTTCAGGTAATCCTATCTGGCCTGGTGTTATTCCAGAGGGATGGGAGATTGAATGGGAGAACGATGATGAGGAGTGATACATTGTGGATGGCCTCCCATGTGTATCCCGTGTTTAGTTTATATTCCGCTGTTTAAACTCTGAACCATGTTTACTTTTATGTACTCAAAACCTGGTTTGTAAAATTAAGTACTTATGGACTTGTATGTAATGTAATCTTGTACTCTGGTCCCGCCTTCGTGTGGGCTTTGCGCATATCTCTATCCTGTGTAAGTGATTTACCGGGCATGACCCGGCAGAGGCGACAAAATAGTTCTTGGTTATCGCTTATGAGCCACGTGGACCGGCTTAGGTGATAATCCGGATTTATTTTGGGCGGTTCTGTCACAGCTGGTACCAGAGCGAGTTTATGGACTAGAGTAATTAAAATACCTTAACAAACTTGTTTTTGGAATAAAATTTGTCAAGATTAATAATCTTGTTAAGTGAGTAGGACGTTAAGGTTTAATCTAGTCCGAGAGGCCCTAGAGGAAATTTTTGGGTTCTTTCTGGTGGATAGTACTCTATGGTGTATCTAAACTGACTTCCAGCACATTTTATTCCTGTCAAAACTTACTTTCATGCACAACCTTACTAGACAGCACATTTTGCCACACGTGCTCATACCACGGGAAAGTCCGTGAGGGATGGATGGGACCTAGTCCAATGGGAACCCACCTTGCGTCTGTGTCTAGCCATGTTTTGCCATACATGCGCGATCCCGCAATAGGCGGAAAGGATAACTCCATTCAAACGGAGGTGTCCGAGGTTGGACGCTGTCCATGCAGCAGCTTTAGGCATGGATACCATTTCTATAGTAAACGGTAATGAATGTGGACGCTTTTGTGAGTGCTAGCACAAAAGGTCATGAATATCTGTGATTTTCTATAGGTACACTAAATACGGTTGTTAGGTACGGTAATGTAAGAAACGAATAGCTTCCGACTAGCTATTGTAGGGAGAGACATATGTATATGCCTTGCCACCGGTACTAACTTCGTTTTTAAGCTTAAAAGCTTTGTGAGGAAGTTTAGGACGCTTTTTGCATCATGTAAAAGCTATCAAACCAAAACTGAACTTAAATCATGTGTTCCTTGGTCTCTATTTAATTTGTGTTTCTTAAGGACCAATCATGCTAGTTTGATGCTTTGATGAGGTGTTAAGCAAAGATTGTAACTAGATGCTGTCCAAATTTTTTTAAGAATTATCTAGAAAATTTCTGGCTAGATGCTCTTTAGGGAAATTGTTCATCACCTAGTTAAGATTGCTCTCTGAATTTCTCATGATTTTAGGATGCTTAAAACTGAAGTTAGGACCAAATTTGCTAGGCAAGGTCATGCTGAAATGTTGTCAAATTCCTGAGTTACCTATAGTTCCTAAATGGTTTTGACCAGAGAATCTATAGCAAAAATGTTCATTATCTAGCTTAGATCATGCTGTAAAAATTTCATGGTAAATGGGTACTCAGTTTTTGAGTTATGGTCTTTTTAGTGAAGCTCTACCCTGCTGAAATTTCTGGGCAACAGCACTCTAGAAATGGATCTTTTGCACCCTTTTACAATCTGATTTAATTGAATCATTGAATACCAAAAATGTGAGTTAGAATGTTTCTGAATTGCTCACAAAAATTTGGAATTTTTGGGGTACTGGTTTAACAGTTATGGATTTTTGTTCTAACTGCCAGTTTTTGCCATATGCATGTTAAACTCATCTTTGTGGGTCTAACATGCGCTTGTAAATTACTTTTACAGATGGCTGCCCCTGGTTTCGTTGCGGTGGGTGCTGATGGCACATTTGCCACCACTGGCTTGCAGTGGGAGGGCTTCACACACATTGCGTGGAGAGCCTTGTGTGCCGTCGGCTACACCACCCCTCCTTGCTACGAGGGGGTGGAGTACGAGGAGATGGGCGTGCCTAGCTGCCGAGTACGAGTGACCGTGCTCCCCCACCCCGGCCACCCCGAGTGGGCGGACTTGAGCATGGAGCTCCTGTGCTACCGTGCTTTCGAGGCAGTGGAGTCGGCAGCCTTGATGGTGCTCCACACCCTCTCCACCCACCGACCGCAGGAGATGCTTCAGACACCGTTGGGGTTGGTTCCCGCTTTGGACCCCAATGATCCTATGTGGCTAGGCCGGATGGTCAACATAGCCATACTTCTCGAGATTGTGCCGCCCTACGACACAGTACAGACTTTGGGCATGTGCTTGAGGGCCTTGTACGCTCTCCAGGACCTTCGCCGAGTTATTGCGGATGACTTGGCTGGTCGTCTCACTGGAGCTACGTGGCACTCACACTGGGTTGTCAGTCTCTTCACAGAGCAGCACGGTGGGTACACTCAGGCTGTGCAGGCTATTGCTGACCTCCAGGGTCAGCTACAGCAGCTCCAGGGTCAGGCACACCAGTTCCTGATTGAGCGTGGTGATCACTTACAGCAGATAGTGGACTTCCAGGCTGGACAGCAGGAGTTGCAGGCTCAGTTGGCAGACAGAGATGCTGAGAGGCTTGTGCACCTCCAGCATATCCAGGGTCTGCAGGACTAGGTTGAGGACTTGGAGCTTGCTGCTGAGGCTTTGGAGGTTGAGGTGGGCATGCTACAGCAGGCATACCACCCAACGGGTGTTGGACCTGACGAGCATATGGAGATCCAGCTGGACCCAGAGGAGGTTCAGGACGTTTCCGGACTCGACTAGAGGAGCTTGGCGCTCTATTTCTACATGTCGCGGGGAACTCTCTATAGTTTATACATAGGACCTAGATCCTAGATGATGTAGGAAACTTGACATGTACTATTTGTTAGCCCTTTTGGTTGGTTTTTGTGCTAGGCTGACTTAGAGTATTCTTTTGTGTAGCTAGATGTTACATAGTGACCCACATGTAATGGTGATCCACCACATTTTGTAATTTGTAAATATGGTGGAAAAACACCTCTCGGCAGCAATTTGCCTAAGAAATGAAAAGAAGAAAGTTATGGTCAAATCTGAGTTTTTGAATGAATACCAAAGTTGTTCTAAACTTTATAATGGTTATGCTCACAAAAATTCAGCAAATTTGCATGTGTAGTTTATGAAATATCGAATTTTGAGTAAGCTACTAGCTGCTGTCCAAACTGCTAGATAGAGCTTTGGAAATTGAATTTTTCGACCCCTGTAAAAGATGAATCTAATCTGGAGTTGAATACCAAAGTTGAAGATTATGAAATTTTACACATGCTGACCAAATTTTAGAAATTTTTGACTTTTGTACAAAGAGTTATGAATTATTTACTGAGGACTGTGATGCTGTCTAAATTCTGAATTTTCATAAGTTTGAATTTTCGTATGCATATTCTTCTTGTTATTCTTTTAAGCAAGCTTTGAATATATATCTAATGAAAGTTCAAAATTTTCAGATGACTGATAATGCTCACAATGTTCCTGAGAACTCTGATGGTCAGGGTGGTGGTGGTCTTCCTCCACCTCCACAGATGACCCCTACTGAGGCATTCATGGTTGCCCAAGCTGAAGTGATGAGGCAAATCCTCAACACGCAGAATTTGATTGCACAAAGACTTCAGCAGCCCTTCAACCATCAAGGGCATAATCAAGATGGGCTTAATGCGGTCATGACTTTTGAAAAGTTCAGGGCGATGAGGCCACCATTGTTCACTAAGGCAGAGGAGCCCCTAGAGGCTGATGCCTTCATCAGGGCCCTAGAGGCCATGTTCTCTATCTTTGTGCTGCCTTGCTCAGAAGAAAACAAGGCAGGCTTCGCCGCCCAACAGGTTAGGGGTGAAGCTTTAATCTGGTGGGAGCATTTCAAATCCATGCAGCCACAGGGCCACCAGGTTACTTGGGAGGAATTCAAGAAAGCCTTCAAAGTGCATCACGTCCCCAAGGGTCTTATTGATAGAAAAATGAGAGAGTTGATGAATCTCAAGCAAGGCTCTGACTCAGTTTATCAGTATGCCTAGAAGTTTAATAGTCTCTATCAGTATGGAGATTATCATGTTGATACTGATAAGAAAAAGATGGATCGATTCCATGAGGGGCTTGATGGTGAGCTTTATGAAAGGCTAAATTTGATAAAGGTAGACAGCTATCCTGAGTTGGTGAATGTGGCCATCTCTCAGGAGGATACTATGAAAAGGGCTCAAAATGAGAGGAAGAGAAAGTTTAATCAAGCCTCAGGGAGTGGTCAAGGCAAGAAATTTAAATTTGTGAAGAAGAATGTGCAGGGTGCCACCCAGCCATCTTCATTTGGACGCTGGGTGATGAAGCAATCTCAGTCTAAGCCGTCTAGCAACTTTGGCTATCGCAGCACCCAGCAAACTGCTCCTAGGTCTAGTGCACCCCCACCTACCCGCAATAATGATGATCACCGTTGCTACAACTGCGGATAGCTGGGGCACTATGCTAACAAGTGCACACGCCTCGACAGCAAAATCAGCAAAGTCAGGGGCAAGGTTCTAAGGCTAGAAATCAGGGCAAGAAACAGACTGTGCAAGTGAAGCAAGGCCGTTTAAACTTCACCACAGTGGTTGACCTTCTAGAGGGAGCACCAGTCCTGACGGGTATATTTTCTATCTATGGTCGTCCAATTAATATATTATTTGATTCTGGTACTACTCATAGCTTTATTAATGTGAAAACCATGAGTAATTGGGATTTGAAGTGGAGTCATACTAATCAGGCCTATATGATTGCCACACCGGGTGGAAATGTTGCTTCAAATTAAGTAGCCTTAAGGGTACCGCTAGAAATAGGTAGCAAGACTTTTCCAACAAATCTTGTCACATTAAGTCTTGATGGGGTAGATATTATCCTAGGCATGAATTGGATGACTCAGCACAAAGTTGCCCTGAATATTTCTGAGAGAATGGTAGAAATCAACTCACCTTTTGTTGGGAATTCGATTCTTTATCTTCCTCCCAAAGGCCATAAAGGCTCATGTGTTTATGCGGCCATAACTACTCAACTTGAGGACATTCCAGTAGTATGTGAGTACATGGATGTCTTTCCAGATGATTTGCCTGGCTTGCCACCAGACAGAGAGGTTGAGTTTGTAATTGAGCTACAGCCTGGCACCGCCCCTATTTCTAAGCGATCTTATAGAATGCCACCCAAAGAACTTGCAGAATTAAAGAAACAACTTCAAGAGTTGCTTGATAAGGGCTATATCCGCCCCAGCTCTTCTCTTTGGGGCTGTCCCGCCCTATTTGTGAAAAAGAAAGATGGTAGCTTGAGGTTGTGTGTGGACTACCAACCTCTCAATGCGGTGACTATCAAAAATAAATACCCATTGGCCCACATTGATGTGCTATTTGATCAATTGGCTGGAGCTAAGGTCTTCTCTAAGATCGATCTTCGGTCTGGGTATCATCAAATTAAAATCCGACCTTGTGATATTCCCAAGACGGCTTTCTCTACTCGTTATGGACTTTATGAATTCTTGGTTATGTCCTTCAGTCTTACAAATGCCCCAGCCTACTTCATGTATCTTATGAATTCCATATTTATGACGGAGTTGGATAAATTTGTGGTGGTATTCATTGATGACATCCTTATTTATTCCAAGAATGAGGAAGAGCATGCGGAGCATCTTCGCATTGTCTTACAACGCTTAAGAGAGCACAAACTTTATGCTAAGCTCTCCAAGTGTGAATTTTGGCTAGATAGTGTTAAATTTCTGAGGCACACTATTTCTAGCGAGGGTATATCTGTCGATCCAAGCAAAGTGCAAGAAGTAATGGATTGGCAACCCCCTAAATCCATTCATCAAATCCGCAGCTTCCTAGGCTTGGCTGGATATTATCGCCGTTTCATTCCGGATTTCTCTAGGGTTGCCAAGCCTATGACTGAGCTGCTAAAGAAAGGCGTGAAATTTGTGTGGAGTGAGGCTTGTGATAAGGCTTTCTGAAAATTAAGAGAACTTTTAACTTCAGCCCCAGTGCTAGTGCAGCCGGACAATTCAAAGCCATATGAAGTTTATTGTGATGCTTCAGGCACGGGTCTTGGCTGTGTTCTTATGCAAGAAAATCAGGTTATTACCTATGCCTCACGGGCGCTTTGCCCTCATGAAAAGAATTATCCCACACATGACTTAGAGCTAGCAGCGGTTGTTCATGCTTGAAAATATGGAGGTATTATCTTATTGGAAACCGTTGTAATATCTTCACTGACCACAAGAGCCTCAAATACATTTTCACTCAGTCCGATTTAAATATGAGGCAAAGAAGATGGTTAGAGTTGATAAAAGATTATGATCTTGAGGTCCATTATCATCCTGGAAAGGTGTCGGGGTTTGTTACTGCCGGCAAGTAAATTTATACGAGGGGGCGTGTTCTGATCCGCACGGTAGCACAGGAGACACTCGGAGTTATATTGGTTCGGGCCTCCAGAGAGTAATACCCTACGTCCAGTCTGAGAAGGGGTGTTCCTTATGCTCAGGGGTTTACAACAGGGAGTATAAACAGGTCGGGAGAGGGTGTAGAGCCCAAGTCCCTGGTGTGCGAGTGGTTCAAGTAGCAGAAGTCTGCGTACGTAAGTGAGTGTGAATGCTTGCGTTATATGAGATGGGATATCGATGTTAAGTGCGTGTGAGGGTGGAAACGAACGTGTCTTGAGAGTGCCTCTGCCCCTCCCTTTTATAGTCGCAAGGGAGATGTCCAGGGTGGTTACATTGAGCGTATATGAGCTAATCTACAGTGCAAGACGTCCTTCTCTGCTCCGGGTTGCCAGACGACAGAAGCGGCAAAGCACTGTTACGGGGCCTTGGGTGACGGTGTGGATCCCGTGGGTCCCAAGCATCCGTCCCGGGGCCCCCCGTGCCCTACTCCGAGTAGTTAGTCGGGTACGGGAGGCAGTTTACGTGCCCTGACCCCGTCAGTGGATCAGGGGCTTGTCTTTTCTTGATGTTGTAGGAACGGAGTAACCTGCATCATGGATAGGTTACGGCTTGCACTGTGCCGTTGGTGGCACAGCGTCTCCCGTGCTCTCCATGGTACGATGCGTACCGCCTCAGCTGGGGGCGGCAGGAGGATCCGTCCCCTGACATAGGATCGACCTGGTCAGGGCAGACCCGTGCAGGGAGGCTAACACGTGGCGGACCGCGTACCGGGGTATCACGGGACGCCAACGGGGCCTGTGTACCTGTGGCCTTGACGACCAAGTCTTGAACTGGTCGGGGACGGGAAACTACTCGTGTGAGTAGGCGATCTATGTCGCGTCTCCCGATGCTTAGAGCGTAGTGTGTACTGTGCCATACGCTGTTCAGCATCCATTACGCCGTTCACGGTACAGCAGCCACTGTGCCGATGGTGGCAGTGTTTGACGAATCCGCCCCCTGACACCGAATCGGCTTGGCCCGAGCAGACCGCTGTGGCGAGGCGGACGCGTGGCGGTGCGCGGGGGAGCGTTGCACGATCTAGGATACCGACTAGAGGGGGGGGGGTGAATAGGCGGATTAAAATCTAAAACCACAACACTAGAGAAATTTAATTAGAACCACAAAGAGGATTAAATCTCTAGCTATACTAAGCCTATGTTGAAGGTTTGCAACATAGGATGACAAGAACACAATTCAATCTCTATGAAGATAATTGCTCAAAGTAAATACTTGAAAGTAAATTGAGCAAGAGAATCAACAAACACAAGAGACGAATTTTATCCCGTGGTATCGATGACATGCCAGTCACCCCTAATCCATGTTGAGATGGATTCAATGTTCAACCGCTCCTCTATCAAGTCACCACTTGATCTATGAGCCGGTTAGAACCAAAGAACCGCTCCAAATCCCTTTTCCACTAGAGTTGCTCTTCACCACTCCGGTGAGGTGAGCACAAGACCTCTCACACCAATAGATCCGGAGCCACGCACAATCTTCTTGCGAGCTTCCACGGATTCACCACCACCAAGCCGTCTAGGAGGCGGCAACCTCCAAGAGTAACAAATCAACCACTTGCTTGATGATTCCCTAGTGCCACAAAGATCAAAACCTTGATGCAATGCACTAGATACTTTCAATCTCACCAAAGATGCAACCTCTAAGCAAAGTGAGTGAGAGAGAGAGGAGGGAGAGAGCTCAACAATGGTGTATAAGCCTCTCAAAGTGCCAAGAGGAGCTCTCCCACCCCAGGCATGGAGTATATATACTCCCTTCCCACGAAACTAGCCGTTATGTTCAAAATAGTTCAAAACGCGTGCCTCGCGGACTGTCCACGACCTCATCACGGACTGTCCGTGTTTGAATTTCAACGGTAAAAACGCGAAGTCAAACGGTGTCAGAGGTGACTGTTGGACCGGGCGGACCGTCCGCCAGGACCCTGCGGACTGTTCGCCAGGTGCCCGCGGACTATCCGCCAGGAGCCGGCGGACCGTCCGCCCGGCACCCCCGAGCCAGCAACCTTTCTGTTAGGTTCGAGACAAATATCGGACCGTCCGCGAGAGCCTCGTGGACTGTCCGCCCCAAACTGAAATTTCTCAAAAACCTTCGCCCAAAAACTTGTATATTTTCAATAAAATTTATAACTCGCGGACTGTCCGCCCCTAGGGCCCGGATTGTCCGCCCCAACCGCAGGAAGCTGATTTTTCCAAGGTTTTTCAACAAAGCCTCTTTCAACTTTTGAAATCGCCACTCATCTAAATGCAAACCATGCAAGTTGTTGATCAAAGTGGCACTATAGAAAGTCAAGTTAATGAAATTGATCCCTCTTGATAGTACGACTATCTAGCCTATCAATCCGGTCATTCATCATCCTCTAATCACCTCATGACCGGTAAAATTAAAAACCCTATCTTTATACCTTTGCCTTGAGCTCCTTTTCATCCAAAGCACACATGCCTTCCTCTTTGCATATTCCATGAGCGCAACGCTTCTCCGGACTAACCTATTCTTATATCTCAATAAAAATGTTAGTCCACGATGATTGTCATTAATTACCAAAACACAATTTAGGGGCCTAGATGCCTTCAATCTCCCCCTTTTTGGTAATTGATGACAACCATTTCAAGGAGTGATATAAGAAAGGTTTTGAGTCTTGAAAACACTTACTCATCTCAATGATTTTCAATAATAAGATAGAGCGAATGCCTTCAAAACAAATAAGTAGAGAAAAACTCCCCCTACATATGTGCATAAGATTTTCATTTGAATTCCCACATATGCATAGATATAATAATTTTGACGGAGTTTCCCCTACAAAATAGAGATCAAGGCAACAAAAGCATATATATATCCAAAAAGCTCTAAGCATAGGGGTTAGCCTTAAATCTCAACAAGAACTAGAACCAATCATAGGATAGAATTTTAAGCTCACAAACATAGTTCATCACATAAACAACCATAAGTTCTAGTTCTCAACCACACCACAAGCACAAAGATCCACAAATTATTACAAGCACACCAAAGTTCATGCATGACCGAAATTAAACGTGCAAATGCAAAAATTCAAAGTTACATATGCATGCAAATGAGCTCCCCCTTAAGAACATCACTCCACATCACTCTCCCCCTTTGGCATCAAGTACCAAAAGGTCTAAGAATCCTGCTGATCATCATCTGCTGGAGGCGGCGGAGGAGGATAGTATGGCGGGTGAGGGAAGAACGCCAGGGGTGGCACTGGAGCAGGGAAGTATCTATACATATGCTGACTGAAGCTGTCAAATGACTCATTGAATGCATTGAAGTTGTTCTGAAGCTCAGTCTGGCAGACACTCAGCTGCTGATACTGCTATGAAGTAGAGAGACCATCAAAGCGTGCACTCAAAGTGTTCATATCATCATGAAAAGTCTGCTGCAACCCCTGAATCTGAGTCATCATAGGCTGATAAAACTGAGTGTTCATCTGCTGATTCATGGCATTGAAGCGATCATCAAACTGAGTCTGAAAACCCTGCTGCATAGTCTGAAGATTTGTGGCCATCTGAGCACCAAGTGTCTCACCCATACTCTGAAAATAGGGGTTAAAATAACCCTCTGGAGGAGTCCAATACTGCGGTGGCTGCATAGGAGGCACTGGAGGAGGAGGAGGCATGGCCTGATCATCATTACCTTCATTCACATTTTCCTCATCATTCACATTTTCTTCAACATTTTCATTTTCTTCTTCCTCATCATCTTGTGCTTCCTCACCATAAGGTGTCAATGGCCTATTAAGAAATTGTTTGAAGTTGTAGAAAGGCCGATAAAGCTCATGCTTCACTTCACACGGACCATTAAACCCAGATTTTTCTTTGATCATAGCCATGATATAAGGAGCAAAGTATATGCTATCCCTGACAAGCCTCTTTTTCACAATCATTTGTTCAAGGATTAGCAACACCACATCAAATCGAGTCCCATTCATGATATGATTTATGACATTCCAATAGTGCTCACGAACCTTGTCCTTGTTGCCACTCTTAGGCATGAAGGTATGCCTTATGATGTTGTTAATGACAGCTAGATGATGCCTAAGCCCTGTGGACAACCATTTTGAAATGGTTGCATGTGAAGTACCAGGCTCATAAAAGATAGCAGTGTTCTCAAGAATATCCTCATCATAGACTTTTACACCAGTACTAAAATAATCATAATCAAGTTGATTTGCAGCTGCAAACTCAGCAAAAGTAGCTTCAAACTCTCTTTTTTCGGTCATCCACTTAATATTCTTTTCATCAAAATCCATTTCGTAGGTGGCATAGAATTATCTAATGATAGTGTCATTCCAATCACACCTATGTTCAAGAAATGGTCTAAGTCCCAAATTTTGAAGTTTAGATGCAACTCCAGTTAGTACTTCCTTAGACTCAAGATATTGAAAATCAACCCTTTGATGAGCAAACACAGTGCAATCCAATAAACTACTAAAGAAGGCTTGTTCTTGAACCATAGTACGAAAATAAAGGTTGTGAGTATCACGAGGCTCATTATATGCATTGGCATTTCTAGCAATGGCAAATTCTCTTTGGGTCCAATTTCTCTTAGGAGCAGTGTAATTGAGCACATCAATGATGTCATCAAGATTACCTCTCCCTTGATCCATGACTTCATCCTCATCCATCATAAAATCTTGTTGTGCCACATTTGATTCACCTTCATTTTCAGGAATGTAATCACTATCATTTGGATTGTCCGGCTCTTCCTCTTCCTCAGGAGTAGCAGCTCTACGACGCCTCTTGGAAGTGCCCACTTCCTTATCTTTCTTCTTTGATGTACCTTTCTTCACTCGAGAAGCCACATTAGAAGCCAACTTGTGAATACTGTCAAAAATCAAGCATTGCAATGAATATCAACAATATGTAGCATTAGTATTAAATAATATGAATCAACCCATGATGCTACTACCTTGGTCGCGGCTGCCAGTGCCCGGCGGACAGTCCGCGAGGGGCTCACGGACGGTCCGCGCGGTCCAGGCAGGCCAGCGACCATGAACAGTACGTTCCAAACATTTCGATCCTCATATCTTCAACAATACTCAGTTTTGACCCACCAAAATTTAACCAAATCATCACTAGAGTACCCCCAAACACATTCCATCAACCAAAACTTCAATCCCATGGGTGATTTTCAGATCGAGAGGTGAAACCCTAGTCACCTTCTTGCTCAAAATCTGAGAGATTAAAAGAGATAGTTGATAAAATACCCGGATGACATGGTGGAGAATCTCGCGGAGAGTCCGTGGATGTGCTCGGACGGTCCGGGAGTTGCTCCAATCAAAATCCCCAAGAGGGGGGGTCCTTTCTTCCCCAAGAGCAAGAGAGAGAGAGAGAGAGTTGGATAGGTGAGTTTGCGAGTTGGAGAAAAAGGAGATGGGTCTGTTCAGTTAACTTCCGCGGGGGTCGGTCCCACCTGTGTGCGGTGCACGCGGACTGTCCACCGACCCGTCGCGGACTGTCCGCCAGCCATGCACGGATGGTCTGCCGACCGGCCGCAGACGGTCCGAAATTAGCTCCAGAACATACAGAGAGCACCCCGAGATTTTGCCCCCAGGCGGACGGTCCGTGGCCGCCTGGTGGACGGTCCGCCCCACTGCGGCGGACGGTCCATGACCTTGTTCCGGACAGTCCGTCTCATCCTTCTTTTTCAGCCCGAGATGGCTCACTTTGAGATAGTATTGATGAATCTTTTTGGGTTCATTGCTCATGGTGCATAAAGAGAACTTTTCATATGATAAAATGCAGTTAGCATGCATAACAAAAATGCAACATACAACAAAGATAAAGATTAGAGAACACAAGGCATAGAACAAGATTTTAAGCAAAACAAATAACTTTTATGAAAGAACATTTGCAAAGGAACACATGTGCTAGTCTTCAAGCCACATTTAAGAAGTCAATGACATTTAGCTCATTTCTCAATTTGCAAAACCGAGATTCATCCAAAGGCTTGGTAAAGATATCTGCCAATTGATCATCCGTACTAACTCCATCAATTTTGATATCCCCTTTGCTCACATGATCTCTAAGAAAATGATGCCGAATATCAATATGCTTGGTTCTAGAATGTTGAACCGGATTGTTGGCAACTTTGATAGCACTTTCATTGTCACATAAGAGAGGAATTTTCTTGAACTTCACACCATAGTCAAGAAGTGTTTGCTTCATCTATAGCAATTGAGCACAACAACTTCCCTCCGAGATATATTCCGCTTCGGCGGTAGAAAGAGCCACTGAGTTTTGCTTCTTAGAAGACCAAGATACAAGAGAACAACCAAGCAATTGACAACCACTGGAAGTGCTTTTTCTATCAACTTTGCATCCAACATAATTGGAGTCCGAATATCCGACTAATTCAAATTGAGCACCCTTTGGAAACCAAAGACCAATGTTAGGAGTATATTTCAAATATCTCATGATCCTCTTTACGGCTGTCAAATGACATTCTTTAGGAGCAGCTTGAAATCTAGCACACATGCACACACTAAATATGATATCGGGCCTAGATGTGGTAAGGTAAAGCAAACTACCAATCATAGATCTATAAAGCTTAAGATCCACCAGTTTACCTCCCTCATCAAGATCGAGATGCCCATTGGTGGCCATTGGAGTCTTGATGGGTTTTGCATCTTCCATACCAAATTTCTTCAAGATATCCCTCACATATTTAGATTGGCATATAAATGTGCCTTCCTTTAATTGTTTGATTTGAAGACCAAGGAAGAAACTTAATTCACCAATCATAGACATTTCAAATTCCTTGGACATCATTTTACCAAATTCCCCACAAAAATCTTCATTTGTTGAGCCAAAGATAATATCATCAACATAGATTTGGCAAATAAAAATATCCTTTCCAATTCTTTTGGTAAACAAGGTTGTATCAACCTTTCCAATTTTGAAACCCTTAGAAATTAGAAAGTCCCTAAGTCTTTCATACCAAGCACGAGGTGCTTGCTTCAAACCATAAAGAGCCTTAGAGAGCTTGTATACATGATTAGGCTTCTTAGGATCTTCAAAACCGGGAGGTTGTTCAACATATATCAATTCATTGATTTTCCCATTCAAAAAGGCACTTTTGACATCCATTTGATATAACTTGATATTGTGAGCACAAGCATAAGCAAGCAAGATTCTAATAGCTTCAAGTCTAGCTACGGGAGCGAAGGTTTCATCAAAATCCAAACCTTCAACTTGAGTGTAACCTTGAGCAACCAATCTTGACTTGTTCTTCACAACTACACCATCTTCATTTTCCTTGTTCTGGTAGACCCATTTAGTACTAATGACATTATGACCTTAAGGTCTTTCAACCAACTCCCAAACTTGATTCCGGGTGAAGTTATTCAATTCTTCTTGCATGGAAATCACCCAATCCGGATCATCAAGTGCTTCATCTACATGTTTAGGCTCAAGAAAGGATACAAAAGAGTAATATTAACAAAATGAAGTAACACGAGATCGAGTTTGAATACCCTTACTAATATCACCCATAATTTGATCTATGGGGTGATCTTTGGCAACTTGAGTTGGAACTCTTGGTTGATCAACCGGTTCTTGCAAAGATGTAGAAGGTGGAGTAGTTGAGGCCGATTGATCTTCAACTTGAGGTGTGTCATTGTTACTTGTATTATCAATTTGTTGATCTTGATCATTTGATGAAGAAGAAGTGTTCACTTGAATTGATATAGATGGTTCTTCATCATCATTTTCTTCTTCTCTAGGCCTTATATCACCAATAGCCATAGTCTTCATTGCCTTGCTCAACTCATCACCTCTCACATCATCCAAATTTTCTTTTTCACTATGAGAACCCATAGGTTCATCAAATTGCACATCATAAACATCTTTAACAAACCCCTTGGACTTGTTGTATACTCTATAAGCTTTGCAATTAGATGAATAACTAAGAAGAAATCCCTCATCACATTTACTTTGGAATTTGGATAGACGAGAGCCTTTCCTTAGAATATAGCATTTGCAACCAAAAACCCGAAAATAAGAAATGTTGGGCTTCCTTCCAATGAGAAGTTCATATGGTGTCTTGTTGAAGAATCTATGGCAATATAGCCTATTTGATGCATGGCAAGCGGTGTTAATTGCTTCGGCCCAAAATGAATCCGAAACCTTATATTCATCTAACATAGATCTTGCCATCTCAATCAAGGTTCTATTCTTCCTCTCAACTACACCATTTTGCTCCGGAGTGTATGTAGTTGAGAATTCATGCTTAATTCCCTTCTCATCACAAAATTCTTCAACACTTGTATTCTTGAACTCACTACCATTATCACTTCTTACTTTCTTCAATTTTTACTCAAATTCATTTTCGGCCCTTTTGACAAAGCTCTTGAATATTTCACAAGTATGAGATTTGTCATGTAGAAAGAATACCCATGTGTATCTTGAATAATCATCCACAATTACAAGACAATAGCTATTTCCACCAATACTTCTATAAGTAGTAGGACCAAATAAATCCATATGCAATAATTCCAATAGTCCTGTGGTTGACATAGTACTCTTGTTAGGATGAGAGTTGGCAACTTGCTTTCCTGCTTGACAAGCACTACACAATTTGTCCTTCTCAAATTTAACATCTTTCAAGCCAAGAACTAGATCATGCTTCACTAAGTGATTGAGTTGTTTCATACCAACATGACCTAGTCTTCTATGCCACAACCAACCCATTGAGGCCTTTGAGAATAAGGAAGTAGTCAAACTAGCCTTCTTAGATGAGAAATCCACAAGATATAAACTTTCATGACGAAAGCCCTTAAAGATAGTATCTTTTCCATCAAGTGAAGTGACCTCAAATTCATTGTTAGTGAAAGTGCACTTATAACTATTATCACAAAGTTGAGCAATAGATAGCAAGTTGAAATTAAGAGAATCAGCTAGCAAGACATTGGAGAGATTATAATCTTTAGAGATAGGTATTTCACCAATGCCTTTTACACCTCCTTTACTATCATCCCCAAAAGTGATCTTGTCAAAGTCGGAGATATCTTCATCAAGATAAGAAAAGATTTTTCTTGCGCCGGTCATATGATTAGTGCAACCACTATCAATTACCCAATGTCTTCCTCCGGCTTTATAATCCACCTACAAAAGAAATCACTTCCTCTTAGGTACCCAATTTTTCTTGGGTCCTTCAAAGTTAGTGACCAAAACCTTAGGCACCCAAATAGATTTCTTTCTATCACATCCAATAGAACGGCCAACAAACCTAGCACAAACAACACCCTTTGAATCCTTTTCAAGTACATAGGATGGATCAAAGGATACGGTCTTCTTGCTCTTGCATTTGTGATTTACATCAACTTTTGTCTTGTATACATGACACATCTCGAATTTCCCTTCATCTTCAAGAAATATCTTGGAAGCAATAAAAGTAGTCTTCTTGGGAATGAATGCCATTTTCCCTTTCTTAGGAACATAATCAATACCATTCTTGTTCAAGGTAAATTTTTGATTTGTCCAACAATGATTAAACCGGACATGACTTCCAAAGTACCTAGCAAGATCCTTGGACTAGTACTCAACTTCCTTTTTCAAAGATTCATTTTCCAATATAAGAGATAAATCACTAGAATTATCCTCACTAATGCAAGAGCTAGTGCTTGTGCTACAAGATGGGTTAGTTGCATATGAAGAATCATTTAATATATCACATTCAACACTCATGCTTACTTTTCCTTTGGCTTCTTGTGCAAGGAGAGAGTTGTGAGCTTCCTTAAGCTCCTCATGCTTTTCCTTAAGAATTCCCCATGAAGTGTTTAGTTTGTCATGGGAGTCCTTAAGGTTAGCATGAGAAGTCTTTAGCTCCTCATAGGAATTTTGAAGTGAAGAATTCTTCAACTCCAAATCCTTCAACTTTGACCTCTCCTTGCGCAATTTGTCATCGGACTTAATAAGCATTTCCACAAGAGCATCATAAGAAATAGCCTCATCATCATCACTATCATCGTCATTGGCATCCTCAACTATTACCTTGGTTTCACCTTTTGCCATTAGACAAAATGGCTTGGACAAGAGTGAAGGAGCTTCCTTGATTGCAATTCTGGCAAGACCTCTTGAAGGCTTGTCGTCATCATCTTCTTCATCGGAGCTTGCATCTGAATCCCATTCAACAAAATAAGCTTGCCCATTTTTCTCCTTCTTGTAGTACTTCTTCTTCTTGTACTCATTCTTCTTGTACTCACTTTTCTTGCTCTTCTTCTTGCCATTCTTATCTTCTTTCTTGTTTGGACAATTGATTGATATATGTCCAACTTCACCACAAGAAAAACAATCTTTTCCTTCAAAAGGATTCTTCTTTGACGATTGCCCTTTCTTGCCGAATTTCTTCCTATTCATGATTCTTCTAAGCCATCTAACAAGAAGAGCCAATTCTTCATTCGTGTCACTCTCTTATTTTTCATCACCATCTTCTTCTTGAGAGGCTTTGGCCTTGAGAGTGATACTTTTCTTCTCCTCAACCTTAGCTTCACCATGCACTTCCTTTTGTGATTGCTTGAACATATCATGAGTGAGCACCTCACCAAGCACCTCTGTGGGGGTAATTGTCTTCAAATTTGATCTCACAAGCAAAGTCACAATTATTTCCTATTTCTCCGGAAGACATCTAAGGAACTTATGAGAGAAGTCTTGATCCGGGACATCAAAATCAAGGCACTTGAGTTCATTCACAATATCATTCAACCGGTTGAACATGGTTGAAATGTCTTCATCTTTCTTCATAGTGAACTCATTGAATTTCCCCTTAAACAAATAAAGTTTAGCTTCCTTGACGGTGGAAGGTCCTTCATAAATTTCCATAAGCTTCTCCCATATCTTATTATCTTGCTTGAGACCCTTGACTCGGTTGAATTCACTAAGAGTAAGAGCATTGTAGAGCACACTCAATGCTTGATTGTTGTATTTTATGTTGTCCTTGTCTTGTGGAGTTGGATTATTCGGATTCAATACAACATAACCCTCTTCCACAATCCTCCACACACCTCCTTCCAAGGCTTGAAAATGAACCTCTATTCTAGTCTTCCAATAGTCATAATTTGTTCCATCAAAGACCGGAGGTTTACCCACATGAAATTTTGTCTTCTCATCCCCCATTATCCTACTCCGAGATGGTTAAATCCTTCCAAAATGGAGTCCTCAGCTCTGATACCACTTGTAGGATCTAGGATACCGACTAGAGGGGGGTGAATAGGCGGATTAAAATCTAAAACCACAACACTAGAGAAATTTAATTAGAACCACAAGGAGGATTAAATCTCTAGCTATACTAAGCCTATGTTGAAGGTTTGCAACCTAGGATGACAGGAACACAATTCAATCTCTATGAAGATAATTGCTCAAAGTAAATACTTGAAAGTAAATTGAGCAAGAGAATCAACAAACACAACAGACGAATTTTATCTCGTGGTATCGATGACTTGCCGGTCACCCCTAATCCATGTTGAGATGGATTCAATGTTCAACCGCTCCTCTATCAAGTCACCACTTGATCTATGAGCCGGTTAGAACCAAAGAACCGCTCCAAATCTCTTTTCCACTAGAGTTGCTCTTCACCACTCCGGTGAGGTGAGCACAAGACCTCTCACACCAATAGATCCGGAGCCACGCACAATCTTCTTGCGAGCTTCCATGGATTCACCACCACCAAGCCGTCTAGGAGGCGGCAACCTCCAAGAGTAACAAATCAACCACTTGCTTGATGATTCCCTAGTGCCACAAAGATCAAAACCTTGATGCAATGCACTAGATGCTCTCAATCTCACCAAAGATGCAACCTCTAAGCAAAGCGAGTGAGAGAGAGGAGGGAGAGAGCTCAACAATGGTGTATAAGCCTTTCAAAGTGCCAAGAGGAGCTCTCCCACCCCGGGCATGGAGTATATATACTCCCTTCCCACGAAACTAGCAGTTATGTTCAAAACAGTTCAAAACGTGTGCCTCGCGGACTGTCCGCGACCTCATCACGGACTGTCCGCGTTTGAATTTCAACGGTAAAAACGCGAAGTCAAACGGTGTCAGAGGTGACCGTTGGACCGGGCGGACCGTCCGCCAGGACCCTGCGGACTGTCCGCCAGGAGCCGGCGGACCGTCTACCCGGCACCCCCGAGCCAGCAACCTTTCTGTTAGGTTCGAGACAAATATCGGACTGTCCGCGAGAGCCTCGCGGACTGTCCGCCCCAAACTGAAATTTCTCGAAAACCTTCACCCAAAAAACTTGTATATTTTCAATAAAATTTATAACTCGCGGACTGTCCGCCCCTAGGGCCCGGACTGTCCGCCCCAACCGCAGAAAGCTGATTTTTCCAAGGTTTTTCAACAAAGCCTCTTTCAACTTTTGAAATCGCCACTCATCTAAATGCAAACCATGCAAGTTCTTGATCAAAGTGGCACTATGGAAAGTTAAGCCAATGAAATTGATCCCTCTTGATAGTACGGCTATCTAGCCTATCAATCCGGTCATTCATCATCCTCTAATCACCTCATGACCGGTAAAATTAAAAACCCTATCTTTATACCTTTGCCTTGAGCTCCTTTTTATCCAAAGCACACATGCCTTCCTCTTTGCATATTCCATGAGCGCAACGCTTCTCCGGACTAACCTATTCTTATATCTCAATAAAAATGTTAGTCCACCATGATTGTCATTAATTACCAAAACATAATTTAGGGGCCTAGATGCCTTCAAGCGTACGCGTTCTTAGGATCCCGATCTGGTGGGCCCGCACGCCCGGTGCCTTCTTCGTGACACCTACTCGAGCTGGTGACAGAAACTACTTGAACGAACGAGTAGTTGCGACAGCGGGACGGAGATTACTCGTGCGAGCGAGTTTCCGCGACCGTGAGGCGGAAACTACTCGTACGAGTCGAGTAGTCGGGAGCGAAGGTGGAAACTTGTCGTACGGGCCGCCGCATACTCGGGGAAGAGGTACGGGCGGCCGTGGGCCGCCTGTCTTCTTGCCCATGGTGGAAACTAGTCGTACGGGACCTCACGTACTCGGGCAGCGTAACACTCGTCGTGTTAGCCGCCGGAGCAAGCCGTACGTGGGCCCGCACGGCGTTTTTCAAGGGTCTTGGTGGGCCATAGTCCATGGCCTCGTCAGTAGCCCCTGAGCCTGGTGAGGGAGTCAGAGACTCGCTCCCCGGATCAACCGTCACGGAGACGAGGAGATTTTGTTGTGTTTTCTCTGGTGGGGACGCGCGAGCGGACCCGCGGGTAGTAGCCCCCGAGCCCACGGACAAGTCGGAGACTTGTGCGTGGGGTTAAATATTGGAGTCTTGAGTCTTGAACAAGTCAGAGACTGGTGTCTTGCCACGTGGCGCGAGTCGTGGGGTGCCCGGCGGAGATCTCACGCCGGTTGCGAGATTGTCGGGTCCCACTTTGGTTGATGTGGCGGCTCGGTCGTGGGCGGCGGGTAGGAGTGGGGCGCGCCTTTCTAGGGGCGATGCTTCGATGGACAGAGGACGTGGCCCGAGGTGATGCGGTCATTAACTGCAGGGTACATGTAATCATTCCCCCGTTTATATACCGCGGGCACCGGCCAGTTTTTTCCCCTTCTGCTTCCTTGTGTTTTCCGCCGCCGCTGTCTCTTGCCTTCGTCTTTGCACTCGCCGCACACACCGCAGAGCTCGCCCCGCCTTCTTTTGCAAGCCAGGGTCGCCCACCATCGCCACCACAGCCGACGTGATGTCAAACTGGGCGTCTTCGACAGTGACCTGGTACGAGCTCGACCGCCTCGCCTCCGACGGCATGCTGCCGCCGCTGACTGCGGCGGAGGTGTGGAAGGTTCCTAAGCCGGAGAGTAGCCCTCAGCCCCTGGCGGGGTACATGGTCTCGTTCGTGCTGTTCCACGAGCGAGGCTTCTCTGTCCCGGTGGGAAGGTTCATCCGCGCCGTGCTCCAGGAGTACGGCTTGGAGCTTCAGAACCTCAACCCGAACGACGTCCAGCAGGTGGCGGCGTTCGAGGCCTTGTGTGAAGGGTACCTGGAGATGGGTGCCCACTGGGACCTGTTTCGGTACTTCTACAAGTTTGTCGTCGTCAAGGACCACAATTCCGCGGCGGCCATCGGGTGCGCCGGACTACGCGGGAAGCAGGGGAGGATGGATGAGTACATCCCCACCTACCTGACTTCCTCCAACAGTGGGTGGCACCGAGGGTGGTTCTACCTCAAGAACGACCCCGAGAACCCGCAGCCGGAATACACCAACCGTTGGTACGACCGGGTGCCGGCGAGGTGGAGCTACGGGCCGTAGAAGAATGATCGCCCCGGTTCCTCGACAGCATCCTCGCCGCCCTCACAAGGCTCCACGACAACGGGGTGAACTTCATCAACTTGATCAGCGGCTACCACACCCGGGGGGTCGTTCTACTCCGTCACCGCGCGCTGCGCCTCTGGGAGATGACGGACGACCGGGCTCCCTTCGAGGGGACCGTCACCGCCCGCTCCCTGCCTTCCCTGGACGAGGTCCAACGCTGGGTGTCCCAGGCTACTGGGGTTACCTTGATATTCTAGCCACCACCAGGTGTGTTGCAGATGCTTCCCTCTCCAGCCACCGTGGAGCTGGTATGTCTTCTCTCGACCTCTTTTTGATTTGTCTTCTGCAGGCGCGGGTGGTAATTACTCTTGTGCTTGCACAGATGAGGGATCTGTGCATCCTCGCCTCTCGTCCTCCGCTGGAGGAGGACCGGGCGATCCCCCGGGACACCGCCACGTGGCAGCAGCGGCGAGGGGAACGCAGGAGAGCGCACCAGCAGAAGGAGATTGCGAGAAGGGAGAGAAATGATGAGCGCGCCTCTCGTCGGCGCAATTGGAGAGGGACGTCTCCGATGACGAGGATCCCTCGCCGGCGCCGTCGAACACGGACGAGGACGAGTCCCCGTTCGAGTGGTCCGACGAGGAGACGGTTCTGGCCCCACGGCCGCACGGAGGATCGGCACCAGCCTCGGCCGTAGCAGGCGCCAGTTCGAGCTGGCAGGCGCCTCCTTCTTCTTCCCAGGTGGGTCAGCCCGGAACGAGCAGCCGTGCCCCTCGGCGGGACCGCTGCGAGAGGGGCAGGAGCTCTCCGCGACGCGGCGACTCCATCCGCCATGAGTCAAGGTGCGATGGCTCGCGCTGCCACTCCTCGCGCCGGCGGTCTCACTCGCCCTCTGCGCGCCCATCACGGGAGCCACGGAGCATGCCGGCGGCCTCCCTGCCACCAGCGACCCAGAGCGGGGGACCGCCGCCGACCCAACAGCGCCTCGCTTCGATCGCCAGGGGCAGACCGATCTCTTCCCCGGCATCGGCTCCGACAGCGGGGGGCAAGAGGGCGGCGTCCCCGCGCAACCCCGCGATTAGCTCCAAACGGCCCCGTCGCGTCGCAGAAGGGTGAGCTCCGAGTTGTGGTTTTCTAGTTTTTATTTCATGTTTCTGCTTGTTGTCATGATGTTCTTCTTGATTCAGGGCGCCCTACCGCCGCACCATGAGGCCGGCGCCTGTCAAGGCATTGCGCCGCCCTGCTCAGGCAGCCGGAGACACACCGATGGCGAGCAACCCGCCACCCTCCCTTCAGTCGGGGGCGGCGGTAGAAGAAACAAGCGGGTCTGGGACCCAGGTGATGACGTCCTCCAGCAGGGGGCTGCGAGTCCGGCTCACAGCGACCTGTCGATGGGTACGCTGGGTTTGGGGGGCGAAACCCCAACTGAAGAAGCGCTCTCGGCCCATGCGGCCGAGTTGGTGAGGTGCCTGTCCGGCACCCCAGAGCAGGACCAGGAGGACCCTGCTCCCAAGGCGCGGGTGGGCAATGACGGACTGCCAGCCCCCGAGTCGTTGACGGGGGCGGGTGATGATGCAGATGCCGAGCGGCCGGCCCCCGAGTCGCTGGAGCGGACGCCTGCTGCCGCCGCGGGCCCCGAGGTCCCAGCCCCTGAGTCACTGAGGGGGCGGGGAGCGGCACGACAGAGATGGAGATGGAGCCCCGAGCCCCCGAGTCGGCGGGGGGCTCGGGGAACACTGTGGAGATGGTGGTGGAGGCGGGCGACCGCGCCTCCGAGGACGTCTCCGCCGCGGCGGCGATCGTGGTGACCGAGGGGGTCGTTCCCATTTCGTCGATCACCGCGTCGGACGTCGCCCCTGCGGAGGTGATCGTCATCCCGGCATCACCTTCACCGGCCGCCTCTCCCGCTGAGGTGGCGGGTGAGCAGCTGCCTCCCCCGATCGTGGAGATTGGGGAGAGCTCGAGGGGGTGACGCCCGACCACTTTGACGGCGGAGGAGGAGGAGGAGACGGTGACCCCGCCGCTCTGGCTGGTGTCCGTGTCACCGGTTCAGGCCTCAGTAGGCCTGGACCTCGACAGCGATGCCGAGGTGGCGGCCCGCTGCCGCCTGGAGCGCGGCCTGCGTCTGATCGAGATGACGCGGCGCCAGTCGGAGCGGGCGATCAAGGACCTGGTCCCCACCTCGAGGGTGAGTCCTCTTTCTTCCTCTTCCTCTCTCATGCTTGTTTTCCCTTAGTTCTTAGCCGTGTGACTTGTATGTGATTCAGGGGCTCGTCGGACGCTCTGAGGACAGGGCACAGGCTTTTGAGGCGCTCCGCGCTGAGAAAGTCATGCTGGAGACGCAGCTGGCCGCGGCCCGCCTTGCGGCGGCGGACGGCAAGGCCAGCCGGGCAATGGAGCGCGTGTCTCTTGAGGCAAGGACGAAGGCCACTGAGGACCGCGCGACCTCAGCGCAGGCGGAAAAGGCCTCCCTGGAGGAGAAGCTGGCCGCGGCGGAGCAGGCGGCGGCGGTGCTTCGTTCCAACGCTGAGGCCGCTGCCCGCACCGCCCGCCAAGAGAGGACAGAGCTCGAGACCAGAGCGGGCCGGGCCGAGTCCGACCTCGATGTGGCTCGCGAGCGAGTGACGATGCTTGAGGTCCAAATCGGCACCATTATTGCCAAGAAGAGCCGTCTGGAGTAGGCTGCTCAAAAACGAGAGAATGAGATCCTCGGTGAGTACCCTACGACTTGTTATCTCTGCTTCTTGCTTCTGTGCGATTTCTTGATTCGAGTCGACGTCTTTCTTCTGGGTGTACAGCTCTCTGCGTGGAGCACACTGACTTGCAGAAACAGGTCGCAGAGCACAAGAGCGCCGCGACCACCCGCCTCGTCGAGAACCAGAAGCTGGTGGAGCTGGTCAAGGAGGCCAATGAGAAACTCAACAGTAAGAGCTGTGTCCTCTTCATCTTTTGCCTTCCTTGGACTGGCTCATTTTTTGCTGACATCGGTCTCCTTGCTTCTCTCCAGAGGCCATGACCAAGCTCGAGCAGGAGCGAAAGTCACTCGGGGAGGCCCTGGCTGAGATCAAGCAGCAGGAGACAATCCGCAACAGGATGGGTGCGGCCATCATCAAGGTGTGTGACGAGATCGGTGTTCCTCCCGGCCAATTGAGAGAACACTTGGAGTTGGCTCCTGCGACAGCTCGTCAACGGTCGATAGATACGGCTGGCGACACCGTCCGCAAGGTGGTGGCCATCTTATTGTCGCATTACCCGGACCTAGACAGGAGGCTGCTTGGCCAGGGATGGTGCCCGGGCTACACCAACGAGTAGTATGACAAGATCGAAGAAGACGCCGTCGACTTCGCCAAAGCCATGCTGAGTCACGCCCTTTATGACCTGGGCCTGTAAAGAAAACCAAGTTGCCTCACCGAGGCTTTTTTAATCATGCTTGTAAAAAAACTTGTGGGCCGGATGTTTGTGGCAAACTCGAGGGTTAAGAACCCATCTTTGTTTCAAGTTTTAAGCATTTTGATTGTTTGTTGCCTTTTTCTTGAGTAGTTAGAGGACTTGTGTGCCGAGTAGTGTCACTTAAAACTTTGCTGACGGTGTCTTGCTCCGTAGCCGCGGAGGCGTAGGAACTAGGCGACTCGACCGAGCTTAGTTTAGGAGTGTTACCACTCGAGCGGGCAGCCCCCGAGTACTTCGAAGAGAGATAGGCGCATGTACATGTTTTTGCAAACAAGAAAACTCTTGAGAGTTTGAAACGGTGACTCGGAGTCCCTTTGAAGGGGCGAGTGATTGATAACTTGAGATCACAAACTTTGCTTGTGGGTCTTTGTACTGTAGCCGCGGGGGCGTAAGTACTCGGGGCCCGGACGAGCGCAGGTTCGTGACCGCTGGAGTCATAGTTCATCTCCCTTTAAGGAAAGTGAGTGTACCGTGGCGATCATACGAGAAACCATGGACGGTTTTTGATCGAAAAAAGGTTAGTTTGAAACGGTTACTCGGAGTCCCTTTGAAGGGGCGAGTGATTGATAACTTGAGATCACAAACTTTGCTTGTGGGTCTTTGTACCGTAGCCGTGGGGGCGTAAGTACTCAGGGCCCGGACGAGCGCAGGTTCGTGACTGCTGGAGTCATCGTTCATCTCCCTTTAAGGAAAGTGATTGTACCGCGGCGATCATATGAGAAACCATGGACGGTTTTTTATCGAAAAAAGGTTCCGCAACGATCAGGGGAGGGGGGTCGTAGCCCTCGGGTAGCCCCCGAGCCCATGGACAAGTCGGAGGCTTGCCCATGAGGTGAGACAAGCATAGAGACATTTTACTCGAGTAAAAGATGTAAGCTTGCGAAAAGAGACCATTTCATGAAAGGGAAAGTAGCTCAGAGCTCTTGCATTGTCATAAAATGAGAACAGAATAAATACTTAAGGGTAAAAACGGGGTAGCTGTTCCAGGTGTTGGAGATGACCCTGCCGTCCTCGTGCTTGAGCTTGAAGGTTCCCAGACGGAGTACTTGGTCGACAATAAACGGCCCCTCCCATGGAGGTGAGAGCTTGTGTCGCCCTTCATTGTTCTGAACTCGTCGGAGGACGAGGTCACCGACTTGGAACTCATGCTCCCGTATGTCGCGTTCGTGGTAGCAGCGTAGGGCTTGCTGGTATTGCGATGAGTGGAGGAGGGCGACGCTGCACGCCTCATCCAACTGGTCGATGGCGTCCTCGAGGGCGACCTGGTTGCCCTCTTCCGTGTAGGCCTGAACCCGTGGGTTGCCGTAGTCGATGTCTGTTGGGAGGATCGCTTCCGACCCGTGGACGAGAAAAAAAGGCGTACAGCCAGTAGCCCGACTCGGAGTGGTACGCAGGCTCCACAGGACTGACGGGAGCTCCGCGACCCACGTCGCCCGAAACTTCTCGAGATGCTTAAATATCCGCGGCTTCAGACCCTGCAAGATCATGCCGTTGGCCCTCTCGACTTGCCCATTGGTTCTTGGATGGCTGACGGCGACCCAATCCACACGGATGTGGTTGTTGTCGTAGAACTTGAGGAATTTCTTGCCGGTGAACTGCGTGCTGTAGTCGGTGATGATGGAGTTCGGGATCCCGAACCGATAGATGATGTTAGTGAAGAACGTGATGGCTTCCTCGGAATGAACATTCGTTATGGGCCTGGCCTCGATCCACTTCGAGAACTTGTCGATGGCGACGAGCACGTGGGTGTAGCCCCCGGGTGCTTTTCTCAGTGGTCCAACCATATCCAACCCCCAGACCGCGAAGGGCCAGGTGATGGGAATGGTCTGCAGCGCCTGCGCCGGGAGATGGGTCTGTCGTGCGTAGAACTGGCAGCCTTCGCAGCTGCGCACAATTCGAGTCACGTCGGCTATTGCGGTAGGCCAATAGAAACCTTGTCGGAAAGCCTTTCCGACAATGGTTTTGGGGTCGGCGTGATGCACGCAGGTGCCTGCATGGATTTCTTGCAAAAGCTCCTTGCCCTGGTCAGCCAGGATGCACCGCATGAACATGCCTTTGGCGTCTTTTCAATGGAGCTCACCGTCGACCAGTTTGTACGACTTGTCCATGCGGGTGATGTGTCGAGCCGTCTCCTTGTCGGGTGGCAATTTTCCTTCCACCATCCACTCGAGGATCGGAACCCTCCAGTCATGGTCTTCAAGGTTGGGCTCTTGCGCCCTGTCAATCTCCATGACCTCTTCTGTCGGCGGCTCTGGCGACTTGTCCTCCTCGGAACGAACGGATGGTTCGTGCTGGTTGCTGGTGAAGACCCCGTGTGGAACGGGTTTTCGATTTGACGCTGCTTTTGCGAGGGTGTCAACCGCCTTGTTGTATTCACGCAGTACATGATTGAGCTCGAGCTCGTGGAACTTGTCCTCCAACTCGCGCACCGCCCGGCAGTAAGCGGCCATCTTCGGACTTATGCTATTCTTCTCTTTCATAACCTGTCCCACGACCAGGTCGGAATCCCTCCTGACGTCGAGGCGTCGAATTCCTAGCTCGAGGGCGATCCGGAGACCGTTGATGAGCACGTCGTACTTTGCGATGTTGTTGGAGGCCGCAAAATGTAGTCGGACCATGTATTCCATTCGCACGCCCAGAGGCGAGATGAACACAAGTCCGACCCCGGCTCCTTCCTTCATGAGGGATCCGTCGAAGTACATAAGCCACATCTCATGCTCGATGGGAGCAGGAGGGGTTTGGATCTCCGTCCATTCAGCGACGAAGTCAACCAGCGCTTGCGACTTGATGGCAGTGCGAGGCGCATACTCGATGTTTTGCCCCATCAGCTCAAGGGCCTACTTGGTGATTCTGCCATCCGCCTCCGGGCTCTGTATGATTTCGCCGAGCGGGAACTTGGACACCACCGTGATGCGGTGTGAGTCGAAGTAATGCCGAAGTTTCTGCTTAGTGATGAGAACAGTGTAGATCAGCTTATGTATCTGAGGATATCGTGTCTTCGAGTCGGAGAGGACTTCGCTCACGAAGTAGACTGGGCGCTGTACTTTCTGCGTCTTGCCGGGCTCATCTCGCTCAACTACTAGCGTTGCGCTCACGACCTGGGTCGTTGCAGCGATGTACAGAAGCATCGGCTCTTCCTCGGCCGGTGCGGTGAGCACCGGCGGGCTTTCGAGCAGCTTCTTGAGCGAGTCGAGCGCTTCTTGTGCTTCTGGCGTCCACTGAAAGTGCTCCGACTTCTTCATGAGCTGGTACAGTGGCAGGCTGCGCTCTCCTAGTCGGGCGATGAACCTGCTGAGAGCAGCGAGGCATTTAGTGACACGCTGAACCCCCTTCAGGTTCTTGATGGGCCCCATGCCTGTGATCGCAGAGATCTTGTCAGGGTTTGCCTCGATGCCGCGTTCCGATATGACGAACCCGAGTAGCGTGCCCCTGGGGACCCTGAAGACACACTTCTCGGGGTTCAGTTTCACGCCGTGCTCCCTCAGCTTCTCGAAGACCGCGGTAAGGTCGGGTATCAGCTCACCCACCTTCTTTGACTTGACCACAATATCATCGACGTAGGCCTTGATCAGCCATTCGATGAGATCTCCAAAGACGCGACGCATGCATCTCTGGAATGTGGCCCCTGCATTCTTCAACCCGAAGGGCATGGAAACGTAATAGTACGCACCAAACGGGGTGATGAACGAGGTGGCGAGCTGGTCGATCAGATCCATCGCGATCTGATGATATCCTGAATAAGCATCGAGAAAGCATAGGGTTTCGCACCCGGCCGTCGAGTCGACCACTTGATCTATGCGTGGTAAGGGAAAAGGATCTTTCGGACACACCTTGTTCAGGCTCATGTAATCAATGCACAACCTCAATTTCCATTCTTCTTAACAAGTACAGGGTTTGCTAGCCACTTGGGGTGCTAGACTTCACGAATGAACCCTGCACTTATAAGCTTCTTGATTTCCTCCACGATAGCCTTGCACTAGTCGGAGTTGAAGCGGCGTAGACGCTGCTTGATTGGCTTCGAGCCGGGCTTAATGTTAAGCTTGTGCTCGGCGACTTCCCTTGGAATCCTTGGCATGTCGGAGGGCTTCCATGCAAACACATCGAGGTTCGCGCAGAGAAAGTCGATGAGCGCGCTTTCCTAGTCGGAACCGAGCGCCGTCCCGATACGGAGTGTGCGGCCGTCGTTGGAGACGGGCACTTCCTTAACGTCCTTGGCGGGCTCGAAAGAGCAGGCCGCACGCTTGGACGTCTCGGGGATTTCTTGGTCCTCGGAGGGTGGCTCAGCAGCGAGCTTCTCAGACCGGATCAGAGCTTCAGCGAACTGGAAGCACTCAGCATCGCATTCGTATGCGTACTGGAAAGTTGTACCAGCTGTGATGATGCCTTCCAGGCCGGGCATCTTCAGGTTGAGGTACATGTAGTTGGGGATGGCCATGAACTTAGCGTAAGCTGGCCTTCCGAGTATCGCGTGATACGTCCCCAGGAACCCCACCACCTCGAAGGTGAGGGTTTCCGTTCGAAAGTTGTTCGGAGCTCCAAACGTGACGGGCAGATCGATCTGCCCGAGTGGGACCGCCTCCATCCCGGGTACGACCCCGTGGAAAGGCGCCTTAGACGGCCGCATTCGGGATCGTGGGATCCCCATGTCGTCCAGGGTTGACATGTAGATGACGTTGAGCCCGCTGCCTCCGTCCATCAGAACCTTGTGCACACGCTTGGTGCCGAACAAGGGTGGCACGACCAGTGGGTAGCTACCCGGTCGCGGTATGTGGTCGGGATGATCGTGCCGATCAAATGTGACCAGCATCTCCGACCACTTCAGGTAGGTCGGAGTCACATGCTCGAGTTGGTAGACTTCTCGTCGCACTACCCTCTCTTGGCGCTTGGGCAGCCGTGCCTCCGAGCCTCCGAAGATCATCATCACGGCTCCATCCTCCCGAGGGTAGGCGGCTTCATCATTGCCCTTGTCCTTCCCTCCGTCGCCAGTCGGAGCATCACTTCGCTTCTTCAGCGTGCCGGCGAGGTAGGCCTTCATCAGGTTGCAATCCTTGAAGGCGTGTTTGACCGGGCCCTCGTGGTTGGGGCACGGGGCATCCAACAGCTTCTCGAAGTGGCTTGACGGAGGGTTGGCTCTCGATTTCGCTGTCTTTCGGTCGACAGCGGCCACCAAGGTATCCTCACGGTACCTCTTATCTTTGTTTTTCTTCTTCTTGATTGATGCGGACGGACTGTTGCCAGCTTCGGCTGGCTGCTTCCCTTTTCTTGCGACCGAGCTTAGTGTCGCGGCTACGGCTTCCTCCCCGTTGGCGTGGTCGGTCGCGATGTCGAGCAGCTCTCGAGTAGATCGCGGCTTCCGCCGTCCGATCCGATGGATCAGCGTGGCACACGTGGTGCCGTTCTGGATGGCCGAGATGACATCCATGTCGGTGGTGCTGGGCAACTCGGTGCACCATTTGGAGAAGCGTCGGATGTAGTCGCGCAAGCTCTCGCCCTTCATCTGCTTGCAGTTGCGCAGATCCCAGGGGTTCCCTGGTCGGGCGTATGTGCCCTGGAAGTTGCCGATGAAGGCGTCGCGTAATTGTGACCAGCTGTCGATCTTGCCCCGCGGCAAGTGCTCGAGCCACGTGCGGGCCGAGTCCGCGAGATGTAGCGGCAGGTTCTTGATGATGAACAGGTCATCCCGCGCTCCGTCGGCATTGCATGCCAGTCGGTAGTCCTCCAACCAGACGCTGGGGTTGGTCTCTCCGTCGTACTTGGGCACGGAGGTCAGAGCCCTGAAGCGCGAAAGGGAAGCGGGTGCTATGCACATTCTTCCCGAAGGCACGAGGCCCTTGGGCGTCAGGCGAACCGCTCCTGCTCCGGTCTTCGTCACTGTCGTACCGGCCTCCACGTCGCCGGTTGTACTCCTTACGAGGTTGCTCCTTGTAGTCGTCGTGCTGACCCGCGTCAACCCTCCGCCGCGCCTTGATGGTGTCGCGTGCGTCGCGGTGGGGACCCAGCCGGCTCTTGACTGGTATGTTGACCTCCTCGGACCGTCGTGGCTGCTGCGACGGTGCCGTGGGTTGTCGCGGCTCGGAGTGCCCGCGACCTTGCGAGCCCCGCTATCGAGAGGCGGAGCTCTCCGACTGCTGCACGGTGGCAGTCTCGAGGAGTGTCTTGATCTGCTTATGCATATCCTTCTCTTGAGGCGTGGCGGGCTCTGGTACCTTCCGGAGAAGGATCGCAGCCGCCGCCAGGTTCTGCGACGCCCTTTTGAAGACGGGCGTGCTGTCAACGACATCTCGGTCGTCGTTGACGATGCGCTGTTGAACATCCCTTGCCCGCGCATGAGCGGGAGTCGGGTTCGGGTCTTGCTCGAGTTGCTGGTGGAGCCGTGCCCGCTCGTCGTCGAGCTGTCGCTGCGCGTCCTCCAGCTCGTCCAGTCGAGCGCGCTGTGCAGCGGGGTTGGGAGGAACCTGAGCCTCAGCCACACTGTCCGCCGTCGAGCTGTGGGTGGACTGAAGTGCTCCATCCGAGGTGTGGGCCGGTGTTGGCGCTACTGGGGCATTGCCAATGACGAAGCACTCGCGTGAGGGGTCGTAACCCCCGTCGTCGGAGTTGTCGGAGAAACCAAAACAATAGTCGGCCGCCGTCTGGAAACGACGGAAGGCGTCAGCGTCGCGAAGCCCGGAGTAATCCCACTCTGGACCTGAGATGTCATCGGTACCGTCGGTCACGAGGTACTGCTCGTCGGGCGAGGTCGCAGCAAGCCCCATGTTGCAGCAGAGGCGATGGCTGGGGTGGTTCTCATACATAGCCCAGTCCGTGCTCAATGAAGAGGAACACGCTGCCGCTGCGTAGGACCTTCCTCTATGAAGAGGTGGTAATAGGGCGCCCTCCCTGGCGATGCGTTCCGTCGAGTCTGACAGCAGGGAGTCTTCTGCCGCGCCAGCGGGCTGTGGTGTACCGGCTTCAACCCGCGGAGGGGAGCAGCACGTGCTGCCCTGCGGCGCTCCGCCTTGGCACGCTTCGAGCGCTTGCTTGAGCACCTCTTGTGTCGGGGTGAGCGTGGCGGGGCGGTCAGAGCGGGAGTTAGTGCAGATGCGTCGGTGACCTCGTTGACGAGGCGCATGTCGTAGCCGTCTCCGGTCGCTCGGAAGTTCAGGCTTCCGAACCGGAGCTCAAGCCCAGCCACAAGCGACTCCGATGATCCCACGGGGGAATCCATCAGCAACAGCTCGGTGGAGGCTTTCGTCGAAGCGGATGATGAGAGGGCCGTGCGGACCCTAAAAAGAACGTCGAAAACACGCGAAGGCCCCTACCTGGCGTGCCAACTGTCGGGGTTTGTTACCGCCGGGAAGTAAATATATACGAGAGGAGGTGTTCTGATCCGCATGGTAGCACAGGAGACACTCGGAGTTATACTGGTTCGGGCCTCCGGAGAGTAATACCCTACGTCCAGTCTGAGAAGGGGTGTTCCTTATGCTCAGGGGTTTGCAACAGGGAGTACAAACAGGTCGGGAGAGGGTGTAGAGCCCAAGTCCCTGGTGTGCGAGTGGTTCAAGTAGCAGAAGTCTGCGTACGTAAGTGAGTGTGAATGCTTGCGTTATATGAGATGGGATATCGATGCTAAGTGCGTGTGGGGGTGGAAACGAACGTGTCTTGAGAGTGCCTCTGCCCCTCCCTTTTATAGTCGCAAGGGAGATGTCCAGGGCGGTTACATTGAGTGTATATGAGCTAATCTACAGTGCAAGACGTCCTTCTCTGCTCCGGGTTGCCAGACGACAGAAGCAGCGAAGCACTGTTACGGGACCTTGGGTGACGGTGTGGATCCCGTGCGTCCCAAGCATCTGTCCCGGGGCCCCCCGTGCCCTCCTCCGAGTAGTTAGTCGGGTACGGGAGGTAGTGTACGTGCCCTGACCCCGTCAGTGGATCAGGGGCTTGTCTTTTCTTGATGTTGTAGGAACGGAGTAGCCTGCACCATGGATAGGTAATGGCTTGCACCGTGCCGTTGGTGGCACAGCGTCTCCCGTGCCCTCCGTGGTACGATGCGTACCGCCTCAGCTGGGGGCGGCAGGAGGATCCGTCCCCTGACACAGGATCGACCTGGTCAGGGCGGACCCGTGCAGGGAGGCTAACACGTGGCGGACCGCGTACCAGGGTATCACGGGATGCCAACGGGGACTGTGTACCTGTGGCCTTGACGACCAAGTCTTGAACTGGTCGGGGATGGGAAACTACTCGTGTGAGTAGGCGATCTATGCCGCGTCTCCCGATGCTTAGGGCATAGTGTGTACTGTGTCGTACGCTGTTCAGCATCCATTACGCCGTTCACGGTACGGCGGCCACTGTGCCGATGGTGGCAGGGTTTGACGAATCCGCCCCCTGACACCGAATCGGCCTGGCCCGAGCGGACCGCAGTGGTGGGGCGGATGCGTGGCGGTGCGCAGGGGAGCGTACGCGGGGTTCCTGGGATCCCGATCGGGTGGGCCCACGTGCCCGGTGCCTTCTTCGTGACGCCTGCTCGAGCTGGTGACGGAAACTACTCGTACGAATGAGTAGTTGCGACAGCGGGACGGAGACTACTCGTGCGAGCGAGTTTCCGCGACCGTCAGGCGGAAACTACTCGTACGAGTCGAGTAGTCGGGAGCGAAGGCGGAAACTTGTCGTACGAGCCGCCACGTACTCGGGGAAGAGGTACGGGCGGCCATGGGCCGCCTGTCTTCTTGCTCATGGTGGAAACTAGTCGTACGGGACCTCACGTACTCGGGCAGCGTAACACTCGTCGTGTTAGCCGCCGGAGCAAGCCGTACGTGGGCCCGTGCTGCGTTTTTCAAGGGTCTTGGTGGGCCTTGGTCCATGGCCTCGTCAAAAGGCGAATGTGGTTGCAGAAGCTCTTAGCCATAAGGCTCACTGCAATTGCCTATCGATGGAACCTTATAGTGATACTCTATGTGAGGAGTTGACAAGGCTAAACTTGGAAATTGTTGAACAAGGAAGCCTAAATGATATCTCTGCCGAGTCTGACTTATTTGATAGAATTGTTAAGGCTCAACTTCAAGATGAGGGTATTCTTTTGATCAAACAAAAATTGTTAGAAAAAGATCGTAAGTATGATTGCTTCAGGAAGGATGAGAAAGACATAGTCTGGTTTGGACAATGCCTTGTTGTTCCAGATAATTGGGAGTTGAAAAAGGAAATCTTTGATGAGGGTCATCTCTCAAAATTCTCTATCCATCCTGGGAGTAGTAAAATGTATCAAGATTTAAAAGAGAATTTTTGGTGGTCCAATATGAAGGTGGACATTGCTAAATATGTGTCGGAATGCGATACTTGTCAAAGAATTAAAGCAAGTCATTTGAAACCTTCTGGTACTCTTCAACCCCTACCTATACCTTCATGGAAGTGGGATGACATAAGTATGGACTTTGTGTCCGGATTTCCACTCACATCTAGAAATCATGATTCTGTCTGGGTTATCGTGGATAGGTTGACAAAGACTGCTCATTTTATCCCAGTCCACACCAAATATGATGCCAAAGATTATGCAAGTCTTTATATTGAGCACATTGTTCGCTTGCATGGTGTTCCTAAGACCATCATTTCTGATAGGGGATCTGTCTTTGTGTCACGTTTCTGGGAACAATTACATAAGTCACTTGGCACCAGGATCATACGAGGTTCAGCTTATCGTCCTCAGACAGATGGTCAAACTGAAAGAGTGAACCAAATTCTAGAGGACATGTTGCGAGCCTGTGTTATTCACTTTGATAAAAGTTGGGACAAGTGTCTATCTTTGGTAGAATTTTCTCACAATAATAATTATCAAGCCAGCTTGAAAATGGCACCTTTTGAGGCTCTTTATGGACGGAGATGTCGTACTCCCTTGAACTGGTCACAGACCGGGGAGAGGAAATTCTTTGGTCCAACCCTAGTTAAGGATGCCGAAGAAAAAGTAAGAGTAATCAAGGAAAATTTGAGAATTGCTCAAGAAAGGCAAAAGAGTCATTATGACAAGGGAAAGGCACCTAGAGAATACAAAGTTGGTGACTTTGTGTATTTAAAAGTTTCGCCAACCAAGGGTGTCCAAATGTTCGGTGTGAAAGGAAAGCTAGCTCCTCGCTACATTGGTCCCTATGAGATTCTTCAAGTCTGTGGGCCAGTGGCGTATCGTATTCGACTCCCTGATCGATTCTCTGCTGTACACAATGTGTTTCACGTCTCCCAATTGAGAAGATGTGCTAATAAACCGGACAGGGAAGTCATTGAAGAAGCTAATGCTTGGATTGAACCGGATCTCTCTGTCGTCGAACATCCTCTAAGGATTATTGATATAAAAGAAAGAAAGACTCGAAGACAATCCGTGAAGATGTATAAAATCCAGTGGAGTCATTACCATGTCGATGAAGCCACTTGGGAAACTGAACATTATCTCAATGAGAATTATCCGGGTTTTCTTGAATCTAGACACCGTAAGTTCCTTCCTGTGCTTGCATCTTTTAATTCTTAAATCTCGGGACGAGATTTCTTTTAAGGGGGGTAGGCTGTAATATCCCTGATGTTTGTTTGTGCTAATGACATTACTTAGCTATGTTAATCAAGGTTAATTAGCTCCTAAGCATGTTTGACATGATTTGGCACACATTTGCACAAAAGCCCTTGGTCAAAGTCAAATGCTTGGTCAAACCCCTATAGATCCAAAAAGGCTGATTTGGTTTTCTTGCGCGTTCTCCAAATTTTGCTATAGAAGTTAAAAATCGGCCAATATAAAAGTTGTTCCTTATTTCCGGGAACACATTTTTCATAATTGGCGGACATTCCAATTTTGAGTGCAAAGCCGCTTAAATTTGAGTTGAAGCTGCTGCGCACAGTATTTTCAGGGCCAAGATTTTCCTGAAGTTCAACACGTTTTTCACACAAATCTGTTGAGCAAAACATAGGACGCCCTTTGTGAATGTTGTAGGTCTATAGCTCCTCTACAAATTTTAGTTTTGGAGATTTTTTGTTTAGTTGGCATTTTACGGAGTTTCAGAGTTTTGAAAACTGAATCACGAAATAAAAAGGGTCGCCGACGTCGCTGTGACCGCGCTCCAGCGCGTCGTGCGCGCGCTCCGGCCTGCGCAGACAGAACTGGCCACGTGGCGCCCGAGCAAATCCCCGCCGTACGGACCTCTGGAAGTCGTCGCGGTGGACCAAGCACACGCCCTGGACCCTCCGCCCGCGCTTGTTCACGAACGCCGCGTCCAGCTCGAGCGTCGCGTCAGAACAGGGCCACGCGCCGCGCCCGCGCGGCGTCTCGCGCATGCAGGTAAGCCAGTTGGCATTACCGCGCGTTAAGGCGCCTACCCCGCCTCGCTCGCATCAGTTGGGTGACGCAGCGGCCGCCAGTTGCTCCTCCCGCGCCGAGCCGTGCTCCGACCGAGCGAAGACCGAGCCGCCGCCGCCTACCATAGGTGCCACCGCCACGAGCTCCTGTTTCGCTTGCACATGCCGCTCCATCCTGCTCCTCTCCCTTCCTTCGACGTCCAGTAGCACACCCTGGTCCATACCGCCCTTCAATTTTGGCCGCCGTCGCCAGGAGCCGCACTCCGGCGGGCACCGTCCCAGTGCGCCGCCGCAAGAGGTCGCCGGCATCGACTCCGGTCGGGCAAACACTGCCACCAGCTGCGGGTAGGTCTCCTCGGGCTCGCCGGCCACTCACCCGCGCCCCTCCGCCCCTGCTCCGGCCGCCGGAGATGGCCCCTGCGCCGGAGAGGGTGTTTTCGTGAGGATTGCAGTTTATTTAGGGTCTAAACCGTGAAGTGAGGGCGTAGTTGTAAGTTAAGAAAAGTACCCGAGGGTCCCGGTGCAAATGTGTGTTAGGGTTCTAGCTGTAACTTCAAAAATTCGTGAAAAATTGTAGAAAAATCAGAAAAATGCAAATCCAACTGTTTTGGATTCCTTGTGATTAGATCTACAACTTTTACAAAAGTTGTATAGTGTTGTTCTATTTAGTTTTTAAATGTAAATTCAAACTCAGTTTGAGGCATATTTGTTGTAGTTCAAAATGTACACATGCAAATGAAATGAAATTAGGATATGTTGTTGTGTGCTTCAGTTTCCGATCTGTGACCAAATTTTACACATGTTTGTTGTGTAGAACTCTAGTTATGATTTTTGGAAGATGTATGCTAGTTTAAGCTTGATGCTTTTTATAGTTCCCTCAAAATATAAATTCCTTAAGCACCAATGCACCCTAGGCCTTCGTTATGATGTTATGCATCTTTAGAAAAATAATGATGATTTTAGGAGTCAGTTTGATTAGTGTTTAGTATTTATGCTTATGATGGATGTCAAATTCATAACTTGAATTATATGATGAATCCACTTGAATATGTTGGGTTGGAACTTATTTTTAGCATATTGGATCTGTAGGAAAAATTTGGGATCAAAATGACTAGTGAATCTTTTTGTATGAATTAATAAAGTTTACCTAGGCTGAGTCTTGTTTTTTTCATTTAAAATAATGTATAAATGATCTTGATCTGAAAATTTATATTTAAGTTTGTTTTGGTCATATGCTACTATGGTAAAATGTTCATGACAGTGGGAGTCATATTTTAATTATTATGATTTATGGATGAATGGCTAGTTATAATGGGTTAAATAAATTTATTCTATCTTTTAATTTGATTTAGAGGTGTTTAAGTTCAGTTGCTGTTTAAAATGAATTTGAGCACAACCCCCATGCTGATGGTGAAGTTTGTTAGTTTAACCTTCTTAAATATGCACACAATCACCATCAAAGGCATAGTTAGTCCATCATCATCCACCCCTTATTTTTAATGAAGTTTAATAATTTAATTTGTTTAGATGTGCACGCAATCACCATCAAAATAGATGTTAGTTCACTCTCACCACACACCATGTTTTTGTGAGTTCTCTTGTTTGTTTTGATGAATATGGCCCACAAGAGTTGGGTTAATGATAAAATATCTCACCTTCACCCTGTAACTAATGCATATGCATAACGTGTAGATCTTCCCGACGGGACGTACACACTTGTTGAGGAGGAGGGATCCGCTAGTGGGGAATTGAATCAAGCTAGCGGGCAGCAAGACCTGGACCAAAGTCCAGAAGAGCCCAAGGCTTGTGTTGAGTCCGAGGAAGGCAAGCACCGGAGTCATCTAACATTTTTCTAAAACTTACACCTTTACCTTTTCAGTATTTATGCTTTACCTTATGCATTTAAGTTTCAGAAGTTGATTTGAAACCTAGATGCATGATCCTTAGGACTCCTATGCTCTTTACTAGTATGTTAGGAACGCTAGTGCCATGCTCTAAGGATACGATAGAAGTCGAGTAATGACTCATTGCTCGCGAGATAACTTATGTTGGAATCATAAGTTGGTTAAATTGTCTCGCTCGTGTGGTAAGAGCAATGGGTTCGGTCTCGACTGAGTAGCATGGTGCTGGTCTAAGCTATTGAACGTACCAAGTGCTTGTTGGGTATGGGACCGGTAAGCTTAGTACCTAATGAACCAGTGCGGGGACTTTATCGCTACTAATCTTGAGATGCGTCTCCCGGTTTGATTCCGGTAGTGCAAGTGCGAGTCTGGGCGTGCCGTGTGAGGGCGTCCCAGTAACCTTGTACTTAGGACTATGGCATCTGTCCCTAATCTGGGGAGTGACAGGAACCACCTGGTCGGGGTAGACCCCACATTTGTTTTTCTTTGGATTCTTTTGGGGTCTACCTTTCTTCCGTGTATCTTGGGTTTACCTTGCAAGGATATAAATCGATCGATCGTCGGTCACTCACCGTTATCTGAGTCGATTTGACCACTGGCTACCCCATGTTTATTTATGGAACATTTTGGATTAATATTGTTGGATGATTAATCTTGTTTGTACAACTATACTTGTTTAGATAGGTGCTTATCTAGAATGGTTAACATACTAGAACTTGAGCTAAAATTTGAAAATAAGGATCAACTCTTAGTTGCTTTTGGCAAAACAAACCCACCAGCCAAAAAGCCTTGCATGTTTAGCTGTGTCTTTTATTTTGACGGGTCAGTCTTGCTGAGTATTAGTATACTCAGCCTTGCTTAATTTGTTGTTTTCAGGTAATCCTGTCTGGCCTGGTGTTATTCCAGAGGGATGGGAGATTAAATGGGAGAACGATGATGAGGAGTGATACATTGTGGTTGGCATCCCATGTGTATCCCGCGTTTAGTTTATATTCCGCTGTTTAAACTCTGAACCATGTTTACTTTTATGTACTCAAAACCTGGTTTGTAAAATTAAGTACTTATGGACTTGTCTGTAATGTAATCTTGTACTCTGGTCCCGCCTTCGTGTGGGCTTTGCGCATATCTCGATCTTGTGTAAGTGATTTACCGGGCATGACCCGGCAGAGGTGACAAAATAGCTCTTGGTTATCGCTTATGAGCCACGTGGACCGGCTTAGGTGATAATCCGGATTTATTTTGGGCGGTTCTGTCACAGGCGGCGCCATCCGCTTCTTGGGGCCACCCTTCCTCTCTCTAGCAGCCATCGGAAGGGGCCAGAGAAGATCCGCCGGCTTCAAGATTGGAAAGGGGAGGGAGGCAAGATTGGAAGGGAGAGGAGGCCAGAATGGAAGCCAAATCCATATATGTCAGGAGATTTGGAAGGAGATGGCAGGGAGATTGGCGTCGGGAGGATGCGCGCCGTGTGGGAAGATTGGGAGTGGTGATGGCAGGGCGGGAGGGCGCGCAGTGAGGACAACGGCGCGGGAGGAAGGCGCGGCGCACGGGATCTCCGGCAATGAAGCTGGATGCAACGAAGACGCCTCAATGCAGTGTCGTCCGGTTACCGATGTCTGAGTAACCGGAGCCGGGTCGTTTCATCAGGACGACACGCCCCTTTCCTCTCTTCATTAATCATATGCCATGTCATCAAATTTGTCTATGTGGCACGTAATTAATTGCTGATGAAACCAGCACTGAGACTGGCCTAAGGGATGCGCATAGACATGCGGTTAATTAATACTGTGTACGCAAGGGAGAGGGGGGGGGGGACGAAACCTAGTTTTTGGCCGAATTTATTTTGAAGTATGTATTTTTCAAAAAAAAATTCAGTAAAAATAGCACCTCAGCACCTTGGCGATGGTACTGATGAGTGATGCCCAAAACGGCATTCATTTGTGACTGGAGAGGGTACTGAATATGCATGAAAGTAATAAAAATGGAGAAGAGAGAGCATTGTTCTTTATGGACGCACAAAGGCACCTTCCAATCTAAATCCTGATAGGAACGTTACGATTTAAAAACCTCTTCGTGAGACGCAGTGCGTGATGCGATGCGACGCAGATGTGTTCCAATTGCACTCCAAGCCGGGGCTCTCTGCCGCCGAAAGCCTGAAGCTGACCACCGTGCATGGTTCGTGCCCCGGTCGGCGCCTCGGCGGTCGCTGTCCGTTGCGGCGTTGTGGAGGAGTAGGGGCATGGCGCGCGCGGCTAATTGCTGCGCGTCACGGGCTCACGGCTCGGCAATGGGGCGGTGGACGAAAGCTTAGCGTCCACTATTTTGCATGCGCAATGGCTTGCTGCCTGCACCCAGCAAGCAAGCAAAGCAACGTTGGCAGTGGGCAGTGGCATTGCGGCGATGAGTGCGGACGTGAGCGTGAGGCGGCGTCCACTCCCAGTCGAGCTCGATCGGATGCCAATCATGCCAGGGGCTCTCTGTGCGGTCGAGTTCACACTCGCTTTGGCAGGTTCGCCTTTGCTTTCGTTTCGTTTCGCTTTGGCAGTTTCACCCTTTGATTTTTTGCAGTCCACACAAGCAGCAGGAATGCAGGATGCACACCCAGAGCCGGAACAGTAGCTGTGGCCATCCGGGCTATGAGGTCCCATGTTTTCTCACCCCGAGAGCCAGAGACGACCCAGACCCCAGAACGTACAGCCACAATGCCCGACTATTTTGCCCCGTCGCCCACACAGCTTGACCAAACACAAGGACGGGCACCTGCGCTGTGTACTGCCGCACCAACGCGCACTGCGCCTGCCCGTCTACATCTAGAAGCCGCCGCTGCTTTTTATTTTGTCAAAGCATTGGACCCTGAATCCTGATGGGATCGGCGCGCCAAGGACGGTGCGAAGTGCGAACGAACCCTGCGAGACTTCCATCGTCGCGCGCGCCACTTCTGAATTTCTGGCGACCACCACAGCTGCATATTCTGCCCACACCGATTGACCGCTTCAGGCTTTCACCAATGCTGCCGGTGCCCGCTCAAGTAATGACCCCGATGACTTGGCGCCTTTGCTTACGTGATGGTGATGGACAGTACCATGCGCAATAAGTTTGCAAATCACACGTCAACGGACACATGGCCTTGTTAAACTTTAGTACTCCCTCCGTTCTTAAATATATGTCGTTTAGGACAAGCAAATTAGTTCATTTATGAACTAACTCGCTTGTTCTAAACGTCATATATTTAAGGACGGAGGTAGTATACTATATGGAGGAGTGTGTTATACTCTTCCGTCCCAAAATATTTGCACTTTTTGACTTTTACAGATCACGTTTGACCATTCGTCTTATTCAAAATATTTGTAAAAATATAAAAATAATTATGATATAATTAAAATATATATGATGATAAAACATATCATAGCAAAATAAATAATATTTTCATAATTTTTTAAATAAGACGAATAGTCAAATGTGAAGCGCAGAAGTCAGAAGATGCAAATATTTTGGGAGGGATGGAGTAACTCTTTGTGAAATCTGCTTCGTAGATTTCTGTGGAGGTGGAGTGTACAAGCAGCCGGTTTTGGATAAATAAATCCATGCAAGGGTCCGTTATGTTGTCAGAATGCTGTCGGGATGATTCGTTAGAAACTTCATTTTTAGATCTCACAAACGAAGTCAAGTATGGACATGATATTTTACAAGATTGTATATCATCATATCATCTACATGTGTGATTGTTGAATTTAAATGATTTTTTTTGTTGTGATTTACACAAGTATTCATGAAGAATGTGGTTTCCACCTGATATATTCTTTTTTTTTAAAATGAGGTCCGTAATGTTTTAAGCCGTAGTATACTTTGAAGCAGTAGCTATCTTAAAATTACTATTTTCATACTGACACGACAAACCTTCCATTGATATCTTTTGTAGTACAAATACAGAAATTGTACAAACAAAGTTTTTTTTTTCAAAAACAAAATCTCAAACCGTTTCGATTTTGAAGGCCGGAAGGGTACCTTCATGGGCCATCATCGGTTGTACACAACCCGTCATCATTTTGCGAAGTGAGTGAGAGAGAGCCCGTATTATAGCCGGGCCCGACAAAGGCCCAGGCGTGAGATCACACCACACCACACCCCTCCGGCCGACGACGGACGGATAGCCGCCGGACTCGCGTCCTCCTTCGCCGGACCCGGCCGGAACTGGTCATCCATCCCGCCGGAGATTCCGCCGCGATCGCGGAAAACACAGGCCCACGCCGCGACCTCACCCAGATTTCCCGAGCGAACGCGTCGTTGGAATTGTTAGGCTGCTCCCCGGGGGCGACGAAGCAAAGGTACCGGCCAAACGAGTGGGCACTCCACCACTTGTCCTGAGCCGCAGCCTCATCTGTTGTTCATATCCTTTGAGCAAGCTCTGCTCGTCGTCCTGCCGTGTCCTTAGCGCCCGTTTCTCCTCCTGCTTCTGGGCGCAAAAACCATGCGCTGCGCTCCTGGTAGTGTCCCCTTTTTCTGGATCGATGCTAGCGCTAGCGAGCTCCACGCTACGGCTATAAAATGGGAATGAAACGAATGGATCAGCTGAGAGCTACAAATCATCAGACGTTCATGTGCTGAGTTCGATACAGTTCAGCTCAGGCCTTCTGGGTGCAAGGCGCAATAAGGCATCCAATCCAACCATTTGGAGGCCATTGGTGTGCCCTGTGCAGGGTGGAGAAGCAGGACACGTGAGCGACCATCCAGTTCCAAATCCAATCAGCGGCTTCGGGTTTGGGGTGGTCGCTCATGTGTCCGTCCTCTCCACCGAGCACCGGCGCCTCGCATCCGTCTATTTTTCTCCGTCGAGTCGTCGACACCGGCGCTCTAGCCTAGAGAGGCCTCACGCACCCGTCTATTGTTTTTTTCTTCGAGATCGTCGTTAGAAGGCCGCCATAGCCCAGAGATCAGCCCAAGTTCAAGCAGGAGGGATTGCACGGGGGCGGGCCAACCGGCAACAAGCGGAGTTTGCTGGGCTTAGAAGATATACACTCATACATACATATCGTCGGCCACTCCACCGTAGCCCACGGCCCGCGTGCGAAACCCCAACGTGTTCCCTGTGACAGCGAAGCAGGTTTGCTTTTCCTTCACTCGCTCGTCAGCCTACCGCCGCCTCTCCTGCCGCCGCCATGGCTGCCGTCCCCAACGGTGCTCCCGTCATCACTGCGTCCTCCTCCTCCTTCCTCTCTGCGTCGACTTTATCTTTCAAGTACCCGGACTCCCACCCGTTACTTTTCTGGTACGGCGCCCTCCGTTGTTTAATCTGATGGATACGTCTAACGGCGGCACGCTTGCAGGGCATCGAAGACCAGCCACCGCCGACCCGCGGGGAGAATGCCTGCCACTATCCGCTGCGTCAGTAGCCCGACGGCAGTCGATACATGTACTGCCAAAACCCCTTGTGGTTTCCATCCTGCTCGCTGAAATCCACTGATTCACTTGTAGTCTCTATTCACTTCTAGTCTCTATAAGTTTTCACTTGAGGCCGTCCAATCGAATGCTACGACTCTCTATTCAGATTAGGGTATTATTCCAGGCTGCTGCACACTGTAGTAGCTTCTTGTTTGGCAGATGTTGCATTCATGTGAAGAGTTGCCTGTAGATGTCGTGAATACAGAAATACCGATATTGTTTGCTAATGTTCTCTTCCTCCTGTCCTGAAGCCTACAAGACTAGTGTCCCGCGCAATGCTAACATGGCCAAGCTCCAAGCAGGATATTTGTTTCCTGAGGTTATGCATTTGTTCTCATTCTCATATTCACTTTCTTGTTGACGCTGCTCTCTTGTAGATTCGGCTTCTGATTGATTTGTTGTCTGTCAATCAGATTGCGAGGAGAAGATCAGCTCATTTGCTGAAGCACCCTGATGCTAAGATTATAAGCCTGGGTATAGGTGACACTACCGAGCCCATTCCGGATGTCATAACGAATGCCATGGCAGAGGTACCTACTTGTTAAAATAGGAACTAATTTTATCACTTTCAAAAAATGACAGCGCCTGTTAGCAGTCCTTTCTCTTTTATATTTTTGTTTTTTTTGTTCTCATTTGGTTCAACTTGTATATATTTGTCGGAGTAAACTTAGAAAATTCGCTGACGTTTATTTTTGTTTAATACCACTTTTGCTATTACAGTATTTATTGATTAGTCTATCTGTAAACACAGAGAGCACGTGCCTTGTCAACAATTGACGGCTACAGTGGCTATGGAGCCGAGCAAGGTGAAAAGGTACTATAGCTTGTGGCTTTATAGCAATCTTGATGCATTAGTAGACTGATGCAGGTAGCTGTTCCTTTTGTATTGAGCTGAATTCAGATAGCTGTTTAACATAACAGCTATGAAGTTCAAGTTCTACATATATATTTTGTGGAGGAATATGGCTGTAGGTTTGGTTGTCTTTTAATAATTGTTTGACGAGGATTGATGTTCTGTTAATAAAAGAAAATTATCTTTTAACTTGTTATGCTCTGGTTTTTAAGAGTTACTTCGTCCCGAATTTCTATTCGTTTTGGCTTTTCTAGATACATTCCTTTTGTTATGTATCTAGACATAAGTATATATCTAGGCGCATAACACAAGGAAAGTATCTAGAAAAACCAAAACGAATAGTAATTTGGGACGGAGGGAGTACCATTTTCTAATCATTTACATCTTCTTAGTTGAAAGACCTATTCTGTACAAAGTGCTTGATGAGTTGATACTTTTCCTTTCATTCATTCTACCAAGTGCTTGCATACTTGACCTATTTTGCTTACATGATTTAACTTCTAATTTTTCAACAAGATACATACTTTCGTCTCTGCCTGACATTGTATTAGTTCTTTCAGCATTATGAAATGTTGTGTTGACTGTCACAATGCAGAAACTCAGGGCAGCAATTGCTGCAACCTACTATGCAGACCTTGGTATTGAAGATTCAGACATATTTGTTTCGGATGGTGCAAAATGTGACATTTCCCGCTTGCAAGTACCAAATGAACTCGCCTCCTGCCTGTTAAGCATACAGTTCATATTAAAATTATTTGTTAACAAGTTTCCTGATTCAAATGTTCCAGGTTCTTTTTGGATCTAATGTGACGATTGCAGTCCAAGACCCATCATACCCTGTAAGAGAATTGTTGAATCGACTTTAACCCTCAGTTATTTTAGGGGCTGCTCGGTTGGCAGCCATGGAATGCCACGCCATGGTGTGGCTCGCCACAGACCTGCGGCGCCGAAATCCTCCGCCTCAGAAAACACTGTTCCGTGGCGAGTGCACTGTAGCTGTGGCATTCAATGGCCTGCAACCAAACAGCTCCTTACCCTTTAATATTCATATAATTCTGAACTTGTGTGATAGTTGTGAAAAAAGTTCCTTTTCATTGTTCTTGTCATACTGCTACTTTTGGCACAGCTGCTATTTTTTTTGCATATTCTATGGTGAAACTAAACCATTGCTTTTATTTTGACAGGCGTATGTTGATTCAAGTGTTATCATGGGACAAACTAGCTTATACCAGCAAGACGTTCAAAAGTATGGGAACATCGAGTACATGAGATGCAATCCCGAAAATGGATTTTTCCCTGATCTATCAACTGTCCCACGAACAGATATAATTTTCTTTTGTTCACCCAACAACCCTACTGGTGCTGCTGCATCTCGGGACCAACTAACAAAACTAGTCAAATTTGCTAAGGACAATGGGTCCATCATTGTCTATGATTCTGCCTATGCTATGTACATATCAGATGATAGCCCAAAGTCTATCTTTGAAATTCCTGGAGCAAAAGAGGTGGGTTCTGTGTTCCAGTAGTTACTTATTTATACTGCAGATTGGAATTTTTAGTGCTTAATTGCATTTGCTCCAACTTATTTTGTGCCGTGGTTAGGATAATAAACACTTACTTCATTTCTCCAAATAATTTGAAAAACACTTTTGTCATCATGGTTTGTTTATGTGCAGGTTGCCATTGAGACAGCATCATTCTCGAAATATGCTGGGTTCACTGGTGTCCGTCTAGGTTGGACTGTTGTCCCCAAGGAGCTTCTTTTCTCTGATGGACATCCAGTCGCTAAAGATTTCAACCGCATAGTCTGCACGTGCTTCAATGGTGCATCAAACATTGCTCAAGCTGGTGGCTTAGCTTGCCTCTCTCCAGAGGGTCTGAAGGTATTTCAGTTTGATAAAATCTTCAGATGACCCTTTTGTGTTGTTTCTGCTCATTTGTTTGTTCCTGTGCAGGCTATGCATGATGTTGTTGGTTTCTACAAGGAGAACACTGAGATAATTGTCGACACATTTACATCGATTGGATTCAATGTGTATGGTGCCAAGAACGCTCCATATGTCTGGGTGCACTTCCCTGGTCGCAATTCGTGGGATGTGTTTGCTGAGATTCTTGAGAAGGCAAACGTTGTCACTACCCCTGGCAGCGGATTTGGACCTGGAGGCGAAGGCTTTGTCAGGGTCAGCGCATTCGGCCACAGAGATAACATCATTGAAGCTGCTAGGAGGCTAAAGCAGCTGTACAAGTGAGCACCGATGTAGCTTCTGTACCTTCTTGGAAGGACGCTATCAATAAGGTGACAGCAGTATTTGGAACACCAAATGTCCAAATTCTCTGTCCAAATAAGTGAAAATCGATAATTTTGTAGGATTTTGCTTGTGTTACTCTATTCAAACAGTTTCCAATTTCAAAACTTTCATGTATCATTTGAATCTCCAGGAGTGGTTATATCGCATCTGTTCGTTCCCTTACTGTGCTTTCCTTTTCGTAATATAACTCTGGGCTGCATCACATTTCACATGTTAGGCACGCAGGTTAAACAAAATGGGCTATAAGATCTCTGCTCAAATCTTCTTTTGGCAAGTAAATAATTACTGGCAGACAGCAGTGCTACTGCTACACCAGTATCTATGGAAGTTGACCACCTAGAAAAGAGGATTCATTGGAGTATGAGCTCTAATTTCCTCTGCTTGGAGAGAAGCGAATCGTTGACTTCGTACGATCATTACTGTAATTTTACTGACACAGGATGCTGAAAAGATATTTTCCAGATCTATGGCAGCGCTGATGTTCACACAGGCAGAGATGCCGAATTCCACCGGGATCCCACAGAACGCAACATGCAGGAAAAGAGGTCATGCAAATCTACAGTTATACTTCGCAGATCACATCAGTAGCGATAGTGAAAAAACAGGGTTCTGGACAACAACGCCTTCACATAAAAGACTGGCTTAGTGAAAAAACAGGGTTCTGGACACCAAAGCCTTCACATAAGACTTGCTTGATTGAGAGTGGTGGGTTGTGCAAGAACTCTCTTTCTTTACCAATATCAGGTTACTAGAACCAGTTGCATCGCACTGTAAGATACGCGCAAAGGGAAAGGCCAACATTTCACTTTTCCAGGAAACAAGACTTCCGCCCTGTTCGTTTGGCTTATCAGCCACCAGCCAGCAGTACTTTTCTCTCAGAACAAACCAGCTACCAGCAACTAGCCAACAGTACTTTTATCTCAGAACAAACCAACATCAGCCACCAGCCAAACGAACAGGCTGTTCTTCTACTATGACAATGAAGCATGCCACTTCTGAAGTTCACATCAATAGGTCACATACAGAATGTTATGCAATACAAAATCTGTCATAACACCCAATCAACATTTACAAGCATCAGCAATAGAAAAGTTCACATCAATCCACAGTTTCTCATCAACACCAAAGGAAGATGTTAGAAATACAAGGAAATGGTGGATGGTATCAAGCCCTCTTCAATGATTCAAAATAGAAGATAAAGATAAAGCAAGGACAAAATAATGACAGTGTAAACTGAAAGTAACTCCTAGCTAGGTATATCTTGTTGAGGATTTTGAGCTTACATATACTCCAGACCACCACTAATAGTAGAGGCAAACAAGAAAGCAAAATAATTGGTTCAGAGGACAATACTATCTTATCCTGCTTAAGAGGACCCCATATCTGATGAATAATTGGACACCTACTGGAACACTGGAAACATCGGTGAAAATCACAACCATTCAGCCAATTGGAGAGAGTAGAGACTATAGAAAATTCTATTAAAAGCTATCACAGTGACCAATTTTTTGAGTTCATTCATTAACTCAATTTCTAGGAGTGTAAGACATAACTTATGCCAACAAATAAACATAACATCATTCTCCTAACACCTCACATTACAACATATCCATCCCATGATCCCAACCCAAACTGCCGCTGTCACCCGATTCTACAAAAAGAACACTTTAGATTCAGACCCAACAGGATCTAGAACGAACAAACAAAATAACAAGTGGAATTGTACTCTAATTATCATGTGGAAGTTTTCACAGCCTTGAATGCGGGGTGGAGCAACCCAATCTCATCCTTCATCTCGAGTGGGTTGCTAGTCTCATTCCTGATCCTCTTCACTCTCCTGCTCCCAAGCGACTTGTGCATGAACCCATACATCTGCAAGATCTGGTTATCCCCAAAATTGAATGCGCGGTCCATCTGCTTGAGGCAACGCTCAACAGGGTAGTCCCCAAATTTGCCACAAGGTTTGCAACCGACAAAGTGAGTGACGAGCGGCCACCGGTGATCGCCAAGCCCTGGCTTGTAATTCTCAAGCATCTCCTCATACCTATCCACCAAGATGCCCCAGTAGCCATGGAGGTAGTACCCATTCTCAAGGTACACCTTATCACCCCATTTCTCGCGCTGTGTGGCGAGGATGTACACCATGGCTGACTGATCATCAGCTTCGAATACTGGCCGATCCTTCAAGGACTTGGTCAGCACCTTGCCGGCCTCAATGCGGACAGGGCCCTTCGGCCCCATTGGCGCCCAGGTATCCAGCATGTCAAGCGACCACTGGCAGTTGCGCAGCAAGAAGCTGCCGGTGTTGAGCCCAATCCAGTTCTTGTCGTCGTAGACCATCTCGTCCCAGCCGTGCATGATGAGGTTGTACGGCCCGTAGCGCTCCCACGGGAGCTCGAATGCCATGTCGGTGAACATGGCGTCAGAGTCCATCCACCAGACGAACTCGACCTCCGGGTGCGCCAGGAGCAGCGCCCTCATGAGCGGGAGCTTGGCCCAGAAGCCGGCCATCTCGGCGTCGAGCAGCGCCATGTTGTAGAAGATCTCGAGGCCGTGGACGCGGCAGTAGTCGATCTTGTTCTTGATGGACTTGAGGAGGTAGTGGTCACCGACGGGGTTCTCGCAGGGCTTGGGGGAGGAACCCGTGACGAGCAGCACCCGCGGCTTGACGTCGTTGAGGAAGGGCGGCGTCTCCGGGTGGCGGCGGTGCCAGTTGGCGCGCTGCTCGTCCCAGTCGGAGATCTTGGGGCCCAGCGTGTAGGGCGGGTCCCGGAGCGTCCTCGGCGGCGGGTCGGGCTCGTCGTTGCTGCTCCCGGATGAGGAGGAGGAAGACGACGACGTGGTGGTGGTGGCGGTGGTGGAGGCGGAGGACCTGGACCTGGCGTCGTGGTGCTCGGCGAGCGCCCGGTGCGGGTGGGAGACGAAGTGCTGGCGGAGCTCGATGAGGTCCTGCTGCGGCGTGCCGAAGCGGCCGGCGCCGACGGTGCCGCGGAGCACGACGACGGTGAGGAGGAGGCAGACGACGGTGAGCTTGGCGTTCCGCGCGAAGCGCTGGATCTGCCGCATCCGGCGCTCCCCGACGACCCGCTCCGCCCACATTTTCCCCTCCCTCCGATCAGACTCCACCCCACCTCCTCCTCCCCGCAACCAAACCCAGACCAAAACCAACCCCAAAAGAACCAACCAAATAAGGAAGGGGACGCAAGAGGAGCCGGGGCGGCGGCGGCGAGCAATGCGGCGGCCGCGGCGGGGCTGGGGAGTGGCGGAGGAGGAAGAGGACAAGACGGGGAACGGAGGAGGAGGTTTTGAAGCGCGGAGGGGGAAGGGGGAAATTAATAAGGGTGGTGGTGGTGGTGACGGTGACTGTGCCGGCCCCGCCCGAGAGTGAGCGCGCACGTTGTGGGGGGAGGGAGAGGAGGCGCCTCGGGGAGCGGATTGCGTTGGCTGTCTGGGGGGAGGTGGGCGATCGATGGGGGGGAAGGGAATCGAAATCGAATCAACCCCGCCGCAGATTGGGGGAAGAAGAAGAGGAGGAAGAAGAAGGCGAGGCTGGGCGGCTGTGGAGAGAGAGAAAGGAAAAGGAATGGGGCGCAGCGCAGGACGACGCGGACACGAGATGCGATGCTTCCACACCTTTTACCCCGCCCCCTGCCTCGACACGGCTGCTTAATTAAGGGATTGATCGCTGTTTACCTTCCGGTTTGGCTTGACGCGTTGGGTCCCTGGAGGGTGGGCCCGGTGGGAGCGCGTATGGACAGCGTGGCGTGGGCAGTGGTGGTTAAATTTGCCCGCTGGGTTAATCGGTTGATTTGCCGTTATGACGGTGGAGGTGCTAGGTGACCGGGTTTGATTGAGGGTTCACGGGTGTCGGGTTTTGACGTTCCTACTAGCTTTTGAATTTTAGCATACTGTATGTATTAATTATTTAATAAATATAAGGGTATGTTCTTTTGCTTCGAAATAAATAGTGGATAGCACTATTTACTTATCACATCTTCTCTAAAAGAAACACTATTTCAGTACTATTTATTTACAATTTCACTGTTCCTTTTCACCAAAAAGAACATGTCCTAAATTACTGATACGATAATTCTGGGGGCATCTTATGGCGTGTCATCAGGCGGATGCATGGAATATGTACCGGTACTCCTTTCCGTGCGTCTTTCGTACGCAAGAAGACAAGATATACGACGAAAAGCGACTGAAAATGGGCGCTGATCTGATGCAAACTCTTTGCGATGTTTTGCACTCGAACGGCGATGTTCATGGATGACGAAGCACCATCAAAAGATGCAGTACTTTGCCTTTGGGTTCTGCAAGGAAAGGGATTTGCTGACCCGTTAACGGCGCGCAGCTAGTCAAAACGGTGAGAGCGAGCGGCGGCCATCGCTGTTCACCACTCCGCTCGCGTCGCCTCTACTACTCGGTGGCGGCCAGTTGTAGCCAGGAGGTTGCAGCCGGCACATGCATGACGCGGTGACTTTTTTTCCCAACGTCTGTCTGAATCTTCCGCGTCACCATCCGGGTCCGGCCCGATCTCTCTCCTCTGTCCGGGCACTCCCGAATCACGATCCGCCGAAAGCCGTCCCCTGACGTGTGGGCCTTGCCGTCAAGCTGGTCCCGCTCGTCATCGACAGCTGGGACGTTTCTCCTGGGTGCCTGTGGATCTGGGCGTGTCGGTCGTGGGGCTTTTTCACTGTTAACGGTGATGGCGACGGCGGGGCCATTAAGACAAACGGCGGGCCGCCACGGCCCACGACTGCTCCTAAACTAAAAGGAAAAAGTCCTTTTTACCTCCCTGGATATTGGGCTGAGTCCGTGTTTCCTCCCTCAACCACAAAACCGGGTAAATTACCTCCCTCCACTCTCGAAACTGTTCACTTTACCTCCTTGTCCGGTTTTGGGTGGTTTTCAAAGCGGTTTTGTCTTTTTATTTATTTATATATATCCACTGAATCTTTAAAAAATCATAATAAATTATCAAAAAATCATAAAATGGAAAGTTTAGTTTTTTTACCCTACAGAAGTATAATAGTTTTTAAATATAAAGTGTGTAAAATAGAAATGAGTATGAAATATTTACTACTGTTCAATCATACAATAATTAGCCCATTATAAAAATATCACCACAATGTGACCATAGATGTGGCGTCTATGAATTAATTACATAAAACATAGATCTAAATCTAAAGGGACAACTTTGTGCTAAATCATACTATTTTATATGTTTACTGTATAGATATACTTATGTGGAATAAAACAAAATTTAATTTTCAATACCATGATACTTTTGTGATTTGTTATGATTTTTTAAAGATTCAGTCCAAATAAGAAAAAAGTAAAAGACAAAACCGTTTTTGAAACCACCTAAAACCGGATCAAGGTGGTAAAGTGAACGGTTTCAAGAGTGGAGCGAGGTGATTTATCCGGTTTTGTAGTTGAGGGTGGAAACACGGACTCGGCTCAATGTCGAGGGAGGTGAATTGGACATTTTCCAAACTAAAACTAGATTAGGGTTAGCGTTTTGTTTGCCAATGTCAGCCACTCAGTCGAATGAGGTCGCCTTCCACGGTCCATTTGTTTATGTGTTTCGATTCTTGGGTAGGTGGTGTGAGCGGTGAAAACTCTAGTAACCTCAGACTGTCTCCAGCAGACACCCCATCCGTCGCTGCATCTTCAAAATTTAGGGAAAACAGGTACTGTTCATCCTCCAGCGGCTTCTGCAGCACTTGCTGCATAATGCGCGTGCCCCTCCCCTGTCGCGCATTCTCGGGGGCACCAGGGCCTTTCCCCATCTCAACTACCACACGCCACACCTCCTCCACCGACGCCTCCTCTCCGTACCTCTCCCTCCACCGTCGCCTCCACTAGCGGCGAGACCGTCGACTATACCTGGTAATGGATGGACGTCCAAATCCAATTCAACGAAATCCAATAAAATCCAATTAAAATTACACTGAGGCCCAGTCCAATCCAATTAATTAACCTGACATCCAAATTCAGTCCAATCCAACTCCCTGCAAATCCAAATCCATCCAACACAATCCAATATCCACATGCCAACTACCTCTGACCGAGACGACCTCTTCTCCGAGGTGCTGCCGCGCCTCCCGTCAAATCATCGCAGTGGCCAGAACACCCGCTTGGTGACCACCGAGCAGAAGACGAAGACCTGTAAGCTGATGTACGACGCGAAGAGCTCCCTCCGCAGTTCCGCACGGCCTCAACCTCCCGACGCGGCAGCTTCACAACATGGCGCGCTGGACGCACTCCGCGATGGCCGCAGCCTTGCTCGCCGGGACACGGAAGGGCACGATGGGGGCGAGCGGCACGCAAAGGTCGACCCGCGCTCGACCAGGCTGGCAGGGAGGTGGGCAACGGAGGCGGCTGCGGGCTGCGGCGGATGGACGCACAGGAGGAAGCGGATGCAGGGGAAGCGCGCTGCCGATGGAGGAACAGATGGGGAAGGAGGCAAGGAGCAGATGTCTAAACATCCAACACGATTTGGATTATCCCATGTTTTGAGTCCAATAAAATCCAACACTATTGGATGAAAAGTATTTGGATGTCCAGGATCCAATTAGATCCAAGTCCATTAGAATCCAACTAAAAAAATCCAATTGGATATGGATTATATCCAATCCAATACCACGTCTACCGTCGACACCTCCTCCAGGCCGGCGCGGCCGCCCGCCTCCGCCTACCTCGCCCCCACACCCGCGGCCGCCCTCCTCCTCCCTTCCTCCGTCGCCCGCCTCTCGACCGGCGACGCCTCCTCCAGGGCGACGCGGCCGCCTGCCTCCGCGACCGACGACACCTTCTTCAGGCCGGCACGGCGGAGCAGGGGCGTCAGATCCATGGCGGGCGATCTGCGAGGTCGCGGCCATGTCGAGGTCGCGGCAGCGCGGATCTACGACGACGAGGTCGAGAGGGGGCCCATGGTGCCGGATCGAGCTCCATGGCGGCAGATCGAGCCCCTCCTCCTTGTCTCTCTCCCGGTGGACGACCGACAGCTGTGGGGCCTCCACCGGTGGCTCTGCCCCCTTTCCCTGGCGCGAGGTGGCGGCGGCTTCCCATCCCCTTTTCCCGGTGCGAGGTGGAAGACGGCGAGGTGGGGCTCAGATCCGGCTCTGGTGGATCGAGCAGGTCGCGGCGGGGTCTGGGGCGCGCCTCGATTGCTCCGGCTGGCCGCGGGAGCCAACGACCAGGGAGAATGCGAGAAGGGATGCGGTTGTCTGCTGGAAGGCATACCATTTTGCAGCACCAATATCTTCTCTTTCCTTTCTTCATAGGTGATGCATATGCAGAACCTTGCTGGAGACAGTCTCAGAGCACATCGCCTTGTACTGGTTTCCTCGGGGCAACGCTGATTCCCCATTAGCAGAAATTTCTACCGCGTGGCAACTGAAAATCGGTCGAGTCCTGACTGGATCGTAATATCGTATCGTACAAGTTTAATTCGGTAGAAAAGCTCACGTGGTGACAAAGGCTTTCGTCGATGCGACAGAATTTGTTCGCTGGAAGTGGAGGAAGCCCATTGCTATTTGCTACACGATTCGTATAACAACACAATGCTCTGCTGCAGGACGTGATACTCCGGTAGAGATCCGATCTGCTCCAGGCAGGGGAGAGGAGGGGAGGCGGATCTCTGAGCTCGGTCCACTCGTCCAGGCAGGCTCAGTGAAGGAAGATCTCCCTACGCGGCCACGGGCGGACACAGTAAATTATGTCATGATTAGACAACGTTGTGCTACAGTAAACCATCTCTAATGACAGATTAATTAGACTTAATGGATTCGTCTCGCGATTTTCCGTCCATTCATGTAATTAGTTTTGTAATTAGTCTATATTTAATCCTCCTAATAAGCCTTCAAAAGAACCTCAAATTTTTTTGTTTGGGAACTAAAGAGGCTCTTAAGAGCCTTGACTCCCTGATTAGCGGCAATTATTAAACTAGCAGAGCGCCACGGGTCGCCGTCAACACAACATGCCAGCGCCGTGCCGTCCAGAAGCTCGCAGGCACCCGGCCCACAACCCTCTCCATTTCTTTATCGAGCTCATTTCCCGCTCGGCCGGCCACTTGCCACGGCACTCGTCGTACATATGGGACTATGGGAGAGACGCAGAGAGGGAGAGGGGAGGCCACCAGAGAAACAAAAAGGAACAAAAGAGCCGAGGACTCGGATCTTTCCGGCCGACGGCGGATGCGTTCCGTGCCCCGCTTGCGCGCCAGGTGTGCCGACTCGCGTGCGCCGCATCATTCCGTGCCAGTGCCACCCGAAAGCGGCAGCGCCGAATCACCACCGCCGCGAGTTTGCCTTGCCTTTTGCCACTCGCCGGCCGCGGAAGCGAGCGGACGTGAAGCACGTCGCGTTCGGCGTCCCCACCCTCCTTTTTGTTGGTTTCCTTCACCGGCCGGCGACGACGCGAGCGCGGCGGATTCCCGTCCGCGTTTTCCTCCGGGTGGTGCCTCGTTGCCTATCCTAAGAAATCCGGGGGGCACTGGCGTTAGGCAACGACCCTGATTTGGCCGTGCACACAGCACACCGGTTGGGTCGTGCGGGCAACACCCCCACGACGAAGGCAAGACGTGCGACCGTGAACGTTGCAACTGACGAGGGTGTGCTACACAACAGCATGGCGGATGGCGCGGCCGAATAGAATGAGCCGCACATGAATTATGGGCAACACTGCAGCAGGCTACGGGCGTACCAAGCGCAAGCTGCGCGCTCGCAGGTTGGCACACAACAATGAACCGTTGCCAGAGCATAATGTTCCCATGTAAAACCAAAGATACACCGTCAAAATTTTAGCCGATGAAATAGGGCATCATCGGAGAAGTGTGCAGTACAGGTAATGTAACCGAGTACCTCCTGAGACCGAAGAAGAAAAACGCCCCAAAGATATTTAACAAAGCAAACACTATAAAACCGCCCATGGTGGTGAGTGGTGACCACAAAAATGGAAGTATGCAACTATTTGCCATCACGTCTATATGGGCCCTAGAGAGTAGTTGTGTATAAATGGACCAAAGCCAATGTAACGAGCACCGAGCATTGGGAAGCCCCGGGACCACGGTCTGAAGATACTCAAAACTGCACGACCAATTGATTTGGACACATTTTATTGTGTGCGAATGACCCGGCAACATTGCTACCACTCCATAATTCAAAAAGAGTTGCTTGGAACACCGGTCTGGAGTGTATGCAGATGATCCCTGGACCTACATAGAGCACAAAGAAGTTAGTACGACGACATTTTATCTTCAGTAATGCAGATCGCCGTTCTCATAGTTCTGTATGAAAGCTTTATGTTTAGATAATGCATATCTGCATGACCATAATTGTATACATTAAGCCTAACTATCACCTAGGGACTAGGGGCAACCAAACTATCACCTAGCTATAAAAGGGTCACATGAGTAGTTTCATGGAGGAGAAAACAATGTCATTGCCCAGACAAACCTAACATCAGAGTGGACCTCCCTGGAAAAGTAAACACATTGAGAGTATGCTTGGAAGTGCACAAACATTAACTGTTTACTAATGGCCAAATATCAGGTGAACATAGCCCTACAAATATAACAGGTGAAAAATTGTTAATCTGTTCAAAATCCAAATGAATATCCAACTCAAAGTGTTTTCAGAAGTTTTTAGGACATCTTGTCTAAGGGATGGTATGTTCTATACATTCCTATGAAATCAGAAATCTGAACATGAAACTGAAACCTAATGACATTCCGATATACAGAAGGGGAATATTGAAATAACAGTGAAGAAACCCTCCCCAGATTTTTGTAAGTAAAAAATGCTATCATTTTTTATCATAAAATTTTCTTAAGATGTACAGTAGAACATTTCGTAATAAATTGAGAATTTTTGGGAACTTTTTTACCAGACTCATTTCCACTGGATGTCACTAATACGGCAGATAAAGCCCACTAACTCGACACTAGTTACAAGTGACCACTTTAGCAACATGTTGCATGAACAGAGAAATAATCAGTATCTTTAGATCTATCTACAAAGACTAAGTGCAACAACTCCTTTTGAGCCACTTCACATGCACAAGACTATAGGGGAGACTTCTAATCTTCGACGAAACACATAGTCAAGCATAAGTCAACATCTAACCAGATGCAATGAACTTATATTACCTCCAAATTTTGACATCACTATTTCCTGCTAGTACCTTGATTGTCAAGGCATAGGTACAGCAATCTGCACGAGAAGCTGTTACTACATATTGGTTGGAGCACCATAATCTCCAATTCTACTGGTGGGAGTATTTACTGAAGTGTTTGTGTTTCTGCTAAACTTTTGACACCAAAAACACAAAGGGTTTCTTACTAGTTACGTCATATAGCAACAAACTGGAAGCAATAATTAGTTTGTAAAAGCAAAACAGGTTAAGTTTCAAACCTGCAACATTGGACAGCAGTTATCCAAGGAAGGAACTGATACATATCATTAACGCCTCTTGGTTGTTGTAGGGTACAACTGAACCCAAGCAAATTCCTCTTTGTAGCAAACAATTTGGTCACATGACCCTTGACATGTGTAAACAGCAACTGTTGCCCAGTCAAGTGAGTCTGGTTGATTTCCCACACCAAAGTAATAAAGCAATTGTGGCATTATCTGGAAGCAGAACAGATATGTGTAAGTAAATGAGAAAAACAGAACCCCTGCATTTCGATCTTGACTTCTAAATTTGGTGGCACTAGTACATATACACAAAAATTTGGAACCTTGATCGTTCTAGTTGTAAGGCTATGAGATGTTGGATATATTACTATAACAGTATAATGATGAATTTGGATTGTGGTCATAAACTACAAATTTGACCAACCTGAAACTCATAGCATAATGGACCTTTACAGGAGCAACATGATGGGATATCAGCATTTGACGGACACCCAGAAGATAACGCCCAGAGAGGTTTAGCATTGGGTTCTCGACAATACCTGCACAATGCACATGTCATGCATAATATTGGCAATGATTTTTTTTTCTTGAAAATACTGCAATGGAAGTTGTTGGAGTATGTGTGTGTATGGCCCATATAGAGGCCCATGTATCACTGTCTATATACCCACCCATCTAGAGTTGGAAGAATACTAGAGAACAATATTCTCCTACATGGTATCAGTTAGGTTTTCCTCTTCCTCCACCCTTCCCTGACCTCCTGCCGCCGCCGCCGCCATGGCCGGCCGGCAGCCTCCTCCCCTCTCCTCTCGTATGCAGGCGCGGTGGCCGCTGGATCTGCCGCCGGGGCGGCCGCGCATGGGTACATGACCCAGGCGCCGCCACAGGACCCGCCGCCGGCGATTCCCCCCTCCTCCTCTGCTCTGGACGCCGGCACGACCCCTCCCGTCGACTCCACTGCTGCCGCGACGGCCACCGCGGGCCCCAAAGTCCGTGCGGAGCTCGTGGCCCCCGCCTCTGCCCCTGCTGCCGCAGCCCTCCGCGCGGCCCTGCAGAGCGCAGGGGCACTCGTGCGCGAGCCGGCGGGCTTCAATCCCGCCCGCGCAGGAGCAGAGGAGGCCCCCGCGAGCAAGCAGGTCGCGCTCGCGGCCCTCAGCGCCGTTCCCGGCCTCTCTCCAGCGACCGCGGCCGCCATCGTCGGCGCCGGACCGGCCGCGGTGACCGCTGCCCTCCGTGTCCTCACGTCCTGCGCGGGTCGCACCCTCCCTGAGGCGGCCGCCACCATGGCCCCTGACCGCGCCAGCCATTCTGGCCTGGCCGCCGGCCATTCTGGCCCGGTTGCAGGCATGGGCGGCCTGGCAGCCGGCTCGGAGGGTCTGGCTGAAGGCTCGGGGACCTTGGACTCCACCTCAGGCCTGCTGTCCACCGGCGGGGCCTCTCCTGGTCCTGGTGGCGCTCTTCTCTTCAGCAGCACGGGCGTCCCCCTCTTCCCCGGCTACCCCTACGGCGGCGCGACTTCTCCTCTCCGCGGCTTCGGGATGCCCCCTGTCGATGCGCCCTTCTCTGCCACCGCCTTCCTCCGGGGGCACTCTCCGCGCCCTACCTCCGTCGCCGGCGCCGACCGTGACCTTGCTGCGGCCCTTGGAGAGCGCCAAGACCAAGGCCGCCGCTGCTCAGGACCGTGTCCGCGCCGCCGCTCTCGCCTGGGAGCATGAGCGCTCCGAGGCTGACGCTCTTGCTCGTCAGGTCACTGAGGTGGAGCGCTTCCTCCACGCCTCCGAGGGGGACCACGTCGCTTCCTCCTCCCAGCTGACGCCACCCTCTGCTCCTGTCGTGCCGAGTGCTGGACCCCCAGGTGGCACGGTTGACCCCATGACCGCCTACCTCCACCTTCAGGCCGCCGGGGTCCCGCACATCAAGAACCTGGTCACCGTCCTCCTCGACTCCACCTCCACCTCCTACGCTCGCTGGAGGGACCAGATTCTTCTCGGACTCCGCCGCTACGCCCTCGACGACCACGTCCTCTCCGACACACCAGTCCCGGCTCGTGACCTGGGGTGGCTTCGCCTCGACAGCATCGCGACGTCCTGGATCTTTGGGACCATCTCCCATGATCTGCAGGACATCATGAGGACTCCGCGCGGCACCGCACGCATGGCCTGGTTGGCTCTCGAGACCCAGTTTCTCGGGAACGCCCAGACACGCGCCCTCCAGCTCGACACTGAGCTTCGCACCCTCGAGCTGGGTGACATGTTCGTGGGCGACTTCTGCAGGCGGATGAAGAGCACGGCCGATGGGCTTCAGGACCTTGGGTACCCAGTCCCGGAGCACGTGCTGGTGCTCAACGTCGTGCGGGGCCTTCCCGCCAGCTACGAGGCCCTGCGGACGATGTTCACTCACCAGAAGCCGACTCCCACCTTCCTCCAGCTTCGTGATGCTCTCACCCTAGAGGAGCTCACCCGGGGTCTTCACACGCCTGCCTCGACCACGACGTCGTATTCCACCACCTCCCGTGCTCTCGTCGCTGCCCCGCCACCGTCCTCCGCCTCGCCGCCCGCCTCTCTCCTTGGTGCTCCTCCCCCGGGCCGAGCGGGGGTGGGGGGGGCCGTGGGGGCCGCCGAGGTTGCTGAGGACGCGATGGTGGGGGTCGTGGGACGCCCACCCAGGCTCCGACCCCCGCTCTCGCTCCTCCTACCGGGGGTGCGCCCTGGCCGACCTTCGCCAACCCATGGTCCGGGCGCATCTCCATGTGGCCCTTCCAGGGTCAGGACGGGGGAGGACCTCGTCCCCCGCACCAGCCGGCTGCCATGGTCACGGGTGCTGCCTCCTACGCGCCGTCCTGGACTCCACCTCCTCCTCAGCCTAGTTCGGTGTGGCCGGGGGGTGGGATCAGGCTGCTCTGGCGCAGTCCTTCAGCACCGTGGGCCTGACACCGCCTGTCGGCACGGAGTGGATCGCCGACTCGGGTGCCTCCTACCACACCACCCCTGACGCGGGTATCCTTTCTTCTGTCCACCCTCCTCACCCCTCTTGTCCTTCTTCCATCATGGTCGGTGATGGCTCTTGTCTCCCTGTCACCTCTGTGGGTTCTGCTCCCGGTCCTTTTCGTCTCCCTGATGTTCTTGTGGCTCCTCAGATGGTCCACAACCTCCTTTCCATTCGTCAATTTACTTCTGATAATTCTTGTTCAGTTGAGTTTGACACTTCTGGTCTTTCTGTGAAGGATTTGGCTACCAGGCGTCCACTCCTCCGATGTGATAGCTCCGGGCCCCTTTACACCCTCCGCCTTCCGGCCTCCGCTGCTTCACCTTCGATCTCTTCGTCTTCCTCCGCTGCACTTGCTGCGACGCCGTCTTCCACCACCTGGCACCGCCGTCTTGGTCATCCTGGCCGAGATGTTTTGGCTCAGATCAGTCGTAGTGCAGATGTCTCTTGTACTAGGACTAGTGCTGAGCACCTCTGTCATGCGTGCCAGCTTGGTCGCCATGTTCGGCTTCCTTTTTCTTCTTCTTCTTCGCATGCTTTGCATGCTTTCGATATTATTCACAGCGATTTGTGGACCTCTCCTGTCCTCAGCATGTCTGGTTATAAGTACTATCTTGTGATCGTGGATGACTTTTCTCACTACTCCTGGACTTTTCCTTTGCGTGCCAAGTCCGACACCTTTCCCACCCTCCTTCACTTCTTTACCTGGGTGTCCACTCAGTTCGGCCTCACCGTGAAGGCCGTCCAGTGTGACAACGGTCGTGAGTTCGATAACAACACCTCTCGCTCCTTCTTTCTCTCTCGAGGTGTTCAGCTGCGTATGTCTTGTCCGTACACTTCTCCCCAGAACGGCAAGGCTGAGCGCATGATTCAAACCACGAACGATGTCATGCGCACCCTTCTCCTCCAGGCCTCCCTGCCCCCGCGCTTCTGGGCAGAGAGCCTTCACACCGCCACCTACCTTCTCAACCGTCTTCCTTCCACAGCTTCACCTGCTCCGACTCCTCACCACGCTCTCTTCGGTACCCCGCCCACCTACGCTCACCTCCGTGTCTTCGGGTGCGCTTGCTACCCGAACCTTGCTGCCACTGCTCCTCACAAGCTCGCGCCTCGCTCGACACGTTGTGTGTTTCTTGGTTACTTCCCTGACCATAAGGGGTACCGTTGCTTTGACCTCACTTCTCATCGGGTTCTTATTTCCCGACATGTTGTGTTTGACGAGTCGGACTTCCCCTACTCTTCCACCTCCACACCTTCTGCTAACCCTGACATTGAGTCTATGTTTTCTGACCCGGTGGTTCAGCCACCTGTTTCTGTTTTTCCTTTTCCAGCAGGTACTTCTGACCCACCACAGGCTCCGGCACCTTTAGCTGCGCCACGCGCAGCGCCGGAGCCTCTTCTTGCACCACCCGCTGTTCCGGTGCCCTTTGTTGCACCTGACGCGGGCTTGGTGCCCTTGGCCGCGCCACGCGCGGCCCCGGCACCCTCGGAGCCTCCCGCCGCGCCCTGCGCGGCATCGGCGCCTTTTGCGCCCTTGGAGCCTCCCGCCGCGCCACGCGCGGCCCCGGCGCCTTCTGCTGCGCCCAGCACCGTCCCGGTGCCTCCTCCCGCGCCACGCGCGGCCTCGACGACACCTGCACGCTACGCCGAGCCGGTGCAGGTGTACCGACGTCGTCCACAGCTGCCTGTTCCTCTGCCTCCGGTTCCCGCGGTGCCCGTGGACTATGCGCCCCCTGTGCGCTATGTCTACGAGCGCCGCTCGACGGCTCCGCCTCCTCCACCACCGTCTCCGGAGCCGTCTCCGCCTCCTCCGCCGCCACCACCGCCGCCTCCACCACGCCGTTCTCGGGTGGAGCCGGCCGTGTACCACCCGCCGGTCATCCATCGGGATCCTCGACACACCCATCCCATGGTGACTCGGCAGGCGGTCGGGGTTCTTCGGCCCGCGGCTCTCTCCGCCACAGAGGGAGAGTCGCGGCTCTCTCCGATCCCGACGTCGGTTCGTGAGGCTCTGGCAGATCCGAACTGGCGTCGTGCGATGGAAGAGGAGTATGGAGCTCTTCTTGCCAACCAGACTTGGGATCTTGTGCCGCGTCCGTCTGGTTGCAATGTGGTGACCGGCAAGTGGATTTGGACTATCAAGCGTCGGGCAGATGGTACTCTGGAGCGCTATAAGGCGCGTTGGGTTCTTCGGGGGTTCACTCAGCGCCCCGGTGTGGATTATGATGAGACCTTCAGTCCAGTGGTGAAGCCCGCTACAGTGCGTACTGTCCTCTCTCTGGCTCTCTCTCGCTCTTGGCCGATGCACCAGCTTGATGTCAAGAATGCTTTTCTCCATGAGACTCTGACAGAGATAGTCTACTGCAGTCAGCCAGCAGGTTTTGTGGACTCCAGTCGTCCGGATTTGGTCTGCCGGCTGAACAAGTCCCTCTATGGTCTGAAGCAGGCTCCTCGGGCATGGTACTCTCGGTTTGCTGCTTTCTTGGTGACACTGGGTTTTGTTGAGGCCAAGTCAGACACTTCACTGTTCATATATCACCATGCTGATGGCATTGCCTACCTCCTTCTCTACGTTGATGATATTGTACTGACTGCCTCCAGCCCACAGTTGCTCCAGCGGATTATCTCCTCTCTTCAGCAGGAGTTTGCTATGAAGGATCTGGGCAAGCTTCACCACTTCTTGGGCGTGACAGTTGAGCCCCGTCCGGATGGTCTTCTCCTTCACCAGCGTCAGTATGCTATTGATATCCTGGAGCGAGCTGGGATGACTGATTGCAAGCCTTGCTCCACTCCTGTTGATACTCAGGCGAAGCTGTCTGCTACTCTGGGTGATCCGGTTGCTGATCCGACTGCCTATCGGAGTCTTGCTGGAGCCTTACAGTATCTCACTTTCATCAGGCCGGACCTCACCTATGCTGTCCAGCAGATCTGCCTCCATATGCATGATCCTCGGGAGTCCCATCTTGCTGCCCTGAAGCGTCTTCTTCGCTACCTCCGAGGCACGATTGGCTTCGGCTTGGTCCTCCACCGGTCTTCTCCTGCCGAGCTTGTTGTCTACACTGATGCTGACTGGGCGGGTTGTCCGGACACCCGACGTTCTACCTCAGGCTACGCTGTCTTCCTCGGCGGCAACCTGATCTCCTGGTCGTCGAAGCGACAGCCGGTTGTCTCCCGCTCGAGTGCTGAGGCGGAGTACCGGGCTGTTGCTAACGGAGTGGCTGAGGCGTCCTGGCTCCGGCAGCTCTTGGCTGAGCTTCACAGTCCGCTCGCCAAGAGCACGCTCGTCTACTGCGACAACGTCATCGCCGTGTACCTCTCCACCAACCCGGTTCAGCACCAGCGGACGAAGCATGTGGAGATTGACTTGCACTTCGTTCGTGACCGGGTGGCTATCGGCGATGTCCGTGTTCTCCACGTACCGACCACCTCCCAGTTTGCTGACATCTTCACCAAGGGTCTTCCCTCCTCGACCTTCTCGGAGTTTCGGTCCAGCCTCAACATAGTCAGTGGCTAGTTGTGGCTGCGGGGGGCCTTGTGTGTGTGAGTTTCTTTCTTTATTGGCCAGTCTCGTACACCGCTGCGCCGGTAGTCCAGACTGCGGGGGGGGGGTGTTGGAGTATGTGTGTGTATGGCCCATATAGAGGCCCATGTATCACTGTCTATATACCCACCCATCTAGGGTTGGAAGAATACTAGAGAACAATATTCTCCTACAGAAGTAATAAGTTCATGAACAATAGGGCTATGTTCCCAAAATGGTACGGCAAAATGCAGGTGAATACAAAGTAAACATGGTAAACATAGAAGAGAAATACAATATCACCTCAAGACTTGATTTGGCGCTCTTAAGACCCGCTCTTGAAAAGATGCCCAGCATTTGTTGTCTGCATCAGCCTAAACAGAGATAGCAGTAAATAAGACATGGTGATCAATACATAAGCAGAAGTCCAGCAGAGACTATTCTAAAGAAAGCAAAAGAAAATCGGGCTCAAAACCTCAAATTGATCCATCCATGACTGCATCATAGCATCTGGTCTCCCATGTCTTTGCATTACCAAGGACTTCGAGTTATTTTCGTCACAACTATCGGAATCAAAAGTAGCTTCAAAGTCAATTTCTATCTCAAATTCTGGCCAGGAAGTGCTAGCAGGAACTGCAAGTTGATGGCAAAAATGTCAGAAAAGCACAATTCAAAAGTTAAGAGCACAAATAGCTTTAGTAATTCATGCATAATCACCTTTTCTTATAGTCGGAAGAACAGATTTTGACACATCAGAAGAACTGATTAATTGGAGGCAATCATTCTTATGACCAGTGTGCCAATGCAGTGCCTAGCAAACAACAATTAAGGGCATGATGTTTGTCAGTGTGCTCGTGTGAGAGAACAATCATTCAGTGTTAAGTTCGACATATAATACCTGATGTTTCTCAGAACAGTATCTTGCTTTCTTGCAGCTACTACATATTTTATCACCTTTCCAGGTACCACACCAGTGGCATACAGGAGCTGGCAACACATAGTTAAGCAATTGAAAGTTGAAAGAAATTAGAAACATCCAACTGTTTGACAGCCAAAAGTGTCTATAGGGACAAACAGAACATATTTACTAAGAAATAATGAACTTAAATATTATAGCACATCAACATTAAAATTGACATAATCAGAAAATGTTAAACAGCAACGGCCATACATTTGCATGTAGCTTACGCACTTTAAATAAACTTCTTTTGAATACAATTTGTATGTACCATGGTTCATACTTCATAGGTACCCTAAATATATAATATACAGAAATGCTTCATAAAGAGTACTTTAGAAAGGCAGATGACATGAAGGAAAGGCTGCACACTGGCAGAAACAAATAAATATCATAAACCGAAACTTCAAGAATTCAGAAATTCAAGATATGATCCAGAAATGCAGTTGCTATAAAACATATATTCACATTTTTATGCATCAGCTACATATGAAAGGGGGTGGTGTGGGTGGGTGGATTGGGGGGAGCAGGACTGCCATTATTACATAATGCAGGAAATATATCATCAACTGCAGCCGTCGAGAACACTACCTCCTGGACATAGTGGCTTGTCAGAGCCATCATGCTTTGGAGGTTCAGTTGAGTAGAAGGCATTAGTCCGTGGTAACTGGCACCGGAAAACCTTGACACTGCAACAGAATCCACTTCAAGCAATCAACATTCTGAAGATCTTTGAACAAAATTACAGTCATATCGCTTCACCTTCTACATGGATTCCCATGCTTGTGACTCCACTGTTCATGCTGATCTCGGTGCAAGCAAGCCATCGATGGGCACATGAACACGAACAGCGTTCGGTGGAACGCTGCAGCATTGTCCTCAATTGGAGCATAAATCTAAACAAAACGAAAACCAATTATAATCCACATATTTGGAGTTCGACATCCAAATAACAAGTAATAGTGTCAGTGTGTCAGCAAGACTACACAAAAGAAATCACCTGGAGGACGAACTGCAGAGGCTCACCACAGAAACCACAGCAGCTGGATTTCCCCGATGGCAAGTTCACGGGGTCCAGCCACGCCTGAACAAACCCACGCAACACTCGTATCAATACACATACTGTCGGAAACTGTACCAAAGATTAGCTCAACACGATCGTGTTGGTGCACAAACCGGGATGCCGCCGGCCTTGCTGGGGAACAAATGGCGAAGGAGGAAACCAGGGCGCTTCGGCTTCTTAAGGACACCAATGGTGACTTCCGCCTCTTCCTCCTCATCCTCCTCCTCGTCGTCATCCTCGTAATCCGCTGCGGCGGCGCCAGGGGCTGAAGAGGACTGGTGGGGAACCACGGTCTCGTCATCATCCTCATCCAGGGAGGTGATGCGGAGGCCGCGAAGCTTCTCGGCGCTGGATTCCATTCCCGGCGGCGGTGAGGGGGTCGGGGGTGGAGGCGGGAGTGGTGCGACGGCGAAATGTCTGTTGCCTTGTTGGGTTGGTTTGGGCGCAGAAAAACCCTAGCCCCTCCCGGTCCGGCTCAGCCGCGTGAAGCGAGCTACAAGCCTCCAATACAAAACGAAACCGACCGGTCGGCCCGTGACGGGCGGGATATTTAATTTTTTACCATTAGAATGGGTGGCGCCTCTCCAGATAGCACCTTCTCAGATAGTGCTACATCTTTATCATGCTACAGTGCCAATGACATACACATTTACCACATTTGCTGATGTAGCACGCCACATCATCTGTCCAGTGTGGATCCGAGAGAGAGATGAGAGGCAGAGGTGTGTCAAATGACTCCGTGCCCCTGTTCCTTCTCCCTCTCCATTCACTTACATGTGGGACCCGCTTGTAAGGTTACCTTCAACCTCCACCGCCCTCTGTCCCAAACCGCACCTCGCCGGCGACATGGCAACCTCCGCCCCCGCCGCTGTCGGCGCTGCAGGGCGCCATCACGGTGTTGCTCGCCCGGCTGCCGGGTCGCGGCCACCCTACCAAGCTCGCTCGGGCGGCCACCAGCGGAGCTCCCCTCATGGCAGACCGGCGAGTCCGGCGGAGCTCCCCTCATGGCAGACTGGCGGCCACCGGCGGAGCTCAAGCGTGGAGGAGGTGGACGCGCTCCTCCCGTGAGTCGCTGCCCCCATCCCCGCCCCGGCGCCCAGGAAGAAGATGACGACGCCGTCGACAGAGAAGCAGATGGCGGCGGCTTCGCGGTGGTGAGCCGGATTTCTTTCCCCAATCCTCTCCGATCGATTGCTTATCGCGGCTAGCGAGCAAAGGCGGTGGCGGGGTCTCTACGCGCGGCCGGCGAGCCCAGCCACGCGCGTGCGGGGAAGGCTGGCTACCCGGAGGCCCCGACGCTGGTGATGGCGCGGCGGTGGCGCAGGACGGCGCTGCACTGGCCGTGGCCCGGGAGGGCGGCGGCGCGAGGCGCACGGGGCAGTCGTCGGCTTCGGGCTCGCCCTCGACATCGTCCCTCCACATCCGGTGGCCGGTTGTCCGCGGCGGAGCTGACCCGCGGCCGCCGCGCCGTCGGGTGTGGAGCACATGCTCGCCGTCTGGTGGCTCGCTGTCTGGTGGCTCGCCCGAGCTCCGCCGGTGGCCGCCGGTCTGCCATGGGGGGAGCTCCGCCGGTGGCCGCCCAGAGAGACCGACGCCGGCCACCGCGGAGAGCAGGGGACGACATAGGGAGAGCATGGGCTTGGAGATGGCGGGTCCTGCGGGTCACCGACGGCATGGAGAAGAAGAAAGAGGATAGACCAGGGGTATTGGAGGTCATTTTACACCTTTCGCTGACTGGGATCTGACGTGGACTGACTCGCTGGCGTGCCACGCGAGCAATTGTGGTAAATCTGTATATATTTTTTCTCTTATATGCTAAAAATGTATTGGTAATCATTAAGATGCTATCTGGAGAGACGCCGCCCGTTATAATGGTAAAAAGTTAAATATCCCGTGACGGGCGACCGAACCCAAATGGGGAAAAGCGGCGCGCAAGGGTGACCCAGGCTCGCCTCCCACTTGCTCGAACCGTTCCTCTTCCTCCCCAAAACCCTTCCTCCTCCCGCCGCCGCCGCCGGCTAAACCCTTTCTCCCCGCCGCCGCAAGGACCAGCCGCCGCGCGCGGCCATGGCGCCCGTTGCGGCTCCAATCCGCGACCTCCTCACCTCCTTCAGCCCCAGCGCGGATTTCCTCGCGCTCTCCTCCGGGGACGGCCGCATCAAGGCATGGAACCTTCCTAGTTCGCTGTCCTCGCGTTAGCTGCTTGTTGCTGAAGCCATGGGCTAGCTAACACGCTCTATTTGCCGTTAGCGCAGGTATGGGACGCCGTGCGAGGCCGCCTGCAGACAGAGTTCGCCGACATCCCGGCGGTGGAGGTCGGCGCGGTCGCCGAGACGAAGCGCGGTCACCTCGCCCTCGATTACACATGCATGAAGTGGGTACAACTCTCCGGCAAGGTGAGCCAATCCCACCCCTGAGCTGTTACAGCTTGTTATGTTGGGATGCACCCTTATCAGTTATCACCTGCTTATTTCTTTCTTATCAGAAAAGATGGATGCACCCTTATCAGTTATCACCTGCTTATTTCTTTCTTATCAGAAAAAGAGGAAGGCCGGGAGCTCACTGCTCGTGCTTGGAACAGGCAGTGGGGATGTACTAGCCCTCGATGTTGCTGCTGGGAAGTGGAAGTGGAAGGTCAGCGATTGTCATCCTGGGTAAGTTGGTGTGTTCATCTCTTTGTAGGCGAAACTGCAGTTCCATTTGTTGAAACGAGCAACCAATAATTGAGTACAGAATAATCTATAATCATACTATCAAAAACAAAATAAAGCTGAATTCCTTGAGAAGAATACTTATATTGTGTATTTGGCTCTGTCCCTGTTTGGAATTTTGATGGTAAGGTTAATCTCTGGAAGTTTGGGCTTAGATTTGTTCGCTTACATTGGAATGTATGTCTCGTGTATTTAGGGGCGTGACGGCTGTAGCATACTCCAAGCATGGGCGGAGTGTGTACACAGCAGGCGCTGATGGCATGGTCTGTAGGATTGATGCCTCAGATGGGTCAGTCCTGGGGAAATTTAGATCTTTTTCGAAAGCAATATCTGCATTAGCTGTGTCATCAGGTATGTCAACTGTGACATGGCTTCTTGACTTACAATTCTGTTTGCTCTACTGTACTTCCTCTTATATTTAATTATGTGGATGCAACACCACTATGATGCCCTGCATGGCTGCATCCCCACCAATTTTGGTTCCACTTATCCACTGTTGTTTGGCTACAAAGGTAATATGATTATATGTGAAAGGCACATAAAATCAATGAAGAGTATCTGCCTATCTGCATTGACACTTATATATGACATTTTTATTGATATATGCTGCTCACTAAAATGTGTATTTAGTTATATATCATACTTTTTTGTGTGTTAAAGTCCAAATAGGAACCACCTTCTATATATGCACTCCATTTCCAGCATATTCCCACCATACTTCACATTAACGAAATGTGACTTGTATTTTATCTATCAGATGGAAATGTTTTAGCAACAGCAGCTGGCCAGTTGAGAACCTATAATACTTCTGACAACAAAAAGATTCGAAAATTCTCTGGGCATCCGGTAAGTATGTCTTTTCTTTTCTTACCTGCTGGTGTTCCTCTTCTAAGGCTAGTGTTTACGGTTATTTGTTGTATCTAATAAGCCCAAACTTCTTAGGTTGCTGTGAGGAGCATGGTTTTTAGCAATGATAGCCAATATGTTCTTTCATCTGGTATTGGAGAACGATATATTGCCATTTGGAAGTTCGGTGGTGATAAAACTCAGAGCTCAAACTGTATACTGTCGATGGAGCACCCTGCAATATTTGTAGACTGCAAATGTTCAGACGAAGGAGAAATACACGTGTTGGCTATTTCTGAGATTGGTGTATGCTGTTTCTGGTCTGCAAGTAACATTGATGATTTACGTAATAAGAAGCCTACCAAGATCTCAGTGTCTGAGTCCTCTCTATCAAGATCTCAGGCATTCTCGATATTTGCCGCAAAACTTCAAGGAGTGGATGGACCTACTTCTGCTCATGTCCTGCTGGCGTATGGGTCTGTAGTAAAACCATCTTTTGATAAACTTTTGGTTTGTTATGATACGGATATTAATCTGGGCATTTCTCAAGATGGAGTTCTCTTGCCAAATATTCAAACCACCATGACAAAGAAAGACCAATCTGTGAAGAAGCAAGGTATAATGATACTGTTTGTGGTGAAACTTTGTGTTGCCTTTTTGTTTCACCTGTTTATTGGGTGCACAGAACAAAACACTTTAAAGGTTATAGTTGTCAAATCTGTACTAGTTTGTGCCTTTGCTCATGCAATTTTCTAAAGGGTGAAGCATGGAAGCCACCTCTGGACTTCTATTCAGAAGCATCCACAGTATTCAGTAGCTGCTCTCGGGCTGAATCTTGATTATTTTCTTACAGAAACTGTCACTGCTCTAGACCGGGCCAATGCCGAAGATGCCATCCTTCCTCTCCCAAAGCTCCATATGCAGGAAAAGAAAAGGAAACATGGTGTGACAGAACCCAGTGGTGCCATTGAGCCTGCCATCCATAGTGACCTCACCACAGCAAGATCTATCCAGAAAAGAGGTAAATAATCTGTAAGTAGTTTTTTCTTCTTTTTCAGTGCTGCATAAGTAATGAAATGCTGTAGTTTGTGTAGTTTGGGTATTTTTGAACTTGCATAATTAGTTGTCTCCCATTCACAGCTACATATTGCACATTATTATATGGGATACTCTCAGTTTCAGTTTACATGTATTGTTTTATGCACCTCTCACTATGTTGGTGTCTCTATTAAACAGTTCGATAACTACACTAAATCCTTTTCTTATTCAGTTCCTGTGCAAAGAATCGAAGATGACAGCATATGCATCGAAGACATGATGAGGAAGAGTGGTATCCTTGATACTGGAGTATATCAGAGCATTAAGGGAACAAATATTCTTTCTGATTTTTTTGGTGATGGCAGCATAAAAGCCGATGCTAATTTACCCAGCAAGAAGGTTTTTTTTTTCATGTTCCATTATATGTGTGTTTGCATGTCTACTTTCTTTGTTCTATGTTCATGAATCATGATGCTTTGTTGTTCAACAGATTCGAGTGCATCTAAGATCATTGAAACCTGAAGATGCTTGCAAACTCCTTGAAAATTTAGTATCTGCATGGAAAACGAGGTGCTCAAGACTCTAATGTACATGTTTGTCGACCAGTGTGTTTTCATGCTAACTGAATATTCTGTCCTGTTTGTGGACATGTCTCCCCAGATCTGGTAGCACAGAGCTTGTTTTGCGGTGGATATACTGCCTATTAGTCATTCATGGCCGTTACATTCACTCTGAGAAATCAACAGAATTGATTAGCAACCTTGAGAAGGTATAGTTTCTTACACCACCAACTAGCTGAAGCATGCTGGATATTTTTCTCTTGAATTCTTTGCGCGTTATTTGGAACATATTATAGCACTGTTATTAATGTCATGGAAGTATATCATAGGGTTTAGGGTAATTTAAGGATATAACTTTTTGCATTCCAAGAGAGGCCTAACTTCATGGAACATTCGATGTATATTTACTTTATCCTTTTGTTTTAGTTGCAGCACTAAATTACACAATACTCTCAAGTTTTTGTATGCCAAATTTGGGAGGTCTTATTTGTCTGAACTAGACAAAATATGACCTGAGATTGATATCAGTTGGTGTGACACTGTAACAAACCTGGCATCAGCTTGATCCGGTCAACTGACCAGTTTTTTGTAAACAGCTCTTGGCAAGTTGTGTTTACAAGTATATAGTGCAGGAAGGACTAACCAAGCCATTCCTTCATTTGCAGATGTGTGCAGAACGATACTTGGCAACTGAAGATCTGCTCAAGCTTTCTGGCCGGCTTCGGCTAATAAAGGCTCAGGTTTTAATCCATCTTTGGCACTGAAACATTAAGTGAAATAGTAATGCGTCTGTTAATGTCTAAACAATCATATGCTGATTTTGGATTTTCATCAGGTTGACAAGGCTGCTAATAATGCATCCGAGCAGCCATCAGAGGAGATGCAAGATGCTGCTGCTGCTATTCAGTCTGACGAGGAGGAAGAGGAAGAGGAAGAAGTTGATGAAATGGTGTTTGGTCAGGATTCAGATTCATCACAAAACAGCGATGGAGATGCTGAGTAGACTGCCGCTGGTATTCCCCATTCTGTGTGCGTTATTGTAACTTTCAAGCTTGATGTCCCATAGTCAAGTTTGTAAAACTAGACAACACGAGAAGGTTGCGCAGAATTTTGACAAATGGAGGTTACAGTTGGAAGACACTTTAGTTATTTTTTTTCTTTGCCTTTTTACCTTTTCTGACGCTACGGAACTGCATTTGGTCTGACTGGTCTAAAGCTTATGTTCCCTACATAGTACTACCTCCGCTCTTAAATATATGACATTTAAGATAAGAAATTTAGTTCATTTTGAAATACTTTTCTTGTCCTAAACGTTATATATTTAAGAGCGGAGGGAGTAGGAGTAAGTATTTGTTGCGGTCAAAAAGGAGTGTTCAGTGCAGTTGCATTCAGCAACGTTAAGAGCGCTAAGGTGTGCAAAAGCCATGATTAATCGGTTAATCCTTTCATGTAGTTGCTTGCTTTCTCTTTCGAAGCACACCAACCCACCCAGCTACAAAGCACTAGCCATAATGCCGCCTCGCTTTTGATCTCAATGGTCATCATCCTAATCCTTTCGTATTGTTGTTATTATCTCCACGAATTCTCTCCACGCGATCAACGTCGCTGTTTCAACAAGGAATCCATCTCGAAATGTTGACGAAATGGTTTGTTTTCTCCGAAAAAAACGAATGCTAACAGACTTTCTGACGTGTGGCCCGCCCACATGGTCGACCGACGGTGCCACCCGACGTGGAAAAAGCCGACGAGTCGACGACCCCCGCGGCTCACCTGACCTCACCATAATACCATGTGTCTCCACTCTCCCCTCGCGCATTGCCTCACCAACCCCCGCCACGACAGACACCTATTTAAAAGCACTCGCTTCGCCATTGCCCCGGCAACACAAGCAGCAGCAGCAGCAGCTTCAAACTTGCAGCAGCAGCAGCTAGCACTTCCACGCCCTGAGCTGATCGCAAGATCGTTTGTGCTCGGCCGATCGCTAGTGCAACAATGGCCTCCGCCAACAGCTGGACCCTCGAGATCCCGTCCCCGGTGGCCGCGCCGCGCCTGTTCCGCGCCGCCGTGCTGGACTGGCACACCCTGGCTCCCAAGCTCGTCTCCCTCGTCGTCGCCAGCGCCCACCCCGTGGAGGGCGAGGGCGGCGTCGGCAGCGTCAGGCAGTTCAACTTCACCTCCGGTAAGCGCCCGTGGCACCGGCACATCCTCCAAGCCAGCCAACCGTGTCGTCGCGCGCCGATCAAGCAGTCAAGCACCAACCTCATAGAGCTCTGTGTGGTCAATTAATTTACCGTTTGTTCTTGCAGCCATGCCGTTCAGCTTCATGAAGGAGAAGCTCGAGTTCCTGGACGTGGACAAGTGCGAGTGCAAGTCCGCGGTCGTCGAGGGCGGCGGCCTCGGCGTCGCCATCGAGTCCGCGACGTCGCACATCAAGGTGGAGCCGGCGGCCGGCGGCGGCAGCGTGGTGAAGGTGGAGTCGACGTACAAGCCGCTGCCGGGCGGGGTGATGAAGGACGACGACGTCGCCAAGGCCAAGGAGTCCGTCACCGCCATCTTCAAGGCCGCCGAGGGATACCTCGTCGCCAACCCGGACGCCTACAACTAAATCAATGGAGAGGGGCGCCCTTTGGAGCTTGGGGTTTCTTTTTTTCTCATATATATGCGAAATAAAGCGGCTCTATACACTGTGTGGTGTGTGGACGAGATGTTGAGAGTGGTTTGTACGATGCTTGGGTTGTTTGGTTATGGATGCCCTCATGGTTTTCTATGGGGACAAAAAGGTTAGTAGACAATATGTTGTGTACGAGGTACTCTGTTTTCGAATCCTATGCAAGTTTGACCCAATAAGAAATATTTGCTGGTTTCAAAAATCAAATAGAAATTGGGAAACCATTGCTATGGTGAATTCATAACGATTTTAAAAAATAATGCTAGAAGCATGCTCGCTAAAGAAGTAAATGAACTGCTATATATATTTTTTCATACTTTTACCTAACTAGTAAACTGCACGTGCTACACGCACGTGATTTTGAAAAAATATATCAGACACATGCTATATGTTCACCGGGCATAAATAATAGTAGGTATTTTTTCAACCTATATAAAATGGCAGGCACATGTTGATTCTTCAAAAATTAGTTAGTTTGATATTTGGTTCATCTGTCCAATCAGATTATTTTGATGACTGAACTCAAGCACTTCCTGTCAAAATTGTGAAATTAATCCTTTTGTATTCAAACCAAGATTGCACTGCCAAACCAAGATCACATGCTCAAACAAACTTGATAAAAATGGAAATATCCTTCAAAATAAATAAATTTAGTTAAATTTCACACTTTTCCTTGCGGCAGAGTGTTTAGAGTTTTTTTTTCAATTGAGCCATTTATAATGTGGAAATGTCACAAATAAAATTTTTGATTATTGTTTTTAACAACTCTTTTCATTCTATTGACCATTGAAGTACGTACATTAATTAAAGTGTTTGGTGGTATGGAGGGCTCCTTTACTTGATACATGATCTAGAGTAGGTAATTCCAGAACACAGCAATCTCTTCAGGGGGACATAATGTTCATTGTATCTTGGTTTAATGAACTTGCAGCATTCAAAGATGGACAGGTTTGCATGGTTTTGTTTCTTTGGGATAACAGTAAATCCAATACACCAATAGCTCAACTTCAGTATATTATTAGAGATGTACCATAAGTAGACAACATTGCAAGGGATAGACTGTTAAAGTGTCTAAGTCAACTCTCAACTGAAAATATTTAGAGATGTGAAACTGATGAGACCAAAAGGCAAATCCCATATGAATAAATAGTGTTGTTGTATTGCATTTGTAAAACAATCCAATATGCATATTCAGTAATGTGAACTACATGTCATGATCATAATTTTACCAGAAAATTGAGCTAATAATATTCCTATACATGGTGATCGTAATGGTAAAACAAATCCCACATGTTAATTTTTAGAGAAATGACTATCACATCATCTAAATGATATAATCACAACCATTAGTTAAGTGAATGCATCCATGATTTCCAACTTTTCCTCCCTTGTGTTGTGTGTGTGTGTGTTGTTGCTCCCATATTATCTACATCTTATCTCACATTCCGTGGATGCAGATGTCACTCGTCAACAAAATTTAAGTCATTAGCTTCACAAAGTTGTCCAAAATCGGCACTTTCTGAAAGGAAATAGTTTACTGGGTTAATATAATGCAAGAAGAATACAAAAAAATGTGTCCAAATACTTGAGCATGTTTCATAGTAGCACAATTTTAATTTGTTTTCATACTTTTTCCTATGCATGAAATTCTTCACAAAAGAAACATGAGACAGGTAAAACAAACCTCATATTTACATTCTTAGTAAAATGAACAAATATGTCACCGTTTTGGTAAATGAGCAAATATGTCCGGTTCATGGCTTGTAGTGGTAGTTAAAGCAAGCAATTTCTGCGACTATACTTAAACCTAGTGTTGAAGCCCGGATAGCAGAGATGAATCCACATCAGGGGTTCACAAGAACATTTCATCAGACAAGTGGTGATCAGAAAAGAGGTGTGAAGGTGAGGCAAAGAATCTTGACACCTCTTTTGTTCATTTACAAGAAATAGAATAGCGGAGGAGTTTATAAACCTTTGTTTATGGCCTGCACTATCATCAATCCAGCCCCCATTTTAAGCCCTCGAGCTCTGCTTGCCCGATGCCAAAGATCTCGGTGTACTTCAATAGAAATGGAGGATCGGGTGTGTGGCCGTGGCTTGGGAGAAGGTTGCAGACTTGCAGAGCATGTGCAACAGGCTAGTTGTGCCGCTGCACCTGCCACTACTCCTCACACTGCTCGCCGTCAAGAGCGATTTACTATGCATTAGCAGATCATGACAAAGTGTTTGCTCATTGGCGCCGCCACTTCACGCCGTCGCATTTTAGTGCAACACCTGATGCACTTTCAAAATACACAACTCAACATTTCTCCATCAGAAAACACATCTGATTTTCCTCAAAAAAGGAAAGAAAACACATCTCTGAATCTCTGATGGTGACTTCTGACATTTCTAACACTTGCCGTCAGTTTCCTTTTTGCAAGATGCAACTGCTATTCAGAGTTCTAATCTCATGCTTTGGCAGCTTTGCTGTGCCATCATAATTGTGCGAAATGCAAAACAAGGACGGTTTCTAATCCTATGCTTCATAAACAAATTTTTACTTAAATATCATCGAGCTACAGATGCTTGTACCACAGTTCTCTCTATATACAAAAGAATCTCACTCTGATGAATTGTTATTCACATCTCTACTACTCTAACAATCATATGAACAGTGAATCGATAGTTAACAGGTCAATTAGCGACCAGGTTAGTTGTGGGACGGTGTCGTCTCCAGCGGCGGCGGCGGGAAGGCAGATCCTCCGGTCATGTGGTGCGCCACCATGCTCCTGCTCCGGTTGATGGTGATTAGGTAGAGGCAGACATGCTCCTCCAGGTGCGTCCTCAGGCCTTCCTCGCACTCCGCCTCCTCCCTCACCACCTCCTGCATCAGCGGCCGCTCGCCACCCGTGCTCCAGCTCGTCGTGCGCGCGCCGCACCATGCGGCTCACTGTGTCCAGGTCCCGCCCCACGATGTATGCGCCGCGCGCCACCGCGTCCCCTCGCCCGCGCGTACCGCCGCTCGCTCACCCGCTCCGCCGCCCACCGCACGGCCGTCGCGGGGCACGAGCCCACGGCCGCCGCCGCCACACCGATGCCCACGACGGTGTGCGCCGCGGCCACGATGGCGCTCGCGCGCCGCCACCGCCGTGCCCCGCGCCACACGCATTGCGAGCCGGCGCTGCGCCGCGGGCAGCCGCGTCGCCGGAGAGGCGGCCCGCCGAGAGCGGGTTCTCGAGGAGGACGTCCTCCGCGACCGCGTCCCTCGCGGCGGCAGCGCCGTCTCCGCCGCCGCTGTCCAGTCGCGCGAGCAGCCGCCGGAGCGTGAGGTGGTGTCGCTGCGCCGTGTCGATGGCGATGACCAGTGCGGAGCAGGCCTCGCAGGTCGCGGCAGCACCGTCGTCTGGCGCCGGGCACGCCCACTGTGCAGTCGAAGAGGAAGGCTCGTCAGCATCCGACGCATGTCAGGCAGGCATTTGGGCCTGTGGTGAGAAGCGCGTGCAGGAGCGTGAGAAGAGTCGTCGGCCAGTCTGTCCTCTCCCGTGTCGCCATTGCCTCCACTCACAGCTCCAGTGGCGGCGGCATGAGCTCTGGCGGAGGAGCAAGGGCACTCCGGCGGCAGCTCCGGCGGGGTATTTGGCGAGCGGTGGCGGCGGCGGCACTTTACTCTGGATCGAGAAGCGCGTAGGTGCCGCCCGCGAAACCCGCGGTGGCCGGTGGCAGAGCCTGCGGTCAACTCCTCGAGCAAGCTCAGGCGGAGCCGATTGGGTGAGAGCCCGTGCAGATCGCCGCTTCTCGCCGGTGAGGCCGAGCCGGACTCAAAACCGCAGAAGCCGCCATACCCGGCCCGGAAGATACAGATACGGTAGAGATGAGACCCACTCACGCTGTTGCTTCGGTGGCGGTGTCGACCGAGCGGGGTCGCCGGCGGCGGGGTCAGCTCCCCCAGCCGCACCGCGGGACGGAGAAACAAGGGGAGAGAGACAGGGAGTCGGGCGTGCAGATCGAGCCAAGAGAGCAGCGGTGCCGGCCCGCGGGTAAGCCTGCGACTGCGGTGGGGGCGCACGTGGCAGGTCCGGTGGGTATGGAGGTGGGTACAGCGGACGCGGGTGACAAAAACAATTCGTTTTGGGCAGAAACACTCACCAAATTGCGATTTTTTAGTACTTCATAGTCCTTCCACCCTATCTACTTCCTAAAACATATGACGGGTGGGACCGGCGTGAGGAGTACGGTGGACCCGATTTGGGTGAGAAAAGTTTTCAATTATCTTCGCTCCTTATAGTATAGACTAGTAAGGTGCACGTGCGACACACACGTGTTTTAAGAAAATTATTATTAAGCACTTGTTATTTTTCATGAAACATGTATCGTAGTACCGATTTCTTTTTTTAACTAAAACTTATTAAGTGCTCTCTCTATCTCAAAATAATTGTTTACTTAAATTTATCCTAAGTTAAACTATTTTAAGTTTAACCAATTTTACAACTAAGAGTATCAATATTTTATAGGTATGCTATATTTCATAATAAACCTACTAAAATTTGTTAGACATAAAAATGTTGATATATTTTTAAATAAATTTGGTCAAATATAAGAGGTGGAATTTCACCCATTGAAGAATCCAATGCATGAAACCTCACGTTTGGCGTAGTTAATCAAATCGGTTTATTTTTCTAGAATCATACACGTTTTCTTTATTTTTTTAAAAATGTAGCATGGTCCTGCCGGTATGGTAAAATTACCATCTCTTATCTTTTTTTTAGGTATTACCATCTATTATCTACTCATGTTATTTGTTCATTTTTATACCACAAACTTTTTTTTAGTTTTTATTTACAAACTTACACTGTCAAAGGTTGGTCAGCGGGCTAAAAAAATGAAAAGCTTATCATCCGCCTGATGATGATCGAGCGGCTGTAGCAAAAGTGATTGAGCCGACCTCAAGACTCTAGCGTTTGAGGAGGAGTAAATCTGTATAAAATCATAGCGTAGATGCACGTACGACACGCACGTGTTTATACACTAATTGAAAAAATATTTGATGTAGATGGCCTCTACGTTGCCGTAAGCTCACCCGACATGAGACGGTATTCGTGACAGGTAGATTTGGTGTGTTCCGTCCAATTGTTCAGATTTAATGTCACAAGAGATGTCATGCACCCAACTAAACATTCACAACCTCTAATGATTAAAAATTCCTAACCCTAAATAATATAATATAAGAGCAACAAATGGTTAATGTATAATTTGTGAGACTGGGTTATATTATCTCGCGCTTTATAAACATCAATGAATGGAGTATAATGTATAACAGAAAACCTCCAAAATGAAACATAAATTAGTAAAAACTTATAGTATAGATTATCATTTTAGAAAGCAAACATATTAGCACTTATTTTTATTTCGTTTTCTTCTCTCTTTGCTTTCCAAAAAGGACTTCTGCGTGTTTTATATATTTATTGATGATCATATCGGAAAAATGCAAGATATTTTACCATACAAAAGGATAAGGATCACAACTCATCCTCATCTCTAGTTCTGTTTTTTTTTTTTGCGAATTAGTTCAATTCTTCTCTCTCCCTTCCCCGTGCATATCCTTTCCATGCGTGGTGGCAGCTTGGGCCTTGGTGCAGTGCGAGCAGCTGGGAGGATGCATGCGTCCAGAGTGCAGAGCAGCTGGGAGGAGGTTGGGCCTTGGGCGGCAAGCCGGCAAGAGACGACGAGCCTGCAATCGCTACGACGAATCGATGGTGTCAGCGGGGAAGTGTTGACGAGCGAACGACGTCGAAGCTCGCGCGCGTGCGGAGATGACGGAGCTCGTGCTCTCGCACCCTCCTGCGACCTATCTTGCCCCCGCCGGAGAAGGGATGGAGGGTCGCTGGAGCTCGCGTCTGCAGCAACGGTGGAGCTCTCGCACGTGGTGGAGAATCTTGCGCCTGGCTCGCCTTGTTCGTCGTCGCCTCCAGTTCCACGACCATCACGGGGGCGCCCTCTGGCCTTCGCCGCCGTGCAGAGGGTCTCCGAGTGCCTGGATCGAGCTCCTACCTCCGGCGGCCCACTCCTCCCTTTCCATGTTCTCTCACTTCCCTCCGGCGCCGGGGAGCAGCTGCATGCGAGCAGTGGAGCGCAGGGCGACGGCGAGCTGCAGGCAACGGCGCCGGCCGCCCCTCCACGCACCGGCCCCGCGCCCTCCTCCATCCGCCGGAGCCTGGAAGGCTGAGCGCTCGCCGCCGCGCAGAGGTGCTCCGCGTCGCGCCTTCCGAGCCGCGGCAAGCCGGACGAAGGGAGTTTTTTTTATCGATACGGAGAAGGGAAATTTGGGTGGGGCCAGCGGGTACACACGGGCAGGTAGGTGGGCGTGGGTGAGAAAATAATTAGTTTTTGGGCAGAAACGCTTTCCAAATTACGATTTTTTGGTACTTCATAGTCCTTCCACCCTATCCACTTCCAAAAACATATGACGGGTGGGTCCGGCGTGAGGGGTACGGTGGACCTGATTTGGGTGAGAAAAGTTTTCAATTGTCTTCGCTCCTTATAGTATAGATAAAAAAATGTTCTGACTTTATATGAGGTCTTTTACGATGCACAATACTACTCTATACTATTGTTAAAAAAGGCTCGTATGGAAGGATTCAACAGTTAAGATTAATTATATACTACTGAAATCCTAAGTTGTAGACTTGCAGTATAGGTAGTATGCATGAGTAGTATGGATAGTATAGAGGGGTATGATTGGTTATATGTAAAATTACATTGTTGAAATTTATCAAGTCTTTATTAATTGACCGGGGGAGAGAAAAGAAGAAAAATACAAATAATATAAATCATGCAAATTATAATTTTACCCATATCAAAAAAACCGGTTATATTCCATACTATCACATGGTAGTATTGTGCACAATAAAAAAGCTCTATTTTATGTATCCTCTCCAAGAGAAGGAAATGAACAGCTAGGTTCGAGGAAGATGAACAAATGATCATTTTTTATCCCAAAATAGAAGACAATTGAAATAGAGTAAACATGACTAAAAAACCCACAAATGGATAAAACAGAGCAAACACTTGGTAGTGATATTTTCAAACACTAGATGGAGACTAAACACGCCAGAGTCTGCAACATCGGTGGTTTACAGAACAATTAGAATTTTTTTCATTGGAACCTAGCCGGTCCCCACCTTAATGATATGCTCCACCACACCCATTGTGGGTATATAAATAACAAAAGCCTCTTTGAGTTTTTACCATTGACTAGTATAATGCCCGTGGTAAAATACCCTTTATATTTTGAAACGAAGCACATGATTAGATAGACTAAGATCCATTCCAAAAAAAAGTGTCATTAAATACACAGTGCTAATGCTTAAAATTACACGCAGCATTTTCTATCTTTAGAAACGTTGTCAGTGTATCATTGAGTCACTGCAACAATGAAGGCACACTTCATCATTCAAGGCCCAGCGTATGTTAGACTTGTATCGAGTGGATCGGATAGAACATTGGTTGTTGGCGCTAATCTTTCAGTCGACCCCAGTAGTTTTTGTCATTCTTTACATCGATGAACAAGAGCCATCCGATATAAATTCGCGTGTGATTGCGACCGTTAACAGCGGTCAACATAACTTTAGAAGCTGTGGAGTTTGTTATGTTCTCTTTGTAACCCCACCAACCGAGTGCCAAACAATGCCGCTTTCGATCCAGACGGTCAGCATCCCAATCCCGCACGCGAACGGTAGCGCCCAAGAGCCAATTCCGTCACCACATTCTTCGTTCGTCTTTCAACTACTAGACATCGACAGCAGCGCAACAAGGTTTCTGACGCGTGCTCTGCGACGCCGGCCGGCCTTATCAAAGCTCACCAGACCGACAGTGGCGGCCATGCCATCCAATTTGGAATAGCCCGACGACGCGCGCGGCAACTTCAGAGTTCAGTTCAGACCTCACCGGTCGCCACTCGCCGGACACTCCTACCAACGGGGCAAGCAAGCTTCACCAACCCCCAATTCCCGAGCCTCCTATATAAACCCGTCGCTGCCGCTCGATCCAGCAACACAACTACACAAGCTGCACCTGCAAACCATTCGCATCAGCTACGCAAGCAAGGCCTAAGCACCAAGCCAAGTCGATCGCAGCAGCAATGGCCTCCGCCAACAGCTGGACTCTCGAGATCGCGTCGCCGGTGGCCGCGCCGCGCCTGTTCCGTGCCGCGGTGATGGACTGGCACACCCTGGCCCCCAAGCTCGTCTCCGACGTCGTCGCCAGCGCCCACCCTGTCAAGGGCGAGGGCGGCGTCGGCAGCGTCAGGCAGTTCAACTTCACCTCCGGTAAGTGTCCCGTGTCCGCGGCATGCCCAGACCGCTGTTTTCTCGCCCGATCAGACGACGGCGCCATTGTGAGTTTGTGACGCTGACGCGTGTGATCGCTCCTTGCAGCCATGCCGTTCGGGTTCATGAAGGAGAGGCTCGAGTTCCTGGACGCGGACAAGTGCGAGTGCAAGTCGACGCTCATCGAGGGCGGCGGCATCGGCGTGGCCATCGAGACGGCGACGTCGCACATCAAGGTGGAGCCCGCGGCCGACGGCGGCAGCGTGGTGAAGGTGGACTCCACCTACAAGCTGCTGCCGGGCGTGGAGGTGAAGGACGAGATCGCCAAGGCCAAGGAGTCTGTCACCGCCATTTTCAAGGCCGCCGAGGCGTTCCTCGTCGCAAACCCGGATGCCTACAACTAATCGGAGTGGGAATGTGAGAATGTCCGAATGTACCAGTGGGATGTGATTGTCCTTCCAGCACCTCCACGGAACTTGCAGTTTTTTCTGTACTTTTTTCCCATACGAATAAAGCAGCGCGTGAGGAAACAACAGTATGTGTGGTTTGTGGACTTGAGATGTTAAAAGTGGTTTGTACGAATCTCGTTGTTGTATGTACTCTTGTTTTCTAGACTATTAAGCTGTTTTGAAATCCTATTCGAATTTCTCCGAATAAAGATGTTTAATTGCTCATTTGAAATTGATATAGGGATGCTTTTTTCTGAAATACATATGCGGGACACTGTCATTCTGGTGAGGCGGTGAACCAGTGGCGAAGCTTTAGTGGGTGCTAATGTACCCCCTCAAAATGGAAAAATAATGATTATATCCAAATTTTCACCATATCTGCACCCTCAGAAAAAATTTTACGGCACCCACAAAGGTAAGTGCACCCCTTCAATTTACTCTAACTTCGCCACTGCGGTGAACATATCAATAGAAATAACTATTTGTATAGTTCTCTACTGCTTGGGCAGCTAAGTTAGAGTTTGTGGGGAGTACGACACAAGACGACACCCTCAACTAACCGGTATGAGCAGATCTAACACACCATCCTATTAAAATTGAACGAGGAGTGGAAGAGGCAGAGCATGACACCGCTCGCACCTCGCCAGACGGGCGACCCTGGCGCTGGCGCGCCTTGCGCCGGTGCCGGCGCTGACGCAGCCCCCCCTCCACCCACCAACGTCCCTCGTGCTCCTCCGTCGACGCCCTCCAGACCGCGCCTTGCGATCGCCGGTGAGCTGGGGCGCGCGCCGGAGCACAAGAGCTACGACAGGCCGGGCAAGCAGTTTCAGGAACTCCTCCTCCATGACTTCTACTGCATCGCAGTTCCAGGTGCCCTCCCCTCCCCTCATCCCGGATGTTTCTGGATCACTCCTCCTTTCCGTGCTCCCCGGTTTAATTCCTCCTACCTGACTTCCGTTCTCTCCTTCCACCTCACTACACCGCCCACTCTCCTTCGTGCTCGCCAAGTCTCGAGTTGGGTTTTCTGTGCCACGGTTACGAGTGCTAACATCGCTAACGTTGTAGTCACGCGTGGTTTTCTGGTGTTCAATCGCCTTCGCTTCTTCCTCCATAGCTCGGAAGCTCACGCTTTGGCCATGGCGGCCTGCCTGGAGGAGGAAGACGCCCCGTGCGTTAATGCACCTCACCCACCTGGGAATGGTGTTACTCACCCTGACGCACGGGTGGCCCGAGGCACCTTTTCCGAGGCCGACCCATGCCTGGGCGTGCCTGCAGGACGTGCGGGGGAGGCCAATATCCCCTCTGCGGATTCGCCCTTTACTCCGCCTGCTGGGAACGGTCTGCTCCCCACTCCCCAACACGCCGAAAGTCAGCCGGGGCTCGGGTGGGCCCCCTCAGGTGTCGCGTCGGGTGTCAATGCCCCCCACCAACCGGCTGCTCCAAGCTACCTGAGCGCTCTCCTTACGCCGTCCTGCCCCCCCCAAACGCTCAAGCCGTCGTCTTCCTCCCATTCCTCTCAACCACCACGGGTGCTTCCGCTGCCTGTCGCTCGACCACCAGGTTCGGGACTGTCGGGACCCCATCCGTTGCCGACTCTGCCGCGGGACCGGTCACCGGAGCCACCGTTGCCCGATGCCGATCGACGGGAAGCAGACACCCCATCCCGCTCGCCGCCCCACGGTCCCCACCGCCGCGTCACGTGCGCCCGTGTGTGCGGTACCGTTCTCGCCTCGATCTTCCCCGCCCCCGTCCGCCACACCCACTCCCTCTCCCACCCCCTTGAACCTGCCGCCTTTCACCACCGCTTTTGATCCGCTGAACATGCTCCCGTCCGGCAGCACGGCTGCCGCGGTGGACCATCAGGTTCCTCGGCGGGCTCCTGCGCCCGTTAGGGCCCCGCTCGATGAAAGGCCTTACTTCCTTGGGGACCTCTTCAAGGAGCCTGAGGATAAGGGGAAGGGCCCTGCTGAGGAGGGCTCGGAGCGCGCCGACATCCCCAAGATCCTAAAAGCCCGAGACATCAGGATGGTGGGGAGAGTCTCGCCTGTCTCGGCGCCCGTCGGGCAGCGTCGTGCGCCGTGTTCCCCACGTTCGCCCCCGTCTCTCCTCCCCTCTCTCGCCAGCAGGGGCTCGCTGAAAAGACCTTGTGATGCCTAGAGGGGGTGAATAGGATCACTTCGAATTTCTGAAACAATTGTAGTGGTTAAAACACAGGTCGGTACTACCGGTGCTGTGTCGGTACTACCGAGGGGCTCGGTACTACCGGCACAGGGGCGGTACTACCGACCAGCCAGAGATGACTAAAACGAAATTCGAAAACTAAAACGATTCTAGCCATTCTACTTGAATCAAGAGTTGAGTTTAGATGCTAAGAACCTCCTACAACCAAAGATACGAGTTGTAACACAACAAATATATAGATCGGGCCAAAACACACTTCTAGGGTTAATGAAAAGTGAAGAACTCAATCAAGCAATGGACAAGAGGTTTAATCAGAAGTTCACTTCCACAAAGGAAGCTACATCTCCGTTGAGGATCCCACAAAGGGAAGGCTATCATCAAGAGCCTCTTGCCTCACCCAATCCCCACAAAGAAAGATTGGTGCTCACTAAGAATTCTCCACTAAGGAGGGGTTATACAAACGATCTCGGGTGCTCCACACGAAGATGGCACTCAACGGGCGATGCCTAACCGTCTAGAAGCAAACTTCAAGAGTAACAAACGCGAATCAATGCCCGGAGATGCTTCAAGTGCTCTTGAGATGAAGGAGATGGATGGGACACTCAAAGCTTCTCAATCTCACACCAAGAATCTCTTCCTCACTCAATCCCTAGCTCAAAGGATCAAGGGATGGCTCTAGGGAGGAGTGGAGAAGGGGAGTGAATGCTCTTAGGTGTGTTTGTCTCGGGTTAGGTCAGCAGCAAACGAAGGAGGGTGTGAGGGGGTATAAATACCCACCCTCAAAACTAGTCATTACTGTGCAGAAACGCTGTTTATCGGTACTACCGACCTCAGGTCGGTACTACCGAGGGGCTCCGAAAAAGGAAACAGAACAGCTTTCTCGGTAGTACCGACCTGGGGTCGGAACTACCGAGGGGCCCCTGAAAAAGAACCAGAAAGACTTTCTTGGTAGTACCGGCATGGGGTCGGTACTACCGAGGGGTCCGAGAAAACCAGACAGTAAGCCCTTATCGGTAGTACCGACCCAGGGCCGGTACTACCGACAAAGGGCAGAACTAGGAGAACCAAAAGATTTGTGTACATGTAGGTTTTGTGTCTCTCTTGGTTTTCTTGAATCACCTTTCTAAGCATTTTTAGCTTCTCTAGACGGTCAATTCACATCCCTCTTTATAGTACGGTGTTTCCTATACTCAAATTTGAAATATAAATCAATTTAAACCTCCAATTGAGCTTCAACACCGAGTAGAAGGTATGAGGGGCTTCTTTTGGTTAAATACAAATTTTATCCTTTTAATCCCTGCACACATCTCATTAAAAGCATTAAATCATCCAAATTGTATTGTCATTATCACCAAAATAATTAGGAGCCTAGATGCACTTTCACTCGCCCCGCCGCAGGATGCGGCCTCGGAGGAGGATGCCCCCTCTGAGAGCGAGGACGGTGAGAGCGAGGAGGAGGGCGGCGACGAGGAGGAGGTGGAGAGTGACGACCTCGACGACGGCCCGGCACACGTGGAGGTCTGGGTGCGGGAGGGCAACTGGGAGCGGGCCGCGTATTTCGCGTTCGTCTCCATAAACCCCGAGACAGCCGCCCTGAACCCCGCCCCCCTGATCCGCACGACTTTTCTCATAGCTGCTCCGGCTCTCCGGTACCAGCTGCTGTCGTCCGCGCGTGGCGTCGCGCTCATGTCCTTTTTATCCGCCACCGACAGGGAAGTGGCCATGGCGGTGCAGCCCATCTCCCTTGCCGGGAGCACTGTCACCCTTGAGCGGGTGGAGGATACCCCTGACCGCTTCATCTGGGAACCGCAGTGGATCGGCCAGGTGGTTGTTTGGAACTACCCGGAGGAGCATTGGGATGCTCAGCGGATCCATGAGCTGTTCGTGTGCGTGGGCGACGTCAAGGAGATCGACCCGGAGTGTGTGCCGGGCACTGATCGCTCCTGCCTCCGCTTCCTCATTGAGCTGCAGCAGCCTCGCATTCCCAACATCGTGGGGGTGAACCCGCCAAGCGGGCTTGGGCTGGTGCTGCGCATGGACCCCACAGAGTTCTAGCCGCGGGCCCAACAGTACGACGCGAACGGGGCGTGGATCCCGTTCTACGGCACTCCGCCTCCACCGTCGTCGCCCGCTGCTTTCCACCCTCCTTGCTTCTTTGGCAACCTCCCCCAGGTGCTCAACGCGCCGCTAGCGCCGTTGTACACGTCGTTCTTTGGGCCGGTGCTGCCGCCACCGACAACTTCCTCGGCGGCACCACAACAACTCCTGCGTCCCAGCGCGTTCCTGGGGGGCGTCCATCCTGTGCTTCTTCTTCATCAATGCTTACCCTATGTCACGCATGTTTGCGCTGCCGCTGCTGCTCCAGCTCCCAGAAGAGCCGGCCACCGTGCCGCGCACCTGTCACGCCACGTCGGTGCTCCTCCTGACATGGCACAACGCTGCACCGTCGCCTGGTGCCACTCCTGCATCGTTGGCTCCCCAGGGCTCGCTGCTGCCCCCCGCTCCCGCGCCGCCTCGCGTGCGCAGGAACGTCGCGCGGGCGGCACCGGTCCTCGTCGGGACCAGGACCAGCTCCCGTCTAGCGGCGAAGGAGTTAGGCGTGTTCGTGGATGCCACTGCTAAGGCTGCCAAGCTCAAGTCCCTCCAGAACAGCCTTACGCAATGCTCCGCCGCGGTTCAGTCTCTGGTGGCGAAGAAGATCATGAAGAAGACCAAGAAGCTGGTCGCTGCTCCTGCCTTGGCCAAGCTGGCCGACGCTGTCGGTCTTGGCGCGGCCACCTCCAAGGCCCTGGACCGCGTCCTCGCTCTGGGTGAGGAGATGACTGCTAAGCTGGACGCGGTGCTGGCGAGTTCCGCATGATGATCGTCTGCCCCAGCCACGCGCGGATTGCTTTGCCTGATTCTGTTAGCAATAGCGCAGTGGCTCCACCTGGTTCCGTTCGTTATCTTTTGCGTTGTAATGTCAGAACTTCTGTTATGTCTCGTGTTCATTGTCGTTTTAGTCCTGAACGTGCTCGTCCCAGTGCTTCACGCTGGGGGGGGGCGTCCGCGTTAGTTCTCTGGCTTCATGTCGGTGCTCCTGTCCTGTGTCGGTTGCAGGATTGTTGTGGTGTTCCTTTCTCTATCAATGAATTCGAGCACCGTTTCCTACTCGCTTGTTTCTTGGAATGTTCGCAGCTTAGGCATGACTGATAAGTGTACAACCGTGCATGATACTCTCTCCGCGGCTCGCTGTGATGTCGCCTATCTTCAGGAAACAAAACTTCAAGCCACTAACACGTTCAAAGCGTGTTCTTTCCTCCCCGTTCACCTGGCGGACTTCTCATGTGTCGATGCCACCGGTTCTAGTGGTGGCCTCATCACATGCTGGAACCCTAACACCTTCTCCCTGACATCCTACATCGCCCGGCAGCGAACGCTCACCACCCTCTTCTCTTCCACAGCTTCGGACTACACGTTCGCGATCACTAACGTTTATGCCCCCGCCGATCATAGAGACTCTCGGGATTTCCTCCTTGATCCGGAGGAAGTGGCGGCCCAAATCACTGGGAATTGGGTGCTGGCCGACGACTTCAATCTAACCAGGGAGGTGAGTGATAACACCTATGGCACAGTAAACCTCTCTCTCGCTGAGGCGTTCAACGACACCATCCATAAACTTGGGCTCCTTGATCTTCCCCTGCTCGACCGCCTCTTTACCTGGTCTAACCACCGGCAAATCCTACCCTCGCGTGACTAGATCGTGTCTTCTTAAACGTCTCCATGAGTACCACCTTCCCCAACTCCTCCTTGACCTCGCTGCCAAAACCCGCCTCTGATCACACGCCAATTCAGCTCACCTTGTCTACCGCCATCCTGAAACCAAATTTCTTTCGTTTTGAAAATAGTTGGCTCCGTGATTCCAGTTTCCTTCCTGCTGTTTTGCCCGCCTGGAGTGCTGCCGAGCCCGGGTGCGCCACTGCTTCGCTTGTGCGCTCGCTGAAAGCGATCCGCGGGGTGTCGAAGGTTTGGGTACGAGGTAAACGCTCTCCACCAGCTCTCCATTCCAATTGTAAATTTGTCATCTACCTGTTTGATCTACTCGAGGAGGGTCGTGCACTTTCTGCAGGTGAACGCACGCTGCGTAAGCAGTGCAGGGATTGCCTGGTGCTCTCACTCCGTGAGCGTGCGGTGATCTGGAAACAAAGAGGCAAGTTCAGAGCGATCCGTGAAGATGACAGTAACACACAGTTCTTCCACGCTCATGCGAGTCAGCGGCTGCGCAGGAACCAGATCAGGGTCCTTGAGGTGGATGGTGCGGCCGTAGCTTCACACACGGATAAAACCTCTGCTCTGACGGCTCACCTGAAAGCGCTCCTTCGTGAACCTGTCCCACAATCGCCACCTGGCTTCCTGCGATGCTGTATGAGGGTGAAGCGGTGGTGGACTCGGAGATGTTGGTCACACCGTTTAATGAATCAAAAGCGCACGCTGCTGTGAAATGCATGAACCGGAACAGCTCACCCGGTTCGGATGGATTTGGTCCCAGCTTCTACAAATCAACCTGGGGTCAGTGGCGCCGGCGGTTATGAGGTTCGTGGAAGCATTCTACAATGGGATGGGCGACCTTGAACGCATTAATCGCTCCTTTGTGGTCATTGTCGGGGACGGTCATTAGGGGTCCCCTAACTAAGGGGATAACCACCCTCGTTAAACGCAATCCGCCCAAGGACCGTTCCTCGAGCCCCGGTCACGGGACATCACGGGCCCACGGCCTGCTACAGCCCGACAGCAGCCGCACCAAGAAGGCCCGCTTGACCGTCTCGCTCGAGGGCTCCGGTCCCTCGAGCGAATTTCCGCCTCGCTCGAGGGCTCCGGTCCCTCGAGCAGGTTCCCGCCTCGCTTGGGGGTTCCGGTCCCTCGAGAAGGTTTCCGCCTCGCTCGAGGGGTTCGGCCCCCCCTCGAGCGGGCAGCCGTCTCCATTCTGCCCGACAGCGGCATTTAATACCCAGCCCCGCGGCGGGACGCCGAAGTCAAGGGTGAATCTTCCCCCCACGCCACTCGACTGACACAGCCGGAGCGCCTGTCACCGCCACAGTGCGGCCTAACCCGCCACTATGCAGCCATGTTTGCCCTGTGCAGGCGCTGCGCGGCCCTGTGCGGACAAGCGGATGTCATTCCGCGGCACTGTGCTACCTGCTCCCGTCCTCCCCCTGCGGCGAGACCCTCGAAAGGGCATGGGGGCACCCTCGAAAGGAGTACGGGCGACGTGCGGGCGTACGCCTCGACCGACGCCGCCGTACGGGCGGCGTGCACCGCGTCTCCTCCGCCAACTCCGGCGCAGCACGGCCATCCCGGGCGCTGTACCGCCATCCCGGGCATTGTACCGCCATCCCAGGCGCTGTGCCGCCATCCCTGCCACTATGCGACACGCTGTGCAGCACTGTGCAGACAGGCCGGTGACGCACCACAGTCCCGCACCACCAACTCCGGTCCTTCCCCTGACGGTCATGCCCTAGATTCAGCAGGGGCAGCCCCTCGAAGTCAAAGAAGGACAGGTCACAGTGACCGCCACGCCGCCCGCGGAAGCCGGAGGGCGCCAACCCGCGCCAGGAACCACGACGCGCGGGACAAGACCGCCGGCGCCATGCTTATTAGTACGCAACCACTATATCGGCTGTTGTGCAGCATCCTGTAACTGCCCTCCCTTGGCCTATAAAAGGGAGAGGCAGAGCCCCCTGCGCGGGGACGACGCAACACACTCACCGCACGCAACACACTCACCGCACACAACACGCCACCTTGTTCTAGATATTGGCATTTGCCTCAATCACTTAGCCGGGATCTGGGGGAATTTCCTCCTCTCCCACCGTGCTTGTAGCCCCCCTCTACAGGCACCACCAGTGCAAGCTAATACGAGTGCGGAAGCATGTCTGCTGGACGTACGGCCGCGTGGCCGGAACCAGGATAAACCCCCGTGTCACCTTAGCTAGCACCGACCATCGAGGAGCTGATCTCAGCGCGAATCACTAGTTGGTGCTGGTGCTAATCCGGACACCGACAGTTGGCGCGCCAGGTAGGGGGCCGCGCTGTGATCGCCCACCCGCTTTCTCGATGGTAATAGTCACTGAGCAGACGTCGGAGAGGCCTGCCTGGGGCGAATCCGACACGCTCCTAGCCGGGTTCGAAATCTGGTTTGGAAGCATCCACTACCAGGCGACTGGCAACGGCTACCACATGCGCATCCTCAACCGGGAAGCGCTCAAGGCGGCGCCGCCCGGAACGTCGGCTGCTCCGATGCCAGCAGTATTCCCACCGCCACCCCGACGCTGCAAGCGTTCGGGGAAGCGCTCACGATGAGCGCGCGCGGCGCGGTGCCAAGCGGCGGACGCTGGCTCCCCCCAGGGGGTCGAAGCCGGCGAGCTCCCGCCTGTCGGAGCAGAGCAAGGTGACGCACCTCCACCGACGAACTCCACGGCACACCCCACGGAGGGGCCATGGCTGCACAGCCGCGATTCCCCCACGGGATGCGCGGCGCCACCATGGCATATTCTTCGTCGGCCGGCACCGACCTGGCTGCATATGAGGGCCTTCCGGACCACCACTTCATGTCCATCCGGAACCTCATCACCACCTCGCCCGACGATTCCTACCGCGACACCGACGGCGAGGAGTACAGGTACGGGCGTGGGGTGCCGGAGTGGGACTACTCCGGACTGCGGGACCCCGACGCTTTCAGGCGGTTCCAGGCCGCGGCGGACTACTGCCTCACCTGCTCTGATGACTCCAGCGAGGGGGATTACGATCCCACCCGTGAATGCTTCGTTGTCGTCCTCGGCAAGGACGAAGACGAGGGGGGCGGAGCGGACGATGCTGCGGTTCGCAACGCTGTGGCAGTAACCCCACCGGTGGGGGTGACACCACCGCCACCTGACGCAGCGCGCGCCACACAGATGGCCCAACTTCGCGAGTTGGAGGCGAAGCTGAACACAGAGCGCGAGCAGTTGCGGCAGTTGAAGGCTATGCTCGAGAGGGACAGAGCTGGCCCCTCAACCTAGGGAGTGCGCGATGCAGGTCGCGTGGCCCGCGAGCGCATCAACACCGACGCCGACGTGGACGAGATGCCGAACCTGGCAAGGGCCAGCCAGAAGCTCGTGGCCGCGGCGACTTTGATTCGGGCCATGCCCGAGCCATCGACGCCCGAGGGACGCAACCTGCGCCGCGAGGCGCAGGCCCTCATCGAACAGGTAGCGGTACAGCAAGCTGAAAGCTCCGCGTCTCGCATGCGCCATCAGTCTACCACAAAGGCTGGTGGGGGCGGACGGGACCAGGAGGCATTGGTCCACACGCCGCACCGGGCGCCTACCGTCCACGAAGGCAACCAGAGGACCCCCGCCAAAGATCGGATTCGGTATAGGCGCGGCACGCCCAACGACGGCGACGCCCACAACATCCTGAACAAGAAGAGGCAGGACGCCACTCCGTCACACGGCTACAACCCACAGCGTGGTGGGCGATACGACAGCAGGGAGGACAAGAGCCCATCGCCGGAGCCGCCGGGCACGCGTGTGTTCGGCCGAGCGATCCGCACGGCCCCGATTCCCCCGCGCTTCCGCCAGCCAACGACCGTGAACAAGTACTCGGGGGAGACGGACCCCTGGGTATGGCTCAATGACTACCGCCTGGCATGTCAGCTGGGCGGCACCACCGACGACGCCATGATCATCCGCAACTTGCCGCTGCACCTGGCAGACTCCGCGCGGACTTGGCTCGAGCACTTGCCCGCGAACCAGATCCACGACTGGGACGACCTGGGCAGGACGTTCGTGGGCAACTTCCAGGGCACATATGTACGCCCCGGGAATTCCTAGGACCTCTGAGGTTGCTCCCAGAAGGCCGGTGAGTCCTTGAGGGACTTCATCCGCCGCTTCTCCATGCGCTGCACCGAGCTTCCGAGCGTCGGTGAGTCCGAGGTCGTGCATGCCTTCTTAGAGGGCACGACTTGCCGGGACCTCGTGCGCGAGTTGGGGCGGAACCCTCCCACCAGCGTCAACGAGCTGTTCGATATCGCCACCAGCTACGCTTCCGGCGAGGAGGCAGTAGGGGCGATCTTCGACGGTAAAAAGGGCAAGCGGGCCGAGGAGGCGCCCGCGGAGGGCAGCAAGCCCAGGGAGCCCTCGAAAAAGCAGAAGCAGGGCAAGAAGGGCAAGAAGAACCTGGGCAAGAAGCCCATGGAACAAGATGAGGGCCCCGAGGAGGTCAACACGATCGACGCCGCCAACAAGGGGGCTCGAGGTCCCCCTCGAGGCGAGGTCTTTGACGACATGCTTAAGAAGCCCTGCCTGTACCACAAGACCCCCGTCGCTCATACCCTCGAGCAGTGCGACATGCTCAAGAAATACTATAGTCGCGTCACCGCGAAGGAGGACAGCGCCAATAAGGATGCGAGTGACGGGGGCAAGGATGGTTTCCCGGAGGTGGAGAACGTGTTCTTCATCTTCGGGGGGCCCACGGTCGATATGACGTCGCGGCAATGCAGGCGTGAACGTCGAGAGGTCTACTCCGTTCACCCGGCTGTGCCGTCATACCTCGACTGGTCGGAGGAGACGATCTCCTTTGGCCGTGAAGACCACCCGGATCACATCCCCAATCCGGGGTAGTACCCGCTTGTTGTCGACCCCATCATCGGCAACACGCGGTTTTCCAAGGTGTTGATGGACGGAGGCAGCAGCCTCAACATCATGTACTCCTCCACCTTGGAGCTCATGGGGATCGGCTTGGACAAGCTGCGGCCCAGCAAGTCGCCGTTTCACGGCGTTGCGCCGGGCAAGCGAGTCCAGCCTCTCGGGCAGATCGACCTGCCCGTCTGCTTCGGCACGCCGAGCAACTTCCGCAAGGAAGTCCTCACCTTCGAGGTGGTGGGATTTCGGGGAGCGTACCACGCCATCCTTGGCCAGCCCTGCTACGCCAAGTTCATGGCGATCCCAAATTACACCTACCTGAAGCTCAAGATGCCGGGGCCCAAAGGCATCATCACGGTGGGCCCTTCATTCGAACACGCGTTCGAGTGTGACGACGAGTGCGTTGAGCGCGCTGAGGCGCTCGCGCATGATGAGGCCCTCGTGGCGAACCTGGAGAAGCTGGCCAACGAGGCCCTCGACTCCACCAACAAGCACGCCGGCAGCTTCGAGGCCGCGGAGTACACCAAGGCCGTGCCCCTCGACCCCAGCGTCCCTGAAGGCAAAACGTTGAGGGTCAGCTCCACCCTCGACCCGAAATAGGAAGTGGTGCTCGTCGACTTTCTCCGCGCCAACGCTGACATCTTTGCGTGGAGTCCCGCGGACATGCCGGACATTCCGAGGGAAGTCGTCGAGCACTCACTTGATATCCTGCCCAACTCCAAGCCGGTTTCTCAGCGTCTGCGACGATTTGACGAGGAGAAACGCCGGGCGATTGGAGAGGAGCTGCGAAAGCTCTTAGAGGCCGGGTTCATCAAGGAAGTGTTTCATCCAGTGTGGCTAGCTAATCCTGTACTAGTTAAGAAAAAGAATGGGAAGTGGTGGATGTGCATTGACTATACCGGTTTGAATAAAGCATGTCCTAAAGTTCCATTTCCTTTGCCACGGATTGACCAAATAGTTGATTCCACCGCGGGGTGCAAGTTGCTATGTTTCCTTGATGCGTACTCTAGTTACCACCAGATCAAGATGAAGGAGTCTGACCAGCTCGCGACCTCCTTTATCACACCGTATGGGATGTTTTGCTACATGACGATGTCGTTCGGACTCCGAAACGTCGGGGCGACATACCAGTGATGTATGCTCCACGTCTTCGGGGACCACATCGGGCGGACCATTGAGGCATACGTTGACGACATCGTAGTTAAATCCAGGAAGGCGGGTGACCTGGTGAATGATTTGCGCATTGCGTTCGAGTGCCTTCAGGCAAACAGGGTAAAATTAAATCCCAAAAAATGCGTCTTCGGGGTGCCGCGCGGCATGCTCTTGGGCTACATTGTCTCCCAGCGAGGCATAGAGCCCAACCCGGAGAAGGTGTCGGCCCTCGAACGGATGGGGCCGACACGCGACCTGAAAGGGGTACAAAGGGTCCTGGGCTGCCTTGCAGCTCTGAGCCGATTCATCTCGCGCCTCGACGAAAAGGGGTTGCCCCTGTACCGACAGCTGCGGAAAAGTGAGCGCTTCTCCTGGATCACCGAGGCCCAGGAGGCCCTCGACAAGCTAAAGGCAACACTTGCCCACGCCCCGGTACTGACCCCACCTCAAGAGGGCGAACCTCTGTATCTCTACGTCGCCGCCACAACCCAAGTGGTCAGCGCGGTCATCGTGGTGGAGAGAACGGAACAAGGCCATACCCTGCCAGTCCAGAGGCCGGTCTACTACATCAGCGAGGTGTTATCGGATACCAAGACGCGATACCCCCAGATCCAGAAGCTGCTCTACGTGGTGGTGCTCGCGCGGCGCAAGCTGCGGCACTACTTCGAGGCCCATCCTGTCACCGTGGTGTCCTCTTTCCCTTTGGGGGAGATTGTCCACAACCAGGACGCCTCGGGTAGGATAACAAAGTGGTCCGTGGAGCTCATGGGTGAGGCGCTCACCTACGCACCACGAAAGGCGACCAAATCGCAGGTCTTGGCGGACTTCGTGGCTGAGTGGACCGACATTCAGCTGCCTGCCCCTCAGATTCAAGCCGAGTGCTGGACCATGTACTTCAATGGATCAGTAATGAAGACGGGCGCAGGCGCGGGCCTGCACTTTGTCTCACCCCTCGGGGAGCACATGCGGTACTTGGTGCGCTTGCATTTCCCCGCGTCGAACAACATGGCAGAGTACGAGGCCCTTCTCGGTGGCCTCCGCATCGCCATCGAGCTCGGCATCAAGCGCCTTGACATCCGGGGAGATTCCCAGCTGGTCATTGACCAGGTAATGAAGGATGCAAGCTGCCACGACGAGAAGATGGAGGCGTACTGCGCCGAGGTGCGCAAGCTCGAGGACAAGTTCTTCGGATTCGAGCTCAACCATATCGCGCGCAAGTACAACGAGGAGGCGGACGAGCTGGCCAAGATCGCTTCGGGCGAATCACGGTTCCTCTGAACGTCTTCGCCCGCGACCTCGCCAAACCCTCTGTCAACCTCGGCAAACCCACCAACACTTCCGGAAAAACCTCGGGGGCTGACCCCTCGAGACACACGGGCACCGAGCCCATGGATGAGGACCCTCGAACGGGGAACTCAAGGCCTCGGACCTCGAAGTGTCCCAGGCGGACGAGGCCGAGGCGATGGAGATCGACAACCCCCCGCCCCCTCCGCGGGACTGGCGCGACGAGTACCTCGCATGGTTGGATCGAGGGGAACTCCCTCCGGGCCGAACCGAGGCAAGGCGCATCACCAGGAAAGCCAAGTCCTTCGCCGTCGTCGAGGGTGAGCTGTACAAGCGCAGCGCCTCGGGGATCATGCAGCATTGCATTTCCATTCCCGAAGGACGCGAGCTGATCCAGGATGTTCACGCGGGCGAGTGCGGTCACCACGCCGCTCCGCGTACCCTCGTGGGCAAGGCGTTCCGCCAGCACTTCTATTGGCCAACGGCGGTCGCCGACGCCAACGAGGTGGTGCGCACCTGCGAAGGGTGCCAGTATTACGCACGAAAGACCCATCTCCCGGCCCACGCGCTGCAAACCATCCCCATCACGTGGCCTTTCGCTGTGTGGGGACTAGATATGGTCGGGCCCTTGCGAAAGGCGCCCGGGGGCTTCACCCACATACTCGTGGCCATCGACAAATTCTCGAAGTGGATCGAGGTCCGCCCCATCAGCAGCCTCAGGTCCGAGCAGGCGGTGCTATTCTTCACGGACATCGTGCACCACTTTGGGGTACACAACTCCATCATAACGGACAACGACACTCAATTCACCGGCAAGAAGTTCCTGGAGTTCTGTGATAGCTACCACATCCGCGTGGATTGCTCTGCCGTGGCACACCCATAGACTAATGGCCAAGTAGAGCGTACCAACGGCATGATTCTACAAGGTTTGAAGCCAAGGATCTTCAACAAACTCAACCAATTCGGCCGGAAGTGGATTCAGAAGTTGCCATCAGTCGTTTGGAGCATCAGGAACACCCCGAGCAGGGCCACGGGGCTCACCCCGTTCTTCCTGGTTTACGGCGCGGAAGTCGTGCTCCCCACGGATTTGGACTACGGGTCCCCGAGGATCAAAGCCTACCAGGAGGGACAAAACCAACAAGATCGCGAAGACGCGTTGGACTGCATTGACGAAGCCCGAGACGAGGCGGTCCTACACTCCGAGAAGTATCAGCGATCCCTGCGACGCTACCAAGCGGGCAAGGTCCGGCCCCGAGACCTTAACAAGGGGGATTTGGTGCTCCGACTCCGACAGAAGAATGAAGGACGCCATAAGCTCACGCCGCCGTGGGAGGGGCCATACATCATTGCCGAGGTCCTCAAACCCGGCACGTACAAGCTTGCAAACGAGAAAGGCGAAGTCTTCGCCAACGCTTGGAACATTCAACAGCTACGTCGCTTTTACCCTTAAATTCCAAGTCATTTCGCGCATATTCAGCACCCCAGTCGGTTCTATATACGTTAAGGTTGTGAATAAAGACAAGGGAGACTCGGCTTTCCTCCGAAAACCAAGTCCCCCTCGGGGGCTACTATGGGGGCACCCCCCCTAAACGGTCCCATTTTTTTCGCAAAAACCTTTTCTTCCGAAAATGCCAAGCACGTCATGCCTCGGAAGCCCAGACAGGAAAAAGCGGGGCGCGAGTAGCTAAAAGGTAAAGCCGGGTGAGCTACAAACGGCCTACGCCTCCAGCAGGATACGGTTACCCTCTCTCATACCACTTTATCTTCAAGCTGCATGCGAAAACGATCGATTCCAGCTGAAATCTGCCTAGGTGACGGGGAAAGACTCAACGGCACACGTAAAGCGAGTCACACTTAAGTTACAAACCTCAAAGAGTTGATTGTTTTGTTACATGAGCCACCTGCTCGAATCCTGATCACAACTTAAGGTCTTCGGCGCCCGACTACTTTCAGGGCTCGAGGGGACCCGCGGGAGGAGCGGTCGGGAAGAGGTCTTCCTCGAACGTGTCAGCAAGATCCGCAGCGGCGTCCGTAGCGGCAGCGTCGACCTGGTTCACAGCATCCTGCGCCCCGTCATCATCGAGGTCATCAGCGATGATGTACCCCGTGGCCAGCGCCGCAAGGTCAACGATGTAATGCGTCGACACCACGCCGAGGGTCTTCTGGATGCCGAGACAGAGGGCGCCCTTCACACGCCCGACGACGTGACCGCTCAAAGCCCGAAGGCGGCTCGCCAGCGAGTTCCCTGACAAACCGGTGCCCTCGTCAATGCTCTGGCACGCTTCCAGGGACGAGGTGTAGGCCGCCTGGAGCACTTCCACCTACGTCGCTGACTCCCCCAGATCTTTCCGCAGTCCTGGGGAGAGAAAGGGTGAGTCGAGAGCGAATCTCGATGAACCTAAACAACAAATAAAAGGTTCGAGGGCTCCGACTTACCCTCGACCTGCCTCCTCTCCTTCTCAAGCTCCGTATGCACGGCTCCAACCTCCTATTGCAGCTGCAGGAGCGAAGCATCCTTATCCACACCGGCGGTCCTCAGGGCCTCGACGGTGACGCCTCCCTGTACCAATTCCCCGGTGAGCCGCTCGGTCTCCGCCTCCCGAAGCTGAAGCGTGGCCCTGGCCTCTGCGAGTACGGCACGCTCCTGGTGGAGCTGGGACTGCGCCTCCTCCCGCGCCGAGCGTTCGCGCTGGAGGGCGGACCGAACTTCCTCAAGCGCGACACGCTCCTGCTGGAGCTGGGTCTCCGCCTCTGCGCGCGCGGTGCGTTCCTACTGAAGCTGTCCCTCCACCCCGGAGAGCTCCTCGACCTTCTCCTGCAGAGCAGCGCCCAGCTTCTCGACCTCCTGGGTCTTCTGCTCGGCCTGGGTCTGCCAAGACCTCGCTCCCTCGAGGGTGGCGCGATCCTGCTGGAGTTGGGCCTGCGCCTCGGTGAGGGTCGTCTCCTTCTGCGCCAACGCAGCCTGGACCTCGACGTGCGCCGCGCGCGCCTTCCGCAGCTCCTCATTCGCCGCCGTCAGCGCCTCCTCTTTCCCCTGGAGCGCGACCTTCAACCCCTCGGCCTCCCTGGTCCTCTGCGCCACCGCGTCCCGCTGGGAGTCACGCTCCTCCACGCGGAGGAGGTTGTACTCGAGCCAGTCGTTGTCTGTCCGCAAGGCCTCCACCATCGCGTCCAGGGCGTCGTACTGCGCCCGGTACCAGTCGAGGTCCGAGCTCAGCTGAGCAATGCGGGCAAACCTCTCGCCCGCCTGCTCCTCCAACTCCTGCGGATGCGGAAGGAGAGAAAGAAGAAAGAAAGTCAGACGAAAGGCACGCAAACGAGGAAAGCGAACCAAGCGGCTCTTGGGCAAACACACTTACTCGAAAGACTTGGAGCGACCTACCCCTGTGAAGTTGGAGGGCGTCGACGAGGGCGTTCTGCAGGGAGGCACCGAGGCTGCCGAACTCCCGCCACAGCTCCCCCTCCGACCTCGCCTCTTCCACCAGACGTGGTGGAACTCCGGGAAGCCGGAGCCTCTGCTCCCACTGCGACGCGCTGGCGCTGTACGTCGGGGCCACGACGCCGGACGTCGACGCCCCAGCACTGGTCCCCGGCACCTGCGGCATCACACAGCTGTTGGACCGCACCACCAGCACCTCGGGCGCGGGCCTAGGGGCTGGCGCGGCCGCCACCGCCGTTCGACCCCCACCAGGGGCCGAACCACCATCAGCAGGAGCCCCGGCCGGTCCGCGGCCCTCTGGTCCCCGACTTATGGCACGGGCCTGCTCTCGCCCCTGCCGGGTATCGCGGGCCACCACCGCCCGCGGGGCATCCGCCGCTGCCTCCTCCCTTCATTGCGGCCCTGTGGCCGCGGCAGCGACGCCTCGCCCGCCGTCGCCGTACCCGCCGTCGCCCGCGAGGTCCTCGCCGAGCGGGGCCTCGTCGTGCGCGGCGCGTCTTGCGCCCCCACCTTAAGCGCCTTGATGGGCGCAAGGCCAGAGACAGCAGGTGCCGTCCTAACAACAGAGGAGAAGAAGAATGGGCAGTCCGATACATGATATCAAGAACACAGAGGGCAAAAGACAACTCACCTTATGCTGGAATAACCCCCGCTTGCGCTTCCTTGAGGGATCTGGGGGCGCCTCCGCCGCGCCTGCCGACGTCCTCGGCGGCGACCCCGCGACGGGCGGTGCTGTGTCCGCCTCGAGGGTTGGCTCCGCGGGGACCCCCTCGACCCCCGGTGACAGGGGCGGCACGGCTTCCCACCTGTCAGAGGTGGTCCGCTCCCCCTCGCTCTCCTCCTCGTCCGAAGACGTGTTTACCGGCTCCGGCGGGGGGGAGAGGCCCTGCTGCTCCCGCAACAGGTAATCCTCGTTGTACCTGTCGAGGCGCTCTTGCCTCCTGATCCTCTTCTCGTTCGCCTGGGCCGCCTGGTCCTTCTGCCTCTGCTGCCTGGCGCGATTGGCGGTCTGCGACCGGGGCGTTGGCGGATCCGATGTGGGGACATCGACATTCACCCCCTGCAGCCAGCAACCACTGTCAGATCAAGCGTGAGGGTGAAGAAGACAAAAAAAACAAAGAATCGACACTCACTTGACCGGCGTCCGGGAGCATCGCGAACGACCACAGGTCGTCGTCGCTGTTTCGCACCACCCTGGGATTCACCGCGCGCCTCGCCCTTGCGGCCGCGTACGCTGGGGCAAGCGGCTCCTCCAGCAACCTCGAGCGGGCCAGAGCCACTGGGTCGGCTTCGCTCCTCATCTCGAAGATGGCGAGCTCCCTCTCCATGAGAGGAATCACCCGCCGGCGGTGGAAGTTGGCAATGACCGACGCCACGGTCAACCCGGCGTTCGCCAATTGACTTATGGCATCGGTGAGAGGCTCGAGCCTCCTCTGCCTCAACGTGGGCGACACCCCGTGCACCCACAAGATCGGCCTCTCCGTTAGCACCTTCCCGGTGTACGGCGGAAGGCCGGCGCCGTCGTTGCGCAGGTAGAACCACCCCTTCTCCCAGTCGGAGTTGTTTGACGTCATTATACACAGCAGATACAACTCCTTCCGGGAGTCGCGCACCGAGAGCGTGAGCCCGCCGGCACGGACCGCTTGGCGCGTCCTCCTCTCCCCCGTGGCGAGCGTGTGAAGCTCGGCACGGAAAAGGTGGACCCACAGGTCCCAATGCGCCGGGATTCCTAAGAACCCCTCGCAGACGGCGACAAAGGAGGCCGCCTGCGAGATGGCGTTGGGGGTGAAGTTATGGAGCTCTACCTCGTAGTGGTAGCACAGCCCCTGCATGAACTTGCTCGCGGGGGCATTGAAGCCGCGCTCGTGCAGCCACAGGAAGCTGACGACGTAACCCACCGGAGGATTCGGTTGTTGATGCGATGACGACAGGATGATCCACGCCGGGTTCGGCCCGTCGCCGACCGGTGCCAGTTGACCGCCGTTCACCAGCCCCTCCAACGACAGCCGGTCCGCCGTCGACCGGGGCCACGGGAATTCCTCCAGCACATGGATCGAAGACATGGCGGAAGGAGCGGTGGGACACGGGCGGCTGCGGAAGCGGCGGAGCACGAGCGGATCTGAAGCGGTGAGGTGCGTAGCGCTGAGGGAGACGAAGAGCGAGGGACGAGTGCGAATGGAGGAGGTAAGGAGCTTCCCCTGCGCTCCCTGCTTTTATAGAATCGGAAGGGGCGGAGCCCACGGAAGCGCAGCAGGCGGCGACAGTTAATGCGGCCGGTGCCCCGTCGTCGCTGACGGCAGGGCCCCACCACGCCGAAACTGCCGCGCGCACCCGCGTGCGCCATGATTACCGCACGGCAACCCAAGGGAGGCAGCGCCCTGTCTTATCACCCTCACATGTCGCCCACATCGCGTCGCCTAAAAAGGCGCGCCCGCTCCGCACGCCCCGCGCCACGTCATCCGTGGCTGGCAGAGTGCAGCGACCAACCGTCTCACGGACGCATTTCGAACACCAGGGGTTCCTTCTCGCATAAGGATAACCCCCCGTAAAACTCGAGCCGCGGACTCGAGGGCCGACCCCTCGAAGGGACACGATTGACGCCCCAATCCAAAGTAGACTGAGGCCACAAGGCCACGGCCTGTCGATACATCCTCGAGAACGAACTCGAGGAAGCCCGGGGCTCAGGTCCGCATAGCTCTACTGATCAGCGGCTCGAGGCCCAGCCCGCTGAGGGTACGACGGGCACCGCAGATGCCCCTCGATCTGGGGGATTACTGATCAGTGGCTCGAAGCTCGACTCGATAACGGATCGGCGAGCGCCACAAGTCCACCAAGACGGGAGCGCCCGGCGCCTCCCGCAAATGCCCTACTGATCAGAGGTACGGGGCTTGACCCTCAACGGGTTCGAACAGGCGCCTCAGATCAACAGAGTTAGGAACGATCGGGGCGCGCGCAATCGAGCCTGTCCCCGAATGCGAAGTTCGGGAGCACCCCACATATCGTGTTCAAGGCCAAGACAGAGGCAGCCAATCGAGGGATCCCATCGAGGGAGTGCTTCCGCGCCCTCGGCCCCTAGCGAACGAGGCCGAGCCCTGCTTGGCAAACCTCTGCAAGCGCTTACATGGACGTGTCTCCGGACCACGAGCCGACCCCTATCGAATGGGGTAAGGACGTCCACTTGGACTATCCGTTAACAGCTCACCGAGGCAACCATTGCTCGTCGCCCGCTCGAGGGTAGCACGGTTTGCCTCACTCCTCTACCCTGCAGAAGGGCAACGAGGATCGTAATAAAGCCGAGAGTCTTCATCCGATCGTCCCTGATTGGGCCAGGGCTCGGGGGCTCCTCGCACCACGACCACCCCGATGATCGCTGCGTCAACCTTCCTAGTGCTGCGTCCCCGAAAACGGTCAGCCTACTCGAAACGTCTAGGGTCAACACAATGCCTCCCCACCTGCGTAGATTGCCGATGCCGGCTGAAATACCGCCGAGGCCGGCTGAAACAAACTCAAGGCGAGCTACATCACCCTACGTCTTTAACCCCTGCACGAGTGCATCCACTCCTGCAGGGCTTCGGGGGCTTACACCCGCAGGTGCGCTAGCGCGCCCCCACAGGAAAATATGCACGATCAAAAGAGAACAAAACTCGCACATAGCGCCCGAGAACGACATCCTTTGCCGGAACGGTCCCCTTTCCGGCAAAAGCTCGGGGGCTACTGTCGGGCACGGTCATTAGGGGTCCCCTAACTAAGGGGATAACCAGCCTCGTTAAACGCAATCCGCCCAAGGACCGTTCCTCGAGCCCCGGTCACGGGACATCACGGGCCCACGGCCTGCTACGGCCCGGCAGCAGCCGCACCAAGAAGGCCCGCTTGACCGTCTCGCTCGAGGGCTCCGGTCCCTCGAGCGAATTTCTGCCTCGCTCGAGGGCTCCGGTCCCTCGAGCAGGTTCCCGCCTCGCTTGGGGGCTCCGGTCCCTCGAGAAGGTTTCCGCCTCGCTCGAGGGGTTCGGCCCCCCCTCGAGCGGGCAGCCGTCTCCATTCCGCCCGACAGCGGCATTTAATACCCAGACCCGCGGCGGGACGCCGAAGTCAAGGGTGAATCTTTCCCCACGCCACGCGACTGACACAGCCGGAGTGCCTGACACCGCCACAGTGCGGCCTAACCCGCCACTATGTAGCCATGCTTGGCCCTGTGCAGGCGCTGCGCGGCCCTGTGCGGACAAGCGGATGTCATTCTGCGGCACTGTGCTACCTGCTCCCGTCCGCCCCCTGCGGCGAGACCCTCGAAAGGGCATGGGGGCACCCTCGAAAGGAGTACAGGCGACGTGCGGGCGTACGCCTCGACCGGCGCCGCCGTACGGGCGGCGTGCACCGCGTCTCCTCCGCCAACTCCGGCGCAGCACGGCCATCCCGGGCGCTGTACCGCCATCCCCGGCGCTGTGCCGCCATCCCTGCCACTATGCGACACGCTGCGCAGCACTGTGCGGACAGGCCAGTGACGCGCCACAGTCCCGCACCACCAACTCCGGTCCTTCCCCCGACGGTCAGGCCCTCGATTCAGCAGGGGCAGCCCCTCGAAGTCAAAGCAGGACAGGTCACAGTGACCGCCACGCCGCCCGCGGAAGCCGGAGGGCGCCAACCCACGCCAGGAACCACGACGCGCGTGACAAGACCGCCGGCGCCATGCTTATTAGTACGCAACCACTGTATCGGCTGCTGTGCAGCATCCTGTAACTGCCCTCCCTTGGCCTATAAAAGGGAGAGGCAGAGCCCCCTGCGCAGGGATGACGCAACACACTCATCGCACACAACACGCCACCTTGTTCTAGATATTGGCATTTGCCTCAATCACTTAGCCAAGATCTGGGGGAATTTCCTCCTCTCCCACCGTGCTTGTAGCCCCCCTCTACAGGCACCACCGATGCAATCTAATACGAGTGCGGAAGCACATCTGCTGGACGTACGGCCGCGTGGCCGGAACCAGGATAAACCCCCGTGTCACCTTAGCTAGCACCAACCATCGAGGAGCTGATCTCAGCGCGAATCACTAGTTGGTGCCGGTGCTAATCCGGACACCGACAGTCATGCTGCCCAAACATCAGACTGCTACCCACCCCAATGATTTCCGACCAATTTGTCTGCAGAACTGCCCGATGAAAATTGTCTCAAAAATGATGACCGCGCGGCTGCAGCGGGAGATCCCAAAACTCATCGACGTCGATCAAACCAGCTTCATCAAAGGGCATTCGATTTCTGAGAATTTTGTGTATGCCATGGAGCTCGTGCAATGCTGCAACCGCCGTAAGCTTCCCACCCTGGTGCTTAAGCTTGATTTCGCCAAGGCGTTCGACTCAGTTAGCTGGTCCAGTCTGGATGTCATCATGAAGGCAAGAGGGTTTCCAGATCAGTGGTGTCGGTGGATCACGCAGAAGCTTGCAACGTCGAGGATGGCAGTGCTTGTTAATGGGGCGCCGGGGCCGTGGTTTGGTTGTGAGCGCGGGTTGCGGCAAGGCGATCCTCTGTCGCCATACCTCTTCCTCATTGTGGCGGACATGTTACAGCGAATGATCAAACGAAACGACGCGATCAGACACCCTACTACTGATGGTCTGCCGTGCCCTGTCTTGCAATATGCAGACGACACGCTACTGCTCGTCAAGGTGGAGGAACCTGATCTGAGGGTGCTGAAAATGGAGCTCGACACGTTCTCCTCTCTCACTAGGCTGAAGATCAACTTCAGTAAAAGCACCATCGTTCCTATGCATACGCCGCCGGCAGTTGTTGAGGCTTTGCAAAACATCCTAGGGTGCCAAGTTGGCTCCTTTCCCCAAACTTACCTGGGTTTGCCAGTGTCGAGCGATAAACTCCGGCTGTCTGCCTTCTCTCCTTTGGTTGCCAAAGCTGACAAGTACCTAAGTGGGTGGCAAGCGTCGCTCCTAAACCCTATGGGGCGATCCGTGCTTGTCAATGCAGTACTGGACAGCCAGCTGATCTACACAATGTCTGTTCTGCTCCTTCCTCAGGGTACTCTTGATGTTATCGACCGCCGGTGTCGCTCTTTCCTCTGGACTAGTGAAGAACGCACTCATGGCGCGCAATGCTTGGTGGCTTGGGAGAATGCTTGTCAACCGAAAGAGCAGGGTGGCCTGGGGATCAAGAACCTCTCCACCCAGAACAAGTGCCTGCTTCTGAAGATGCTACACCGGCTGCACCACCCCGGGGAGTCTGCGTGGACAGCGTGGATTAGAGACAGAGTGGAGCTCGCGACGCTGGCCGGCGAGGTCGCGGGCGCTCACTGGCGGGATCTGGAGGAGCTCCTTCCTCTCTATAGAGCCGTCACCATCTTTGAAGTTCGTGATGGTCGATCCACCAGCTTCTGGAGCGACCGTTGGCTCTTTGTGGGTCGGCTCAGTGAGGTTTATCCTCTCCTCTACAGCCACACGACGTGTCCCGGTGCTTCTGTGCCAATGGTTATGGCGGCTGGCATTGGCAATGTTCTCGTTCCACGCTTAAGCCATGGTGCCCGGGGCGAGCTGCGAGGGATGAATGACCTCCTCGACACGGTCACGCTCTCTGATGGCGACGACCGGCGGTCGTCCCCCCTCTCCCCTCATGCTGAGGTACTCGGTGCCGCTCCGGTGTACAAAGCGCTGCTGGCTGTCACTGGGAATGCCCCTTGCACCTTTGCGGACTTCGTCTGGAAGAACAAGGCGCCGCCGCGGGTGCAATTCTTTGCCTGGCTAGTTGTCCAAGGCCGCATTCAGTGTTGTGCTAATCTTCTGGTGAAGAGCATTGTCGACGACGCAAGCTGCGAGCTTTGTGGGGCGAACGTCGAAGACAGTGACCACATCATCCTGCGGTGCCCCTTTGCGCAGCAGGCTTGGGCGGCGCTTGGCGTCGATACGGTGAACGTCGCTGTCTCGCACCTCTGGGACGTCCCCCGTCCTCCCGAGGTCCCTTCACGACACTTCAACAGCTTCCTCCTGCTGGTTTCTTGGCACCTCTGGAAACACCGGAATGCCGTGGTGTTTGAACATGAAAACCCCTCCCCTGCTCGGTTTTGGGCAGCCTGCAAGCAAGACGCGAGGCTCTAGAGTTGCCGCTGGCCGGTCCATGAGCGATCGGTGGCTGATGTCTGGTGTGGAGTCCTTCCTTCAATGTAAACCTTATGTAAACTCTGCCTCCCCCTTCTAGAAAAACTATGATAAAATGCCGTGTAAAACGCTTTTGGCATCCAAAGCCTAATGGAAATTCAGGTGGGGATGCTCTCCCCCCGTGACCGTAAAAAAAATCCTATTAAAATTATTTTTCATGAAGTAAACATGCCTAAAACTAGTACCATTGACAAAATATTAAGCAATTGATGATTATATTATTCAAGAAACAGATGGAGACTAAACATGTCATAGTCCGCAGGTTTTATGTGGTAGTCAAGGCATATCCATATCGGCCCAGAATATGTCACCCTAAAATGCATTTATCTCAAAATTACCAATTGTACAAGAATAGATAAACTCTAGTCACCCTACGCGTTCGGTATTTACCGAACCGATCGGTACCGTACTTCGGTTCCCACCCAAATTCGATTCCTGCAAAATAGGTACCGATTGGTTCCTTCCAAACATATACCGAGCAATTTCGGTTTCAATATATTCGGTTCGGTTTCGGTTTTTACCGAAAAATACCGAACCGGTCGCTCATATCCTCATCCTTTGTCTTCTTGCCTCCTTGGGGTGCTGGTGGTGAGCGATTGGGGAGGAGGAGAAGGCCACCTGCGGCCTACTATTGCTAGCGTCGAGCGTTGTTAGACGGCGGCGCGGCTCGGTGGCCAGGGGGCACCGACGCGGGGGCACAACCGCAGAGGTGGCTAGGGACGCTGACGCTGGGCGACGGCATGGAGCGGAGGCATGGAGCTGCGAGCAAGGAGCGCAGGAGCGGCAGCCGGTCGGTGGCCGGTGGGCGACGGGCGCGCGGCGACCGGGCGGAGGCGCGGCGTGGGCGCCTGAGGGCCGCGGGGGTGATTCAATCAGCACATGCGCACGCAATGAACCTAGTGAATCGGAGTGATGGCAGCCAGCGAACGGGATGATGTTAGAGACGAACTCACCGAGGAAGTGCGCGAGGCCCTCAAGCCCCTCCGGGTCGCTGAACGAGCCCACCTCGACCTCCATGCACGTCGCTTTGGTCAAGTGGCTGCCTGGGTGAGAAGTGGGCTAGAGTTTAGTTGGTGGACTTTTGCTGGGCTTACATGGTTAGGTGGGCTGATTCATCTATTTTCGGTTCCATTCGGTAAATTCGGTTTACCGACGCCCAGAACCGAATTTAGCTTGGTTCTTTCGGTACCTGAGAAGTGAGGACCGAACAAGAACCGATTTTCTTCGGTTCGGTTTTCGGTATTTTTCGGTTCGGTTTCGGTTTTTCGTGCCCAGGGTGAAACTCTAGCAACTCTCACAAGAAATCAGGGAGTAAATTCCCTGTATGCCATTGGGAAATATAACTCATCCCTTATGTGCCATTGAAAATTAGCTCATCCCCTCAGTGCCATCGGTTATATTTTCTCATCCCCTCTATGCCATTACATCCCCTCTATGCCACTGGAAAGTTAAATGTTTCAATGGCTCATAAGGGATGTGTCGTATTTTTCAATGGCACAAACGGGATGAAAAATTCTACCAATGACATAGAGGGGATGAGAAAATATAACCGATGGCACTGAGAGGATGAGTTAATTCAAATGACACATAAGGGATGAGTTATATTTCTCAATGGCATATAGGGAATTTACTCGAAATTAGGGGTATCCAACCATCAATACGGTGGAGTCTAATCGTCATTGATAATATTATCCACTGAATCTATATTATATTTTCAAAAAATACACACATTTTCCATGACAAAAAATAATCTAAGCTAACACCTATATTTGTATCTAATTTAATGAAAATATTAAAATAATCTAAAATACCTCCTAATCTTCATCTAATTTACCCACATTTGCTATTTTAAAAATAATCTAAAGTAATCCCTATATTTGCATCTAAATTATCCACGATTGCCGTTATCGAAAATAACCTAAAATGACCCTAAATATATGCATCTCAACTACATACATCTAACATTTAAAAAAATGTCCAAAATACATGAATATATGATTTGAAATTGTCTAATTCTCCCATTGCTAATTAATGTAGAAAATACAAACACAATTTGCATGCATGCATGCATGTATGAAAAATGTCGCCATGTAGGCCTTGTACACATATAAGGAGGTAATGATGAGAATACATCGATTTTCACGTTAACCTCAAGGATCAAACTAGGTTCAGTTAAACATGTCAAACATATATGAAAGGTTCCTATATGAAAATGCTATGTAAAGTAAAAAAAAACAATGAACGAAGTAAATTATATATTTTTTAAAAAAAAGAGCCTATCACACAACTGAAGGCGTCGTGTTAGAATGAGCAAAGGTAATCAGTTATTTTTAACGTATTCTGCTTGTTTTGAAAAGCTACACTCCGATCACTTTCCCAAGTAGCTAGTAATTGGAAGGATGAGCCGTGGCCTGATCCAGTTTAACCCTGCCACTTTGTTTGTAATCACTCCAATCGAGTGTCAAATAAAGCCAAACAATGCCATACACCTTGTGGTCACACACACCAACCAAGTGCCAAGCAACTCCGTCAACGCATTCACCGTCTTTCAACTAAACACTGACTAGAGCGGGGCACACTTTCTGACGTGTGTCTGCGACGCCGGCCTTATTGAACATCGATAAAGCTCTCCCGCCGACAGTGCCGTCCAATTTACATTCTGAAAAGCCCGACGACTCGCGCCGCAGCTTCAATCCAGGCCTCCACCGGACACCCACTCGCCGGACTCCAACAAGGCAAGCCTCACCGCCAAGACACCAACCCTCCCGCGGCCTGCCTACCGAGCCTCCTATTTAAACCCGTCGATCCCGCTCGCTCCAGCAACACACACAAGCTGCAGCTCCAGCTACTCGCATCAGCTAATAAGCAAGTAAGGTCTCAGCACAGGGAGCCAACTCGATCGCAGCAATGGCCTCCACCAACAGCTGGACTCTCGAGACCGCGTCGCCGGTGGCCGCGCCGCGCCTGTTCCGCGCCGCGGTGATGGACTGGCACACCCTGGCGCCCAAGCTCGTCTCCGACGTCGTCGCCAGCGCCCACCCCGTCGAGGGCGAGGGCGGCGTCGGCAGCGTCAGGCAGTTCAACTTCACCTCAGGTTCGTCGTTCCTGCCTGCCATCGATCAAGCAGTTTCTCACCCCAAACCTTATGACTTCTTCCGCCCGGTCAATCAAACTCATCCATCACATCACCATTCATAACGTTTGTCCCTGCTCCCGCGTGCAGCCATGCCGTTCGGCTTCATGAAGGAGAAGCTCGAGTTCCTGGACGCGGACAAGTGCGAGTGCAAGTCCACCCTCATCGAGGGCGGCGGCATCGGCGTGGCCATCGAGGCGGCGACGTCGCACATCAAGGTGGAGCCGGCGGCCGACGGCGGCAGCGTGGTGAAGGTGGACTCCACCTACAAGCTGCTGCCGGGCGTGGAGGTGAAGGACGAGATCGCCAAGGCGAAGGAGTCGGTCACCGCCATCTTCAAGGCCGCCGAGGCGTTCCTCGTCGCCAACCCGGACGCCTACAACTAAAATCGCGAACTGGGATGTGATTGCCTATATATATGGAGCTTGTTTTCTTTTTCTTTTTGTCAACGAAAATAAAGCTGCACTCAGAAACAGGGCGTGAGCAGAGTGTGGAGTGTGGACTTGAGATGTAAATGCGGTTTGTACGAAGCTGTCGTTGTTTGGTTGTGTAATACCCTCTATGGTTTTCTATTTGGAATCATATGCAAGTTTGAACGATTAAGAAATTTTTGCCCGTTTCGAATAGAATTTGGGACAGTCTTTTTTTTTGAGATTAATAGAATTTGGGACAGTCATTCTGGTGAACATGCCATTGAAATTTGAACATAACTGCCTGAATATAGTGAGCTCTAGTGTTTGGGCAGCTAGATTTAAAACAAAAATTTTACATAATAAATAAATATTTATATATGTAACTTTATATGGATAACAATTGCATAAATTACTTCTTTATGTGTTAGGAATATTGGATATTTTTACGTAGTTTTTGGAAAGAATTTGTATGCTTTAAAAATTCACATGGTCTTTAAAAGTACTCCCTCTGTATCGAAATATTTGTCGTTGTTGACTTTTTTGCAACTTTGACCGTTTGTTTTATTCAAAAAATTATTGCAAACATGTAAAAGGATAAATCAAGTTTAAAATACATACAATAGTAAAGCATACAGAAAACAAAATAAATTGTAGTATTGTACTTACATAATTTTTGAATAAAACGAATGGTCGAAGTTGTAAAAAAGTCAATAGTGACAAGTATTTCGATACGGAGGGATTAGCATATTTTGGTGAATTTTGGTTTTAATATTTTAAATTATACATATGAGGTTTTGTGTAAAATAGTTCATCTCTATCTTTTGTATCACTACAAAAAATCATGAATTTTAGAGATGATTTGGATGTCATTTTGTTAATTAAACGCATGAGTTACTGTTTATCTGAGTTATCTGATGACGGGAGTGTCGAATAATGAATGAAAGTTCAACTCAGTGTCAAATAATAAATGAGAAAAATTCAAGACCGAAGGAATGGGTAAATTTTCCAAGGTCAAATAGGAAATAATCTCTTTTTTGAACGAACAATAGGGAATATCTCTTGAAACAAAGATAGTAATGTTACAATCAGATTGGGGTCTCTAATATCCTATTAATAACTTTTTAATTGGAAGGACTATATTTTTTACACATTCTGATGCACAAGGGGACTAAAAAACTATACCGGAGCATTTTTGGCCCGGCCCGCGCCAGGCCCGCCCACGGACCTTACTGGATGGACGTGGGCGGAGATCTTGAAGCCCGCGAAAATTTTTTTTGGCCCGAGCCCGACCCGAAATGCTGTTTTTAGTTACTTTACACTATAAAATGCGCGGACGGCCCGCCCAAGCCCGGGCCCGGCCCGAAAACTGAGGCCCGACACGTCCCATGGGACGGTCATGGGCAGGATTTTCTCAGCCCAAAAAACCCGGGTTTTTTTCGGCCCGGCCCGGCCCGAACCCGGCCCGACCCGTGGAATGCTCAGGTCTATAAAAAACCATTATTTTTCCTATTGATGACCGCTAGAGATGTTTGCCCTAAGTTTGGATGGGGCTTTTGATATAACGAGATGCTCCCCGGAGTGATGTTTGCCCTAAGTTTGGATGGGGCTTTTGATATAACGAGATGTTCCCCAGAGTGAAAATACTACTGGTATAAGCGACCGCAACGCTTATCGAAATAGTTTTGCATGTTGCATTTAGAAGTTTTAAAATTTTTGAAACTTTGCACACCAATAGTGTCAAACTAGATGTGCATTTTACCAAAATTTGAGATTCAAATAACTTTTGTAAAAATTCATATGAAAAACACAAATTTTAGTCGGTGAAGTTTGTTTTTTTCATATGATTTTTTACAAAAGTTTTTTTAATCTCAAATTTTGGGACAATGCACATCTAGTTTGGTACTATTGGTGTGCAAAGTTTCAAAAAATTTTAAAATTTCTAAGTGTGACATGTAAGCAGTGGCGGAGTTGGCGGATTTTGACGCCTAAGGCCACTTAGTAAGCGCTTATACCACTCATTCTCATTGTAGATCACATAACACCGGAAACAACAATAATGATAGTTCATATAATGATAGAAGTGCTTAGAATGCAGGGTTTAAACTAGTGCATCACAATTTAAGATCTATTCATATAACGATAAAATAACTAACTAACTAGTATTGGTATGGTTCGTCTCCAGCTCCTCGCATATGACAGTAGGAAGGACATCTGATCCTACACATGAGAAGTTGTAAATTTTAAAGGAATTAGATAAGCAATATGCAAAACATATTTGAATAGCAGAAAAATAACAATTAGATATATGAAACATAACACTTGGATTAGAGCTACGAGTAGAAGAAAAAAATGTCAATGTCCTACTCGTCTTATTCATTGACACCAATTGAGTAATGTTAATCTACAATCTAAAAAACAGTACATAGATAATATAAACTTCTGATTCAATTTACATATGCTCATGGGAATTGAGAATTGAGGATTCAAAACAAAACTGACGTGTTTAAGTGCTTGACCTTAGCCGATTGAGTGAAGCTGAAGATGGTCCACCACTCCGCTGTCCGCCCTCCGCCGGACGGGTCGCTAGGTCCCCGACGCCGACTTGGCCGCTTGAGGACTGACCGACTAGGTGCCCTGCCTGTGCCCGAGTGGGAGAGTGCCCTAGTGAAGCTGTGCAGGGAGGGGAGATCCAGAGGCCACCCGCCCTGTTGAGCGCCGCCGCACCGCGCAGGTGCCGTCGGGCGCCGCCCGCCGTTGCCCGCTAGCTAGGGTTGCCGTGACGCTAGGGAGAGAGTTGTGACGCGAGGGACGGAGGGAGCAAGCGCCGTGGTTTTTTTCTTTTTAGGCCGCGAGCGTCGCAGTTGGCCGGGCTGGGCGGACTGAACTGGAGAAGGAAAACAACAGGTAGGACCAGGTGTGATTTGTTGGGTTACGCAACAAATTGAGCCGATGAAGGACCATTATACAAAATTATTCGCTGGGTCATGAAAAAATACAGAGGGTATAAGACTAAGGCCATGGCCTCCTCCGTCTCTGCATGTAAGACAATTTTGATAAGCATTACGGTCACTTATACCAGCTGTAATGCATTTCTGAGATGCTCCCCAAGCTTAGAGAGATGTCCGGGTCCGAAGACTTGGTGGCTGGTGGATGGCGGAGCAGGGCAACAAGGCGGTGACTGAGTCGTTAGAAGTCACAAAGTCACTGTCCAAAGTTGTAAGGGACAGTAGAAGCTGAGGTCTGATCCAAAATAACCATGTCATCTTGTTTGTTATTTTTATCTTTGAAATCACATCGATCTAGTGCCAAAGCCAAACAATGCTCTTCCTTTTCCTTTTCTAAAAAAAACAATGCTCTTCCTTTCGATCTACACCATTTTTCTCACGGAATGGCAGCGCCGACTCTGTCGACACATTCACCGTTTTTCTGACGTGTGCCGGCCATATTCAAAGCTCGCCCCGGCCATCAGTGCCATCCCATTTGCAAAAACCCGACGACTCGCCGGGCACCGGCCACTCACCAGACCCCATCCACGTATGCTTCACCAACCCCGCGCTACCGAGTCTGATCCAGACACCTATTTAACGTCCTCGCTGCCACTCCCTCCTGGAACACAAGCAGCAGCTGCAAAAGAGCCAAAGGCACTAGCATCAGCTCAGCACACAAGCAATCGAGCCTACTCGATCGATCATAGCAGCAGCAGAGTAGCAGGCAGCAGCAATGGCCTCCACTAACAGCTGGACTCTCGAGATCGCGTCGCCGGTGGCCGCGCCGCGCCTGTTCCGCGCCGCTGTGATGGACTGGCACACCCTGGCCCCCAAGCTCGCCTCCGCCGTCGTCGCCAGTGCCCACCCCGTCGAAGGAGAGGGCGGCGTCGGCAGCGTCAGGCAGTTCAACTTCACCTCCGGTAAGTGTCATCCGGCCATGGATCAAGCAGCAGTTTTCACACTCAAACCTTCTGATCCTTCGTTGATCAAGTAACAACTCCCACTTCACGTGCAGTCATGCCGTTTGAGTTCATGAAGGAGAGGCTCGACTTCCTGGACGTGGACAAGTACGAGTGCAAGTCGACGCTCATCGAGGGCGGCGGCATCGGCGTGGCCATCGAGACGGCGACGTCGCACATCAAGGTGGAGCCGGCGGCCGACGGCGGCAGCGTGGTGAAGGTGGACTCCACCTGCAAGCTGCTGCCGGGCGTGGAGGTGAAGGACGAGATCGCCAAGGCCAAGGAGTCCGTCACCGCCATCTTCAAGGCCGCCGAGGCATTCCTCGTCGCCAACCCGAACGCCTACAACTAAAACCCAACGGATTGGGACTGGGATCAGATCATCTCCCCACGATCTGTATCATCTTGTGTGTGTTCTTTTCTACGGTTAAAATAAAACTGCTCTAAATTGTCAGACAGGGTTTGAAGCAGATTAGTATGGAATTGAAAAGTGTGTTTTCTTTTTTGCTACTTGTAGTGAACAAAGTGGTTTATTTTGTTTGATGGAACGGTGTTTAATAAATTAGTAAGTTATATGTATATACCTTCGTGCTAAATTTTTTAATATTGGCTTTTCCATCATGGCAATGTTACACCTCATCTTGGATTCGAAAATTAATGATAATCATCCCTAACAATAACATACAAGTTCACTCTTTTATCCACTTCGCAAAAAAAAAATCACTCTTTTTCCAAGTGTGATAACATTCTTTCTTGATCAATACAATATTGAAAAAATGCAATATTAACATAGACATTTAGTCTAGAACAAACATCTGCCATCAATTTTTCAGACAAAAAAAACATAATGAGCATTTGATTTGCATGCCTAGAATAAATATCGTGTAGTATAGTGTTACTACCATGGAAAAAAATAGCACGCTATGAAAAATAGCGTTGTTCATTTCTAGCCGCTAATGCCGCTATATCGGCCGCTATAGCGGCAGCTGGCTCCTCACGCTATAGCACCGCTATAGCGCGCTATTTGTTTGGAACTAGAAAATATAAAAATAAGTTTTGTCTTTATAGTTTATTTCTTCAATCACTCTGATAATTATATCACATTCACATATGACATATCAATATATCATAAATCATTCATAATCATAAGTTCATAACTGAGAAAGTGATAACATCCACATCCATCATAAAAGTTTTAACAGTCAAAGGGATTATTAAAGTGATAACATCCACATCCACCAATAGCGGTTAAATAGCGGCGTTACGACGCTATTTGCATTTAGCGGCGCTTTAGCGCCAAATAGCACCAATAGCGCGCATAGCGTGGAAAAGAGAAATAGTGTTGCGGCATTTGCTTTGGTGCGCTTTCATGGTTACTATGTTACGAAATTTCAGTATGGATATAGTAACACCAACAATATGTTGCCAAAATATGTAACTTTGCATATTGATGGTGGGTAAAACCGTAAAACTAAAGAAGTTTGACCCACTAGAATCCTAAAATGGGCACATTTGAATGCAGAGCTACTAGTAGCATCATGGGAAGCATAGGGACTTGTTCGTATATATATATATATATATCAATCGTCACCAAATACAATCGTATATTATCCTTATACAGGTTTACTCACCAATTTATACCAAGAAAAAATGGTAGCAAATCAAAGGTTTGTGTTAGAGATTATATTATCATTTCACACTGGAGGTACAGTAGGACTCAGTCATGCACGAATCCTTAATAATAAGGATCTCGTCACTTATGACTTTGAGCTGTAGAATTGGTAATCCATAGTCTATACTGGCCCTTTTTTCAAGTGACAAATATACATACATATTCTTTGAATAGTAGTAGATCGAGATAGAAAAAAGCCATTCCAAAATAGAGAAGACATAGGTCCTGTTTGGATAAACAGGCTAAACATTGTGAATTAGCTTGTAGTTCAATGGTAGAACGGTCCGGTGGGACGCTACCCATTAGAGTTTAAATTCTGGTGTTCGCACTTTTTTCTGAGATTTTCTCAGGATTTCTAGTGTTATGCGTTAAGTGGTAAGCGGTGTTCCCGTCGACAACGAGGCGCCAATGATGACTTTTTGAATCTCCAGATCTGTTGGATGTTCAGTCTTTCAGAGGTGCTCATAGAGGTAGGGTTTGCGTACGTGTGTTCATACGAGTGTGTATGCGTGCGTGTTGTGAGTGTCTGCGTTGTTCAGTATTATTCTAAAAAAAGGCTAAATATTAGCCTCTACCTAATGATTAGCTCCAATGTTTAGCCCTCATTCACCCTCATTGTTGGAGTTAAGCCTCCAAATGACCCCACCCCCCGTTTTGGAGACTTAAGGGCTAATTTGAGGCTAAAAGAAGGGGTTAATGTTTAGCTCCCTGCATCCAAACATGGCCTAGTATACTGTTACCATTATAGCCTTCCAGGCTTTCAGCATCTAAGGCCCTGTTTAGAGGCTGTTCGTCTTATCTAGACTTGGCTTATCTCGGCTTGTTTCGGCTTATCTTCCCTCACACAATACTATTCAATCTACCAGTCGAGTACTATTCATTCTACCAGTCGAACAGCCTCAGTTCCCCAAAAGTCCTCAAAATTTTCGCATTGCAGACCGTGTCATCTCTCACAGAACACACTTCGTAATAAAAAAATTTCACCACTTTCATCAAAATTTCACGGAACTAAACGGTGCCTAAAACACTAACCCAAGTAATCATTCTCAATCAGTTTGCCCACGCGGTCTTCATCAATTCGCTGATTCGACAACAAATTCCACGCACATCAACAATGACAAAAATGCCAAAGACGTTATGAAATGTGTTTTCAGACTCGGCCAGTCGGCCACATCAGTGATTCAGTGCTCACCGAACCGACAGTGACATCCAATTCTGACTTCTGAGAAGCCCAGCGACTCGCGCGGCTCCTCAGTCCTTAGACTACCTGCACTCGTCGTACTCCATATCCTCCTCAAAAACAGAATATTCCAGTTTGGTCAGCGAGATTCTCTCCTCTATACAACTTTTTCCCGCACTCGTCATCCTTTATATCTCTACTTAATACCAACTACCAGCATACGGGACCCACGTGTCACTCTCTCTCTCCCTCCCTCCTTTCTTTTCTCCACTGCCCCCACCCACATCGCCCCCTCCACCTGCCATCCTTTCTCTCTCTCCGTCGGCACCCTCTCCATGGCCTCTCCCCCTCCCCGGCGCTGGCGCAGACCGCCGGCGTGCCCCTCCTCAGCCCGCGCGACATCACCGCCACCTCCGGGAGCGGCGGCAGCGGCCGTTGCAGCGCTTCCGCGCCTCCTCCTCTCGCCCATGGTTCCTGGCGAGGTGGACCAAGCGCGGCCGGCCAGCGGCGTCGACGGGGACGTGCAGTCAAAGGTGCCGCGGGCGGAGCCCTTTCCCTGCTCCGCCGTGGGGCAGCTGGAGAGCAGCGGCGGCGTGGAGCTCCATGTCACGGGGAGCAGAGGTCCGACGACACCTCTACCTCCCTCGCCTGCTCGTGCGCATGCCGGCCGGCCTCGGTGGCGTGTGCGCGCCGGATGCGAGGCCACAGGAGGCGGCGGCGCCCTTCCACCTCGAGCTTCCTGCCCTAGAGCTCGATTCGGAGCTCGGTGGTGGCGGAGATCTCGGAGCCCGAGCTCGGCCTCCCTCCTCAGGCCTCTTCTACAAGTCGCGCGGAGGCGGCCCTCGTCGGCGCGGAGGCGAGTTCCAGGACAGCGGGCTTACGGTGGCGAGGCGGCCTCAAGCTCGAGCAGGGCGGCGTGGCGGGACGGCGGCCTCGAGCTCGAGCGAGGCGGCGTGGTGGGAACGGCGGCCGGCCCCGTCCTCTCTCTCTCTCTCTCCTCTGCGGCGGCGAGCTGCAGCTCCATCGAAGGAGGCACCGCCGGCGCCGGATCCGGCCAGGCCGCGATCGATCTGCGCGGCGGCGGAGGAACAGGGGAGGCCGGATCCGGCGCGGCAGCGCCCGCAGCCCGTTGACTTCGACGGCTAGGCGGAGCTCGAGCAGGAAGGGCCGCCGGCTCCGTGCTCAACGGCAGCCACCACTGCGACCGCAGCGCTCGACCGCAGCGATCGAGCTCCCAGGCCGGTGGATCGAGCTCTCCGCCCGGAGCACCTCGCGATGGCGGCGACCATGGGCCAAGGTGGTGCTGGCGGCGACCATCGAGCTCTCCCCCCTCCTTCCTGCTGCCGGCGCGGACCAACGACCCGCGTGTGGGCCCCGCGCCACAGTCGTTTTCCGGATGTCCGCTACTCCACTGGATGTGGAGGGAACGGGAAAATCTTTTTGCGTACCGGAACCCTCCCAGTACGCCGCTGCAGAGAAAAAAAGCGTAACGTTTGGAGCCTTTTGCGGACGCCAGTGCAGATAGTCTTACCCGCCGCCACCGGTCACCTCTCACACCGGACTCTGTCTTTTTTTTTGAAAGGACACACCGGACTCTGTCACCAACCCCGGTTGGCTTCATCTCAACCAACCTCTATTTGAAGGCCTCACTCTTCCACTCCCATGCAATAGGGGCAGCTACTGTTTGCAAGAGCTAGCACTGCAGCTGCAGAGCTAGAGATGTATCACGGGGCCTGCTCGATCGTTCGTTCGCGGCAATGGCGTCCACCAACAGCTGGACCCTCGAGATCACGTCGCCCGTCGCCGCGCCGCGCCTGTTCCGCGCCGCCGTGATGGACTGGCACACCCTTGCTCCCAAGGTCGCCTCCCACGTCGTCGCCAGCGCCCACATCGTCCAGGGCGATGCCCGCGTCGGCAGCGTCAGGCAGTTCAACTTCACCTCTGGTACGCGTTCCTGGCTGCCATCGAGCACCTACACACTCAAGCCAGCTTTCGTGCCGACCACTGCTCCTGCACTGCAGCCATGCCGTTCGAGTTCATGAAGGAGAGGCTCGAGTTCCTGGACGCGGACAAGTTCGAGTGCAAGTCGACGCTCGTCGAGGGTGGCGGCATCGGCGTGGCCATCGAGGCGGCGACGTCGCACATCAAGGTGGAGCCCACGGCCGACGGCGAGAGCTTGGTGAAGGTGAACTCGACCTACAAGCTGCTGCCGGGCGTGGAGGTGAAGGACGAGATCACCAAGGCTAAGGAGTCGGTCACCGCCATCTTCAAGGCCGCCGAGGCGTTCCTCGTCGCCAACCCGGACGCCTACAACTGAATCGATCAATGGAGTGGGATCAGATTCCTGATGTCCAAATATGCATATACAAAAAGCTTTTTGCGTACTTGTTTGTAATCTGTTTTCAAATAAAAGCTGCTCTAAAGCAGCGTGTCTGTGCGGGAGATGAGAAACAGAGAGAGCACCGAGGAGAGTGTTAGACTTGAGAAGTCAAGGAGTGTGGGTTTGCTATTGTCATATAACGATTTGGTCTTTCGCTGACTCGCTGTTTTGTACCATCTCTTAGTTTTGCATGGAAATAGACTCGTGATTTATGAAATACAATCTGGTTCGCAAGTTTGACTAAACAATTTTTTATTTTTTTTAAACACAATAGAAACGCTCATACACATATGTTCACTGAGACGTATTTTAGAGTTTTGCAACAAAAAATTTTCTGAAACAAGTATAAAGGATAGAGATTTGACCGTGGATCCTCATCAAATGACTGAAATTAAAACATCTCTCAATCACTTTTTTTCTTGACCGTGGATCATAGATCCAATGGTGAATTTCTGTCCTAAAAAAATCTGTATATGGGAAAAGCGATTGAGATTTGAGTAAGTTTCAATCACTTTTTTTTAGCCCAGCGACTGGTGGGAGGTGCATTCAGTTGTTTCACCATGCAAACGGGTCCGCCAAAACAATTTGTGCACCCGTTATGAAAAAGCCGGTCCAATGATCTGTTATTGGTTGTTAGGCTTCATATTTGGGCTAATAAATGGGCCTTGACCAAAAGAACAGCACAAATATTATCAGTATTCCATGTTCACCTTTTTCTTTTTTATATACATGTTTTATGATATAATTAAATCTGGCGGGAAAAAAATTGGTTGCCCACCAAAGAAAAAGGAGAAAAGCTACAAATACTTTTTTCCTGCTGGGGCAGGTCAATATCTTTCTACTCCTTCCTCTGGTGTTGTTTTGCTGAGCAGTTCTTGTTTGACGATTTGATCCATATTCCCCTGTTGAAGAAGTCAAAAGTACAAAATGACAAAAACACAAATATTTCTTGAAAAAAGAACGAGAATTTATTTAAATATTCTTTTTGTAAAATGACAAGCAACAAAAAATATGCAGCCATGCATACCATGGAAATAAAACCTATAGCTTGGATTTTTTTATTAAAACATGGTATTATAACAGAAAATATGAATTGTATACGGTTCAAGAACAAGTGAAAGCATCCTATATTCATATCAACCCCCCGCCCCCACCCCCACACACACACACAAAAAACACCCAGGTACTAGTTGAAACTGCATGCTAAGTTAACCAGAATCAAATTGAGTGTTTCCGAAGACTAGTACACATTTAATCCTAGCCAAAAGGAGATGCAGCAAAAAAAACACGCACATAGGTAGCCTTAATTCGACACAAACAGAGAAATTGAGTTAAAAATTGAGCAAGGTTTTTTAGTAACTGAGTTCCAAGAAATGAAGCTATGTAACTCAAACCAACCTGGGCACAAAGAAGTAAAAAATCTCCACCCCAGCTCCAGATGGCAAAATTATATCCCTGCCTGTCTAATGAAGCTATGTAACTCAAAATTAGCATGTCTCATTTTTTAATCTTCAATTATATTTATCCCTGCCTAATGAACATGTAAAGATACCAACCTGCTCCACTAAATGAGAGGGAGCAACCTACACATTGTACCTTGAATTTGTTGCATAAGATTTCATAGGCAATTCCTCATCAACTCTGATTGTGTGCCCCTAATATGCTATGCATACACAAATTCATATATAACAGTGGGCAGAGCCAATAAAAATGAGAAGGAAATTAATGATAAACATTGTAAAAAAGTTATCTTCCCTAAAGAAACTAAGTACTTCTACCAAGTTCATCTCAACCACCAATTAATGAAAAAGGCACATAGTGAGCTAAAAATGGTGCAAAGTATTGTTTGTGCTATAGCCATCATGGTAAAGGGGAAAATAAATTTCAAAACAAAATACCTTCTTCTCTTCAATGGGAGGTGGCGACCTTGGTTTGGCGTTCAGTCTTCTGGTGGAGAACACCGAGTCTCCTCCTCCTTTCAGCCTGTGAAAGAATAAAACATCTTTTTGAATACCAATTACTATTATTTCCTATATCAGTTAAAAACTTGAAAGATTCTTAATGATAAGGTGGAGAAACCTGAAAATTATCTCTTCTTACAAATCTTGGCAGATTTTTCCCTCTTTCTCAACTCTTTGCATTTCTATTTTACTGCTAATGGTGGGAAAATTTAGATAGAAAGAGTGCTGGAAAAATTAAATAGAAGCACGCAGGCACAGAAGACAAACATACAGTTAAACTTTTGTGAGAAAGATCATTGAAGATAAACAGAGCTTTTAATTTACTCCCTTTTAGCTTTTAGCTTCCTTTGAAGTCATCATCATCCTATTAAGAAGAATACACAGAGCTTTTAATTTACTTTCCATATGACAGACATGTTGGAGAGTAATGGATCACAACTCACATGACACAACTAAATAAGTAGAAGATTATGTGAGGAAAAAAGGTGCACATGACATCCTGAAAGATGCCAAACACATTTCCCAAATTTAAAACACCTTTAGGGCACACTCTGTATTACGAAATACATTTTCCCTAGCATCCACCAGTAGACGTACTATACTGCTCTGTTTGAATCAGATGCAGAACTAAAACTAGTCAGGAAATGCACAAAATTTGCCAATTCTAATGAGACATGTAAAAAGGTTGCATGTACATTTTCTGCATGCCCAAGAAAAATATATACTACAAATTACAGAACTCTAAAAAAATTGTATGACATCTCTCACGCAAGCTGAAAATATACAAGAATGAATTTGTATTTTCTAAGAAATGAGTAAAGATGAGAAACTAAAATTTCTCAACACAAATGACACGTGGAACAAAAATTAATATATCCATACTAAAATTTTATGCAAGTATGGATGAAAAATATAACCATATTTAAAATACAGTACATATTAGAAAAGTTGCATTGCAACAAACTATTGTATGACTATCATATAAATCGAATTTTGCATACCTATCATAATACAAGAAACAAGTGGACAGAAAAGTGATTCTAATACTCCCACACCTATTTGTAGACCACACAAGCATAGAAATATAGTTTGTTCAGTTATGAGAAAATATTCATGTCTATGGTAATTAAATAGGAAATGAAGATTAAAAGGGTCGATGTAGATGCATACTTCAGCAATTTACAGTTTGACACATTGAAGTAACATACAATGTAGTTGTTTTTTGAACTTTAGAAATGTAGTTTTCATCAACAAGACATTTAGAAAGAATTAAACATGCAAGGACAAAAAAAATGCTAACATTAAGAAACCTAAAAAAGAGTAAAGGGACAGAAATTTACCTAGTTAGTCGCCCTTCTGTATATATCAAGTGCCCTAGCAGCATCATTTCTTTGCATCACAAATAACTGTGGTAGAGACTAAGTTTGACAGGAAGTTAATAATCCTAGCAAACATTTAGCCGGTATTTACAAATTTATCAAGGTGACAGCGCAAGATAGTTCAACCAGAATGATTGTGCCATGACTAATGATGGTGTAGATCTTAGCATTCTTTAAAGCAACCTACCAAGCACCAAGACTGAAAAAACACTTTTCGAGTGCTTTAAAAGGAAAGAAACATAAAATTTTGATATAATAAAGAATGAAAGGAGTCAGGTGTTTATACTTACCATAGAAAGTGCATGCCTGATTATAATACTTTCAGATGATCCTTGTTATGGCTAAAAAATTAAGGAATTAACCGCCAGTTTGAACAAATAAATGGCAGCCGCGTCATTGCAAAAAATGGCAAAACAATACACATAGCGCTAGTAAAAAGAGTCTATGGCAAGCAAGAAGCAAAAAAAGGAGCAGTTGTATTGGTTGTAGATGATCAAATAAATCAACAGTATCAAGATCTCAAGTTCTCTGGAGAGATCAGAATTGTACATACATTTTAGCAGTTGATGTCTCCTGACAAATTCTTCAAATCGAATACAATGGATAAGAAAACTAGGAAAACTACTAGGCAGAGAGATGTATGACATGTTACATGAGAATTTTTTTTGAAATTACAAAATTCTTCAGTTTAGTCCTAATTAATCAAAACTATGCATCAAACTAAGAACCACGACAATCAATCAAAACACTGAATCAGGTCGTGGGGGGAGCTATTTTCACGCACTGCACCTAAAACTACAACACCTGAACAACGCAAGAGGTCAAATTGGTACTGACTCAATTAAAAGAAAACGGAACCACCATGAGACCCTAGAATTTATATTAATGCATCATGGAACTTTGGCAATTTATATGCGCCTAATCGACTGGCTGCGAAAGTAATTTTTAATCCAGTAGCCTGAAAAAGAGAATACATGCTGAACTGAACAAAATCCATGTTCAGTTACATGGTAATGGCGCTATTATAATAATATATTATTTAATATCTTAATAAATATTGATAAAGTAATTACTTGCAGTGTACTTGTATTTGACACTTCTCCTCAAGACAAAAGGTGATATACTGATACACATGCATTATCGGTAAAGACAATGTCTCCGTTGTCCCCTCCAGAACCCATATATGCAAATAGAATGCCACAAGGTTCTATCATACATGCATCAGATCGGACTGAAAGGCAAAATGTAGAAGGCAGCTCAAAGAAGTAATCTAAAAATTACTAGACTAGCGTGACACACAAGGTACCAAGGAAATGATTATGAATATTTAACTCTATAAGTCTCCGTTTAGTTCCCTAAGATTCCAAAAATTTCACCCATTTCACCAAAATTTCACCCATTTTTCTCTATGTGCACGCAACCCAATGCAAAAAATTTCACCCATTTCACCAAAATTTCCCCAAACTAAACGGGGCCTAAGTTTCATAAAATGAGTATCAGGCAAAAGGGGCCAAAAAACAGTTCAAACACAACCCTTGTCAGAATAAGTCACGCCCACATTTCCTTGCTAACTCTGTGTCAGTCTGTTTGTAAGAACCTTCAGTGTCTTCATTGTACATGTATGCTAGTCTGATGCATTTATCACTCATGAATTGTATGGTAGCTAACCATTTCAGTTGACATAAAAGTAAATAAGATTTAACCAATCACCTCAAAATCAAAGCATAATAAAAAGTGTATAACCCCCACAGAAGGAATTGAAAAGAAAAACTTCAGGTAAACAGAAGAGCAGAAACAAAAGCTGAAAAAACTGTACAATATTTGTCAGGATATTTGCAAATTTTTTTGAAAAATTGAAAGTTTTAATTCAACACACATAAAACCTGGTATATCCTTTTATCTCGTCCCACATAACTGAATTGAGAAAAATGGAAAACAGGAAAAGGAAAAGACTCAGGTGGAATAGAAGCTCCAAAACAAGTAACCTAAATGTGGATATGGGGCCACCAACTTACAGAAATTCCCAAAAATCAAAATCTAAACTGAACTAAATCGATTGCTAACAAAAAAAGATCCCCAAATCAAACTCAAATTTGAAGCATGGGTCGAATCAGATTGCCTGGATATAGGTGACAGCCATCAAAAGCCGATGGGGTCGTCGATTCGCCACTCACATGCCTCCTCCTCCATTTCACCTCCCAGCTGAATCTTGAAAGCAAAGAGGCAAACAGACAAGCAAAGTGAACACAACCATCCATCATGTAGCCACAGAACAATAGTGACTGAATTTGGCATGGATAAAAACCAAATACGGGCGCGATTAGAAAGGTAAAAACCTCATATTGGGTAAACATAGACATCTGGAACAGAATGAAAAAACAAAAATGAAAAAACACGGTAGACATGGGCTCTCTCGAAGCATGTAACGGAACACACTACGTATGCATATATGCATCTACACCAAAAAAAAGAGAAACAAAGCTGAAAGATCAATTGGAAACCAAGAAGGTTTTGGACTACTCTTCATTATTTGAAACAAAAAAAAACTGAGACAATTAGTCATAGAGAATATAAAAACACAATGAACTGAAAATTGGACTCCGAGATAAAGCAGATGCAATAAAGAAATAAGGCATGTGTACTTTCTAGAAATTACTCAATAAACAAAATTGGCTGCTTGTTCAATCCACATAGTAGAGACAATACAATAAATTACTAGCAAACAATTGATTGCCAAAGAAAAAATATGATCAAATATCAGTACTATAAAAACAAGCAGCTAACTACAATATCCAATTTCATAATGCGCATTACCATAGCAAGCTAATGTATCAGTAACGACCAACTACTTAACCAAAAAAGCACAAGGGCATTATTTTTCTACAAACAAAAGCACATTTCGCTGCTCTTATGTGACTGTAAGCACTATGAAATTCCCATCTTCACAGAGCTACAGGCAGTTCCTTGAAAGAAAATAAACTACATGTAGCGATTCAAATGGGCAGAAGTAACAGAAAGGAGCAAAACATACCTGTTGTGTGGATGAAGTTGTTGATTTGCATGCTCTCCTCCTCCATCCTTTCTCACGTCTACTGAATGTGGCAAGTATCATAGAACAGATAAAAATGTAGCATATGAAGTTTTTTATACCATTAGATCACACTGACAATAAAACCTTAATAGATCGCACTGACAAAATCAAAACCTTAATAGATCACAAGTCAGGCACAATCGACTAATCAAGCCACAAATCAGCCCAATTAACCCATGAATCGAACAAAGGACAAATCAACATCTCAAAATCCTACCAAACCAAAAATCAGAGCAAGCTCAAAAAATCTCCATGTCGTGAAACCTATATCACCACAAATTTGCATAAAAGGCGGTACCATGGGTGCAACGAGATCACCGCTGCACGATCCTTCTACGCTCGTGGTTGAAAAAATTGACAAAAGAAAAAAAAATAGACAAAACGCAGAGGCATCGGTGGTGGGAGCTCGCCTTCGGCGCTCCAGGCGACGGAGCTCGCCGCGAGTTCCCACGCTCGCACGGCGGAGGAGCTCGCGCATGGGAGCCACGCGCCGAGCGAAGCGTCGCCGCTCGTCGGGCCCGCCGCCGCCGCACCGTCCGGCCTGCATCCCCACTCGCCTAGTCCGCCGTCGGAACGCCGCCCAGCACGGACACTCGTCGAACCCGCCGCTGTGCCCCCGCTCGCCTCGCTTGTCGGGTGCTCGCCAGGCCCGCCGCCAATGGAATTCCGCCACCGATACAGGCTCCCACGCTCGCCGTCGGGAGAGAGAAAAGGAAAGGGAAAACGAAATGATCAGGAGCGGTTCCGCTCCCCACAAACGGGTTAACGGGTCAGGGGGCCGTGCGTGGGTTCGAAACGAGCCCGATAAAGAGGAAACAATACCCGGGTGCATCTAGGCGTCTGTTGCAGATCCAATGGTTCGCGCGAAAGTGATTGAGAGGAACACAAAATTCAGGCATTTGAGCTCTAGCAAATCTGTAAAGGATATTACTTGTGTCGTCTTTCAGAATTTGCAACAGGAAGGCTTCAAGAATAATATCATCGCATAATTTTGCAGCAAACAGTTTTTAACTCTCTCAGTAGTATATATTCGAACAGACATACGAAGAAGACAATAACTCATATACAAATGAATAATTTAATACTACCTCGGTTCCAAATTACTTTTTATTTGGATTTTTCTAGATACATAAGTTTTACTATGTACCTATATACATTATGTCTAATACCGTAATACATAGCAAAAGCTACGTAAAATGAATACTAATTTGGGACGGAGAGAGTATAAATCTAGCAATTTGTGCATGCTCCTATACCAGTACAACAAAGAGTGAGAGCCAAGTAATACACACAGGGGCAGAAAATTTGGGAGTGTGCAACTTAATAGAACAAAGCAGTTAATCTTTCAACCTGATGCTAGATAAACGCATGCATCAGCATCATCAGATTCCAAGTTAGCTATCTGTCTCCCTGTCATGCAACAAAATTATCACCTCAATGGTTACACAGCAAGTCAGCAAAAATTCAGAACTATGAGAATATTTGTTTCAGCCGGTGTTTGCTCTGTTTTTTCTATATCGACAAGACACAAGTCAAGTGAGATGTGTTGATGAGCATTGACCAAGAGGAGCACTCTGCAGCATGATGCCAAGTTGCCAACCCTGCATAATTGTGGTTGAACCGACATTGCCGCCCATTTAGGCCTCATTCGTCTCCACCGGATTGGATTCCGACCGGAATTGATAAATACAACTAGAAAATCATGATAGCTACTGTAAGAGATCCGGATCTATTCCGAGTCGAAAATTGATTTACTCATGATATGTACACCAAGAGACTCGGAATCAATCCACTAGTCAAGAGGTGTGGAATCAATCCGGCTCTTCGGTCTCTTGTTCTACCTATCACGATGAGTAAATTAATTCTCGATCCGGAATGAATCCAAGTCTCTATCATAATTTCCTTGATATATTTATTATTCCGGTCGGATTGAATCCGATGGAAGCGAATGAGCCCTTAGGATTTTCAGGGAAACGAAGACCGCCTGGCTAATACCAGATCATCACCCGCCGTCCTCACCAACCCAAAGTGAGAGGCTGGGAACCATCTATAAAACCCTCCAACGCTCCCGCCATTTTAGCAACCCAAGCAAACACAAACCAGCAGCAGCAACAGTTTGCGAGTTGAGTTCAAGCAGTAGCATTTGCTTTCTCAACGCCAAGCCCTCGCAGCAACCATGGCCTCCACCAACAGCTGGAACCTCGAGATCACGTCGCCGGTCGCCGCGCCGCGCCTTTTCCGCGCCGCCGTGATGGACTGGCACACACTGGCGCCCAAGCTGGCCTCCCACATCGTCGCCAGCGCTCACCGCGTCGAGGGCGATGGCAACATCGGCAGCGTCAGGCAGTTCAACTTCACTCCTGGTATGCATTTTCCTCATGCCATTTCAACGTAGTTCTAGTTTCTAACCGAACAGATGCATATGCCAACTATTGCCAATGCTTCCTGCAGGTATGCCGTTCGGGTTCATGAAGGAGAGGCTCGAGTTCCTGGACGCTGACAAGTGCGAGTGCAAGTCGACGCTCATCGAGGGCGGCGGCATCGGCGTGGCCATCGAGACCGCGACGTCGCACATCAAGGTGGAGCCGGCGGCCGACGGCGGCAGCGTAGTGAAGGTGGATTCGACGTACAAGCTGCTGCCCGGGGTGGACGTCAAGGACGAGATCGTCAAAGCCAAGGAATCCGTCACTGCCATCTTCAAGGCCGCCGAGGTGTACCTCATCGCCCACCCTGATGCCTACAACTAAGCCGTGTCCTATATGAAGATAGTGTTTGCACTTTCGTGTGTGTTGCTCATGCTGTGTCAAATAAATGAAAAGTTGCTCGAGATGCATGCTGCTGGAGTGCTGGATGAGGGAGAAATGGAGAATCCAACACTATATGTATGTTTGAGAAGTTATATAGTGTGTTTTTAATGTCTTTGAAAGGTGTTTTTGTTTGATATATTTGTGGTTTTTTTTGCTGTATTTCTCGTTTTTATACTGAAATAAAATAAGACTGATCTGAAGCAGTACTATGTTTTAGTTAAAAAAAAGGAGCTGATTTGGAAGTAGCATGTTTGACTAGGGGCTTTGCTGGCGGTCAAAGTTTCTTCTTCACAACACAAAGTGGCAACCCATCGTCTTTGACATATGGTTAACTATTTTTGCCTAGTGTTTACCACAATTTAGCCATGTTAGACTTTTCTCTGTTTTGGTCTTCCACCTCACAGACACGCTAGGACGTTGCAAGAGTCCTTTAGGCAACCTAAGCCGTGATTTTTATTTTCTCTCTCTACAGCTTTGACATGCCTAGGGAGAATGTTAGGCGAACTTTTGCGTTGAAGCAAACATGACCTAAGCAGATCATTCACTTTTTTGGGATATATAAACATACACAATGCAATTTTCATGTATATGATTTTGAATATTTTCAGTGTCTCTCATTTAGGCGTTCAGTATTGCTTACAATTTTTTTAGCAATTTTTCTTGACTATCTAACAAATGCGAGGCACCAAAATTATGTATCTATGACTGTCTAAAATTTCCATGGAAGTATTTCTCAAGAGAGAAAAATGTTGCCTGAAAAAATAGAGAAGAAATTTAAGCCAATTTATGTTCTGCTTGAAAATAGGCCTGCCCAAAACTCTAGAAACTAACTTTTTTTTTGCTTCTCATATCAGAAAATAGAAACAAAAAGTACAATGTAAGATTTTATTTTTTAGGGAAAATGCAAAGTTTTATTGAATTCTAACACAGCACCTCAAACTCTTAAAATGAGGATTTCTGTCCATAATTTTTTTCAAACAAAATATATTAGCTTGGGGACCAAGATTCACTGGTGGAAAAACGACCTTTGATCCCAAGCATTTGTCCCGGTTCAACTTTGGAGCCGGGACAAATGCTATTGGGGCGACGTGGCCTCGGAAGGCTGTTTGCGCCGCCCCTTTAGTCTCGGGTGGTAATACCACCCGGGATAAAAGGTCTGGCGTCCAATGGCTCTGAGCCGCAATTATTAGCGCCAGACTTTAGTCCCGGGTGGTATTACGACCCGAGACTAAAGGGTGAGCCTTTAGTCACGGGTCGTAACACCACCCGGGACTAAAGTTTTTGTCCCGGGTGGTATTACCACCCGAGACTAAAGGCTCATCTTTAGTCCAGGGTGGTAATACCACCCGGGACTAAAGGGTACGCCTATATATCCCTGTCTTCCTTCTTCTTCCTCTGCCCGAGCTCACATTCACCCAAGAGCTTAAGAGATAATTTGTGAAGAGCTAGTTCTTCTCCTAGGGAGGTGATGTCCAATTTTTTCGTCATCAATTTGTGAAGATTTCTCTCCTCCAAAGTGTTGCTAAGGTTTGATTCTTCATCCTTCCTTCATTTGTTATGATTAAATTTCGTTTTTATGGTTAGAAATGGAGAAAATATGGATTTAGATTTTTAGGTGGTAGGAGGAGCTAAGAGATGATGTTTTCATATGTTTTAGATTTAGCTAACATTGTATTTAGTTTCACATATTTTTTAAGCATAGTTTCACATAGGGATTTATCCTCTAATTTTATAGTTTTTGCTATAGAGATAATTGATTTTAACTTTTAGATGAGAGATGCATTTAATTTTACATTTAGCTTAATTTATTAGAAGTTAGTTTATTAAAAAAATGGTCATTAGCTAACATTGTATTTAGTTTCACATATTTTTTAAGCATAGTTTCACATAGGGATTTATCCTCTAATTTTATAGTTTTTGCTATAGAGATAATTGATTTTAACTTTTAGATGAGAGATGCATTTAATTTTACATTTAGCTTAATTTATTAGAAGTTAGTTTATTAAAAAATGGTCATTACCAAACGAAAATATACTACCTAGCTATTTAATTCATTTTTGTTAAGTATTTCTTGTTTTTATTTAGAATACATTTAGGCATTCTCTTATTTTTTTTCTTTTTTTCATATATACAGTCGGTTGGACGTTCTGTACCAGTAGCCTTACATCCTAGCTAGCTACAGTCCGACATCATCGACGAGCTGGGGCTATACGTGGCTCGGTGATGTTGGGCTGTAGCTAGGTAGGAGATGTAGGGCTGTAGCTTGACGATGTAGAGAACTGTAAGTGGGAGAGCGAGGTGCGTGTATATGATGGTGAGGTGAGGTTGTACTTCCTAAATGATCAGGGTGATTAGAAAAGGTACAGTACAGACTTACGTCGCCTCCGGGCTCACTGCACCTGAAGAGCTCTTGCACTTATCTGTTTAGTTATTAGAAAAATGAGAAAATAGGTCTTATATATTTTGTTTTTATATAGAATAAATTTAAGCATTCTCTTATTTAAGCATTGTTTTATATATATTACAGAGTAGTCCAGAATAACTATGGCAAGCTATTCTGGTCACGGTGGTCGCCGTGGCGGGGTCGTGGAATCAGTTTTAATGACCGGCCACCTTTGGCTCGTCGTCCAGGCATACACTTCACCCATGGTGTGATTGAGTTACTGTGACAGAACCGTCCAAAATAATTCCGTATTATCACCTAAGCCTGTCCACGTGGCCATTAAGCAATAATAAAGAACTATTCTGTCGCCTCTGCCGGGTAAAGCCCGGTAAATCACTTACACAGGATCGAATTATGCGCTAAGCCCACACGAAGGCGGGACCAGAGTACAACATTACATTACATAAAAGGTCCAAAAGTACTTAATATTACAAACCAGGTTTTTCAGTACATAAAAGTAAAGGTGATTCAGAGTTTAAACAGCGGAAATAAAACTAGCGGAAGATACAAATGGGAGGCCATCCATAGAGTATCACTCATCAACATCGTTCTCCCACTCAAGTTCCCAACCATCTGGAATAGAACCAGGCCAGATGGGATTACCTGAAAACAACAACAAAGCAAGGCTGAGTATACTAATACTCAGCAAGACTGACCCGACAAAAATAAAAGACACAGCTAGATATGCAAGGCTTTTTGGCTGGTGGGTTTGTTTTGCCAAAAGCAACTAAGAGTTGATCCTTACTTTCAAATTTTAGCTCAAGTTCTAGTATGTTAACCATTCTAGGTAAGCACCTAGCTAAGCAAGTATGGTTGTACAAACAAGATTAATCATCCAACAATATTAATCCAAAATGTTCCATAAATAAATATGGGGTAGCCAGTGGTCAAGCCGACTCAGATAACGGCGAGTGACCGACGATCGATCGATTTATATCCTTGCAAGGTAAACCCAAGATACACGGAAGAAGGTAGTCCAAGTGCAGTGTCTACCCCAACCAGGCGGTTCCCGTCATTCCCCAGATTAGGGACAGGCGCAACAGTCTTAAGTACAAGGTTACTGGAACGCCCTCACACGGCACGTCCAGGATCACACTTGCACTACCGGGAGCAAACCGGGAGAAGCATCTCAAGAGTAGTAACGATAAAGTCCCCGCACTGGTTCATTAGGTACTAGGCTTACCGGTCCCATTCCCGACAAGTACTTGGTACGTTCAATAGCTTAGACCAGCACCATGCTACTCGGTCGAGACCGAACCCATTGCTCTTACCACATGAGCGAGTCAATTTATCCAACTTATGATTCCAACATAAGCATCCTATATCTCGCGAGCAATGAGTCATTACTCGACTTGTACCGTGTCCTTACAGCATGGCACTAGCGTTCCTAACATACTAGTAAAAGAGCATAGGAGTCCTAAGGATCATGCATCTAGGTTTCAAAACAACTCCTGAAACTTAAATGCACAAAGTAACATTAAATGCTAAAAAGTAAAAGAATATAAGTTTTAATCCAAAAAGGTTTTATGTAACTCCGGTGCTTGCCTTCTTCTAAGTTAGCAACAGCCTTGGGCTCTTCCGGACTTTGGTCCAGGTCTTGATGAACACTCAACTCGTTCACTTCATCATCTATCATCCCATCTCCCTCCTGGGTGTTGCACGCACCAACCGACAAATCTACACGATATGCATATGCATTAGATTAAGATGAGGGTGGTTAATTAAAGGTTAACTATGAAGGTGACTGTGTACATATTTAAGCAAATTAAATTATTTAACTTTACAAAACAGCAAGGGGGTGTTTTGCAAATTCAAAAACAGATCCGTGGCATGCTTTAACAATTTGACACCTTAATTTCTATTTCTTTATTTAATTACATAAAACAAGTCTTTCAACCATAAATCCAAATTAAATAAAAAACACTTCAAATAAGTCTAATCTTCTGCACACATCATCATATACCCATTCTAAGTTCACACACCAAAATTTAGATTAAGAACATTTATAAATTAATTTATACGAAAAAGACAAACTTTAACCTAGTAAATCACCATTAATTCATATAAAAAGATTTACTAAACTTTTTGATCTCAACTTTCTCCTACAAGTCATACATGTCAAATCTAAGCCTCTGGCCAAAGCATAGGTGCAGATCCAAATTATTTTTGCAAATTTGAATTTAAACTCCTACATAAGATTAAATCCAAAACATAAATCAAAGCACATCCTAAAATCATCTCCAACCTATCAAAGGTACTATTCACCAAGACAAAGCCCTAGGGTGCACTGGTGCTTAAAGAAAAGTTTACTAAAAGGGCTATAAAAAGCATCAAGCTTAATCTAGCATAAAGCTTACATAAATCATAACTGAAAATATACACATTAAACTCATGCCAATTTTGGTCATAAATCTAAACATGACATAAAGAGCAACATATCCAAAATTTACTTCCATAGCATGTGTATATTTTAAACTACACTAAAAACACATCAAACTGAGTTCGAATTTTTAATTCAAAAACTACACAGAAAAACCCTATACAAGCTTTCTAGAAAAGGTAGGTTTCTTCACCAGGAACCCAACAAAATTGGATTTGTATTTTTCTTATTTTTCTACGATTTTCTAGGGATTTTACAAGATTCAGCCTGGACACCCTAGATCTGAAAACTGGTTTCTTACAAACAGGTCCCTGGGTTTTGCGTTCTAGCCCCTAGAAAGACCTCAGACTTCGCAATGTAGTCCCTGGCCGCGGCCAGCGATGGAAATCGTCGGAATCCGGCTAGGGGAAGGCCGGGCTTGGCCGGGAAAGGGCCTGGGAGAGGTCTAGGCTTACCTAGGGTTCCATTCCGAGGGTTGGAGAGACCGGAGAAGGTGCCGGCGAGGTAGTACGACGGCACAGCGGATCTGCAGCCGCTGCTTCACCGTCTCCGGCGAGGTGGCCGGCGGTGGAGCCTTGCTGCCGGCCCAGTTGGCTTGAGTGTGGGTGTAGGACGACGGTGGTGATCTCACACGACGACGGAACGGCGCTAGACAAGGTGCTTGGCGGTGGCAGCAATGGCGTGCAGGCGGACGGGAGAAACGGGCGACAGGAGCTGCGACGCATGATGTAAACGAACTGCGTGCGTGTGGCATGACGAAGACGAGGTGGGGGTGAGCCTAACGACGCAGGACGGGCAGCTGGACGCGGCCTGCATGCGCTCGGGGGACGCGCGACGCGGCACGCACCGGCGCGTGGCCCTGGACGACGCGGAATAGGCGGCTAGGCCCGGCTCACGGCGTTTGGCTCGGGCGGATACCCCACTGCGCGTGCGTGGTCCACCACGGACGGCTCGAAGCATCCGTACACCGGAGACAGGCGGAGGACGCGTGGCACAGCTGTACGTGCGCGCGCGCTCTGGAGCGGCGCGACGACGGCGGCCGGCCCAGTTTTTATTTTATTTACCGGTTTTCGAAATTGCGTAACTCAAAAATTTTGAATGTAACTCGAAAATCTCCAAAACTAAAAGTTGTAGAGGAACCATAGACCTACAACTTTCCCAAAGGGCGACATATATTTTGATCAACGGATTTGGGGGAAAACGTGTTGAACTTCAGGAAAAACTCGGCCCCGTAATTACTGTGCACAGGAACTTCATCTCGAGTTTACGCGGCTTTGCGCTCAAAATTTGAATGTTCGCCAATTATGAAAAATGTGTTCCCGGAGATAACGAAGAACTTTTATATTGGCCGATTTTGAACTTCTATAGTGAAATTTGGAGAACGCGCAAGAAAACCAAATCAGCCTTTTTGGATCTATAGGGGTTTGACCAAGAATTATGACTTTGACCAAGGTCTTTTGTGCAAATGTGTGCCAAATCATGTCAAACATGTTTAGGAGCCAATTAAACTTGATTAACACAACTAATTAAGGTATTTATCTTTAATAAACACCTGGGGCGTTACAGTCTACCCCCCTTAAAAGAAATCTCGTCCCGAGATTTGACAACAAGATTAGAGGAAAACCTACAGGAGAGATAACAGGCTTGATGAGGATATCAATGTCGCTCGTGCGGGAGCGGGTGATGAATGTACACATGAAAAACTAAAACCATCAAGAACTGGAACACAAAGCAGACGTACAGTCCTACTAGAGTCCACTAGATGGAATCAACATCTCCAGAAAACGAGTCATGTTTGGCGACATCGGGTTGGATCCTTCTTGTGGCCTTCTTCTAAACTTCTCCTTTGGGTCACCGAGGAGATGATGGAAAGCCTTCTTGACACTGAATGTCGCAAATGATGAAGATGGTTGGCGTGAGCGCCGAAGGAGCAGCCGTATGAAAAAGATGGTGATGGAGGTTTAAAGCTCGAGTGGAGGTCTGGCTCAGAGGTGGTAGAAAACGACGAGCGATACTCTCCTTTTATCGAGGGTCACCATGGTGCAACAGCGGTGGCATACCAGCCACTTGTGGTAGGATTGGCGGAGGGTTTGGAGCGATGGCTGCTACGGTGAGGGGTGACAGAGTGATAGACGACACGAGGCAGGTGGAGCACATATATGTAGGCGGTCAAACGACCGTCAAGACTTGGTCTTGGTGCAAGAAATGAGATGAGAAAAACATCTATGGTTGAGAACTCTCTGTATTTTCTTTGATGAGATCATAGTCCTGAATTTATGATGATTGGATCAGTTTCCCCAGTAGGACCAAAAATCCAGTTATGGCCATTTCTTAGAAACTCCATAACAATATGTCGGAAGAATTTGAAGAACTAGATCATCTCTTTATGATCCCTTTCTATTGATGCCTAATAAGAATGTCAATTTCTTATGGTATCTACGGAGAACATCCTTCAGTTTCCAAAACAATTTCGGATGAGAAAATAGTTTCTTGAGTTTAACATACTCGGAAAAGAAAGCGAATGGAGTGTTGTCTTTAACTCCTTCATTTCGTGCATGGGTCACCTGTTGGGTCAAAAGAGGTGACACTTGTCGTAGATGATCGCCAGTGATATGGTGACAAGGATGCACGATAGTCGAGGTGCCATTGGCGACATGGCAGCGATACTGCAGTGATGCATAGGCGGCGATCAGCAGCTTTGACAAAATATGGCAAAGTGACGATGCTGCGTAATGCTGGCATGGCACTAAAAATGATGGGGTCAAACGACTCGAGAGAAAAGACCGTGACATTGAGGAAAACGAGAAGAGATTGGGTACCCACCATCTAGGAATGAGATTTATCAAGAAGAAATTAGCAAAGGATTTTTGTCTGTCTACTGTTTGCTTATACCCTGATTCCTTTAATTTGGAAGAAATGTGTAAAAGGATCATGGATCGCTGATCGATAGAAAACTCCTCATATCTTGACTTATAGAGAACCTTGAATGCTTATGAAAAACTTTGCTCATCCTCTTTCAATTTAACTCGGCTGACTGGATTAGGTATTAGGCAAACTGTGAGATTTTGGAAAGAAAGAGACCAATCGAAAGGTTCCATAGAGATGTTTCTGAAGACGAAGTCTGGTAAACAATCATGTTGTGAAGCTCATTTACTAAGATTTTTTTTTGAACTTTACTTTTAGAAGAGCACAAGGATTTCAACTCTGGGATTGTCTTTGGCTGTATAAATTGTCAAATGGCAAGAACAAGACTTTGGAGAAAGATGTGCTGGGAGCTAGGAATTTTACTCTTGCTCAAGGTTATTCCTAATGAAGTATTTTAATTACTTTATGCACCACACCAGGGCGTAATGATTTTGAGCTGGAACTCATGCACTTGATGAGTCATGGGATGACAATGCTTATGCATATGGGAAATGACTCGTGCAACAATGGGATGGTGCACATGTGGATGCTCATGATGAAGTGCATATAGTATGATGTACATGTATATGAGCATATGATGTTTATGCATAGGAACTTACAGTGTATATGTCATGGTGCATAGTGAGAGATGCACATGATATGTGCTTGATGTTGTGCACGCACGATGATGCATATGTTTATGAATGCATGATGCATATGCTCATGAGATATGGTGCTCATGATGCAGTGTCAGCATGATTTGCGTTATTCACGAAATTAAATAGTGGCTTGGAGGACTGAGAAATTAGGATCCGGGGTGAGTCGCATTCTCACAAACAAAGATACCTAGCGTGCTCCTAGTGGTAATCACATGGCTGCAGCACACATGATACACTAGGATCCATCGCGGCACCTTCGTTCATGGATCACAACATCACCACCGTAAGGAGAATAGAGTAGAAAGGGTGAAACTTTCAGTGCGTATGCATGTTAGTCCAAACCCAGGTTTCCAGATGCACATGTCGTATAATGCATTTCCATGCTCGTGAATTATGTTGTTAGAGATGCAGCATATGCATGCTGGAATGATGCTCATTATGCATACCAACAGATTTTTGATGCCTTGTAACCATGTTCTCATTTATTTGTTTGTGAGCAAGCATAAGGATTTTTAGGTCAAGAGCTGAGAATTTATAGTGATCAATGTAGGGATATCGATGCAAGGAAAGTGGAGTGATCACCTTTACATAGCCATAGGAAGTTGGTGGATCGCCTTTAAATTGAAGAAAAGGTGTATAAGCAATCAGGAGAGTACAACGGGGTTCCACTTGACTCGGCAAGGATATGGGTATGCTTCTATTAGAAACCATCCTAAGAGAAGATGGAGATAGATGTATCTTGCACTGATTGTGTTCATCTGTAGATAGAAACTTCAAAAACATACGTGGAGCATTCTTCCACCACCTAAATATCATCATCTTTAGGCAGGGGATGTAAAATCTCGTGCCTTCCAATATTGGTATTCAACTTAGAGATAATGCTGAGGCTATCATGCCCGAAAATTCAGATATCGCTTTGCTGGCAGGGCTGTTGGACAGCAGGCCGAGGGTCACTAAAAATTCCATATCTCTCAGCTCAAAACTGCAATGATGCTGAAATTTTATGAGCATGCAGAATATGAAATTCTAAACAACTTTGGTATTTAAGGTTTGCTCTAGATCCCAAAGTAAGATGACCTAAAAATTTGAATTTCAGAGATCACTAGTTCTGAAATTCAGCAGGACAGAGACCTAATGTTTTGGGTATAACTCCCAAACTAAAAATCTAGTGACCTTGATATTTCTACCGGAGGTAGATAGATACCTAAGAAGCATTTTTGGTATTCAAAGGTCGAATCAAAACAGATTGGAAAAGGGCGTAAAAGGTCCATTTTAAGAGTGCTGTTGCCCAGAAATTTCAGCAGGACAGAGCTTCACTAAAAAGGTCATATCTCAAAAATTGAGTACCCAATTACCATGAAATTTTTACAGCATGATCTAAGCTAGATAATGAACATTTTTGCTATAGATTCTCTGGTCATAAACATTTAGGAACTATATGTAAAAATTCGAGTTTTCAGATTAACTCAGGAATTGGACAGCATTTCAGCATGACCTTGCCTAGCAAAATTGATCCTAACTTCAGTTTTAAGCACCCTAAAATCATGAGAATTTCAGAGATCAATCTTAACTAGGTGATGAACAATTTCCCTAAAGAGCACCTAGCCAGAAATTTTCTAGATAATCCTTAGAAAAATTTGGACAGCATCTAGTTACAATCTTTGCTTAACACCTCATTAAAGCATCAAACTAGCATGATTGGTCCTTAAGAAACACAAATTAAATAGAGACCAAGCAACACATGATTTAAGTTCAGTTTTGGTTTGATAGCTTTTACATGATGCAAAAAGCGTCCTAAACTTCCTCGCAAAGCTTTTAGGCTTAAAACGAGGTTAGTGCCGGTGGCAAGGCATATATACGTGTCTCCCCATAATAGCTAGTCGAAAACTATTCGTTCTTAATTACCGTACCTAACAACCGTGGTTAGTGTACCTGCAGAAAATCACAGATATTCAAGATCTTTTGTGCCAGCACTCACAAAAGCGTCCACATTCATTACCTTTCACTATAGAAACGGTATCCATGCGTAAAGCCGCTGCATGGACAGCGTCCAACCTCGGACACCTCCGTTTGAATGGAGTTGTCCTTTCCGCCTATTGCGGGTTCGCACATGTATGGCAAAACATGGCTAGACACAGACGTGACGTGAGTGCCCATTGGTATAGGCCTCACTCATCCCTCACGGCCTTTCCCGTGGTACCATCACGTATGGCAAAACGTGACGAGACGCAGACGCGACGTGTCACCCATTGGAATAGGTCCCACTAGTCCCTCACATGACTTCCCTGTGGTACCACCACGTATGGCAAAACGTGATGAACTAGTATGGTTGTTCAAGAAAGTAAGTTTTGATAGGAATAAAATGTGTTGGAAGTCAGATTAAATACACCATAGAGTACTAGCCACCTGAAAGAACCCAAAAATTCCCTCTAGGGCCTCTCGGACTAGATAAGACCTTAACGTCCTACTCACTTAGCAAAATTATTAATCTTGGCAAATTTTATTCCAAAAACAAGTTTGTTAAGTTATTTTAATTACTCTGGTGCATAACTCGCTCTGGTACCAGCTGTGACAGAACCGCCCAAAATAGTTCCGTATTATCACCTAAGCCTGTCCACGTGGCCATTAAGCAATAATAAAGAACTATTCTGTCGCCTCTGCCGGGTAAAGCCCGGTAAATCACTTACACAGGATCGAATTATGCGCTAAGCCCACACGAAGGCGGGACCAGAGTACAACATTACATTACATAAAAGGTCCAAAAGTACTTAATATTACAAACCAGGTTTTTCAGTACATAAAAGTAAAGGTGATTCAGAGTTTAAACAGCGGAAATAAAACTAGCGGAAGATACAAATGGGAGGCCATCCATAGAGTATCACTCATCAACATCGTTCTCCCACTCAAGTTCCCAACCATCTGGAATAGAACCAGGCCAGATGGGATTACCTGAAAACAACAGCAAAGCAAGGCTGAGTATACTAATAATCAGCAAGACTGACCCGACAAAAATAAAAGACACAGCTAGATATGCAAAGCTTTTTGGCTGGTGGGTTTGTTTTGCCAAAAGCAACTAAGAGTTGATCCTTACTTTCAAATTTTAGCTCAAGTTCTAGTATGTTAACCATTCTAGGTAAGCACCTAGCTAAGCAAGTATGGTTGTACAAACAAGATTAATCATCCAACAATATTAATCCAAAATGTTCCATAAATAAATATGGGGTAGCCAGTGGTCAAGCCGACTCAGATAACGGCGAGTGACCGACGATCGATCGATTTATATCCTTGCAAGGTAAACCCAAGATACACGGAAGAAGGTAGTCCAAGTGCAGTGTCTACCCCAACCAGGCGGTTCCCGTCATTCCCCAGATTAGGGACAGGCGCAACAGTCTTAAGTACAAGGTTACTGGAACGCCCTCACACGGCACGTCCAGGATCACACTTGCACTACCGGGAGCAAACCGGGAGAAGCATCTCAAGAGTAGTAACGATAAAGTCCCCGCACTGGTTCATTAGGTACTAGGCTTACCGGTCCCATTCCCGACAAGTACTTGGTACGTTCAATAGCTTAGACCAGCACCATGCTACTCGGTCGAGACCGAACCCATTGCTCTTACCACATGAGCGAGTCAATTTATCCAACTTATGATTCCAACATAAGCATCCTATATCTCGCGAGCAATGAGTCATTACTCGACTTGTACCGTGTCCTTACAGCATGGCACTAGCGTTCCTAACATACTAGTAAAAGAGCATAGGAGTCCTAAGGATCATGCATCTAGGTTTCAAAACAACTCCTGAAACTTAAATGCACAAAGTAACATTAAATGCTAAAAAGTAAAAGAATATAAGTTTTAATCCAAAAAGGTTTTATGTAACTCCGGTGCTTGCCTTCTTCTAAGTTAGCAACAGCCCTGGGCTCTTTCGGACTTTGGTCCAGGTCTTGATGAACACTCAACTCGTTCACTTCATCATCTATCATCCCATCTCCCTCCTGGGTGTTGCACGCACCGACCGACAAATCTACACGATATGCATATGTATTAGATTAAGGTGAGGGTGGTTAATTAAAGGTTAACTATGAAGGTGACTGTGTACATATTTAAGCAAATTAAATTATTTAACTTTACAAAACAGCAAGGGGGTGTTTTGCAAATTCAAAAACAGATCCGTGGCATGCTTTAACAATTTGACACCTTAATTTCTATTTCTTTATTTAATTACATAAAACAAGTCTTTCAACCATAAATCCAAATTAAATAAAAAACACTTCAAATAAGTCTAATCTTCTGCACACATCATCATATACCCATTCTAAGTTCACACACCAAAATTTAGATTAAGAACATTTATAAATTAATTTATACGAAAAAGACAAACTTTAACCTAGTAAATCACCATTAATTCATATAAAAAGATTTACTAAACTTTTTGATCTCAACTTTCTCCTACAAGTCATACATGTCAAATCTAAGCCTCTGGCCAAAGCATAGGTGCAGATCCAAATTATTTTTGCAAATTTGAATTTAAACTCCTACATAAGATTAAATCCAAAACATAAATCAAAGCACATCCTAAAATCATCTCCAACCTATCAAAGGTACTATTCACCAATACAAAGCCCTAGGGTGCACTGGTGCTTAAAGAAAAGTTTACTAAAAGGGCTATAAAAAGCATCAAGCTTAATCTAGCATAAAGCTTACATAAATCATAACTGAAAATATACACATTAAACTCATGCCAATTTTGGTCATAAATCTAAACATGACATAAAGAGCAACATATCCAAAATTTACTTCCATAGCATGTGTATATTTTAAACTACACTAAAAACACATCAAACTGAGTTCGAATTTTTAATTCAAAAACTACACAGAAAAACCCTATACAAGCTTTCTAGAAAAGGTAGGTTTCTTCACCAGGAACCCAACAAAATTGGATTTGTATTTTTCTTATTTTTCTACGATTTTCTAGGGATTTTACAAGATTCAGCCTGGACACCCTAGATCTGAAAACTGGTTTCTTACAAACAGGTCCCTGGGTTTTGCGTTCTAGCCCCTAGAAAGACCTCAGACTTCGCAATGTAGTCCCTGGCCGCGGCCAGCGATGGAAATCGTCGGAATCCGGCTAGGGGAAGGCCGGGCTTGGCCGGGAAAGGGCCTGGGAGAGGTCTAGGCTTACCTAGGGTTCCATTCCGAGGGTAGGAGAGACCGGAGAAGGTGCCGGCGAGGTAGTACGACGGCACAGCGGATCTGCAGCCGCTGCTTCACCGTCTCCGGCGAGGTGGCCGGCGGTGGAGCCTTGCTGCCGGCCCAGTTGGCTTGAGTGTGGGTGTAGGACGACGGTGGTGATCTCACACGACGACGGAACGGCGCTAGACAAGGTGCTTGGCGGTGGCAGCAATGGCGTGCAGGCGGACGGGAGAAACGGGCGACAGGAGCTGCGACGCACGATGTAAACGAACTGCGTGCGTGTGGCATGACGAAGACGAGGTGGGGGTGAGCCTAACGACGCAGGACGGGCAGCTGGACGCGGCCTGCATGCGCTCGGGGGACGCGCGACGCGGCACGCACCGGCGCGTGGCCCTGGACGACGCGGAATAGGCGGCTAGGCCCGGCTCACGGCGTTTGGCTCGGGCGGATACCCCACTGCGCGTGCGTGGTCCACCACGGACGGCTCGAAGCATCCGTACACCGGAGACAGGCGGAGGACGCGTGGCACAGCTGTACGTGCGTGCGCGCTCTGGAGCGGCGCGACGACGGCGGCCGGCCCAGTTTTTATTTTATTTACCGGTTTTCGAAATTGCGTAACTCAAAAATTTTGAATGTAACTCGAAAATCTCCAAAACTAAAAGTTGTAGAGGAACCATAGACCTACAACTTTCCCAAAGGGCGACATATATTTTGATCAACGGATTTGGGGGAAAACGTGTTGAACTTCAGGAAAAACTCGGCCCCGTAATTACTGTGCACAGGAACTTCATCTCGAGTTTACGCGGCTTTGCGCTCAAAATTTGAATGTTCTCCAATTATGAAAAATGTGTTCCCGGAGATAACGAAGAACTTTTATATTGGCTGATTTTGAACTTCTATAGTGAAATTTGGAGAACGCGCAAGAAAACCAAATCAGCCTTTTTGGATCTATAGGGGTTTGACCAAGAATTATGACTTTGACCAAGGTCTTTTGTGCAAATGTGTGCCAAATCATGTCAAACATGTTTAGGAGCCAATTAAACTTGATTAACACAACTAATTAAGGTATTTATCTTTAATAAACACCTGGGGTGTTACAGTTACCTACTGGTGATCGAAGCCAGGGACCTCGTCCCAACATTGTAATATTCTTTCGTTGTATAAATTTGATGTTTACGTACTACACACGGATAATAATATTATTTTCATACAATGCAGGTTCTCAATCATTTCCAGTGGCTCGCACATGTTGTTGAAAATTTAGGTGGTACCCCTCTTGTTACACAATGCGCCATTGTCGGTCCAAACAATTGCATACAATTAAAAATCTCGTTTGACATAGTCGTTCGAGGACAAAATCACTCCTCGCTGTCTTCAGAACCCATCCAAATGGTATCAATTGTTGGGTGCGGTACCCCTGCACTGGTTAAGAGGACTTATGAAAGGACCGCCGTGCAGCCATGCTTGCAACAACTAAACGCTAATGGGTATTTTGTGCCAGATTACTCTTATTTTCTAATAAATTCACTCGAGGAAGGAGAAAGTGTCACCACGACCGCAGGGAGACTTTGACGGCTAAATGAACATGACATGGTATGGAGCACCATTTAACTTTTTTTAATCTTCTTATTCAGCATTTTTAATGCGTCATAATAACATTATTCTTAACTGTAGGATATGTTTGGTGAAACCTTTGCGGCAAAGAGCTTTCATGCAATTCTAGAGCAAGTGATGGATGTTGTGGGATTTTCTTACACAGATTCAAATGCTATACAAACAAGAAATTGGAAGTATCAGGCTCATCTTTCATTTTACAGGCCATATCAGTTTTCCTCGCCACCACTGTTTGAAATTTATGGAAGTCCATGTGACCGTAATTGTGAAGCGATAGAGAGTGCACTGATCAATTCTCTGACATATTTCGCTGAAGTTCTCGACTTCAAGATCAGAGACTTCAACTATATGGACTATCTAAGGAAGAAGAATGAAGTATGAAATATGTGTCGTGCATTGATGCACCTCTCTATCTTTGTTAAGACCGTACCTTAAGTATTCATGTATGAACTTTTTATGTTTGTAAGACCTTAATTAAGTATTGATGTACGAACTTTTTTATTTTTTTTTGTTAAGACTTTAAGTATTGATGTTAGGCCAGTGACTAATTTATTGGAAGCCTTAATATTAGGGTTCTCACCTCCAAAGTATTTATTAAGCCTCAATATTAGCCTTTATCACAAATTTTGAAGACCTTAATATATTATTAAACTAAAAAACAGGGTCATTGGGGGGCGACCCTTTAGTCCCGGTTGGTAAACCAAACCGGGACTAAAGGCCTGCCCTCCACGGCCGTAATGATTGGGGCGGCCTTTAGTCCCGGTTGGTGCCTTTTGTCCTGGTTGGTTTACAACCCGGGACTAAAGGCCGCTCCTATACCAAATCGACAGCACGCACCCTTCTTCTTCCCTGCCCGACCATTTTTCACTGAGAGCTCAAAGCAAGCTCCTCTCCATGGCGCCTCAAACCTAGGGAGGTGCTACCCAAATTTTTCCTCATCAATTTATGGAGTTTTCTCACCTACAAGGTGTTGCTAAGGTATTATTCTTCATCCTCCATTCATTTGTTGTGTTTGAATTTTGTTTTATGATTTAGAGAAGGAGAAAATAGAAATTTTGATTTAAGAGCTAAGAGATGAGGTTTTTAGTATACTTTAGATTTAGTAATAAGTAGTTATCATTTGTTATGATAATCTTCTATCATTCATTTGTATTAAGATTTTTTTGTTTTTATATAAATTTTACTTTTAGCTAGCTTTATTTATTATTAGAGAAAATAGGATTTATTAAATTAGTTATTAGAAAATGAGACCTAGGGATAGTGTATATTTTTTATACTTAAAATTTATGCCACAATTAAGAAAATAGAAAATTTGATTTAAGAGCTAAGAGATGTAGTTTTTATATTAGTATACTTTAGATTTGGTAATAAGTAGTTTTCATTTGTTATGATTATCTTCTTTCATTCATTTGTACTAATTTTTTTATATAAATTTTACTTTTAGCTAGCTATATTTAATATTAGAGAAAATAGAATTTATTAATTTAGTCATTAGAAAATGATACCTAGGGATAGTATTGTAGAATTAACATTGATATTTTTCACTTAATATGATGCAGATGAATCGGCAATGGATGTACAACACCGACAGACGGTCAGCGGAGTACATTACCAGCATGCATGGTTTTCTCGAAGTGGCAAAAAAACAAGGATGCGAGTGGGTTCATGTGTTGTCCATGCTCCGATTGCAGAAACGAAAGGGACTACCATGACCCGGGCACACTTCACCTCCACTTGTTGAAATACGGATTCATGCCGAACTATGTGGTTTGGAAGACGACGAAGAAGAGGAGGAGGATATTCTGGACTGGGCCGCAGGTCAAACTTTTGCAGATAGTTTAATGGAAGATGTTGACAAAGAAGAGTTACCAGCACATGCTGACGGGCCTGCTGATGATTTCGGCCAGGTTCTACAGGATGCACATAGGAACTGTGAAAACGAAAAAGAAAAGGCAAAGTTCCAACGTATGATCGAAGATCACAAAAAACCGTTATACCCAGATTGCAAGCCAGGTCACAAAAAGTTTGGTACTACACTAGAAATACTGCAATGGAAGGCAAAATATGGTGTGTCTGATAAGACATTTGAAGAGATGCTAAAAATTGTGAAGGACAAGCTTTCGGAGAACAATGAATTACCGTCCACCACATATGAAGAAAAACAGACTGTGTGCCCTCTTGAGTTGGAGGTACAGAAGTTCTATGTATGCCCTAATGATTGCATCCTATATCAGGGTAAGGATTACGAGAATTTGGATGCTTGTCCTGTGTGCAAAGCGCTACGTTATAAGATTCGGCGAGATGAAGATGCTGGTGATCTCCAGGGGCACCGTGACAAGACGAAGAAAGTTCTGGCGAAGGTTATGTGGTATTTTCCTATAATACCACATTTGAAGTGTTTGTTCCGGAACAAAGCACATGCTAAGTTGATGAGATGGCACGCCGAGGAACGTAAGCAAGACAACCTGCTGAGACATCCAGCTGATGGGTCTCAGTGGAGAAAGATTGATAGAGAATTCAAGACATTTTCTGAGGACGGAGAAAGGAACATAAGGTTTGGTTTAAGTACGGATGGTTTCAATCCATTCGGGGAGTTTAGCAGTGGTCATAGCACTTGACCTGTGACCCTATGCATGTTCAACCTTCCTGGTTGGATGTGCATGAAGCGAAAGTTCATTATGATGCTGGTGCTCAACCAAGGTCCAAAACAACCCGGCAACGACATTGATGTGTACCTAAGACCGTTGGTCGATGAACTATTACTGCTATGGCGGGAAGAGGGCGTACGTGTGTGGGATGAGGATAGGCAAGAGAACTTCAATCTACGAGCATTGTTGTTCATAACCATCAACGATTGGCCTGCCCTAAGTAACCTTTCTGGGCAGACAAACAAGGGATATCGGGCATGCACGCACTGTTTACATAGAACACAGTGTATTCATCTCAAAAACTGTAAGAAGGTCGTGTGTAATGGTCACCGTTGTTTCCTTCCAACTAATCACCCCTTACGGAAGAAAGGGATGCATTGGAAAGGGAAGGCTGACCATCGTACGAAGCCACCCCATTTTAATGGAGATGTTGTATTTGAGATGGTGAATGATCTAAGGGTAGTCTTTGGAAAGGGTGCCGGTAGTGAACCTGTTCCAACTGACGCCAACGGACGTGCACCAATGTGGAAGAAGAAATTTATATTTTGGGAGCTACCTTATTGGCGTAGCCTTGAGGTCCGACACGCAATTGACGTGATGCACCTTACGAAGAATCTTTGCGTGAATGTGCTAGGCTTCATGGGTTGTTACGGTAACCCGAAGGATACCAACGAAGCACGAGAGGACCTGAAAGAATTTCATAAGATTCCCAAAGTTCCGCGGGAGGGTGATGATGAAACTGATCCGGAAGAGGATGATGATGATGTTGATTACTTTGGTCCTGCTAGTTACACTCTCTCCAAGAAAGAGAAGGAAAGCGTGTTTGATTGCCTGAACAGTATTAAGGTTCCGTCTGGCTACTCGTCGAATTTAAAGGGGATCATAAATATGAAAGAGAAGAAGTTCATAAATCTAAAGGCCCACAACTGTCACATATTGATGACACAGTTGCTTCCAGTTGCGTTGAGGGGTGTTCTATCAGAGAATGTACGATTACTGGTCGTAAAGCTTTATGCATTTCTCAATGCAATTTCACAGAAGGCAATCGATCCAGCCAAGCTAGGAAAGATACAGAATGATGCGGTTCAATGTCTTGTCGGCTTTGAGTTGGCATTTCCACCTTCCTTCCTCGATGTTATGACACACCTCCTGGTACACCTTGTGAAAGAAATTACTATTCTCGGTCCAGTATACCTTCACAACATGTGGCTTTTTGAGAGGTTTATGTCGATACTCAAGAAATATGTTCCTAACCGTGTCCATCCGGAAGGAAGCATTGCTAAGGAATATGGAACTGAGGAGGTCATTGAGTTTTGTGTTGATTTTGTCGACACAATTGACTCGATTGGGCTTCCAGTATCACGACACGAGGGGAGGCTACAGGGAAAGGGTACCATCGGAAGGAAATCAAGTTTGAGCAATAGTACTGATTTGTTCCATAAAGCACACCTAACAGTCCTGCAACAATCATCACTGGTGACTCCATATAGGACGGAACACGAGCAGATTATTGCTTCTCAAAATCCAACCAAATCCCCAGTCTAGATTGCACGCCGTCACTTGGAAATATTTCCCTCATGGTTGAGCGAACAACTCATCGGAAACTCAACGATTCATCCACAACTAGCTTTGTTAGCTAGGGGATCTTGTAGCACAATTACAAGATTTCAAGCTTACGATATTAATGGTTACAATTTTTACACGAGAGCTCAAGATCGCAAAACCACAAACCAAAATAGTGGTGTCTGTATGGACGTCATCGGAAAAGATGGGGGCAAGACCTGCTATTATGGTATCATAGAAGAGATATGAGAGCTTGAGTACGAAGCGATGAACGTCCCTCTGTTTTTTTGCCAATGGGTAAACCTGAATGGCGTAAAGAAAGATGAATATGGAATGATAATAGTGGACCTTACCGAGATTGGGTTCAAAGATGATCCATTCGTGCTTACCAAAGATGTGCATCAGGTTTTCTATGTCAAGGATATGACTAGCATACCGAAGAATAAAAATCCCCAAGAAGCAGGACAACAAGAGGCAAAGCGTCACATAGTTGTTCCAGGTAAAAGAGTAATCGTGGGAGTCGAGGACAAAACAGATCAATCCGATGATTATGATCAGTTTGATGGCATGCCTCCGTTCGCTGTCGAAGTTGACCCAAGCATATTGCTTGGACGTGAAGAGACACCGTACTTACGTGCTTGAGATTAATGTCATAATGTAATGATTATTGATCAAATCAATTGTGTAATGCTAATGTGATCAACTCTTTTATTGGTCTCCAACAAGTTAACGATTCTGAAGTCCATGCACTTTGCAGTGTTGTATCGGTCTCAAAATTCTTATGAAGCTTGAATATGTCATGTGAGATTGACCGACCAAGTTTGAGATTTTTCTGAATTAGTTTAGTATTTCTTTCGGTTTAATTGAATTTCCGTGCGACATCACCTAGAAATTAAAAGTTGAGCTGAGAGCACCCCTGAAACGATCCGGAATGGTGCCAAACTTGGCCACAAGTTCTCTTGTGCCTTAGGAGTCTAATTTATCTGGAAGCCGAATCATAATTCTTGAGTTATTAATGCGTAACTCAAAATATTCTAGCTCCTTTAGCACGAAGAAAAAACTTAAAATACATTTAGTCATCAGAAAAATCTAAGATCTTGCGTGAGCTAATATTTTGAGTGTAAATGACAACCAAAAAATTTCAGACCATTTCGACATAGATGGAGTACACGTGCTTCACAAAGCTATATGGAACCTTTCATCGAACCATGTCTATACCACTTATGTTTTAACGATTTTGAAATCCATGCACTTTGCAGTGTTGTACCGGTCTCAAAAGTTTTATGAAGCTTGAATATGTCATGTGAGATTGACCCACCAAGTTTGAGATTTTTCTGAATTAATTTACTAATTTTTCGGTTTAATTGAATTTTAGTGGGAATGCACATCAATGTTGCAAATGAAAATTGAAAGTGAATGTTTACAACTCTAAAATATAATTTTGCATAGCAAAGTACAGTTTATTATATTTTAACTCAATATAATTTTGCATGGAAAAAATAGTAAAAGTTACTATATTTTTTTGATTTCAAAGAGATAGAATGTGAAAATGAGAAAAGAAATGGGAGGGAAAAAACAGTTCCTGCCGAAAATTACGCTTTAGTCTTGGGTGGTGTTACGACCCAAGACTAAAGGGGGCCTTTAGTCTCGGGTGGTAACACCACCCGGGACAAAAGGCCGAAATTTTGCCCTTTGGCCCTCCCGCGCGAAAGGGGCCTTTAGTCCCGGGTGGAGATACGACCCGAGACAAAAGGGGGGCCTTTTGTCTCGGGTCGTATCTCCACCCGGGACTAAAGGCTCTTTGCTTCCGGGTCTGTTTACGACCCGAGACTAAAGAGAGGGGGATATATATCCCACGGATCCACGCCCTCTTCTTCCCCAACTCCTCCACTTCATCACCACACTTCACTCGATCTCCGGCGGCGTCGTCCCCCTACTGATCTCCGCCGGCCGTCGTCGTCCCCCGCCGTCGCCCCTGCCTCCGTCGTCGTCGCAGGTCGCACCCCGCCGTCGTCGACCCCGTCGCACCCCGCCGTCCCTGCCCGCGCCCGGTCGTCGACACGTCCCCGCGCCCTCCGCCGCCGGATCTCCGTCGTCCGCACGCCGCCCGTCGACCCCGCCCGCGCCTGGTCGTCGTCCCCACGCCCGTCCACGTCTCCGCCGCGCCCGGCCGTCGCCGCCGCTCCGGCCGCCGTCGCCCTCGCTCCGCCATCGCCGCTCCCGCTCCGCCGCGCCCGGGTGCCGTCTCCGCGCCGGCCCCCTTGCCCGGCCGCCGTCTCCGCCGCGCCAGGCCGCCGCCCGCCGCCGCTCCCGGCTGCCGACGTCGCCCCCTGAGGCCGCCGTCACTCCCGGCCGGTGAGGCATCTGCTGACGTCAGCCCCTGATGGCTGACGTCAGCAATTTTTTTTATTGTTTTCAATTAATTTATTTATGAATTTAGATTAGAATTAGAGATTTAGAATTGAATTTAGATTTTAGATTTGAATTTAGAGATTTTAGAATTGAGTTGAGAGATTTTAGATTTGAATTTAGAGATTTAGATTTGAATTTAGAGATTTAGATTTGAATTTAATTAGTGTTTTTAGATGAAATATGTATTTAGAGATATTAATTTTTTCGCTCGCCCGACAATTAGGTAGTATCGCTCGACACGCTCGATTCTTTCCCGACTCACTCGACCCCGCCCGACACTTTGGTTTTCTCGCTCGACTCGCTCGACTCCCGCCCGACACGCTCCACTCCCGCCCGACTAGCTCGACCCCGCTCGACACTTAGGTTATCTCGCTCGACTCGCTCGACTCCCGCCCGACACTTAGGTAGTCTCGCTCGACTCCCGCCCGACTCGCTCGACTTCCGCCCGACACTTAGGTAGTTTCGCTCGACTCTCGCCCGACACTTAGAAATCATTTATGTATTCAGAAATCATTTACATATTCAGAAATTCATTTATGTGCCCAGAAAATTATTTATGTATTCAGAAAATCATTTATGTGCTCAGAAAATCATTTATCTATTCAGAAAATTATTTATGTATTCAGAAATTCATTTATGTATTCAGAAAATCATTTATGTGCTCAGAAATTCATTTATGTATTCAAAAAATCATTTATGTATTCAGAAATTCATTTATGTGCTAAGAAAATTATTTATGTATTCAGAAAATCATTTATGTGCTCATAAAATTATTTATGTATTCAGAAATTCATTTATGTATTCAGAAATTCATTTATGTTTTTAGAAATTTCTACTTATGGATAACAATGAGGAAGAGGAGCGGCTGATGGAGAGCCTTATTGCTGGGGGTCTAAATACCGAGGTCATAACCTTCACCGAGGAGGAGCGTAGCCAAGCGGACGCGTTCCTCAACATAACCGCGGACATCGACACCCGCACCGCGGACATCGACACCCGCGCCGAGGACAATAATGAAGACCTTTTCATAATTAATGCAGAAGGTTCCAACGAGGTATATATATCATGCATTAACAAATCCATAAATGTATTAACAACGAGGTATATATATCATTCTGGAACCCCGCGTGAATAACAAATCCGCAACTTGTAGGCTTCAACCCCGACAAGAAAAAGACTAAGAGAGACCGTACAAAAGTAATCGTCGATCATGACGTGAAGTTTCATATCACTGAAGTCAACGAGCTTAGCCAGCCATGGGAACCAAAAAAGGTCAGGGACAAGTTTGTGTCCCAATGCGGTGCTATTGTGAGGGACAACGTGCCCATATCATATAGAGAATGGAAGGGAAAGGAAGATAATCCATGGGTGGTTCCAGATTCAGTTAAGAATATGTTATGTGATGATATCCTAAAACACTTCACACTTCCACCGGGCGTGAACGCAAACCTTGTGAAGCAGTGGACTCTCACGAAGATGGCAACTCAATTGCAGAGTTTCAAGAAGCAGCTGCACAGAGATTATATCAAGCAGAATCGAACGCCAAATTTTGATGATTATCCCAAGCTAAAGAATCACCGGCAGTACTTTGTGGATTACAAGAATAGTGAATAATTCGCCAACAAGAGCGCACGAGCTCAGAAAAGTGCCAGTAAGAAGACGGATTACAACCATCGTCTTGGTCGAGGTGGTTACGCGGTTGCAGCACCCAAGTGGCGGAAGATTGAACAAGACCTCCTCAATAAAGGTATCGTACCAGCGGTCTTTGACTGGGAAGAACGATCAGAGAATTGGTATTATGCCCGCGGTGGAAGATTGAACCCTGATGATGGTTCCCTCGAATTCCCTCCCACGGAACGGGAGGCGGCACATGAGATAATAAAAAAGAATGAAGACATCAAAGCGGGCAGATTGGTTCCTGACAGAGACATGGATGAGCTCACTTTGGCGCTCGGGAATCCGGAACACCCAGGACGTTGCAGGGGCTACGGGGTAGTCCCATGGAAGTTTGCTTTCAAGGGAAGCGCCGACACCTACAGAAGCCGCAAAAGAAGAAGGGAGCGTGAAGAGGGGCAATGGCGTGAAATGATGGAGCAGAGACTTAAAGAACAAGAAGAACGTATGAATGCAGAGATTGAACGACGAGTGGCCGCCGCTGTAGCTCAGATCACCCCTGCCGGAGCACTGCCCCAAGCACCGGTGGATCCCGTCATTAGCCCTTCCGCTAGCAAAAGCAGCTGTGCTTCCACAGAGGCCCCCGAAGAACAAAGGGCGGCAAACCAAGAAGAAGTTCAAGTAGAGGACAACGAACGGTACCCTGTGAATGAACTCTGTCAGCGCACCGCATGTGAGTTGCGCAAGCCGATCGGCAACATCACAATGAAGGTATAAACCTGATTATACGTGCAATTATCTCAACCTTTGATGCATGTCTCAGACATTTAATAACTTCATCATTTCTCTACATATATATAGGTGGCGTACGGAATGTCTTTAGCACATCTCCCAGGACGTACAAGCCACGACATGCAGATTCCAACTGGCTACGCCTCAGTTGGTTTGGAGGAGATTGCTGACCCAAAGTTTAACGACATAGAGCTAGACATCCAAGGAGGTGACGGGGAAAGGACACTCCACGATGCGCTTCACAGTATCATATTGTGGCCCAAACGTTACATCATAATACCTAACATGCCGCCACCGATCCCTCCGAGTGTTACCGAGCAGCAGCCACTATCTCCCGGGCCGTCACCGGGACGGTCGTCGCCGAATGATTGGAGCTAACCGTCTCCACAACGGGGGAATTCTCCTGCCGCGAGCGATGACGATGACCTCCATCGTCAGCAATCACCACCAAAGCAGCCTTCACCAAAGTCTGCCAAGAGGCGGTCCCGATCAAAATCTACCACGTCTATGCCCGTGCCAAATCCGGATCCCCCGAGGAAGAAAGGGAAAAAGCTGTCTGTTAAAAGGAAACTACCATATGACATGACAACATCAGAAAATGAGGCAGAGTGTGCTAAGCAACTCAATGCGTGGATTGAAGGGAATAAAGAGGCTGCTAAACAGGCACTGCTCGCAGAAAAGGAAGCAGAAAAGAATAAAGATCATCCGCAGAAACTCAAAGCTTTCATAGAGAAGAAGGAAGCAGAAAAGAAAATAATAAAACCCCTACTAAGTGATTATGACCGCTCCCTGGAGAAGTCCCTAAAGAAGAAGAGACAAGGAGGGTCACCAAATAGTTACATCGACCAAGTACCGGGGTCGACGATGCCACAGGATTATAGGAAGAAGAAGAAGGCAACACAAGTGTCGACGTCGACGAAAGAGCCTTCAACGAAGAAGGCAACACAAACGTCGACGTCGGCGAAAGAGCCTTCAACGAAGAAGGCAACACAAACGTCGACGTCGGCGAAAGAGCCTTCAACGAAGAAGGCAACACAAGCGTTAACGTCGGGAGTACAGACTTACGTCGCCTCCGGCCTCACTGCAACTAAACGAGCTCTTGCACTTATGGACACAGAACAACTAGCAAATGTCATTCAAATGCAAGAAGCAACAGGGCTCCCACTACAATATGTTCTCGGCCACGAATCACCTCCTCGGGACAAAAACTTCGTACCTAGATGGCACTACGAGCATGGAAAATCTTTTGTCAGGCCTGAGTTGGTGAAGAAACTCCCTACTCAGATACGCAGATTGCATGACTTCTACATGAAGACGTCTAAGGCGGGCCTGGAGATGATTGACATGCTTGTTAAACCGGGAGATTTTGCTGGTGAAGGCGAGAAGTTGGTCTGGCTGCGATTCAAGGATATTTATGAAATTTACCATCTTGACTCCTTGAATACCGATCTTGTCATGGCCTGGTGCCTGTAAGTGACGGTGCAATACATACCCTAATTAACAAATTAATGCATACTCTAATTATTAACTTTGTCTTTTATTTTCTGTAGCTTGGAAATGCATAACATGCGGAAGAATGGTTACCAACGAATAGGTTTCATGGACCCATCTTTAGTTAATCAAGATCAAGTAAAGCTCCAACCAGAAACAACATTCAAAACAATCCTAAGGACCTTGTGTAATTTGCATTACAAGGATTTGATACTTCTACCTTACAACTTCGAGTAAGTGTGATTACCATCTTAATTACTAAGGGTTCACATTTCTAATTATCTTAGTTAACATTATTTAGTTCTAATCTTTTAAGCTTCCATGTATATACAGTTTCCACTGGATTCTTCTCATAATTGATGTCAACAGAAGCAATGTCCTTGTCTTTGATTCGTTGAGAAGAGATCCGAACAAATACTTGGACCTTCAAGATATGTTTCAAGAGTAATAATTCTTTCCATACATTCTCTTTTATGCAATAGTGTGCCTTTACTAACACTATCTAGCTCTAACTTTCATTATTTTCTGCCAGAGCTTGGAAAAAATTCAAGGCTGTCAACCTTGGAACATGGAGACCTAGAATAAACTTCTCTACAAATTTTCCGGTACGTAAACCAAATAACAACTTCAGCTTGGGCAAATTAAAAATATATAACACTAATTTTTCATAATTATCTTTTTCAATTTAGTGTATGAGACAGGAACCAGGGATACATTTATGTGCATACTATGTGTGTGAGTTCATCCACAATTTCTGCGAGGCAGACCCGTCAGATTATACTGTAAGTATTATTTTAAACCAATTAATAATGCATTTTTTCTAACCGCTTATATATTTAATTCTTGTGTGTAATATATTAACTTATTTGCACATTACAGAACAATATGATTAGGGACGCAATCATTGAGAAGGACCGACTCTTGGCGATTCAAGAAAGTCTCTGCGGATTCATCATGGACCAGGTGATTAATCCACATGGTAGAAATCACTATGACGGTCATCCAATTCATAAAGTTTAATTAGCACCTCCGGTGGAACTTTAGACTAGAATTAGAATGAAACGGTATTTTGATGTATATATATACTACTTTCAGAAAATACTATCTATGCTTTCGATGTAATATAATGTGTGTATATATTTATTTATAAGTTTATTCTCTTCATATAGTACGTATAGTAGACACGTATAATTAGTGCAAATATTTATACGTACACGTAAATTACACCCATATACGTGAGAATATACGCGTATAACATTATTAGAACAATTGGAATTGAAACAAAAAAAATTCACAGCGGGGTCTTTAGTCCCAGGTGGTACTTTTGTCCCGGGCGGGGCTACCACCCAGGAATAAAGGCCACCCTTTATTCCCGGTTGCCCACCCGGTGACAAGGGGGGGTTTGTCTCTCACTTTTCGTCTCGGGTGGGCTTTAGAGACTTAAAGCCTTTACCAACCGGGATGAAAGGGTGTTTTTCCACCAGTGATTTTCACTTCAAAAGTTTACATGCCCAGTTGAGAATCCAAGGGGAAAAATGTAAGAACCTCTAATACACAAAATTATTTTTAGATACAAACTATCAAAGTTATTTTTTGCATATTGTACTAACCGTTTATTTGGACATGCAAGTGGCAACTAATAAAAGAGAAAAGATGAAGTCATTCAAAGACATCTTCATAGTTAAAAACGAACCTTTTCCCCTCTCACCAACCGTGCAACTGAGCTGCATTATCCTTCAATCGCTCGCCATTTTCCATGACATATCCACCCTTTTTTCTAGCTTTCAAACTTGGCAAAAAGATGCACGCGCCTCCTTCACTGAGTAACATACCAAACCTGCATAATTAACGTTAGCTCAACCGCCGTTGATTCTGGAAAAGTGCAATGGCCAAGCCTCACATCAGACCTCCTCGCAAACAACTATGTTCGCTTATTACAGCGACAGTATAGCGACAGTATTGCTATGCGTCATCGGAATTTTGCATCGCCTCTCACGTTCGACGCAATTTACGTCCCGTGGATGCCTATGCTGTTGGAGGGGATGTCTTGTGTGAATAGTAACTGTTCGAGAGGCAAAACTGCATTTGTATCGCCTGTTGAATCAGTCTCAAACAACTATGTTTGCCTACAGCAACAGTAATGCAATGTGTCATCGGAATTAGTTGGTTTCTAAAACAAAATCATTACCGTTTTACAAAGATTAATATGTATACATATAAGATTATATATGTACAAAAGTTTGCACCATTTCTTTCTGAAAATGTTTGTGAAAATCTTCTCTAAAAAATTAAATTCTCTTGGAAACAAAATCTTTGTTTGGTAAAATGTTTCGAAAAACTGCTTCGAGCAAGGGTACAAAAAAGATTCAAAGCAAAAAAGAATATGAGAAGAAAAAAGAGGAGGGAGCAGTTACCCTAAAATCATGCGGGCTGGCGCCAAATCACGTGAGTGCGACAAGTTAGGGACCGGCTAATTCGCCTCCGAGTCACGCGTGACGGAACACGCTGTCCGCGCCTGTTCCACGGCCGTTCACACCGTTTTCCACAACACTCCCCCCAGTCAGTCTCCAGCGCGTCGCCGCGACGCTGCCTGTTGACTGCCGTTCCGAGCCGGATCCTCTGCCGTTGGTCCCTCTGCCGTTGGGTCACTGGCAGGTGGGTCCGGCCCCACATGGCAGTGGCTCAACGCCAGAGGCCCAACGGCAGGGAGCCCCGTCGCCGTTCACCCCCCCCCCCCCAACCCCAGCAACCCGTCTTTCTTTTTCCTCTCTCTCTCCCGTTGTTCACCTCCCGTGCTCGGCTGCTCGCTGCCCCCAACCTCACTCGCCCCCCTGTACTCGTGGCTTTTCTTTCCTGGCGGCGACGACTGGGCGAGCGGCGCCGCGCTTCGCGGGGTCTTCGCCGGCCCCTTCGCCGCCGACGAGCACCCACCAGGTACGCCCCGCACCCCCTCGCTTCCTGCTCTGCGAGACCGAGCCCCCCCAAACCCTAAGCAAGCTGTTTCTACTCGGATCTGACCCAATTCCAAGGATGTGCATGTCCTATACTGGCTCAGCCCATGGCGTGGAACCATAATCCCACTCTTTCAGTCGAATGGTGGTGTGGTATCGAGATGGTTGGCGTTTCTTCTCCTTGGTATATAGCTGGCAGTTAGATGTTTCGATTTGATGAGAAATGTTTTGGAAATCCTGTCGCGCCCCCCATAGTTCCTCCTCCATGTGGACATGACTTCAGGGTCTCGCTACCATAATCTAGAATTGGATAGGAATGCACAGAGTATAGTATTTTAAGTCTAGAATTGGAACGGAATGCACAGAGTATAGTATTTTAAGGTAGTCCAGCATAACCCCCTAAAAACAGTGTTCATTCCAAAGAAAGTATTGAACCTAAATTAGCACCAACTACAGATCCACAGTAAGGGCCTATTTGGCCGCGCTCCTTGCGATGGCGGAGCCGGAGTTGGAGCAGGGGGGGCAGCATTTTATAGCTTCGCCGGCTCCTCCTATTTGCATTGAAAACAGCTCCTCCTCTCCCATCCACGTCAGCAGAAGCAGTTGCAAACGAAGCTCTTTGGTGCAGCTTCTGCTCCATTTGCAGACGGAGCTGCCGGAGGAGCGGCACCAAACAGGGCCTAAGTCTACTAATTAGGAAAGCTCGAATTGGGGGCCTCCAACTGGGAAAGACTAAACTGAAACCACAGGAATTTCGAGTTGAACATTGTAGCATTTGGCGCAATTAACGGCAGATTCAATTAAAATGAAAACTATTATATGACTTCTATTTAGTACAATGAAGCAACCGATTCCGTTCTGAGTGATTTCTAAGTTGTATCTGGATTAGATACCTTTTCTTGTGTCTGGAACCAGATTTGAACTGGTGTGGGCTAAAGATGGTACAAGCAAAACAAACTCGTCACAAAATGCATTTTTTGAGTCCATAAACTTACAAATTCATTCTTACTGGAAATGAATCGGTCGACTGTCTCCAGTTCAACCAAATGCAAAATAATCCAAAGTTATGTAGCCAACAAATAAGCAAGCACCAAATCATGTAGGTTGAGTTAAACCATTAACATGGTTTACGTTTAACCTGTAAACCATGTGAATGTGATACCACGAGAGGTTTAGATTGATTTTCCTATGCAGAAATACATGGTTGCGTACGTGTATGTGCATGCAGATTTCCTGGTTTACCAATCAGAAGTCCCTTGCTACTCCAAAATTATCGAAGTACATGTTCAGTAGTGGTATAAAAACAGTTACACTACTATGGAAAAACCACCAGAATTCAATTTAACATAATTGTGGAAGATTAACCAAGAAAGAAAATTAAGGTCAACTTAATTTTTTGACAGTCGTGGAACACTGGCACCAGCAGCCCAGCACGCAAAAACTTTTGAAATACCTACAAATTTGCTTTGAAGATTTAGGAACATTAACAATGTACCGACAATATCACATAAAAATCATTAATTATATTTACGTTGAAGCTTTGAAGATCTATGAGTGCATTAACGTAAGAAACATACAAAATACAGTCATTGTCCCAATACCACTGAAGCTTAAATCAATAGGCCAACCTATCCACAAACTGGACACAGCAGGATTTGTAGCTTGAGAGATCAAGCCATCCACAATGATTAATAAGGAGAAATGAAACCCCTCAATAAATTCCCATATTGGTACTTTGGGCCTTTGGGGATTTGGGGATTTGGTGACTGATGGCCTGTTTGGCACATACACAACTGTCAATGCTCTGTATATGGTAATGTGTTAGTTTGCTACTATGATCAGCTAAAAGCATTACCATATAGCTTGGGTTTTATTGAGTGATTAGTTAATATTGAACTGCATGCTGGAGTGGCTTTTAGCGGTGATTGGTTTAGCCTAAACCCATTAGACTTCTTACGTTATACCTTTTATAGCAGGTCATCCATGATTTCAACCTACAGAAGGTGATTGCAAAGGGGGAGGATGGAAGAGGGACACCATGGAGTTGTTTTGGCATGCAGCATCTGTGGGTTCCTCTTTGCTGTCCTTAGCGCTCTCAGTTTTTGGGTCCTATGGGCTGTGAATTGGAGGCCATGGAGGTTATACAGGTATGCTGCTGAGTATTTGTATTTTTCTCAATTGAGCATGACCAATATCCTTGTTATTTTTATTGCTTGTTAATGTTTCCCCCTTCGCTTTTGTTACTCAGTTGGATATATGCAAGAAAATGGCCAACATATGTGCAAGGACCTCAACTAAGCACACTCTGCAGCTTTTTGACTCTTTGTGCATGGCTTGTTGTCATTTCCCCTATAGCAGTTCTGCTTGTGTGGGGGAGCATACTTATCGCTCTTCTGGAAAGGAACATAATTGGTTTGGCTGTTATAATGGCGGGTGTTGCTTTGCTTTTGTCATTCTACTCTATAATGCTCTGGTGGAGAACACAATGGCAAAGCTCAAGTACGTTATCTGTTCTTTGTCTTGATTATTTTAGCATTTATTTATCTAGAAGACTAGAATCCATGTAATATTATTTTTTATGTCCACACTTGCTGGCCATGGGTTCATGGATTAAAAAATTCAACCAACCAAGGAGGAATTAGGTGGCATTGTAAATTAGAACTAGGCACCCAGATTTGAGTGGAAGAAGGTTTAAACTAGGCCAGCTGAGCTATTCATACTAATTCACTATTATTATATGTTATGCCAAGTTGGCCGGCTGTAGCCAGTTCGGCAGCAATAAGATTAGAGTTGGTTTGTTAATGTTGTTAGCAGATAAGATTAGGTAGTTATTTGGATTAGATTTGTTAGCAGGATGTTAGGTGCCTAGTCTATAAAGGCAGCTGTGAGTTGTAGGTTAGGCAAGCAGAAAATAGATCAACAGAGCATCTCAGAGCCTCCTGCAGCCCTGCAGGAGAGTGAGTTAGTCGATCTATTATGCTGCTAGTATCCAATAATCTAGCCATAACATCTTGGCATTAAAGCCTTAGATCCTGTGACCTTTTGCCATCATCATTTCTCCCCTGCGTTAGATTATATTGTTTCCCCGAGATCACACGCATCATAACATTATATTTTGACAATTGGTGTTTATCTATAGTTTTTTTACCGAGAAACTTGTTACCTCAGAAATTTGAGTTACAAAGGAAAATGCCGAAAACATGTTCAGTGTCATCACTCATCAGGGATTGCTTTGTGAGATTTTGCAACAAAAGTAACGAATGACACACTCTGCTATGCATAAAGACTTGACTTTCAAGTTCTCGGGGGTTTTCCTGTTCAATTACCATTATTGTTTAAACTTTTCTAAAATGCAGTTCTGTAGGGTTTTCATTAGATGACATCAAGGTGTTTCTTCACTTTTTTTTTTGTTTTTGGCTACACTGTTATGTTCTTCATTATATTGGTCTGGTTGCAATAACTAATGACATGTTCGTTGCAGAGGCTGTTGCTTATCTTCTCCTCCTGGCAGTAGGACTACTTTGTGCCTACGAATTTTGTGCTGTTTATGTTACAGCTGGTGCTAGTGCTTCTGAGCTTAATTCTCCATCTGGGTTCTTCTTTGGGGTGTCTGCAATATCATTGGCCATCAACATGCTCTTTATATGTAAAATACTGTTTAATGGTAAAGCTTCTGATGTTCTATTATCACTTGTTACAAGTATCTGTTACTTGTTAATATGGAACCTGGTTCAGCTCACCTTTTTGCACACTTTTGTACAGTAAGTGGATTTGATGTTGATGAATATGTGAGGAGGTCGTACAGATTTGCCTATTCTGACTGTGTTGAAATGGCTCCTGTTTCATGCTCTCCTGATCCACCAGATCCTAGTGAGTTATACATGAAAAAATCCAGCAGGTGATTTCTTTTTTTTTCTTTTTCCTTAAACATACAATGCGACATGTTTTGTATAGATATTAATGCTGTTTTTTTTTGAAACTGTACATATTAATACTGTTATACAAATGAGTAATGAGTTCATTGCTGGGGTAATAGTTTTTCCACAATGTATGTCAACTGATGACAAAATCAAATGTAACTTTACAAAATTTCCACCTAACCCCACCAAAGGATATGATGATTTAGTAATGGAACTATTCAGCATTTAACATTAGAAGAGAAGTCCAAAACTTGTTACCATTTCACTGTTATGTTTTTTGGTCTGTGCATCATCTGCTTGGACTTATATAGTTATATTGGGAATCCTAAATTGCTATCTGCTGTGTGCTTCCAACTTAACTAAGCCACATGTTTCTCTTTGTATTATCTCTCTTCTCATTTTGATAAAACGTTCACATCTTGTAACCTGGAACTGCAGGGTCTTGCATTTAGGACTTCTCTACATTTGCTCACTGCTTGTGCTTGTTCTCTATTCTATCTTGTACGGTCTTACCTCAAAAGAAGCTCGTTGGCTGGGTGCTTTAACTTCAGTTGCAGTGGTGATTCTTGGTAATGTTTTTGACTTTTTTCCTTGCATCATTGATTGTGTGCTCTGTATCTGTTTCTTGACTTCTTATTTTCTTTTCTGCAGACTGGAATCTTGGCTTGTGTTCATTTAGATTTGAGCTTCTTAAAAGTCGGATGATAGTATTATTTGTGGCTGGAACATCAAGGGCTTTTCTTATATCCTTTGGAGTGCATTACTGGTTTGTAATCATCTTTGTCCTTTTGTATCAGAACACATTTAAGACCTAGCATTCTTCCACCTATTTGCTAACTAGGGGTGTTACATTAGGTACCTTGGCCATTGCATCAGCTATGCTTTTGTAGCATCTGTGCTTTTATCTGCTGCTGTCTCTTGCTGGCTTTCTATTTCAAATCCCTCAGTTGCAAGGATAGACGCTCTAAGAAGTACGGTTATAAAGCTGCGGGAGGGATTTCGAAGGAAAGGACAGAATAGCTCTTCAAATTCATCAGAAGGTTGTGGCTCTAGTGTGAAGCGCAGTAGTGGTAGTGTTGAAGCTGGTCAAAATGGTAATGCAACTGATTCTATGTACAGAAGCAATTCACAAAGCGATGGTGTCAATTGGAACAGTATCCCTTTTGATCGATCCAATAGTTGTCAAGAAGGCCGGAGCTCTGACAAGAACATAGATAGTGGACGTGCAAGTTTAGCTCATAGGAGTAATTCATGCCTCTCTGCTGTACAAGACTCTGAAACTGCCATAGTTACAGCAGATAGGCATGGAGAGCCCAGTGCTTCACTTGTTGTTTGTTCTAGCAGTGGTTTGGAAAGTCATGGTTGCGAGTCTAGTGGATCAGCTACAGCCTCAGGTAATCAACAGCTATTGGATTTGAACCTGGCAGCAATATTTCAGGACAGATTAAATGACCCAAGGATTTCATCTATGCTAAGAAAGAACGGTGGACTTGGAGATGTAGAACTAGCTAATCTTCTTCAGGATAAAGGGCTGGATCCAAATTTTTCCTACATGCTGAAAGACAAAGTTATGGATCCACGGATATTAGCTTTGCTACAGAGAAACAGCTTGGATGCAGACAGAGAGCATCAAGATGATGTAGATGTCACAGCTACTGATTCAGACAGACAGATCTCTCTGTCAGAAGAACTTAGGAGAAGTGGTCTAGAAAAATGGTTGAACATTTCAAGGCTAATATTCCATCAATTAGCTGGTTCTCCAGTGCGTGCTTTTATTGTTTTCACTATATTGTTCATCATAGAGACTTCAATTGTGGCTATCCATCGACCAGAGACCATCAAGGTGATAAATGCAACACATGAACAGGTAACTTTTTGCAGTGCACTATAATTTTTTTTGAAAGGTTCACTATTAGTTTGACCAATAGAGATTTATCTTAATTTGGCAGTTTGAATTTGGTTTCTCGATACTGCTTCTGTCACCAGTTGTCTGCTCCATCATGGCATTCATTTGGTCTCTGCGTGCTGAAGACATGATGATGACATCCAAACCCCGGAAGGTGATATGCACTAAAATATAAAGTTCACTATTTGGCATACGGAGTACCAGTAAATGATTTTTTCATTAATATAATTTCAAAAATTTCCATATCAGAACAAGTGCTTCATACTGTTTCTGTTTAAACATTTACTATGAGTTGCTTCTATGTAATAGAACATGAATACTATATGATAGAACATGAATACTATATGATAATGGGAAAAGGAAAATTCCTGTATGGGATGTGACTCAATGAATATGTTTCTGTAGTAATACCTTTACCTGTGTGGGATACAATCGCTAAGTAATGGAAAAAAGAATACCTTTACCTGGGAGCTAGATGTGCTCAGACATCTAATTCCGTCTGTAAACTCTGTCAGCTGTAAATACTATTTATGATCTGTGCTTTATTTTCCTTCAAATACAATGTTGTATTTGTTGCTATTAATATTACTGCTCTTGACAATAACAACTTTGCCTTTCTTTCTCAGTATGGTTTCATTGCGTGGCTGCTTAGTACATGTGTCGGTTTGTTTCTCTCTTTCTTAAGGTACATATACTTTCTCATATCTGATGTATCATTTACTATTAGGGTTCTAGTTAATATAAATACTAATTACCCGTTTGTGCCTTATCCAATTGATTATATATTTACACGAGGACATCAAGTTATATATGTATAGCAATATTTTGTTCGCCTAATCATTTGATTTTACCTTTTATGTTATAACATATCGTCATTTTAGTATTGCATTATCTAGCTCATTATGCAATGCTGTAGCTTGGTTTCTGCACAGTGGAGCCATGTGACTTTATGTCTGTAGAATGGACTGTTGTGGTTGTTATTAGTGAAAATGTGTTTTTTTTGGAGCATAAGAGGTAAGCTCTCAGATCTAAACATCAGAAGTGCCTTTGCGGCAAGCAAACAGAAGGGACTTACCTATTTAGATTTTTTAGAACATAAGAGTAAGCTATACCCTAAACTCATAACCAAAAGTAGAAAAATGTGAAGATATACCATTCTTAGTTGGCAACAGAAGGGACCGATATGTTTAGATTCTTAAAGCTAATGTCATCAACTATGTCACAAACTTATGGACTAATAGAGTAATTGTTGGTCAAATGTTCGTCCTAATGAAACGAAATAAACCTTGTAATTAAAATAGAGGGAGTACCACACGAGCTAAATTTTGAAATTCTTGTTGAATTGCCCACATTAAATTTTGGAGAAACAATTTCAAATTACCATATTTATAGAACAAGAAAAAAGGAATGTCATGTCTAGTATGCAAATAAATCATCTGAACAATAACTGAAATTTCTGCACTGGTTGAATGTCCTCCCCATCTAATTCTTTTAGAATCTCAGTTTAGATTATTTCATGCATATGAATGTATGATCAGTAATATAGTTTCTAAGCCTGTGTATATTTGTTTAACATAAATGTCTACTTTTATTGTTCTTTTGTTGAAAAATGGATAATACACATACCTCCTGAAAAGTTGAAATGTTTCCTTCTCTGAACTATGCAAATCTTCCTGTGTATTTCTGGCTTACCATTTTATGACTTCTTAATCAGCTTGATATTTTTAATCAATCAATACATTTTTTTTGGGGTGAAACATATGTGTTCTGATCTGGAAGTCATATTTTTACTCTGCAGCAAGTCATCAGTTATATTGGGCTTGTCTCTCACAGTACCACTTATGGTGGCTTGCCTCTCATTTGCTATTCCCATATGGATCCGTAATGGTTACCGTTTCTGGATTCCTGGAAGGGAGATTGATAGTCGTGAAAATGTTAGTCAAGCTCCAGGAAAGAAAGAGGTTTGTTGTTCAGTTCCTTATGAATTTTGCAACTTGGCATTTTCTTTTCATTTGTATAAGTGTGGCATTAATCAATGCAATCTCTTTGTTCAGTCAGAAGGGTAATCTGAATCACAACCCAGTCTCGTATTGCAAGCTTTAATTACCGTAATATGTTTATTCTAAGTCAAATATTTCCCATATGGTCTTAGTCATATCGGCATGGCTTCATCATGTTTTTAGCACATCTAATATAAAACATTCCGGCCTAATTTTGCAGTTCCAGTTTTACTCAGATTATTATTGATAATGTAGAATGCATTTCAACCATCCAGTAATGCTAATCAAGAAAGATATGTTACTGATTCTTATCCTTTTCCTTTCTGGTTTCAGCAGGCTCTCTTTGCTATCAGCATAGTTGTTTTCATTGCATCAGTTATTGGCCTTGGTGCAATAGTATCAGCGAAGCCTTTAGATGCTTTAGGCTACAAAGGCTGGGATGCAGATAAGAACAGTTTCTATTCTCCCTATGCAACATCGATGTATCTTGGATGGGCGTTATCATCAGCAATTGCTGTTCTTACCACGGGGTTGATACCTATTGTTGCTTGGTTTGCCACATACCGGTTTTCACCTTCATCAGCTATATGTGTTGGCTTCTTTGCAAGTACGTTCTATTCGACCCTGTTCAAAATTTACTTTGGATTTTCGATGGAACGTATTGCAGCCTACATCTTCAGATAACTGATTCTAAGTCACTTTTCTACAGCTGTTCTTGTATCATTTTGTGGTGCATCTTACTGGGGAGTAGTAAATTCACGAGAGGATGGTCTTCCTCTGAAGGCTGATTTCCTTGCAGCATTACTTCCCTTGCTTTGCATCCCTGCATTTTTCTCACTGTTCACTGGGCTGTACAAATGGTACAAAATGAATCATCTTTAGCATTTTATTCCCCTCCATATTTCTGAGCCACTGAGATCAAATTGACAATAATTTCAGGAAGGATGATGATTGGAAGATTTCTCGCGGTGTTTACCTTTTTATTAGCATGGGAATGTTGCTGTTATTTGGTGCAGTTGCAGCTATTATTGTCACAATCAGGCCCTGGACTGTAAGTAAAGTTTATGTGACCGCAGAAATTAGCATTCAATTACAATAGGTGATAATTCCTGTGTCATTTTTATACAGGTTGGAGTTGCTTGCCTCCTAGCCATTCTGTTCCTTGTATTTGTTATTGGGGTCATCCACTACTGGACATCTAACAACTTCTACTTAACAAGGACTCAGATGCTGCTTGTTTGCTCTATTGCTTTTCTCCTAGCCTTGGCTGCCTTCCTGATGGGTTTATTTCATGGTGACTGATGCTCTTTCTTTGGTGTCATCTGTCCTTTTTTTCAATTTTGTTTATTGGTTTGAGTTACTGCTATCGTTTAGTCTTGTATTTATTTGGCTTATGAACTTTGCAGGAAAGCCTTTTGTTGGAGCATCTATAGGTTATTTCTCATTTATATTTCTTCTCACAGGAAGGGCTTTGACTGTAAGTTTTGGCACATGCTAAGACAACTGCTGGCAATCTCTTGCTAGTTCTGATATGTGATGTGCACTGATTATATTGTAGCATTTTCTTCTAATGCTGAACGGGTGTGTCCTTCCCAGGTCCTCCTATCTCCACCAATTGTAGTGTATTCGCCAAGGGTGTTGCCTGTCTATGTTTATGATGCTCATGCAGACTCTGCTAAAAATGTTAGGTACAGATCCTTTCGTGTGCTATCTATTTCCAGGATTGGTCATAATGTGTTTTTCTCTTTGTTCTGTCCCAGTTCTATTGTCAGTTGAGAACGTGCTCTAACATGAATTCTTATACAGTTACGCCTTCCTTATTCTGTACGGGATTGCATTGGCAACTGAAGTTTGGGGTGTTATTGCTAGTATAATAATGAATCCACCATTTGTTGGGGCTGGCGTTTCTGCTACTACTCTTGTAGTTGCTTTTGGTTTTGCTGTTTCTAGACCATGCCTGACTCTTAAGGTTTGTACTTTTCTGGAGCTTAAAGCTAGAAGGATTTCATGTTCCCTTTCTGATATATTATTTCATTAATATTTTTAAAAAAATCAATCAGATGATGGAGGATGCTATTCATTTTCTCAGCAAGGATACAGTTGTGCAGGCAATGTCACGGTCGGCTACTAAAGTATGTTTATTTGTATTTGTATTGTTAAGATATTTAACATAAGTTATTTGTGTACATGCTTTTGTACACTTCTCCATTTTAGTTATAAAACAGTTTCCACCAGTCTCTACTTTGCTTGCTTATTAGCATCTGATGATGAGATTTATTAGCATTGTTCATGCTTATTCTAGGGCTGCCATTGTGTACCTTGGGATTTATGTAAAATATTTTAATATCAATTTCAGAAGCTTGTCATTTGTAGACATGATTATCCATTGCAATTAGAATATTTTTAAACCACGTCTAGGATCTATACATAATAGCAGTATAGTCTTTGTTGTTTCTGTAATGTTAACAGTATGTTTGCTCTCAGACTAGGAATGCTATATCTGGGACTTACTCAGCACCTCAGAGATCTGCAAGCTCTGCTGCTCTTTTGGTTGGAGATCCTGCTCTTACATTGGACAGGGCTGGGAACTTTGTGCTTCCTAGGGCTGATGTTATGAAGCTGAGAGATCGTTTGAGAAACGAAGAAATTGCTGCAGGATCTTTCTTTTGTGGAGTAAAAGACTGTTTAATAATCTGTCCTCAGTCCCTGGCAAATGTAGATTACCGGAGAAATATGTGTGCCCATGCACGTATTTTAGCTTTAGAAGAAGCAATTGATACTGAATGGGTGTATATGTGGGACAAATTTGGCGGTTATATGCTTCTGTTGCTTGGGTTAACTGCCAAAGCTGAACAAATACAGGTATGAACTCGGTATCTTATAAAATTCTTTCAGCTCCCTGATTTGTTAGCGATTGTTAACGGTGTGAAGCATTTCTTTATTATTTCAGGATGAAGTTCGTCTAAGACTCTTCTTGGATAGCATAGGTCTTTCCGACTTGAGTGCCAAAGAAATTAAGAAATGGATGCCTGAAGATCGGAGGCAATTTGAACTCATTCAAGAAAGGTATTTTTTTTTGCTGTTATTTCTAATTATACCATGATTATATGTAGGATGCATATTACAAAAATCATCATGGGGCCATTTTTATATGTGTCTACAGCTACATAAGGGAAAAAGAAATGGAAGAGGAGGCCTTGATGCAAAGACGAGAGGAAGAAGGGAAGGGAAGAGAAAGGCGGAGGGCATTGCTGGAGAGAGAGGAACGTAAATGGAAGGAACTTGAAATATCATTGCTTTCTTCTATTCCTAATACTGGAAGCAGGGATGCTGCAGCTATGGCGGCAGCTGTCAGAGCTGTTGGAGGTGATTCTGCTCTGGAAGATTCTTTTGCAAGAGAGAGGGTCTCCTCGATAGCCAATCACATACGAAAGGCACAATTGTCTCGGCGAGCAGAACAGGTTCTATCTCTTGATAACCCTAAATTTTGTTGAGTTATAAAACACACTCCCGTCATTTTAGTACTATACAAGTGTAGTTTTTGAGTGCACATTGGGCATATAACACTCTTGGGTATCTTTATAGTAGCTCTAACTTGTTATGAATGTCGTCTTTATAGCTCTTAACTTGTTATGAATGTCGAACAGACTGGCATCCCAGACACTGTATGCATACTTGATGATGAACCGAGGAATACTGGTCGTCATTGTGGAGAACTTGACTCATGTCTCTGTCAAAGTCAAAAAGTTACTTTGTCCATTGCTGTAATGGTTCAACCAGTATCTGGTCCAGTGTGTCTTTTTGGAAGTGAATTCCAAAAGAAGGTTTGCTGGGAAATCTTAGTGGCAGGATCGGAACAGGGAATGGAAGCTGGACAAGTTGGTCTTCGATTAGTGACTAAGGGTGAAAGGATGACTACTGTTGCTAAAGAGTGGAATATTGGTTCATTAAGCATTGCAGATGGCAGGTACTACCTATTCACAGCTATTGTATCATGCATAGAGAATGAAATCAAAAGCAGCGCCAACCTCGTGTCTTTTACTTGCCATGGCACTACCTGATCCTTTGTTATTTTACTAGTAAGATCTTATAGCTGCTATGTGTATTTGCAGGTGGCACCTTGTCACTGTAACTATAGATGCCGACCTAGGTGAAGCGACTTCTTTCATTGATGGAGTTTATGATGGATATCAAAATGGGCTGCCGTTGCCAACAGTTAATGGTATTTGGGAACCTGGGACCGATATTTGGGTTGGTGCTCGTCCACCCATAGACTTGGACGCCTTTGGTAGGTCAGATAGTGAAGGTTCAGACTCAAAGATGCAGATCATGGATGCTTTTCTATGGGGAAGATGCCTCAGTGAAGATGAGGTTGCTGCATTGCATACATCCATTTCACCTGCCGAGCATGGCTTTTTTGACCTTGGAGCTGGTGATGCTTGGCATGGAAGCTATTCTGCAAGGGTATTGATTTTACCTAGAACTTCTGTACTTTCAGTGATTTGTGATGTCCTGAATTGGGAGGGAATATGAAACTAAAAGTGATTTTCTTATTTACTGTTTCATTTAGGTGGATGATTGGGAAAGTGAAGAGGCTTATGAGCTATATGATCAAGGGGATGTCGAATGGGATGGCCAGTACTCAAGTGGTAGGAAACGGCCTGTACATGATGCTGTAGCTATTGACATTGACTCCTTTGCTAGGAGACCAAGAAAACCAAGGTTTGAGACACGAGATGAAGTCAACCAGCGTATGCTGTCTGTTGAAAGGGCTGTCAGGGATGCTCTTGTTGCTAAAGGAGAGAGAAACTTTACTGATCAAGAGTTCCCTCCAGATGATCGATCTTTATTTGTAGATGCAACGGATCCACCTCTGAAACTACAGGTATTCCACATGCACAGCTCTTGCACTTGTGTGGAAAAATATTGATTGATTTACTGACACATTGATTTATGGGTTTAGGTTGTTTCTGAGTGGATGAGGCCTTCTGACATAGCAAAGGAGATATCTATCAATTCTCAGCCTTGCTTGTTTTCTGGTTCTGTGAATTCCTCAGATGTGTGTCAGGTATTTTGTTTTCTGCGTCTGTGCAGCCACAATTGTGGTCTAGTAATTTAAGGCATGATCATTTATACCTGATTTTGTATCAATTTACTGAATTGTTCTTTGTTTAGGGTCGGTTGGGAGACTGTTGGTTCCTAAGTGCAGTCGCAGTTTTAACTGAGGCATCCCGTATATCAGAAGTTATAATCACCCCTGAGTACAACGAAGAAGGGATTTATACTGTCAGATTCTGCATTCAGGTACCTGATGATTTAAACCATTTGATTGATAAATATCTGTTCACTTGGGTTGTTTGTTTCCATTACATATTAGCCTTGCATCATTTGGTTGCTATGGTATCTAGGAAGGTCCAGTTGATTCATTCTGCAAAGTTTATAATATAGTTATCATAAAAATGTTAGACCACAGAATCATGACGTCATTGGTAACACATACTTTACTACATTGGAAAAAATAATTATTTTATCAGAAGTAGTTCATCAGTGTGCAATATTTAGTGGAGATATGCTGGGGTCATATCTTGAATGCGCACTGCTTTATGGAGATGAAATGGACAAATGGTAGCTTAGTTATACACTTAGACTTGAACCCTGCATTTTAAGTATGTTACTAATTGACTCCCTCATATTTTTTATGGCCCTTCTCTGGTTACCAGTAGAGCCATGAGCCTCAGTGACACCTACTTATAAACCCATGGCATATCAGCTATTTTGAGAGCATCAATTTGAGGCAGGTGCTAAGAAAAACTTAAAAAACCTTTTGATAATCCTATATAGTTTAAATATATTGTTGATAATTTATCTCACATTGTGGAGAGATTTTGTGAATTACGTTACTGTAATTTGACCAAGACTTTCTGAGTTTATAGCTTTTATGTTTTATATTTTTCTCTAGGGTGAGTGGGTAGCCGTGGTTGTTGATGATTGGATTCCGTGTGAGTCTCCGGGGAAACCAGCATTTGCTACTAGTAAAAAGCAAAATGAGCTTTGGGTATCCATTCTTGAGAAAGCCTATGCGAAACTTCATGGCTCTTATGAGGCATTAGAAGGCGGGCTTGTTCAAGATGCTCTAGTGGATCTGACGGGAGGGGCTGGTGAAGAGATTGATATGCGAAGTCCCCAAGCGCAGATTGATCTTGCTAGTGGAAGATTGTGGTCGCAGTTGTTGTATTTCAAACAAGAAGGTTTTCTTCTTGGGGCTGGAAGTCCTTCTGGATCTGATGTTCATGTCTCATCAAGTGGCATTGTTCAGGGTCACGCATACTCAATTTTGCAGGTTTGATCTCATTTGTATCTGAGCTTTCGGCTAATTGTCAGCTCTTCACTATTCTTCTCCTGGATAGGTTTACACAATTGTACTGTATTTTCAGGTAAGAGAAGTTGACGGCCATAAGCTCATCCAAATTAGAAATCCATGGGCAAATGAAGTTGAATGGAATGGACCGTGGTCAGACTCTTCGCCAGAGTGGACAGAACGAATGAAGCATAAGCTCATGCATGTTCCACAGGTACTTTTCTCTTGATATCAAATTTGCTGGCATAGATCATAATGTGCCACTTGACGTCAGGAAGAAACATAATTGTGTTAAACAGATTATAGACAGCCACATGCAGTTTTATCACTTGAATTCTTCTTATCTCTTTTGAGTGCAAATAAGATTTCTAGCATGTCTTTGAAGTGGCAAGCTGCAGCTTATTGATAAGTGATAACAAAGTAGCCCCCTTGCAAGTTCGATTTCATCTACAGATCTGACTCTCATCCTCTTATCTTTCCCACGCTTGTTGGCAGGCGAAGCATGGGGTATTCTGGATGTCTTGGCAAGATTTCCAGATTCACTTTCGGTCAATATATGTTTGCCGTGTTTATCCACCTGAAATGCGCTATTCTGTCCACGGGCAATGGCGTGGCTATAGTGCAGGTGGTTGCCAAGATTTTGACTCGTGGCATCAAAATCCTCAGTATCGACTTAGAGTAACAGGACGTGATGCACTATATCCTGTTCATGTTTTTATTACCCTTACTCAGGTATGCCCCAACCTGCATGTCATTGTAAGATTAGGAGAATCACAGTGATGTTAATTTGCACAAGTTTCATGCTTTTCAGGGTGTTGGTTTCTCTAGAAAGACGAATGGTTTCCGGAACTACCAATCTAGTCATGATTCTTCAATGTTCTACATTGGAATGAGGATACTCAAGACACAGGGCTGTCGTGCTGCTTACAATATCTACATGCATGAATCAGCGGGTGGAACAGATTATGTTAACTCGAGAGAGATATCATGTGAATTGGTCTTGGATCCTTATCCTAAAGGATACACAATTGTGCCAAGTACCATCCATCCTGGGGAGGAAGCACCTTTTGTTCTGTCAGTTTTTTCAAAAGCACCAGTCAAGCTAGAGGCTATTTAATTCAGGATTGAGATCCCATGTATCTGGTGCTAGCTGCATCTGCTGGGCGGGCCTTTTGTTGTCCGTGTAATGCAGATCCAGCTGTGGGTTCTCACGGGCTTGAAAATGGTAATTCTCTCTTATTCACATCCATCGTCTTGAGTTCCCTAGCCTGGAAGTGTAGTGCTTGTTAACCTGATATGGTAGCATCTAGTGCCAATGTGCTCCAAACGACAAGCATCCTATATTCCTATGTCATGAGTTCTCATGCATTCATTTAGATGCAAAATGAAGGGATTGGACTAACTGACCTTATAACCATTTCAGGGTATAGGAATTGCCTCTAGATGCAAGTTATACTTCTGCAGCTCGCTTGGACCTGAAATGAACTTCATCAGATCTTGCTACCTGAAATAAACTTTCGTCAAATCAAGCTACATGCAAGTACACAAGTTCAGTTTTTTTGCAGAACTGATAAAAAGAAGGCAATGCTTACGGTGCTAAAGGGAAGAAGAGAAGGTGATATCAGATGGCGGGGATGTGTCAGGTTCATGGTTCTTTGATCTCTGTGCAAAGCGCAGGGTGAGAATATTGGCTGGTTGTGTTCTATGCTTGTAGATAGCGGTGGCAACTAACATTTAGACATGGTAGCCCCATCCTGTGTACATGTGTCCCGTTCACCCTGTAAATGCTAGACTTAGGTTAGGTAGCCAGCATTCCTGTTAACGCATAGGGCTCTCTTGCAGCTGGGAAATGTCTTGTTAGCAAGCTGCAGTTTTGCTGATCCGAGCGTGGAGTAGTCGGCCATAGTTGTTTCCATTGGTTGCCCTGTATGTAATCAGAATCTGATCCCATTCAATGAAGCTATTTTTTGGGTGCCCTGAGGAGCCTTCGCATTCGGTCTTGTTATTGGATCACGCTGTGCTGTCTAGCCAGTTCTGAACTGGTGTGCCTACACCACCGATGGTAGTGTATTTTTTGAAAAATGATCACCCTGCTTTTATAGAAAGCATATCTAGTTTGTTACAGACACCAAAACGTAACCGCACCGCTGGGGTTACCAGCTTTACAGGCAGCCCAGAACAACATCTGGTAGGAACCGGGTTAAACAAGCTTAAGATAGGAAGATACAATCGCGGATTTGTTCCTAGTGTTCCATTGCATCCATAGAACTACAACTACCCCTAATCGGTAGCCAGTGATCCAGAAAATCTTTCGGGCTGGGGGTCGAAGGTCGATACGATTGTAGTGTATTCGCCAAGAGTATTGCCTGTTTAATGATGCTCACGTAGAGTGTGCACTCGTTAGTGAATTCTGCACAGCATTTTTTCTTCCCATGTACTGTACTAATCAGTAGTCACAAACAACATCGACAATTAATCGCAGCCAACAAAAGAACCGCCATTGTAAATGTTGGTCGACATTGACCACGCAGACCGCCGATCAGAATCCACAACTCAACAAGCATACGCATATGTACATCTTCCACGCGCATGATGACCATGGCTCTCTCAGTGTATCCTGCCGGTTTGATTCTGCGGCAGGAGCCCCGGGATGAAGGGCACGCCGAGCTTGGGTAGCCACGTCTGTCCCTGGATGAACCTCTCGACCGTGTACTTCTCCTGCGCCTGCTCGTAGGTGATGTTCTTGACGCCCTTCCACTTGGCGCGCTTGCTGGTGTCGGCCCCGGGCCCGTGGTTCTCCACCTCGGCGTAGTAGCAGGTTCTGAGGCCGAAGTCGCCGAGCCACGGCAGCCACCCCTGCGGGTCGATGAACCCGCCGATCTCCGACTGGATGTAGAGCGTGCGCGAGTGCTCCTTCCACGGCCTCCCCAGGTAGGTCTTGAGCTTCCCGGCGCTGGACTCGAACTCCGGGTGCGGCTCCACTGTGCAGTTGTGGATGACCGTGCCCCCCGCCGACCGCCTCTCCTTGCGCCCCTGCGCCGTCACGATGTTCTGCTGGTTGTCCATGCACTTGCGCACCTGGAGGCGGCAGTTCTGGAGCACCACCTGCGCGTTGCCGAAGATGAAGTCGATGGTGCCCGTCACCACGCAGTCCCGGTAGTACTGCCGCGACGTGTGCGTGTACAGCGTGTCCTGGTACCCGTCGAAGCGGCACTCGTAGAAGGCCGACATGTCGCTCTGCACCCGCAGCGCCACGGCCTGGTGGTTCCGTGCGCCCGCCGTGTTCTCCACGCCCACGCCGCGCATCAGGAACCCGTCCCCGATCACCTCCATCGTCGCCGTGTCCTTGGTCGTCAGGTTCATCGCGAAGCTCTTGCTGCCCGTCACCACCGTCTTGGTCGCGCCGTCGCCGACCACCACCAGGTTCGTCACGTTCCGGGGCACCGACAAGTACTCCTTGTACGTCCCGGCCTTCACGTACATCACGTACGCGGCGGCGCTCTTCGTCGGGACCTTGGCCAGCGCCGCGTTGATGGTCTTGTAGTCGCCGCTGCCGTCTGCCGCCACCGTCACGTCAGGCTTGAAGTCCGGCGACCCGGGCGTGGTCTGCAGCGCCCGGCGCTTGACGTCGTCGGTCATCCACGACGGAGCGCCGCCGCCGTTGCCCCCCGCGAGCAGCCGGCGGTGGAAGCTCGGCAGGCCTAGGCTGGCGAGCGTCTCGGAGAACTCGTCCACGAGGGCGAGTATGTTCTCCGTCAGCTCCTGCGAGGTGTTGAGCGCCTTGCGCATCTTGGCCGCGGCGTCCGTCGTGGTGTTCTCGAACCCGTCGAGGCACGTCTCCTGGTACGTGAGCGCGGAGCTCAGCCACGTCCTGAGGTCGTCCACGGCGTCCTTGAAGTTGGTCATCTCGAACCCGCCGAGCCTGTCGAAGGTGGTCCTGAGGTCGTCGATGGCGTAGTCCAGGAGCTCCCTGCAGTCTCTGAGGGCACCTGACGTGCGCGGGTCGTTCTTGAGGTCTTTGAGCAAGGCGGACTCGCGCAGGGCCTTCTCGATCCGGTCGGACGTCACCTTGAAGATGGCCTTGGCAAGGTCCGTCGCGGTCGTGGCGTTGCCGGCCGTCGCCTCCAGCGCGCGCTCGCACGTCTCCTTGTAGTCCACGGGCGCGCAGAAGGACTTGATGGACTTCACCGAGGTGGACATCCCGCCCTCGTCCTCCTTGCCGCCATGGCCCTTGAAGGACAAGACGCAGACGGCGGCGATCACCGCCACGACCAGGACGGTCGACGCGCCGATGACGGCGCTTTTCATGGTTGTAGCTTCTTCCGCAGCACCTGACGATAATCTATGTATGCTTTAGGTATTTAGTGCCCCCAACCACACCAATGGAAAGGTAGATGCTCTTTATTTTGGTGTGAATTGGAGTACCTAGCAAGAGGGGGGAGATGAGTTCTTATACACAAGGCAGCGTCAACTTTGGGACAGGGCGCGAAGAGGGCGGTTGTGCGTTGGCGTTGGAGCTGGGAAGGAGCTGCCGAGGTGAAGGGACAGCCACACGACAGAGACGGACGGTGGCTATTTGCGTTGCGTTTTTTAGAGGAAATTTTATCATATTTTTCCTTGTTTTCTTTTTTCTGTAGGAAAAAAATTGCTTCACTTTGTTTGAGCTCTGTCGTCTGTTCTGTACGTTGCGAATTGAGAGGTTTCGTCATGTTCTGGGCTTTGGGAAGGAGATATGAAAGGCCTGGCCCAGAGGCGCAACAACAGCCTCAATTGGGCTTCGAGGGATTGGTGGGAAGGGTGAGGCCCAATAAACAAGTGCCCGCATTCGCTCAGGCCTCTCCCACCGGGGCAAAGCCACCAGACGGGTCACTACGCCGCCCCCTCCCCATTCCTGCGCCTCCCCTCTCGCTCGCTCGGATCCACCCCCACCAATCAACAACCTCTCTCGCGCGCGTACGCCGCCGCCGCCGCCGCGATGGGCATCTTCGACGCGCTCTACCGCGTGGTGATGCGCCGCAACGCCGTCTACGTCACCTTCGTCGTCGCCGGCGCCTTCGCGGGCGAGCGGGTACGCCCTACCCCTGACACCCTCCCCGATCTACATCTTCCAGATCGGCCCTCACCTCCCCTACCATCCCCTCCCCTCAACCCCGTGTTTCCTCTTCGATTCGCTGATGCCTTCTCTAGATGATTGATTTGACTTGTCTGGTTTGGTTGCAGGCGGTGGATTACGGAGTCCACAAGCTCTGGGAGATGAACAACGTCGGGGTAAGTTTTTTCGTACCTCTCCCATGTCCTCCCCTTTCCTGTTGTTGTTGAGCGTCTCTTGATTCGTAGGGGTACTGAGATCTTGCGTTTGTGATCCAACAAGTAGAGAAGTAAATCGACACCATATTGATCATAACATGTGCGCTTGTTGCGTCTAGGAAGATCTGATTTGTGAATATGTGAAGTGATTTTTCTTGTTTAGGCAAAATAGGTCGCTTGTTAGCCTGTTAGGGTTGCTTAATAGTATTGCCTGTGATGATAATCTTTTTGTTCTTTTTCTGTTTCTGGATGCAGTCCTTCCCCATTAGTTAAATTTTTTGAAATGTGTGTCAATGAGGTGGTTGTCTGATATGAAGAAATCCTTGTGCAAGTTGTATTTCATTGTGGATTTAATGAAATTAATTTGATATTGTAGATATTAATGCATTATTAGAATTTTAACTTATGACAAAATTAAAATGGCTTACATGTTGGGACAGAGGGAGCAATAAGGACTAGCTTGGTAGCACCTCTACTGGCTGTTTGTTTAGTTGGTAGCATGATTATGACAGCCTAGTGTTTGCCATCTGATATTTTGCTCATTTTTTCTCTGCATTTTACCTTAGCATGCACAGTTTCATAAGTCTACTTATTTGTTTCTCAACAGAAATGTACATTCTGATAAGTTTGTTAGTTTTACTAAATCTCAGTGGAACAATGTCTACACCAAATTAAACACTACAGTCCGCTTCCTTTTCAGATAACTGTGCCCAAAATAACCATAGGAAAGTAGCATTGTTAATTGTTTACATCTCGTGCCAACTGCCAAGCACATGAGGCTAGCATTTAGAGCACAAAAGGAATGAAACATCTCTTGGATTAGTTCATGTACTGAAATTGTGTTTTTATTGTGCCTGATTTCACATTTCTGTTTAGACTTCATTCTGTAGTTATTTGTGTGATTTGTGCTTTAATGTTTCGATAAGAGAACTGTAGTTACTGCTTCACATTATTAGTAAAAAAATAAAAAATGTTACAGTTGTATTTTTACTATACATTTCAAAATTCAAATCATGCCAAGCCAAACTGCCCGTGCCTTGCATGATACAGAATCACAAATGCATGATGTTGATGCAAGAGTTGAATTGTTACTTCCACACTACAATGTTCATTGCTCAAGTTGTTGCCAACTCATCAATGGGTGATTATGTGGCTTAATTAAACAGCTTTTTGATTATCAGTAATATATGGTTTAAGTTATTGGCACAGAAGGTAGATGGGAGAAAACTTATCTTAAGACTAGTTTGACATGTAGAGCATTTTGTTGTCATTGTGCTTGATCCTTTGTTCTGTAGAACCTTCTACTAAATAATTTCCCTGCTAATCCCCATGGATTGGGAGGGTTCCCCTTCTGTCACTGATTCACTGGGGAGAAAAAATCAAGAGGACCAGATCATGTGTGTACAATTCTTATTTATGAGATGAATACACATTTCGTATCATGCTGAATCAAACTGCATCTCCACATTGCATGACACATAAATGCTTGACTTTAATTAGATCATAAATGCTTGACTTTAATTAGATCATAAATGCTTGACTTTAATTAGAAAGAAGGCGGTTGAATTGTCGCATGCTCAATGTAGAATGAAGTAAAATTGTGGCTGAACATGGATAAATATTGACTTCAAAGTCAACTTATCCTGTATGTGCATGAATGATGAATTGGAATGTTGAACAAAAAATGTTTAAAAAGGGTTATAGCACCATATACAGCATTGTTGTGAATAAAAAACTCATTCTGAACAGCACTTTTGAATGATTCGGGTTTGGAGGTCATTCCAAGATGGTATATGGTGGGCATACTGGTTCTGTTGCTTGTGTAGCTTTGCTCTGACTAGCATTCACAATCAGGTCAGTAGAACAATGTTTTAATGATGTTACATGAACAGTTAACCTCAAAACGAATCAAACCAGGATCCTGTGTCTTGTTTGGAGTCTTTTGATAACTTTTATGTGGTGGCATAAAATGTTTTGGTGGGTTTCTGCATAATTTATTTTGTGCAACTAGTGACATGACGAACCTTCTGTTGTAACTAATTGGCAGGTTGCATTGCTTATGTTCCTAGTACAGTGCATAATGAAAGTGTGTCGAGACTACTTTTCATCTCTGTTCCGAAACCAAGCTTAGCACCAGAAGCTGAGCTTTTTTTATATATTGAAGCTGCATATATGATATATGGAAACTTGGAAAGCATTGCCATTGCTCATGTGTTTATGCTGCTATCCTTTGTTGCCCAGATGCTCAGCTAACTATTCTTTGTTATATGAACTTGCAGAAAAGGTATGAAGATATTTCAGTTCTGGGGCAAAGGCCAGCGGAAGAATGAGAGCATTGGAGCTCAGGGTTCCCAGGATATTGCTTTCCATGAAATTAGTTTCCATTTGAGCAATGGGTTTATAATTCCTTTTTGACATAATAACAACCAATGTAAAATCCTAACTCTTTCTGGGTGTTGCTACTCATTCATTTACTCGACACTGCTGTTGGAGTTTCGTGGTGGATGGTTAGAACCTGTTATCCAGCCAGGGATCGGCATGTTTGGTTGCTTTCCCTTGTCGAAAACTTGAAATGCTATGAATGAGAAATGTTTTGTTGGCAACTGCGATTTTAGAGATTCATCATGCATCCTGTGGCGACGAGAGCTTGGGGATGGGTTGTAATGTGAGCCAGCATGAATTGAGATAGGGCGAAGAGGATGTTGTGCGTTGGCGTTGGAGCTGGCAAGAACCCTACTAACCCTAAGGTTAAGGATAAGCCGCACGATGAGGACGATGCAATGCAAGTTCTCGTATTTTGTCCATTTTTTTAGCGGGAAGGATATCTAAGGCTGCCTCACATGGGCCTGGCCCACCTAGCAGCAAACGGCCTCACTGGGCTCGGAAGGATGATGGATGTTGGGAAGAGTGAGGCCCGTAAATCGGAAAATGCATTATTCTTGCTTTTCTTAACGGAAATCCATATCTTCCGGAAGATAGTAAGCAAATGAACTATAATCAATCAGAAGCCTAATAATAACCCATTTAGCCCAATAACATGAACCTTATCACAATCAGCTTCTTCCTCCCGATGCCCGCCGCCGCCACCATGGCCGGCCTCCCCGTGTGCCCCGCCCGCTATGGTCGGCCTCTCGGAGCCATCGTCGGCCTCCGCCGCCGCGGCTCGCCGTAGCCTTCTGCGCGCCCCGTGCATGGCCACAGCCCTCCTGCTCCGCCGCGCGCCATCGCCGTCGGGGCTCCGTGCGCTCGCAGCCGGCCTTCCGCGGCCGGGGCTTCGCGCCGCTGGGGCTTCGCGTGCTGTCGTGCCAGAGGTGGGGAAGAAATTGTTGTCCAACATTTTTAAAAATGTTGACAAAAATTAGTTGACGAAACCAACATTTTTAAAAATGTTAGAACATTTTTTAATTAATAGTCGTGAGGTAGGTTGGTAGAAAAATAAAAAAACATACATTTAGATGAGCTTTGGTAGGCTGGAAGTTCATACTCTTATCCACCTTCTGATAGCTATATAGGAGCCCTTGTTTTCTTAATCAACACACATCGGTAATTGATGGTACAAAAAAATCAGAGGCATACATTATATAGGAGATGTGCTCAGGCTAAGTATCATGCAAAAATCAACTCGACGTAAAATGTGATGTGTAACGAGACAAAACAAAACTCGAAGTATACAGTATTTATCCGTTCTAACTTTTTTTTTTTGCATTTTTCATCTGTGTACACCGAGCTTAGGATTATATTGAGTAGCGGTGTTCCTTTTTCTTTTATTGAATTCTTCCCATCTCTTGAAGAACGAGGGGGTATGCTTTGCGACAGGTCAGGGCACGGGCTACTACTCTCGTTCAAGCCTGTAGCGTACTCCCTCCGTCCATAAAGAATGTAATTCTAATTTTATAGAGCAGACAATACTCTTATTTGTCGACCAATGCAGTAAGTTCATGTAAATAACATTTAATTAGAAAGATAATTAGATTTGTTTTTTTAAAATTACACTCTTTGTGGGATTTAAAAAAAAAGGATTGCACTTTTTATGAGACGGAGGGAGTACCTTTTATTTCTGTTTGTTAGATTTCTCTGAAGATTTGCTACCTTTTCGGATATTGATTATTTCTGCAAGTTCCTCATCTAAGTTCCAACACTGTCCTATTGGCGATGGATATCTGACCCACAGATCAATGGTGCAAATCCCCTCCTGAACCGAATAATTGCTTTGGGCGGCACAGTGACGAGCACACGGACAACCCGTCAACCCGCGCCCGGCGGCCCTGGCTGAAACAACAGGCGCACACCACAAAACTGAGCAGAAAAATAGACCTAGTATTATGGATTGCAAAGCGCGCGAGGTGGATCGCACATGGATTGCAAATTGCAATGCTCGCATTCACATGAACAGCAACGTCGCCAGCGGCGGTCTCGGCTTGCAAAATCGGGCCGGGGGCGTCAGTCTCGACCAAAAGTTGCGTAGATGCTTGGCAAAAAAAAATTGCAGTAGAAACCAAGTGCGACGTATATACGGCACGCATCACACGTCAGCTGCTGTTACGAAACGGAGGAGATCGACGTCTGCGGACCCGAGTCGTCGAGAGGCAGCACACGGCGGCGGCGGCGGCGGCGGCTCCGGTGGCATCAGCATCTCAGCGGCGGACGGCGGCGCAACTTGCCGCTGGCCGACAGAGGCCAGGAGGATCGACACGAATTTACCCAAATCGGGCTGTGATGACGACAAAACAGAGAGGGTGGAAATACTCTGGATCCGCAATATTTCTTTCTGTCCGTTCATTGAGTGTGAGGTCAATGCCGGCCCAGACTGTTCCAGGCGAGCCAGATATTTTTCTCAAGCGTGCACGGATACTTCAGGAAGGAAAGCACTGGTGTCACACCACACCACTCGATAAACAAAAGCCTGAGACCGTGTTCTCGTGTTCAGTGTTCTCGACGTCCGTGACCGTGTCGCGGCACCACCGCAGGAGCCATGAGAGGTTAACGGATGATTCAAGCAATGTCCTCTCGTCGCCAGCCGAGCTGTCGTCGGGGTAAAGAAGAGAGAAGGAACGAACTATCTGGAGGCCGGCCGAGTCAGGTGGCCGGCCGGCGCGATAACCCCTCCTCCGCCTGCTCTCCTTCGCTTTCGGAAGCGGACAGGGACCAAGAGGCAAGAGCGAGCGCATCCCTCTCCTCCATTCGTGAAGACTTTTCTCTGGACCACGGCGCCCGCCCCTCCACCTCCAGTCCATGGCCGTCGACAACCCGCGCCGCCCGATCGGGTCGGGTGGAATGAAATTCCTCGCACCTCCGGGACCTGATATCGCACCGAACACTCCGGACAAAGGCAGGCGCAAGTAGCCTTTGATGAGTGATGATGGATGGCGCTGCGCAACCAGGCGATTTCCCGAGCACAGGACACACTACTCACTGCGCCGTTTCGCTTTCGTTCGTACGCGCTGCGGATCCAGGAGGGCTCCAGAACGCCGGCCGTGCCCATCGCCGCTGATCTTGACGCCGACGTGCCGCAGATCCCCGACGTGGTAATGGCACATGAGACTGAAGGGTAGGGTACAAGTGAGCGTTCCAGCTGCATAGTACATCCTTGGCCAAAACTAGAAGCGTCACGGGAACAGTTGGAGGCTGGAGCCACGCCGGCTGTCCCGCACAGGACAAGAGCGTCTGGCACGAGGGCTCCTTTCTATTTACCGGAAGACGCCAGCGTTGCCAGCCAGCAGGGTCGGCGTCCCCGGTGCCCATTAACGAACGAATCCGAGCATTCACCGGAGATGGGAGCACACGACACGTAACGCGAGGATGACAGCACTAGCGATGAGTGAGTGGAACGGAAGCGATGCGAAAAGACCAAAAGAGTAGTGAAAGAAGAGTTAAGAATTCCAGTGACAATTTGAAATGTGGGACGAGATAACACATCCGAGTCCCCGGCCACGCGTCCGCAGGTTCCTTCTACCGGCGGCGGCGCAGGGCCGGAATCGGGCGGCGCCCGTCCCACCCAGGCCCAATCCTACACAATCGACTACCGTTGTCAATCATCGTCGGATGGCACCGACTTGGCAATCCATTTTTTATTCTTCCTTTCCTCCAGAGCTTCCCGTTGCTTCGCTGGCTGATCTTTCCCTCCCTCCGGTCTCTCTCACACCAAAAGCGTAGGCGACGTACTACGCGGCGCGGCGCGGCTCGCGTGTACATCTCGTACACCGGCGCGCCGGTCACCTGCGCTGCGCCTGCTGCTGCGGGTACGGCGCGACGCGCGCCCGCCGCAGCCCGTCCGGCGGCACGCGGCCGCCCACGCCGCCGCCGCGGCTCCCGTCGTCGCCCTTCACGATGTCCTCCAGCATCTTCTGCAGGTCCTCCAGCGTGTCCGGCTTCTGCACGGCGCCGCCGGGGAGGGCGAGAGGGAAAGAGCATCATCGGTGAGAAAAGCGATTGGGATTATGATGATTATAGTTAATCTGAGCGGTTGGTGGTTGCGCCTACCTCCTTTTTCACGTTATCCATCATCACCAGCATCTCCTGCATGAAGTCGGAGAAATCCTGGCCGTCCAAAAACAGAGCGGGCATCTTCATTTTCTTTTCAGGTGTATTATAATATAATATAATATAATATAATATAATATAATACAAAATGGCAAAAGGGAATTGATTGATTCCGACGAGACAGTAGGCAAGAGAGAAGAAACGGAACGGAACAGAGGCTTCGCTGCTTCACCTACCTGGTCGTCGTCGTCGAGGGGATCGAAGAGCCCGGCGTCGTACATGGCCTTCTTCCCCTTGTCCGACAATACTGCACCAAACCAACAATTCGATCAAATCCCGTGCAGCAAAAAGAGCAAACGTGCGCGGCCTTACCGGAATAGGCCTCCTGGATCCGCTGGAACCGCCGCTTGGCCTCGCCGGCCGCGCCGGGGTCGCTCGCCCACCGGTCCGGGTGCCACTTCTGCGCGCCCACGGCAAGAGATCGGAACGGGTCAGCGTGTTCTGTTCGGGAAACCAAAAAACAGAGACATGGAGCCCAATCAATCACCGGCGGCGCGCCCGCTGCCGCATGCATGCACGGGAGGGCCGAGGGGGGAACTCACCATCGCGAGCCTCCGGTAGGCGGTGCGGATGTCGGTGGCGGAGGCGTTCTTGCGGATGCCGAGCATGGCGTAGTAGCAGCACGCGGACGCGCCGCCGCCGGAGGCATTGCCGGATCCGGCCCCGGCCCCGGCGTCCATGGGGAGGCGCAGCGCAGCAGCAGGCGGACGGCGCGGGGCGACGCGGCAGCGCTACAAAGGCATCGAATTCGGGAGGGAGATGAGCGATGGGCGGATGGATTCAAAGGGACGCTGGAAAAGTTTTTATTCGCGGGGAGGGCGTGAGAAAAATATCTCTCTCTAAATAGAGAGGGAGTGTGTTTTTGGTCGTCGGGGGTTGGGGCCAGTGAAGGTTCCAGAGCTCGTTGCCGCGGCGAGATATTTTCGAGCGCCCGCTCCGGGCTTGGCCACCGGAGTTGGCGCCTATTTACCGAGATTGGGATCGCTTCCGGATGTGGGGATCTTCGCCTTCTAGAGAGCAAGACATCGCCTGGGCCTCGATGATTTCGTTATCGGCCAGTTTGGACCTGGATGATTTCGTTAGGAAAAAGTCCTTTCAACATCCTTTGACTATTGCTGTAGTCTGAATTTAGTCCCTCATGAGTAAAATCGGGTATTGGTAGTTCCTCGTCTTCCAATACCGTTCATTCTTGGTCCCTTGTCGGGTTTGGATGGTGGTTTAGTAGGAAAAAGTCCGTTCAACATCTCTCAACTATTGTCGTAGTCTGACATTAGTAAATCAACTTCCAAATATGTTTACTTTTGACCCCTTATTTGTTTTGAGGGTGTTTTTGCATGACATGGTATGGACCTCACATTTTAGGAAACAAATCGTGGTAGGTTTCACATGCCAGATCGCTCTTTTTCGAGTGCAGTTCGATGTTGTTGTAGCGACAAAAAAAAAATCAAACGCAGAAGTAGAGGGAGCAACTCGGGACAGACTTATTGGGTTGCATGATGACTAAGCTGAGCATGTATAAGCCTGTTCCTGATGGCTGTGTGGTCGACTGCGCTGTTAGCTTAAGGGTGTGTTTGGTTGGGTTGTGGTTTTTGCAAAAGTTGTTGTGGGCTGTGGGCTGTAGAAAAGTAGCTGTGGGAAAGCAGTTGTGAGAAAAGCAGAAGACCGTTTGGTTGAACATCTGCGGCTTTTAGAAAAACATCTCTCACTTACATGTGGACCCCACACGTCATAGACACAAAAGCATCTTCTTCCACCTTTCTTCCCTCTTCCTCACTCACATCTCACCTCCTTCTCCAGGGACGCGGCGGCCGGACAGGGGCACACTGGCCTAGGCGGGGCATCAGAGCTCGGCGGACGGGGCGTGTTGACGGTTGAAACACGTGTCGCGTTTCGATCCGCAAGCGTACGGATCACGTGTTGCCTTCTTCACTCAGGGATGACCCAAGATATCGAACCGTGGATCGGAAGCAAACTACCTAGGGTTTACCATCTAATATATTGAACTAACCTACATGAAGCGTTGATCCCATAAAGATTTAACATACAAGCATGAAAGGATGTATGGATCACATTCACTAGCCATAAAGATACACGACCCAAGGTAACCCTAGCCTACCATCTTCTAGTTACAGCTCCGACCAAAATGAAAACCAATCTAATCTCAAACCATGATAAGGAGTAAACCCTTACACATTTGCTCGGCGCTTTCCCTTCCTTCGTACTGTCACTACACGAAGGTAAACACAACCGAACGATTATACATCCGTGCACCACTACGAGATATCCGCAAGACAAAGACTAATCACCACGATTAGATATATTCCTACTAAAGATATGTGGTAGCTACACATATGAATAAGCATAACTCGTAGTAGATCAAAGTAAGGATAAGGTATGATTTATATCACCATCGAATGTTGAGTGTACAAATGCCTTGAAGAATTCGAGACATGGCTCCGGAACTCCACCATGGCTTCACCACGCAGGGCCAACCATGGCGGTTAGGGCATGGCCTAGGCCATCTCCTAGGCAACACGAGGACTAGCGGCGGCCGTCGGCTCCCTTCGACGTGTCTTCTTCGATTTGGTAGCTCTCTGATGAATGGATTGATCAATCTCCTTCCCTTGGGCGCCTAGGGGGTTGTACTTATACCCTTGGGGAGCCTTGGGGCGTGCTCGACCTTGCCTTGCACGAGATCCTCCTTGGGAGAGAAGCAAACTTGGTTTCCATAAAATCAGCCTCGTCCAAATTTTCCTGATTTGTAGCCCTTCCTTGCCGACATCATATCTCCCACGTACGGACTCCAAAATAATGCAAATTCGGTATCTAGATTGTGTGCCACAAAATTATCTCCAACTTTGGTATTCATTACTTTCCTTGGAAACGAAGATAAGATCCCCAAAACGGTCTCGGAAGATAATCTGTCTGATTTCGGACTTATCTGCGCAGCAGGTATTTCGAGGGTTATATCTCCTAGCTTCTTGACCCGAATTGGGCCTTCCATATGTCCAAATCGAAGCTCTCGTCGAGACCCACAACTTTGGTATTCAAACTTTTGCTATTAGAGGACGTTTAAGTCTCCGAATCTGCACCGAAAGATCATGCTGTTCTGGGCTACGTGAATATCTCTCGGGTTGAGTTGATCTCGTGGGTAAACCTCCAAGTCTCAAGGGCCTGGGTTCTCTGGCCCACTTCAGGCCCGTCATCCTTCACGCGGCTTTTCTTGCAATTTTGACATTTTACATCTTCGCATATGGGCTTTAGACGTTATTATCTCCGCGATCAAGATAAGAGGTCTTGTCGCATGAACTCTGTTGGCATTTCATAACGTCGATCACTTAAGAACAGATTTGGAATCCATCCTTAGCGTCAGCGTTAGAAATGCCTTTTGGCAGCTCTCAATGTCACAACTAATGGCACCGGGTTAACGTGAACATCGAGACTTGCCATAGGTTAATCTAAACGATCATGCACGAATCCGCAAGCGCACAGATAAACCATTGTAGCATTTCCCCAAGGAAGGAGAGTATTCCAAGGGTATCGTATCCGTGGAAGGCAATAGCGGATATCTTAGACTTATGCTTTTGCTCTGAATGTAAACCAAGAGATAGATATAGGGAATAACACACTCAAAACAGGGGTAAGATAAAAGATATACGGGGTAGTGTGACACACACACACACACTCAAATCTACCTCTACTCTAGCACACTACGGCTTATGGGGAACATACGAGTTAGCTCTAGGTTCTAATGTACTAAACATACAAAGCTAGAAGATACAAGAGATGGGCATGAGTATTGCATGAGAGAGATAAGGTTCAGCACCCAGGTACAAACGGGGAGCTAGCCCGCGACGACCAGCACTCTGCGAAACTAGACTTTAGACTCCTACAGCAGGTACCCTAGCGCGGAGGTTGCCCAAGGATCCAACGGGGCTGTCGCCACCCGAGGACCGACCTCTATCGTTACGGGGGGTATGCTCATAACTATCATAGCCAGACAACCCAGGCACCATGCCTATGTTGCTGCTAGACTCCACCCGGCCCGGGCTATTGTGACCCAGGGTGAGAGCCACCAGAAGACTGGTCAACTAGACCGAGTACCGTAGCTTGAACACAGACCTCATGCAACACTCTCATGCCATCTAACAAGATCAACTAAGGCTAGACATACAAACAGATATGAACTCTCTTATGTCTAAGCAATAAGATCAAAGGGTCGTGTTCGTGAAAAACACGAGCCTCTAACTTATGAACAAACACATAAAGAAGGAGTTTGTCACCCTTCAAGTGGATCAAAAGGTAGTGTTCACGAAGAACACAAGCCCTCTAAATGATGAACTGAGGATGAACTTAAGAACATATCAAGAATATGATCTACCATGACTTTATATGAAATAGCTGAATAACTGAAGTAGATCAAAGTCACACAAAGAAATAAAGATAAAAGAGAACTCATACCTAGACTTCCAAGAGGACTTGGAACTTGAATAAGAGCTACTCTAGCCTACCCCCTAGCCTTGGAAACTAAAAGTGAGAGGAGAATGAGAGAGTGGTGTGTGAGAAATGGGAGCCCCTCCCCTTCTATTTATAGGCAAGGACAAGGCTTGCTCGGACGCCCAAAGTGCCCCTAAACACCCGGGAGTGAGGCAATGGACCAATGAGCAACCAACACGTGGAGGGCCAGGATTAGGGGGCCCTAAGGCGGTTCGGCCGATCCTAGGATCGGTCGGCCCCCTAGGGTGGCCCCCTGGCCTGTGCTTCTTCTGTGTGGCTGCCCTGTGGGCCCTCTGATCCATCCCCAGTGCATGGCTTGATTTGGTATCCGAGGTGGACCCTTTGATCCATGTGAAGTCCATGTGGCATCTTCTGATTCGTCGGTGAGTGCCTCCCCTGGATCGATGACATGGATTGCCATGTTTCCCTTGGTTGCAGCCACCTCCTCAGCTGAGTTGGCATGGTTTCTTCATAGAAGGTGAGTTTCCATCTCTTTTAAGGGGTAAATCACCTACATACAAATAATCTCCAAGGACAAGTGGAACTACATTATTCAAACCTAAATGCTAGTAAATAATGCATATGCCTCCACTTATGTGGGAATATTGAGGGATGGAAATGGTGAATTTCCACCGTCAACAAACTCCCTCATCTTCTGTTTAGGTCATCGGAGTTTCACAGCTTCATGCTTTGGTCCTCGGGTCATTTGGAGTCATGTTCACTTCGTGTCTTGACTTGTGCCGGGCTTCGTGATCTTCTCATAAATTGCTCGATGAACTCTACCCGGAAGTCCTCATTTAAGCGCTTAAATCCTGCATAAACAACATACTCCAAAAACTACATGCAAGTGTGAACTTGTTATATCATTAGTATGCCTAGTGGCGGGTTAGTTATAATTCAAAGATCAAACCAAAGTGTAACAATTGCTCTTGGTTGACGGAAATCGACCGTCAACATACCCCCATGCTTAAACCTTGCTCATCCTCGAGTAAGTCTGGGAAACTTACTTGATTAAGAAATCAACGTTGCCCTTCGATGAAATCCCTACACTCAATCATACATAACAAGACATATTGCTCTCTCAAGTATTTAGCATTTAGGTTGAAGTTTGGACCGGCTACTTTATCATTATGGAAGGTAGACTAGCAATAAAGATCATACCACAATAAATATAATGCTCTTCGATCTTAAGTAACTTCAAACCTTTACCTTGTCATCATGAAGAGTTTTTCAGAATGTTGCATATCTAACATAAGTGAGGTTCTCTTGCAATAGCTCAATGAAGCGCTCATCTCATCAAGTCACTCAAACAGCTTCAAGGCACTTCTATTGCTCATCCTTTGTTTAAATGGTTATGGAAATCATGTGGAAGAGGTAGACACAATTTTTTTGGGTGGTTACTTTTTGTGACAGACTCAACACTCGGGATATCCCGAGAAGGAAAAGAAGGGTACTTGATGAGTACAAATGTGTTCTTTTGTCAGGGGGTGAGACCTGGACAGATCCACTAGGGGGTTACCCTAGAGGTTTGCAGGTTAATGGAGGATCGGGACCTAAGAGCGTGAGTGGTTATGCACGGGGTGCACACGGAACTAGGCGAGTATGGTGGAGAACACGGGGAGACAAAGGGTTTTAGACTGGTTCAGGCCTCCGGAGAGTAAAACCCTACGTCCAGTTGTGGTGGATTATGCGAGGATGAAGATGAGATGTCCCTGTGCATGGAGCCCTAGGCCGCCTTATATGGGGGGACGGGCTAGGGTTTGCATGCGCAGGTCGGTTGACCCGTGTCGGGGTCGGTTACAACTGTGGGAAGCTTATCTCCCGGATTACAAGGAGTATCCCGTGATACTCGGAGCTACAGGCGGCGGCGCGCTAGGTCTCCGTGTCTTGACTTGCACGCCAAGGCTTCGCGGGTCTTCCGGGATCCTGATTAGGTCGCTCGCGGTCTTCGGAGGTGCGGATAAGGTTGCTGGGCCCACTTGTAAGGTTGGCGGGTCTTCTGGAAGGTCGGGTCCACTTGTCAGGGGCCCCTGGGACCCTGCCCGGTGGGGACCCATGGGTACCAATGTCTCTCAAGCCCCCGATCGACGTATATTCGTAGCGGCCGAGGTGAGGTTGCGTCGAAGAGTAGCAAGGCGCGGCACCGTCGAGGTCGTGAAGGGTGCACGGGGATCAAAAAAGAAAAAAACCCCTCCGATGCGCGCGCGAGGCTGAACGTCGAGCTTCTGGGTCGAAGGTCCATAAGGTCAAAGTGAAGACGAGGCGTAGATCTTGCAGAACCGCCGACCTGACCTGAGTCAGGCATGTTGTAGTAGCAGTCACGACCTTCAGAAAGGTCAACAAGCCTACCAAGGGTAGGTCGAGCAGAGATGTGATGGAAGCGGGCTTCCATTAGGTCGAGGCGACCTAAAGAAAATAGGGCGTCGAAGACGCACTAGTGTAGTAGCCCCCGAGCAGTAAAGCGACCAAGATGGTCGGTTTGATGCTCCAAAGAAGAAGAAGAGAAATAATCCGAACCTACGACCTTCTGCTTAGGAAACAGATGCTCTTGTAGTGTCGACGCTAGAGGACAAGAGCTCCAGAATCTTGTAGAGGGCAGCAGGCAATAGGTCTGGCGCAACCAGAGTCACGCGTGCACTTTACGGTCACGGGCCGGCTTGCAGACGTAGCACAGATCGCAATCACCCGCAAAAGACAAAAGGTGCTCCAAGATGTGGTCAGGTAGGGGACAAGCACGCCAATGCCTCCCACGGGCGAATAGTGACCTCGTGCTCCACGAGGGTACAATGATCTTGAGGATAAGGATGCCACGCAATTTGGCTTGTGGATAAGACTAAATAGCAGGTGCTTGATGGTATAAATAGGTACCCAAGGCTTGAAGCAAACCGTACCGATCTTCAGAGGTGATTCAAGATGATCCAGTGTAGTAATATTGCCATGCCATGGGCGTGTGTCTGCCCACCAGAATGTAGGGTTGATGTAGTGCATGCTTGGAGCTAGAAGAATGCTTGCGAGGCTCGAAGAACTCGATTGGCCTCTTCTCCCAGTCCCACCAAGGAACCCAGGAGGAGTATGAAGCAGCAGCAGCATCGTTGGCCCTGCCACTTTCAGGCCTGAGGTGAACCTGGTGGGTGCTGCGCTCCACCCGGCGAGGTTGGTGTTAAAGCTCGGACCTTCTGCAATATTGCGGCGAAGCTCAGACTTGATGCTGAGCGCTGCAGGAGACCGGTTGGTGTGCGAGTAGAGGTGGCTATGTGGCAGCTGCCTCCACAGTGGCTGTAGAGGTCGTCGAGTAGGTCCTGAAGCTAAAAGAAAGCTTGCGACAAGCCTTATTAGTGTAGACTGAGTTGTAAGCACTTTGGAAGGTAATTCAGGACCTTTAATATCTTTGTATCCTGTAATTGGCCAAGGGCCAAACTCCTTGTAGCTTATGAAGCTGTAAATATAGTTTTTCATGAGGAATGTCATGATATCTGTTGTTTGTAAGGGCGCCCAGGCTGCAATGGTACGGATACCAAGGTCCCGGCAGGGCTGTGATAGCACACCGACCTTCGGGAGGCCTATCGTAGAGACGAGGGGCCCGTGTCGACCTGGGTCAGCACGGCCGTTGTGCAGTGACACAATGCAGGTAGTCAGCCTGAAGACCCTAGGTCTGAACGACCTAGAAGGCAGCGGGGCCTTAGCGACCTCGAGGAGGTGCTACTTGACCAAGAGGTCGCCAACGGGCAGTGGAACCATTAAGCGTAGGGCCGTTGGTATAGCCATTAAGGCAGTTTAGTAGGTAGCAGGACCTTAGCGACCTCAGGGAGGTGCTACTAGACCCGGAGGTCGCCAACGGGTAGTGGAGCCATTAAGCACAGTGCAGTTGGTATGGCCATTTAAGGCAACGTAGTAGGTAGCAGGACCTTAGTGACCTGAGAGAGGTGCTACTTGACCCGGAGGTCGTCAACAAGTAAATGAGTGTGTGAACCCATGATTGAAAGCTGAGGCGACCTACTAAGCGGTAGTACTATAGGTGGGCGTGGTTGAACCTTGGGACGAACCGTAATCGAACCACTGATCCATATAGAGTATACAGGAGCTCCATAATATCCATTTCAACTAGATGATGATCCCTGGTGCCCTAATGGTTAGCACGGATCGATCCATTTTTTCTGTTGTTGCTGCCGCTGGTTCACTGCTACTGCTACGCACGCACGCATGCTGATATTTTGTTGCCGCTAGCTGCTGCTAGCCTGCTAAGCCAGCTTCTCCTTCTCCTGTAATCGCCAAATCCAGTAGGAGCAGCAACACGCCAACACACGAAGAATCAGAACAACCCTAGCGGCTACTGTTATCCCTTCCAACAAGAAAAGCCTCGAGGAGTGTAACACCCGATTTTATAAACAGAATCAGGTGCCACTTTATGTATGCCAGGATCATATTTCATACATAAAGTACAACTTCATCAATGGTACATTTCCATATCACGTTTAAATATTACAAAATGACCCGTGGGTCCAAAAGAAAATGTACAGCTAAAGCTTAATATCTTGTGCGGAAGCAGGCTCCATGACCACAAGCAATCAACTGGGGGAAACACACTCCTAGATCTTCATGGCCTCCAAAACCTGAACAACATTTAAGGGGGAGAGGGAGACAGCAGGGGGTTGAAGGGGAAACGGTGAGTACATCGAAATGTACTCTGCAAGTGTAGGAGGTAGAGCTATGAGGGCTTAAAACAAGAAAGGCTGACACAACTGGCTGCAAGCATTGATTTTAGTTGGTCATATTTTATTAAACAACCTATTTACTAAGGTGAGAGTCTTCCCAACCAAAACCCACCTTAAAGGTAAAACAGCTATCATCTATGGTCAAACAACCCATCCAAAACAACCATTCCACCAACTAAACATGTGAGGGTCCAGGTTGCTCTAGACCATGAGCATGGCTACCATGATAGTTTTACACTCTGCAGAGGTTGTACTACTTTACCCACGAGTCGCGTAAACGTTCAAAGGAACGTTAAACCCAACCATGCTGTGCTTGCAAGGCACTTTCACACTTCCTTTGGTGTGATAGCATAGGGACGCTACGAGGCCTTTACATAGGTTCACCAGCGGCGCATTAACCCAACTCAGGGTTCGCGTACCCGTCCTCGTGCCACAGAATATTGGGGGTCTAACCTCCCTCACTGGAACCAACAGCTTAACGATGGCCGGTTGGATTTCCCGATTTCCCCTACTTAATTGGCCAAGACCATAGCCCATTAGTTCTCGTGGTTGTACTGTAAGTCCTGGGTGGTCACTCCACGCATCAGACCTTAAGGTGGCTCGAGCAAGACAAGCATCAACCCAAAAACACCGTCCACCGGACAAGCATTTGCTCGAGGCCCTAGAATTCCATGTTTCTAAAAAGATCAACCACCCATGTGATTAAATAGTACATTAATCAATATTAATAATTAAACCTAGCCCAGATGTTCAGCAACTAAGCATTTAACTACCCATGACCAAACTCTCTAAGGGCTTCAAGGAAAGTCATATCAAAATCTAGTAGAGACCCTACATAGGATTCCCATCAAATTGACTCAAAGCATGCATAAAGCGTAAAGTAAAGTGTGATATTATTGTAAATGCATGGGAAACAAGGAGTATGCATCAAGGACACTTGCCTTCTTCACGCTCTTGCTTGATCTTCACGTACACTTGCTCTTGATCACGAACCGCTACTCGTAGCAACTACCGGAAACAAGCATACATACAAAGTATAAGAAACAGTACACCAAACAGAGTCAAAACAGTATGAAAAGTATTTTAAAAGAACGGGCTCATCGCTACGATCGTGTGAGCGCAAGAATCACCTGAAACGGAGCTACGAGCAAAAAGTATTGATCGTTTTACTAAACCAGGGACTAAACTAAAAAACTAACATTTCTGGAATTATTTTAATACTAGAAAAGATTAATTATGACGTCATCAGAGACATTTATGACGTCAGCAAGGATTTATGGAAAAATCAAAATATATAAATTGAATTTTTTGGTGAACTTTTCTGGTGATGACGTCAGCATGACGTCATCAGGGGTTAAACTGGAAATACAGGATTTATTAGGGACTGTTTTGATAAAAGTGCAAGACACAGAGAAAAGTGACTAAATTACAGGGTTTTCTAGGGGCTAGATTGCAAAAAGACGATGACGGTGCGGCTGTTGCTGACATGGCGACGCGTGGCGAGGCGCGATTGGCCGGGGCGGCTGGCGTGGCGGTGACGTGGGTGTGGACCGGCGGTGGACCGCTGGTCTACGGGTCCATGGTGGACCGGTTACATAACCGAAGGGGTACAGGATCGTGGCCCTTCACGTGTGATCCAACAGCCCGGAGCGCACCGCCGGTCTTAGGTCGCCGGCACCGCCGGAAACAGGGGCCCGCGGCGGCGCTTCGCCGGCGAGGCACGGCGGCGGCGCTACGGTGTACGAGGGGCGACGGGATATGGTCGAGAAGTGAGAGGAGAGCACGGTGAACTCACCGGAGGGTAAAACGCAGGCGGAGGAGTAGCGCAGGCGGCTGACGGCGAGCGGTGGCGGAACTGCTCACGGCCGTGCGAGGAGGCGGGGTGTTGCGGTGCGCCTGCGAGCGTCGGGGCGACGTCCGTGTGCTCCTGCGGAAAGGGAAAGGAGGTGAGGGAGGGTGAGAGGCGGCCGGGAGAGGGAATTGCTCGACGGCGGGCGAGCTTACCCGAGTTCGGCGAGCAGGCGCTCCGGCGAGCAGCAGGCGACAGAGGCGTGCGGAGAAGGTGAATGGTGGGGTGGGGTGGCGAAGGGGGAAGCTAGAGGAGCCGTAGGGGTTTTTATGGGGGGGCGGAGGCGCTCGGGTGATGGGGGAAATTGGCCGGCGGAGATCACGGCCATTGCCGGCCGCTGGTGGCCTTCACTTGCCATAGAGGGGGCGGGAGAAGGGGGAAAGAAGGGAGGGCGGGAAATCAGGGCGGCGGTCACGGAGGTGAGACCGGGCGGGCTCGGCCGCGAGCGGGGCGGAGGGATTTGAAATCCCGGCGGGATTTGCGCCGGCCGGTGGAAAAGGAAAGGAGGGGGATGAGGCGGGAGGTGGGAGAGAGTGCTGACGAACGGGCCCTGCACGTCAGTGAGTGCTGAGAGAGGGAGGGGAGGGTAACGCCGGGCTGTGTTGGGCCGGCCCAAGAGGAAAGTTGCGCGAGGAGGGGGAGCTGGGCCAGAAACGGCCTGGCTAGGCTGGCTGTGGGCCAAGAGGGAAAAGGAGAGAGGAGGGGTTTGGGCTGAGGAGTGAAGGGAGATTCGGCCCAAGCTTTGAAGGAGAGAGGAATAGCATTTAAACAATTCCAGATTTGAATCCTATTTGAAAATTTGAAATACAAACTCATTTTTCATACAAGGAAAATTATGCAGGGCAGCATGTATGCATACAAACAAAGATATATCCTAAGGTCTTTTAGTTTCTTTTAGAAATTATTTCTTGCTTACCAACATTTAAATTTACAAGCCAACTATTTCTAGCAAATTTTAAACTATTGCCAAAAATTAGAATTAGGGTGTTACAAATCCTACCCCCTTAAGATGAATCTCGTCCTCGAGATTCGGAAGAGTCAGCGAAGAGCTCTGGGAAGTCAGCCTTTAAATCTTCTTCTCGTTCCCACATTGCTTCATCCTCTGCATGGTGACTCCACTGCACTTTGCACATTCTGATAGTTTTGCTTCGAGTGATCCTCTCAGCAGTTTCTATGATCTTGACTGGGTGCTCCTTATAGGTCAGATCTTTCTTTAGATCGAGCTCCTCCATTGGTAGGCGTTCCTTCTCGGGTTCTCGAAGGCACTTCTTCAACTGAGACACATGGAACACATCATGCACATCGGAGAGCTGTTCCGGCAATTCTAGCTGGTATGCCACTTCACCTCTTCTCTCCAAGATCTTGAATGGTCCAATGTATCTTGGTGCAAGCTTTCCCTTGACCTTGAATCTGCGAAGACCTCTTATTGGTGACACTTTGAGATAAACAAACTTCCCGACTTCGAAGATCAACTCTCTGCGTCGGACATCTGCATAACTCTTCTGTCTAGATTGAGCAGCCCTTAGATTTTCCTTAATTGTTTGAACTTGTTTCTCAGCTTCTTTCAATATTTCAGGTCCGAATACCTGACTTTCACCAGTCTGATTCCAGAATAGTGGAGTTCTGCACCTTCTGCCATACAATGCTTCAAATGGAGACATCTTGAGACTTGCTTGGTAGCTGTTGTTATAAGAGAACTCTGCATACGGAAGACTCTTATCCCAACCTTTGCCATACTTCAATGCGCAAGCTCTGAGCATGTCCTCAAGAATTTGATTAGTACGCTCTGTCTGTCCATCTGTCTGAGGATGATAGGCTGAGCTGAAGTTGAGATGGGTGTCCATGGATTCGTGAAGCTTTTCCCAGAACCTGGAGGTGAACTGAGTACCACGATCTGACACGATCTTCTTAGGTACACCATGCAGACAGACAATCTGTGCCATATACAGCTCTGCTAGCCTTGCTCCCGTATAGGTAGTCTTCACTGGGATGAAATGAGCCACTTTGGTGAAACGATCCACAATGACCCATATAGAATCATAACCACCTTGCGTGCGTGGTAAGCCTACTATGAAATCCATACTTATTTCTTCCCATTTCCATTCTGGTACCTTCAGAGGTTGCAACAATCCTGCAGGTCTTTGGTGCTCTGCTTTCACTCTTTGACATGTGTCACACAAGGCCACATATTCTGCAACATCTCGCTTCATACCGTACCACCAGTATAGTGTCTTCAGGTCTTGGTACATTTTTGTGCTTCCTGGGTGAATGGAATAGGCAGACTCATGTGCCTCTCGTAGAATGGTGTCCCGGAGGGGCTTCAAGTCTGGCACGCATATCCTTTCCTTTAGCCACAAGGTTCCTTGATCGTCGACTCTAAATCCTGGGGCTTTACCAACCTTGATAAGTTCCTTGATCTCATTGATCTTCTCATCTTTGAGTTGCCCTTTTCTGATGTCTTGCTCTAGTGTTGGCTCTACTTCCATGGTAATACCATCCATGTTAGTGATGAGGCCAAGGTTGAGTTGTTCGAACTCTTTGCATAATTCCGCTCTAGGCAGCCATGCCATAGCCATGTTAGCATAACTCTTCCTACTCAATGCATCTGCAACCACATTTGCTTTTCCAGGGTGGTAGTTAATACCGAGATCATAATCCTTGATCAGCTCCAACCAATGGCGTTGCCTCAAGTTCAGATCATTTTGGGTGAAGATATATTTCAGACTCTTGTGATCTATGTAGATTTCACAACGATTGCCAAGGATGCAATGTCTCCAGATTTTCAAAGCATGAACAACCGCTGCCAATTCTATATCATGAGTTGGATAATTCTTCTCATGTTTCCGTAACTGTCTCGAGGCATAGGCTATCACTCGACCTTCCTGCATAAGTACGCAACCAAGACCAAAGTGGGAAGCATCACAATATATATCAAAGGGCTTATGAATATCTAGGAATTTCAATATCGGAGCTGAGGTCAAACGTCTCTTGAGTTCCTCAAAGCTAGCATCACAAGCTGCAGTCCATTTGAATTCCCTTGTCTTCTCCAATAATTCCGTGAGTGGCCTGGCAATTTTTGAAAACCCTTCAATAGATCTGCGATAATATCCAGTTAGTCCAAGAAAACTGCGGATCTCCGAGACATTTCATGGTGGGTTCCAGTTTAGCACATCTCGGACTTTCCCTGGGTCAACTTTGACACCTCCTTCAGTAATCACGTGACCTAGGAAAGAGACTTCCTTCAACCAGAAGTCACATTTGCTAAGCTTGGCATATAGTTGGTGCTCTCTCAGCTTCTGCAATACCAGTCTCAGATGCTCCTCATGCTCTTCTTCATTCTTGAAGAAAACCAGAATATCATCAATGAACACCACAACAAATTTATCAAGATATTCCATAAACACCTTATTCATCAGGTTCATAAAGTAGGCTGGCGCATTAGTCAACCCGAAAGTCATAACGTTCAATTCGTATAGTCCATATCTTGTTGTGAAGGCTGTCTTCTGAATATCAGACTTTCGGATCTTAAGCTGATGATACCCTGAACGAAGGTCAATCTTGGAGAATACACATGCTCCTTTCAGCTGATCAAATAAATCTTCGATTCTAGGGAGAGGGTACTTGTTCTTGATGGTTACCTCATTCAATGATCGGTAATCAATGCACATCCTCTGAGAACCATCTTTCTTCTCCACAAACAAAACTGGGGCTCCCCAGGGTGAAGAGCTTGGACGAATGAAATCCTTATCCAACAATTCCTTCAGTTGCTTCTTTAGTTCCTCTAATTCATTTGCAGCCATTCTGTAAGGTCTCTTTGCTATAGGAGCCGTTCCTGGTAAGAGATCAATGACGAACTCGATTTCACGATCCGGGGGCATACCAGGCAGATCATCAGGAAACACATCTGGAAACTCACATACCACCCGAATATCCTCGATGGGGGTTCCCTTCATCTGGTGCAGAATACCTTCCATATTTTGAGTTTGTGTTTGTTTTCCTAACCCACCATACATGTATGGGTATTTCTTCGGACATCGGTCCTCCTTGTGTCCACTCTCCTTACAATGATAACAATTCATTCCATGTGCATTTCTTTGACTAACACATTTACGCACATGAGTGTTTCTTGATAACTTTTGTCGATTTATTTGTACGTTGGAGCACAATAGTTGCGCTTGACCCATGCATCTAGCTTGGTCAACCTGAGGATTTGTCTCTATGTTGCCTTGGTGTCCTGTTTGAGAAGTAAGACGTGGTCGAGCACTCTTATTTACTTGCTTCCAATGCTCATTTTTCCTCTTCTTATATATCATCTCCTTAAGTTTACTTTCCAAGGCTAGTGCCTTCCCAAACATGTGTTGGAGATTTGGGAATTCATGTGGCAGTAGGTGGCGTTGTAATGCTTCATTCAGCCCTTCTACAAAAAACTCTTGTTTTTTCTCCTCACTATTCGCATCTTCCGGAGCATATCTCGACATCTGGAGGAACTTATCATGGTATTCGCTGACCGTCATGACGCCTTGCTTTAGCCTTAGGAACTCCTTTCTTCTGAACCTCATGATTCCTTCAGGAACATATTGAGATACGAATTTATCCTTGAACTCCTGCCACAATATGCTCTCTGGATTCCCATGATTCTTGACATAGGTGTCCCACCAATCTGAAGCCATACCATACAATTGCCCTGCTGCGTAAATGACCTTCTCTCTCTCATTGCATTGTGCAGCAATTAGTTTCTTCTCGATATCCCTCAACCAATCATTAGCAATAACTGGGTCAGATGTGTGTTCGAAGGTGACCGGCATAGATTTCAAGAATTCAGTGCCTGCATCCACTCTTACTGCCTGTGCAATGCTTTGAAGGATCTGAGTCTGGCTTGACATGGCCTGTTCCATCTGATCGAGATGAGGGAAAGAGGGTATGAGCAAGGGTATATGATGATAAACGAAAGCAAGATAGGTTCCCAACTATAAGATGTCTTAATTAACTATAATAGATGACACCATGAGTATGGACCCATAATTCATCACAGTCATTACAGAAGAAGCAAATCACACTGAGCACAATAACAAGGTCTTAGCAAGCAACTAACACATCAATTCACCACGCAGGGTGTATATATTTAAACGATGCTAAACGTTCTTATTAATAAGGCAAAGGGTGCATCCTAATCCATGCGACGAGAGCAAGCGGTGTCCTTCATTGACTCGGTGGTGTCTTCAGAAGCAACACTGGTCCGCGTGAGTACGACGAAGCGACCGATGCGACGCTCGGGATCTCCAACACTGCTATCTTCGAGGTCCTCTGGCGGTGGTGGTGGTGAAGCCTGACGTGGTTCCATGGGCGCCTTGCCCTTGGGGTCGAGGGTCGGTGCTGGCAGCTCATCTTGCTTGAAGTCGTCTTCATATGTCTTGAGCAGCTCGGGGTGCTGGGTGCTGACGCCCTTCATGCGTAGGCGGGGTGCATCTTCATCGGAGCTAGTAGGCGGGGTAGGAGCTCTCTTCTGGGGCTTGCTCTTGGAGGCGAGGCGATGGCGAGAGACACGTCCTCCAGTTGCCTTGCGAGCTGTCTGCTTTGTGCGCGCCATCTATATCATTTGAAGTAGAAGAGACTTAGCAATAATTTTATAAAGTGAATTTAAACAAGACAAATAAATGACAAGGATATAGTATGAATGAAAACCGTTTAGAGTGTGAAATACAAGGCATATACATAAATGAAATTTTGAAATAAACTGAAACAAAGCATAATATAGTTTTTATGTCAAAATAAACCTTAGAGAATGACCATGTCTATCTAGGGCTGCGTCCTACGGTCGATATGGCTCTGATACCACTTCTGTAACACCCAATTTTATAAACACAATCATGTGCCACTTTATGTATGCCAGGATCATATTTCATACATAAAGTACAACTTCATCAATGGTACATTTCCATATCACATTTAAATATTACTGTCGGTGTTAGGATTAGTCCCGACACTAACTAGTAAGTTACGCTGTGATCAGCTTCTCGATGGTCGGTGCAAATGACAACACAGGGGACACGAGTTTATCCTAGTTCCGACCGTGGGGTCGTACGTCCAGCAGATTGGCGCGTGCGCGCTGTATTGACTCGCACCGGTGGTGCCTGTAGAGGGGGGCTACAAGCAAGGCGGGAGAGGAGGAGAGGCCTCCAAGTCCCTGCTAAGTGATTGAGGCAAAATGCCAATATCGATGGGAACGAGAATGCGAGTGAGAGTGAGTGTGAAGCGATGATGTCGTCCTCCCCCCCCGGCGGCTGGGTGACCGCCTCCTCCTTTTATAGACCAAGGGGAGGCGGCTTACAAATGTGCCGCACGGGATTTTACACAGTATCGTGGTACTGATGCACAGTGTTCGCGATTTGATGGTGTCCTGGCGTCTCAACACTTGCCGGTGTCGTGGTGGCTATCCAATGGTCGGGGAATAGCTTCGAGGGTAGCTTGCTCGGCGTGCGTGTCCAACTGCCGTTTGTGCACCCGTTCGAGGGTCTTGCTGACGGGGGCGCCCGGTGCTGTACAGGGCCCGACGTGGCGGCATCCCATCGAAGCATGGCCGCACAGCACCGGGGGATGGCAGCATAGCGCCCGGGATGGTGCCACAGGGTCAGGGATGTCCGCACAGCGCTGGTGCTGATCGCACGGACTCTGGGCGAGTCGCACAGCGCCCGGGATGGCCGGGCGGCGCCGCAGCTAGCGGAGGGGACGCGGCGCACGTCGCTCGTACGGCGGTGCTGGTCGGTGTGCGCACCAAGTCGCTGCCCGTACACCCTTCGAGGATGATCCATGCTCTTTCGAGGGTCTCGATGGCGGGAGCGCCCATGCCGTACAGGGGCCGGCGTGGTGGCGTCCCATCGTAACAGGGCTCCACAGCGCCGGGGATGGCTGCACAGCACTGGGGATGGCTGCACAGCGCTGGGAGGTGACGGAGGTGACACGCCTCGCCGGCCTTGCGCCACGGCGTCGCCCCAGGCGGGCGGGGAATTGGGGGCCGTACCCCTCTCGAGGGTGCCGCCGTCCTCTTTCGAGGGGCGCGACGTGGAGGAGGTACGGGAGTAGGCGGCACAGTATCTCGGAATGACACCGGCCATCCCGCGCGGCACCCGCACAGCGCCGGGGATGGCTGCACAGTGCGGGTTGGCCGAACCGCGCCGGGATCTGATTCCCAGGCGGTGTCAGAGGGCCGGCGTGGCATGGATTTGCCTTTGACCCGGGCTCCCGCGACGCGCCAGAGCATTTAATGCTCTGGTCGTGGGAGCAGGCACGGTGTCGCGGATCAGAGGAGGCCTCGAGCGAGGCGTAAACACGCTCGAGGGGGGGGGGGGGTTAAGCCCTCGAGCGAGGCGGACACTCGCCCGAGGGGGCGTCAGGCCCTCGAGCGAGGCGGAAGATTCGCGACGTAGCGCCCGGCCCTCGAGCGGGTCGGAGGTTTGCTCGAGGAGCGCCGGGGGTCGACTGTTCATTGGGCCGGTGAGGCTTTTTGGGCCGTGGGCCCTGCCCTGGGCCGCTGTCGTGCGTGGTGTGGTTTGCTCGTTTGCTTTCGTTATTTTTCGAAAAAGGGGTGATTTCCCCCATCATTAGGGGACCCCCGTGGCTGTCCCCGACAGTAGCCCCCGAGCCTTTGCAACAGTATCCGCAGGAACTTGCAAAGGCTGGTGCTTTCTGATGGGACTTTCTTCCCACCTGGGCGTTGTGATGTTCCGTGGGGGCGCGCTAGCGCACCCGCGGGTGTAGCCCCCGAAGCCTTGGAGGAGTGTGTGCATTCCTGCAAGGTTTTTTCGCAGCGTGCGGCCAGTGCGCGAGGTGTTTATTTCAGCCGGCCTCGGCATTATTTCAGCCGGCCTCGGCGGTGCCATGCGCGTGTACCAGTATTTGCTTGCGTTCGGGTACGTCCAGGAGGTGTAGCCGTGCGTCGAGCCCCCGAGCCTGGGCCCACTCATGGCGATCGGGGCGAGCTCTCCGACTTGTCTGTGCGCCCTTTCGCCGCCCCTTCGCGGGGCGAAGGGGTGAGGTGCTCATGACTCCCATCGAACGGGTCGCGAATCATGGGTTCCTCGTCGAGCTGTTAGCGGGTAGTTCAAGTGGACATCCGTGCCCCGTTCGATAAGGGTCGGCTCGTGGTCCAGAGACACGTCCATAAGAGCACTCACGCGGGTGTGCTAGGCAGGGCTCGGTCCCGTTCGATTAGGACCGAGGGTGCGGAAGCTCTCCCTCGGTGGGATCCCTCGACTAGCGGCCCTCGTTGGCCTTGAACACGAACTATGGGGCGCCCCCGAGCTTGCTAGCTCGGGGTCAGGCTCGAATGCGTGCGCCCTGGTCGTCCCTGACTCTGTCAATCTGAGGTGCCTGTTCGAACCCTTCGAGGGTCAGGCTTCGAACCTCTGATTAGTAGGGCCTTTGCGGGGTGGCACTAAAATGCCCCTGTCTTGGCTTGATCTGTGGAGCCTGCTGGGCTGTGGTCGAGCCGACCCTTGAGCCACTGATCAGTAAATCCCCGCTCGAGGGGCATCTGCGGCGCCTACCCTCGACGGGCAGTTTTGGGACCGCTGATCAGTAAATCCCCGCTCGAGGGGCATCTGCGGCGCCCACCCTCGACGGGCAGGTCTTGGAACCGCTGATCAGTAAACGCAGCGTTCGAGGGGCTCGGCCCTCGAGTTCGTTCGGTGGGCCGTGGCTCTGCCCTTTTTAGACCGGGGCATCGATCGCACCCGCGAGGGGTCGGTCCTCGAGCTCTTGGCTCTAGTCTCGTGAGTGGGTCATCCTTGCTCGGGAAGGAAACCCAGCCATTTAATGGGCGCAGATCGTGGGCGCCGATCGTGCGAAGCGGGCGCGCCTTTTCAGGCGGCGCACCGCAGTCATCGTGGGTGACGTGGGGGGGGGGGCGGACGGGACGGGACGCCGTGCCCCTTCGGTTATTGTGTCATAGTGATAGCGGGCGCGCATTCGTACGACCGTTTCGGCACGGCGGGCCCCGCACGTCAGCGACGCGGGGCGCCGTTCGCATTAATCGGCGCTGTGTGCGGAGTTTTCGGGGGCGTTGCTCCCCTAGATTCTATAAATCACGGGGGGAGGTAGGGGCGAGGTCCCTTACCTTGCCATTCGCATCCAGCCCCGCACGCAGCTCGTCTTCCTCTCGACTGTGCGCTCCGCCGCTTCGGATCTGCTCGCGTTCTTTGCGCTTCCGTCGCCACCCTTGCTTCTCGCTCTCGCCCTCCATGGCCCCTCCGGTTCGAGTGGTGGAGCCTTTCCCGTGGCCCCGGTCGACGGTGACGCCACTGGCGCTGAACGAGCTGGTGAACGGTGGGCAGTTGATGCCGGCCGGCGACGGCCCATACCCGGCGTGGATGGTCCCGCCGGCGTTGGATAGGGAGCCCAACCCTCCGCACGGCTACATTGTCAGCTTCGCCCGTCTCCACGAGCGCGGCTTCGCCGCCCCGGCGAGCCGGTTTATGCGGGGGCTGTGCCACCACTACGGGGTGGAGCTGCACAACTTCGCCCCCAACGCCATCTCGCAAGCGGCTGCCTTTGTCGCCGTCTACGAGGGATTTCTGGGGATCCCGGCGAACTGGGACCTCTGGGTCCACCTCTTTCGCGGCGAGCTCCACACCCTTGCTACGGCCGAGAAGGGGACGCGCCGGGCGGTTCGCGCCGGCGGCCTCACGCTCGCACTGCGGGACGCGCGCAAGGAGCTGTACCCGCTGTGCACCATGACCTCCAACAACGCGGACTGGGAGAAGGGGTGGTTCTACCTCCGCAACGACGGCGTTGGCCTTCCACCGTACACCGGGAAGGTGCTGATGGGGAAGTCCGACGCCTGGTTTCACGGCGTGTCGCCCCCGTCGCGACAACGAAGGTTGGAGTCCCTCACCTCCGCCCTGCGCCAGCTGGCAGACGCCGGGCTGGGGGTGGCTTCGATCATCACCAACTTCCACCGCCGGCGGGTCATTCCCCTCATGGAGAGGGAGCTCTGCATCTTCGAGATGAGTGATGCGGCCAACCCCACGTCGCTGGCGCGCTCACGGCTGCTGCAGGAGCCTCTCCCCAAGGGGTATGCGGCCACGCGGGTGAGGCGCGCAATCAACCTCAAGGTGGTGCCGCATACCGACGACGACCTTTGGTCGTTCGCGATGCTCCCCGACGCCGAGCCGGTGAGCACCGTTTTTTCTTCTTTGATTCTTGTTTCACGTTTTTTCTTCGTCCTGACAATTCCTGCCCACAGCTGGTGACCGTCCAGGCCTCCCGATCGGACCCGCTAACGCCTCGGTCTCAGGCCGCCGGTCGCGCCACGCAGCAGCGGGAGCAGGACCGGGCGGCCCTCGCGAAGGAGAGAAGGATCAGGCAGCAGGAGCGCCTTGATCAGTACAACGAGGAATACCGGCTGCGTGAGCAGCAAGGTGTCTCTCCCCCACCGGTGCTGGAGAACTCGTCCTCGGACGAGGAGGAGAGCGACGGGGAGCGGCCCATCTCTAGTAGGTGGGAACCCGCGGCGCCCCCGTCCCCGCGGGTCGAGGGGGCGGCCGCGGAATCGACCCTCGAGGCGGGCACGGTGCCGCCCGTCACCGGGTCGTCGGTGGAGGTGCCAGCGGGCACCGTGGAGGCGCCGATGTGCGCAGTGGAGGTGCCCCCCAGGCCTCGAGGAAGAGGAAGCGGGGCTTCTCCAGTTTGAGGTAAGTAGCAACGTTTTCCACATGCCCTCGATTTCGAGAAACAGCCGCTCATCCCCCCTTTTCATTTCGTCATCAGGGCGTCGCCGGCCGTCCCCGATCTCGCGCCCACCAAGGCGCTCAAATTGAGGACGTCTTTGACGACTGGGGGGCACTCGGAGAGGGTGCCACAGGCGGCGGCGAGCATGGCAACGGCGGGCGATCCATCACGCACCCCGACCGCGGCCGTGGGGTCGCAGCAGGAGGTGGCGGTGGCAGCCGCGACGCCGCAGCAGGCGCTGGTGCTCCGCGACCCTCACCAAGGGCGCGGGCTGGCTCATTCGGAGAGCCGGTCCATCAGGGGCCGCGAGGCGGTCGGGGCCCCTGATGGTGGTGCCCCTACGAGGGGCCGGTCGAGGAGGTCGTCCGGGCCAGCCCCCGGGCCTACGACCGAGGTGCTGGTGATGCGGGCTGACGGCTGCGTGATGTCGCAGCGGCCGGCGCACGACGCCGGGGCGTCGACGTCTCGTGCCGCGCCGCCAGCATCTAACGCCGCCGCGTCGCAGTCGGAACAGGGGTTGCGTCCCCTCGGGGTGCCGCGTTCCTTGATCGACGAGGCCCAGGCCGAGCAGGCGTTGTGGCAAGAGTTCCGCGATCACGGCGCCTCCCTCAACGCTGCGCTGGCCGAGGCGCTCCGCTCCACAAGGGCCGGTCGTTCCAGCTCTTCGAGGTGAGCGTCTTTGCTTGGTTGGAGTTCATTTTCTCGTTTGTTTCCCATTCGAGTGTTTCACGTTCTGATTCCTCTCTCCGCCCTTCGGTTGATGCTCACAGGAGCTGCAGGGCCAGGCGCGCGAGAAGTACAGCCACCTCTCCCAGTTGAGCTCGAGCCTTGACTGGTACCGGGGGCAGTACGAGGCCTTGGACGCCCTGGTGGAGGCCCTGCAGACGGACAACGGCTGGCTGGAGTACCGGCTAATGGCCGTGCAGGACGCGCTCCTGGACCAGCGTGCTCTGACCGCGGAGGGCGCCACCGCGGTCGACAGAGTGAAGGCCGTGCTCCTAGAGAAGGAGGGGGTGCTGACGACAGCGGACGGCGAGCTGCAGAAGGCGCGCGCTGCCCTGGCCGAGGCGCAGACCTTACTGGCGCAGAAAGAGACTGCCCTCGTCAAGGCGCAGACCCAGCTCCAGCAAGACCGCACCACCCTCGAGGGGGCGAGATCCTGGCAGGCTCAGGCCGAGCAGAAGGCCCAGGAGGCCGAAAAGCTGAGCGCTGATCTGCAGGAGAAGGTCACGTCGCTTGCCGCGGTGGAGGATCAGCTTCGTCAAGAGCGGAGCGCGCGTCAGCAGGCAGAGGGCCAGCTCCAGCAAGAGCGGTCCGCCCTCGCGGAGGCTCAGGCCGCCCTCCAGCGCGAGCGCTCGGCTCGTGAGGAAGCGCAAGGCCAGCTCCAGCGGGAGCGCACCACGCTGGGGGAGGTTCGAGCCGCGCTCCAGCTCCAGGATTCAGAGGTCACGCGGCTCAATGGGGAGTTGGTCCAGGAGTCCGTGTCGTTCGAGGAGCTACGGCAGGCTAGCGAGGAGAAGGACGCCACTATCCTCGAGCTGCAGCAGGCGGCCGAGACCGTGCGCGTGGCCCTCGATACAGAGAAGAAGCAGGTCGAGGGTAAGTCGCCTCTCTCGGATTCTTCGTTTGTTGCTTGGGTTCGTCGAGATCCGCTCTCAACTTATTCGTCTTCCGTTTTTTCAGGCTTACGGGCTGCTCTCGGGACATCAGCGACGCAGGCGGAGGTGCTCCAGGTGGCTTACAATTCCTCCCAGCAGGAGTTGGGGGTCCTGCAGGAGGCAGCTCTCGAGGCATGCCAGAGTATCGACGAGGGCAACGGACAAGCCGGGAGCACGGTGGCGAGTCGCCTCCGAGCCTTAGGCGGTCACGTCGCCCGGCGTATGCGAGGTGCGCTCCGCCTGGGGATCCAGAAGACCCTTGGCGTGGTGCAGTCGCACTACCGGGTTAACCTTGCGGCGCTGGCTACGGGCTACATTGTCGCTAACAACCTTGACGATGATGGTGCTGAGGCCGAGGCGAGCCGCCTGGACGCGCTTGCTGCTTCTGCCGCCGACATCCTCACCGACGACTTCGCAGAAATCCTCTTCCCGGAAGCTCCTCCCGCCGGGCCCCTCGAGCCCTGAAAGCAGCTGGGCACTCAGGCCCTTAGATTGTAGTTAGGAATCGAGCCTCGTGGCTTTATGTAATAAACACAATTTGCTTAAAGTACTTGTAAGCTTAAGTGCTATTTCGTTTTTTGTGATTGCGCCGTTCCGTCTCTTCCTGTCGTTTAGGCGAATTTCAGCTAGAATTGTTCGTTTTCACGAGTAGCGCTTAGGCAAAGTGGTGAGGGGGAAGGGCCGTATCCTACCGCGAGGCGTAGGCTATCCCCGACTCACCCGTCTTCGCCCTTTGGTTATTCGCGTCCTGCGTCATTTCGCTCAAATTCCCAGGTCAAGACGTACTTGGCGCTTTTGAAGTAAAGATTTTTTGCGAAAATTGTGAAAAAATGGGACCGTTTTAGGGGGGTTCCCCCCGTAGTAGCCCCCAAGAACTTGGCCTCGTCCTCCTTCGCGGCGACGCGGCGGTAGTACTTCTTGAGCATGTCGCACTGCTCGAGGGTGTGGTTGACTGGGGTCTTGTGGTACGGGCAGGGCTTCTTCAACATATCGTCGAATACGCTGGGGCCTCGAGGGGCCCCTCGAGGGCCCTTACGGGCAGGGTCAACGGCGAGGGCCTCGTCGTCCTCGCTGCGCCCGTGCGTACGTGCGTCATGGTGGGGCTTCTTGTCCTTCTTGCCCCGCTTCTGTTTCTTCGCGGGCTCCTTGGACTTGCTGCCCTCCGCGGGCGCGTCGTCCAAGCGCTTTCCTTTCTTGCCGTCGAAAATGGCCCCCACTGCCTCCTCTCCGGAGGCGAAGCTGGTGGCGATGTCGAACAGCTCGTTGGAGTCGACAGGCGGGCTCCTCCCGAGCTCGCGCACGAGGTCCCGACACGTCGTGCCTTCGAGGAAGGCGTGCACAATCTCGGACTGAGCAACGCTCGGGAGCTCAGTACAGCGCTTTGAAAAGTGCCGTATGAAGTCCCGGAGCGATTCGCCGGGCTTCTGAGTGCACGCCCGCAGGTCCCAAGAGTTCCCAGGGCGCACGTATGTGCCCTGGAAGTTCCCCACGAACGTGCGGACCAAGTCGTCCCAGCTGTGGATCTGGCTGGGTGGCAGGTGCTCGAGCCATGTTCTGGCCGAGTCCGCAAGGTGCAGCGGCAGATTGCGGATGATCACCGCATCGGTGGTGGCTCCGCCCAGCTGGCAAGCCAGACGGTAGTCGTTGAGCCACACACGAGGGTCCGTCTCCCCCGTGTACTTGTCGATGGTGGTGGGCTGGCGGAAGCGCTGGGGGAAACTCGCCGCACGGATCTCCCGGCTGAACACTCGGGTTCCCGGGGGTTCCGGTGTTGGCGAGCGGTCCTCTCGGCTGTCGTAGCGACCACCTCCTCGAGGGTGGTAGCCCACCGCCGCTCGTGCCTCCGCGTCGCCCTTTCGCTTGGCGTTCAGGACGTTGCGGGCGTCGCCGTCGTGGGCTTGGCCACGCGTGTCAAGGATCCGCTCCTTGACAGGCGTCCTGTCCCGGTTTGCCGGCTGCCCCACCGCGCCATCGGCGTGGACGGATGGCTCCTGGCCCTGCACGCCGCCGTCGCCCCGCGTGCTGGACTGGTTGCGCATGTGGGACGCGGAGCTCTCGGCCTGCTGCACGGCCGCTTGCTCGATGAGAGTCTGCGCCTCGCAGCGCAGGTTACGTGCCTCTGGCGTCGATGGCTCGGGCATGGCCCGAAGTAGTGTCGCCGCCGCGATGAGTTTTTGGCTGGCACGAAGTGGCGTGTGTGGGTCGTCCACGTCAAAGTTGGCATTGATGCGCTCGCAGGCTTGCTTCCCGGCTTCTCGGGCGCGTTCGCCGCGCGCCGAGGCTTCCCCTGCGATGGTTGCACGCAGGAGCCGCACCTACCGGTACTCTTCCGCGAGCTTTGCCTCGAGCTCGCGCGCCTGGGCCAGCGACGCATTGATATCCGCATTGCCCGCTGGTGGGGCCGGTGGCGGGTTCGGCTCCGGATGCTGGGCCGCGTTCCCGTCGACCGCTCTGTTTGCGCTGTCAGCTTGCTCGTTGGCGGCGACAACGAAGCACTCACGCGAGGGATCATAGCTCCCTTCGCTGGAGTCGTCGGAGCAACCGAATCAGTAGTCCGCGGCGTCAAGGAACCGCCGGAAGATCACAGGGTCCGGTACGCCAGAGAAGTCCCACTCTGCGTAGCCATGCGAGGTTGAGGGCGGCATTTCGCTGGGCGAGCCGTGGTACGACTTGTCGTTGGTGGTGGCGATGAGGTTCCGGACTGACAGCAAGTGATGGCCCGGGAGATTCTCGTACGCGGCTATGTCGGTGCTGACGGATGAGGCGTACGCCGCAGCAGGGTTGCGCATCCTGTGGGGAAACTGCGGCCCCGCGGCCGCGTGCTCCCCCGCAGGATGCGCCGCCGTGTCGCTCGGCGGGGGCGCGTCGTTCCGGGCCGCCTCGCGTGTTGCCCGGCGTCGCTCCGTGCGCGCCTGGCGCGAGCGCTGACCTGGGCGTTTGCGGCGCCGGGATGTCGAGGCGCTCGCGGCAGCCACCCGTGTGGGTGCTGGAGCGTCAGTAGCAGGCGTGACGGGCATTGGGCCCGGCCCAGTCGACCGCCACAGGTGAAGTTCATCGAAGTTGGTGAGGCGCATGAGGTAGCCGTTCCCTGTGGCCTGAAAGTTCAGGCTCCCAAACCGGATTTCGAATCCAGCAGGGAGAGGGTCCGAGCTGCCCATGGCGTACCTCTGGGACGTCATCTCGGTACGAATCACCATCGAGAATGCTGGTGAGGGGTCGATCACAGCGCGAGGGTCCCCTACCTGGCGCGCCAACTGTCGGTGTTAGGATTAGTCCCGACACTAACTAGTAAGTTACGCTGTGATCAGCTTCTCGATGGTCGGTGCAAATGACAACACAGGGGACACGAGTTTATCCTGGTTCCGACCGTGGGGTCGTACGTCCAGCAAATTGGCGCGTGCGCGCTGTATTGACTCGCACCGGTGGTGCCTGTAGAGGGGGGCTACAAGCAAGGCGGGAGAGGAGGAGAGGCCTCCAAGTCCCTGCTAAGTGATTGAGGCAAAATGCCAATATCGATGGGAACGAGAATGCGAGTGAGAGTGAGTGTGAAGCGATGATGTCGTCCTCCCCCCCGGCGGCCGGGTGACCGCCTCCTCCTTTTATAGACCAAGGGGAGGCGGCTTACAAATGTGCCGCACGGGGTTTTACATAGTATCGTGGTACTGGTGCAAAGTGTTCACGATTTGATGGTGTCATGGTGTCTCAACACTTGCCAGTGTCGTGGTGGCTATCCGATGGTCAGGGAATAGCTTCGAGGGTAGCTTGCTCGGCGTGCGTGTCCAACTGCCGTTTGTGCACCCGTTCGAGGGTCTTGCTGACGGGGGCGCCCGGTGCTGTACAGGGCCCGGCGTGGCGGCATCCCATCGAAGCATGGCCGCACAGCACCGGGGGATGGCAGCATAGCGCCCGGGATGGTGCCACAGGGTCAGGGATGTCCGCACAGCGCTGGTGCTGATCGCACGGACTCTGGGCGAGTCGCACAGCGCCCGGGATGGCCGGGCGGCGCCGCAGCTAGCGGAGGGGACGCGGCGCACGTCGCTCGTACGACGGCGCCGGTCGGTGTGCACACCAAGTCGCTGCCCGTACACCCTTCGAGGATGATCCATGCTCTTTCGAGGGTCTCGATGGCGGGAGTGCCCATGCCGTACAGGGGTCGGCGTGGTGGCGTCCCATCGTAACAGGGCTCCACAGCGCCGGGGATGGCTGCACAGCGCTGGGGATGGCTGCACAGCGCTGGGAGGTGACGGAGGTGACGCGCCTCGCTGGCCTTGCGCCACGGCGTCACCCCAGGCGGGCGGGGAATTGGGGGCCGTACCCCTCTCGAGGGTGCCGCCGTCCTCTTTCGAGGGGCGCGACGTGGAGGAGGTACGGGAGTAGGCGGCACAGTATCTCAGAATGACACCGGCCATCCCGCGCGGCACCCGCACAGCGCCGGGGATGGCTGCACAATGCGGGTTGGCCGAACAGCGCCGGGATTTGATTCCCAGGCGGTGTCAGAGGGCCGGCGTGGCGTGGATTTGCCTTTGACCCGGCTCCCGCGACGCGCCAGAGCATTTAATGCTCCGGTCGTGGGAGCAGGCACGGTGTCGCGGATCAGAGGAGGCCTCGAGCGAGGCGTAAACACGCTCGAGGGGGGGGGGTTAAGCCCTCGAGCGAGGCGGACACTCGCCCGAGGGGGCGTCAGGCCCTCGAGCGATGCGGAAGATTCGCGACGCAGCGCCCGGCCCTCGAGCGGGTCGGAGGTTTGCTCGAGGAGCGCCGGGGGTCGACTGTTTGTTGGGCCGGTGAGGCTTTTTGGGCCGTGGGCCCTGCCCTGGGCCGCTGTCGTGCGTGGTGTGGTTTTCTCGTTTGCTTTCGTTATTTTTCGAAAAAGGGGTGATTTCCCCCATCATTAGGGGACCCTCGTGGCTGTCCCCGACAATTACAAAATGACCCGTGGGTCCAAAAGAAAATGTACAGCTAAAGCTTAATATCTTGTGCGGAAGCAGGCTCCATGACCACAAGCAATCAACCGGGGGAAACGCACTCCTAGATCTTCATGGCCTCCAAAACCTGAACAACATTTAAGGGGGAGAGGGAGACAGCAGGGGGTTGAAGGGGAAACGGTGAGTACATCGAAATGTACTCTGCAAGTGTAGGAGGTAGAGCTATGAGGGCTTAAAACAAGAAAGGCTGACACAACTGGCTGCAAGCATTGATTTTAGTTGGTCATATTTTATTAAACAACCTATTTACTAAGGTGAGAGTCTTCCCAACCAAAACCCACCTTAAAGGTAAAACAACTATCATCTATGGTCAAACAACCCATCCAAACCAACCATTCGACCAACTAAACATGTGAGGGTCCAGGTTGCTCTTGACCGTGAGCACGGCTACCATGATAGTTTTACACTCTGCAGAGGTTGTACAACTTTACCCACGAGTCGCGTAAACGTTCAAAGGAACGTTAAACCCAACCATGCTGTGCTTGTAAGGCACTTTCACACTTCCTTTGGTGTGATAGCATAGGGACGCTACGAGGCCTTTACATAGGTTCACCAGCGGCGCATTAACCCAACTCAGGGTTCGGGTACCCGACCTCGTGCCACAGAATATTGGGGGTCTAACCTCCCTCACTGGAACCAACAGCTTAACGCTGGCCGGCTGGATTTCCTGATTTCCCCTACTTAATTGGCCAGGACCATAGCCCATTAGTTCTCGTGGTTGTACTGTAAGTCCTGGGTGGTCACTCCACGCATCAGACCTTAAGGTGGCTCGAGCAAGACAAGCATCAACCCAAAAACACCGTCCACCGGACAAGCATTTGCTCGAGCCCCTAGAATTCCATGTTTCTAAAAAGATCAACCACCCATGTGATTAAATAGTACATTAATCAATATTAATAATTAAACCTAGCCCAGATGTTCAGCAACTAAGCATTTAACTACCCATGACCAAACTCTCTAAGGGCTTCAAGGAAAGTCATATCAAAATCTAGTAGAGACCCTACATAGGATTCCCATCAAATTGACTCGAAGCATGCATAAAGCGTAAAGTAAAGTGTGATATTATTGTAAATGCATGGGAAACAAGGAGTATGCATCAAGGACACTTGCCTTCTTCACGCTCTTGCTTGATCTTCACGTACACTTGCTCTTGATCACGAACCGCTACTCGTAGCAACTACCGGAAACAAGCATACATACAAAGTATAAGAAACAGTACACCAAACAGAGTCAAAATAGTATGAAAAGTATTTTAAAACGGGCTCGTCGCTATGATCGCGTGAGCGCAAGAATCACCTGAAACGGAGCTACGAGCAAAAAGTAATTATCGTTTTACTAAACCAGGGACTAAACAGAAAAACTAACATTTCTGGAATTATTTTAATACTGGAAAAGATCAATTATGACGTCATCAGAGACATTTATGACGTCAGCAAGGATTTATGGAAAAATCAAAATATATAAATTGAATTTTTTGGTGAACTTTTCTGGTGATGACGTCAGCATGACGTCATCAGGGGTTAAACTGGAAATACAGGATTTATTAGGGACTGTTTTGATAAAAGTGCAAGATACAGAGAAAAGTGACTAAATTACAGGGTTTTCCAGGGGCTAGATTGCAAAAAGACGATGACGGTGCGGCTGTTGCTGACATGGCGACGCGTGGCGAGGCGCGATTGGCCGGGGCGGCTGGCGTGGCGGTGACGTGGGTGTGGACCGGCGGTGGACCGCTGGTCTACGGGTCCATGGTGGACCGGTTACATAACCGAAGGGGTACGGGATCGTGGCCCTTCACGTGTGATCCAACGGCCCGGAGCGCGCCGCCGGTCTTCGGTCGCCGGCACCGCCGAAAACAGGGGCCCGCGGCGGTGCTTCGCCGGCGAGATACGGCGGCGGCGCTACGGTGTACGAGGGGCGACGGGATATGGTCGAGAAGTGAGAGGAGAGCACGGTGAACTCACCGGAGGGTAAAACGCAGGCGGAGTAGCGCAGGCGGCTGACGGCGAGCGGTGGCGGAACTGCTCACGGCTGTGCGAGGAGGGGGGTGTTGCGGTGCGCCTGCGAGCGTCGGGGTGTCGGGGCGACGTCCGTGTGCTCCTGCGGAAAGGGAAAGGAGGTGAGGGAGGGTGAGAGGCGGCCGGGAGAGGGAATTGCTCGACGGCAGGCGAGCTTACCCGAGTTCGGCGAGCAGGCGCTCCGGCGAGCAGCAGGCAACAGAGGCGTGCGGAGAAGGTGAATGGTGGGGTGGGGTGGCGAAGGGGGAAGCTAGAGGAGCCGCAGGGGTTTTTATGGGGGGCGGAGGCGCTCGGGTGATGGGGGAAATTGGCCGGCGGAGATCACGGCCATTGCCGGCCGCTGGTGGCCTTCACTTGCCATAGAGGGGGGAGAAGGGGGAAAGAAGGGAGGGCGGGAAATCAGGGCGGCGGTCACTGGGGTGAGACCGGGCGGGCTCGGCCGCGAGCGGGGCGGAGGGATTTGAAATCCCGGCGGGATTTGCGCCGGCCGGTGTAAAAGGAAAGGAGGGGGATGAGGTGGGAGGTGGGAGAGAGTGCTGACGAACGGGCCCTGCACGTCAGTGAGTGCTGAGAGAGGGAGGGGAGGGTAACGCCGGGCTATGTTGGGCCGGCCCAAGAGGAAAGTTGCGCGAGGAGGGGGAGCTAGGCCAGAAACGTCCTGGCTAGGCTGGCTGTGGGCCAAGAGGGAAAAGGAGAGAGAAGGAGGGGTTTGGGCTGAGGAGTGAAGGGAGATTCAGCCCAAGCTTTGAAGGAGAGAGGAATAGCATTTAAACAATTCCAGATTTGAATCCTATTTGAAAATTTGAAATACAAACTCATTTTTCATACAAGGAAAATTATGCAGGGCAGCATGTATGCATACAAACAAAGATATATCCTAAGGTTCTTTTAGTTTCTTTTAGAAATTATTTCTTGCTTACCAACATTTAAATTTACAAGCCAACTATTTCTAGCAAATTTTAAACTATTGCCAAAAATTAGAATTAGGGTGTTACAAGGAGCAACCCGACAGGGAGCTGCTGGCAGGAGCAATGGAGGCGCTGACGGAGGAGCCGTTGATTGCATCTGCACATCACTTTCAATTTCAATTCTCAATGCACCACAACACGCCACTGTCGGGCTCTTCAGCTCCTCCGACCGCCTCCTCGGCTAACCCTTCTCCGGCGAAGTGGCGAACGGGACCCGTACAATTCAACTCCGCCGCCGGCCTGGTGGTCCGGCCTGAGCGCGCGGTACCGGCTCGCCACCCGCCCGTACGACCTGCCAGCGTCACTCTTCGACCGTGCCATCGGCAGCTCCGCCTCCAGCCGTTCGTCCTCTACTCATCTCCCCTAGCTCGCCGTGGTCACCTGATGGGGGTCGAACCATCCGATCTGAAGGTTCGAGTGATTCCGATCCGCCGAACCTGACCTCTGTCAAGGACCTGACGAGGGGCCCAGTAGGGTCGTTATTGTGGGGCGGGTTGGCGAACTGACGGGTTGACCCGCACCACACCCATCTTTAGGTAGTACCTGTCGACCTTGTGAAGGTAACGTTATAGACCCAGAGGTCGTCAGAGGCCAGAGGACCTTGAAAAAAATGATGGGGAAGGGCCTTGAAGTAGGGCATAACGAGTCCATGGACGCCAGGCCGTTGGGCAGAAAGCCAACGGGCATGGATTCCCGCATGGTACGAACTGTTACTGCCTGTAGCCGTTAGGCCGAAAGAGCCGTTGGGCGATGTAGCCGTTCGGTCGCTGGGATTGTCGCCGAATCCGAAGGGACGTTTGGGGCGCCGCAGCCTACCGCACTGATGCGGCCCAGTTATAAAAGGCCGAGTGAAGGGTTGAGGACCACACTCTCTTCCATTCCCCGTAACAGCTAGGGTTTTTGATCCGCCGCCAGGAGCTTTAGCGCACAGATTGGCCGGCGCCGCCGTGCTTAGATCCACTGCGCCCAGTGCCGCCGTATGCGCCAGAAATCCCTGGTAGTATTTAGAGCTAGATCCATGGGCTTCGACGAAGAAGAAATGGCCCCAGAGCTTGCACTGGCCCCGGAGAAGGTTTGGGAGCACTCGACGGTGACGGAGGCGCAGCTCCAAGGTTTGGTGGAGCGCGGGTTGCTGAAGCCCAGGGAGCAGGTGCGCTGGAGGCTAGCCACCGGCGAAACCTTCCCCTCTGAGGGGACCGGGGAGATCGTCGCCTTCGTCGCGCACATCGAGCGCGGATTTGGATTCCCGGCGGGTGACTTCTTCCGCGGGCTGCTCCACTTCTACCGCATCGACCTGGTACACCTCATCCCCAATGCCGTCACCACAGTTTCCTCATTCATCCATCTGTGCGAGGCCTACTTGGGGATACCGCCACACTTTGACCTATGGCGGTACTTCTTCGAGGTGAAGAAGACGGGGAAGAATGGCGTCGTCAGGTCCGTCGACTTCATCCTACGCCGTCACATGAAGACAGTGTACATCGACATGGAGCTGCCGGACAACACCCAGGGCTGGAGGTGAGGGTGGTTCTACATCGACAACCCGAAGCCGGCGACTAGGTTGGGACTCGCACCGGTCCCGGTGCTGGAGTGGACCAACCAGCTAACGTCTCGGGAGATGGACGCCATCAAGCCGCTGCTGGAGGACCTCAAGACGCGGAAGGAAGAGGGCCTGACGGGCAGCGCGGTGGTCATCAATTTCAGCCGGAGGCTGCTACAGCCGATCCAAGATCGGGTGCATCCGGCCTACGAGTACTGGGGCCAGACCGACTCGACCCGCGTGGCGCAACGCAAGGTCTCCAAGGAGGAGATGGTGGCACGGGTGAGGGAACTCTTCAATGGGGTGATCCGGAACCGGACGTGCCCCAAGGCGTTCTCTCTCAAGCGGCCCGCCGAAGTGGTACGTCGCTGATCGACCTTGATTCCTTTGTTTTTGTTGAGTGTGCATTCCCCTGTTTCTGAGATGAAGGTCGCCTGTTGCAGGGTCGTGAGGGCTTGTTCTGGAGCCCGGCTCCCCTCGCTGACGAGGGTGAGCGCAGCTTCAAGGTCCGGGTGGCGGAGGACGTGCAGGCTCCGCCGCCAGAGTTATTGGAGAACTACCTCTCCAACTCATCGGTGGGAGGTAGTGATGATGAGGATCCGCCAGTGGCGAGCTCCGCGCCAATGACTCGGCGCACGCGGCAGGTCACCGGTAAGATCCCGACGCACAAGGGCGTCAAGATCGTCTCCGCCACCATCGAGGCAGAGAAGAAGAATGGGAAGAGGAAGGCACGACTGCATCATCGGAGACGGCAACGACTAGTACCGAGGTCGTCTTCGAGGAGCAGGATGACGCGTGGTCGCATGACGTCGCCGCAGGGTTGGGTGACACAGCGGCTGCAGGAGGTAGTGACGTCCCGCTCGTGGTTACTAGCGAACAGCAGTAGAAGCCGAGCGCGGAGGGTGTGAGCGACCGAGGGTCGCAAAAGAAGCCGAGGCGGGCACCAGCCAGGCCGATGTCGTTTAAGTTGAAGACCGGCGGTGGGTATGTTATTGAACTTGACTTTATGCCGTTCTTCATATTTGTGGCTTGTTGAGTACGTCGGTACTGACGGATTTGTGCACCTTGGGCAGGGGGACTCCTGCTGCATCGGGTACCAGCAAGAACGCCTCAGGCCAAGAGGCCTTTGGGCGGAAGATTGAGAATGTTCCGGTGGGGCAGTCGCCGGCGACCTCAGGCGGGGACGTCACCAGCTGGGTCCCCGAGACCGTGGGGGCAACATCGTCAGCGACGGCCAAGGTTGCTGTTGAGAGGGCTCAGTAGGAGGAAGGCCTGCACCAGCAAGACCCACCCGAATCAAACCTGCCGGAGACGAGGTTGGCGGAGACCGGAGGTGGAAGCGAGGAGGACGAGCGGCATCGGTGCCTCTACACCGGCACTCCGTGGGAGGATGACGTCATCGCCGACGCCAAAGACCTTGCCGACTTCAAGACGGCGCAGGCGACCATCACGGAGGCGGCGAAGACGATCGGCAGGACGCTCATGGTGAGCTAACGTTGCCTTTGGGGCTAAGTCTTGAATTCACTCTGGCGCTTTGATTTGACGATCTTTCTTAATGTGTGGGTGCAGACTCTTGCCGAGCGGGCGCAGGGCAGGGCGGCCCTGCTGACGGAGGGCGCCAAGCTTCACGCAGAGTTGGCCACGACGCAGGAGGCCGTGCTCCAGGCCAAGATTGAGGCCGCGAAAGAGATACAGCGCCTCAAGGACGAGGCGACCTTGAAGGACAAGGCGATGGAGGCCTTGAAGCAAGAGCTGGAGGCTGCTAAGCTGAAGGCAAAGGAAGCGGAGGACGAGCTGAAGGTCACCGCCACAGGTACATCTGGGGACCCTTATGCTTGATGCTTGAATTTTACATCATCATGAACCGATCCTGACCTTGCTGATCGCAGAGACCAAGAAGAAGGAAACCGCCTTGAGGAAGGACCTCAAGGAGTCGAAGGACCAGGTGAAGGTCCTTAAGGAGAAGAACAAGGAGGTCGTCGCCAGTGAGTATTACTATACCCGGAAGGCTGCATATGAATTTGGTCTCCGCAGGGATCTAGAGATCGACCTGGGCCGGGCAATGCAAACCCTTATTGATCATCAAGAGATGACTGCAGATCTTGAGAAAGAGCTGGATGACGTCGAGGACGCCGCCGAGTACCTTGTGGACGTGTACGCCCCCAAGGTCGAGGGCGGGCCACAGGAGCTCGTCGCGTGGCTGGAGGAGGCGGAAGGTCGCGTGAAGACCTTGCTGATAGACAGCGGCTAGCTCACCGCTGCTACGGTGCTGGCCACGGTGAAGCACCATGAGCCATCGTTCGACCTTGAGAAGGTCAAGGAAGAGCTCGACTTGTCGCAGCTGGTGGGCAGTGAATATATTCAGGCCGCTGCGGAGGAGGTTACGAAGAAAATAGACCTGTAGGTGTAACTTAGGTCGTAGCAAACAGTTAGTAACAATGGGTCGTGGACCCTTTTGATGTAAGATAAACCTTGCATGAATCAAAAAGGCATGTTTAATTAAATTGTTGTGCTCCCTTATTTGACTTCGTATACTCCATATAAGAACGCAAAGGTAATAAAGTTGTGAGACCCCTTCTCCCCCCGCTAACCCAACTCAGTGGAGGAACGACTTACCGACTACACGGCTCGGCGTGGAGGCTTATGTGTAGCCGGCGCGCGGAGGGGGGTCAGGGACCCAAGATCAAGCAACCCCACGACCTAGGAATACTTATAAGGGGCACAAAAAGTTGAGGTAAGGGAACACTGGTAAAAAAGAAAAGGTAGAAACCCCAGGTCGAACGACCTTTAGGTTGGCGAAGCCAAGCCCCCGAGCGTGAAGGGCCGAGCTTAAAGCCAAGCCCCCGAGCGTGAAGGGCCGAGCTTAAAGCCAAGCCCCCGAGCGTGTCGAAGGGGAGGGGTGAACAGAAAAACAAGCAGATCGAAAGAGGGAACTTTTTATATATATTGAATTACAAAGGATAGAGTACATAGCTTTATTGTGATACAAGGCTCCTAAGGATAGAAGCGACGTAAATGCTCGATGTTCCAGGGGTTAGGAATGCCCTGGCCATCGGCCCATTGGAGGCGATAGGTCGCCGGTCCAATGACCTCCTTAACTATGAAGGGGCCTTCCCAAGGCGCAGAGAGCTTGTGCATGTCCTTGGTGTTCTGGATCCGCCGCAAGACTAGGTCGCGAACGTTGAAGGAACGTTCCCGCACGTTGCGGTCGTGGTAGCGACGTAGCTGCTGCTCGTGGCGGGTGTGGCGCATGAGCGCGGCCACACGGTGTTCCTCGACGCTGTCGAGGTCGAGCCGGCGTGTTTGCTCTACTTCTACTTCGTCGAAGTTCTGGATGCGAGGAGCACCGAAGGCCACGTCCGTGGGGAGGATGGCCTCTGACCCGTAGACCAGGAAGAAGGGTGAGTACCCTGTAGCTGAGCTGACCTGGGTCCTGAGACCCCAGAGGACGTGAGGAAGCTCTCAGAGCCACCTGGTAGCGTAGGGCGCTGAGCCGTCGAAGATACGGTCTTTGATGGCCTGTAGGACCATGCTGTCACACCCTGAAATTTCCAATTCCAGGATGTGAATAGAGAGAATAATTAAACAATAATTTTCTCTCAAATATTAAAATTTTCCAACATTTATTTTCTTTACAGGAAATATAGTATAGGAAAAACTTTGTTTGATTTTCCAAATTAAATAAAATGTTTACGTGAGTGTAGCATTCATGCCGATGCATCTGGTGTTTCATGAGTGCAAAATGGTTTTAAAATGCGCTTAGGTGCTGACCAAACACTTTCGAGAATTTTCCGGATTTTTCTGGAGTTTATTCCCATTTTCTCTGAGCTTCTTCTATTTATTAGAAGGCCCTAAAATCTTTTTCATGAGCTCCAAATATTTTATTTGGATTGTTCGTGTCCCAATCTATCTCTGGGAATTTTCCTGAAATTTTTGGGATTTTCAGAGTATTTTTCGTGGCTTTATTGAATTATCTAGCTATTTCTAGAATATTCTTTTCACGAAAATAATTTCTGAAAATGAAAAAGGAATTCTTTTTCCCTCCTTCACTTTTGGCCCATCCAGCCTTTTTAGCCCAGCGTCCCGAAGTTCGGCAGACCACCCTGAGTTTTCCCCTTCGCTCGCTCAGCCTCCTTCGCTTCGCAGCCCACCCTTCTCTTCCGGCCTGCAAGCCATAGTCTGCTGGAGCTCCTCAATCTCTTTTGCACGTTTGCTTCCCACCTCGGCCCAGGAAGATGCGGCCCATGGCAGCCCACACAACTCCGCCTCTCATCCGCTGCCGCTGACAGGGGGTCCCGCTCGTCATCATCGATCCCTCGCCGTGACCGACACCGGAGTCCCGGCGGCGCCCGCGAGCGTGCCGCACCAGGGCTCTTGCCCGCGCCCCTATAAAGCCTCGGGCATCCTCGCCTCCACCGCGTGTCCCGTGCCCCGCCGTCCTTGCGGTCTCGCATCGCGCCGCCTAGTCGTCGCCGAGACCGGCCGCCGTCCGCTGCCGGACTGCCCGACTCACCGGACGAGGACGCTGCCAGAGCAAGCTGGAGCCGCCATGGGGTTTGCCTCGTCGGGCCTCACCCACGCCACCTCATCCCATCGCCAGAAGATCATCAGGGCACCGTTGCAGCAGAAACCCGATCCGGAACCAGGCAATGCCGCCGTGCGCTGGCCATCACCGAGCGCCGCCTCCTTTGGTCTCCCAAGCAAACAAGTGTCACCCGGAGCTTCACCTCGCCGAGCTGAATGTGATGCGCCGGTCCCCGTCGTCAGTCAAGCACCGGACCACCGCCGCCCGTGCACAGCCGAGCCAAGCCGCCATGCTCGCCCGCCGCCGGTCAAGATTCCGGCCGACCCAGGATCTCCCCGCCGCTGGTGAGCACATCCCTAGCATCCCTTCTACCTCCTCTATCACATGCGCAGCTCAATCGGGCACTTTGGCCATCGGACCGCCGGCGGATGGAACCACCAGGGCCGCCGGAGCCACCCTGCCAAAGGTAGAAGATGAGACATGGCACTTTTGCGAAGAACCCCCTGTGAATTCCTATAATCCCTAGATCTATTCTATGTGTCTTGCCCCTTTTGCAGATAACCCCCTACAAAGATCCCACTTTCACACATAAATCCACCCTGGAGACCTTGCATAAAAGCCCTCGGGTTTATATACATAATTATGTATATGCCCTTGGTTTTTCGCGGATAAGCCACTGGAAGTTTCCAATCCTTGCCAGTAGGTCCCTACACCTTGTTTTCTCCATAGTTTCTCCGTTTTAGCTCCGTTTTCATCCGTTCAAGTTGCGTTAGGTTCACAATGGCATGAAGTACTCGTTAGTGTTGAGTTTTCATCACCTATGTTTTCTGAAAATTAATTTAATATTAATTTTGATTAATGTTTAGATAAACCTGTCTTTTCTAAATAAAAGCTATATAGTGCCATACACCGTTTTTCATAACCAATATTAATTTGATTAATGTTTATTTCACATGCTTTTGTAAATAAAATCTAATTAGATCTTTTATCCGGTTTTTCATAAACCAAATATTAATTTGCTTAATATTTAATTAACTTTTTCTAACAAAAAGTTGATTAGGATTTTACACCGATTTTATAAATAAATATTAATGTGATTAATACCAATCCCATAATGTTTTTAATAATAACATGATTTACTCGAATCATAAAGTTACGTTTAGATGATTCATATAGTCTACCTTTTCTAAATTAAATGTTTAATTGATATAATTTTATAAATAAAATTTAATTAGTTCTTTACCCGGTCTTTTGCAAATAAAATTTAATGTTGCATTAATTCCATCTTAAGGTATTTTCTTTATGAAATAACCTTTACATGTTTTTGCTAATTAAAATAAACCTAGCTCATAGTTTGATCTCTCACATATGCAAATCGAACGTTAGCCGTTCTTTATCAAGCTCTGCCTCAGTGTGTCTCTGTTGTAGAGCTAATCTTCTTTCAAGCTCCAGATCTCTTGATCCTAGTTCTTACTCAAGTCTAGCTAACCAAGCCTTTCCTTATCTCAGCACGGTCTGTGTGCTTCAGTGATCCATAGCGTCGAGCCTATCCTTTTAGCACATTCTTTTAAAAGTTCTTCTTTTGATTGGTGCATTGTTCTTAGTTATGCTTGTATGTTTGCTTTGTATGCTTGTTGCCCGATGATTGATACGAGTAGAAGGAACGTGGTTCGAGAGTTTTGAAGAGCTTGAAGATGAAGAATTCTGAGCAACATCATTACACTAGTTAAAGGCAAGTGTGTCCTTGATCTTTTGTCCCAATAATGTGTTTAATCACTCATTGCATATGCTTGCATTAATATTGATGGATCCTATTAAGGTTATCCTAGTCTTTATTACCATTATTCCTTGTCAATCTGGGTTTTACCTTTCTGTTGGGTAGCTTTGCTTAGTTGCTCTACCTTGGGTTATGGTGGTTCTAATGAACAACAATAATGATGAACTTGCTTTACTCTATGCTATATATCTCTGGGTAATACAAGATCACAATGCTTAATCGGAACATGGAGCGACCACCCAGGAAAACAGTGCAACCACTAGACATATGGCTCTGTCTTGGCTGAATAATTAGAAACCTTGATGTTGGGGTGGCCTTACCTGATAAGGGCAAGGGGGAGCGCCAGTGGGGTATAGACTCGCTCTAGTAGGGAGTGGGCTTTGCTAAGACACGATCCTACTAGGGGACTTTATACTTTGCAACGACTCGGAACCTTCGCGGGTTGCTTCACATTCGGGAATCTTTGTAAAGGCCTCGTAGCGTCCCTATGCAATCACACCTCGGTAGTGTGGTATGATGCCTAGCTAGCATCGCATGGTTGGGTTCAAAGTTCTTCGGGACTTTTACGTGACTTGTGGTGAAAGTGTACAACCTCTACAGAGTGTAAAACTAATCGATTAGCCGTGCTCACGGTCAAGAGCGGCCTGGACCCTCACATGATAATTGAACTTGAAGATGAACTTAAATCGTTGTTTCTGGATATGTTAGCCATATGCTTATGGCGTATCTCTTTATATGTTAATGTGGGTTGGTATATACTTATACTTAATAGTAATCAGGTGCTAATAAAATTTGACCAACTAAAAGTGATTAATGCAGTTAACCTATCAGCCTTTCCTTGTCAAGCCTTTGCATTCATACTTTCCCCACACTTGCTGAGTACGACATGTACTCACCCTTGCTATAAACAATGTTGCTCAGAAAGAGGAATCTGATATGAAGATGTTATGAAGATGTTGCTGGTGCTAGGCGTATGCAACCCCTAGTCGTCTGCTTGTGGAAGTTTGGTGCCTTCATTTCCAGGATTTAAGCGTAATACTCTGATAATCTTTGTTTTCTTACGTGATACTATTTCTGTATTCACTTATATGTCACTATATGTATGAAAATAGATCCTGGCATACATATAGTTATGCATTTGGTTTTCTTTGGAAAAACAGGTGTGACACATGTCGTTGGTCCGCTCGACCTGGCCATTGCACCGTGGGTGCGCCACCGAGGAGTAGTATACGTCGATCAGGCTGTCTTGACAGAAGTCCCAAAACTCGGCTCCTGTGAAGGCTGTGCTAAGGTCGGTGATGATCCTGTTTGGCACCCCAAAGCGGTGGGTGATCTCCTTGATGAACTTGGCCACCTCTTTGGATGTGACGCTGGATACGGGACGGACCTCGATCCACTTGGTGAACTTATCCACCGCCACGATAATGTGCTTGTAGCCGCTAGGGGCGGTCTTGAAAGGTCCCACAGAGTAGAGACCCCAAACCGCGAAGGGCCACGACGAAGGGATGGTCCTCAGGGCCTGGGCCGGGACATGTTGCTGCTTAGCGAAGAACTGACACCCCTTGCATCGACGTACAAGTTCCTGGGCATCAGCCATGGCCGTGGGCCAGTAGAAGCCAGACCTGAAGACCTTGCCCACCAGATTGGAAGAGGCGGCATGGTTGCCGCACTCGCCACCGTGGATCTCATCCAAGAGCCTGAGGCCCTCAGATCGTAGGATGCACTTCATCAGTACTCCGGTGGAGGCGGACCTTCGGTAGAGTTCCTTGCCGCCGACGACGTAGTTAGTGCTACGCCTCACGATCTTTTCTCGCTCTGCCTTATCCTCAGGCACTCGATGCTCGAGGAGGAAGGTGATGAAGTCGAGGCGCCAGTCATCTTCTGCGTCGATCATAAGGATCTCGTGACCTGCAGGCGAGGCCACCTCGTCGTCAGCCGACTCTGGGTCGGGGATTAGCTTGATGGACGGCTTGCGTAGGTTCTGGAAAAACACACCAGCTGGAACTAGTGCGCGCTTGGAGCCAAGCTTGGAGAGGACATCGGTCGTGACATTGTTGTTGCGGCAGACGTGGTGGAACTTGAGCCCTTCGAAGTGACGCTCGAGCTTGCGCACCTCAGCATAGTAAGCATCCATCGTGTCCTTCCTAGCTTCGGAGTCCTTGCTGACTTGGTCGATGATGACCTTGGAATCGCCGTAGGCCATGCGGCGCTTGATCCCGAGGGAGACAGCGATGCGTAGCCCATGGATATGGGCCTCGTACTCAGCACCGTTGTTGGACGCCTTGTAGTGGATCTGCAGGACGTACTTGAGGTAGTCGCCCTAGGGGGATATGAATAGGATACCTGCACCGGCTCCTTCGAGGTTCAGGGAACCATCGAAGTACATTTTCCAGTGCTCAGTTCGCTCCAACGGTGGAGGCTGCTGGATCTCTGTCCACTCCGAGACGAAGTCTGCAATGACTTGGGACTTGATGGCCTGCCTGGGGCAGAATTCTAGGTCGAACTCGCCTAGCTCGATGGACCACTTGACGATGCGCCCAGTGGTGTCACGACTCCGCAGGATCTCACCAAGGGGGAAGGCCGAGACAACCTTAATCTTGTGTGACTGAAAGTAATGCCGGAGCTTGCGGGAGGTCATGAGTAGTGCGTAGAGCATCTTTCAGGGGCTGGCTGTACCTGGTCTTGCTATCAGACAGGACCTCGCTGACGTAATATACAGGTCGCTGGACGGGGTAAAGTTGCCCCTCTTCAGGTCGCTCAGCCACCAGGACGGCGCTGACCACCAGGGTGGTCGCCGAGATGTAAAGCAGTAAAGGCTCCTTGGGCGCTAGGGGCACCATCACCGGGGGTGTCGTGAGGAAGGTCTTGAGTTGCTCAAGGGCTTGGTCCGCCTCCTCGGTCTAGTCGAACTTGTCTGCCTTTTTTAGCAGCTTGAAGAAGGGCGGCCTTTCTCTCCGAGCTTGCTAATGAATCGGCCTAAGGCCGCCATCATGCCGGTGAGCTTCATGATGTCCTTCTTTCTAGTAGGTCGCTTCATCCTGAGGATGGCATCCACCTTGGTGGGATTGGCCTCGATGCCCCAGTTGCTGACCATGAAGCCCAGGAGCTTGCCAGACGGGACACCGAAGACGTACTTCTCTGGATTAAGTTTCCAGCGATAAGTGCGGAGGTTGGCGAAGGTCTCCGTGAGGTCAGCTATGAGCTTGTCCTCGTGGGTGGTCTTGACGACCACGTCGTCGACGTAGGCTTCTAAGTTCTTGCTAATCTGGCTAGCAAGGCACTTCTGGATGGCCTTCTGGTAGGTCACGCCAGCGTTCTTGAGGCCAAATGTCATGGCCGTATAGCAGTAGATGCCATGGGGTGTTATGAACGCCGACTTGTCTTGGTTGGAGACCTTCAAGGCTATCTGGTGATACCCTGAGTAGCAGTCGAGAAAGCAGAGGAGGACGCTTCCGGCCGTGGAGTTCATGACCTGGTCGATGCGCGGAAGAGGGAAGGGGTCTTTAGGGCAGTGCCTGTTGAGATCGGTGTAGTCGATAGACATTCTCCATTGATCGGTTTTCTTTATTACAAGAATCGGGTTGGCGAGCCAAACCGGGTTTTTACACTCTCGGATAAATCCGGCAGCTAGGAGCTTTATTAGCTCTACCCTAATGACGTCCTTGCGATCTTTCGCAAAGCGGCGAAGCTTCTGCTTGACAGGCTTGGCCGTCTTGCCTACATCCAAGGCGTGCTCAGCCAGCTCCCTGGGGACACCCGGCATATCCGATGGACTCCATGCGAATATGTCGGCATTATCCCGGAGGAAACTGGTGAGCGTGAGTTCCTATTTGGGGTCGAGCCCGTCGCCGATCACCACTATCCTTTCTAGGTCGGCAAGGCCGAGGCAGACCTTCTTCGTCGAGGGACCTGCGTCTAGAGTCGTGTCGGTGCGCTTCTGCTCCGGGATAGGTAGGTCGACTGGGTCGACGGTCTTGGCCTCGGAGACCAAGACTGCGGAGGCATCAGCGGCAGCAGAGGTTGTGGCGAGGTCGAGGGCCTCCGTGTTGCACCTGAAGGAAACAATGAGATCCCCCTTAACGGAGAGGACCCCATGTGGAGCCGGCATCTTCAACACCAAGTAGGTGTAGTGCGGGATGGCCATGAATCTGGCCAGCATCGGGCGACCTAGGATCGCGTGGTAGGAGGACTTGAAGTTGGCGACTTCGAAATTGAGGTATTCCGTGCGGAAGTTCGCCTCCGTACCAAAGGTGACAGGGAGGGAGACCCGACCCAGGGGTTAGGCCACCTTCCCGGGGACGATGCCGTAGAAGGGCTCGTCGCACTCCATCATCTTGTCGAAGTCGAAGCCCATCTTCTTGAGGGTCTGAACAAAGATGATGTTAAGCCCGCTGCCTCCGTCGATCAGAGTCTAGGAGAGCAGGGCCCCGTCCACCGTGGGCTCGACGACGAGCGGATAGGAACCGAGATCTGGGATGCGGACCCAGTGATCCTCCCGGGAGAACGTAATCGTCTGCTCAGACCAACGTAGAGGCACGATTGGCTGAGTGTGGACGAGGTGGACGTCACGCTTGTCCTTCCTGTAGCACCTCTTGCTGGCGCTGGACTTGATGCCACCGATGATCATATTGATCGCGCGGGTTGCGGCCTGGAAAGGCCCATTGGGGTTGCCCGACACCGGTGGAGGGGGTAGGTTTGTCTCGTCACGAGGAGCGGTTGAAGGTGGGTTGCTGCGTGGTGAGTCGCTGCGAGGTGGCTCGCGACGATCGTCATATCGCTCCTCGCGGCGGTCGTCACGCCGATCACGCCGGTCATCACGGCGGTAGTTGTTGTTGTAGGGGCAGTTGTCACGGCGCCCGCCATCGTTCCTGGGTCGCTTAGGGTCCGCGGGGGTGCTGAAGGCCCTCTTGAACTGAGAGCACTCACGGAGAGTGTGGGTGGCCCCCTCGTGGAACCCGCATATGCTGTCGAGCGCCAGGTCGAACTCCTCCTGGTTGAAGGTCGAACCTCGGCACCCATCGACCGCTAGAACCTTGGAAGGTCGCTTGCGGAGCTTATCTACTGCAGTACCGGATGTACCAGCGGCATCAGCGTCGAACTGGTTCTAGAGCGCATCCTCTGTGTCCATCAGCTTGTTGACGATGACCATGAGCTCCTTGACGTTGGTCAGGCTAGCCTCATGGATCTTCTCGAAGACCTTGCGGTCTTTGATGCCTTTCTTGTAGCTGTCGACGATCTGGTCATCCCTGACGCCAACGCACTCGTTCCGGTTCTCGAAGAACCAGGTATTGTAGTCGTGGAGCCGCTCCTTCGGCTTCTGCATGACCCGCCCCAGGCTGAAGGCGTTCCCAGGGCTATCGTAGGTTGCCTGGAAGTTCGACGTGAAAGCCTGGGACAGATTGGCCCAGGTCTTGATGCTGCCAGGCTCGAGGTTGTTGAGCCACAGCGAAGGAGCCTTGCCCATCACCAGCGGGAAGTAGGCCGTCATATGGTCGAAGCTACCGCCGACTGCCTTGACAGCGACGTAGTAGGTCGACAGCCAGATGTTAGGGTCGGAGCGCCCATCATACGGCTTGATGTTGGGCTTGAAGTTGTCGGGGTACTCCACCCTCTTGAAACGGGCATCCAGCGCTGGAAAGGCGTTGAGTGCAAGGTCGTCGCTGGAACCTCTAGCCGGGGCGGCCTCTCTTGGTGCGAAGTGGACGCTGCGCTCTGGGACGACAACCTGGAAGCGTGGCTGCTGATCCCGGTTGGTCTGGATGATAGCGGGGTCGCTATGCTCGGCGTCGTAGTTGGCACGCCGCCTGTTCTCGATCTCATGTTGATCACGGAGCTCGCGCTCCATGATGCGGTGAACACCCTCGGGTGCACCGTACTCGCGGTCGTAATCCAGGCGGCGACGGAGCTCGCGCTCTCGGTGATGTTGGTCGACGATGCCACAGGCATCGCGAGCACGGCTATTGGCATCGAGGCTGACGCGAAGGTCGCGGGCAGCAGCAGGCTGCTGGGTGGGTTGCTCAGGGTTGTGCTGAGCGACCTCCTCCCGGATGGGGGAGAGATGGCTGCGCACAGGTCGATGAGATCGACTGCGCGAGTGGCGGGTCGATGAAGCCGCAGCAGACTCGGAGGCCGCGCTCTTCTCTTCCACCAGGGCGTTGGCGACCTGGAGGTACGCGAGGGCCTGCTCAGCTTCAGGCGTCTGGACTTGCTGGAGTCGGGTAATGGCCGCACCCAGGTTGGCTTGGGGGCTATTGAAGGTTGGGATCCCAGCTTCCTCGAACTCCAGACGCAGGTCTCGAGAGCAGGGCAAGACGCGCCGCTGCTCTTCCGCACGTCGCTCAGCACGACGGGTGTTGGCTTGGATCCGGGCTGCCTCCTCGGAGTTGGTCGCGTCCACGCGGGGTGGTTCATTCTCTGAGATCACCATCCCCTGACGGAAGACGATCTCCGAGTCGTTGGGGGAGATGTGAACCCAGACCTTCTGGAACTCCCCGCAGTCCGGAGACTGAGTAGGTCGCTTAGCTCGGCGAGGGAGCTCGTTGTCGATCTTCTTCCGCAGGCGGCACCCGCGGAGGGTGTGCTTCGCACCCTTGTGGTAGGTGCAGGGCACGTCGAGAGGGTCGCGCCTTGCGCGAGGTGCAGGCCTTGGGTCGTGAGAAGGTCGCCACCCAGATTGGATCTGGGGAGGTGTGGAGAGTTGGCTTAGGCGAAGGCCGGGCGCAGACTTCAGGCCGAAGGGGAACTTGTCGTGGCGTAGTGCTGTCTGCGCCGAGCGCTGGGCTCGTTCGCAGATCTCCAGGGTTTCCCTCATCGAGCCGATGACATTTTCCATCCCCTGGACAACGTCACAGGGTCTGGGTGGGTGGGCCTCCGATGCTAGATCGGGAATGGGGACGGCGGCGGACGCCATGACGACCTTCTCGGAGGTCGCTAGAGGAGTCGAGGCTGCCGGAGTAGGAGAGGTCGCCGTGAAGGATCCAAAGCAGATCTCCACGGGGTCAGCAAGGAAGGCCGCCATGCTCGCCGGGAAGACGACGCCAGATTGGGCCACCATGCTGCACAGCTAGTTCCCGATCGCCTCTACCTGGCGCGCCAACTGTCAGGGGGTGAGACCTGGACAGATCCGCTAGGGGGTTACCCTAGAGGTTTGCAGGTTAATGGAGGATCGGGACCTAAGAGTGTAAGTGGTTATGCACAGGGTGCACACAGAACTAGGCGAGTATGGCGGAGAACACGAGGAGACAAAGGGTTTTAGACTGGTTCAGGCCTCCGGAGAGTAAAACCCTACGTCCAGTTGTGGTGGATTATGCGAGGATGAAGATGAGATGTCCCTGTGCATGGAGCCCTAGGCCGCTTTATATGGGGGGACGGGCTAGGGTTTGCATGCGCAGGTCGGTTGACCCGTGTCGGGGTCGGTTACAACTGTGGGAAGCTTATCTCCTGGATTACAAGGAGTATCCCGTGATACTCAGAGCTATAGGCGGCGGCGCGCTAGGTCTCCGTGTCTTGACTTGCACGCCAAGGCTTCGCGGGTCTTCCGGGATCCTGATCAGGTCGCCCGCAGTCTTCGGAGGTGCGGATAAGGTCACTGGGCCCACTTGTAAGGTCGGCGGGTCTTCTAGAAGGTCGGGTCCACTTGTCAGGGGCCCCTGGGACCCTGGCCGGTGGGGACCCATGGGTACCAATGTCTCTCATCTTTGCTCTCTCAACCAGGAGGAGACGGTTGAGCATCTGTTCTTTAACTGTACCTTCAGTCAATGGTGTTGGCGACTATTACACATCTCCTGGTCTCATTTGGATAGTTATCTTTACAGAATTGTGGATGGTCGTTGAAGATTTGGCAGTCACATTTATAGGGAAATTTTCGTCATTGGTTGCTGGGCTATCTGGTCTCACCGGAATGAAATTATCTTTGATGGTGCACGTGTCTCATTGGTTAGATGGAAACACCTGTTCAAGTAGGAATTTCAGCTTCTGTTTCACAGGGCTACGCTGACCCTTGGGGTGGAGTTTAGAGATTGGTTTTGTAATTTTTCTTAATTTCCAGACCTCTTTTCTTTGGGCCTAAGGCCTTTGTAATCTGTAAATATTATATTTCAGAAAATGAAAAGTTCCAGTAGGGGCCTCCCCTGCTGTTCGTTTCAAAAAAAAGTCACTCAAACCTATGCTAGATTATCTTCAACCTATTCTACTCATATATGAAAGTGGAAGGCTTATGTGGAGCTTGGTAGGTAAAAACGATCCTAGCAAAACATTATATTCGAAATATTGTCAAACTAAGAGAGAGATCTATTGGATTTGCTGAGACTTGTCAAAAATGCCATGGAAAATAATGTTGAGGAGGGAGAGAGATGGAACACACACATTTAGATAGGTGGACATGTTCAAGTGGCAAGTGAATGATCCCAAGGCACAAATGAAGTCCTCGTTATCAGATTGCACATGGTTGGAAAAATGAGTATGGAGTTTGATCTTGAAGCATCTCTTGAAAACTCTAATGAAGCTAGAGAACCGGGGAGCTTTATTTTTTTATATATACCCATTTTTTATTCTCTCTTTTTTTCTTCTTTCTTTCAGACCTCTTTTTCACTTTTTTTCTTCTCTTTTCTCTTTTTTCATATGCTCCCCCGAACTCTAGGAACCATGGCACCTTCTTAGCACCTCCTCCCCCCATGCTTAGACAACGCTCGTCCTCGAGCAAAGGGCGGACTAAATCCAGCTAAGAAAGGTGAGATAATCTCATATCTTTTCGGAAAATACTTGAAATCTTCTTAAGACTCTTCCACGCCAAATCTTGAATTTTTTTCTTGCGTCATCTCGGAGGTCTCCAAAAATTACTCCAATGTAGCACCTTGACTTCTTCGGATTTTCCTTGAAATAATAATCCATACTCAAGTATTAGGTTGTGGACAAGGAGGGTATCACAAAAAAAGATATTTGGGTTTAAGGGTGGATATCCGGCGAGGTTTGCAAAATTCCCAATGTGGAAACTCACAATGCACGGATAGAAAGGCTAGCAAAAAGAAGTTACGCAAAACGAAATGACCAGCTTCTAAGTCTCATACCACAGAAAATCAATCTTAATCCAACTCATCAAAATATAAGTTTGCAATCTAAAGGTTTCATCATGAAGGATCATAAGTATATAGGCTTTGGTAGGTAGAACTTTGCAAGAGATTCACAAATGTAGATAGCACAGGAATTAAGTTTTAAATAAAAAGACAAGTTATCGGGTCATCGGTAAACTTTAAATCAAAGAGCAACATAAAATATGTGAGTCTAGAATTTAGTCATTTAACCTCCACAAATTAAAGAGCCAGTACTTAGTGAATTTAAGATCATTTAGTGGAGAGAAATTATCCAAGCCATATACAACATAATGTAGGTAAAACAAAGTGGCAACCTTCATCATTTTTCCACAAGCAAGATCATGCCAATTTTAATATCATCATGGTGAGCACAAGGTGATGGTGATCATGATCTTTAAACAAAACAAAAACTAGGTTGTACTCCTAGAAGCCATGTTATTGATCGAGAGATAAATACAAAGGTTGTTTATGGTTGAAAGCATATATGTGCAAGCATTTAGAAGGATATGAACAAAGATGAAGTTAAGAGTGAGTTACAGTCCTTTTTGATGCTCGTAGTGAAGTGCAGCATGGCCTCCCCCATGCTTAAGAATTGTGCTTAGCATGGAAAAAGAATGATGAGCATCTTGTGGTGAAGGTGATCCTTGTACTCTATGTGGCCTTTCCCTTTTTGTCCCTCAAATCCTCCCCCATGCTTAGCATGTTGCTAAGTGTGGAAGCATTTGAATCGCTCGTAATTCTTGAAGTCCCATTGCCATGTGTTTGAAAATCATCTTCACACTTCTTTGCCATTGTTGCTAGGTTGTTCTTCAACTTCTTCTTATTATCATTAAGCCATGGATCCAATCCTTCATCATACCATCATCACCTACTTCCTTGTCGTTCTTGTCGCTGTCTCATCTTCCACAGATTTTCTTCTATTTCCAACCAGAAAATGCACTGAACCACCACTCCAAATTGACGTTCATGAAATTATCTTTCCAACAAGCCATCATTCGCTTGAAACGGGTTCCGAACAAGAGAGTTGTGCCCTTTTTACTCCGGCGATGCAATCTGTTCGCAATTTTCAGAATGCGCAGCACCTAATGTTTATGTTATATCTTCTTGTACGGGTCTTCAAAATTGAGGATTCTTGATGCGTTGGAAAGAGGGTTTGAAGGAGCTTGTGAATATTAACTTTTCTTCCATTGTACATCTCTGAACACGTGCTCAAACCTTAATGGAAACCGCAACTTCCCTCTCAAGCCTTGTAGATGACTAACGATCTTGATTGCAATTGGTCAATGACTCATGGGAACACTTCGTCATGCCTGCAAAACAATTCAGATGCATATTCTACCCCCGGGGTGATGGTCGGGAGTAGAAACAATTGCCAACAAACCAATAACATCCCTAAGATCTTAACTTGTGGCATAGCTTACTTAGTAAAAAGGAAAAATAAGGGCCTAATGAGTGTACATGTGTGTAGGTGAAAAATGCAAATGAAAGGAAGGGATATAAACAATGACAATGTTTTCACTAAGTTTTAAACACCATGTTTACAACTAGATTGCTTTATTTCTATATTACCATAAAGATTTAACCAAGGTCAAAACACCATGTTCATTTCAAGGTTAATAATTCTTCATGCCGCAAGAAAATTAAAGCGCATTACAAAGTTTATAAACCAACCAATGCAAATATGGAAGTTAGCAAGGTTCATTGAACTAAATGATGATGGTCCCCAATCAAGTCCAAACACCATGTTTACACAAGATTACAAAAGAAAATGCCTCCGGAAGCACTATCATGGAAATAAAGCATTCATCAAAAAGTTTCGCAAAGAAGCCAAGCTAACCTATGCATGATAGAACAAAGGTGTCGGGGTTTGTTATCACCGGCAAGTAAATTTATAAGAATGTGTGTGCTGATCTGCACGGTAGCACAAGAGACACTCGAGATTATACTGGTTCGGGCCTCCGGAGAGTAATACCCTACGTCCAGTCTGAGAGGAAGTGTTCTTTATGCTCGGGAGTTTGTAGTAGGGGGTACAAACAAGTCGGGAGAGGGTTTCGAGCCCAAGTCCCTGGTGTGTGAGTGGTTCTTGTAGCAAGAGTCTGCGTACGTGTGTGTGTGAGCGTTTGTGGATTGTATGAGATGAGATATCGATACTAAGTGCGTGTGCGGGTGGAAATGAACGTGTGTTGTAAGTGGCCCTGTGCTTCCCTTTTATAGTCAGAAGGGAGAGGCACAGGATGGTTACATCGATAGGTGTAAGCTGGTCTACAGTCCAGGGCGTCCTTCTTCTGCGTCGGGCTGTCAGCAGCAGCGGCGAAGCACTGTTTCGACGCTCCTAGTGACGGTGTAGGCTCTTCCTGAGTCGTGCGAGCCAAGTAGCCGCCCCGGGGCCCCCCGCACCCTTTCTCCGAGTAGTTAGTCGGGTACAGGAGGCAGGGTCCCTATCCTGATCCCGTCAATGGATCAGGGGCTTGTCTTTTCTGGGTACCGTGGTCATGGAGTGGTCTGTGCCACGACGATCGAGGGATAGGTGACGGCTTACACTGTGCCGTTCGTGGCACAGCATTTCCCGTGCCATCCGTAGTACGATACGTGCTGCCCCTGCTAAGGAGCGGCAGGAGGATTTGCCCTCTGGCACCAGATTGACCTGGTCAGGGCAAACCGATGCGGAGGGGCCAGCACGTGGCGAGTCGCGCACCTGGGTATCACGGGATTGCAACGGGGCCTGTGTACTGGTGGCCTTGGCGGCTAAGTCTTGAACTGGTCGGAGGCAGAAAACCACTCGTGCGAGTAGGTAATCTATGCCACATCTTTAGATGCTTAGGGTGTAGCGTGTACTGCACCGTGCGCTGCTCAGCGTTCCTTACGCCGTTAGCAGTACGATGGCTACTGTGCCATTCGTGGCAGGGTTTGACGAATCCTTCCCCTAACACCGAATCGGATGGGTCCGGGCGGACCGCTGTGGTGGTGTAGACATGTGGTGTCATGCGGGGAGGTGTACGCGAGAATCCCGGGATCTCAATCCGGAGGGGCCCACGCACTCCGTGACTTCCCTGCGAAGCCTACGCGGGCCGGCGACGGAAACTACTCGTGCGAACGAGTAGTCGTAGACGGGTGGCGGAGACTGCTCGTGCGAGCGAGTAGTCGGAAGCGGAGGTGAAGACTTGTCGTACGGGCCATCAAGTACTCGGAAGGGATGGCGCAGATGGCCGTGGGCCGCCTGCTTCCCGGCCCATGACGCTAACAAGTCGTACGGACCCTCAAGCACTCGAGGGGACTAATACTCATTGTATTAGTCACCAAATACGCCGTACATGGGTCCGTACTGCGTTTTTCAGAGGTCCTGGTGGGCCCTGGTCCATGGCCTCATCAAAAGGGGTTGATGCAAATGCAAAAGGGGTTAGTAAAAAGGGTCGGCAATGTTTGAAAAAGGCTTTCGATGTTGTTCCTCTATAAAGACAAGCAAGTCATTTATGAGAGGCAGAGTCTTGTTAACAAAATCTTTTATTGAAAGACCTAATCAAACATGCTAACAAGGTTTTAAAGTAAGGCTTATGGGTATCCTATATTTTTGGCTTAAAACAAGAATTTTGAAAAGACAAGTCGAGTGAAGAAAATCTATCTAAGGTGGTTTCAAAAAAAAGAAAAGAAAACAACGGTTAGATTTTCGGATGAAAAACAAACCTATGGTTTTAGGATTACTAAAGGTAAGAGAGGTTTTCCCTATGGGTTTAGGACGAGGCTTGTCAAAATTTTAATTAGAAGAGGGATAGAGATAGACTTGGTCAGATTGACACAAGTCGATCCTTCCTTTGTTGGCTTGGGTTCTAGGTGTGGTTTGATAGGAAGGTTTAGGCAAAGTTGTTTTTTTCGCAAAAAGGGTTATAAAAATGAGATGCAATATGCAACACAATGCAAGGGTGGAGAACAATGAGGAATGAAGTGCAACATGAGAAGAATAAACAAAATGACATGACATGATATGGTGGTGATCTAAACCGAAATGAAAGTTAGTCCAAGTTAACTAGCCACAAGTTTAGAATCAAAGGGTGGTGCCAACTTCATATTTCTCTCTAAAAAGATACAAAAGAAAAGGACTATCTAAACACTAATAGGCACACAAAAAGGGTATATAAGTTTTCCAAAATCAAGTAGCAAAGTGCTCTCTCTATATCTATTAAAGCACACAACATGTAGTTGTGATATTTATTAGAGCAATGGTACAATGTTACTTGAAGTTTTCAAATAAAGAGCACAATATAGACCATCATCTTAATATATATAAAGGAAAAGATCGGGTTGCCTCCCGCAAAGCGCTTCATTTAAAGTCATAGAGCTCGACTTTCTCACGTACCTTTTTTTATTGTTGTGAAGCCATGACTCTTTGTGCGAGAATCCAAAGTATCCATGCAGCTTGATATTGTATTAGTCACCAAAATACACCGTACATGGGTCCGTACTGCGTTTTTCAGAGGTCCTGGTGGGCCCTGGTCCATGGCCTCGTCAGTAGCCCCCGAGCCTGGTGAGGGAGTCAAAGACTCGCTCCCAGGATCAATTGCCATGGAGACGAGGAGACTTGTTGTGTTTTCTCCGGTGGGGACGCGCGAGCGGACCCGCGGGTAGTAGCCCCCGAGCCCGCGGACAAGTCACAGACTTGTGTGTGGGGTTAAATGTTGAGTTCTTAGATAGGTCAGAGACTTGCTGCTTACCGCGTTGTGCGTGTCGTGGGGTAAATGGCGGAGATCTCGCGCCGGTCGCGAGATTTGCAGGCCCCGCTTCGGGTGACATGGCGGCTCAGTCGTGGGCAGCGAGTAGTAGTGGGCACACCTTTTGAGGGGTGACGCTTCGGCGGGTGGAGGACGTGGCCCGAGGCGGCCCGAGCATTAACTGCGGGGGCGGAGTAATCATTCCCCCCTTTTTATACCGCGGCCGCCGGCCAGAAAATCCCCTTCCGCTTCCTTGTGCATTCCGCCGCCGCCGCTTCCGTCTTTGCTTCCACACTCGCCGTGCACAAGCCACCGAGCTCATCTTGCCTTCTCTCGCAAGCCAGCCCCGCCCCCCGCCGCTACCACGACCGACGCTATGTCGAACTGGTCATCCTCGACGGTGACCTGGTCCAAGCTTGACCGCCTCGCCTCCGACGGCATGCTGCCGCCGCTGACCGAAGCGGAAGAGTGGAAGGTGCCCAGAGCAGAGCGCAGCCCCCAGCCGCCAGCGGGGTATGTAGTCTCGTTCATGCTGTTCCATAAGCGCGGCTTCTCCGTTCCGGCGGGGCGGTTCATCCACGCCGTCCTCGAGGAGTATGGCCTGGAGCTCCACAACCTCAACCCGAACGGCGTTCAGCAGATGGCGGCGTTCGAAGCTTTGTGCGAAGGGTACTTGGGACAGGGAGCCCACTGGGACCTGTTCCGGTACTTTTACAAATTTGTCTGCGTGAAGGATGATCGCAACGCGGCGGTCATTGGGTGCGCCGGTCTCCGCGGGAAGCAGGGGAGGAAGGACGAGTACATCCCCACCTACCTGACCAGCTCCAACAGCGGGTGGCACCGAGATTGGTTCTACCTCAAGAACGATCTCGAGAACCCGCTGCCCGAGTTCACCAATCGTTGGTACGATCGAGCACCAGCGAAGTGGAGCTACGGGCCAGAAAAGAAGGACCGGCCCCGGTTCCTTGACGACGCCCTCGTCGCCTTCGAGATACTCCGCGACAGCGGGGTGAACTTCATCACCCTGATTGGCGGTTACCATGCCAGGGGGATTGTCCCGCTCTGTCGTCGCACCCTGCACCTCTGTTAGATGACGGACGACCGGGCTCCCTTCGTGGGGACGGTGACCGCCAATCCCCTGCCCACGTGGGATGAGATTCAGCGCCAGGTGACCCAGGCCACTGGGGTCACCCACCTATTCTGGCCACCGCCGAACATGTTGCCGATGCTCCCTTCCCCGATTACTGTGGGTCTGGTAGGTGTTGACATTTCTTACCGCAATCACCTAAGAACAGGTTTGGAACCCATCCTGGTAATAGCGCCAGAAATGCTGGTTGGTAAATCTTAACGTTACAGAGATCCGCAAGCGCACGGAAGTACCATTGTAGCATTTCCCCAAAGGAGTATTCCAAAGGGTATCGAATCCAAGGAAGGCATTGGCGGAATGACAAGATCAACTCTATTGCAATGAGTATAGATCATAGACGGAAATAAATCAGACACTCAAGTGCAGGGGTAAAGATATGATAATAGGGGTAGTGTGATCACACACACTCACTCTCTCTCTAAGGGTCCTAGGCATAGGAGGCAACACACGAGTTAGTTCTAGGTTCTTATGTACTATCCACATAAAGCTGGTAGGAACAAGTTAGATACACTAGCATTGAAGAACATTGACTTAAGCACCCAGGTACCATGGGGAGATAACCTCCCGCGTTGCTTCTGCACAACTCCGGTTGTTATATTTTAGACTCCTACAGCTTATCCGAACGTGGGGGATTTCAGAGGACCAACGGCTGTCACTACCGTGGCCTACCCCAAGACAAACCGTGGGATAAACTCATAAGTAAGGTAGCTACGCAACCCAAGCACCATGCTTACGTTGTTAGCCGGACTTGACCGGCCCGGGCTATTGTGACCCAGGTCAAGCCACCAGATAAACCAGCCAATTACACCGAGTACCGTAGCTTAAGCACAGACTTCATACAACGCAATCATGTCATCTAATTAGATCAAACTAGGTTAGGTACACAAACGGATTCGTGTTTTCCTATGTCTGTTCAACTGGATCAAAGGGTCGTGTTCGTGAAGAACACGAGCCTCTAACTTATGAACAAACACCAGAAACATGTAAAAGTCACCCGTCAAGTGGATCGAAAGGCCTTGTTCATCAAGAACAGGAGCCTCTAAATGATGAACAGGTGAAGAACACATGAACAAATCACTCATGTATACTAACACAACTTTATATGAAATAGATAAATAACTGAAGTAGATCAAAGTCATACAAATGAAATAAGATACAAGAGAACTCATACCTAGATCCCAAAGTAGACTTGGAACCCGAATTAGAACTACTCTAGCCCACCTCCTAGCCTTGAGACTAAAAGTGAGAGAGGTGTTGCAAGTGTGGATGTCTCATAAGTGAGCCCCCTCTCCTTCTATTTATAGGCTCATGCACTGGCGAAGAATGGAGGCAAACACCCCGGGGAAGGCACCTAGGACCAATAGGGAACCACCACGTGGAAGCCCCTGAGTGGCGGCCACAAGGTCGGTTCGGCCGACCTGTGGGGTCGGGTGTGCTTCCTCCTGGAGGCTGCCCTGTGGGTCCTTAGGTCGGTTCCTGGTGTCCACCCTGTTTTGGCGCGATTTGCTTGCCTTTGTGGGCCCATGGATCCATGTGAAGTCCACGTGTCACACTCTGATTCGTCGGGGGTTGCTTCACTTGGATTGCTTGCATGGCATGCATGCATGGCTCCCTAGTTGGCAGGTTTGCATGCATAGCATCCTTGTTGGTAGCCCACCTAGGATGAGGTGATGTGGCATGGACCATAGAAGGTGAGTTTGGCACTCTTTTCCTGCTTATTTTCCTGGAATCAAATAATCTCCAAGGACAAGTGGAACTACATTATTCTTAACTAAATATGTGTAAGAAATGCCTTATGCTCCTTTATTCATGAGTATATTGACGACTAAAGTAGGTACTTAACAGCCGTCAACAACTCCCCCAAGCTAGCCTCTTGCTCGTCCCAAGCAAGAGATTAAGGACTTAGGTTGGTTGATCAGGAGTTGCTACGATGTTGTATTCCTAATGTATAACAAGATACAACTAGGTACTCTATCAAGAGTTGAAGAAGTTGGCATTGATCTTACCTTACACTCGATTGATATGGGGCATGTAGCTTCACCTGCCTTGGGCGGTTGAAAGATAGAATGGTTGTATAAAGATTACTAATCACATGTACCTTGATCAGTTATCAATCCGGAGGTTTTGCAGGTTTTTCAAAAGAAATCAAAGTTCGTCAAATGATACTCTCGGATCGCTCAATGTGTATGATTCCTCACCAAGGCTTTGGTTTGCCTTCTTTCACTACCTACTCCTAATAAGCTGATATGTGGAGCTGTTGGTAGGGAAAACATGTGGCATACCTGTTTCTCATATATTGTCGAGTCGAAAACCGGATCCTTGGAAGAACAAGTCATACACCCTGATCAAGATGTGCCAAAGTGTGTGTATGGTGGATGGATAATGAACTCCTCTTTGCATGATTTTTACTCTCCTCCTTTTTGAAATTTTTGAGACTTGGGCTATGTCTCTTTATTCTTTCTTTTTTTTATGCATGCCCTTGAGCATGTTTCTTTTCTTCTCTTTTTTTAACATAGCCCATAGTCCTTGCTGAATATTTTTGGAGGGAGAGTAATCATGGAACATGCGCGGAGCTTTATTTTGTGGAATGGATGGGAAATGGATGAAATGATGGTTGCTAACTTCCAGTGTAGAAGTTTCGCATATGGTGGTGTGTACGTGATCTTGATCATAGGAGTATGACAAGTTACTCGCTGAGGGTCAGAACAATTCGACAAGACTCAATGAAGAAATCAAGTAGCATATGTGGAGGTTAACAGAAGCTAAGATCTACATATGGCCTTGGATAGAAATTTCTTATCATTGAGAAACTTATCATTTTAACATTTTTCAAAAGAAAACTCCGGATATCAAACATCACTTAGTACTAGCTCATAGCAACTCTATTATACCATATCATATCTCGCAACAACTTAGGCAAAGATCATGCTTTTTGCTACCCACAAATTTCAAGCTCAGGTTTGATCATACTAGCCAACAAACTCAAAACTTGGATAGGATACTAAGTTGTAAACAAGGCATACAAGAGGAATAAACAGAGCAACTATTCATCATTTCAACCATGGAGAATAAGAACACTCTTACCGCGCATATGAAAACAAACTAATTTAAGAAAGCGAATAAATATTTTTGGTCTTTTTCAACTTTTTTTTCAGATTTTTATGTGTTTTTAGCATATGGGGTTCTGAAAACAATGAAAGATACAAGTTACCTCAGAATGGGGGTCCTCCCCCAAGCTAGCTTCAGGCTCACTGCTGTGGAGGGTGGTATCCCAACCACGCGTAGTAAGCCCTCTGCTCCTCTATCTGTCGCAACTGTCTCTGCTCCATGGTGTGAATCCTCTCGCCAGTCATACGCTGCCAGTCCCGAGTGGACTCAGCCTGCTGGTGCATCGTCTCCTCCATAGTACCGACACGGATGTTGAGCTCGCTCATCTGCTGAGTGAGGGTGGCCCCACGAGATGATGAGCGCAACCCGGACGATGAGCACGAGCCCCCGTAGGTAGCACCGGCGGGCCGAACCCACTCGCCACTCCCTACACTAGCCCAGGTCGAGCTACTCACACCCGGCTGACTCATGGGTTGGTCCCAACCGGGGGCATATCCGGGTGTACTCCAGACATGTACCCGGCCGAGGCCCATGCGCCAGACAACGGTGGTGTAGGCTGAGGCTGTGGCTGGGGTGACGGTTGTGGCGGCGGATGTTGCGGCGGTTGTTGTGCTGCCGCAGCCCTCCTCGATGCACTCCTAGTGACCCTGTCTCCAGAAACACTAGAACAACGAGGTTCCTCAAGAGGAACGGTCAGTGGCCCTTGGCTGTACAAACGAAAATCCGGGTTAGGTAACCGAATCTGGTTTGCGTGGCCAGGGTAAAAGAAAACCAAGGAATCATCCGGGCCCTTTTTAAGAGTATGTTCTTGAATTAGATACGCCTCATCTATCATGGCCCGGGGAGAATCAATGTAGGGAACGTTAGTCCCTAGTGAAATCCCAAGACCCGAAATGATACGTGTGATCAGGGACGTACACTCAATAGAACCCGTCATCCTAAAATTTGTCAACCACCGCCGAATCATAGCTTGCACTGGGGCGATTTTGATCTGTCTGATTGCGGCATATAATATCCTCATCTCGTCTGTGCACATGGTTCGAACATCATCCCTTGGAAATAGAGTGATGGTGAGCCACTTGTGCCACAGTCGGAGAGTGGGATGCGTGATATCATTGCACCGAGGTGCTAACTTGCCGCGGACAGGTCGACCAGAAATCTCTTCCCAAAAATTATCTCGAATAAAATCACTGCAAGCTTGATCGAGAGAAATAGCACAACGACGATGAAAACCGAGAGCACAACTAAGATCATGCCATGAGACCCGATACGACGTTCCATGGAAACGAAACGTAATACCGGTCTTATCCTCCCGAAGAGTATAGAGGAACTGAATGGTGAGAGGCCTAGAACCAATCTCCCACACCAGAACAAAGTTCTCCCAACCAAGAGCATGCCAAATGGAATTGAACTCAGAGTCCATACCTGTTTTCTCGAGAAGGGCTGAGTCGAACTCCTTGGTGTTGGCGAAGACTCGATCCTTGATGAGAGCATAGGCCTGTCTCTCCCGGTCGTCCCTCAAGTCGATGAAGGCGGCATCGGTGTTGATCACCCCTTCGGCTCGTAGTGTAGGTAGCTCCTCCTCTTCCTCTTCTTCACGGTCGGTTGACATTGGACTTGGTGTAGCTCCGGAGTGGTGAGACGAGCCGTCTCCGTCTCTAGAACGGCGTGAGCGGGTCACCTTCCGGTATGCACCGGTAATCCAACTCATCTTGCACAACATTGGGACAACACGAGCAACTCGGTGATGGGTTAGTGAAATCAAAATGAAATCCTTACCGCGCTTGCTCCACCAATATTCAATATTCAGCGACAAATTAGAGAGAGTTCTTGACACTTCCACTTGAGCAAGAAATCCAAGAAAACCAAAGAGCAAGAGCAAAGAGGGAGAGAGGGTGATGGAAATGAATGAATGGGTGAAGAAACCCCTCAAACCCCCTTCTATTTATAGGCAACCGAGCCAAGCACCGAGGTAGAGGACAAGGGAAATGGCTAGGAGCCGTTGGAAGAGGCGGGGCCCACTTGACCGTTGGCCAGGGTCGGCCGACCCCTGGGGTCGGTCGACCCCCTGCCGGGCCTGCCTGCTTCCAGCTTTTTGCAACGACACTCTAACAGCCACCTGATGTCGTGCCCAGATGTCTAGGTCCAAACTCGCCCAGAATGTTGCTCGAATAATTTTTCTTTGATTTTCCACTCAAGAAATTATTTTCAGAATTTTATTTGAAAAGGGAAATTGGCTTGAAAAATCTAGCATGCAGATGCAAGGTTGGAAAATTCAAATATGCATTTGGAAAAATCAAATAAAATTTTGGAAGGGAAATATGAGATAAATACCAATTTTACCTTTTGGCAAAAAGGACTCATCTTGTTAAGTCTGAGAGCGAGACTTTTCTCGGCGATCAATTCCACTCGTCACCCCATTCCCGAGAAATTGATGGAGATGACTTCTGTATTTCCCGCCACACCCTTCTTGTTTTCTTAGGCTTTGTTGGAGTGGTGGGAAGTCGCGGGGGCTGTGGCTCCGTCCATACCCTTGATTGCTCATTTTTGCCTTGCTGTGTATAGCATTTCTCTTTTGTTGCTTGAAATCGGATCATCAAGTTCCTCTTCCCAATGAGGAATCGGATTGTTCCGGCTCCCACATTGATCCTTGCGTTGGCGTCACTCAGGAACAGTCTCCCAAGAATGAGAGGCATTCCCTCATCATCTTGCATATCAAGGACCACGAAATCCGCAAAGATGCATGAACCTTGGACGAATACTAATAAATTCTCTACTATCCCCTCTGGATGTCAGATCGATGCATCAGCAAGTTGGACGGCTGTCGTAGTTGGAGTTAGAGCTGGATACCCCAATTGTTCAAACATGACCTTGGACATAAGGTTAACACTTGCACCAAGGTCACAGAGAGCATGCTTAATCTTCTGGTAATATATCTTGTAGGTGATAGTGGATAACCAGGATCTTTCTTGTGTGAGATTGTTGAAGATTCCCATGGGTCAAGTATTTGCTGTATAGGTCTCCCTGCATAGTCAGTGGTTTGTGCCCGCCCAGAATGCTTACCCCATCTGGTGGACACTACACAAACATCTTCACAGGAGGACACGGGTTGCCCCGGAATCTTCCCATCTTCAGCAGAGGGAACCAAAGCAGCTAATTGAGCCAACTGGGTTTCTATCATCTTATTAAAACTCAACTAGTTCTTAAGAGCAGACGAAAGGCTATCAATTTTAACATTAAGGCTCTCAAAGGCCTTATCATAGGTAGCTGTTTTCTTATTAAAACCTTTATTAATCCTAGCTGCCCAAAGACTAGATCTTTCAAGGAAGGTTGGTTTGGGTTGAGAGAATTACCTTGATTACCTCCTTGATAATAAGGGCGTGATTGATTCCATGTTTGACCTCCTTGTGGACGATAACCGTTGTTGTTGCCGTTCATGTACATCACATCCTCCTGAGTAGTAGGGCAGTAATTCCTTGAATGCCCAGTATTACCACAGACTTCGCAAGTCATGCGAGCATCCATAGCTTGAGTAGTGGTGGCCATGGCAGCCTTCTCATTGGCTAGATCATCCATTCTATTCATCATTAGGTCCATCTTGGCGTGCAACATATCCGTTTCCTTGACGGTATGTGTACCCCTTTGACGTGGCTGGAGTCGATCATCACTCCACCCTTGATTGGTAACCATCTTCTCAATCAATGTAGTAGCTTCAGTGATAGTAAGAGAGAAGAAAGCCCCTCCAGCCGCAGCATCAATATGGCATCGGGCTGTCGGAGTCAGCCCATTATAGAAACTCTGAAGAATAAGCCAGTTGTCCATCCCATGATGAGGACAAGCCAGGATGTACTCCTAGAGTCTCTCCCAAGCTTCTGGGATAGTCTCATTTGCTGCCTGCTGGAAACTTGAAATTCACCCCCGAAGGATATTGGTTTTGCCCAACGGAAAGAACTTCGCGAGGAATGCTACAGAGCACTTTGCCCAAGTGTTAATCTCTGCACGGTTAGCATAAAACCACTGCTTTGCCTTCCCCATGAGAGAGAAGGGAAACAACCACAGACGAATAGCATCTTCCTCCACTCCTCGTATAGTGAAGGTACTGCATAGTTCCAGGAACTGCTGTAGATGGGCGCTCGCGTCTTCATTAGGCTTGCCACAGAATGGGCTAGCCTATACCATGGTAATTAAGCCAGTCTTGATCTCGAAGTTTTCATTCCCGGTGTTGATCACAGGGCCTGTCGGCACCTGGTCAGCAGAGGGAGCGGAGTACTCGCGGAGAGTCTTCTCGACAGGGTTGGCCATGGAAGTTGATGCGAATGGCACAAAGGAAGCTGGATCGACTTCCGAACGTTCACGAGAAGGAGAGCCGAAATGATTTCGTGCCTTCCTTACGAGTGACTCAGGATCTTCAGTAAAATTCGATGGCAAGTCGAAACCAGTCATGCACTACCTGTCTTCATCATCAATAGACAAAGAAGACAATCCAAGTTAGCCTGCATTGAGAACTGTTTTATTCCTATCATGATTATAAACATGTGCAAAGTGTTGATATGTCATCCTTAAGCCTTCCCCGGCAACAGCGCCAGAAATGCTTGTTGACATTTTTTAACACAATCACCTAAGAACAGGTTTGGAACCCATCCTGGTAATAGCGCCAGAAATGCTGGTTGGTAAATCTTAACGTTACAGAGATCCGCAAGCGCACGGAAGTACCATTGTAGCATTTCCCCAAAGGAGTATTCCAAAGGGTATCGAATCCAAGGAAGGCATTGGCGGAATGACAAGATCAACTCTATTGCAATGAGTATAGATCATAGACGGAAATAAATCAGACACTCAAGTGCAGGGGTAAAGATATGATAATAGGGGTAGTGTGATCACACACACTCACTCTCTCTCTAAGGGTCCTAGGCATAGGAGGCAACACACGAGTTAGTTCTAGGTTCTTATGTACTATCCACATAAAGCTGGTAGGAACGAGTTAGATACGCTAGCATTGAAGAACATTGACTTAAGCACCTAGGTACCATGGGGAGATAACCTCCCGCGTTGCTTCTGCACAACTCCTGTTGTTATATTTTAGACTCCTACAGCTTATCCGAACGTGGGGGATTTCAGAGGACCAACAGCTGTCACTACCGTGGCCTACCCCAAGACAAACCGTGGGATAAACTCATAAGTAAGGTAGCTACGCAACCCAAGCACCATGCTTACGTTGTTAGCCGGACTTGACCGGCCCGGGCTATTGTGACCCAGGTCAAGCCACCAGATAAACCAGCCAATTACACCGAGTACCGTAGCTTAAGCGCAGACTTCATACAACGCAATCATGTCATCTAATTAGATCAAACTAGGTTAGGTACACAAACGGATTCGTGTTTTCCTATGTCTGTTCAACTGGATCAAAGGGTCGTGTTCGTGAAGAACACGAGCCTCTAACTTATGAACAAACACCAGAAACATGTAAAAGTCACCCGTCAAGTGGATCGAAAGGCCTTGTTCATCAAGAACAGGAGCCTCTAAATGATGAACAAGTGAAGAACACATGAACAAATCACTCATGTATACTAACACAACTTTATATGAAATAGATAAATAACTGAAGTAGATCAAAGTCATACAAATGAAATAAGATACAAGATAACTCATACCTAGATCCCAAAGTAGACTTGGAACCTGAATTAGAACTACTCTAGCCTACCTCCTAGCCTTGAGACTAAAAGTGAGAGAGGTGTTGCAAGTGTGGATGTCTCATAAGTGAGCCCCCTCTCCTTCTATTTATAGGCCCGTGCACTGGCGAAGAATGGAGGCAAACACCCCGGGGAAGGCACCTAGGACCAATAGGGAACCACCACGTGGAAGCCCCTGAGTGGCGGCCACAAGGTCGGTTCGGCCGACCTGTGGGCCCCTGTGGGCCGACCCCCTGTGGGTCCCACTCGGGGTGTGCTTCCTCCTGGAGGCTACCCTGTGGGTCCTTAGGTCGGTTCCCGGTGTCCACCCTGTTTTGGTGTGATTTGCTTGCCTTTGTGGGCCCATAGATCCATGTGAAGTCCACGTGTCACACTCTGATTCGTCGGGGGTTGCTTCACTTGGATTGCTTGCATGGCATGCATGCATGGCTCCCTAGTTGGCAGGTTTGCATGCATGGCAACCTTGTTGGCAGCCCACCTAGGATGAGGTGATGTGGCATGGACCATAGAAGGTGAGTTTGGGACAGTTTTCCTGCTTATTTTCCTGCAATCAAATAATCTCCAAGGACAAGTGGAACTACATTATTCTTAACTAAATACGTGTAAGAAATGCCTTATGCTCCTTTATTCATGAGTATATTGACGGCTAAAGTAGGTACTTAACAGCCGTCAACAGTACACTTTTTCCTCGACTTCTTTTCGATTTGTCTTTCGTGACTGTGGGTGTTGACTGTCTTGTATTCGCGCAGATGGGAGCTGTACGCATCCTCGCCTCGCGTCCTCCGCTGGAGGAGGACCGGACGCTCACCCGGGAGCTCGCCGCGCGGCAGCGGCGACGGGGGGAGCGCAGGAGGGCCCACCAGTAGAAGGAGATCGACAAAAGGTCGAGGAACGACGCTCGCGCCTCGCGCCGGCATGAAGGGGAGGCCGACGTCTCCGAAAATGAGGATCCTTTGTCGGTGCCGCCGGACACGGACGAGGCCGAGTCTGAGTTCGAGTGGACCGACGACGAGACGGCGGCGTCGTCGCGGCCACGCAGCGGTTCGGTGCCCGCCTCGACCACAGCTGGTGCCAGCTCGAGCCAGCAGGCGCCGCCCCCGCCCTCCCGGGCCGTTCAGCCCGGAATGAGCAGCCGTGCCTCTCGGCGGGGCCACCGCGAGAGAAGTAGGGATTCCCCACGGTGCAGCGACCCCAGCCGCCACACGTCGAGGCGCGACACCTCGTGCCGCCATTCTTCATACCAGAGGTCCCATTCGCCCTCGGTGCGCCCATCACGGGAGCCACGGAGCGCGCCGGTGGCTTCCCCTCCGCCTGCAGCCCAGAGCGGGGGGCCGGCCCCGACCCAGCAGCGTCCCGCGTCGGTCGTCGTCGCTGGGGACAGGTCAACCCCTTCTCCGACATCTGCTCTGTCTTCAGGGAGCAAGAGGGCGGCGTCTCCGCTCAACCCGACCATCGGCTCCAAGCAGCCCCGCCACGTCGCAGAGAGGTGAGCTCCAAATCGCGATTTTCGGCTGTTTCTTCGCATATGCAATGAGTTTTTGCTTGTTGCCGCTGTGACATTCTTCATGTTTCAGGGCGTCCGACCACCGTACTATGAGGCCGGCGCCTGTCAAGTCCTTGCACCGCCTTGCCCAGGTGGTCGGGGATACACCGTCGTCGAGCGACCCGCGGGCCTCCCTTCAGTCGGGGGCGGTGGTTGAAGAAATCGATGGGTCTAGGACCCAAGTGATGACTGTCCCCCCACAGGGAACTGCGAGCCTGGCTCGTAGGGACCTGTTCATGGGGGCGATGGGTCTGGGGGGCGAAGCCCCCACGGAAGAAGCGCTCTCGGCCCACGCGGCCGAGTTAGCGAGGTGCCTGTCCGGGGCCCAGGAGCAAAGCCAGGAAGATCCTGCTCTTGAGGCGCGGACGGGAGACGATGAACAGCCAGCCCCCGAGTCGTCGACGGGGGTGGGTGATGACGTACAGCCGGCCCCCGAGCCGTTGACGGTGGCGGGCGATGATGCAGACGTCGAGCAGCCAGCCCCCGAGTCGCTAGAGGGGACGGCCGCTGCCGCTGCGGGCTCCGAGACCCCAGCCCCCGGGCTGCTGGGGGGAGCGGGGAGTGCGGCGGCGGAGGTGGAGACGGAGACCCGAGCCCCCGAGTCGCTGAGTGGAGCAGGAAATACTGTGGTGGAGGTGGCCGACCTTGACTCTGAGGAGGCCTCTGCCGCGGCGGCCATCGTGGTGACCGAGGGGGCCGTCCCCGTTTCGTCGGTCGCCGTATCGGACGCCGCTCCTGCAGAGGTGATCATCATCCCGGCATCGCCTTCCCTGGTGCCTTCTCCCGTCGTGGCGGCGGATGAACAGATGCCACCCCCGGCCTTGGAGGTCGGGGAGAGCTCGAGAGAACCGAGACTGACCACCTCGACGATGGAGGAGGAGGAGACGGAAGTCCCGCCGCTCTGGCCGGTGCCCGTCTCGCAAGTTCAGGCTTCTGTCGGCTTGGATGCCGACAGCGACACGGAGCTGGCGGCCCATCACCATTTGGAGTGCGGCCTGCGCCTGAGTGAGCTGGCGTTGTGTCAGTCAGAGAGAGCGATCAGGGATCTAATTCCAGCCTCGAGGGTGAGTCTTAGTCCTTCTTTTTCCTCCTCTTTTACTCTCATGCTTGTTTTTTCTTCTTTCTTGACCATGAAATTCACATGTGGTCCAGGAGCCCGTTGGGCGCTGCGACGACAAGTCACGGGCCTTCGAGGCGCTCCGCGTGGAGAAGATCTAGCTGGAGGCGCAACTGGCCGCGTCTTGTCTCGCGGCACCGGCCAGCGAGGTCAACCGGTCATCAGAGCGCACGACCCTCGAGGCGAAGGTGAAGGCTACCGAGGACCTCGCAGCCACGGCGCAGGCGGAGAAGGCCGCCCTGGAGGAAAAACTGGCCGCGGCGGAGCAGGCGGCGGCGGAACTGCGCTCTAACACCGAGGCCGCTGCCCGTGCCGCTCAGCAGGAGAAGATGGAGCTTGAAGCCAGGGTGGGCCGGGCTGAGTCTGACCTCTAGACGGCCCGTGAGAGGGTGACGACGCTCGAGGCCCAGGCCGGGAGTATCACCGCCGAGAAGGGCCGGCTGGAAGAAGTTGCCCAGAAACGCGAGGATGAGATCATCGGTGAACACCTCTCGACCTGTTGCCATTGCTTTTTCCTTCCGTGTGATTACTTGATTTGTGATGTCATCTTGTTTTTGGGGTGGACAGCTCTCCGCGTTGCCCGCACCGACTTGGAGAAATAGGTCGCGGATCAGGAGAGTGCAGCAGCCACCCGCCTCATCGAGAACCAGAATCTGGTGGAGCTAGCTCAGGAGGCTAACGAGAGACTCATCAGTAAGAGCCGTGTCCCCTTCGCGTTTTGCCCCCTTTGAATCAAGACGTCTCTTGCTGACATTGGTCCTTTCATTTTCCTTCAGAGGTCGTGGCTGAGCTCGAACAGGAAAGGAGGTTGCACGGGGAGACCAAGGCCGACCTCACACGGGTGCAGACGATCCGCGACAGGATGGCGGCGGCCATCATCAAGGCGATGGACGACCTTGGTGTTGCTTCCGGTCCCATCAAGGATCGCTTGGAACTGGCCGCTGCGACAGCCCGCCAACAGTCGATGGATGTGGCTCGCGACATTGTCCGCAAGGTGGTGGCCATCTTCCTGTCGCATTACCCGGACATGGACAGATAGCTGCTGGGCCAGGGATGGTGTCCGGGTTACAGCAACGACCAGTACGACCGCATTGAAGAAGGCGCCGTCGACTTTGCCCGGATTATGATGGGTCACGCTCTCCACGACTTGGGCCTGTAAAGAAGAAGAACCAGATTCGCCTTGCCGAGGCTTTGAGTTATGCTGATGGGCACTTGTAATAAACTTATGGATTGAGCCCTCGTGGCAGACTCATGGGTCGAGTACCCAACTTTATTTCAAGTTAAGCATTTTGTTTGCTCTCTAGCCCTTCCCCGAGTAGTTAGAAAGTCTGCGAGCCCAAGCGGTGTAGCTTAAAACTTCGCTGACGGTGTCTTGCTCCGTAGCCGCGGGGGCGTAGGAGCCTGGCGACTCGATTGGGCTTAGTTTTGAAGCGTTACTACTTGGGTGGGCAGCCCCCGAGTACTTTGGAGAAGGATAGGTGTGCGTGTATGTTTTTGCAAACAAGAAAACTCTTCAGAGTTCACTTAGACGGTTACCCGACAACCTTTCGAGGGGGTGAGTGATCGACAACTTGAGGTTTTAAACTTTGCTCGTGGGTCTTTGTACCATAGCCGCGGAGGCGTAAGTACTCGGGGCCCGGACGAGCGCAGGTTTGTAACCGCTAGAGTCGTCGTTCATCTCCCTTTAAGGGGTGCGAGCGTACCGCGATGATCATTTGAGAGACCGTAGATGGTTTTCGATCGAAAAAAGATTTCGAAACGTTCAGGGGAGGGGTGTCGTAGCCCCGGGTGTAGCCCCTGAGCCCATGGGCAAGTCGGAGACTTGCCCGTGGGATGAGACAAGCATAAAGGCATTTTTCTTAAGTAAAAACGCAAGCTTGAGGAAGATATCATCTTACGAAAAAGAAAGTAGCTCGGAGCTCTTGCATTATCATAAGATGGAAAAGAAGTAAATACTTAAGGGTAAAAATGGTGTAGCTGCTCTATGTTCCAGGTGTTGGAGATGACCCTGCCGTCTTCGTATTTGAGCTTAAAAGTTCCTGGTCGGAGCACCTAGTCAATGATGAACGGACCCTCCCATGGTGGCGAGAGTTTGTGTCGCCCCTCGTTGCTTTGAACTCGTCAGAGGACGAGGTCGCCGACTTGGAACTCACGCTCCCGTATGTTGCACTCGTGGTAGCGACGCAGGGCCTGCTAGTACTGTGCTGAGTGGAGGAGAGCAACGTTGCGTGCCTCGTTGAGCTGGTCGATGGCGTCTTCGAGAGTGACCTGGTTGCCTTCTTCGGTATAGGCCTGAACCCGTGGACTGTCGTAGTCAATGTCCGTCGGGAGGATTGCTTCCGACCCGTGGACAAGGAAGAAAGGCGTGCAGCCAGTAGCCCGACTTGGCGTGGTGCGTAGGCTCCATAAGACAGACGGGAGCTCTGCGGCCCACGTCGCTCGAAACTTCTCGAGGTGCTTCAATATCCGCGGCTTCAGACCTTGGAAGATCATGCCGTTGGCCCTCTCCACTTGCCCATTAGTCCTCGGGTGACTGACAGCGGCCCAGTCCACGCGGATGTTGTTGTCGTCGCATAACTTGAGGAATTTCTTGCCGGTGAACTGGGTACCGTTGTCGGTGATGATAGAATTTGGGATCCCAAAACGGTAGATGATGTCGGTGAAGAACGCAACTGCCTCCTCGGAGCGGACATTTGTTATGGGCTTGGCCTCGATCCATTTGGAGAACTTGTCGATGGCGACGAGCACGTGGGTGTAGCCCCCGGGTGCTTTTCTCAGTGGTCCGACCATGGCCAGCCCCCAGACCGTGAAGGGTCAAGTGATAGGAATGGTTTGTAATGCTTGCGCCGGGAGATGCGTTTGTTGTGCATAAAATTTGCAGCCCTCGCAGCTGCGCACGATCCGAGTTGCCTCAGCAACCGCAGTTGACCAGTAGAAGCCTTGTCGGAAAGCCTTCCCGACAATAGTCTTTGGGCCGGCGTGATGTCCGCATGTGCCTGCATGGATCTCCTGTAGCAGCTCCTTGCCCAGGTTGGCCAGGATGCAACGCATGAATATGCCTTCAGCGCTGAGCTCGCCATCAATCAGTTTGTACGACTTGGCCATGCGGGCGATCCGTTGGGCCGTCTCCTTGTCGGGCGGCAATTTTCCTTCCACCATCCACTCGAGGATCGGAATCCTCCAGTCAGGGTCTTCGAGGTTTGGCTCTCGTATCTCGTCAATTTCCATGACCTCTTGCGTCGATGGCTCCAGAGGCTTGTCGTCCTCGGAGCGGACGGACGGCTCGTGCTGGTCGTTGGCAAAGACCCCATGTGGGACGGGCTTCCTATTTGATGCCGCTTTGGCAAGAGTATCCGCTGCCTTATTGTACTCACGCAGCACATGACTGAGCTCGAGCCCGTGAAACTTGTCCTCCAGCTCATGCACCGCCCGGCAGTATGCGGCCATCTTTGGACTTATGCAATTTTTCTCCTTCATCACCTGTCCTACGACCAGATCGGAGTCCCCCCTGATGTCGAGGTGTCAGATCCCTAATTCAAGGGCGATCCGGAGACCGTTGATGAGTGCCTCATACTCGGCGATGTTGTTGGAGGCCGCGAAGTGTAGTCGGACCATGTATTCCATTCGCACGCCCAGAGGTGAGATGAATACAAGTCCGACTCCGGCTCCTTCCTTCATAAGGGACCCGTCGAAGCACATGAGCCATGTCTCGTGTTCGATGGGAGCAGGGGGCGTCTGGATTTCCGTCCACTCAGCGATGAAGTCAGCCAACGCCTGCGACTTGATGGCGGTGCGAGGCGCATACTCGATATTCTGTCCCATCAACTCGAGGGCCCACTTCGCAATTCTTCCTTCCGCCTCCGGGCTTTGTATGATTTCGCCGAGCGGGTACTTGGACACCACCGTGATGCGGTGTGAGTCAAAATAGTGCCGAAGCTTACGCTTAGTGATGAGGACAGCATAGATCAACTTCTGGATTTGCGGGTATCACGTTTTTGAGTCGGAGAGGACTTCGCTCACAAAGTAGACGGGGCGCTGCAATTTCTGTGTTTTCCCGGGCTCGTCTCGCTTGACTACTAAAGCCGCGCTCACGACCTGGGTCATGATATATAGGAGCATCAGCTCTCCCTCCGCAGGTGCAGTGAGCACAGGTGGGCTCTCGAGTAGTTTCTTGAGCGAATCGAGTGCGTCCTGCGCTTCAGGCGTTCACTGAAAGTGTTCCGACCTCTTCATGAGCTTGTACAGCGGCAGGCTGCATTTGCCCAGCCGAGTGATGAACCTACTGAGAGCAGCGAGGCATCCGGTGACGCGCTGCACTCCCTTCAGATTCTTGATGGGTCCCATGCCAGTGATCGCAGGGATCTTCTCGGGGTTGGCTTCGATGCCGCGCTCCGACACGACGAAACCGAGTAGCATGCCTCTGGGGACCCCAAAGACGCACTTCTCAGGATTCAGCTTCACACCGTGCTCCCTCAGCTTCTCGAAGACCGTGGTGAGGTCGGGGATCAGGTCACCCACCTTCTTTGATTTGACCACGATATCATCTACATAGGCCTCGATTAGCCGTCTGATGAGATCTCCAAAGACGCGGCGCATGCATCTCTAGAAAGTGGCCTCCGCATTCTTCAGCCCGAATGGCATGGAAACGTAGCAGTACGCGCCAAACGGGGTGATGAACGAGGTCGCAAGTTGGTCTATTAGATCCATCGCGATCTGATGGTACCCAGAGTAAGCATCGAGAAAACAGAGGGTCTCGCACCCGGCTGTGGAATCGACTACTTGATCTATGCGTGGTAACAGAAATGGATCTTTTGGACACACCTTATTTAGGCTCGTGTAATCAACGCACATCCTCCATTTTCCATTCTTCTTCTTAACGAGTACAGGGTTTGCTAACCACTCGGGGTGGTACACTTCACAAATGAACCCTGCACTAATAAGCTTCTTGATCTCCTCGCTGATAGCCTTGCACTTAACGGAATTAAAGCGGCGAAACACTGCTTGATTGGCTTCGAGCCGGGCTTAATGTTAAGCTTGTGCTCGGCGACCTCCCTTGGAATCCCTAGCATGTCGGAGGGTTTCCATGCGAACACATCGAGATTCGCGCGGAGGAAGTTGACAAGCGCGCTTTCCTAGTCAGAACCGAGCGCCGTCCCGATACGGAGCGTGCAGCCATCGTTGGAGACAGGCACCTCCTTGGCGTCCTTGGCGGGCTCGAAAGAGCAGGCCGCTCGCTTGGTCGTCTCGGGGATTTCTTGGTCCTCGGAGGGGGGCTCAGCGGAGATCTTCTCAGACCGGATTAGTACTTCAGCGAACTGGAAGCACTCAGTATCACATTCGTACGCATACTGGAAAGTTGTACTCATTGTGGTGATGCCCTTCGGTCTGGGCATCTTCAGCTTGAGGTATGTGTAGTTGGGGACAGCCATGAACTTAGCGTAAGTTGGCCTTCCGAGTATCGCGTGATACGTCCCCGGGAATCCTACCACTTCGAAGGTGAGGGTTTCCTTTCGGAAGTTGTTCGAAGTTCTGAACGTGACGGGCAGATCGATCTGCCCGAGGGGTACCGCCTCCATCCCGGGTACGACCCCATGGAAAGGCGCCGTCGACGGCCGCAGTCGGGACCGCGGGATCCCCATGTCGTCGAGGGTCGACATGTAGATGACGTTGAGACCGCTGCCTCCATCCAACAGAACCTTGTGCACACGCTTGGTGTCGAACAAGGGTGACACAACTAACGAATAGTTGCCTGGTTATGGGACGTGGTCAGGGTGATCGCGCCGGTCAAATGTGACCGGCGTCTCCGACCACTTTAAGTACGTCGGAGTTGCGCGCTCGACTTGGTAAACTTCTCGCCGGATCAGCTTCTCCTGGCGTCTTGGTGGCCGCACCTCTGAACCCCCGAAGATCATCATAACAGCTCCGTCTTCGTGGGGGTAAGCAGCTTCGTCATTGCCCTTGTCCTTCCCTCCATCACTGGTCGGAGCAGTGTTTCGCTTCTTCATCGTGCCGGAGAGGTAGGACTTCATCAAGTTGCAGTCCTTGAAGGCGTGCCTGACTGGGCCCTCGTGGTTGGGGCACGGAGCCTCCAACAGCTTCTCGATGTGATCCGTCGGCGGGTTACTTCTTGGTTTCGCTGCCTTTCGGTCGACGGCAGCCACCAAAGTGTCGTCGCGGTACCTCTTGTCTTTACTCTTCTTCTTCTTGTTGGTTGGTGCGGACGGGCCGTCATCAGCTTCGACCGGCTGCTTCCCCTTGCTGGTACCAGGGCTGAGCGTCACGGCTACAGCTTCCTCCCTGTTGGCGTGGTCGGTAGCGATGTCGAGCAGCTCACGAGTAGTTCGCGGCTTCTGTTGCCCAATCCGATGGATTAGCGTGGCACACATAGTGTCGTTTTGGAAGGTCGAGACGATGTCTGTGTCGGTGGTGCTGGGCAACTCCGTACACCTCTTGGAGAAGCGTCGGATGTAATCGCGTAAGCTTTCACCCTTCATTTGCTTGCAGTTGCGCAGGTCCCAAGGGTTCCCTGGTCGGGCGTACGTGCCCTGGAAGTTGCCGATGAAGGCATCGCGCAACTGCGACCAGCTGTCGATCTTGCCTCGCGGCAAGTGCTCGAGCTACCGGCGGGCTGAGTCCGCGAGATGTAGCGGCAGATTCTTGATGATGAACAGGTCGTCCCGCGCTCCATCGGCATTACACGCCAGCCGGTAGTCTTCTAACCAAACACTGGGGTTGGTTTCGCCATCATACTTGGGTACGGAGGTCGGAGCCCTAAAATGCGAAGGGAAACGAGCACTACGCACATTCTCCCTGAAGGCACGGCATCCTTGAGCATCAGGTGAGTTGCTCCGGCTCCGGTCTTCGTCGCTGTTGTATCGGCCGCGGCGTCGCCGACTGTATTCCTTACGAGGCTGCTGCTCGTAACCATCGTCGTGGCTCACATCCACCCTCCGTCGCACCTTGATGGTATCGCGTGCGTCGCGGTTAGGGCCCAAGCGGCTCTTGACCGACACATTGACCTCCTCAAACTGTCGCGGCTGCTGCGACGGCGCTGCGGGCTGTCGCGGCTCGGAGTGCCCACGACCTTGCGAGCCCCGCTGTCGAGAAGCGGAGCTCTCCGCCTGCTGCACAGTGGCAGTCTCGAGGAGCGTCTTGATTTGTTTATGCATCTCTTTTTCTTGAGGCGTGGCGGGTTCCGGTATCTTCCGGAGAAGAACTGCTGCTGCCGCTAGATTTTGTGACGCCCTTTTGAAGATGGGTGTGCCATTAACGACATCTTGATCGTCGTTGATGATGCATTGCTGGACGTCTCTCGTGCGTGCGCGAGCGGGAGTTGGATTCGGGTCCTGCCCGAGTTGTTGGTGGAGTTGGGCCCGTTCGTCGTCGAGCTGGCGTTGCGCGTCCTCTAGTTCGTCCAGCCGGGCACGTTGCGCGGCGGCATCGGGAGGAACCCGGGCCTCAGCCGCACTATCCGCCGTCGAGCTGTGGGCAGAGTGGACCGCCCCCTCTGGAGTGTGGGCCGGTGCCGGAGCAACCGGCGCGTTGCCGACGACGAAGCACTCGCGCGAGGGATCGTATCCTCCGTCGTTGGAGTCATCAGAATAACCGAAGCAATAGTCCGCCGCCGTCTGGAAATGACGGAAGACGCCGACATCGCGAAGCCCAGAACAATCCCACTCCGAGTCCAAGATGACGTCCGTGCCGTCGGTGACGAGGTATTGCTCATCAGGCGAGGTCGCCGGAAGCCCCATGTTGCAGCAGAGGCGGTGGCTGGGGTGGTTTTCATACATGGCCCGGTCTGTGCTTGATGAAGAGGAGTATGCTGCCGCCGCGTAGGGCCTTCCTCCATAGAGCGGTGGCATTGGGGCGCTCTCCCTGGCGATGCGCTCCGTTGAGTCCGACGGCAGGGAGTCCTCTGCTGCGTCGACGGGTAGTGGTGCACCAGCTTCGACCCGCGGAGGGGAGCTAGCGCGTGCTGCCCTGCGTCGCTCCGCCTTGGCCCGCTTCGAGCGCTTGCCTGAGCGCCTCTTGCGTCGGGACGAGCGTGGTGTGGCGGTCGGAGCGGGAGTCGGTGCAGGTGCGTTGATGGCCTCGTCGACGAGGTGCATGAGGTAGCCGTCTCCAGTCACCCGGAAGTTCAGGCTCCCGAAACTGATCTCGAGCCCAGCCATGAGCGACTCCGGTGATCCCACAAGGGAGTCCATCGGTGATGGCTTGGCGATGGCTTCCGAAGCAAACGATGAGGGGGCCGTGCGGACCCTAAATGCGACGTCGAAAACACGCGAAGGCCCCTACCTGGCGCGCCAACTGTCGGGGTTTGTTACTGCCGGCAAGTAAATTTATAAGAACGCGTGTGCTGATCTGTACGGTAGCACAAGAGACACTCGAGATTATACTGGTTCGGGCCTCCGGAGAGTAATACTCTATGTCCAGTCTGAGAGGAAGTGTTCTTTATGCTCGGGAGTTTGTAGTAGGGGGTACAAACAAGTCGGGAGAGGGTTTTGAGCCCAAGTCCCTGGTGTGTGAGTGGTTCTTGTAGAAGGAGTCTGCGTACATGAGTGTGTGAGCATTTGTGGATTGTATGAGATGAGATATCGATACTAAGTGCGTGTGGGGGTGGAAACGAATGTGTGTTGTAAGTGCCCCTGTGCTCCCCTTTTATAGTCAGAAGGGAGAGGCACAGGATGGTTACATTGATAGGTGTAAGCTGGTCTACAGTCCAGGGCGTTCTTCTTCTGCGTTGGGCTGTCAGCAGCAGCGGCGAAGCACTATTTCGGCGCACCTAGTGACGGTGTAGGCTCTTCCTGAGTCGTGCGAGCCAAGTAGCCACCCCGGGGCCCCCGCACCCTTTCTCCGAGTAGTTAGTCAAGTACAGGAGGCAGGGTCCATATCCTGATCCCGTCAGTGGATTAGTGGCTTGTCTTTTTCGGTTACCGTGGTCATGGAGTAGTCTGTGCCACGACGATCGAGGGATAGGTGACAGCTTACACTGTGCAAGTTCGTGGCACAGCGTTTCCCGTGCCATCCGTAGTACGATACGTGCTGCCCCTGCTGAGGAGTGGCAGGAGGATTTGCCCTCTGGCACCAGATCGACCTGGTCAGGGCGGACTGACGCGGAGGAGCCAGCACGTGGCGAGTCGCGTGCCTGGGTATCACGGGATTCCAATGGGGCCCGTGTACCGGTGGCCTTGGCGGCCAAATCTTGAACTAGTCGGAGGCAGAAAACCACTCGTGCAAGTAGGTAATGTATGCCACGTCTTCCGATGCTTAGGGTGTAGCGTGTATTGCACTGTGCGCTGCTCAGCGTTCCTTACGCCGTTAGTAGTACGACGGCTACTGTGCCATTCGTGGCAGGGTTTGATGAATCCTTCCCCTGACACCGAATCAGACGGGTCCGGGCAGACCGCTGTGGTGGTGCAGACACGTGGCGTCGCACGGGGAGGTGTGTGCGAGAATCCTGGGATCTCGATCCGGAGGGGCCCACGCACTCCGTGCCTTCCCTGCGAAGCCTGCGCGGGCCGGCGACGGAAACTACTCGTGCGAACGAGTAGTCGTAGACGGGTGGCGGAGACTACTCGTGCGAGCGAGTAGTCGGAAGCGGAGGTGAAGACTTGTCATACGGGCCGTCAAGTACTCGGAAGGGATGGCGCAGATGGCCGTGGGCCGCCTGCTTCCCAGCCCATGACGCTAACAAGTCGTACGGACCCTCAAGCATTCGAGGGGACTAATACTCGTTGTATTAGTCACCAAATATGCCGTACATGGGTCCGTACTGCGTTTTTCAGAGGTCCTGGTGGGCCCTGGTCCATGGCCTCGTCAAAAGGGGTTGATGCAAATGCAAAAGGGGTTAGTAAAAAGGGTCGGCAATGTTTGAAAAAGGCTTTCGATGTCGTTCCTCTATAAAGACAAGCAAGTCACTTTATGAGAGGCAGAGTCTTGGCAACAAAATCTTTTATTGAAAGACCTAATCAAACATGCTAACAAGGTTTTAAAGTAAGGCTTATGGGTATCCTATATTTTTGGCTTAAAACAAGAATTTTGAAAAGACAAGTCGGGTGAAGAAATTCTATCTAAGGTGGTTTCAAAAAAAAGAAAAGAAAACAACGGTTAGATTTTCGGATGAAAAACAAACCTATGGTTTTAGGATTACTAAAGGTAAGAGAGGTTTTCCCTATGGGTTTAGGACGAGGCTTGTCAAAATTTTAATTAGAAGAGGGATAGAGATAGACTTGGTCAGATTGACACAAGTCGATCCTTCCTTTGTTGGCTTGGGTGCTAGGTGTGGTTTGATAGGAAGGTTTAGGCAAAGTTGTTTTTTTTCGCAAAAAGGGTTATAAAAATGAGATGCAATATGCAACACAATGCAAGGGTGGAGAACAATGAGGAATGAAGTGCAACATGAGAAGAATAAACAAAATGACATGACATGATATGGTGGTGATCTAAACCAAAATGAAAGTTAGTCCAAGTTAACTAGCCACAAGTTTAGAATCAAAGGGTGGTGCCAATTTCATATTTCTCTCTAAAAAGATACAAAAGAAAAGGACTATCTAAACACTAATAGGCACACAAAAAGGGTCTATAAGTTTTCCAAAATCAAGTAGCAAAGTGCTCCCTCAATATCTATTAAAGCACACAACATGTGGTTGTGATATTTATTAGAGCAATGGTACAATGTTACTTGAAGTTTTCAAATAAAGAGCACAATATAGACCGTCATCTTAATATATATAAAGGAAAAGATCGGGTTGCCTCCCGCAAAGCGCTTCATTTAAAGTCATAGAGCTCGACTTTCTCACGTACCTTTTTTTATTGTTGTGAAGCCATGGCTCTTTGTGCGAGAATTCAATGTATCCATGCAGCTTGATGTTGCCCTTTGGAAATTCGTCGTGGTTTGCTTCCAACATCATCATTTGTTGAGTGGTGCCTCTTGTGTCTTCATTTATCCATGCTTTGGAGGATTTTGTTTCTGTCCTTAGCTCCTGAATTTGATCATGTATGCATCGTGGAACCGTTGCGCCATCTTCTATTTATTGTTATCTTGTCCATCTCCTCTATCTTGTTGCTATCGTCTTATTACTGCCTCTTCTTTGTGGATTTTCCCCTTGGTACATAACAGAACATATACCAAAATATAGTTCTATTGAAAAATTCATGAAATTACCTTTCCAACGGGTACTCATCCATCTTAATTGGAGTCCAAATGAGGGAGTTATGCCCGTTTTATTTCCGCTCTTGCATACTGTCCAGAAATTTCCAGAACGTGCAACCTTCGATGATTCGGTCGTATCTGCTTGTAGGAACCTCCAATTGCCTTGCCGCTTGATTCGTTGGAACGTAGACTTCATAAGCTTCTGAAAATCCAAATATATCTTATGTTTTTTGCTGAGGTTCTTGCAAAACTTGATGACATCGTCGTCTTCTTGTCGATCGATCCGGAGATGTTCGAGTGATCTTTATCTTGTAGTCTTTTAGGGCACCATGTCACGCATCCTTTGGCTTCAAAAATCATTACCATCATTGCATGAGCATGATGGCAATGGGATCCTTCTCTATCGTGCTTGACATGGTCGTTTCAGAAACCTATAGCTCGAACACACAAAACTCCAAAAGATATTAGTCTTAAAAACTTAATTGACACATAGGCATACCTTGTTCATCTTCGTTTGTTTTGGGTGCGGGCTCGATAGCGGATGTTGGGCCACTAACCTAAGTTAGCATCTACCACTAAAGAGCAAATCTTTGCGTAGCCATCAACTTGTTTGAGCGAGGTTGGACTTGTCGAAGTCCGAATGTTGAAAACTTCTCGATCGCTTTGTGTCTAGGGTTTCACCTGCATTCAAGGACACATACAAGAAACACAAAATATATGTGATAATGAAATAAGGGTTAGTCAAATAGATAGATAGATCGCCCTAGGGTTCGAGTTCCAATCCCCGGCAACAGCGCCAGAAAAAGGGCTTGTTGACGGTTGAAACACGTGTCGCGTTTCGATCCGCAAGCGTATGGATCACGTGTTGCCTTCTTCACTCGGGGATGACCCAAGATATCGAACCGTGGATCGGAAGCAAACTACCTAGGGTTTACCATCTAATTTTTTGAACTAACCTACATGAAGCATTGATCGCATAAAGATTTAACATACAAGCATGAAAGGATGTATGGATCACATTCACTAGCCATAAAGATACACGACCCAAGGTAACCCTAGCCTACCATCTTCTAGTTGCAGCTCCGGCCAAGATGAAAACCAATCTAATCTCAAACCATGATAAGGAGTAAACCCTTACATGTTTGTTCGGCGCTTTGCCTTCCTTCGTACTGTCACTACGCGAAGGTAAACACAACCGAACGACTATACATCCGTGCACCACTACGAGATATCCGCAAGACAAAGACTAATCACCACGATTAGATCTATTCCTACTAAAGGCATATGGTAGCTACACATATGAATAAGCACAACTCGTAGTAGATCAAAGTAAGGATAAGGTATGATTTATATCACCATCGAATGTTGAGTGTACAAATGCCTTGAAGAATTCGAGGCATGGCTCCGGAACTCCACCATGGCTTCACCACGCAGGGCCGACCATGGCGGCTAGGGCATAGCCTAGACCATCTCCTAGGCAACACGAGGACTAGCGGCGGTCGTCGGCTCCCTTCGACGTGTCCCCTTCGATTGGGTGGCTCTCTGATGAATGGATCGATCAATCTCCTTCCCTTGGGTGCCTAGGGGGTTGTACTTATACCCTTGGGGAGCCTTGGGGTGTGCTCCACCTTGCCTTGCACGAGATCCTCCTTGGGAGAGAAGCAAACTTGGTTTCCATAAAATCAACCTCGTCCAGATTTTCCTGATTCGCAGCCGTTCCTTGCTGACATCATATCTCCCACGTACAGACTCCAAATAATGCAAATTCGGTGTCTAGATTATGTGCCACGAAATTATCTCCAACTTTGGTATTCATTACTTTCCTTGGAAACGAAGATAAGATCCCCAAAACGGTCTCGAAAGATAATCTGTCTGATTTCGGACTTATCTGCGCAGCAGGTATTTCGGGGGCTATATCTCCTAGCTCCTTCACCCGAATTGGGCCTTCCATATGTCAAAATCGAAGCTCTCATTGAGACCCACAACTTTGGTATTCAAACTTTTGCCATTAGAGAACGTTTAAGTTTCCGAATCTGCACCGAAAGATCATGCTGTTCTGGGCTACGCGAATATCTCTCGGGCTGAGTTGATCTCGTGGGTAAACCTCCAAGTCTCAAGGGCCTGGGCCCTCTGGCCCACTTCAGGCCCGCCATCCTTCACACAGTTTTTCTTGCAATTTTGACATTTTGCATCTTCGCATATGGGCTTTAGACGTCATTATCTCCGCGATCAAGATAAGAGGTCTTGTCGCATGAACTCACGCATCTTCTGTTTAGGTCCTCGGAGTTTCACAGCTTCATGCTTTGGACCTCGGGTCATTTGGAGTCATGTTCACTTCGTGTCTTGACTTGTGCCGGGCTTCGTGATCTTCTCATAAATTGCTCGATGAACTCTACCCGGAAGTCCTCATTTGAGCTCTTAAATCCTGCGTAAACAACATACTCCAAAAACCACATGCAAGTGTGAACTTGTTACATCATTAGTATGCCTAGTGGCGGGTTAGTTATAATTCAAAGCTCAAACCAAAGTGTAACAAGTGCTCTTGGTTGACGGAAATCGACCGTCAACAGGGCGCGACGGCCTGGGCGTGCCGGCCGGATCTTGCCGTCTGGGGGACACATGGGTTAGAGCTCGATGACAGGATCTTGCCGCCAGGGGGTGCGGTGGTTGGAGTTCCGCCTCGGGGGTCGCGGCTGGCGGAGCTACGGTGGGATTCGCTGTCGGCAGAGCTTGCCTGCGGACCCTGCGGCGGGATTCGCCTGTGCACTCCCGCGACCGTCGGGGCCGCGCCCGCCGCCACACCCTGGAGCAGGAGGTCGCCCCCACACGCCCTGGCGGAGCTCCTCACGCTGTGGAGGAGCGCATCTGCTGCAAAAGAGGTTGCATGCCGGCAGAGCTTCTCGCTGCCTCCCCATCCGTCTACGACAGTCGTGCTTTCGTGCTACCGCCGGGGAGGAGCAGCGCCGGCAGAGAGGCGGCGGTGGGGGGAGTAGCCGCCGGGGAGGAGCAACGCCGTCAGAGAGGCGGCGGCGGGAGGGGTAGTGGAGTAGCCGCCGGGGAGTAAGTAGCAGCGCCGGCGGAGAGGCAACGGCGGGGGGAGTAGCCGGCGTGGAGATGTCGCGGGTGGAAAGAAAATAAAAGAATTGTAAACTGTTTTGTGTGTAATCAGTGGCAGGTGGGTAATTTTGTGATCAAAAAGTCAGCAAAAGCAGGATCTGAGGTGCTTTCAAATTTGTAGTACACAAAAGCTGCTTTCGGCTGTGGCTTTGGATGGCAGCCAAGCCCTTTGGTTGGATTTTGGCTTTTTCCAAAAGCAAAAACAGCTAAAAGCCCCAACCAAAGGCACCCTAAGATCGGATCTGACGATAGGTGCAAAAGCAGACTACACAAGTGCCAATGGACCGACTTGAGCAGTGGTAGCCTTAGGAAGAGGATAAGAAGAAAGTCACTTGACATGTGGATTCATCGTCACGTTATGCAAAATCACTATCAAAACTACTAAGGGACAAAAACAAACAGTATTGAAAGTTGAGAGACTGAGAATACATGGTTTTGCACATAAGAGATTAAAGTCAGACTACGGCAATAGTTAAGGGATGTTGATAGGACTTTTTCCATCTCGTTATCGGCCGGTTGGGCTATGATTTCGTTATCAGCTAGTTGGGCTACATATGTTTTTTCACCTATTCAATCGGTATGTTACTTTTCCACCTATTCATGAGCAAGCTTGCTGGTAAAACTTAGTGACAAGCTTAGCAAGTCAGTTCCCCTGTACAGACATGAATCTCTGCAACAATTTGCTCTTGTTCCCCTTCAAATATTTCTAATAACTAGATTAATGCAGCCGCTAGTTGTGTTGCTATTCTTGCACACTTCATCTGCTAAGACATTCCAACCACACAACTGAAACTCATTTAGCCCAGTCTCAATGGAAGGTGTTATAGGAGTGTTATGGGCATTAAATACTATGCCACATCAGCAAATTTACGAGGAGAGAGGAGTGTGATGACACTCTGCTGGCACGGTTCTCAAGTTTCAGTTTTGGTAACTGTGTGATGACGCTTCCTAGTGAGACTAGCCTTACAATTTTCAATCTTCGTCACGACAAAGCAAATAACGTATGAAGTTCGTGCATGTGGAGATAAACATGTAAAATAAGTAATTTGATATTGTGATGATCGAAACAGTGACATCATGGTGGCTTCGAAGGTTACCAACCTCACACGACATGTTTGCTTGCTCCATTGGATGTAAGGGTGCAAAGGGGTAACCATTAGGTACACCTCCGAACCTCTTTAGTTCAATTATTTGTACTATTTCTTCAAAAGGTTCGGAGGTGCACCACATTATAACCAATTTGCACCCCTAATTGGATGAGCTATTTTTTTGAAACGTGTAGTATGTTGTTGTTTGTCCCTTTAAAAAGTTAACATTAATCTTAATTTGTTTGGTGTCTATGATCAGGGTGCAGTTGAGTTATGATTGTATCTCATACCAAGGGCATAAATGAATTTACACATTGATCTCATACCAGTATCCAGCGCTACATCAGTTTGAGGACAAGTTCAACCCAAAAACAATAGTTGGGGAACTAGATTGAACCTTTTAAAAATTACGGGACAAACTTGACCCATGTATGAAAATTCAGGGATGAAAATGACTATTTTGCCATAGATATAAGTTACATGGGTTTGTTAGGATATTTGCTTAGGGATCAAGTCGGTAGTCTTTATAAAAGGAGACATCCTTGTATCAGTTTAAGTCAATGAAGAAGTAGAGATCAGAGCCTCCAGCATGAGAGTGAGATCACATCTATTTCTTTCATATCTCAGTAATCTAGGCATGTCATTAGGATACCTCAGCATGTCATTTTCCATATAAAGCTTTTTCATACCTAGCACTTTGCCATTCTAGGCACAATGAACATTGAAATCTAACTTCAAAAAGATTTAAGAAACAAATAAAGAAATAGCATACCGCATTTTGCATCTAAATGTACTATTTGAGTAGCCTGGGATTTATTAATAAAGGAGCAAAATGTTTCAGAGTCAGGTCTAAGTAAACAGGTGGTTTTTTGCAATTCTAATGTATATCGAGCAGACATTCTAAATTCTGGAGAACATAACATCTTGATGCAATAGCAGAATAGGTAAATGGAAAATAAGTTAAATAACCAACACTACAAGCAGACACTATTCTCGCTAGGAGTACATGCTGACCATTGCACATTCATGTTTAGGAGAACGGCAAATTGCAACAAAATAATGTTGAACATTTAGCAATTGTGGCCAACTGGATCTGGGAACCAAAATGAACAATTTTCCCTACATTGACAAAACAAACAGAGTGATCTCGTTGAAGAAAAAGTAGATGCATAAGAAAAGTTAGAACAATAAAGCTTCTTTTTGTGGTTTTATATCTAAACTCAAAGCATTGAATTGCTATTCTGCTGCACAATACCATATAAGTACCATGACAACTTACACCCTCCGGAAGAGAGGTGAATTTATTTTTATTGCAGTTCATGTTATCCTATGTCTCAAATAACGCATGCTGAATAAGGTTTTAGTAATAATTAAGAGGCATCCGTCCCAGCGACATGCAAATAACCATTCATGTCTTACAGTAATAGCCTCTTTTGACGGTTCGATAACGCGCCAAGGTTCACCACAAGCTTACGGATCATGTAGTACCTTTTTCCCTCGAGTTCACCCAAAATATCAAATCTGTGGAACATGTGCAACGCAAGATTCAATCTAATAACTGAGAAAACACTTTCATCTTGAAGAGGTTTTGAATGCATCTAATCTACTAAACATGAGAGGTAGTGACGAGGCCATGGACCAGGGCCCACCAGGACCTCTAAAAAACGCAGTACGGACCCACGTATGGTACACTTCGGTGGCTAATGCAACGAGTATTAGGCCCCCGAGTACCTGAGGGCCCGTACGACCTGTTTCCGTCATGGGCTGGATGGCAGGCGGCCCACAGCCACCAACACCCTCTCCTCCGAGTACATGGCGTCCCGTACGACAAGTTTCCATCTCCGCCTCCGACTACTTGCTCGCACGAGTAGTCTCCGCCTCTCGTTTCTGACTACTCATTCGCACGAGTCGTTTCCGTCGCCGCCTCGCGCAGGCTTTGCGCGGAAGGCGAGCGGCGTGTGGGCCCCTCCTGATCGAGATCCCAAGATTCCCGCGCACGTTCCCCCGCGCACCGCCACGTGTCCGCTCCGCCGCAGCGGTCCGCCCGGCCCCGGCCGATTCGGTGTCAGGGGATGGATCCGTCAAACCCTACCACGAACGGCACAATGGCCGCCGTACTAAGAACGGCGTGATCAGTGCTGGGCAAACGCACGGTACAGTACATGCTACGCGCTAAGCATCAGAAGACGCGGCATAGACCGCCTACTCGCACGAGTGGTTTTCCGCCTCCGACTAGTTCAAGACTTCACCGTCAAGGTTGCAGGTACACAGGCCCCGTCCGGATCCCGTAATATCCGGGTATGACCGCCCGCGCACTGCCACGTGTCGGCCCCTCCGTGCCGGCCCGCCCTAACCAGGTCGATCTGGAGTCAGAGGGCGGATCCGCCTGCAACTTCGCAAAAGGGGCAGCACGAGTCGTACTACGGACGGCACGGGAGGCGCTGTGCCACGAACGGCACAGTGTACGCCATCCTCCTATCCCTCGATCGTTGTGGCATAGATCACACCATCTCCACAGTTCCCGGAAAAGACAAGACCCTGATCTGCTGACAGGAGTAGGATACGAATCCTACTTCCCGCACCCGACTAACTACTCGGAGAAGGGTGCGGGACGCCCCAAGAACGGTTACTTGGGACGCACGACTCAAGGAAGACCTACACCATCACTTGAGGCACCGTAACAGTTTTTTGCCACTCCATCTGACAACCCGGTGCAGGAGGAGGACACCCTACGCTGTATACTAGCTCATATCCCCGTTGTAAGCCCCTGAGCCTCTCCCTTGTGACTATAAAAGGGGAGGACAAGGGCACTTGTAAGATACGTTCGTTTTCACCCCCACACGCACTTAGTATCGATATCTCATCTCATACACCCACACCGACGCTCACACACGCACGTACGCAGAATCCTGCTACAAGAACCACTTACACGCCAGGGACTTGGGCTCGAAACCCTCTCCCGACCTGTTTGTATCCCCTACTGCAAACTCCTGAGCATAAAGAACACCCCCTCTCAGACTGGACGTAGGGTATTACTCTCCGGAGGCCCGAACCAGTATAATCTCGAGTGTCCCTTGTGCTACCGTGCGGATCAGTACACGCGTTCTTATAAATTTACTTGCCGGCGGTAAGAAACCCCAACAGTTGGCGCGCCAGGTAGGGGCCTTCGCGTGTTTTCGACGTTCCTTTTAAGGTCCGCACGGCCTTTCCATCGTTTGCTTCGACGAAAGCCATAACCAAGCCATCGCCAATGAGTTCCCCCATGGGAACGACCGACTCGCTCCTGGTTGGGCTCGAGATCCATTTCGGGAGCCTAAACTTCCAGGCGACTGGAGACGGCTACCTCATGCACCTCGTCGACGAGGCCGCCGACGCACCTGCACCGACTCCTGCTCCGACCGCCACGCCACGCTCGCCCCGACGCAAGAGGCGCTCTGGCAAGTGCTCGAAGCGGGCTAAGGCAGAGCGATGCAGGGCAGCACGTGCTAGCTCCCCTCCACGGGTCGAAGCTGATGCACCACTACCCGCCAACGCAGCAGAATACTCCCTGCTGTCAGACTCGACGGGGCGCATCGCCAGGGAAGGCGTCCTGATGCCGTCGCTCTACCAAGGGATGCCCTACACGGCGGCAGCATACTCCTCTTCATCGAGCACGGACCGGGCCATGTATGATTACTACCCAAGCCATCGTCTCTGGTGCAACATGAAGCTTCCGGCGACCTCGCCCGACGAGCAGTACCTCGTAACCGATGGTACGGATGACATCTCGGGTCCGGAGTGGGATTGCTCCGGGCTTCGTGACGCCAGCGCCTTTCGTCGTTTCCATACGGTGGCAGACTACTGCTTCGGCTATTCCGATGACTCCGACGACGGGGGATACAACCCCTCACGCGAGTGCTTCGTCGTTGGAAACGCTCCAGTCGCACCGGCGCCGGCCCACACTCTGGAAGGGGCGGTTCACTCCGCTCACAGCTCAACGGCGGATAGTGCGACCGGGGTGCGAGACCCGCCCAACGTCGCCGCACAACGGGCCCGACTAGACGAATTGGAGGACGCGCAGCGCCAGCTCGACGATGAGCGGGCACAGCTCCACCAACAGCTCAGGCAGGATCCAAATCCAACTCCCGCCTGCGTACGCGTAAGAGATGTCCAGCAACGCATCATCAACGATGATCGAGACGTCGTCGGTGGCACACCTGTCTTCAAGAGGGCATCACAGAACCTGGCGGCAGCTGCAGTTCTTCTCCGGAAGATACCAGAGCCTGCCACCCCTCAGGAGAAGGAGATGCACAAACAGATCAAGACGCTCCTCGAGACTGCCGCCATGCAGCAGGCAGAGAGATCTGCTTCTCGACAGCGGGGCTCGCACGGTCGCGGGCACTCTGAGCCACGACAACCTGCGGCACCGTCGCAACAGCCGCGACGGTCCGAGGAGGTCAATGTGCCAGTCAAGAGCCGCCTAGGTCCTCACCGCGACGCACGTGACACCATCAAGGCGCGGTGGAGGGTGGACGCGGGCTGAGACGACGACTACGAGCAACAGCCTCGCAAGGAGTACAGTCACCGGCGCGGCGGCTGGTACGATAGCGACGAAGATCGAAGCCGGAGCAACTCACCTAACGCCCTAGGGTGTCGCGCTTTCGGGAAGAATGTGCGCAACGCCTGTTTCCCCTCGCGTTTCAGAGCTCCGACCTCCGACCTCCGTACCTAAGTACGATGGTGAAAGCAACCTCAGCATTTGGTTAGAAGACTACCGACTAGCGTGCAACGCCGGCGGAGCACGAGACGACCTGTTCATCATCAAGAATCTCCCGCTGCATCTCGCGGACTCGGCTCGCACGTGGCTCGAGCACTTGCCACGGGGCAAGATCGACAGCTGGTCGCAACTACGTGACGCCTTCATCGGAAACTTCCAAGGCACGTACGCCCGGCCAGGGAACCCCTGGGACTTGCGCAACTGCATTCAGATGAAGGACGAAAGCCTACGCGACTACATCCGGCGCTTCTCCAAGCGATGCACCGAGTTGCCCAGCACCACCGACACGGATATCGTCTCGGCCTTCCAGAATGGCACCACATGTGCCACGTTGATCCACCGGATCGGGCGACGGAAGCCGCAAACAACTCGGGAGCTGCTCGACATCGCGACCGACCACGCCAACGGGGAGGAAGCTGTGGCCGCGATGCTCAGTCCCGGGACCAGCAAGGGGAAGCAGCCGACCGAAGCTGACGGCGGTTCGTCCGCGACAACGAACAAGAAAAAGAAGAATAAAGACAAGAGATACCACGATGATGTTGACGGCTGTTAAGTGCCATATTTGTGGCCGTCAATGCCTGCATTTTGACATAAGAAATATACATCCACCATAGAATAGGGTCTTATACTGACAATTTCCACAAGTTGCGATGTATATTCAATTGTAGGTAATAAGCACAAGAAAGAGAGCAAAAGCACACCTTATCCATCCACCTCACCAATCCAAGCAATCCAAGCTCAGCCAATAAGGGGCTGCCATGCGAGCACTCCCTGGATCCATGATGTCATCAATCCAAGGGAGAAAGCCTCGGCGAATCAGAAGTCGCCACGCGTATATCACATGGATCCCATGGCCCACCAGAGCGCCTAAACCGCCTCCAAAACATGTGGACACCTGCAACTGCCATAAGGACCCACACATCAGTCACCAGGAGAAAGCAGAGGGCAGGTGGGGCCCACAAGGGGTCGGCCGACCCCACAGGTCGGCCGAACCGACCTTGGGGCGCCCAATCCTGGCCTTCCACGTGGTGGTTCCTGGTTGGCTCCTCACTTCATTCCCGGGGTGTTTGGGGTGCTTCCACGTCGGTGCTCAGGCCTATAAATAGAAGGAGATGGGGTAGAGAATAGGACACACACTTCTTTCTCCTCCTTTTCACTTTTGCCTTTTGGCTTCTCTCATTAGGAGAGGAGAGCTCTTGCATAGGATTAGTGCTGGCTTGCTAGTGCTTTAGAGATTAGACGGAAGGTGGGGTGGTGTCTAGGGGTTGTGCCATAGTGTTTGGCACATTTCCTCAAGAACGATCCTCTACGGATGCTTCTGTTCTTCATTTAGAATAAAGTGAGTATTTCGACATTCTCAGTTAGACTAAAGTGGCATTCATACTGTGTTCTTGTGTTCTTCATTCGTTCATCATTTAGAGGCTCGTGTTCTTCACGAACACGCTTCCTCAATCTAGTTGACGATCGAGTTTCTCATACTTTTGTGTTTATTCATCAGTTAGAGGCTCGTGTTCTTCACGAACATGACCCTTGATCTTCTGTTATAAACATATAAGTGTGTAACCTATTTGTATGCCTGCTAGTCTAATCAGAGTTAGTGGATGCTCCTTTATCCTAATCTAGACCAAGTTCATCCGTGATCCCTTGCATAGGTTAGCGTTTATCTGAGTGAGTTTGGGTCTCTCTCGTGGGTTCGTCGCTCTGTCTTCGTACGGAGTGCTATAGTGTTGTTACGGGTCGACAAACATAACCGTGCTATAGTAGTAGTCGGTGGTGTAGACGTGGGGTCTAGACTTCGGGTTATCCTTCGTTTGCCCTGTATCCCACAGTTTGTCTTGGGGTAGGCTGCGGTAGTGACAGCCGTTGGACCCTCTGAAATCCCCCACGTCCGGATATAGCGTGTAGGCAACCATTTGCCGTGAACCAACTGTTATAGTCAGGAGGGGCCGGTGTCCGAAATGAGAAGTACCTAATCGAGAGGTTGTTCTCAACTCTCATGCTGCCAGCAAGATCCTTTCCATCTTCATCTCATCCTATAGAGTTGTGTCCTTGGATCACCTATCTAGGATAGAAGGTAGTACACATCGTTCCTTGGATTCGATACCCTTTGGAATACTCCTTTGGGGAAGTGCTACAGCGGTATCTCCGTGCGCTTGCAGATTCTTTCGTACTCATCGGTTTACCCAGGTGGATCTTACACTCACGCTAGGTGCGCAACTAGTGGTGACGTTAAGAAATACCAACAGATGACACCCTGGTGGCTGCTGTCGACCGAAAGACAGCAAGGCCCAGGAGTGACCCACCGACGGGTCACTTCGAGGGGCTGTTGGAAGCAACGTGCCCCAACCACGAGGGCTCGGTCAAGCACGCCTTCAAGGACTGCAACTTGATGAAGTTCTACCTCTCTGGCACGCTGAAAAAGCGAAACACTGCTCCGACCAGTGATGAAGGGAAGGACAAGGGCAACGACAAAGGTGCCTACCCCCGTGAAGACGGAGCCGTTATGATGATCTTCGGAGGTTCAGAGGCGCGGCCACCCAGATAGCAGGAGAAGCTGATCCGGCGAGAAGTGTACCATGCTGAGTGTGCAGCTCTGACGTATTTGAAGTGGTCAGAGACACCAGTCACGTTCGACCGGCGTGATCATCCCGATCACGTCCCACGTCCAGGCAACTACCCACTAGTTGTGTCACCCTTGTTCGGCACCAAGCACGTGCACAAGGTGCTGATGGATGGTGGTAGCGGCCTCAACGTCATCCACATGTCGACCCTCGACGACATGGGGATCCCGCCGTCCCGACTGCGGCCATCAACGGCGCCTTTCCACGGGGTCGTACCCGGGATGGAGGCGGTTCCCCTCGGGCAGATCGATCTGCTATTAGCGTTTCTTAACCTCACCACTAGTTGTACACCTAGCGGGAGCGTAAGATCCACCTGGGTATACCGACGGGTACGAAAGATTCCGCAAGCGCACAGAAATACCGCTGTAGCACTTCACCTCAAGAGTATTCCAAAGGGTATCGAATCCAAGGAACGATGTGCACTACCTTCTATCCTAGACTGATGATCCAAGGACACAACTCTATAGGATGAGATGAAGATGGAAAGGACCTTGCTGATAGCATGCAGAGTTGAGAACAGCCTCTCGATTAGGAACTCTCATTTCGGACACCGGCCCCTCTTGGCTATAACAGTTGGTTCACGGCAAAGGGTTGCCTACACGCTGTATCCGAATGTGGGGGATTTCAGAGGGTCCAATAGATGTCACTACCGCAGCCTACCCCAAGACAAACTGTGGGAAACAGGGCAATCGAAGGATAACCCGTAGTCTAGACACCACGTCTACACAACTGATTACTACTATAGCACGACTACGTCTGGCACCCCGTAGAAACACTATAGCACTCAGTATAAATACGAAGCGACGAACCCACGAGGGAGAGACCCGAACTCACTCAGATATACACTATCCTATGCAAGGGATCACGGATGAACTTGATCTAGATTAGGATACAGGAGCATCCACTTACTCTGATTAAAGTAGGAGGCATACAAACAGGATACAAACTTAAGTGTTTATAACAGAAGATCAAGGGTCGTGTTCATGAAGAACACAAGCCTCTAACTTATGAACAAACACAGAAGTATGAGAAACTTGCTCGTCAACTAGATCGAGGAAGCGTGTTCGTGAAGAACACGAGCCTCTAAATGATGAACGAATGAAGAACACAAGAACACAATATGAATGCCACTTTAGTCTAACTGAGAATGTCGAAATACTCACTTTATTCTAAATGAAGAACAGAAGCATCCGTAGAGGATCGTTCTTGAGGAAATGTGCCAAACACCATGGCACAACCCCAAGACACCACCTCACCTTCCTTCTAATCTCTAAAGCACTAGCAAGCCAGCACTAATCCTATGCAAAGAGCTCTCCTCTCCTAATGAGAGAAGCCAAAAGGCAAAAGTGAGAAGGAGGAGAAGAATTGTGTGTCCTATTCTCTACCCCCTCTCCTACTATTTATAGGCCCGGGTACCGGCACGAGATCACCCCATACACCCCCGGACTGGCTTATGGATCCAATCAGGGAGCACCACGTGGAAGCTGATGGCGAACGGAGAAAACCCCGGGTCGGCCGACCTGGGCCCACCACGTCTCGCCTTGTGCTTTCTCTGGGTGACTGGTGTGTGGGCCCTTATGACAGTTCCAGGTGTCCACGTGGTTTTGAGGTGGTTTAGGCGCTCTGGTGGGCCATGGGATCCATGTGATACACGCGTGGTGACTTCTGATTCGTCGAGCCTCTCTCCCTTGGATTGGTGACATCACCTATCCGTGGCCTTTTGCATGGTAGCCCCTCATTGGCTGAGGTGGAGAGGCTTGGATTGATGACGTGGATGGATAAGGTGTGCTTTTGCTCTATTTCTTGTGCTAATTGCTTGCATTCAAATATACATCACCACTTGTGTAAATTGTCAGTATAAGGCCCTATTCTAGTGTTGATGATCCTTTTATATTTATTTTATGCAGGTATTGACGGTGTAAAAGCAGCACTTAACAGCCGTCAACAACTCCCCCACACTTGACCTTTGCTCGTCCCGAGTGAAGGGAGTCAGATCAAGGTGAGACATGATATCCAAAGGTATGAAGCGATCATAAGAGATATTCGAAACCATACCTTGTACTCATGAACTTATGAAGTGTCTATCATGCTATCTTGGGTAGTTGAAGAATGGAATGGTCAGGAATCAAATCACTCCTGCTCATCATGTCAAGTAACTTGGAGTTTTGCAATAAATTTCCAAAACAAACCTTGCTTAGCTCCTCATTTGATTCTCTCAGATCGCTCAATGTGTATACGTCCTCACCGAGGCATTAGATTGCCTTTCTTCACCCTACTTCTAATGATGGCTATATGTGGAGCTCAGGGTAGGATAAAGGATAAGACATAATTGTATCACATATATTGCAAAGTCAAAGACTAGATCCACAGAGAAAATCAAATCACACAATCAGATCAAGATGTGCACGTGTATGGGCATGGCGAGTATGGTAAGGTGGATACTAGGCCCGGAATGGGTGCTAAATATTACCATATATATATGATGAGAGTTGGTAGATGGTAAGGTGGACACTAGCCCCGAAATAGGTACTAGTTATTACCATCTAAGTTATGGAACTCCTTTTTGCATGATTTTCTCCACTCTCCTTTTTGAAATTTTCGAGATATGAGCTATCTCTCTTTCCTCTCTTTTTTTTTCTTTTTTCTTTTTTTTAGATCATGCTTTTTGAGCATGTCTTTCTCTCTCTCTTTTTTACATAGCCCAATCTCTTTTAGAGATATTTGGAGAGGGATAAGTCATGGAACAATGCATGGAGCTTTATTTTGTGGAATGGATGAATGATACAATGCTAACTTCTAGTGTAGAAGCATAGCAAGGGGAAATAGGTGGTGTGCACATCAATCTTGATCATGAAAGCATAAAAAGATTTCTTGCAAGGGTCGCAGAATTTGACAAAGCTCAATGCAATGACAAGCAGCATATGAGTATAAGGTTTTCAACTGGTAGCATCATATGGCTTTGGTAGGACTGTGGCATATCAAAGAGGAGCTTTACAAAGGGTTTTATGATTTTTCAAATAAAATTCCCAAGCACTCAGACATTTAGAGCGAAGATCATATGATCAAACCATATCACAAACATCAATTACTTAGATAAGCATGAGTTCCCTAATGATATTTGTTCACAAGCATCAAGATAATAAGTAAGGAATAAAACATATGCAAACCAACCACAGGAATCATGGAGAGCAAACAAAACATCGATATTTGAGTTTGATTTATTGGATAAGAATTGAGGATCATTCAAACTCATAGGTAGAGAGTGAGATGAAGGGTGCACGTACCATCGCTCCTGAAGGATATGAGGAACAAGGGAGACCAGTGGTGATTCGGCTGGCCAAAAGGCAGCCGGCTCACTCCGGTTTACCTTGCTCTTGTGTGACGCCCCAGGTTTTCATTAGGGTTATTTAACGATAATGACCGAGTCAATCAAGTCAAACGCATGGGCTTTGGTCAAACTTTGGTCAACCTGGGTCATCACCAAGAAAACCTAGCCAACAATCCCTAATGATCAACTTTTGGTCAACCCTTGGTCAAACCCTAGCCCAAAACCCTAGTCAACCTCTTGACCTCCATGGCTCTTCTGGAACTTTTGCCGCGTTCTCTGAATTTCACCTAAACACTTCAAATTCTCCCAATATAAAAGTTGTCCAGTTTTTCAAGGGACACAACTTTCATGTTGGGTGGCATTTCAAAATTGAAGTGGAAATTGGTGTAAAACCTTGGTCAATGCCATCAGCTCCTGTTCACCGGCGCCATAAAAAGTGCCAAGTTGTCCAGCAGTTTATGCGAAATATGTTGCTCAAAACACCATAGAGCCTTTATAGAAGTTGTAGATGGACATGAGCTCTACAACTTTGTTTATTGCCTCTTGGATCACCTTAGTTGAAAAATTTCGAGAAAAACTCGGTTGAAGAATGTTAACCGGAAGCAAAGCACCCCTCCACCGGAGCTCTGCACTCCAGAGCGCGCGACGTCGTGCGCCCACAGCGCGTGCGCCGGCACTGTGGACCCCGCGCCGTGGGCCCCAGGCCCGGACGTCGAGGCCCACGCACGCCACGCGGCAGGCCCAGGAAGGATGGGCGGCGCCCTCGGCCACTCTTCCCCTTCTCTCCTCGCGCGCCACCGCCTCTCTCGCCCATACCGCGACGTGGTCTTGACTTGACGTTCGCAAACCGCCTTCACAAGCCTCGGCCGCCTATAAAAGGGGCAGGACCTCCCTTCCTCGCGCGAGCTGAAGCGCTGCCGTCGCTCCGCCATTGCCACCGCTCGGTGAGCTTCGCCACCCGAGCCACACCACCACCTCTTGAGCTCACCATTGTCTCTCTGCGACCACATGTGAGCCTCGCAGCCTCTCCGCACACCACTGGCGTCGCTCCTCTCGCCGGAGCCCAAGCTCCAGCGGCGAACGCCGCCTTGCTGTGCCGGCCGCGCCCTCTGGTCGCCTCCCTGCCCCAACCAAGCACACGAATCTAACCGGGGCAAACCCTAGATCCTCTCCAGACACTTCCCCGGCCAAGAACGGCGGCGAGCTCGCCGGATTCCGGCCACCCGCACCACCACGCCACCCAAGGACCACATTGCAAGGTTTATATCAATCGATTGTCGGCCTCTCACCGTTATCTGAGACTACTTAATCTACTGGCCATGATATCCCTTTATGATGGAACTTTGTGAATATTGTTATTTGATTAATTGTATTGTACAACCTATGATTGCAATAGTTGCTTATCTAGTAATGATTACTTCTACTAGAACTTGAGCTAAAATGTGAAAGTAAGGATTCACTACTTAGTAGCTTTTTGGCAAACAAACCCACTAGCCAAAAGCCTTGCATGCTTAGAGTTAAGTCTTTTATTTTTGGACGGGTAAGCCTTGCTGAGTATTAGTATACTCAGCCTTGCTATCTAAATGTTGTTTCCAGGTAATGCATGTGATGTGTGGCCTGGAGAGATTCCACCCGGCTGGGAGCTGGAATGGGTGGATGATGACGAGTGATTATATCATGGACGGCCTCCTATGATGCTTATCGTGTCGTTTAGTTAATTCCGCTGTTTTAATGAACTCTGAACCATTTACTTTCATATCAAGAACCATGGTTTGTAATAATGGACCCTGAGGGGAAGTTTGTTGTTAATTTGTAAGGCACTCTGGACTCTCCTTCGTGGGAGTTTTAATGTATACGTTTCGATCCTCTATGTGTGATTCAAGTGATTTACCGGGCTTTGACCCGGCAACACTCAACGGGATGATTCTTTATTATCACTTAATGACCAAAGGGAGTGGTTTAGGCGATAGTACGGAATTATCTCGGATGGGGTTGTCACAGTTGGCATCAGAGCATCCGTATGCACCAGAGTGATTAGATTAATACTAATCACATGATTTACAATAAAACTTGCCAAGATTGATTGGATTTTGAAAATATGTTGGATCGTTAAGGAATGATCTAGATCGAGAGGCCCTAGAGGGAATTTTGGGTTCTTTAAGGTGGCTTAAGAATCTATGGTTTATTTTGCTAACTTCCAGCACTTTACTTTATGTCAGACTTACTTTCTTGCACAACCAAACTAGATGAAGCCACGTGTCTTATACGTGTGCTGTGCCGCATCACGGGAATGCGAGGGTTGATGGAGTGATCTATTCCATGGATCCCATCTTCTCGTCTGGTTGCTCACGAGTCTTATACGTGCGCTTTCCGTATGAGAGTCATACGAAGGATGACATGCTCTATTCAAGATGAACATGTCATGGGTTGTGATGTCGCCACGTTTTGCCATACGTGTCCATTCCGCATTGCGATTATGCGAGGCAAGGATACACTCCATTCAAACGGAGGGTGTCTGAGGTTGGACGCTGTCCATGCAGCGGCTTGATGCATGGATACCGTTTCTATAGTGAACGGTAATGTATGTGGATGCTTCCGTGACGTGCTGGCACGGAAGGTTCTTTTCTGCAGGTACACTAACCATGTTAGTGCGATCGCTTTGAACGACGAGTAGCTCCGACTAGTTATTATAGGGAGAGTCGATTATGAGCTTGCCACCGGCATTAACTACGTCTTTTGAGATCCATGTGTGAGGTCGTTTAAGACGTGTGCATCATGATAAAATCTTGTTGAACCTAAAACTTGTTGTTGCATGTTTGTGCTATGCTTCCTAGGGTGATTGCTTGATCTTAGAAAAGGGTATCCTCTCATTTTGATCTTAGGTAAATTCTGCCAAATTTTGTTGCTGTCAGTTCATGAATTTTTTAGAGCCAAATCTATGATGAATCTGACTAGGCACCTTTTATGAAAGTTATTTCTTATCAAAATTAGCATCTACTGTGAATTTCTCATGATTTTAGGAATTTTCAATCTGGAGTTATGATCATATTAGTAAGTCTCTGTCCTGCTGTTTTTCTGGGTAACCTTCCTCTGAAAATGGAATTTTTCGGGCATGTTCCCATCTAATCTAGATCTACCTTTGAATACCAAAAATGTGCATAATTATATCACTGGGTTGCTGGTAAAATTTGGGAATTTTTGGGCCTCTGGTGTTGAAGTTGGGAATTTTTGTTCACAACCACCAGAATAAGACCCTCGTACCAAATTCTTCCAAACGTGATAACCTCGACTTTTGATCCCAAGTTGGATATCAAGTTGCTTGAAGCCTTTGTATTGGTATGCACATTAGGGTCATGAATCCTCGCAGTCTTGAGCTGAGCGCATGAAGTTCTTATTTTCAAATTATTGCGGTTGCCCCGAGTCGAACTTTTGTTCCAATTGGGTTTTTCGTCGTACATGTTCTGCTTGTGAGGACAAGCTTATGAATGTGTATTTAATGAAAGCTCAAATCTTTCAGATGGTGGGACCGACACGCAGCTCCCCGAGTGGTTTTGGTGCGTCGAGTAGTGGTAGCGACCCACCACCACCACCACCACCACCCAGGACGATTGTAGAGATATACATGGCGGCTCAAACGGGAGTGCTGTGCCAAATCCTCCAGACACAGCAACAGCTCGCCCAGGGGCTGCAGCAGCAACCTCCCCATGGTGCCAATCCAGATGGACCAAATTTGGTCACTCAGACCATGAACTCCGCCGAAGAAGATCCAGAGAAACCTCGACCCCATGAGTCTTGCTCACCTCGAGTACCTACTCAGGCTGATATAGACATCATTGCCGGTGCAATCGAGATGTTGGAAGAACAAAATTAAGTGTTAAGTCAAATCGTGTACAATATCCTCCAGGGTCGTTATCAGGGGCTATCTCAAACTAGTTTAACTGACGGTCTCTCTCAGGCGTTATTTACGTCTATGGTTGAGCAGGCCCGCTTATGCAATTTGTTGGTGGATCGTATGAATCAGAATCAACTCAGCACCTCCGACTCTCTACTACCACCATCGAAGTTGCCAATGGACCTTACAAAGGAAGAAGGGAAAAGCCGGAGCCACAAGCGAGCATTCCCCAAAATGGATTTGAGTGAGTGGGGAATTACCTACAAGGAAATTTGTCCTCGCAAGGGCAAACAAAGTGACGACATCGGCAAGATCGACCAGCTCGTCGAAAGTGAAACTCGCTCTCAAGCTGAGATATTAGAGGAACGAATGAGAAAGAGCCTTTACCCGTATCACCAACTTTGTTTTAAATGCGGAGACCAAAATCATCTCCTTCAATCTTGCCCTTCGAGTGCTTGGATTGACCCGAGGGACTGGAACATCTTGTCACGTCGAGGAAGACGAATTGGGCTTAGTAAGGACTTCCTAAAGTCTAGAGACTCACTTCAACAGTTGATGGATCATCTTGCCCATGGGTGTCCTCAGCCCCCAAGTCAACGACAGGCCCATCAACAAGCTTCCAAGCCCTAAGGAACTTCCACCCCGCATTTGCTACAATTGTAGACAACCCGGGCATTATGCCAATAAATGCCCGAACCCTAGGAAGAACAAGCCCCATCCACAGAGGCAAGGCTCCGGAGCAAATAAGGGTAATCAAGGCAAGAAGCCAACGATTCAAGTGAAGCAAGGCCAGCTTAACTTCATGGGTATCGTTTCTACTCGAGAACACCTCTCCCTATGACTTGCCATCATGTATTGTTTTTATGGACAACTAACCTTGGACTTCTGATGGTGGAACCCTTGATCCATCCTTACACCTTTGTTGCTTTTCAAAAATAAATTCAGAAATCTTAGTAAACAAATTTAGCAAATATTTGTTTACTAGCCTTCCTTTTCTTCCTAGAAATCCCTATGGAACTTTCCAACTTGGTCTCCTTCCATTCAATCTCAAAGTTATCTTAGCATCAACTCAAATCAACCGGCTAAGTTGAAGAGGTAGGAGCAGAGTTTTTCATGAGTAGTCAAGGTTCTCTAAAAGTCAAGGCATGAGAGTCCTCCATCACTTATCAATCCATGATCCGTTGATCATACCTTCCAAATCCTAGGAATCAAGAAATAAGCAAACGAAGGATTGGTAGAATCTTTTGCTAAATTCTCCTCGTTATGATCTCGAGCCTAGAGGGCGGATACCCTGAGCTTTTCTCGTCATTCCCACCATCACGGTTAGTTCTTCGGGCCATTGGACCCCATCCTTTTCAGTGCCACGACTGTACGACGCCATGGCGTTGCTCTACCATCTCTTTCCCGCGGCCACGATCACATCACCGAGACCTCACGGGCCGACCATTATCGAGCCCCGTGCTGCCACCACCAGATCGCTCCGCCGGCCCCTACCTCAGATGGTTTTGGATGACCGTTGCGGACCCGTGGAGGCATAAAAGGGAAGCCCTCCCGCGGTGTCGCCATTACCAAGTCTCGCCTACCTTTTGAGCTCGACATCACCATTGCTCTTTGTTCTCCCTCCGGCTAGTTTTTGGCCAACCCGCCACCAGCCCATCTCTGCCGTCTGTTTCGCTCCTCGCCGAGCAAGCTATCCCTCCATCTTCGTCGACAACCTCCAGAAGAAGCTCGGAAGAAGACCGAGAGAAGAACCCCAGCCTGCATCGCCAACCATGGCTCAGTTCTTGGAGGTGTTCGAGTCGCTTCGCTGGACGCTGGTAGGAATGTACCTCTGCATCGCAGGCGGAATCTGTCTGCTCTTAGTTTTTCATGTGCACATTCATCGCCCGCTTCCTCATGAGCGGCGTTGAGGCAATGAGGAGAGCACCATGTATCTTTTGTCCTATCTGAATTCTCGATGCCGAGAAGTGTAAGCGGATATGCCTTTCTCCCTTTGTAACCCTTGTCTTGTTGGAAGGAATCGCTCTAATCTTGTTGTCGAATCTCGGGACGAGATTCTCTTTAAGGGGGGTAGGCTGTGACGCCCTAGGTTTTCATTAGGGTTATTTAACGATAATGACCGAGTCAATCAAGTCAAACGCATGGGCTTTGGTCAAACTTTGGTCAACCTGGGTCATCACCTAGAAAACCTAGCCAACAATCCCTAATGATCAACTTTTGGTCAACCCTTGGTCAAACCCTAGCCCAAAACCCTAGTCAACCTCTTGACCTCCATGGCTCTTCTGGAACTTTTGCCGCGTTCTCCGAATTTCACCTAAACACTTCAAATTCTCCCAATATAAAAGTTGTCCAGTTTTTCAAGGGACACAACTTTCATGTTGGGTGGTATTTCAAAATTGAAGTGGAAATTGGTGTAAAACCTTGGTCAATGCCATTAGCTCCTGTTCATCGGCGCCATAAAAAGTGCCAAGTTGTCCAGCAGTTTATGCGAAATATGTTGCTCAAAACACCATAGAGCCTTTGTAGAAGTTGTAGATGGACATGAGCTCTACAACTTTGTTTATTGCCTCTTGGATCACCTTAGTTGAAAAATTTCGAGAAAAACTCGGTTGAAGAATGTTAACCGGAAGCAAAGCACCCCTCCACCGGAGCTCTGCACTCCAGAGCGTGCGACGTCGTGCGCCCACGGCGCGTGCGCCGGCGCTGTGGACCCCACGCCGTGGGCCCCAGGCCCAGACGTTGAGGCCCACACACGCCACGCGGCAGGCCCAGGAAGGATGGGCGGCGCCCTCGGCCACTCTTCCCCCCTCTCCTCGCGCGCCACATGTGTACCCGCGCCGCGCCGACCGGCGAACCGCGATGCCGCCGTACCACCGCACGTCGCCACCGCCTCTCTCGCCCATACCGCGACGTGGTCTTGACTCGACGTTCGCAAACCGCCTTCACAAGCCTCGGCCGCCTATAAAAGGGGCAGGACCTCCCTTCCTCGCGCGAGCTGAAGCGCTGCCGTTGCTCCGCCATTGCCACCGCTCGGCGAGCTTCGCCACCCGAGCCACACCACCATCTCTTGAGCTCACCATTGTCTCTCTGCGACGACATGTGAGCCTCGCAGCCTCTCCGCACACCGCCGGCGTCGCTCCTCTCGCCAGAGCCCAAGCTCCAGCGGCGGCCGCCGCCCTGCTGTGCCGGCCGCGCCCTCTGGTCGCCTCCCTGCCCCAACCAAGCACACGAATCTAACCGGGGCAAACCCTAGATCCTCTCCAGACACTTCCCCGGCCAAGAACGGCGGCGAGCTCGCCGGATTCCGGCCACCCGCACCACCACGCCACCCAAGGACCACATTGCAAGGTTTATATCAATCGATTGTCGGCCTCTCACCATTATCTGAGACTACTTAATCTACTGGCCATGATATCCCTTTATGATGGAACTTTGTGAATATTTTTATTTGATTAATTGTATTGTACAACCTATGATTGCAATAGTTTCTTATCTAGTAATGATTACTTCTACTAGAACTTGAGCTAAAATGTGAAAGTAAGGATTCACTACTTAGTAGCTTTTTGGCAAACAAACCCACTAGCCAAAAGCCTTGCATGCTTAGAGGTAAAGTCTTTTATTTTTGGACGGGTAAGCCTTGCTGAGTATTAGTATACTCAGCCTTGCTATCTAAATGTTGTTTCCAGGTAATGCATGTGATGTGTGGCCTGGAGAGATTCCACCTGGCTGGGAGCTGGAATGGGTGGATGATGACGAGTGATTGTATCATGGACGGCCTCCTATGATGCTTATCGTGTCGTTTAGTTAATTCCGCTGTTTTAATGAACTCTGAACCATTTACTTTCATGTCAAGAACCATGGTTTGTAATAATGGACCCTGAGGGGAAGTTTGTTGTTAATTTGTAAGGCACTCTGGACTCTCCTTCGTGGGAGTTTTAATGTATACGTTTCGATCCTCTATGTGTGATTCAAGTGATTTACCGGGCTTTGACCCGGCAACACTCAACGGGATGATTCTTTATTATCACTTAATGACCAAAGGGAGTGGTTTAGGTGATAGTATGGAATTATCTCGGATGGGGTTGTCACATCTTGTCATGAAGGCGTAGTCGATGTCGTGCAGCCCTTTGTGTGGGAGTTCTCAAGTGGATATGTTGATGATGAGCTTGAGAGAACTCCCCCACACTGGTGCTTGTACTGGTGCTGTTCTTCAAACAAGTGAGTGCAAAAGATGGACTCTACTGTTTCGAGAACCATAGAGCCTTTATTCAAATTCAAATATTTTTGTTGTTTTTATTTTATTTTATTGTCACCATGTCATTTGCTCGAAAGGGTTAGACCAAAATTACACTTCATGCACAAAGGGGAATATACTTACCTTGGACCTTTGAGAGGTCATATGTACCACCTTTGCATGTTGTGCAACATGAATCCGACACCTCAACTTACCTCCCTAGTTGAATTTAGCGTAATGAATTACCCACTCAAATTGGACAATTTTCTGCAGGGGTTAGTCAGCATATATGCAACCAAGATCAATGAAAATATAACTCTAAGGTTCATCAATCAAAACCCGACACCATGTCTTATTTTGATTGAAGAAGACAATTTTAACCTAAGCACCATGCTTAATTTAAAATAGTTTATGAATGCACGATATATCATATGCATTCAAACCAGAGCATATAAACAAAGATAAAGGAAGCATGAAAGCATGATCAAGCTATCATCAACAAGGGACATTGTTGGCGGTCGATTTCCGTCAACCTAGCCATGAGTTTACCTTCAATGTTGGTATTAATTTAATATCCATACTAACGATCCTAACCCCCTTGATATATCAAGTTCGTGTATGCATGTGGTTTTTGGAGTTTATTGTTTACGCAGGAATTAAGGACTTAAAAGGATGATTCCGGATATCGTTCATCGAGCACTTTGCAAGATGATCGTGAAGCCCGGAACAAGTCAAGACATGACGTGAACATGACTCCAAATGACCCGAGGACTGAAGGATGAGAAGGCAATTCTCCGGGGACTTGAGCAGAAAATGTGGGAGCTTGCACGACAAGTACCCTTATCTATTTCGTGGAGAAGATGACATCAAGGGCCCACATGCAACTCGGCAGGAACTCCAAATATCACGAGAAGCATCCATAAGAAAGCGGGGGGCGAACCGGGCCGAAACGGGCCCAGGCCGATCGGAATGGGCCGATCGGCCTGGCCCATTTTCTCGGCCATTCGTCACCCCCTTTGACCTAGATCCCCCTCGGGCTATTTATAGGTGCCAGGCCAAAAGCCACGTATCAATTCATTCATCATTCGCCGCCGAGGAGCAAAGAAGCTAGAGGGACACCATCTCAGAGAGGAGGGTCGAGCTAGTTGTCTAGGGCTACCCTAGCCGACGTGGGAACCTTGCAAGGAAGACCACGTCGGAGTTCCGGAGCTAGAATCAAGATCAAGGTAGGATCCCGGTTGGTGATCTTGTTCATGTATCATTCATGGTGAAGTTATTATATGATCCGATTTCTAGCGATCAAGTGTCTCTTCTACGAATTCGTTCTTCTTGGGTTTGCTTCTTTTCAATCTATTCTCGAGATAGATTGCTCGGGGTGTTCTTATAGCCGCGGTGGCTAGAGGTGCATACTGGATCTACCAAGGATTGCGACATGCTCCTTGTGAGTGTGCTTGTAGGTTAACCGCTGAAAAACCGGGACGTCGTGACAGGACGCCTGGATCAGGTGTAAGGCGGCACCACAGGGGATGGAACGGAGACCACGGTTTAAAGAGGCTTTTAATGAGATTCATTTTCTATCTTCATCTCTTGTTCAGAACTACAACAAGGGCACGATCTACCTTTCTAGATCGGTTATCTCTATGCTTTCTCTTGCTACCTCTTGTGTTTTATAGATTAGATGCATTTGATCTTCTCTCAAAGATTCGAAGAGTTCTTTTCGCTTTAGTAGATTGATTCTTGTTTTACACACTGTTCCACGGATTTGGTACCTTGGGTTCACACTTAAGGGAAGAAGGGTCCCATGGCTCGTTCGCTTGCGAGTCGAAGTTTACAACGAGATTCAACTGTCAACAAGCTGTCAAAACCACCCCCTTTTTCTGGCGTCGTTGCTGGGGAACAAGTAATCAAGATCCAATCTATTATCGTGTTTGTAAATATTTTTCGTTTTCTTTTTTATTTTTCTTTTGCATCTACAAAGATTTGATCATTCCATAAATAAAAAAATCAATCTAATCTAATTTCTTTTTTTAGTTCCTTTTTAGATTTTGTGTATATTTTGTTTATTGCTAACCCTAACAGGAGATGGACGGCCACCTCTCCAACAAACCGAAAAATTTTGTGGATGATCCCGAAAAACTTTACAGGCAAAGGAGACGCGCGGCACAAGCTAAGAAGCTGGAATTTGCGAATCCAAAAGCGGAAGACGGATCGTCGGGATCGTCGTCGGAATCTCCACCTCAAAGTCTGAAAGCACCACTAAGTCTGAGAGGAGATCCGCAACAACCGCCACCAATGGGAGATCCACAACTGGAATGCAAGATTGGGGAGCTATGCATCCCGGAACTCCGTGATATACCCGTTCTCAACCTTGATGACATCGCAAGACCGTTCGAGATCAAGACTTCAACCATCCGCATGGTGCAACACTCGCTATTCACCGGTAAAGAGGACCCTAACCTCCACATTCAAGCTTTCGTCCAGCTTTGTCAAACTTTCAAGATGGATGGGGTGACTCAAAATCAATTGAGGGTGAGGCTTTTCCCGTTCTCGCTACTTGGGAAAGCTTTGCAATGGTTCTATACTTTGCCAACAGACACGGTGCAAAATTGGGAAGAGTTGATGAAGGCTTTCATGAAGGAATACTATTCGCCGGGTAAGACTCAAAACTTGGGTAATAAGATTGCTACTTTTGCTCAATATCCTACGGAGACTATCGCGGAGGCTTTTGAGCGCTTCAATGAGTACATCTGGGCTGTGCCACATCACAAGTTCCCGAAGGAAGACCTCGTTCAAAAGTTCTATTGAGGGCTCAATATGGCATCGAGGACCGTAATTGATGCATCGGCAGGAGGATCTATCATTGAGCTTACTCCAACTTAAGCTTTCACTCTATTCAAGAAGGTTGCGGACAATGATACATGGGCGTCGTCGGGACGCTTACTTCCGGTTCAGCCCACGGGCAATGTCAAGGGTGTTTTGCAGGTTGAAAAGGAGGATCTTCTCAAAGGAAAAATTGACTCGCTCATGAGGAGGTTGGAGAAGATGGAAGTGGAAAAGAAAGAGGCTCAAGACCTAAAGGCCGCCGAAGCAAGATCCACATGTGAAGAGTGCGGGGAGTACGGCCATGTCCAAAAAGATTGTCCAGAGGAAGCAAGGATGCTCGACTACATGAGAAGGGGTGATTTGCCGAATTATCGCTACGGTCAAGTTAATGCAAGTTCATCTCTTCAAAATGTGGTGCCTCTTCGTATACAATTGAAGGATTTCATGGACGAGCAAGCTAAGATCAACAAGGACACCGTCACTAAGTTCAAGGCTATGGACAAGATATTGGAGAATATTGATGGCAAGGTGACGGAGGTCGGAAGTTCCAACCAACAAGTGCTTAATATGATGAAGATGTTGGAGTCACAAGTGGGACAACTTGCCGGGCGCCTTCCGGCCAATGAAGGAAAGCTACCGGGGCAGCCCCAAGGGTCTGAGTTGGCAAAAGCTATTCAAACTCACTTGGGAAAGGAGACCGTGGATCCCGAAAATTCAGCCGGAGCAAGGAAGCCTAAGCAAACCGCCGAGACGGAAGGAAACATTAAGGAAAAAGTTGCTACTACTCCGGAGATAGTCACCGAAGAGCCAGAGTTTGAAATACCAAGTGATGACATGAAGATACCGCCGCTAAAGCCACGCTACTTCCGAGGTAAAATTGATAATCACTTTGAAAATTTTGTGGAAGTGGTGCGCAGGTTAAGCATCAACATGCCGCTATTGGACGCTCTTCAAGTTCCAACATACTCTCGCTACTTCAAAGACATACTTGCCAACAAGTATGAGATGGCGGCACTCGGGGGAGATCACATCAAGATGTCCAAGCAATGCAGTGCCGCTATTGCAAATCAAGGGCCGGCGAAGCAAAGAGACCCCGGATGTCCGACCATCCTATGTTCCATCGGCTCATTCAATTTCGAGAAGGCATTGTGGATCTTGGGGCAAGTGTGAGCGTCATGCCAAAGGACGTGTTCGAGAAGCTACACCTACTGGAGCTAGAGCCCACGGCTATGAGTTTGGAGTTGGGTGACAATTCTATTCGCTACCCCGCAGGGATCGCCGTGGACGTACCCGTGAAGGTTGGGGACTACATCATCCCCATCGACTTCGTCGTGCTCGAGATGGGAGAAAGGGCGAAGCCGCCTTTCATCCTTGGGAGGCCATTCCTCAAGACCGTCGGGGGAACCATCGACGTCGGCATGGGGGAGATCGAGTTCGACATTAACGGCGAACGAGTATCTACAAGTTTCGTCCACGCTCCGAGGTATGCAATATGATCAACGTCAAATATATTCCGCCTCATCGTCGCATTGTCTAGGAAGAGCCAAAGGAGAAGGAAGTGAAGAAAAGCAATGAAGTCAAGATTGTCGCGTCCGTCAAGACAAAGGAACAAAGCCCGCCTGTGAAGACCAAAAAGATGACAAGGTCAACTAATAAACCTGCGCCGAAGAAGATGGTGCGGAAGTGGGTACCCAAGATTGCAACACCCGCAAAGAGTGTGGATCCGAAGTGAAGGAGTAAAGAAGTCTAGCTATGGACTCTAAACAAAGCGCTTGGCGGGAGGTAACCCATTCGTCGAGTCAAGAATAAAGCTACCGGGAGGACAACCCGCTCAAGAATAAAGGCTACCGGGAGGGCAACCCGGAAGATTTTTTCAAAGTTTCAAGTAAGTCGGTCATAGAATTTGCTACGCAAGACTTGGTATAAACTCTTAAGTGGTTGAACATTTGTTAGAGACCTTAAATTTGCTCAGTTATTTTGTTTTGGATTTTTCTATCATAAACCAATGACATGAGTCATTCCATGATTTATTTGCCTCTTTTCGAGAAACTAGCACCAAAAATTCCAGCACCTATTGAAACTTCCCATCCTCCCCATGGTGGTAAGTTTGACTTGTTTTTCATGCTAAAAACACACGAGTAGAACCCCACGTTGTTCTTTAATAATTTTAAATTTTTGACGCATGGTAGGACTCGCGTGAACTTAGGAAAATCGATTTTTGGTTTAACTTTGCATAACATCTACCGGTTTCTCTAGAGTTAGATTTTTCCAAAGCCTCTTTTGATTTTATTCATTCAAAATCTCTCTCGCATGTTTAGCAAAAATTAGAAACCTAAACCCATCACCCTACAGTCAAGCCAGAGGAGCTCGATATCAATTAATGAGAGTGAGCGATTCCGGTGAACCAAAATCAATGTAGTCGGAAAATTTTCGACTTACAAATGTTTTTGATGCTTAAAAACTCCTCTAATAATATATTTGGACTCATGTTAGTTCTGAATTAAATTTGAATTTTCAAAATTAGAGGAGTGATTAAGTGTCTAAACATGATCATGTGGGGTATTTGAGGTTAATTAACACTTAAGGACCTAGGATGCTTCATGGGGAGGCATAAATCATTGAAGCATCCTAGGGACTTGTCATGACAAGCATGGGGGGCAGCAAGCATCATGTTTTTGCAGGAATCAATGGAGGCACATGAAGCAAGGAGACATGGGAGACAAGAGTTGACACAAAGAAAAGGAGAAAGGAGATTAAGCTCATCATTCAAGGGAAGGGAGTGGATGAGAACGTTTGGGCGGTGGTCTAATGTGGAGCACGAGGCTAGGAGGTCCCAATGCACTAAAGAGCAGCCCAGGAAAAAAGGAGAGCAATTGGGGGAAGAGAGGCCCTTGCCGATCGAACTAGGCCGGTCGGCCTGGCTCCCTTTTTAAGCCCCCGGTGCTCCCCTTCGGATGGTAAGTCCTCCACCCCGTTGCAAGTTCATAGCCCCAAGTTCATAGTCCAGGAAGCTCCCAAACTCTCCAGAAAAATTTGTCCTCCAATCCTTAGTCCAAAAATCCTGAAAAAAAAATTCACCACAATTTTTGTTCTTCCATATACTTTCTTTGTGCAATTTTTCTTCCGGCAAGAAACCCCGGGAGAGTTGTTTGAGTGTTCTTGCAGCAAGGAACCATGAGGAAGGCCGTCAACTTCGTTCTTGGGAAGCAACGATCATCATCATCATCGAAGGCGTCGTCGTCGGGCTCTTCACGGAGGCACTCGGTCTCCGAGTCTCCGCGAAGCATGGAAGAAGATGTCGTGGCACCAAGGGGTGACATGCTACTCCTTGGTGGCATGAGGGATACATGAAGCTCATCCATGCGGTTCACCGAACCGCGTGGGCATACCGAGGAACCGCCACGACAATCGACGCGCTCAACCATGCCTCCACCCTACAAGAGCAAGCGCTCAAAATATGGCTTCACCATTATGTCGAAGGAAGAAGAAGAGAGGCTTGGTTTTCTTGAAGGAAGGATTGTGGCGAATGTTGATTTTGATGATGATGCTCTACTCAAGTTGGGATTCCATTCGGATGTTTATCAACTCTTAGATCACCTTGGGTGGACGCAATTTTCCAATGGAGTTATGGTACATGTGCACAAGGAACTTGCTCTTGAAATACTTATGACAATGAAGCCAGAGATCACGGAAGAAGGCGTGGCATGCCTTTCATTCTGTCTTGAAGATGTAGAGCAAGTGATCCCCTATGATTATATTAGAGACTTGCTCGGTTTCAAGAAGAATGCACCGGAATTAGTTGAAGTCCAAGTGGGCCAAATTGAAGAATTTTGGGGGATGATTTCGGAGAAGGAGAATCGACAAAGAAATAGCATCAAGAATATTATTATCCAAGTCTTCCACTCATGGATGAGCAAGCGTATCATGGGAAGGATGAGAGAGACAAAGATCACCGACACGGAGTTGAATTGGCTATATGCGGGATTGGTGGCAAGACAAGAAATCAACCCGACATACATCATGATAAATCGGTGGGCTTGTGAAGCGGTCTCGGGAAGAGGAAGTATTGGTTCGGGTTGCTATTTGACAATGTTGGCTATTACATTAAAGCCAACAATCCGAAGAAACCCACAACTTTTGCTTATTGGGACTTCATTGGGCATAGATTATTTGAGGCAAGGAAAGTATATAAGTGGAGATGAGAAGAAAGGATTCAAGGTGGCAGTGGTAAATATCCCTCTCCCGGATATGAAATTGAAATTATTTGTCGAAGGGAGAGAAGATTGGTTGGGAGATGAACCGCATGTGGCAGCCAAGAAGAGCAAGAGAGGAGTCATAATTGAAGAAGGGTCATCATCCGCAGCCCAAGGAGGACAAGGAGCACCAAGTGGTAGTGTACCTACCGGGGGGACCGGAGCACCATATGGCGGAGTTCCAATGCCACATTATGGAGGGATTCCATCACCACAAGTTAGAGTCCCAATGCAGCCATGTGGGGGTGTTCCAATGCAAGCATGGGGGAGTGGAATGCCTATGGGGCCTCCACCTCCAATGTATGGTCAACCGGGAGGCGCGCCATACATAGTACCAAATGCGGCATTTGTTCAACCTTATTCACATTTAGTCCAACCGCAACAAAGTGCAGCCATCATTGGAGCTTATGTGGAGAGGAATGTGCAAGACGCCGAGATCATGCACTCGCACATGAACAACATGCAAGAGGGAACGGCGAACATCACCTACCAACTTGGGCGCTTACATCTAATGCCACCGGAGGAGTTTCATGGAGGACCGATGCAACATTATTATGAGCAAGGATACAACGAGCAACCACCGCAAGAGTGAAGATGAAGGAAAGAAGACACATGCAAGTTTGGTTTGATTTTTATTTTTCCCTTTCTTTTATTTTCAGTTTGTGTGCAAGAATGTGTGTGCGTAGCATCTTCTATTTTATTTGATTTCAGCATGTGTGTGGTAGTAGTAGTTTTCATTTCCCATCGCCATGAATAAAGTTCACCATCATTTTATAATTTTTAATATGGATGGAAAGTTGTACCATGCGATATGTGATGATCGATGCCGCTTTGATCATGCCTAAACTTGTTTTATATATGATTAAGCTAGTGCTCTCTTTTAAAAACAAATCTGAAAATCAACTTAAATACTAGCTTAATCTTGTGTGGAGGTAACGATAATTTAAGTCCCATGGTGTTTTTCATGCTCTCATTTTTGGTTAAGTCAAGGATGATTTCTTTTTATGCTTAAAATGATGCTAGCCTTATCATAATGACCACTTGCATTTTACTCTACCCATCCAAAGCCATATTATGATTGAGTGAAAAAACTTAGTGTTTCAAGATTAATTTTTGGGTGCTTCAATTCAGATTTAGTTCTTAATGGTTCGAGTCTAAGAAGCTGGTCATTCCGTATTTTTGCATATCGATCTTTTTGCTAGCCTTTCTATCCGTGCATTGTGAGTTTCCACATTGGGAATTTCGCAAACCTCGCCGGATATCCACCCACAAACCCATATCATCTCTTTTTGTGTTCACCTCCTTGATCAAACCCAAACTTGAGTATGGATGAATATTTTGAGGAAGACTACAAGAAGAAAGCGCCATCAAGTGGAGATAACTTCGGGAGATTCCAAAAAGACCCGTAGAAGATTTCGAGTATCTTTCTCCATAGAAGATTCCAAAAATTTCAGTACCACCTTGGCATTTTCCTTACACCTCTTTTGCTCGAGGACGAGCAACGTCTAAGCATGGGGGGGTTGCCAAGGAAGTACTAGTGTAGTCTAGAGTTCAAGGGGAGTTAAAAAATGAAAAATGAATGAAAAAGGAAAAAATGATGGAGAAAAGAAAAAGTATGATGAAAGAAAAAAAATAAAGGAAAAAGTATGAGGAGAAAAAAATAAAGGAGAAAAAAAAATAAAGCTCCCCGGTTCTCTAGTTACACTTGAAAGGTTCAAAGAGCTTCAAGATCAAGACCCATACTCTTTTCCAACCATGTGCAATCCGATAACGAGGACTTTGCTTGTGCCTCGGGATCACTTCATTCCATTTGCACATGTCCACCTATCTAAAAGTGTGTGTATTTTTCTCTTTTCTCTTCTTTTAACATTATTTTCCAATGACCTTTTTGACTAGGCTCGGTAATTCCATGAGGAACTTGTCTTGTTTTGTTTGCATTCCATTTATGAAATCTTGATAGGACTAAACTTTCCCATAGCTCCATATAAAGCTTTCCACCAAATACTTGAGAGAGGAAAGGAGTAGTTCTAGTAGGCTTGAGAGACAAGATGAGTTGAGAGTACATGAGCAAGATGTAAGGAGGTTTGTTATTGATATTGGTAAAGCAATTTTTCTATCTCGTTCTTAATTTTCAAAATATCTAAGATTTATTTCAATTTTGGGAGCATGATTAATTACTTGTGGAAAGAGCTTTATTGATATCTACCCTCCATGAAGAAGAAAGCTAGTTACACTATGAAACTTTAACTTGTATAATTTTAGAGAGCATTATTTCTTTTTCATATATGATCAAGTGCAGGTTATGAACATTGAAGGGCAACATTGATATCCATTGAAGGCTTACTCGAGGACGAGCAAGGTTTAAGCATGGGGGGATGTTGGCGGTCGATTTCCATCAACCTAGCCATGAGTTTACCTTCAATGTTGGTATTAATTTAATATCCATACTAACGATCCTAACCCCCTTGATATATCAAGTTCGTGTATGCATGTGGTTTTTGGAGTTTATTGTTTACGTAGGAATTAAGGACTTAAAAGGATGATTCCAGATATCGTTCATCGAGCACTTTGCAAGAGGATCGTGAAGCCCGGAACAAGTCAAGACACGACGTGAACATGACTCCAAATGACCCGAGGACCGAAGGACGAGAAGGCAATTCTCCGGGGACTTGAGCAGAAAATGAGGTAGCTTGCGCGACAAGTACCCTTATCTATTTCATGGAGAAGATGACATCAAGGGCCCACATGCAACTCGGCAGGAACTCCAAATATCACGAGAAGCATCCAGAAGAAAGCGGGGGGCGAACCGGGCCGAAACGGGCCCAGGCCGATCGGAATGGGCCGATCGGCCATGGCCCATTTTCTCGGCCATTCGTCGCCCCCTTTAACCTAGATCCCCCTCGGGCTATTTATAGGTGCCACACCAAAAGCCACGTATCAATCCATTCGTCATTCGCCGCCGAGGAGCAAAGAAGCTAGAGGGACACCATCTCGGAGAGGAGGGTCGAGCTAGTTGTCTAGGGCTACCCTAGCCGACGTGGGAACCTTGCAAGGAAGACCACATCGGAGTTCCGGAGCTAGAATCAAGATCAAGGTAGGATCCCAGTTGGTGATCTTGTTCATGTATCATTCATGGTGAAGTTATTATATGAATCCGATTTCTAGCGATCAAGTGTCTCTTCTACGAATTCGTTCTTCTTGAGTTTGCTTATTTTCAATCTATTCTCGAGATAGATTGCTCGGGGTGTTCTTGTAGCCGCGGTGGCTAGAGGTGCATACCGGATCTACCAAGGATTGCGACATGCTCCTTGTGAGTGTGCTTGTAGGTTAACCGCTGAAAAAACCGGGACGTCATGACAGGACGCCTGGATCAGGTGTAAGGCGGCACCACAGGGGATGGAACGGAGACCACGGTTTAAAGAGGCTTTTAATGAGATTCATTTTCTATCTTCATCTCTTGTTCAGAACTACAACAAAGGCACGATCTACCTTTCTAGATCGGTTATCTCTATGCTTTCTCTTGCTACCTCTTGTGTTTTATAGATTAGATGCATTTGATCTTCTCTCAAAGATTCGAAGAGTTCTTTTCGCTTTAGTAGATTGATTCTTGTTTTACACACTGTTCCACGGATTCGATACCTTGGGTTCACACTTAAGGGAAGAAGGGTCCCATGGCTCGTTCGCTTGTGAGTCGAAGTTTACAACGAGATTCAACCGTCAACAGACATAAGCATGAGCATAAGACGGTGAACCTCGGGAACCTCCCGGAAGGGCTTTGTTTAATGTCAAAAGCAGGACTTACCTAGCTAATCGGCAAGATGCAAGAGCTGACATCATCTCCACACCAGGGTAAGATTTGGTAGAGGAGGAACTTTACTCAGGATGCTCACATACCTCCCCCATACTTGAAGTTTGCATTGCTAGGCAACAAAACTCAAGTGTGTGGTGATCAAGCTTCCTTTTATAATGTTTCTTCACCAAAGCTTATCTAGGTGTTGTAGCTGATGTGGCTCACATGTTCGTAGGCATCATCTGTTCATCTTTCTTTTCAATCTCCACCTGAAAGGTTAGTGACCAAAAATACCCGAAGGACGACTTATCCTAAAAACATGTTCTTGCCTTTATTCGAAAAGGGAAATGAAACCTATGCTAATCCAGGCTATCTCCTGGTAGTGCTTTGTTTATTTATTGGTCATAAGCTCAACCATGGGAACTTCATCTTGCAGCTATCGTTGGTGGTGTCATTCCCATCTCACCACCAATCTTGATGTATCGGTGAAGCTTTAGCTGCAAGGTTAGTGCCACAGTGCACACACGAAATCTGATATGCTTATGATAGACATATACATCTACAACCAACCTTCTGAACTTTCTACAAAAGAGGATCATAAGGTGATTGCAGCCCTCGAGCGTGCTCAGCGCACTAAGCATGGCCGGCTCTGGAGGGACATGATGCAAGCATGGTTCATGTGGTGTATCAAGAATGAAACTACCATGCTTATCTGTGTAACCTTTGCCCATGAACTCCAGAGTCGGTGCCTCACAAGATTCCATGGCCCATGAGTTCTCTATCTTAAGAGATGCATCGTGGAGGCAAGATGTTGACTCTCGATTATAATCAAAAGTAACATAATACGGGCCAGCGGGAAGAGGCTGAAACTCGGTCGAGATAGATGATGATCGTTCGCCTCCACAGAGGTGAAGAGAATCTCCCAAGTCATTCCCTTGAGGAGTAGAGAAGTTTATAACCTCAATCGAAACAGTCTCGGATGATGCGAACGGAGATACGTGCATTATCGTCTCGAGCGGGTTTTGCTCGGGAAGAGGCTCTACCATGCAATGTTCATGATAAGAGATGGATGTGGTAGAAGCGGCTTCCCTAAGCTTTACATCTAGGCTTCCTTGAGATTTATCAAGAAGTTCATCCAATGGGAAGCCCAGAAGAAGATCGAAATCCATGATGTCATAGATGTGAAAATCTAAGTGCACCTCGATCTTGTCTATGATGATTGGCACATCCCTAGCAATCCCTCGACATGGGAAAATATATTTTGTCCACCTAGGACTTTGGAAATATCTATCAGTCGGGGTGAGGGGCATGTCACCCACCAGAGTGTCCAAAAGGTACTCCGATATGATGCAATCTCCAGCAGCAGGGTCATGAACAGCATCTACGGTGTTTCCCCTCATGGAGCAATGGATGGTCGTGAAAGTTGAGCTGACCTGAATTACTTCGGAAACATGCTTCGATGACCGATCCACTATTGTCCCATGATTCCAAACTTCATCGAGAATCTCATCAAAGTCCAACGATGTCGTAGGCTCGTCGTGCCAAGAACGATTTGAGGTATTTATGATGTTCCGAGAAGGATCACCCTCAAATCGAGAAGAGAACTCCAAAGGTTGAATTTCTTCTCCCTTTGGTGTTCGTGGTTCGGGAGAAGGCTCTCTAGACGAATCATTGGATGTGCAAGGTGAAAGCTCAAATTCATCTATCAGGAGACTCTCTTGGATCGACTCTGATTCTTTATGGAGATCATTGTATCTGGGATGGGAAGAAGAGGTTTCTAAGAAGTATTCTAGGGTCTCTCTTCTTTCCGTTGGAGTTTGGGTTCTGAATGAACCTCCAGCTACAAGGTCGAGCTCAAATGCAGATTCCATGACTATCATCCCGTGAAAGATGGTCAAAGACACATTATCGGGTATAGACAAGTCTGAGTTAAGCTCCAACAGGTGTGAGAACCTAGCCCAAGCTGCACCTATAGACTCACACACTAGTTGCTCAAATTCACGAAATTCACACGGTAGCGAATCTAAGTGTTCAAAAGGGGAGAACGAGTGACAAAAGTCATCTCGTAGTTCTTCCCAATTGTCTACACTCTCTATCGTGCGGGTGTACCATTGTTCCGCTCTGTCTACAAGAGAAAAAGGGAACAACTTCCACCTCAAAGTTTCCTGTGTCATACCTGTGATTACCAAGCATGAACACAGTTCTTCGAACTCCTTTAAATGACCATGGGGATCATCACTGATGGCACTAGAGAAAGGTCGATTCCGAACCATGGCTAGAAAGCTGGGACGAAGCTCGCAGCTAGATGAAGAAGTTGATGGTTTCTCTAAGACGAACTCGCCCCTTGGGGTAGAGACGCTATTGCAGGAAAGCTTCTCCATGGGTAACGGGGGTAAAGATAGAACAAAAAGGAAAAACAAAAGATACGAGGACCACTAGGTTCGAAGATAGATACAACAATCGTTCCCCGGTAACAGCGCCAGAAATGCTTGTTGGCGTTTCTTAACCTCACCACTAGTTGAACACCTAGCGGGAGCGTAAGATCCACCTGGGTATACCGACGGATACAAAAGATTCCGCAAGCGCACGGAAATACCGCTGTAGCACTTCACCTCAGGAGTATTCCAAAGAGTATCGAATCCAAGGAACGATGTGCACTACCTTCTATCCTAGACTGATGATCCAAGGACACAACTCTATAGGATGAGATGAAGATGGAAATGATCTTGCTGATAGCATGCAAAGTTGAGAGCAGCCTCTCGATTAGGAACTCTCGTTTTGGACACTGGCCCCTCCTGGCTATAACAGTTGGTTCATGACAAAGGGTTGCCTACACGCTGTATCCGAACGTGGGGGATTTCAGAGGGTCCAATAGCTGTCACTACCGCGGCCTACCCCAAGACAAATCGTGGGATACAGGGCATTCAAAGGATAACCCGTAGTCTAGACACCACGTCTACACCACCGATTACTACTATAGCACGGCTACGTCTGGCACCCCGTAGAAACACTATAGCACTCTGTATAAATACGAAGCGACGAACCCACGAGGGAGAGACCCGAACTCACTCAGATATACGCTATCCTATGCAAGGGATCACGGATGAACTTGATCTAGATTAGGATAAAGGAGCATCCACTTACTCTGATTAAACTAGAAGGCATACAAACAAGATACAAACTTAAGTGTTTATAACAGAAGATCAAGGGTCGTGTTCGTGAAGAACACGAGCCTCTAACTTATGAACAAACACGAAAGTATGAGAAACTTGCTCGTCAACTAGATCGAGGAAGCGTGTTCGTGAAGAACACGAGCCTCTAAATGATGAACGAACGAAGAACACAAGAACACAGTATGAATGCCACTTTAGTCTAACTGAGAATGTCGAAATACTCACTTTATTCTAAATGAAGAACAGAAGCATCCGTAGAGGATCGTTCTTGAGGAAATGTGCCAAACACCATGGCGCAACCCCAAGACACCACCCCACCTTCCTTCTAATCTCTAAAGCACTAGCAAGCCAGCACTAATCCTATGCAAAGAGCTCTCCTCTCCTAATGAGAGAAGCCAAAAGACAAAAGTGAGAAGGAGGAGAAGAAGTGTGTGTCCTATTCTCTACCCCCTCTCCTTCTATTTATAGGCCCGGGTACCGACGTGAGATCACCCCATCCACCCCCGGACTGGCTTATGGATCCAATCAGGGAGCACCACGTGGAAGCTGATGGCGAACGGAGAAAACCCCGGGTCGGCCAACCCCTGGGGTCGGCCTACCTGGGCCCACCATGTCTCACCTTGTGCTTTCTCTAGGTGACTGGTGTGTGGGCCCTTATGACGGTTCCAGGTGTCCACGTGGTTTTGAGGTGGTTTAGGCGCTTTGGTGGGCCATGGGATCCATGTGATACATGCGTGGCGACTTCTGATTCGTCGTGCCTCTCTCCCTTGGATTGGTGACATCACCTATCCGTGGCCTTTTGCATGGCAGCCCCTCATTGGCTGAGGTGGAGAGGCTTGTATTGATGACATGGATGGATAAGGTGTGCTTTTGCTCTATTTCTTGTGCTAATTGCCTGCATTCAACTATACATCACCACTTGTGGAAATTGTCAGTATAAGGCCCTATTCTAGTGTTGATGATCCTTTTATATTTATTTTATGCAGGTATTGACGGTGTAAAAGTAGCACTTAACAGCCATCAACATCTGCCTGTCACGTTCGGAACTCCCAGCAATTTTCGAAAGGATACCCTCACCTTCGAAGTGGTAGGGTTCCCGGGGACGTATCACGCGATACTCGGAAGGCCAGCTTATGCGAAGTTCATGGAGTCCCCAACTACACGTACCTCAAGCTGAAAATGCCCGGACCGAAGGGCATCATCACAGCGAGTACAACTTTCTAGTACATGTACGAATGCGATACTGAGTGCTTCCAGTTCGCTGAAGCATTGATCCGGTCTGAGAAGCTCTCCACTGAGCCCCCTCCGAGGACCAAGAAATCCCCGAGTCGTCCAAGCGAGCGGCCTGCTCTTTCGAGCCGGCCAAGGACGCCAAGGAAGTGCCCGTCTCTGAGGACGGGTGCACGATCCGTATCGGGACGGCGCTCGGTTCCGACTAGGAAAGCACGCTCATCGACTTCCTCTGCGCGAACCTCGATGCGTTCGCATGGAAATCCTCTGACATGCCGGGGATTCCGAGGTCGCCGAGCACAAGCTTAACATTAAGCCCCGCTCGAAGCCGATCAAGCAGCGTCTGCGCTGCTTCAGCTCCGACAAGTGCAAGGCCATTGGCGAGGAGATCAAGAAGCTCATTAGTGCATGGTTCATTCGTGAAGTGTACCACCCCGAGTGGTTAGCGAACCCTGTACTCATTAAGAAGAAGAATGGAAAATGGAGGATGTGTGTTGATTACACGAGCCTGAACAAGGCATGTCCAAAAGATCTGTTTCCTTTAACGCACATAGATCAAGTAGTCGATTCAACGACCGAGTGCGAAACCCTCTGTTTTCTCGATGCTTACTATGGGTACCATTAGATCGCAATGAGTCTGATCGACCAGCTCGCGACCTCATTCATCACCCCGTTTGGCGCGTACTATTACGTTTCCATGCCATTCGGGTTGAAGAATGCTGGTGCCATGTTTCAGAGATGCATGCGACGCGTCTTTGGAGATCTCATCGGACGGCTAATCGAGGCCTACGTAGATGATATCGTGGTCAAGTCGAAAAAGGTGGGCGACCTGATCCCTGACCTCACCGCGGTCTTCGAGAAGCTAAGGGAGCACGGCGTGAAGTTAAACCCTAAGAAGTGTGTTTTTGGGGTCCCCAGGGGCATGTTACTCGGTTTTGTCGTATCGGAACGCGGCATTGAGGCCAACCCCGAGAAGATCTCTGCGATCATGAGAATGGGGCCCATCAAAAATCTGAAGGGACTGCAACGTGTCACCGGATGCCTCGCTGCTCTCAGCAGGTTCATCACCCGACTAGGTGAACGCAGCCTACCACTGTACAAGCTCATGAAGAAGTCGGAACACTTCCAGTGGACGCCTGAAGCGTAGGAAGCACTCGATTCGCTTAAGAAACTACTCGAGAGCCCACCTGTGCTCACCGCTCCGACAGAGGGAGAACCGATGCTCCTATACATCGCTGCCACGACCCAGGTCATAAGCATCACGCTGGTTGTCGAGCGAGACGAGCCCGGGAAAACGCAAAAAGTATAGGACCCAGTCTACTTCGTAAGCAAGGTCCTCTCCGACTCAAAAACACGGTACCCACAAATCCAAAAGCTGATCTATGCTAGCCTCATCACCAAGCGGAAGCTTCAGCACTATTTTGACTCGCACCGCATCACGGTGGTGTCCAAATACCCCCTTGGCGAGGTCATATAGAGTCCAGAGGCAGAGGGAAGAATTGCTAAGTGGGCCCTCGAGTTGATGGGACAGAACATCGAGTACGCGCCTCGAACCGCCATCAAGTTGCAGGCGTTGGCCGTGGACGGAGATCCAAACTCCTCCTGCTCCCATCGAGCACGAGACGTGGCTCATGTATTTCGACGGGTCCCTCATGAAGGAAGGAGCCGGGGTCGGGCTTGTCTTCATCTCGCCTCTGGGCGTGCGTATGGAGTACATGGTCTGACTGCATTTCGCAGCCTCCAACAACGTAGCGGAGTACGAGGCGCTCATCAACGGCCTCCGGATCGCCCTCGAGTTAGGGATCCGATGCCTCGAGATCAGAGGAGACTCCAACCTGGTCGTGGGACAGGTAATGAAGGAGAAGAATTGTTTGAGTCCTAAGATGGTCGCGTACTGCCGGGCGGTGCGCGAATTAGAGGACAAGTTTCATGGGCTCGAGCTCAGTCACGTACTGCGCGAGTACAGCAAGGCCGCATACACCCTCGCCAAAGCGGCCTCAAATCGAAAACCCATTCCGCACGGGGTATTTGCTAGCAACCAGTATGAGCCGTTTGTCCGTTCCGAGGAGGACAAGCCACTAGAGCCACTGACACAAGAGGTCACGGAGATTGACAAGGTGCGGGAGCCCAACCTCGAAGACCCAGACTGGAGGATCCCGATCCTCGAGTGGATGGTGGAAGGAAAATTGCCGCCCGACAAGGAGACGGCTCGACGGATCGCCCGCATGGCCAAGTCGTACAAACTGGTCGACGGCGAGCTCCGACGAAAGGGCGCTGAAGGCATACTCATGCGTTGCATCCTGGCCAACCAGGGCAAGGAGCTGCTACAAGAGATCCACATAGGCACGTGCGGGCATCACGCCAGCCCAAAGACCATTGTCGGGAAGGCTTTCCGACAAGGGTTTTACTGGCCAACCGCAGTCGCCGACGCAACTCGGATCGTGCACAGCTGAGAAGGTTGTCAATTCTATGCACGACAAACTCATCTCCCGACGCAAGCACTACAAACCATCCCTGTCACCTGGCCTTTCGCGGTCTGGGGATTAGACATGGTCGGTCCACTCAGAAAAGCACCCGAGGGCTACACCCACGTGCTCGTCACCATCGACAAGTTTTCAAGGCCAGGCCCATAACTAACGTCCGCTCCGAGGAGGCCGTCGCGTTCTTCACCGACATCATTTACCGCTTCAGGATTCCAAACTCTATCATCACGGATAATGGTACCCAGTTCACCGGTAAGAAATTCCTCAAGTTCTGCGACGACAACAACATTCGTGTGGACTGGGCTGCTGTCAGCCATCCGAGGACCAATGGGCAAGTGGAGAGGGCCAACGGCATGATCTTGCAAGGTCTGAAGCCGCGAAAGTTCAAGCGCCTCGAGAAGTTCCGGGCAACATGGGCCGCAGAACTCCCATCCGTCTTGTGGAGTCTACGCACCACGCCTAGTCGGGCTACTGGCTACACGCCTTTCTTTCTGGTCCACGGGTCGGAGGCAATCCTCTCGACGGACATCGACTACGGCAGCCCACGAGTTCAAGCCTACACCGAAGAAGGCAACCAGGTTGCCCTCGAAAATGCCATCGACCAGCTCGATGAGGCGCGCAGCGTCGCCCTCCTCCACTCGGCACAGTACCAGCAAGCTCTACGTCGCTACCACGAGCGAAATATACGAGAACGCGAATTCCAAGTCGGCGACCTAGTCTTCGAACGAGTTCAGAGCAACGAGGGGCGACACAAGCTCTCACCGCCATGGGAGGGTTCGTTCATCGTCAATCAAGTACTCCGTCCCGGAACTTTCAAGCTCAAGTATGAGGACGGCAGGATTATCTCCAACGCCTAGAACATAGAGCAGCTACGCCACTTTTACCCTTAAGTATTTTCCTTTATTTCGTCTTATGATAATGCAAGAGCTCCGAGCTACTTTCTTTCTTTCGTGAGATGATATCTTCTTCAAGCTTGTGCTTTTTACTCGAGTAAAAATGTCTTTTATGCTTGTCTCATCCCATGGGCAAGTCTCCGACTTGTCCATGGGCTCGGGGCTACCCGGGGCCACGACACCCCTCCCCCGCACGTTTCGAAATCTTTTTTCGATCAAAAACCATCTATGGTTTCTCGTATGATCGTTGCGGTATGCTTGCACTCCTTAGAGGGAGATGAACGACGGCCCTAGCGTTTACAAACCTGCGCTCGCCCGGGCCCCGAGTACTTACGCCCCCGCGGCTACGGTACAAAGACCCACGAGCAAAGTTCGCGACCTCAAGTTGTCATTCACTCGCTCCCTCGAAAGGTTGCCGGATAACCATCTGAGCTGCGAACTCCGAAGAGTTTTCTTGTTTGCAAACATGCGCACACGCTTACCCTTCTTGAAAGTACTCGGGGGCTGCCAGCCCAAGTAGTACCACCTCAAAACCAAGCCCGGTCGAGTCGCCAGGTTCCTACACCCCCACGGCTACGGAGCAAGACACCACCAGCAAGGTCTTAGGCTACACCGCTTGGGCTTGCAAATTCCTTAACTACTCGAGAGAAGGTTAACGACCAAGTAAACAGAATGCTTAACTTAAAATAAACATGGGTACTTAACCCACGAGTCTGCCACAAGGACTCGATTCATAAGTTTAGTACAAGTTACCACCAGCACAACTAAAATGCCTCAGCGAGGCGACTTTGTTTTTTTTTCTTCCTCACAGACCCAGGTCGTGGAGGGCATGGTTCATCATAGTCTGGGAGAAGTCGACGGCGTCCTCCTCGATGTGGTCATACCCGTCATTATCGTAACCCGGACACCATCCTTGGCCCAGCAGCTCCCTGTCCATGTCCGGATAATGCGACAAGAAGATGGCCACCACCTTGCGGACGATGTCGCGAGCTACATCCATCGACTGCCGGCGAGCTGTCGAGGCAGCCTGCTCCAGACGATCCTTCATGTTGATGCTGGAAGGAACTCCAAGGTCGTCCATCGCCTTGGTGATGACCGTCGCCATCCTATTGCGAATCGTCTGCACTTGCGTGAGGTCGGACTTGGTCATCTTGTGCAAACTCCGTTCTTGTTCGAGCTCTGTCACGACCTCTGAAGAAAAAGAGGGGACTGATGTTAGCAAAAGACATCCTGGTTCAAAGAAAGCAAAGCACGAAGGAGACATGGTACTTACTGTTGAGTCTTTCATTAGCCTCACGAGCGAGCTCCACCAACTTCTCGTTCTCGACGAGGCGGGTGGCTGCGGCGCTCTCCTAATCCGCGACCTTCTTCTCCAACTCGGAGCGGGCCACGCGGAGAGCTGTTCACTCCAAAAAACAAGATGGCGTCATGAATCAAGTAAATCACACGCGAGCAAAAAAACAAAGGCAACAGGTCGAGAGGTACTCACCAATGTTTTCATCTTCACGCTTCTGGGTGACTTCTTCGAGTCGGCCCTTCTCGGTGCTGATGCTGCCAACCTGGGCCTCAAGCACGGTCACCCTCTCGTGGGCCATCTGGAGGTCGGACTTGGCCCGGCCCGCCCTGGTTTCGAGCTCCGTCTTCTCTTGATGGGCGGCACGGGCAGTGGCCTCAGCGTTGGAACGCAACTCTGCCGCTGCCCGCTCCGCTGCGGCCAGTTTCTCCTCTAGGGCGACCTTCTCCGCCTGCGTTGTGGCCGCGTGGTCCTCGGTAGCCTTTGCCCTCGCCTCGAGGGTCACACGTTCAGCCGTCCAGTCAACCTCGCTGGCCGCTGCTGTTGACGGTTGAAATTCACCACTTTCAACCCTCAATATTCTCACATAAATAGAGGCATATGCATTATTTACTAGCATTTTGGTTTGAATAATGTAGTTCCACTTGTCCTTGGAGATTATTTGTATGTAGGTGATTTACCCCTAAAAAGAGAAGGAAACCCACCTTCTATGAAGAACCCATGCCAACTCAGCTGAGGAGGTGGCTGCCACCAAGGGAAACATGGCATTCCACGTCATCGATCCAGGGGAGGCACTCACCGACGAATCAGAGGATGCCACATGGACTTCACATGGATCAAAGGGCCCACCTCGGATACCAAATCAAGCCATGCACCGGGGGTGGATCAGAGGGCCCACAGGGTAGCCACCCAAAGGAAGCACGACCGAGATGGCCTCCCTAGGGGTTCGGCCGACCCTAGGATCGGCCGAACCGACCTAGGGTCGGTTCATCCCGGCCTTGCATGTGGCACTAGCTCATTGGTCACTTGCTGTATCCCGGGGTGTTTTGGAGCACTTTGAGCCTCCGAGCAAGCCTGGTCCTTGTCTATAAATAGAAGGGGAGGGGCTCCCATTTCTCACACACCACTCTCTCAATTCTCCTCTAACTTTTAGTTTCCAAGGCTAGGGGGTAGGCTAGAGTAGCTCTTATTCAGGTTCCAAGTCTTCTTTGGAGTCTAGGTATGAGTTCTCTTTTATCTTTATTTCATTGTATGACTTTGATCTACTTCAGTTATTCAGCTATTTCATATAAAGTCATGGTAGGTCATATGCTTGATATGTTCTTGAGTTCATCCTCTGTTCATCATTTAGAGGCTTGTGTTCTTCATGAACACTACCTTTTGATCCACTTGAAGGGTGATAAACTCCTTCCTTATGTGTTTGTTCATAAGTTAGAGGCTCGTGTTCTTCACGAACACGACCCTTTGATCTTATTGACTAGACATAAGAGGGTTCATATCTGTTTGTATGTCTAGCCTTAGTTGATCTTGTTAGATGGCATGAGAGTGTTGCATGAGGTCTGTGTTCAAGCTACGGTACTCGGTCTAGTTGACCAGTCTTCTGGTGGCTCTCACCCTGGGTCACAATAGCCCGGGCCGGGTGGAGTCTAGCAGCAACGTAGGCATGGTGCCTGGGTTGTCTGGCTATGACAGTTATGAGCATACCCCCCGTAACGATAGAGGTCGGTTCGTAGGTAGTGACAGCCCTGTTGGATCCTTGAGCAAACCTCCGCACTGGGGTACCTGCTGTAGGAGTCTAAAGTCTAGTTTCGCAAAGTGCTGGTTGTCGCGGAATAGCTCCCCGTTTGTACCTGGGTGCTGAACCTTATCTCTCTCATGCAATACTCATGCCTATCTCTTGTATCTTCTAGCTTTGTATGTTTAGTACATTAGAACCTAGAGCTAACTCGTATGTTCCCCCTATGCCGTAGTGTGCTAGAGTAGAGGTAGATTTGAGTGTGTGTGTCACACTACCCTTATATCTTTTATCTTACCCCTGTCTTTGAGTGTGTTGTTTACTATATCTATCTCTTAGTTTACATTCAGAGCAAAAGCATAAGTCTAAGATATCCGCCATTGCCTTCCACGAATATGATACCCTTGGAATATTCTCCTTCCTTGGGGAAATGCTACAATGGTTTATCTGTGCGCTTGCAGATTCGTTCATGATCGTTTAGATTAACCTTTGGCAAGTCTTGATCTTCATGCTAACCCGGCATCGTTAGTTGTGACATTGAGAGGTGCCTACAAGATGTTTCTTGGTGTTGTCACTAAGGATGGATCCCAGATCTGTTCTTAAGATGACGGCGCTACGAAACGCCAACAGCTGCCGCAAGACAGGTCGTGGCCAGCTACACCTCCAGCTGGATCTTCTCCGCACGAAGCGCCTCGAGGGCCCGCGACTTGTCATCACAACGCCCGACAAGCTCCTAGACCATGCACGAGCTTCACTGTCAAGGAAGATGATAAAACAAGCATGAAAATCGAAGAGATGGAAAAAGAAGACTATGGCCCACCCTCAAGGCGGGCAGGACCAGATCCCTGATCGCCCGCTCCGACTGGCGCAGCGCCAGTTCGCTCAGGCGCAGGCCTCGCTCCAAGTTGCGACGGGCCAGGAGCCCCGCGTCGCTGTCAACATCCGAGGCGGCGGAGGCCTGAACTCGAGAGATAGGCACCAGCCAGAGCGGCGAAACTTCCGTCTCCTCCGCCACCGTCCATGAGGTCGGCCCCGGTCCCCTCGAGCTCTCCCCAACCTCCGAGGTCGGAGGGGGCATCTGTTCGTCTGTCGTCGCGACGGGAGAGGGCGACTCCAGGATGACGACCACTTCCGCAGGGCTCGGCCGAGGAGCGGCGTCTGATGCGGCGACCGACGAAATTGGGACGGCCTCCTCGGTCACTACGATGACCGCCGCAGCAGGAGCCTCCTCGGAGTCGAGGGTGGCCGTCTCCACCTCCGCCGCAGCACTCCCCGTTCCCGCCAACAACTCGGGGGCTGAGGTCTCGGAGCCCGCTGTGGCATTGCCCGTCCCCTCGAACGACTCGATGGCTGGCTGCTCAGCTTGGGCGGCGGCGTCTCCCGCCCCCATCGACGACTCGGGGGCCGGTTGTTCAGCGTTGCCTGCCCGTGCCTCAGGAGTAGGATCTTCTGGAGTTTGCTCCGAGGGGCTGGACAGGCACCTTGTTAACTCGGCCACATAGGCCGAGAGTGCTTCTTCTATGGGGGCCTCACCCCCCAAACTCATCATGCCCAGCGACAGGTCGCTGTGAGTCGGGCTCCCAGCTATCTAAGGTGGGACTGTCATCACTTGGGTCCCAGACCCTCCTACTTCTTCAACCGCCGCCCCCGACTGGAGGGAGGGCCGCGGACCGCCTGACGATGGCACATCCCCGACCACCTGGGTTGGGTGGCGTAGCGACTTCACTGGCATCGGTCTCATGGTACGGCGGTCGGGCACCCTGAAACGAGAAGGATGTCACAACGACAACAAGCAAAGGCATGAATCCTATGAATGCGAAGAGATAGTCAAAAGATTGCTACTCGGGGCCTACCTCTCTGCGATGAGGCGGGGCTGCTTGGAGCCGAAGGTCGGGTTGCGGGGAGACACTGCCCTCTTGCTCCCCGTGGTCGGAGCAGAGGTCGAGGACGGTGTCGTACCACTCCCAGCAACGACGACCGACTGAAGGCGCTGCAGGGTCGGGGCCGGCTCCCCGCCCTGGGCCGCGGACGGAGAGGAAACCACCGGCGCGCTCCGTCGATCCCGTGACGAGCGCGCCGAGGGCGAATGTGACCTCCAGCGTGAAGAATGGTGGCGCGAGGCGTCGCGTCCCGACGAACGGCGAGCGGGATCGCTACGCCGCGAAGAACTTCTACTCCTCTCGCGGTGACCACGCTGAGAAGAGCGACTGCTTGATCCAGGCGGATCGACCCGGGAGGACTGGGGCGGCGCCTGCTGGCTCGAGCCGGCACCCGCCATGGTCGAGACGGGAGCCGATCTGCCACGTGGCTGTGATGTCGTCGCCGCCTCGTTGTCAGTCCACTCGAACTCGGACTCGGCCTCGTCCGTGTCCGGCGGCGCCGACGAGGGGTCCTCGTTCTCAGAGACGTTGGCCTCCCCGGCGCGCCGGCGCGAAGCATGGCCGTCGTTCCTCGACCGTTTGTCGATCTCCTTCTGCTGATGGGCCCTCCTGCGTTCCCCCCGCCGCTACTGCCGCGCGGCGGTGTCTCGAGTGAGCACTCGGTCCTCCTCCATCAGAGGACGTGAGGCAAGGATGCGCACAGCCCCTATCTGCGCAGAACAAGAAAGTCATCACTCACAGTCACAGAAAACAAATCGAGAAGAAGTTGGGAGAGACGTATCAGGGCTGCGGTGACCGGAGAAGGGAGTATCGGCAGCGCGTCCGGTGGTGGCCAGAACAAGTGAGTGACCCCAGTAGCCTGGATCACCCGGCGCTGGACCTTGCACATCGAAGGCAGGGGATCTGCCGTCACTGTCCCCACGAAGGGATCTCGGTCCTCCGTCATCTGACAGAGGCGCAGGCGCGACGGCGGAGCGGGACGACCCCTCTAGCATGATAGCCACCAATCACGGTAATGAAGTTCACCCCATTGTCACGGAATATCTTGAGGGCGCCAAGGGCGTCGTCGAGGAATCGGGGCTGATCTTTCTTCTCCGGCCCGTAACTCCAATTCGCCGGCGCCCGGTCGTACCAGCGGTTGGTGAACCTGGGCAATGGATTCTCGAGATCGTTCTTGAGATAGAACCATTCTCGGTGCCACCCGCTGTTGGAGCTCGTCAGGCTGGTGGGGATGTACTCGTCCATCCTCCCCTGCTTCCCGCGGAGCCCGGCGCACACAATCACCGCCGCGGTGCGATCAAACTTCAGGCAAAAAAATTTGTAGAAGTACCGGAGCAGGTCCCAGTGGGCTCCCTGTCCCAAATACCCTTCGCACAGAGCTTCGAACGCCACCATCTGCTGGACGCCGTTCGGGTTCAGGTTGTGGAGCTCGAGGCCGTACTCTTCGAGGACGGCGCGGATGAACCGTCCCGCCGGAACGGAGAAGCCGCGCTCGTGGAAGATCACGAACGAGACCACATAGCCCTCCGGGGCTGGGGGCGGCTCTCAGCTCCAGGAACCTTCCACTCCTCCGCTTCGGTCAGTGGCGGCAGCATGCCGTCGGCAGCGAGACGGTCCAACTTGGACCAGGTCGCCGTGGAGGACGCCCAGTTCGACATCGTGTCGGCCGTAGCGGCAGCGGCGGACGGAGCTGGTTTGCGATTGAAGGCGAGAAAAGCTTGGTGGCTTGCGCGCGGTGGGCACGGAGGCAAAGGCAAGAGCGACAGCGGTGAAGTGCGTGAGAAGGAAGAAGGGGAAAGGATTTTGGCCGGCGGCCGCAGTATAAAAGGGGGGAGATGATTACTTTTTCCCTCCTAGCAGTTAATGCCTGGGCCGCCTCAAAAGGCGTGCCCGCTACTGTCGACCGCCCATGACTGTGCCGCCACGTCACCCAGAACGGGACCCACAAATCTCGTGACCAGCACGGATCTCCGTCATTCATCCCGCGGCGCACGCCACACAGCGAGCAGCAAACTTCCCTGAATTCAAGAGTTCAACATTTAACCCCACACACAAGTCTCCGACTTGTCCGTGGGCTCGGGGGCTACTACCCGCGGGTCCGCTCACGCGTCAACACCGGAGAAAACACGACTGTCTTCCTCCTCTCCGTGGCAGTTAAGCCTGGGAGCGAGTCCTTGACTCCGTCACCAGGCTCGGGGGCTACTGACGAGGCCATGGACCAGGGCCCACCAGGACTTCTAAAAAACGCAGTACGGACCCACGTACGGTACACTTCGGCGGCTAATGCAACGAGTATTAGGCCCCCCGAGTACCTGAGGGCCCGTACGACCTATTTCCGTCATGGGCCGGATGGCAGGCGGCCCATAGCCACCAACACCCTCTCCTCTGAGTACATGACGTCCCGTATGACAAGTTTCCATCTCCGCCTCCGACTACATGCTCGCACGAGTAGTCTCCGCCTCTCATTCCCGACTACTCGTTTGCACGAGTAGTTTCCGTCGCCGCCTCACGCGGGCTTCGCGCCGAAGGCGAGGGGCGCGTGGGCCCCTACTGATCGAGATCCCGGGATTCCCGCGCATGTTCCCCCGTGCACCGCCACGTGTCCGCTCCACCGCAGCGGTCCGCCCGGTCCCGGCCGATTCGGTGTCAGGGGATGGATCCGTCAAACCCTGCCATGAACGGCACAGTGGCTGTCGTACTAAGAACGGCGTGATCAGTGCTGGGCAAACGCATGGTACAGTACATGCTACGCCCTAAGCATCAGAAGACGCGGCATAGACCGCCTACTCGCACGAGTGGTTTTCCGCCTCCGACTAGTTCAAGACTTCACCGTCAAGGTTGCAGGTACACAGGCCCCGTCCGGATCCCGTAATATCCGGGTATGACCACCCGCGCACTGCCACGTGCCAGCCCCTCCGTGCCAGCCCGCCCTAACCAGGTCGATCTGGAGTCAGAGGGCGGATCCGCCTGCAACTTCGCAAAAGGGACAGCACGAGTCGTACTACGGACGGCACGTGAGGCGCTGTGCCACGAACGGCACAGTGTACGCCATCCTCCTATCCCTCGATCATTGTGGCATAGATCACACCATCTCCACAGTTCCCGAAAAAGACAAGACCCTGATCTGCTGACAGGAGTAGGATACGAATCCTACTTCCCGCACCCGACTAACTACTCGGAGAAGGGTGCGGGACGCCCCAGGAACGGTTACTTGGGACGCACGACTCAAGGAAGACCTACACCATCACTTGAGGCACCGTGACAGTTCTTTGCCACTCTGTCTGACAACCCGGTGCAAGAGGAGGATGCCCTACACTGTAGACTAGCTCATATCCCTGATGTAACCCCCTGAGCCGTTCCCTTGTGACTATAAAAGGGGAGGATAAGGGCACTTGCAAGATACGTTCGTTTTCACCCCCACACGCACTTAGTATTGATATCTCATCTCATACACCCACACCGACGCTCACACACGCACATACGCAGAATCCTGCTACAAGAACCACTTACACACCAAGGACTTGGGCTCGAAACCCTATCCCGACCTGTTTGTATCCCCTACTGCAAACTCTTGAGCATAAAGAACACCCCCTCTCAGACTGGACATAGGGTATTACTCTCCGGAGGCCCGAACCAGTATAATCTCGAGTGTCTCTTGTGCTACCGTGCGGATCAGTACACGCGTTCTTATAAATTTACTTGCCGGCGGTAAGAAACCCCGACAGGTAGCGAGAGAAAGCATAGAGATAACCAATCTAGAGAGCCTAGATCATGCTTATGTTGTAGCTCTGAGCAAGATAGATTAAGAAAACCAAACGAATATCATAAAAAGCGTCTTTCAATCTTGACCTTCAGTCAAACCCCCTAAGTCGCTCCGCCGTACTCAGTGTCAACATCCTGTCAAGATGTTCCCCTTTCTTTTGTGGTCGAATCTTTGAGCACGCTCACAAGGAACGTGTTGAACCACTTGGTAGATCCGGTATGCACCTCTAGCCACCGCAGCTACAAGAACACCCCATGCAATCTATCTCGAGAACAGATTGAGGAAGAAACAAACGCAAACAAGAACAAGAATCATAGAAGAAGGCACTTGATCGCTAGAAATCCGATTCATAAAGACTTCACCATAAATGTTTGCATGAACAAGATCACCATCGGGGTCCTACCTCGATCTTGATCCAAGCTTCGGAACTCCGACGTGGTCTTCCTTGCAAGGTTCCCACGGCGGCTAGAGTAACCCTAGACAACTAGCACGACCCTCCTCTCCGAGATGGTGTCACTCTAACTTCTCTGCTCCTCGGCGGCGAATGACAAATGACTTGATGCGGGGTACTTCGCACGGGGACTATAAATAGCTCGAAGGGGTGCTAGGTCAAAGGGGACGACGAACGGGGCCCGAAGTGGGCTGGGTTGGCCGGCCTGGGCCCACCTCGGCCCGGTTAGTCCCCGGTTTTCTTCCCGAAGCTTCTCGTGTCTTCTTGAGTTTTTGCCGAACTCCATGTGGGTCCTTGACGTTGTTTTCCTCGCAGTTTGGATAAGGGTGCTTGGCGCGCAAACTCCCGCATCTTCCGTCTAGGTCCTCGGTGTTCCATGGCTCCACACTTCAGTCCTTGGCTCATTTGGAGTCATGTTCATCTTGTGTCTTGACTTGTGCCAGGCTTCATGATCTTCTCGTAAAGTGCTTGATGAACTTTACCCGAAAGTCCTCATTTAGGTTATTAATTCCTGCATAAACAATAAATTGCAAAAACCACATGCAGGTGCGAACTTGACATATAATGGGAGTTATGATCGTTAGTGTGAATATCAAATTAATATCAACATTGAAGGTAAACTCATGGCTAGGTTAATGAAAATCGACCGCCAACACCTCTGGTGGGGGACTATCATCGCAATATATAGTTCCTTCCAACAAAAAAAATCTAATCTAGATCCTCTGACATCTAAAGCTTTCGACATAAAAATCTAATCTAGTCATCCTAATACCCAAAGCTTTCTTTTGGTTATTGGTGGAGCGCATGGAGATGCTGACGCAGGATGTGACTGGCGTGAGTGGCAACACCACTCTGCCTTGCTCTTTATAATGAATCCCATTATAAAGAGCCTAGTCACATAGTATGGGAATCCTTTAGGAACAAACTCCATCACTCGCCTTCCGTTCTTCTTGTACTGTAGGATGTTTTGTGACGTCGAGACTAGCATGTCCCCATCATCGGACCTGATGAATGCGAACCCCTCATCCAAACATGTCCTCATTTCTTGAGGCAGCTTAATCCTATGTAAACGGACCCGAATCTTATTGAGGTCGAAGAGCGCCCGATGGCTCTGATCTTCTTCAGCGGATCGTCGCATTGTGAGATGATGTAATAGCCTTTGTCGGCACCATGGCCTCAGTGGTACAACAATGAGTACTCAGTACTCCCTGTATGGCCAGCGGTGAGCAATAACCCTCTATTTCATCTAGGTGAGATATAACTTTTTCTTCTTTTTTTACGCTAATGGGTAATTCACCTGGCTCGCTTCTGCTCGGATGTTGCTTGATGCTCACCAACAACTCGAGCTATGAGTCACTTGTGGTAAGGTAACACATATTTGTCTTATTAAACGTATAACCGCACACAAAAATATTAAGAATAGAAGACTGCAGGTATCGTAGGGCCCTAGGGTTTGAACCAAATGCTCCAACGTCCTACGTGGAATGTCAAATGTGATCGAATTTGAATGTTCATGACTCAGATCAGATGAAGATCGCTCCTAAGCCAATCACTATAATATGTGCAAATGTCAAATGTGTCAATAATAATCCAGCTACATCTATTTTCTTCCTATGAGGTGGTAGATTGACTCGCCCACCACTGACGTGGCGATATGATAATGGTAATTTTCTTTCCTGAAAGATTTTGGATACCATACTGCTTTAACTTTTTACCATCATACTGAATGGCACCTCCTCAGATAGCATTCTACCGGATGACGATAGATTTTTAGCACGGGAGAGAGAAAGTGCATACAAAATTGCCACTTTTGCTCGCGTGGCACGCCTGTCATGCTGTCCAGCTCAGATCCGAGTCAGCAAAGAGTATAAAATGTCTCTCGTGCCCTTTGCCTTCTTCCTCCGCCTCTCTCCTGTCACTTACACGTGGGATTCACGTGTAAGGTAATCTCCAACCTCCGGCCATTAAGCAATGCCCGGCATTAGTGAGACCCTGGAGGGCGGCGGCCACAGGGGTGCAAGGCGGCAGCCACGGGAGAGCGATGGCGGCGGTCGGCAGCTCAGGTTCCTCACCTAGTCGCCTCGTCGGTTGCTGGAGTGCTTGCGACGGCCAAGCAATGACAGTGAGTTGTGGCTGGCGTGTGGGATGGCGACGATGATTGCATCGTGGCGGTAGCGGCGTGTACAGCGCAACACTAGCACGACGACCAGCCAGAACGGCGACGCGAAATGCACACAACAGGCACTGGCTTGAGGCAGACATCAGCAACAACACCGCTGGTGCACTCCCGGACCTCATGGTCAGCGCAGACCAAGCGGACTTTGCCAACGCCACAGGCCGACCTCGCCTCCGAAGTCAAAAGCCAGCAGCTCCGGATGCTCCTACGATTCGCCCTTTGCCACCTTCCCGACTCACCGCCGGGCCCGCTCGACACTGCAGTCACCACACACAAGTGCATCTGACGTCTCCGCCCAGGCCTGTGTCTAGGAGGAGGTCCAGCATCTATGCCATTGTCTGCTACCTCACCTCAAGGGGGCACCCGTGCCAATGCCGTCCTGGCGTCCGACGTACGGAGGTCGGGCGGCGGCGACGGGGTCGATTGCCAGGAGCTTGGAGAGGAAGAACCGGGGAAAAGAAGAAAGTGGATGAGCCAAGGGCATGGGAGGTCATTTGTCTGATCGAACATGGACACGAGCAAATGTGGTATTTTTTATCTCGTTTCTCCGGTGTATGCTAAAAATGTATCGTCATCCAGTAGGATACAATACAAGGAAGTATCATTCGGTATGTTGGTAAAAAGTTAAATATCCCTGTAAAGTAAGAGAAAAGTATGTAGCAGCCTGGTAGGTCACAGTTACTGCACACGCGGCAGCTATGGAGAAGCCTTCGGCTGAGGCATGAACCACAACATGGCGGAAGTGGTGGGCAGCTCGTCGACGACCGTTGCGGTGCCGCTCGGGAAGCAGCACATGTACACACCATGAATTGGCTTGCTCTCCGTCTACTTGGAGTGCGAGCATAGGATGATAGGAAGTAGGCGCATCCTCCTGTCACCACTTCATCGCCTGCAAACTCTCGAGCGTCAACGGCGAAGCATTGCAATGTTTAGACCCCCTCGAATATTTTTTTATAAAACAAATCATGTATGCATGGAGTATTAAATAAAGTTTATTTGCAAAATCTTTTCACAAATGAGTTCAACTTTACGTGACGAATCTAATGAACATAATTAATTAATGATTTACTCCAGTAATACTATAATAACCATCCTCTAATCATGTGGTCAAAAATCTTATTAGATTTGTCTTGTGAATTAGCATAGGGTTATGAAGGTAGCTTTTTAAAATGATTTTATTTAATACCTTAATTAGGGGTTAAAGGGAGCTGATTTTTTTTCAAAACTTGAACACACCGATTTCGGCGCAACACCAAATCCCTGTGGTAGCATGTCCATGTTTTTTTGAAAATTGTAGCATCTCCATGTCAACACAAAGAAGCTCACCATGGAATTCGAGCACGTACCTATCACCCGCATGAGCCCGCAGCGGCAGCATCGCGATGCCGCGTCCAACTCCGGGGAGGACGGCGGATGACCATAGTGCTGCGGCGAGGCGCTTGTCCCCACGCAGCCACTTAGGGCGTGTTTGAAGGGGTGGCCCGTGAGCTCGGCTGCGCTCCCGGGAGCCCATTTTCGTGTTTGGCCCACTTTTGCTCTCCCTCGGCCAGGCCCACCAGAGGCAAACCCCCCCTCGGCCTGGCTCCTCTCGTACGCCAGTTTCCACCGTAGCTGGAGGGCTCGGCTCCGCGTGGCGTTGGGCGGGCGATTTTGGGCGCTTTGCGCCGGCGGTGGGTGGCCTTGGCGGGCTCGCGCGGGAGAAGGGAAACTTCCTCCCGCCCTTCTCCGCCGCGAAATCCATGGCCTATAAAGGCGAGCGCCGTCGCCTCCTCTCTTCTTCTCTCCTCGCTCCCGTGAGATACCAGCTAGGGTTTCATGGTGGTGTGCGGCGAGCTCCAGTCCGCGACCGGCGGGCTTCCTCTCCGTTCTCTCGCGTCGGATCTGCTCCGACTCGCCGACACGCCTCACTTCCTCGCTGGGACTCCGGGCGGTGCGGTTCTTCTTCCTCGGTGTAGGCGTTGACCTAGGGTTTGTTGTGGACCAGATCTGCTTCCTCTTCCGCCTGGTCTTCTGCTCTGCTTCCTGTGCCTCCTCCGAGCTCTCCAAGGTGAAATCGACCCCCGAATCCCCATCCTTGTTATGGATTTCTGTTGTGTGCTCATTCTTGTTTCGATGCGGTTTGGTTATTCTTGTTTCGATGCGGTGCGGTTGTGGTGTGGTTGTTCTTGTTTCGATGCGGTGCGGTTGTTCTTGTTTCGTTTCAGTGCGGTTGTTCTTGTTTCATTCGGTGTGGTGATGATGATGTGGTCGATGATGATGTCCTATGCACTGGGAGGCTTTTTTAAGCAGCCGTGCAGAAACTTTTTTAAGCATGCATTTCCTTGTTGATGCTAGTCAGAGCTACCTTACTTAGATATTCTTTGAATTACTATGCATGTAGATGGATGTTCCTGAGACCCGTGAAATGATGGTGAGGCAAGCTACTGGCATGATAGTGTCCATGGTGTCTGTTGTTGTCTCTACTCTAAAGAGATTGAGGGATGAACCTGAGCTTGATACAGAGCCAAACCCTCTCCTATATAGCCTTAGAGCTGATGCTGAGCAGCATAGACAAAGAACCCTGCAGGCCATCTATAATTCCACAGATGTAGAATGTGTCTCTATGTTAAGAATGAGGAGGAAACCTTTTTTTGTTTGTGTGAGACATTTAGATCCAGGGGGCTTTTGCATGACAATGCTGGTGTTAGTGTTGAGGAACAGGTTGCAATGTTCCTTCATGTTGTTGGGCACAATCCGAGATTTAGGGTGATGCACCATTCTTTTAGGAGGTCCATAGAGATAGTTCACAGACACTTCCACCAAGTACTTTTTGCTATTGGTGAGCTTAGGTCTGAGATGATCAAGCCTCCTTCTACCACTACCCATCCAAAAATCCTTGGGAGCCACAGATGGAACCCATACTTGCAGGTAACCACACATTACCAATAGTAGTTGAGAGTGTGGTTGTCCTGACTTGTTCTAACTACACATGCACATTTTTTAGGACTGTGTTGGTGCAATAGATGGAACTCATGTGTTGGCCAGGGTTCCTAGAAGCAGACAACAACCATTCAGGGGTAGGCACAAAGACCCCACACAAAATGTCATGGCAGCTGTGGACTTTGACATGAAGTTCACCTATGTCCTAGCAGGTTGGGAGGGCGCAGCACATGATGCCCTCATACTTGCTGATGCACTTGAGAGGAATGATGAGTTTGTTGTATCTTAAGGTAGTTATTCACTGTAATATTTCTATTTCAAATGTAGTTGATCACTGTTCTATTATAATTTAGAGGCCTTAGGATTCATTTGATATCCCTGTAGGTAAATTCTACCTTGTAGATGCTAGGTATGGGTGCCTCAATGGTTTCCTTCCTCCTTACAGGGGGTAAGATACCATTTTTCATAGTATGGCCCAAGGAACAGACCAACCAATGCAAGGGAGTTGTTCAACCTGAGACACTCTTTACTTAGGGTCATAATTGAAAGGGCCTTTGGTGCACTGAAGAACAGGTTCAGGATCCTAGACAACAAGCCATTCCACATTTTCAAAACACAAGTGAAGCTTGTCATTGCTTCTCGCATCTTGCACAACTGGATCATAGGTTTTGGGTTAGATGAAGTTGTGCCTGATGAAAATTGAGTACCACCTGTGGACCAGGACACTTCACCTCATGATGAGATGTTCTCCCAAGATTCGCAGGCCATGACAGCCAAGAGGGACAACATTTGCAATGCAATGTGGGATGGGAGGGGTGTTCATAGGACTTGATGCATGAGTAGTGATTCATTGTAATGTCTAGTTTGGTAGCCCTGACCTAGAACTCTTGGATTTGTTGTGTTGTTGTAATAAGTGATGGACAAAGTGACGAGGGCCTAGATTAGGGACCCCTAAGCGACGAGATAAACACCATTGAGATGGAGCCTTCTGACACCATCGACAACGTCAAGGCTAAGATCCAGGACAGGGAGGGATGCAGATCTTCATCAAGACCCTCACTGGCAAGACTTCCTCATCTCCGAGTACTCTCCGCCTCGCACGAGTGCTCTCCGCCTCACACGAGTGCCTTCTGCCTTGCTTCCGACTACTCGTTCGCACGAGTAGTTTCCGTCTCCGACTAGGACGGAGCCCACACGCGGAGGTCGGAGCACGGGATCAGGGGCCCCACACGAACGTGGTGCTACCCCGACGCTCGAACTCCCCTGCAACGACACGCAAGGCTCCAGTTCTCCACGCCATGCAAACACCCCAGCTGGCGGAACGCGAGGGCGGCTCGTTCTGACAGAGGCTGTAATGACGCACAGTACGCCCGCACGGCCTCCAACAAGTCATCCCGTCCAAACCCTGCTACACACCACCCCGTCAGAGTAGGTACTCGATTACCGTCTACGGGCGGCACCTACCTAAACTTAGGCCATAACGTGGCGGGCCTAAACAACACTCAAGGGGGCTGAGACATCTAAGGAACTACTCGGAGGAGGCGCCAAGTACTCGAAGTGAACAGAGCCGCTCGCACACGCGGCAGTCTCCAACGCCACTACAGCTCAGCGCCCTTCAATGCTCCCTGACGGACATCGACGTCAGAAAAGACCTCCCATTACCGTAGCACTGTAGAACTTTTTTGTATTCCCTCTTTGCCCCTTACCCTTGCATCTATAAAAGGGGGAGGAGTGCAACTGTACGAGGGACGACGGCTGACCGATCACATAGTTTGTAACCCCTACTACAGACATCCCTAGCATAAGAACACGACTACTCAGAACTAGACGTAGGGTATTACTCTTCGGAGGCCCGAACTAGTATAAACACTCGTGTCTCTCGTGCTAACCATCCAAGTCCGACACACGATCCGTTACAAATTTACTGCCGGCGGTAGAGAACCCCGACACAAAGCTGAGACCTATATTATCCTTTATGTAATATTTTTGTGTTGTTTACATTATATCCTCAATGTATTCTTTCTTGCCTGCAACTATACTAGGATGGCAGCTGCTAGTGTTGAGGAGGTTTTGGGTGGTGTTGAGGTTGTTGTTGCCGGTGTTAAGGCTGCTCCTGTTGTTGCTCCAGCAGCAGCACCAACACCACCACCACCTGCAGCTGCACCTGCACCTGCTGGCCCAATGAGGTGGAACAATGCAACATCTGGCTTTGTGCTTAGGAAAATGGCACAGCTTGTTAGTGATGGTAGTAGGCCTGACAAAGTCTTCAAGGACAAAGATGTGAACTTGGTTGCCAAGCAACTATTTGAGTTCAATGGTGAGGTGGTCAGCCCCACTCAGGTGTACAACCACCTAAGGAAGTGGAGGCAGAAGTGGGCAAAGGTTGCTAAGCTCAAAGATTTGAGTGGGGCTCTTTGGGATACTGACCTCAATGCCATCATGTTGGATGTGGAGCACTACTCTAATCACATCAAGGTAGAATTCATATCCTGCTATCTTTACTTAGGTTCCATATCCAGTTGAGTTTATGTCCTGCTACTTAGAATTCATATCCTGCTACCCTTGTGCAGGACCACCCTAAGGATGCTGAGTTCCTTAACTGTCCCATTAGGTTCTACACTGAGATGGAAGCCATCTTTGGCCATTCTATGGCCACTGGGAAGTTTGCTATAGGATCTGGTGAAGCACTTGGTGCACCTCCTAAGACAGAAGGGGTTGGTGAGACCATTGAGGTACCCAGCAGCAGCAAATCTATGAGAGACACCAAGCCTACTGAGCTCATAACCAACTCTACAGTTGGTGGGAAAAAGAAGAGGGGAGCCTTTAGTGAGGATGAGAAGTTGTTGCTGACTAACATGTCAGATGCTGTGAACAATATTGCCAATGCCCTTAGAGAGACTGGCCCTGCACATGTTGATGCAAACATGTACCTAGTTGTGATGGAGACCCCTGGTTTTAGTGAGGAGGCACTGATTGTTGCCTACACTTACCTGCTGGACAACAAGGCCCAGGCAGAGGCTATGTTGGTATGAGTGACAACCATAGAGGCCTTTGGATGAGGACTTTCCTCTCCAAGAACTATTATGGCTAGATGAGCACTAGAGCTGCCATTCTAGAAAAGTAGAGATGTATATTTCCTCTACTCCCTCCTCCACTCTCTTCTTTTGACTACAGTTGACACACTGGGCTGTAGAGCATGTGCAGGTAGTTTGGCTAACTTTATGCTGTCCTTTTGGGGTTTTATTTTGCTGAGAGGGTGACTAACTATTTGATATACAATTGTTGTGTTGTAAGACTATTTGTAGTCTCTGTTGGCTGCATGAACAACTTATTGCAATGATGTCTATTTAGTGTTCACTTGTTCTGTTGCATTTCTGTTACTTACTTGGTGGATCATGAGGGATTACAACTAGCCTATGATGCAACATATACTTGAGGTGGATGTTGTTTTCATATTTTTACTGCTTGCTATGACTGTCATCAAACTTTGTGAGCCATCACTCAGTTACAACACTAAGCTCTTGCTTCAGATGATGGCACTGAATGATGTTGTCCTCATGAGTTCCATGACATCTATTTTTCTGAATTGCTTGTTCTTGGATGTTTTGTTCTGCCTTCTTTATTCTTTTACTAGCAGCCACCAATGATAGGAACCATGCAGTGAGTCCACCCAATAACATAAAGCTGAGGCCTCATTTCATATATACTATCTTAGTAGCCTATGATGATTCAATTTGAGCTCTAAAAAATATGATGATTCACTTGTGAGGATATTAGAGCTGTGTTCTATATGCTAACTGATTATGTTTGTCATGTCTCCCATCAAACGTGTGACACATCCATTCCCATGTTTTCAAACATGGGATGGATGTGTCACAAGTTTCCATAGTTGCCATGAACTCTTACTTTTTGCCATGAATCTGAGGCTACCTCTGTCTATTTTTTTGTTCCTTGTTGTTTCTCTCCACTATTTATCTGAGGCAAACTGTCAACTATGTTCATTTCATTCTAATTATTTTTGCTCTAGACATTCAAATTGTAATTGTGATGATGAATTCATATATGAAATTGTACTTGTGATGTGAATGCATATATGAAATTGTGTATGTCAAAAGTGTTGGTTTTGATCTTGTGTATGTCATATTGTCTGTTACATGGTGGTTGAGCAGCCTGGCCGGGCGCCAAACACCATCCCGCTTCAGCGGTTGGTGGTAGTTGGGCTGCCAGCCCGGCTCCCAGGTGCTGCCCAAACACCATCTTGTCGCGGTCAGGCTGGGCTGGACCAAACACCCAAACAAGAGAGGGTGGCCCGTTTTAACCGGCCTGTGGCTGGCCACGACCTGGATGCTGAGCCGGACTGGCCACAGCCACGTTTCCAAACACGCCCTTAGGGTGCGATTGGATGCCTGCATCCAGCCAGACCAGGCTCCGGAGATGCAAGTTTCAGGTGATTGGTTGCCTAAATCGACTACCAGACCTGGGTCCCGGCATGCAAATCGCACCCTCCGGCCAGGCTCGCGGGGTACGGGGAATTTCGGCGTTTCTGCAGAGCCTGGCTCCCTCGGTGCACGGCAAGCAAGAGCCCAGGCTAAAATTAACTCAGCTGGCCCTGCTTAGTTCCCCAAAAGTCCTAAAAATTTTCGCATCGCAGACCGTACCACCACTCACAGAATACGTTTCCCAATGCAATATTTTCACCACTTTTCTCAAAATTTCACCGAACTAAACGGTGCCAACAGGTAACAAATCAAGAGACCAATGCGGCCATGCTCCATGCACGCAAGCAACCAATCACACCAGTCCTGCACGTTCACAGCCTGGCCATAGGCGGCCTGGCTCACCCGTGCGAGCCAGGATGCGGTGCTTTAGGTAAGCAATCAGCTTTACGGCTGCCAGGTCATAGGGTGTGCCAGTGTAGAACGCGACGACGACGTTGCTAGAGATGACACCCCTTGCGCTTCGCCACTCCTCGTCCGGGGAGGGAAGACGCGCTCTGAGGCAGTGGAGGCAGTGAGGTGGCGTCTCCGTCGAGCGGCTGGGTTGATGAGCGCGACGGTTAAGGATGCAGGCGGGGCGGGTTGCGGCTGCCCGCCCCGCATCCGTGCACGCCCCAAACGTTTTTGCGGCCTCAAGCGGCGGCCCGCAAGCGCCCGCCAGCTTTTCACGACCTTTGCAGCAACCCGCACGGCCGCCGCATGCTGCTCTGTGTCCGCCGGCGAGCAATATGAGCTACTACCTCAGCCGCAGGAATCCTGAGATTTGGACTTTCCCTACTGCATATGTCGCCATAACTCCATGTCTCGCTGATCTTTCTGTTATCCTTCTCTAATTTCATTCGGCGGAGAGGAAGAGGGGGTCAGAGATTTGAGCATGTGCTGCCGCTAGAATAAGCTTTGAAGGAATCGCCTGAACCCATCGCTTTTTTTACTTTGGAGGAATTTCAATCTTTGGGGTCCTTTGATTTTTGCTAGATGAGATCGAATCCAAAGATTAAACATGACTCGGCGATTGGCAAGTCAATTCTGCCGCACTGCGTCGTGGAGTTCTCTCCGCCAGGAGCCCAGGACGCGTTCCTCGCCCTCGCCGAGTCGCGGGCTTGCGGCGCTGCTGGGGTACCGCGGGCAAACCCGCGTGGTCCGCTGCGCCTACACGGACTCGCGACGCGGGTTGTGCGGCCTTGCGGCGCGGGCTGATCCAACGGGCTCGCGGCAGAACCCGCCCCGCTTGCATCCGTAGCGACGGTCCGGCCCTCGTCGGAACGGCCGGCGGCAAAGGACGCGGCCGCTAGATACGTCGGATCCCTGTATCACCATTCCACGGAGAGGGAGGACGTGGCGAGTTTTCCATGGAGAAGGGCGAGTGGACGAGGAACCAGGAACCCGTTGCGGGCGTGGTCCATCAACAGATCGGAGTCGTTTCTTTCTCCGCCGCTCTTGACGCACACAGTTGTATGTGTTGTTTTTTTGTGAAACGGAGATAGATATGTGTACCGTGTTTCTATATACGTGCACGGGACGGTACGTACACACGGTTAGAACGACCGAGCCCGTGAAGGTCTGGGTATCGAACTCCGATTCCATCCGGAGGCACGGGACTACGGGAGGCAGCGAGGTGGCCTCCTCTCCGTCGAGCGGGTTGATGAGCGCGGCCGTTCGGTCCTCGTCGGGGACCCTCGGGTAGCAGACACCGAGGACGCGGCCGCCGGAGGCGTGCGATCCCTGTATCGTCTCGGGCGGCTTTAATTTACGCCTCTACGGTAGGATTTACATACGCTTTCGACTCCAATTCGATTGGGAACACTCAGAACACCTTTCAGAGTCCCACCAGCGCAAGTAATGTTCGACATAAATGCCAGCCGGCATCAATCTCATCTGCAATACGTTTCTGACATTGAGACGAGAGGGCCTAGATTAAGCAGTAACCAAATCACATTGTTTCTGACATTCTGAAGCAGCCTTTCCAATTACAATGGAATAGAATCGATAGTTTCAAATAACACAGAATCTCATCATCTCAAAATTTTCCTCTAGCCCCTGCAAACTTTAATGTGGACATTCCTTTCAGAAGTCAACAAAGCAAAGAACTATATAACATCAGCAGCATATTTTGGGAGCATATTTTGGGAGTAAAATGGAATTAGAAAAATTGGCCAAACAAAATCGAGCATCTTTCAACAGTTTGACAATTATATCAAACTAACAGACATACAGTTGCAACAAAAACAACCACCAGATGTGGAATGAAAATTTCAGGTACATAATTCTAAAAGGAGAAGCATTTCACCATCCATAGAAACCTTCAGATGCATGATCTGATCAATTTCCCCAAATTCTGGAAAGGTAAAGACATAAATGATGAATGAAGCAGTTATCAGCATCACCATTTAGCAAAAATGATTGGGAAAGGGAAACGGGTATCATAGATACAAACTGCAACTATGTATAACATCATCGACGCTGAAAAATGCAACCACCAGCATGGACCCAAAACATCCTCGGTCTCGGTCCCATGCTATGGTTGATGATGTCCTTTCAGGTATCATACATAACAGGCATGTGAATGCTACCGAATAATCACTCTACAATCAAGCTTTCAAGCGCAACATCCAGCAAAATACATGTTGTTTACAGTCTGATTGGCAGATTAAAACTAAGTCAAAGTCAATTAGAGCAGACCTGCAATGGATGATTCTATTTCAAAACCAGAAATTCAAAGGCAGCAATAAATGCCACTAAACATTGATCTGAGTGGCTAACTGTCAGCAGCACAAATGTTCAATGATCTTGCCATAACTCAGATTATATATGCAATCTAAACGATCACCTAAAGTCGGAAAGACCAAATAGATAGTATTGATCTTGCAATGATGAAATAAATAAAAGGCAATACCACTATTACAGTTTTGGACGTCCACAAAACAAGAACAGTTTATAGGCATTTGAAACTTCAAGTTTGATACCAGATTGATTTCCTCGATTCTGGAGATGACACATGGGGATACAGATACTAACATCTTGACAAACACGAATGACACCCCTTATAATATCTAAGAATGGCCCATCCATGGTCCTGAGAGGCAGGCGGCAAATTTCCAAATCTTGAACTGCAACATTATAATAAAGCAAAGTTTCATCATTGAAAAATTAAAATTGCAGTGTCCAACGAAAAGAAAATCATAGGTGTCAAACAGCCTCACATGGAACAAAGTATGCTCTACAGCCCCCTGAAGAAATGTGGTGCGTGTCTACTCTCATTATCCAGATCGCGGAACACTGCATCTGGAACAAGGCTTTCTCGGAACATGTGTGCAGTAAAGTTCAGGATGCGGCCATTACATCGAAATTTCTCTAGCAAATTTCCCTTTCTGTCATAGTGAAACTGCCAATCAAATCCATCAACTAAAACATCTCCCTCTTCAGACACAATATGAGAACACCAACCTCCATCTTCTTCAAAACGGCGAATCTCAATCACTGGCAATTCGATGCTATACTTGTGAACCCACAACACATGCTTGTAGTCTTGAAGAAGCCAAAGATCCACCTTTGATGATTCAATATGGCTGTTTGACAGGGCGAGCATGCCCTCAATTTCAAGCAATGACGCAGCATTGCGCATCTTGAAAGGTAATTGCAACCAGTGAAACACCTCATTCACTGTGTCGAACATCACTATCTTTTTATGCCGGCCTAATTGCGGCAGCCAGTGCAGGTTTCCATGAAAGAGAAAAGGCTCGTAGAATGCAGTGCCCTCCAACCCTTTCTCCAACCATGTTCTCAGGGATGCTGATGGTGAATGGGGCCAAATGCACTTCTCCTTCCCTGAGCCCACGGTACTGATGTAAAATGTAGGTGCCAAACCACACATTGCTCGATAGTACAATACTCTGTACTCGGAGGAATTGCCGTCAGCATAATAGAGCCCCACTACCTTGTCGTGTTGAAGGGCTGGTGGGAAGACATATAGCCACTGACGAGTGGTGGGATTGCAGAGATGCAAGCATTTGTTGTATGACATAAGCAGGAGACCATCGCAAGCAGCGTGAACTACCAACGGGCTGTCTCCGAACGAGAAGTCGTGATCTTCACCAGTGAACCGGACAACGGACAGGAACTCGTGGGTGCGGAAGTCGATAGCCTCGACGCAGTAGTCCAACATCCCCAGGTCGTCGTTGTAGCCGCCCACGTCGCGGACGAAGGTGAAGAGGCGCCGGGGCGGCTGGCGGCGGTGGTGGGCGACCAGGAAGGCGCGGTCGAAGGTGACGGCGCGCCAGGCCTTGCAGACGGCACGGCACCGGAGGATGGATTTCGGCGGCAGTAGTAATAGAATCTCCGAGAGGATCTCTTCGGGGAGGTTGGCGATGGCGAGGGGCGCGCACCGCTGCTCTGGCGGCCTCGAGGAATCCGCCATTGCCGGCAACACCAATTTCCGAACGACAACTCGGATTACGACCCTAGAATGGCTCCGCCCTTGCCCTGAGATGCATTCCCATTTTTCAAATGAATGAGAGGAAATTAGGGTTCCCCGCCAAGAAATCGAATCGAAATCATATTTAAGATCAGGAATGGATGCCGGAGCTCACCTTATTCCCGAAGTCTTCATTCATCTTTCTCTCGCATCGCGCATCCGAAACCCTCAGTCCGCCTCGAGTCGAGAAGGGAGGAGGACCATCGGAGGCGGCGGCGGCAGGGCGATTCGAGCGAGCTTCTCGCGTCCGAGAAGACGAGCGTGCGCGAAGCACATGTCGTTTAGAATCCAAATGGGCCAAGCCTTCGTCGACAAGCATAAAGCCCATAAACTTAGTCGCCTTCGCCTCGATGGGCCTTGGGTCAGGACGTACGATGCCCCACCCAATCCACCCTCTAAATCTATTTTGAATCTCCAAACATCTCTACTGTCCTAGTTCCAAACATCTCTACTGTCCTAGTTTATTGACTCAATTTATTGATTTCTTTACATAATGTCATCGGAGATATAATTTTATATATTACTAGTATGGTTACATTGTCACATTGATCTTAATATTCATGTTGAACAATGCTTGGTTGCGAGCCGAACTAGCTGACTCCACCTTTTGAAACGAATCAAGCCAACCTAGATTTTCAGCATGTAATATCTGAAATGTCCAAATTAATTGCTTTGCTGTCGTGCTCGTGCATGGTAGTGTGTTCCATCAATAACAACATGAATATTAGCAAATCCAATTCATGTACCCTCGTAGCGTATTGCCATGACCAGGTGAAAGAGAAGAATTTCTCGTCATAGATATAGTATCTAAGCAATGCACGTCAATGCTACAGCGTACACTGATGATTTTCATGTATTTTTCTTTAACTAGTACTGTTGACGCTTTCTTGGTCAACAACACGGGAGCGCTAGATCGTGCTGCAGCAGGGAACTGAACTCGCCGGAGGTCCTGTCTTGACCGGTCTGACCGGTCAAGTCCACCGGTCTGACCGGTGGGCGTCGGAGCGCCGGTGAAAGCCTACGAGCACCGCCTCGGGAGGGACCCCGTCGGAGGTGGTGCGCCAAGGGTTGCTCTGAGATCGGCAGGCCACTCAGAACGTCCTTGATCGCCGTTGAGACAAACAAGGAAAGCAAAAGGGTTGGAAAAGTTAGGGTTTGAGAGACAAAAGTTGTAAAAAGATATAAATGATCGATTGGGTGATAGCTCCTCAACCGGCTGTGGCCCTTTATATTTATAGGGTGGGGAGGTCTTGCCCCGCAAGGAAGTCCTTTACAACTCGAAAACGACCAGAACTCTTCAATTCTACTCGGACTTGGGGTCCACCGGTTAGACCGGTCAAGCCCACCGGTCAGGCCGGTGTGGCCGTTGCCGGATCGGCTACAGGACCTAACCGGTCAGACCGTCTGGGTTCACCGATCTGACCGGTGGCGTCCAGCCTGATCGGCTTGTGCCAATTTTGGGTGCGAACATATACCCCTGTTTTTAGTAAAGCTTGCATATTAAAAAAATATTTCTAAGGTCGATGTGACAGATTTCACCGGCCATTTTTTGTTCTAAGGACGATTTTTGCATAAATCGACCATAATTCTATTAAGCATCTTGCCAAACACTTGGGTAAAATTTCTTGAAGTATCTCCCGTTGAGAGCCCTTGGAAGTTGTTGTCCTTGCAAAGTCTCCACCATGTAAGTATTTCCGGAGCACACCTTCACAATCTTATATGGACCTTCCCAACTTGGAGACCACTTACCAAACTTATTGCTCTTAGTTCCAATAGGCAAAATTGTCTTTCAAACCAGATCATCTACCTGAAAAGATTTGGCCTTTACTTTTTTGTTACAAGCTCTAGCAACTCGCCTGTTGTCTTTTTCAATCTCCTCTAAAGCCTCAAAGCGTTTGTCGGTCACCTCATCAATATTATCCATCATTAAAGCATTATAGGTCCCAACATCAATATTATTTTGCTTTGCAAGTCTATATGCGCCTAGATTCACCTCAACGGGCAAAACGGCATCTTGACCATACACAAGCTCATAAGGAGTAACTTTAGTAGCAACATGTCTAGAAATACGATGAGCTCATAAAGCTTCAGATAATACCTCATGGCACCTTCTAGGATTGTCCTCTATCTTCTTCTTAATGAGCTTTATCAAAATCTTGTTGCTAGACTCGGCTTGACCATTTGCTTGAGCATAATATGGAGATGAATTGAGTAATTTGACACCATAGGAATTGACAAACTCACGCACCTCTTTTGAAACAAATGAAGTCCCTTGATCTGTAGTCAAAGTTTGTGGAATGCCAAATCTATGTATAATATGCTCTGTAATAAACTCAATCACCTCTCGATGTGTCATATTCTTCAAAGGAATTGCTTCAGTCCACTTGGTAAAGTAATCTGTAGCCACGATCACAAAACAATACCCCTTCGACGAAGAAGGATGCATTTTACCAACAAAATCCAATCCCCATCCTCTAAAAGGCCAAGGCTTGATAATCTGATGCATTAACGCAACAGGTACTAAATGAATACCACCATGCTTTTGACACTCTTCACAACCTTTGTAATACTTAAAACAATCGGCTATCATAGTAGGCCAATATAAACAAACTCGCTTAAGGATCCACTTCATCTTAGGAGCCGATTGATGAGTACCACAAATTCCTTCATAAACTTCTGCCATAGCCAACCTTGCTTGATCAGGACCCAAGCATTTAAAAATCAAATCATCTAGTGTCCGACGATATAATTCACCATCTTCTAAAACAAACTTGAGAGCCTAACGTCGGATTTTTCTATCAACTGAACTGCTAGGATCTTGTAAATAATTAATCAAAGACCTTCTCCAATCATCTACTTCGTCTTTATTATCTTTAGAATGAACAATAGCCAAAGAAGATTCCTGACCAAGGGACAAGTCAGACCGGTCGGTCATAACGGTCAGACCGGTGTCACCGGTCAGACCGGTCAGAGGTACCGGTTGGACCGGTGCCTCCAGAGCAAAACACTCGGCCATAAAGCATCGGTTTGTGTTCTTGAAAATTTCTTTTTCGAACATTATAACCAGATGCTTGTTATGCCAGAGCATTAGCCATTGGATTCTCTTCTCATGATACATGATAAATAACAAATTCATCCATACAAGATATGATGTCCAAGCATTTATCGAGATATGCATTTAAAAAACCATTTAGACATTGACATACCTTGGAAACTTGTTGCACCACTAATAAAGAGTCACCATAAGCTTCCACATGTTTTACTCTCATGCTATGCAAAATCTCCAATCCAAATAGAAGAGCCTCATATTTGGTTTGGTTATTAGTACACTTATGATCCAATCAGTTAAGAGCTTCAAAAATAGCCCCACTTGGTGAAATAATGATAACTCCAATACCACAACCATCTTTGCAAATCGATCCATCAAAATGCAATTTCCATGGAGTAAGAGTAACATAACCGACATTTAAATTAAGTTGCTTGTCTACTATATGTCCAACAATAAAGTCGGCAACAATTTGACCTTTCATTGAATTTAATGGCTCACAATGCAAATCATATTCAACTAAAACATAAGCCCATTTGCCGACTCTACCACTCAAAATTGGTTTATGCAACATATATTTAATAATGTCAATTTGACATGCTACTATGCAAGTGCTAGGTAACAAATAATGCCTCAACTTGGTACAAGTATGATATAGTGATAAACACAACTTTTCAATAGGAGTGTACCTTGTTTCGGCGTCCAATAATCTTCTACTTTCGTATGCAACAATATATTCCTTCCCTTCGGTCTCTTAAGTTAAAACACCTCCAATGATATCCTTCTTAGCCGCCACATATAATTTAAAAGGAATACCACTCTTGGGTGCTTGAAGAACGGACGGCGAAGATAAATAATGCTTAATCTCATCAAATACCTCTTGTTGTTTTGCCCCCCAAGTAAAATCAGCATCACTTTTTAACCGAAGTAAAGGAGTAAAAGCATTCACCTTCCCAGACAAGTTACAAATGAACCTTCTCAAGTAATTTACCTTGCTCAAGAACTTTTGCAAATATTTCTTACAAGCAGGAGCCTTTACATTTTTGATAGCTTCAATCTTCTTAGGATCTATCTCTATGCCTTTCTCATGTACAACGAAACCCAAGAATTTTCCAGCCGATACACCAAAAGCACATTGGAGTGGATTCATTTTCAATTTATATCGACGCATTCTCTCAAATGCAAGTCTTAAATCAGCTAAATGAGAATCTACTCCAGCCGATTTGACAACAATATCATCGATATAAACTTCTACTATGATGCCAAGTAAATCATGAAAGATTAAATTCATAGCCCTTTGGTAAGTAGCACCCGCATTTTTAATCCAAAGGTCACAACCACCCACTCAAATAATCCAACAAAACCCGGACATATGAAGGCCATTTTGGATATATCCTCTTCAATCATAAAGATTTGATTGTAACCAGCATTACCATCAAGAAAGTTAAGAATTCTATGTCCGGATGCAGCATTAACAAGAAAATCGGCTATAGGCATAGGATATTCATCTTTAGGTGTAGCTTTATTAAGATCTCTAAAGTCAATGCAAACACGAAGCTTTTTTGTTCCTTTTTTCTCAACATGCACAATATTAGAGATCCAATTAGCATATCGACAAGGCCTAATAAACTTAGCATCCAACAACCGATTGATTTCCTCTTTCACACGGTCATAAATGTCGGGATTAAAGTTTCTACGAGGTTGTTTATAAGGCCTAAAACCAGGTTTAATAGGTAAATGATACTCTACTAAATCTCTACTTAAACCAGGCATTTCATTGTAACTCCATGTAAAATAATCAACATAATCCTTTAATAACTTTATTAATTCAGATTTAAACAAAGGATCAAGATTCTTGTTTACAAATGTCGGCCTAGGTACAGTGCCATCACCAATAGCTACATCCTCTAAAGGATCAGCCGACGTAAACCCTTGTCCTAACTTGCTCAAATCATCAAAATCTTCGATGGCCTCACACATATCGTTCTTATGCGCCCGATAGTGTTCACGCCTCTGCTGTGACCACTCTAGATTTGCATCCATCAAATCCCAAAAAGTGATGTGGCCTGATCTTCAACCGGCTTCATAACAATAGTAGCAAAACCATCTTTGGTAGGAGCAATAAGTTCCATTCCAGATAAATCTAAACCGGATAAGCATTTAAGATTTTCATGATCATTCATAGAGGTACTATCAGCCACTACAACACAAGCCGACGTATCATCATGAACAACTTCTACCTCGTCGCCTACCCATTGGATTAAAAATTGATGCAAAGTAGAAGGCACACATTGATTTGCATGAATCCAATCACGACCAAGGATTAAGCTGAAGTTACCTTGGGTCTTGGCGACGAAGAAAGCAGTAGCCAATGTCTTGCTCCCGACGGTGAGCTCCATCGAAATAACACCCTTGGTGCCTATTGGCTTGTCTCCTGATACGCCACTGATCGTCATGTTGGTCTTGATCAACTCTTCGTCCACACCTCCCAGCTTCTTGAACAAAGAATACGGCATCAAGTTGACGATCGCTCCTCCATCCACTAGCATGCGAGAGATAGGCTTCCCGTTGATGTGACCCTTCATGTACAAAGCTTTAAGATGATTTTCAGTGGTCTTGGGCTTCTGGAAAATAGCTTATTTTGGCCCAAAATCAAGATGAGCAATATCCTCCTCCGAAAGCACATAACCATCCATTGACATACGCACCACGTTGATGTCCAAATTCATGTGCTCAGGAGAAGAACTGCAATCAACAAGCTCTTCATCGTCTTCTGGAGTAGGAACCGATGTAGACTTGCCATCACAAACCATAGAAACCGAGGAAGAAAAACCGGGCGGCACCCCTGGGTCATTGGTCTGACCGTTGACCTCCACTGGTGTGATCGGTCTGACCGTCGCCTCCACTGGTCTGACCGATGTTGTTTGGGAGCTGGTCTTGATCCTCCACTCCTTGCCTTGTGGTACCATGGGCCTGTACTGGTTGAATACCTCGTCTCGCTGCTTCTCCATCTCCTTTTCCTTTTTCACCCGAAATTTCAAGCGTTGAAGCTTCCTCCTTTGCGTGCGTGTCAAACCGGGAGGACACCATCTTGGCAAGAAATACTTGGAGTTGGAGCCACTTCCACTAGCCTCATGGTCATTATCAGTAGCAGATGCCCCTGGCGTAGATGTCACAACCTTATTGTTCAACACAATCGGTCTTTTGCCATCCTTCTCAATAGGAACATCCATTGACCCAATCTGAATAATATCCCTACTTGTAGTCCTTTCTGAGTCGACATCCATCTTCTGTACCTCCTCTTTCTGCTTTGGCTTGTAAACTTGCTTCATAGGAGGTAGCACAATTTTGCTGGAAGCACCAGTCTGACCGTTGGGCTGCACCGGTCTGACCGGTGGGGTTTGATACCCCTGACCAGAATGGCGAGGTGCCAATCAGTCCTGGAACACCCTGGAAATCCTGTCCATAACAGATCTTGGTCCTCCCCATCTAGAATGAAAAGCTTGTTGGAAAGGCACCCACATAACTCCATTATCATCATAAATTGGACGAGGTGGATTTGAACTTGATGGCGCCCATGATGGAGTCAAGTGTTGCCTCTGCTGAGATGATTCACTCTTAAACCTTATAGCAGCTCTAGGAGGTGAAGATGATCCTCCTTGATGTGTAGGTGACCTCATCCTTTTTTTTAATGGCCGATCACTTGTAACGGCCTTTTGCTTGGAATACTTATCAAATAGCACGTCGAAAGTGACCTTTGGCTTAGGACCACTCCCCTGATTCTTTGCTACATTAAGTTTCCAGTTACCAATCTCCGGACGGCTTGGTTTAATCATCCTCGAACGGTGTTGGGGAAAATGGTTCTCGAGGCACCCCCTATTCGGCCCATTGTAAAAATAGGGGCTCGGTTGTAATTTTTGTACCCACCAGGGGCTTGGGGGCTAAAATGCCACCCCACTCCTCAGCTATATAAGCAACCCAAGGGGGTTGAGAGAGGGGACTTCCCCCCTCATTTGGCTTTCTTTGTTTTTCTTTCCCTATGAGTGTTGACCTCCCTTCGAGGACGATTTTTTACCCCAACATTTCTAGCGCCCACCGTTTGTCGTTCCCTCAACCACAAGACCCACCGAAGAAAAAAAAATTTCCAACCCTTTTTTTTCCAACCCTGTTTTCAGCCCAAGGAAGCTCTCCACACATCACATATTCGGGCCCAACCGAAGTCCACTTCGGGGTCAAGAGCAGCCAAGTTCGCAAAGTCTTGACGACCACCTCGCGAAACCCAGTTCGCCGAAAGCCAACACCCCTCTTCGGGTTCAGCATCACCACCGAAGTCCATCCTCTTCAGAGCTTCACACGCCTCACGTCGAAGCCCAAGTACAGCTTCGGACTTCGGTTTAGCAGCAGAGCACACCTTCGGCCCAGCTCGCGAAGGTCAGCCCGAAGCACCTTCGGCCCAGTTCATGAAGGTTCATCTCACGAAGGTCCGCCCGAAGCACACCTTCGGCCCAGCTCGCGAAGGTTCACCTGAAGGTCCGCCCGAAGCACCTTCGGCCCAGCTTGCCGACCTCCTCTTCGGCCCTGGTATGTTCGTTTTCCGCAAAAATAGTCGCAGGAAGTGGGGTTCGAACCGTGGCCTCCCCACAACCGAGCCTTAGCATAGGCTACGGTAGCCACTTACGCGCTTGCCTCTTCGGTTGTTTCTATGCGTATGGTCTTCTATCTATAGATTTGCGACTCGAGAGTTTTTTCTCTGCTCACCCTCAACCTGCAGGCCCGGGTCGTCCCATTCGATCCGGTGTTGCCGTTGCTCCCCCTTCGGGTGGTCGAATCCCAACCTGCACAGCCTGCGGTCACCCAGCTCCGGCCGTCGCCTTGCTCGGCTTAACCTGCGCCACAGCCGCAGGCTTTCCACATCCGCCTCCCAGTTCATCCTCAATCGCGTTTGTGTGATTTTTCGATCTCGCTTTTAACTGCGTTGCGGTGCGATTTTCTTGGGGCAATTCGGTGTTGGGACATGTGTGATTAAGTATAGGATGATTCCCTAGCAAATTTGTCACTTGAGCACCGCAAATTTTGTTAGGAATAAACGCGTCGCGCTTGTGTTGCACTGCGCGGGTGTGTGCGTCGTCTAGGTCTGTACGTGTGTGTGTGTCACGTACATGAGTTCGGTTAGTGTTCGTGTGTGTCACGTACGTACATGCCTTAGATAGATCAGAGTCTGTTGGAGTCTAGGTGCAGTTCGGCTGCCGTGTGGATAGAGTCGTAGGCAGTTAGAAGTATGTGGAGTGCATGTGTGCGTGGAGCCGGTCAGCACGGAGAAGCCGCATAGTCCGAGATGAGCAGATGGCTCCCACGGTGTTTGTTGAGCGCATCGTGCTGATCATGGCGTGAAGACCGGGTGAGTGGAGGTGAGCTCCACGGGGCGTCCCTGGTGGTTAAATACGGCATGTACTCCTAGTTCAGTGGTCGCCGAGTCCATTTCAATTAATAGAAGCCAAGATACAGGAGCTCGTGCTCCGCGGCGTTCGTCGCCGGCAAATCTTTGTGCGTGTTGTCTCCCTCGCCGGAGTTCCGGTGCCCGCGAGTGTGAGTGAGATCGAGGGCAAGGCCACCAAATTTGAGGTTTGCCCAAGTTTCTTCTTTTTCTAGGGTTCGTCAATTCCTATGAATTTGGCAGGCAAAACGTGAGCCTTTTGGGAGGATCTCTTACCTGGTAAGTCACCACGTCTCAGTGTGCCTACGGTTGAAATTTAGTGCGAATCGATTTTGCTCTGATCAATTTTCGGTGGATTGGTGTAGAGCTCGAGTGCCTCTGTTCTATGTTCTGTAGCTTGGCTTGTTCAGTGGCGTCAACAACTTGTGCTCTCTGCATTTTCTTCCCTGTCCGTGGCGGTGTGGCGTTTGCTTTTGCAGCTGTACCTTGGCCTTCGGCAGTTGGCATCCTGTGCAGGTCACGTAAGAAGGCAGCTAGGAGGTCACTAGCTTTTTGCAAATACCCCTTTCTTGCTATTGTATGCAGTAATTAGGAAATCATGGCTTACTCTGGTAGTTTTTACTTAACCTTTGAATGGTTAGCTGGACATACCATTTTGGTGGTTCTGTAGCCTATAGTTGTCATGTTCTATCAGTCTGCTCGTCCTTTGAATTCTAGAAGAAATAGAAGAGCAGCTTGACATGGTTGTTCTTTTTGGTGACATCTAATTATTTGTTAGTTCATACAAGCAATGATCATTGTAACATGTCAGCTAACTTGTGTACTAGAGCAGTTGTAGAGTGTGCAAATACTATTCTGTTAAATCTCCTGATGACAACGAAGGACAATGAAGAACAGAAACATTACCATATCCATGCCACATTGTGAATTGATATGAGTACTTTTAAAATATTTTCTTTTTGCCATGTGAAAGAGTTATCTATCATGTTTACTTGTTACAGAAGTTAAGGAATATTTTCCTGCTCGTACGAGTCTGGCTCATTGTGATTTTGACTGCCTAAATACTCTTGTCTCACACAATTATTAATGATTTAACATTGACAACTTCAAAAAAGTTATGTTTTCTAGTTTTAAAATTAATCAGTTGTTCTAAAGGATCAAAACGGTTGGTTTTTAATGGTCATGATTCATTATGTTGGTAGCATAATTGCATTTACTGGCTTGGTTTCCATCTTAAACCTTTCATTCTCTACTGGTTCATACAAAGTTGCAATATGATAATTTGTTGCTCATTTTCACACCTAACGCATGCTGCTTGTTCAGACAAGCTCGGTTTTAATCTAACTTGGTTTCCTGTGAAGTTGCAAACCGGTATTAGATTGCAGGACAGGTTATTTCATTATGGTATTTAGCCCAACAGAATTTGGCAAGTTGTTTATTTGGGAAACACAATGGTCAACAATCAAGAGTCTGCCGTGTTCATCTTGGGATAAAGTCACAATTCCTTTTGGAGCCCATCAGATTAATTGGTTCAGCTTGGTCACATGGTTGCATTGTTCTTGTCAAGCAATCAGAGTCAGAGGTTTTCACTATAAGTCATCTCAGCTTCTCTTATTTATTATGTGAAGCCGGTCTCATCTATTTCTTTGGCAATTATATTTTTGAGTTTACTGAAAATGATAACTGCTGCGTGTGAACTGGTAATAGCAATTGTGTGGCTCGTCATATTAATAATGGTTGGCTAATTTTCTTTGAGGTGTGATCATTTTAACTGACAATCATTGTTGTTGTGCATCCAGCACACAGTTGTTGATGTAATGCTCTGTCATATGCTAGTTGATACATGAGTAGCATAGGAAATCAGTTTTTTGTTTTTAACTGCCTAGAGCATCATTTTACCTATAGCCTTTCTGTTTTCGAAGTAACCCGAGTAACAGCTCGGGTAGCTTTTAGCATGTTCTTAGTTCAGTAGCTGAAGGTTGCCTTAGTATTAGCTTTGAAGCTTGCTTCTAATCAGTTTTTTCTAGGGCTGATATTATTTTTAATACTAGCGCATTGTTACACTCCATTACAGCACCTGGAGTGCTGCCCCTATAATTTGATTTGGTTAGGATATTCTATAGATTCTACGTACCATACTAGATGTATCTTGTTATAGCTTTTTTGTCGGAGTAATACTCCATTAATTTATAGGGAGTTTGGGGTATTGTACTTCGCTAAACACCAATTTGCATAAAGATGCTAACTTGCAGCTTCAGTTTCTGCTTGTTTACCTCGTCGAGGGTTTAATCTCGGGTTTAATGGATTTCCCGCTGGTCGTAATGATACAATTGAACTATAATTCATGAACATCCTTATCGCTCCAGTTACAGCCTTATGGCTCCTCACTTGTGGTTCATGGATAGCCTCATTGCTCTTCGCTTATTGTATCATGGTTCTTCGGTCACCATATTTAACTGCCGGTCTTCGCTACGGGGTTCAACATTTGGTCAAATTGGGTAATCACGCAATGGAATCGATGGAGCCAGATCAGTCTTGGCCCTTGCGGATAAAATAAAACTGGCAAATCACTTATCATATTGGGACATCTAAGATTCATCTTCGGAACGGGGCTCAATGAAGCATCTCATATCACCTCTTCGCGTGAAGGTAAGACATGGCTCCATCCTTTCCAGTACTTCGTTTTGTATAAATGACATTTTACTTCGGCATGTTGTTAAGCACTTCTTGAATCAAGGTTTGATCTTGCTTGTAAATCGTTTACATTTGAACCTGTACCTTCGGGACCCAAGGCTTGGAAAGCACACCATCAGTATATCTGTTCTTAAAACATGTCAGTTGAAGACTTTTTCAATCTATGAGGCCACATCAATGAGTTATCTTATTTGTCTTTAAAAGGTGTCGCAAATATTCCCTCTACCAGTTTGGCTTCTGTAAATAAATAAATAAACAAGAGTTTGAAGTATGGCATCCCGTGCACTGTTTTAGGCTGCAGTAGTGTGAGATTGATTGGTAAAGATATTTGTTGTAACTGTATGTTTAAGGTGGGGTGATATTTAAAGCAATGCTTGGAGTTGCTGTTTTATCTCCATTTTTGTAAAATCACATACACATAGTTGCCAGATATGGTATACTTGGTATAAATAAATATGGGAAGCATCGCAGCATCTTGTTTGTAGAATGCAAGAGTTGCATATTGTAACACACCCCTTCGGCTTGTAATTGTCAGAAAAACAGGATCAATCCTCCTAATGCAAAGTTTTATTCATTAAGCTTGACACTTTTTAAACAAGAAGACAACATAGCTATAATTTTAGCATCCTACTTTACTACCTCATTGGATATGCATGGTATTTCACTTCGGTAGGGTGTTGTGCTCTTTTTTATATATGTATATTATCAAGGATCAACCTCATTTGTCCGTGGTCGGTTAAAATTTCTTTCAGTTTAACCGTATTTGCTATATGAGCAGCATGATGCAAAAATGATTAAGTGATGACAGTTGAACCTGTACTTTCGGGTGCCATGTCTTGGAAAACACAATCCATATATCTGTTCTTAAAACATGTTTAGCCAAAAACTATTTCAATTGCTCCACACCAGATACTATACCAAACTTGACAGATGCTTCATGAGAATTAGCTTCAACTTTGTTCAAAATGTTAAATTCTAATCGTTGTAAATCACTAGAGAGTAGCGAAGGTGGTCACTATTTTAAACTGGGCACAGTTTCTTCGGGCGCCTTAGTTTCTATATGGTATGCAATTTCTGGAAAAACAGATCTACTCTTCGAATTAGAGTTCTTCCCGTTTAGCTTGACATCTGAAACCCCTTCGGAGACTACAACCCAGCTCTATGGGCATGCGCCTTTTTAAGCTACCGAAGATAGGATTTTTGCGTGACAATGAGTTAAAATTAATTTTCAGTCTAGTTTCAACTTCGGTTTTTTCAGCAAGATCTCCATAAAATGCATATGTGCTTGCATCCGAGGCATTTTACTTCTCGTTTGTAAGCAAGATTACCACGATTAAGCTGTTTGCGCTAGACCGTCAATGATAACGTACTTTTGTTACCGGTACATGCCACCTGACACAAGACATCACCTTGTGAAGACTTTTCGGTTATAAAAGTGGTTTTTGGCAGATAACTTCTTTTTAAAATATAATATACCGAAAAGCACCCATCTTTTTACTTCGGCAACAACAAACAAGTCCAGCTTCGTTTAAATGCCTAGCCATCTTCGCTCTGTTGTGTAACATCGTAAGAGGACAGGGGCTTGTCACATGTACAGCATAATTTAAAAAAAATTGTGATGACCTTACGCATTTTAAGTTACCTTCGGTTCAAAAAACTTCTCTTTCTTTAAGTCGTCTGGTCTCACATGTTTAGCATGTTTATCTTTTGGATATCTTTGCACTTGCTTCGTGAATACAATGCGATTCTACTTCTTCTGTTACAGAAGAAAGACAAAATAGGCCCGGGGTGTTTGTATCATTTTTCCCAACACAAAGGTTCAATGAATCTAATGGTTTCGTAAGCAAGAACTATCCAAATCATCGGTATGCATCAGAAAGACCGAAGTGACGCAACTCAAATATTTAGAGTTGTCACTTTCGGCACAGGGGAAGGAGAATATTTAAAATGTTAGGTGAACATTTACGTTTGGCCATGAGAAACGCAAAACGTAAATGGTTCACCTAAGGCTCAAGTTCCATGAGCCGGAAAAAAAGAAGAAAGTCTTCGGCGGCCAATGCGCGAAGCCCCTCGGGAAAACCGTAGGGATAAGTCGACTCGTTAAACGGTGTGGTCGCAAAATCATCCGCTTTATCACAAGCGAAGAGGCCTTCGGCGGTGAATGCGCGAAGCAAATTGCGAGGCAGGGCTGACGAGCCACCTCGGGTCACAAAAAAGCCTTCGACGGTGAATGCGCGAAACACTTAAAACTCGAGTGGAAATCAAATCGAAGTTGAGCTAAGGAGCCACTTCGAGCAGGCTAGCTACTTGCTATGCGTGGTTTATGTTATTTAAAATCCAAGTTACTTGTTCACTAACCTCGTAGTGTGATAACTTGTTGTTTCGGAAGTTGTCCTTTGTCTTCAAAAATTTTCAGGTTTGATACTATGTCGCAAACAATTTTTCTATACTAATCCATCAAGCCGAAGGAATTATACGGCTTAACTCTGGAATTCCTGGGTATTTCATGAAATTTGTCTTCGGAATAATAAGTTTCTAGCTAAGTTTGTTGGCTATTTTGGTATTGGCTCTTCAGGTATTCAACACCATATGGCTCTTCGGCCCAGGTGCCTTTGGTATTTCAACATTGGCTCTTCAACTATCTCTATATGGTCCTTCGGATATTTCAGTATCGGCTATTCAGTTATCTCCATATGGTACTTCGGGCATTTCGGCATTGACTCTTTGGTTTATTCTATATGAATCTTTGACCATCTCTATACGGATCCTCGGGTTATCATGATGGACTTCAATGCTACTTCGGGTAATGCCTCATGTGAAGAGGTTATATGGAAGCTCATGTCTATATCACTGGCAAATTCATTGCCCTCGCAATCAGCAGCTTGGCTTCTTCTCATCAACTTCAACCTACAACAACCACTCTACTACTTCGACGACATACAGTCTTCGCCACAAGCATCGGCCAATGGGGCTATGGAGGGATCTTGGAGAACCAATTCACCCATCTTGCCCGATGCGTGTGAACGAAGACCCGAGAGCTTTGGGAGGACGAAGAAGGCATCACACTCTCCTCTACTTCGGCTACATCAAGTACACGGAAGAAATGACTTCGGGAGGATGAAACAAACCCGAAGTGGGAGGGTCTTTTCCAGCGAGAGCGACATCATCGCCGAAGAAACCTTTCATCGTCGAACAAAGACCGAAGATGACATTAGATGGGTTAGCTGGTAGCTGTGTATGTGTAAATCCGAGGTGTACGTGCTCTTTTCTCCATTCTGTTTTTCCCACTGGGTTTTCGGAATGGAGTTTTTAGTGAGGCGTACGGGCGGATGGTCCTGAGGGCATGTCCTCGGGGCCGAAGTAGGGTGTGCCTAGGCTTTCCCCTTGTTTTCAGCTACTTCGCTTTGTTGTGTCATCCAAACCAAAGTAGCTGAGGGGCTACTGTTGGGGAAAATGGTTCTCGAGGCACCCCCTATTCGGCCCATTGTAAAAAATAGGGGCTCGGTTGTAATTTTTGTACCCACCAGGGGCTTGGGGGCTAAAATGCCACCCCACTCCTCAGCTATATAAGCAACCCAGGGGGGTTGAGAGAGGGGACTTCCCCCCTCATTTGGCTTTCTTTGTTTTTCTTTCCCTATGAATGTTGGCCTCCCTTCGAGGACGGTTTTTTACCCCAACAAACGGCCCTGGGGTTCACCGGTCTGACCGGTCACCACCACCGGTCTGGCCTGATCAGGCTCAGATGGTCGTTGCTCGACGGGTGTGGACGACCCTTGCCCCCCATGTCTAGAAGCTCTAATAGTAACCTTGAAAGTCTCCTTGCCATCAGGAGTCTTCTCATAAGCAACTTCTCGGACTAGCTCCTTTCCTCTCAAATCGTGCTTAGCTTCCCCGATCACCACATTCTTGCCCTTAGTTGCTTCAGCTTGACTTGGCCGAACCAATACCTTGGGCTGCTGTAATTCGAGAGTGTTGACAGGAAAAGGAGTTTTGTCCACTTGCATCTCATGAAACGTCAAACGACCTTCATTTATGGCCGATTGAACCTGTCGATGGAACACATTGCAATCATTAGTAGCATGAGAATAAGAATTATGAAACTTGCAATATGCTCGCCTTTTTAGCTCATCAAGCGGAGGTAAAGTATGAGTCAATTTAATGTTTCTAGATTTATTCAATTCATCAAATATGCGGTCACACTTAGAAACATCAAAAGTAAATTTAACTTGTTCTTGCCGACCTTTACTAGCCCGCTTAAGAGATGAGCAAGAATAAGATTTTTCTTTAGAGGGCCAAATAAATTCAGCAGCATAAATTTCTTTATCTCCGTCTCTCGAACTATCGGAATCATAATCAACGTGATGCACATTTGAACGACATGATTTAAAATTATCTTTTTCTTTATTCAATCGGTTTTCAACAATTAAAACTCCAACTTGAACTTGTGCAACCGAAAGGAAATCTGAACCCTCTATTTTATCTCTAATAGCAGATCTTAAACCTTTTAAGCAAATATCTGCAAGATCCATATCAAGAATTGACAAATTAAAACAACGGTTTTTAGTTTCTTTAAACCTTTTAATGTAAGAAGAGACGTTATCATCCTTTCCTTGCCTAATCGATGTTAAATCTGTCAATTTTAATTGCATGCTCCCACTATAGAAGTGATCATGAAATTACGTTCTAACATATCCCAAGATATAATAGAACCAGGAGCAAGCGATGAGAACCAAGCAAAAGCAGTGCCAGTTAAAGATAAAGAAAATAAACGTACTTTCAAAGCATTAAAAGCACCCGCTTCACCTAGCTGAGCTGTATACTGACTAATGTGTTCCCACGTGGTCCGATCATCATCACCACTAAATTTAATTAAATCAGGCATACACCAACCACGTGGGAGAGGGAAATTATCAAACTCGGGATCATATGGTCTTTGATACAAATTTGTATTACCAATATCAACACTAAGTTTAGTTTTTACCACTTTAGCCAAATCTTTCTTAAATTTACTAAATTCTGCCCAATTAGGATTATTTGGCTGTTGTGGAGCTGGATTCACCATATCCATCTTATTTAGATAGGGAGACATCTTAGCATGAGCAAGCCTATAACTCTCATAAACATCATCAGGAATTATATTCTTTTGAGCCATTGAATTAACAGTCGTGCTATAATATGGTCCAGGATTAAAAGTATTATGAAAATTTGGTATGACAAAAATTGGCTCAGGCTGTTCATATAGCCCGAGGATCATCTAGGTCAAAGGGGGCGGTGAACCGGCACGACAAACGGCCAGGCCGACCGGCCTGGGTCGGTCGGCCTAGGGCCTTTTCGGCCCGGTTCGTCCCTGGTTTTCTTCGTGAAGCTTCTCACGACTTCCTGAGTTTTTGCCGAGTTGCATGTGGGTCCTTGACGTCATTTTCCTCACGGTTTAGATAAGGGTGCTTTGCGTATGAACTCCCGCATCTTCCGTCTAGGTCCTCAGCACTTCTCGGCTTCACGCTTTAGTCCTTGGTTCATTTGGAGTCATGTTCATCTTGTATCTTGACTTGTCCCGGGGTCCGTGATCTTCTCGTAAAACCCTTGATGAACTTTACCCGGAAGTCCTCATTTAAGCTCTTGATTCCTATGTAAACAATAAACTCCAAAAATCATGTGCGAGTGCGAACTTATCATATAATGGGGGTTAGGATCGTTACTGCGAATATCAAATTAATACCAACATAGAAGGTAAACAAGTGGCTAGGTTGACGGAAATCGACCGCCAACATCCCCCCATGCTTAAACTTTGCTCGTCCTCGAGTAAGCCTTCAATGGATATCAGTGTTGCCCTTCGATGTTCATACCCTACACTTGATCATACATGAGAAAATAAAATGCTCTCTAGATTTATATTAATGTTCCATAATGTACTAACTTTTATCTTTATGGAGGGTAGATATCATTCAAGGTCTTTCCACAAGTACTTGATCATGCTCTCAAACTTTTAAACAAATCTCAAAAATTTTGAAAATAAAGAATGAGATAAAGAGAAAAATTGCTTTACCAAGATCAAAAATAGCCATCTTGCACTTTGCTCATGTACTCTCATCTCATTTTGTCTCTCAAGCCTACTTGTTTTACTCCTTTCCTTCTCTCAAAGTATATGGTGGAAAGCTTTATATGAAGCTATAGGAAAGTTTAGTCCTACCAAGATATCATAGTTGAGATATTATTAAAACAAGACTGGCTTCTCATGGTCTTATCGAGACTCGTCAAAAAGGTCATTGGAAAAATAACATTATCAAGGAGGGGAGAGAGATGAACACACTCTTTTAGATAGGTGGACATGTGCAAATGGCAAAGAGTGATCCCGAGGCACAAATGAAGGCCTCGTTATCGGATTGCACATGGTTGGAAAGATGAGTATGGGTCTTGATCTTGAATCCTTTTGAAAACTCAAAAAGCACTAAACATAGCTAGAGAACCGGGGAGCTTTATTATTATGTTTCTTTCTTTCGTCTTTCTTTCTTTTTCTCATCACACTTTTTCTCTTTTTATCATTTTTATCATTCATTTTTTTTCTTTCATCATACTTTTTATCTTTTTTATTTGCTCCCCTTGAACTCTAGACTATACTAGCACTTCCTTGGCAACCCCCCCATGCTTAGACGTTTGCTCGTCCTCGGGCAAAAGAGGTGATAAATATGCCAAGGTGGAAATTGAAGCTCTCATATTTTCTTAGAGAGAGATACTCGAAAAATCTTCTAGGGGTCCTTTTGGAAGTCTCCCTTACTCACTTGAAGCACCTTCCTTGTAATCTTCCTCGAAATATTCATCCATACTCATATATTGGGTTGTGGTCAAGGAGGTGAACACAAAAAAGATATATTTAGGTTTTGTGGTTGCATATCCGGCGAGGTTTGCGAAATTCCCAATGTGGAAACTCACAATGCATTGATAGAAGAGGCTAGCATAAAGAACGATACACAAAAACGGAATGACCAGCTTCTTAGTCTCGGGTCAAAGAAATCAGGTCTTGAATTAATGCACCCAAAAATAAATCTTGTATATACTAAGGTTTTGCACTCAAGTAAATTTAGGCTTTGGATGGGTAGAGCAAAATGCAAGCGGTACTTGTGACAAGGTTAGCATAACTTTTTGAGAATAAAAAGGTTCTTTGATTCATTCAAAGTTGAGAGCAACGAAAAAGAACTATGGGACTTGAGTTATCATAACCTCCACACAAGATTAGGCTAGCATTTAATTAAATTTCAGATTCATATTAAAAGAGAGCACTAGCTTAAACATGCATAAATCAAGCATAAGATTGAGCAAAGCAGCAATGATCATCACATATCAACATGGTACAATTTTCCAACCATATTAAGATCATAAAAGCGATGGTGAACTTATTCATGATGATGGATAAAAACTACTACTATCACACACATGCTGAAATTAAATAAAAACAAGAAAATACTATGCAAACATAAACGCACACAAGATGAAAATAAAGAAAAGGAAAAGGAAAAATCGAACCACACTTAAAAAGCTTCGTCCCTTCCTTCTTTCTTCACTCCTCATCCGATTGCTCTTGCTCCGTTGGTTGACTTTCGTTGAATCCTTGCTCAAAATATGTTTGCATGGCCCCTCCATGAAATTGATCCGGCGGCACAATTTGAAGGCGTCCTAATTGATGGGCGATCCCCGCCGTTCCTTCATGCCAATGGTCGACATGGCTCCGGATCCTCTCGACGTCTTGCATATTCCTTTGCATATACGCCCCAATAATGGCTGCACTTTGTTGGGGCTAGGGCATGCTTGTGTAAGGTGCCACAAATGCTTCATTTGGCACAAAAGTTGGTGGACAATATGTTGGAGGAGGTGGCGGCATGGCTGTACCACTCCCCCATGCTTGCATCGGCACACTTCCGTAGTAGGGTGGTGGCATAGGAATCCCTCCATAAGGTTGATGATATGCAGCCCCTCCTTGGTCTTGGGCTGCGGAAGACGATCCCTCTTCTATAATTCTTCCTCTTTTGTTCTTCTTGGCTGGCACAAGAATTCCTTCTTCCAACTAATTCTCTCTCCCTTTAATAAATAATTTCAGCCTCATATTTGGGAGAGGAACGTTGACTTTTGCCATCTTGTACCCTCTCTTTTCATCTCCACTAATGTATTTTCCTTGCTTCATGTAGTCAATCCCAAGTGAATTTCCCAAAAGTAGGAATTTTGGGTTCCTTGAAATACCCGGCTTCACAGAAATTGCTATCATAGAGAGATAGCATCCCGAACCAATTTGTCCAGTCCCCGATATTACCTCACAACACCACCGATTGATCATGATATATGATGGATCAATGGCTTGTCTTGCAATCAATGTCGAATAAAGCCAATTAACTTCCATGTCGGTGACCTTGGACTCCTTCATTCTTCCCAAAATCCTTTTGCTCATCCAAGAATGAAATATCCGGATGATGGGATTCTGGATGCTATTTCTTTGCTGGTTATCTTCCCCTGAAATCATACTCCAAAATCCTTCCAATACACTTTCATTAACATCAACTTGCTCCGGGGCTTCCCTCTGAAAATCGAGCAACTCTTTAATTTGCTCATTAGAAATTATGTGCTCATCATCCTTGAGTCAAAATGAGAGGGATGGCACCCCTTCATTAATAACCGGTACCATGGTCATGAGAATTTTCATGGCAAGCTCCAAATGAAAGCTCACCCCTACTCCATCGGAAAATTGCCCCCAACCAAGGTGGTTCATCATTTGATAGATATCCAGAGAAAATCCTAACTCTTGGAGAGCATCATCGTCGAAGTCAACGTTGGGCACAATCCTCTTCTCTAGGCGCCCAAGCTTCTCCTCCTCCTCCTCCGGCATCATAAGAAATCCATACTTTGCAACGTCGTGGAGTGTATGGTGGTGGAGCGGATGAACGAGTCGAGCGGCGAGGTTGGACGGGTGGCTCTTCTGTGCACTCTTGCGGTTCGGTGTACCGCATGGACGAGCTTCGCGTGTCTCTTCTTCCACTAAGGAGCATGGTGTCGCTCCTTGATGGTGCCACGTCCTCTTCCATGCTTTGCGGCGACTCAGAGATTGAGTGCCTCCGCGAAGAACTAGTTGATGCCGGCTTCGACGATGATGATTGTGTCTTCCTTCCAAGGACCTTGCCAAAGACCTTCTTCATCTTGTTGTTGCTGCACAAATCACAAACAAACTCTCCCGGGGGTTTCTTGCCGGTAGAAATACACACAAAAGAAGTATATGGAAGGGCAAGAATTGTGACGTATTTTTCTGAATTTTTGGACTCAAGAATGGAGAACAAATTTTTCGGAGGTGTTTCTGGAGGTTCTGGACTAGGAACTCAAGAACACGAACTAGCAATGAAGCAAATGGCTTACCTGAGGAAGACGAGCACCGGGGGGCAATAAATAGGCCAGGCCGGCCGGCCTGGGCCGACCGGCCTAGGGCCCCTGCCCCTCTTTTCTGGCTCTTCTTTCTCCCACTTGTTGCTTGATTGATCATGGTGTTGTGTACTCGTGCTCCACGCCGTCCACCGTCCAATTCTTCTCAGCCACTCCTTTTTTTTCATGGTCAAATCCTCCATCTTGATCATTTTCTTTGTGTCACTTCCATGCCTCCTTGCCTCCCATGCTTTCATCCATATCCTGCAAAAACAAAACATTGCTGCCCCCCCCACGCATGTCCTTTCATGTGCTCAAGATGCCTCAATGATGAAGCCTTCCCGTGATGCATCATGGAGCATTAGAAGTTCAATTAAGCTCAAAACCTTCCCTTGATCATGTTTAGATGCTAATTACTCCTCTAATTTCGAAAATTAAAAATTAACTCAGAGATATCAATGAGTTGAAATGTATTTTTAGAGGAGTTTTTAGGCATCAAAAACATTTGTAAGTCGAAATTTTCCGACTACATTGATTTTGTTTACACCGGGATCACTTGCTCTCATTAATTGATAGCGAGCTCCTCCAGCTTGACCGTGGGGTTATGGGTTTAGGTTCTAATTTTAGCCAAACATGAGAGAGATGTTTTGAATAAACAAAAATAAATGGGGCTTGGAGAAAATTCTAACTCTAGAGAAACCGGTAGATATCAAGTTGAATGAAACCAAAAATCGATTTTCCTAGGTTCACGCGAGTCCTAGCATGCGTCAAAGATTAAAAATCATTAAGGAACACGCGGGGCTCTACTCGTGTGTTTTTATGATGTAAAACAAACCAACCTTGTCATCATGAAGAGGATGAAAGGTGTGGCTAGGTTCTGAATTTTTGGAGTTGGTTTCTCGATAAGAGGCAAATAAATCATAGGATGACTCATGTCAAAGATTTATGTCAAATAAAATCCAAATGAAACATCCGAGCAAATTAAATACCTTAAAAATAAGTTCAATCACTTAAGAGTTTATACCAAGTCTTTCGTAGCAAATTCTAAGACCAACTTACTTGAAAATCGAAAATAATCCGGGTTGCCCTCCCGGCAGCTTTATTCTTCATCAGGTTGTCCTCCCAGTAACTTATTCTTGACTCGACGAACGGGTTGCCTCCCGCCTAGCGCTTCGTTTATAGTCCATGGCTAGACTTCTTCTCTTCTTCACTTCGGATCAACGCTCTTTGCGGGTGTTGCAATCTTGGGTACCCACTTCCGTACCGTCTTGGGCACGGGCTTATTCTCCGGCTTAGTCATCTTTTTGGTCTTCACAGGCGGCTTTTGTTCTTTAGTCTTGACGGATGCAACGACTTCTTTGATCACCTTCGCTTCCTTCTTCTTGGGCTCCTTCTTCTTTGGCTCTTCCTTGCTAAAACAACGATGAGGTGGAACATATTTAGCATTGATCATGTTGCATACCTCGAAACATGGACGAAACTTGAATATGCTTCGTGTGCCATTGACGTCGAACTTAATCTCCCCCTTGCCAACGTCGATTGTTGCCCTGACGGTCTTGAGGAAGGGCCTCCCTAGGATGAGGGGTGGCTTCTCCCTTTCTCCCATCTCAAGTACCACGAAATCGACGGGGATGAAGTGATCTCCAACCTTCATGGGCACATCTTCAGCAATTCCCATGGGATAGCGAATTGAGTTGTCGCCCAACTCCAAGCACATACCCATAGGCTCAAGTGGTAAGCATAGCTTCTCGAACACATCTCTTGGCATGACACTCACACTTGCTCCAAGGTCGCATAATGCCTTCTCGAACGTGAATGAGCCAATAGAACATGGGATGGTCGGGCATCCAGGGTCTCTTTGCTTCTCGGGCCCTTGATTTGCGATGGAGGCACTACATTGTTCAGACATCTTGACGTGATTCGCTCCAAGTGTTGCCATCTCATACTTGTTCGCAAGTATGTCTTTGAAGTAGCGAGAATATGTAGGAACTTGAAGAGCGTCCAATAGCGGCATGTTGATGCTTAACCTGCGCACCACTTCCACAAACTTTTCAAAATGACTATCAATTTTACCTTAAAAGTAGCGTGTCTTTAGTGTAGGCATCTTCGTGTCATCACTTGGCATTTCGAATTCCGGCTCTTCGGTAGCAATCTCCGGAATAGTAGTCACCTTCTCCTTAGTGTGATCTTACGCTTCGACGGTTGGCTTAGGCTTCCTTGCACCGACTGAAAGTTTGGGATCCTCCGTCTCCTTTCCCGAGCGAGTTTGAATAGCCTTCGCTGTCTCGGGACCTTGGGACTGCCCCGGCAATCTTCCTTCACTAGCGGTTAGGCGCCCGACAAGTTGTCCCACTTGCGTCTCCAATATCTTCATTATGTTGAGCACTTGATGGTTGGAGCTCCCGACCTCCGTCACCTTGCCATCGATGTTCTCAAATATTTTATCCATAATCTTGAACTTAGTGATGGTGTCCTTGTTGATCTTTACTTGCTCGTCCATGAAATCCTTCAATTGTATACGAAGAGGCACCATATTTTGAATAGACGAACTTGCATTAAATTGAGGTCTACCTTGCCCGTAGCAGAAGTTCGGCAAATCTCCTTTCCTCATGTAGTCGAGCACCTTTGCTTCCTCCGGACAATGTCTTTGGACATGGCCATACTCCCCACATTCTTCACACGTGGATCTTGCTTCGGCGGCCTTCAAGTCTTGGGCTGCTTTCTTTTCTAGCTCCATCTTCTCCAACCTCCTCATTAGCGAGTCAATCTTCCCTTCTAGAAGTTCTTCCTTTTCAACCTGCAAAACACCTTTAACATTGCCCGTGGGTTGAACCGGAAGTAAGCGTCCGAATGACGCCCATGTATTATTATCTGCAACCTTCTTGAAAAGAGTGAATGCATCCGTCGGAGTTAGTTCAATAATAGATCCTCCTGCTGATGTATCAATTACGGTCCTCGATGCTAGATTGAGATCTTGATAGAACTTTTGAACGAGGTCCTCCTTCAGGAACTTGTGATGTCGCACGGCTCGGGTGTACTCACTGAAACGCTCAAAAGCTTCTGCAATGGTCTCCATAGGATATTGAGCGAATGTAGCAATCTTATTACGCAAGCTTTGAGTCTTACCCGGTGAATAGTACTCCTTCATGAAAGCTCTCATCAACACTTCCTAATTTTGCACTGTCTCCACCGGTAGAGTGTAAAACCATTGCAAGGCTTTTCCGAGAAGTGAGAACGGAAAAAGTCTTGCCCTCAATTGATTTTGATCCAGCCCTTCCATCGTGAATGTCTGACAAAGTTGAATGAACGCTTGGATGTGAAGGTTAGGATCCTCTTTACCGGTGAAAGGTTAGGATCCTCTTGATCTCGAACGGTCTTCCAATGTCGGCTAGGTTGAGGATGGGAAGATCGACAAGTTCCGGGATGCAAAGCTCCCCAATCTTCCTCTCTTGTGCCATCGGTGGCGGTTGAGGTTGATCTCTCCTTGGACTTGGAGGTGGTGATTCCTTCTTCGGACCTCTAGGTGGTGATTCCTTTGGAGATCCCGACGATCCTTCGGCTTCGGCTTTTGGATCTACAATCCCCAGCTTCCTAGATCGTGCTTCGCGTCTCCCTTGCCTGTAAAGTTTTTCTGGATCATCCACAAAATTTTTCAGTTTGTTGGAGAGGGTGCCCTCAATCTCCTGTTAGGGTTAGCGATAAACAAAATATACAAAAGATCTAAAAAGAATAGAACACTATAAAAAGGGTTAGTCAAAAACTAGATTAGATTGGTTTTTGAGGATGATCAAAGTTTAATAGATGCAAAATAAAATCAAAAAGAAAACTGAAAATACTTACAACGAGATACTAAATTGGATCTTGATTACTTGTTCCCCGGCAACAGCGCCAGAAAAAGGGCTTGTTGACGGTTCAATAACGCACCAAGGTTCACCGCAAGCTTACGGATCATGTAGTATCCTTTTCCCTCGAGTATCACCCAAGGTATCGAATCTGTGGAACAGTGTGTAACGCAAGACTCAATCTAATAATCGAGAAACACTTGCATCTTAAAGAGGTTTCGAATGCATCTAATCTACTAAGATCAAGAGAGGTAGCAAGAGAAAGCATTGAAGTACCGATCTAGAGGGATCTAGATCGTGTTTATGTCGTAAATCCGAACAACATAGAAGAGAGAGTAAAACGAATCTCATTGAAAGCGTCTTTAAACCTTGACCTTTGGTCAAACCCCCTAAGTCGCCCCGCTGTACTCGGTGTCAACATCCTGTCACGTTGTTCCCCTTTCTTCGCGGTCGAATCTTAGAGCACACCCGCAAGGAGTGCGTTGAACTACTTGGTAGATCGGGTATGCACCTCTAGCCACCGCGGCTACAAGGACATCCCATGCAATCTATCTCGAGAATAGATTGAGGAAGAAAACACCCAAGCAAGAACAAGAATTGCAAACAAAGGTACTCGATCGCTAGGAATCGGATCCATTAAAACTCCATCAAAAAGTGTATACATGAATAAGATCCTACCTTGATCTTGATTCACACCTCCGGAACTCCGACGTGGTCTTCCTTGCAAGGTTCCCACGCCGTCTAGGTAAACCCTAGATGACTAACACGACCCTCCTCTCCGGGGTGGTGTCCCTCAAGCTCCTCTGCTCCTCGGCGGCGTATGACGAATGGCTTGATAGTTGCAACTTCGCACGGGGACTATAAATAGCCCGAGGATAATCTAGGTCATAGGGGGCGGCGAACCAGCACGAAAAAGGGCCAGGCCGGTCGGCCTTTTCAGCCCGGTCGGCCTTTTCAGCCCGGTTCGTCCCTGGTTTTCTTCGTGAAGCTTCTCGTGGCTTCCTGAGTTTTTGCCGAGTTGCATGTGGGTCCTTGACGTCATTTTCCTTGCGGTTTAGATAAGGGTGCTTTGCGTATGAACTCCCGCATCTTCCGTCTAGGTCCTCAGCACTTCTCGACTTCACGCTTTAGTCCTTGGTTCATTTGGAGTCATATTCGTCTTGTATCTTGACTTGTCCCGAGGTCCGTGATCTTCTCGTAAAACCCTTGATGAACTTTACCCGGAAGTCCTCATTTAAGCTCTTGAATCCTGTGTAAACAATAAACTCCAAAAACCATGTGCGAGTGCGAACTTATCATATAATGGGGGTTAGGATCGTTAGTGTGAATATCAAATTAATACCAACATAGAAGGTAAACAAGTGGCTAGGTTGACAGAAATCGACCGCCAACAGTACCCTGCACCGGTTCGACCGGTGCGACCATATTTGGCCTGAACGGTTGAAACGACAGGGTTTGACCAATGGGATCATGTGCCATGCCATACTGATAATTCATGTTATTAGTAACAGGCAAAGGTGTTAAGCTAGGATGAATCCCTTTACTAGTATTAATCTTAGGACCACTACTATTAGTTTTATTATTATTAAAACCAGCAATGCTCCTATCTTTTTCAAGATCCTCTAAGCGTTCTAAACGAGTAATATAAGACGCAATCAAACCATCACCATCAGTAGTAGATTTCTGAGGAGATGAAGTTCGGGTCGGTTTGCTTACATTGGTTATTACCTCAACCATATTGTCGTTTAACTTGATCGGCGGCAGTTCAAATTCTTTCAATCTTGCTACCTTGCCATGACGATCCTTCTTGACGTCTGCGAGGAATTGGACTTGTAGGTACTCTTGCAGGGTCTTGAACTTCTATTGCTCCTCCGGAAAGAGATCCTCCAATGAAGCCGTGACGACGTTGTTCATGTAGAGGTCGCAACGAGAACCCATTAGGCTAGGTTAGATTGAATGGTCTTTGAAACCTGATCTTTCTTCTCTAGCGGAGTCGCCAATTTGTTGACATTTTCTTGGTCAACAACACAGGAGCGCTAGATTGTGCTGCGGCAGGGAATTGAACTCGCCGGAGCTCCTGTCTTGACCGGTCTGACCGGTCAAGTCCACCGGTCTGACCGGTGGGCGTCGGGGCGCCGGTGAAAGCCTACGAGCACCACCTCGGGAGGGACCCCGTCGGAGGTGGCGCGCCTAGGGTTGCTCTGAGATCGGTAGGCCACTCAGAACGTCTTTGATCGTCGTCGAGACAAACAAGGAAAGCAAAGAGGTTGGAAAAGCTAGGGTTTGAGAGACAAAAGTTGTAAAAAGATACGATCGATTAGGTGATAGCTCCTCAACCGGCTGTGGTCCTTTATATTTATAGGGTGGGGAGATCTTGCCCCGTAAGGAAGTCCTTTACAACTCGAAAACGACCAGAACTCTTCAATTCTACTCGGACTCGGGGTCCACCGGTCAGACCGGTCAAGCCCATCAGTCAGGCCGGTGTGGCCGTTGCCGGATCGGCTACAGGACCTGACCGGTCGGACCGTCCGGGTTCACCGGTCTGACCGGTGGCGTCCAGCCTGATCGGCTTGTGCCAATTTAGAGTGCGAACAAGTACATTTTGAGATAGGCATTGTACACCTTACTAAGGATACACTCGGTTTGACAATCACGTGTAATCAGTTTTTCTCAGCAGTCATGGAAACCAACTAGTGGACTTATGGAAGAATCTAAAAATGCGAAAGTCTGAGACCTCCCAGATTCTCGTGGAGATGGAGGATCTTGGCATGAGTTGTCCTGGTTTAAAATTTTGTTTCGGCCCTACATCATGTAATAGGGCAGCACATCTTTGCACCAAACAGGTCTCGTTCACTTGTCTCTCAGGGAAACAGGCCAGGGAAACAAGAACCCGATGCAACGCAGAAAACCAACCAGCTCTCAGTTCTCACAGGCAGCACTCAAAAACGCAGAGCACATTAGGAGGTGTGCGTCCAACCGGGCCCTCCTCGCCGTTGTCCAACTCCTCCAACCGCCGCAGCCGTTCATCTGCTTCCGCCTCAACGCCTGCCCCGACCGCTACATCCAGCTCAGGGACTACTGCATCGAGGCCCTCGACCTCCGCTCTGACACGCTACACCCTATTGCGAACTCCGAAGGTGTCGATGCTACCCCATCATCGTCACCAGCAAGGAACAAATCCACTACGGCAAGTTGGAGAGCGAAGACGGTGTCGGTGTTTTAGACCGGCAACCTACTAAGGGGAGTACCCGAAGTAGATGAATGTGGCCTCGCCGAGATCGGTAACTCGAAGGAAGAGACACGTGGCACACAATTTAGACAGGTTCGGGCCGCGGGGTGCGTAATACCCTACGTCCTGTATGCTGCGTGGCTCTGGATTGATTGGGTGCGATTACAAGATGATGCAATCTTAAGCCGTCCGAGAGAGGGGGGTCCCTGCCTCGCCTTATATAGTTCGGGAGGCAGGGTTACAAGTCGGTTCAGGGAGAGAGTACTAGTTGAGTATGTCTAGGAGTCCTCTATACAGTGCGGGACATGTACAGCTTCCTATCCGGGTACTTCTCCTCTGTAGCCCTTGTGCTTCACGCCATCAGGTGTCGTGCAGCGCAAGTCGAGTAGTCCCAGGGGCCCACCGAGTAGTCGGTCCTGGTACCCACCGAGGTAGTGGGCCCAGGGAGGTCCATACGACAAGCCCCCGAGTACTTTGTAGTCGAGAAGGATAGCTTCGAGTAGTCTTGACGGCCTTAACGAGTAGTCCTCAAGCGTCCCTGAGCGCTACAAGTCAAAAGTCCTCAAGAGTAGTCGAAGCATCCCGAGGATGGAATGTACTCCAGCTGATATTTGAGCAATCCTGAAGTCTTCTCGAGTAGTCCCAAGCGTCCTCGAGTGCTGCTCTTGAAGGTCTTCAACAATGCTCGTGTTGTCTTGAAGCCGAAACTGATATGGAAGTGCGATTGCAAAATCGCACACCATATGGAGTAGCCCTCGAGCCTTAGGTTGAGTTGCAGACTCTGGCTGAGGGTCCATCTGAAGTTTTGGCAAGAATATCCCGTGAAATCCGGAGAAAAAACCGAAGGACACGTGGCACGGAGCCCCCGAGCCTTGAGTCGAGTACTTCCTCTCGAATTGAAGGGTCATCTTGTAGAATGTGTCCTGAGTTGCTCTTGAATCTTGTCGCTACCCAGGAAGTTGAGTAGAAGTAGCCGAGCCCCCGAGACGAGGCGTGTCGACTAGTAGAAGTTGGAGAGTCAAGCACCGCCGCTGAGTCAGCCGTGTACAGACTTATCCATCCGGCCGTTGGAGGGGCCGCTGTTGACTTATAAATAGAAGCCGAAACCCTTAGGGTTTTTCACCCCACGCATTCGCAGCCATTCCTAGCAGATCGAGCCAGAAATCACCACCAGTGCGCACTGCCGCCGTTGAGAGGATTGTAGATCCGAACGCGCCGCCGTAGAAAGCCACCGCCGTAGCCCCCGAGCGAATGCGAGTGAAGACACCGTGCACTTGGAGAATGAAGCCCTCACCATCGAAGACCTCGAAGGCTGTCGGTGGGAAGAAAAGGGCTCGCGAGGAGGCCGCCGGATCCGCCGCGGGGACATCGCCGCCGGTGTCTCCGCCGTGACCAAATCCGAATCAAGAATGGAAGAAATCCAAGGCCAAGACCGAAGATCTGCTGGCACTTCTCAACAGTGGATTCTTGCGGGAGAAGGAGGCTGACATGTGGAGAGCCGCTGCAGGGGATCCGTACCCCATGGAGAAAAGCCCGGACGAGATCCCTATGTTCACCCGGTTCGCGGAGCGAGGGCTGTCTCTCCCGGCCAGCGACTTCTTCAAGGGGCTGCTGGGGTACTACGGCATCGAGTACCACAACCTCAACCCCAATGGTATCTTCCACACCTCAGTCTTCGTACACTTCTGCGAAGCTTTCTTGGGGATCAAGCCCCATTGGATCCCTTTCCGAAAATTCTTCCGAGTCAAGCCCCAGCCCAGCGCCAACAATCCTCGAGTAGTGGGGGGAGCCGGCATCCAGATGCGAGAAGACGCCGCGGAGCAGTACCTCTCGTACAAGCTTATCGACTCCAACCAAGATTGGAAGTCGAAATGGTTTTACATCACCAACCACCACTCGGAGCTGCCGAAGCCAAGCGGGAAGCAGCCGAAGCACCGGCCATGGTGGAACTCAGAGCCAACAATGCAGGAAGGTATCCAATTGCCCGAGCTGCTAGCGAAAATCAAGGCTTTGAGAGAAGCCGGGCTGAGGGCCGAACATGTGGCCTTCAGCTTCATGAAGCGAAGGGTGCAGCCGCTGATGGCCCGCGACACCCTAGGGTACCAGTACACCGGCGACGACGACACGTCGCGGATGCCCGGTGATGAAGTCGACGACGACGACATCGTTGATAGGCTGGGCAGGATCTTCAAAGACATGCCGGCGTACACGCCGTGCCCTGTGCCCGAGTACTCCGCTGCGCGCCCGCCAAATGAGGTCGGTAGCCGTACCCATTGTCGAGTACTCATTACGTAAGAGTAGTCGTGCTGACGTATTGTGCTTCTTGCAGGATGACTTGGTGAAGTTCGTCTCCGAGCCGGCGTCGCCTCCTCAACTTGTCGAGGTCCCAGAGGTAGGAAAAGCCAAGGCCAAGGAGCGGCGCGAGGTTGGTGAGGGAGACGACACAGTAGTCGTCGAAGACACGTCCGAAGAGGACGACGATGAGGAGACGCTGTAGGAGCGCTTCCAGCTGCGGTCGAGATTCAGCCGCCCTGGATTGCCTCATATTCCTCTCGTTCAGGATCCGCCGACTAGCCTGGAGGCTAGTTTGCCCGCGCCGCCAAGGAGGCCGCGCAACGTGGCGCGCAAGCGCGTGGCCAAGAAGTTGAAGGTCACAGAGACCACGTCCCAGGAGGTAAGCCATCTTGAATAGGGTAGTCGAGTACTTATGTCTCGATGTTGTACATTAACGACGAAATTCCCTTGCTTGCAGGAGATGCCGCCTTCCGACCCCGTAGAGCAGGGGGACGAAGGCAACTGGGATACGGTGGAGGAGCTAGCTGGGGGTAGTCGTAGCCCAGCCCCCACCGTAGAGGAGCTCTTGGCGCAGTTGTCGCGCCAGCCCCCAGTTGCTGAGGGGAGCACAGAACCGGCCGCTGCTATTGTTGAAGAAGCGGCGGCTACTGAGGCGCAAGAGGAAACGCCTACCGAAGCTGGACTGGTAGATATTGCCAGCATCCTCGGCGCCCCAACCGTGACGGTAGTCCGGTCGAATTTGTAAGTGGTGATCCTTCCCGAGTAGTACATTAGATTTGGTAGTCGTACTGGGTTGACAACCAGCTTGTGCACTCTGCAGGAAATCGACGGACTTGACCTGGGAGGGAGATGAACCCACCACAGCGGTGGCTGGAGAGGAAACCGCGCCGCCCGCTGAGGAGTCCGCTCCCGCCCCTCAGGCAGAATCCGGGGCGCCGGCCGTGGAAACTACCTTGCCTGAGGCCAGCATCGTAGAGGGTGAGTACTTTGCTCAAGTGCAAGTAATCCCGAAGAGTAGTCGTAACCGCCATGTATGACTGATCCAGTTGTCCTTTTATTGACAGGTGCCGAAGCCGAGGGAAGTGCTATCCCGTCGGCGGTGCCCGTTGAAGATTTGGCACCAGAGACCCAGGGAGCTGCCGAAGGAGCCCCCGAGCAAATGGAGGTGGCGGTTGAAGAAGCCACCGCGACAGCTGGAGGGGGGCGCAATGACGTGCATCCAGAACTGGCTCTGGAAGTAGTCGTTCGCTCGCCAGAGATCCAGGACGCGGAGCCAATCCGCTCGGCGCCAATGTCCGAAACCGCGACGAGTAGTCGTGGCGGGATCGAGCTGCTGGCGGATGACCTAGTCGATCCAGCGACGGTAGCTCGGCACATGGAGGCAATGCGCCAGGCCGAGCAATGGATGAAGGTGTGTAGTCGACACCCTTGAGTAGTCAATCCTTTAGTGTTGAGTACCCATTTGACATGTGTTGTCTGTGGCAGGACGTCGCGGAGCGGTCTCGGCAGAAGTCTGACATGCTTCAAGGGTACGGCGACACGGTGCTCCGGGCCGAGGCCTTAGAAGAACAGCTCGTGAAGGCCCGGAAGCACGCCGCCGCGATGCAGTCGAAGCTGGACACCGCCTTCGCCCAGTATCACAACGAAATCCAAGATATGCAGGCGAAGAGCGACGAGCTGGTGCGGAAGAACAAGTCTCTCCGCAACAAGAATAAAGGTACGCCGTTGCCATGCTGAGTACCCATTGGTAGTGTCTTGGAGGAGTCTGACCCGCTTTGCCTTGTTGATTGCAGAGCTTGAGACCCGCGTCGACCAGCTGAAGGCTTCAGAGACCGACCTGAAGAACCTCTTCTACCGAGAGCAAGAGGCCCGCGAGGTACTGGAGTATGATTATAAGCAGCTTGCTTACGAGTGCGACAAGCACATGGAGCTTCGCATTGCGTCGGATCGTGACCTCGTCAACTACTACAAATCTTTGCAGAAGCTGAACGAGGACTGCGAGAAGCTGTGGGCCCAGCTGAAGGAACTCGAGGAGGCCGCGCTTCCCATCGCGAGGCTACTGGTGCCTCACCCCGGGGGACCGAAGATAGCCCCATTGGTGGACCGGCTGAAGGAAGCCCCGAGCCGCCTGGCGACGTACGTGAAGCACCTGGCGAAGTCGATCCCCAACCAGGTCCTGGCGTATATGAAGTCGTACTTCCCAAAAGCTCCCGTTGACGTAGTCACCGGCGGACTAGCCGCCAACTGCACGGACGAGCAGTACGCGGAGCTGCTGGAGCAGATGGCGCCCATTGCCGAACAAGTCGCCGAGAAGCTCAACCTCTAGTAGTCCTGTAGGGTTAGCTCGTAGCAGTAGTTGTGTATAAACAAAGTTGTAATGAACTTGTTTAAGTATGAATGAAGGAAACTTCCATAAATGAGTACTCGTTATCCCGATCTGTGAGTGCGGAGTCCCATCATGGAGTCGTCGTGAGTAATCATACTCGCCAGTGGTCCCGTTGAGGAAAAGGGACAGTAAAGCAGTTGATAGGTAATCAAACTTTATTACTGAAGAAGCACGCCTGGATGGCCAGGGCCGTTGTTACAGAGTAGTTGCCAGGACCCGGAGGCCGCCTACGGCTAAGTAGTGCTAGGGCGTATGGCCGCTTACAGCAGTAGATCCGTTAGTAGCCGCATGGGCTGGATCTAGGAGTGCTTGGTCTCTTAGTAGACCGCTGCTGGAGTCCTTTGTCGCTCGTCGCAGCCCAAGATCCGTTAGTAGCCGCGTGGGCTGGATCCTGGAGAGGAGTAGTCCGGAGACTAGGGCCTGGACCTGGAGGCCGCTTACAGCGAAGGGGTCTTTGAGTAGTCGTATAGACTGGAGCCCCCGGTGTAGACTAGGCGTAGAATCGACAGAGTTGGTCGATGTTCCACGAGTTGTTGATGTCTTCGCCTTCAAGCGTCTGGAGGCGGTAGGAGCCCGGTCCGGTCACCTTTGCAATTGTGAAGGGACCTTCCCAGGGCGAGCTGAGCTTGTGTAGTCCTTCCGTGTTCTGGATGCGGCGGAGGACAAGATCACCAACGTTGAAGGAGCGTTCCTTAACGTTGCGATCGTGGTAGCGTCGGATACCCTCTAGGTACCTTGCTGATTGGACGAGGGCGGCACAGCGAGCTTCTTCAAGTCTGTCGATGTCAACTCGTCTGCTGTCTTCAGAGATGCCTTCGTCGTATTGCTCCACTGCTGGTGAATCCCACATGACATCAGCAGGGAGGATTGCTTCGGAGCCGTAGACCAGGAAGTACGGGGATTGTCTCGTTGGCTTGGAAGGTTGAGTACGCAGCCCCCAGAGAGCATTGGGTAGTTCCTTGATCCACTTGCCTCCTTTGGAGTTGGCAGCGTCGTGTAGCCGCTTTTTGAGAGCGTCGAGCACCATCCCATTGGCACGCTCGACTTGTCCATTGGCCCGAGGATGGGCAACTGAGACATATCGGACGTCGATCCCGCTATTCTCGCAGTACTCCCAGAACTGGTGATTGTTGAAGTTGGAGCCCAGGTCTGTGATGATGCGGTGGGGTAGTCCGTAGCGATGCACGAGTTCATCCAGGAAGTCGAGTACTCTGTCGGCCTTGGGGCATGTAACCGGCTTGACCTCGATCCACTTGGTGAACTTGTCGATGGCCACCAATACTCGGTTGAATCCACCTGGCGCAGTTGGAAGTGGCCCAATCATGTCGAGCCCCCAGCAGGCGAAAGGCCAGGTTGGCGGTATGGTGACTAGCTTGTAGGCCGGGACGTGTTGTTGCTTGGCGAAGTATTGGCACCCTTGGCACCTTCTGACGAGTTCTTTGGCGTCGCCCAGAGCTGTGGGCCAATAGAAAGCTCGTCGGAAGGCCTTGCTGACCAGCGTGCGTGAGGACGCGTGGTTGCCGCAGACGCCTTTATGGATCTCCTCCAAGATGTCCTTGCCTTCTTGTCTGGGAACGCACTTCATGAGTACTCCGGAAGATGCGCCCCGCCTGTAGAGCTTGTCTCCGACGAGAACGTAGGACTTGGCACGGCGAATGAGTTGCTCGGCCAAGTTCTTGTCCGAGGGAACCTTCTGCTCGCTGAGGTAGTCGATGAAGGGCTGCCTCCAGTCCACGTCGATCATCATGACCTCCTGGCCAGCCGGGGGATGCGCTGGGTCAATGGTCGGTGGCGCCGGCTCCGGGATGGATGGCGCGTGAAGCTCGTGGACGAAGACACCCGCTGGTACTTGAGCGCGAGTAGAACCAAGCTTCGACAGGACGTCCGCTGCAACGTTGTTGTCGCGGACGATGTGGTGGAACTCGAGACCATAGAACTTGTTCTCGAGCTTGCGAACTTCTAGGCAGTAGGCGTCCATGCTCTCCTTGTTGCGGTCCCAGGACTTGTTGACTTGGTTGATGACCACTGCGGAGTCGTCGTAGACTAGTAGCCGCTTGATGCCCAGTGAAGCCGCGAGGCGGAGCCCGTGTAGCAGAGCTTCGTACTCGGCTTCGTTGTTTGAGACCTTCCAGAAGATCTGCAGGACGTACTTGAGTTGTTCGCCCGTTGGAGAGATCAAGAGTACTCCTGCACCTGCGCCCTCGAGGTTGAGTGAGCCGTCGAAGTACATCACCCAGTGCTCTGGGCGCTTGGTTGGAGTAGGTAGCTGATTCACCCGCCACTCCGCCATGAAGTCGACTAGTGCCTGCGACTTGATGGCTGTGCGTGGCTTGAAGTCGATGTTGAGGGCGCCGAGTTCGACTGCCCATTTGGAGATTCTTCCAGTAGCATCTTGGTTCCGCAAGATGTCACCGAGCGGGTAGTCGGTGACGACGGAGATCGAGTACTCCTGGAAGTAGTGTCGTAGCTTCCGCGAGGTGATGAGCACTGCGTACAGAAGCTTCTGTACTGGCTGGTAGCGTGCCTTGGATTCTGATAGGACCTCGCTGACGAAGTAGACTGGACGCTGGACTGGATAGGCGTGGCCGTCTTCCTGCCGCTCGACGATGATGGCAGTACTGACCACGTGAGTAGTCGCAGCGAGGTAGAGCAGTAGCTGCTCGCCTTTACGAGGAGCTGTGAGGACTGGTGGCTTCGATAGGAAGTCCTTGAGCTGGGCAAGGTCTTGGTCCGCCTCTGGAGTCCACACGAACTTCTCTTGGTGTTTGAGTAATTTGAAGAAGGGGAGCCCCCGTTCTCCAAGCTTCGAGATGAATCTGTTCAAGGCCGCCATGCACCCGGTCAGCTTCTGCACGTCTTTGATGCACGTGGGAGCTTTCATGCTGGTGATGGCGGAGATCTTCTCGGGATTGGCTTCTGTGACAACCCGCCCAGGAAAATACCGTACTATCACCTAAACCAATCCACTTTGGTCATTAAGCAATAATAAAGTATCATCCTGTCGTTAGTTGCCGGGTTAACGCCCGGTAAATCACTTACAAAGCAACAAGGATCGACATATATGCATTAAAACTCACGCGAAGGCGAGTCCAGAGAACAACATATGATTAACATCCAAATTTACCCCGAAGGGCTTAATTATTACAAACCGGAGTTTTTGATATGATAACGAAGTTCAGAGTTTTGAAAACAGCGGAATTAAACTAACGACGCGAGGAAACATCACGGGAGGCCTGCCATGATGCCTTCATTCATCGTCTTCAACCCACTCCAGCTCCCAGCCAGGCGGGATCTCTCCAGGCCACACATCAGCAAAGGCATTACCTGGAGCAACAGATTATAGCAAGGCTGAGTATACTAATACTCAGCAAGACTTACCCGTCGGTGACAACTACATCACCAACTCTAGACATGAAAGGCTTTTGGCCAAAAGGGTTTCTTTTGCTGAAAAGCAACAAAGAGTATGTCCTTACTTTCAATATTTTAGCACCAGTTCTAGTTGATTATTCCTTTCTAAATTAGCAAGCTAGTGCAAGCATAAGTTGTGCAAACAATTAATCAAGCATAATATTCATCAACTTCCATCATTAGGGATCTCATGGCCAGTGGAGTAAGTAGTCTCAGATAACGGTGAGAGGCCGACAATCGATTGATTTAAACCTTGCAAGGTAGACCTAAACACACGGTAGGGTGCCCCCGCGAGGACAACCACCAGGCGGTTCCCAAAAATCTTCGGATTGGGATCAGATGTTACAGTCTTAAGTACAAGGCTTGCTAGGCTACGCCACCAAGGTCACCTAGCCTCACACATGTACTCAGGTGGCGAGCCCGGGGCCGCAACCCTAAGATTAGTAGCGCAAAGTTCCCGCACCGCCTCATTTAGGTACTAGGCTTACCGTACCCATTTCCGACAAGTGTTTAGTACGTTCAAACACTTAACCCACGAAAGCCATTGGACCGGAGCCCACATCCCATGCTCTTACCACGTGAGCAATCCATTTAAGGAGATCTTATGATTCCAACATAAGAACCTATTCTCGCGAGTGACAAGCATCACTCGACTTGTAACGGTCCTATAGCATAGCAGCTACCGACCTATCATACTAGTAAGGACATAGGTACCTAGGGATCATGCATCTAGGGTTTCATTTCAACTCCTGAACGTAAATGCACAATCATCCATAGATAGTTGCATAAAGTTTCACAAACACTTGGTTAATGCACCGGGGCTTGCCTTCGTCAGCAGGGTTAGCCTGAGTGCCCTCGGTGTCTTCGATCACCTCCACGTACTGCAGCTCCGCTTCAGCTCCTCCTTCCTCGGCTTCCGGCACGAGCGAGTAGTCACCGTCAGGAAGGTCTACACGGAATGCAATGCAGGGTTCAGGTGATGTGATAGATTGCTTATTTTATCCAACTCTTGTTGGCCATATTCACCTTAACAAACAATTAATTATTAATTCTTTTTCATTAAGGTTATTATTGATATGGGTTTATTCCTTTAATAAACACTTAATTAATGTTCTCTTTTATAATTGTTATTTCATGTGAGGATTTAATATTCCATCTCTCAATAGCAAAGGGGTGCACAAAAATGTAATTAATTACATTTTAATTTCTTAAACAGCAAGGGTGTATTCTTAGGTCCTAAACAAACTATGCAACCATTTTATAAAGGGTCACAAGGAATAAAAAGGCATTTTCCTATTTAACAAAACATTAAACCTATAAAGGCCTCCAAGGCTTTTATTCAAACATTAAAGTACTAAAATTCAGTGGAGGGTTTCTTAAGCACCAAAACACCTATATCAAGCCACTGAACACACATGCATGCTTGGAAAAGCTAGAAAATTAATTATATCAAAAATAACAAAGGCTAGCTACTAAAGCAAGATAAAGGCACACAAAAATACATAAGCATCCAAATGCTCCAAACTTCCTCACACATGCTCTCTGGTCCAAATCTAACCTAGGCATGCAGCAAGTACACCTAGAACTACCACTGATCTTGCATTATTAATTTACAAAGGAAAACAAGCACATATCAAGAATAAATACTTCTGTTCATTATAAAATTGTGGTTAATTCACCAGAGGTGTATCTTGGCATAAAGAGACCACATGCAGAAGTTAGGCACAAAAACATAACTATTTTTAGCTACAAAAATTATCTAGACAGATTCTGCATAAATAGAAAACAATTCATATAAAAAGATTTACAACATAAATTTGCGCAATTTTTGGTACAGGAGCTAGACATAACATAACACACAACATATCCAAAAAGTAGCTACAGAGGACTTGTAAATTTTGAGATACAACAGATCTAGGTTTTTCACATTTCTATTTTTCATGCAAAAATTATCAGGAAAAAGCATAGACAAGCTTTACAAAAGTTGTAGTGCTTTTCACCAGGAATCCAACAAAATTGGGTTTGCATTTTTCTTATTTTTCTATGATTTTCTATGCAATTTACAAAAATCAGTAAAACTGCACACACTATTCAAGAATCAAATCACCCGGGGGTCCCTGGAAAGATTTGGGATCTTACAAATATGCCCTTGGTTCGCGCTTAGGCCCTCAGAAAGAATCGAGGCCTCGCAATTGGGTCCTCGGGCCAGGGAGGCGGCGGGCTCGCCGGAATTCGCCGGCTCCGGCGGCGCTCTCGGCCGGGGAAGTGGCGGGGCTCGACCACGTGCTCACTTAGGACTTGCTGGTGACCGGAGTTGGGGCAGGGGAGTCGCCGGCGAGGGGGCTCGGCGGCGCAGGAGCTTGGCGGCCGCTGGGGCTCGGCTCCGGCGAACAGGAGGGCACGGCCTGGCAAATGCGTGGCCCGGGCAGCTTCAGAGAACTACGGGGAAGAGCCTAGGGTGGTTGGCCGGCTCGGAAATGAAGCGCAAGGATGGCTTGGCTGTGGCGGCTATGGAGGACAGCGACGGCGCGCACAGGGAGATGGAGATGGCTGCGCACGCGAGTGGGGGCTTGAGGGCCTTAAATAGGCGGCTGCCGCTTGCTTCGTGACGAAGGGAACGACGGCATCTCGGCCGTGGTACGGCGGCGGCCTTGGTAGGCGCGCACGCACAGGGAGAGGCAGCGGACGGACCGGCGGTACACGGCGGGCGGCCGACCGGCAAGGGGGAGCGCGGCACGTGGCAGGGGAGGACGTCACTACTTCTCGGTGCGCGCGTGGCCTTGGGAAGGCGCGCGGCCTCGGGAAGGCGCGGCCCGGACGCCGAGGTGGCAGGGCGCCACGCAGCACGGCGCTCGCGCTCGGGCGCGCCCGGCGCTCTGGCCGGCGCGACGTCGCGGCACGACGTCAAACCTATTTCATGTGGCCCGGTTTGAAAGCGAAATACTCCAAAAGTTTGAATAGAACCCCACCGAGCTTTGAATACGAAAGTTGTAGAGCACCTATAGGAGAGTATTTTTCGTAAAGGCCGACCTATGTTTCGATCAACCCTTTGAGCATGAACTGCAGGCAAAGTGGCTGTCTTTCACGGCGCCAGTGAATAGTACTCGGCTGCAGTTGACCAAGTTTTTCGCCAATTTACACTACAAATTTGCAATGCCACCCAAAAGCAAAGTGGTGTCCCTCGAAAAACTGGACAACTTTTATATTGGGAGATTTTGGAGTGTTTAGGTGAAATTTGGAGAACGCGGCAAAAGTTCCGGAGGACGTTCAAAGACATAGGGTTTAAGCAGGGTTTGACCGTGCCTTTGACCAAGGTTTGACCACAAGGGTGTGTTGACTTGATCAAGAGGGTCATTAGGGATTGTTGACGAGACTTTCGAGGTTTTCGGAGTGATGACCCAGGTTGACCACAGTTTGACCAAAGTCAACAGGGTTTGACTCGGCTGGTTCGGTCATTAGCACTAATGAGGCTAATTAAAAACCTGGGGCGTCACAGCCTACCCCCCTTAAAAAGAATCTCGTCCCGAGATTCGACAACAAGATTAGAGCGATCCCTTCCAACATGACAAGGGTTACAAAGGGAGAAAGGCACATCCGCCTACACTTCTCGACACCGAGAATTCGGATAGGACAAAAGATACATGGTGCATCCCTCGCTTCCTCAACGCCGTTCATGGGGAAGCGGGCGATGAAGGTGCACATGAAAAGCTAAGAGCAGACAGATTCCGCCGGCGATGCAGAGGTACACTCCCACCAGCGTCCAGCGAAGCGTCTCGAACACCTCCAAGAACTGAGTCATGGGTGGCAGCGTGGCTCGAGTCCGTCTTCCGACCTACTTCCGAGCTTCTCCTCAACGTCGTTAGTGAAGACGGAGGGACAGCTTGCTCGACGAGGAACGGAGTAGATGAGAGAGATGGGCTAGTGGCAGGTTGGCCAACAACTAGCCGGAGGGAGAACAAAGAGCGATGGTGAGGTCGAGCTCGAAAGGATGCGAGGCTTGGTACTGGTGGTATCGACGGAGGGCTTCCTTTTTATGGTCGCCGTGGGGCTGCAACGGTCATCCAAAACCACCCGAGGTAGAGCTGGTGGAGCAATCCGGTGGTGGCAACACGGGGCTCAACAATGGTCGGCCCGTGAGGTCTCGGTGACGTGATCGTGGCCGCGGAAAAGAGATGGCAGAGCGACGTCACGGCGTCGTACGGTCGTGGCACTGAAAAGGATGGAGTCCAACGGTCTGAAGAACTGACCGTGATGGTGAGAATCACGAGAAGAGCTCCGGTATCCGCCCTCTAGGCTCGAGAGCGTAACGAGGAGAATTTAGCAAGAGTTTCAACCAATCCTTTGTTTGCCCCTTTCTCGATTCCGAGGATTTGGAGGGTATGATCACGGATCATGGACGGATAAGCGATGGAGGACTCTCAAACCTTGACTTTTCGAGAACCTTGATTGCTCAAGAAAACTCTACTTCTACTTCTTCAACTTAGCCGGTTGGAAGGAGTTGATGTTGAGAGAACGTCGAGTTTGGCGGTAAGAGACCAAGTCAAAAAGGTGATCATCAAAACTGACTTCTATGAAGAAAAGGAAGGCTAGTAAAAGATTTCCGAAAATTTTCTTTTGGAAGAAGCACGGATGTGATTTACGGGTCAAAAGTTTCCCATGCTCGGTCAAGGTGGTTCATAAGAACTATATAGGAAGGTGAATTCGTAAAGGCATTCGCAATGAATGGCTTACGAATATGGGGTAGGAAAGGTATGGAAGGTAGATTAGTATGGGAATTCCAGAACAGTCTTGCCCACATGCTTTTTAACTTGTGAATTTGGGTGGCACCGACTTGTTACATTCCGGTGCAATGATTTCAAAAAGTTGGTGTGATGCACATGCTTATGAAGACACGATGCACACGCTCATGCAGTATGGTGCTCATGATGCGTGTTAGCATGACTCGGTTACCCACAAAATGAGTTTAGTGATTGCGAGGGCAATCGATGAGTTGAAAAGGAGTATGCGTGGTGAGTCGCGTTGTCACAACCAAGATACCTAGCGCGCCCCTAGTGGCAATCACATGGCTGCAGCACACATGATGCCCTAGGTTCCGTCGCGGCACCTTTGGTTATGGGACAACAACATCACCAAACATAAGAAGGATAGAGTAGGAAATATTGAAATCTTCCATGCGTATGCACGTTAGTTCACCCAAGGTTCCCTCATGCACGTGCTATGCAATGCATGCTCAAAAGTGACATGTGTTTTTAATTCAAAATGTTGTGAGCAAGACCAAAAGAATAAGTTTAGGATTGAGAGATCGGATTGATCGGAATCGGCACAAAATCCTTGGACAAGTTTGATACTCATCATGGAACTCTGATCTGATCACAACCAGCATAAATAAAGCCTTACGAAGGTCACTGCTGAAAGATGTTCAACCAAAGCGTTACATCGATGAGGGGTTTTGGGATTACCAAAACAACGCCTGGGGGTTACAAATGCAGCCTAGCCGCACAAAGGAAGGCTCCCAGTTCAGCCTACCACAACAACTAACCAAACGCGGCTACACACACTAGGGTTCCTTACAACTATTACACTCGTACGACTCAGAACTTTATTACAAACATACCAACTTCCTAGGGTTGGATCTTCCATGCCGAAGAACTATGGTAACTCAGGTCCAGACTCTACTCCAGACTCTCCTTGGATTCCCTCAGCATCCTCTTCTTCTTCTGGTCCAGGAATGACAGGTTCCGGAGGGGGAGCTGCTATAGCTTCCAGTTGATTCTCTAGTTCAAGCATATACTGGTCATTATGCTGCAACAGGAAGTTCTGCTCATGAATAACTTCACTTAATTCTCGTATCTTTGCCTTATCCTTGCGTCTTCCCTTCTTGAGAGTGGTTATCATTGCTCGGGCTTCCTTCAATGCTTGAGCGGTATTCTCCATTCCTTTAACTCGGTACCTATAGATTTGGTGTCTATAGAATACACTTTCTCCCACCATCCGTCGATAGGTGTCAAACATGGCTTCTGAAAAGCGAATTGAGGTGACAAGATCAGGACTATACTGGGAATTGCCCTGAGCTGAAAGAAAAGCTTCGCGTTCGACCTGTGGTCCAACGTGTCGCTCAGGTACAGGAATCACTTTGGCCGTAGTGCCGGCTACCACGTCAGGGTGCTTCCTACAAAAAGTTGTGAGCGCTTCAAGAGCAGCCTTCTGCACAGTGTCAGCCAGGTTCCGTCCTTGTGCCTTACACTCCCACTCTTCCCAAGCAGGATTTGTCGGGCACGCAGGGATCTTCACCTTCACTTCACAACGAAGGAGCTGGCCGGTGGTCATGACCTCACGTGTCGAGTACTCTGGGTAAGAGGTGTACCCAAAGTCTTTCAGGGTGTCCCACAAGAGTGCAGGAAATCCACCCTCCTCGAGGTAGTTCACGAGAGTCCATGCTCCCACATCAGCCGACGCAGATCCAAAGTGGTCCATCTGGACATAACAACAAAAGTGAGAACTAGACGGATGTGCGTGTACAAGGATAGGTTCGGTCAGCGATGAAAAAGAATACATGGGTAAGAAATGGGGTAGCCATGGTACGAACATGCAACTTGGCAAAGTTCTAGCAGTTGTGAACAAAATTCATAACTTAAAAACCAGGTCCCCAAAAATTCCCAAATTGTTGTAGCACTCAGCAAGATTATGAGACACATCTTTGGTATACAAAGATTCATTAGAAAGGTTAGGAAGATGCTTTAACTAAGCAAGATTTCAGATTTGGTTCCGGGAAAGATATCAGGGCAGAGGTTGACTAAACCGAGCATAACTTGCGATAGACAAAAGTTATGACCGTGAATTGTTGCGATCAAGAATTAGATAAGATTTGGAGCAACTTTGGTGGAGATCACCTAGGCAGAAAGATCCTCGAACAAGGAACAACAATCTAAGCAAACAACCCTAACAAATTTATGGACACCAACACATCTGCACACGAGAGGCTATGCAATGAAAAAGCATACTAGCAAAATTTCCTTAGAGAGCACATAAAACAAACATGGGTTCAGATTTAAGTGTTCACGATTTTTAACATGATGCAAGACGTCCTATTCGTCCTCACAAGGCAATCAAGCCAAAACTCGAAGTTAGCGCCGGTGGCAAGGCATATACACGTTTCTCCCTATAATAGCTAGTCGAGAGCTACACGGTACTCACTTAGCGTCTAACGAAGCGTTGTTATGTACCTGCAGAAAAGAACCTTCCGTGCCAGCACGTCACAGAAGCGTCCACATACAGTACCGTTCACTTATAGAAACGGTATCCATGCGTCAAGCCGCTGCATGGACAGCGTCCAACCTCAGACACGCTCCTTTTGGAATGAAGCGGATCCTTGCCTCGCATATACAAAATGCGGAACGTCCACGTATGGCAAAACGTGGCGAGACACAGACGCGACGGTGGGTTCCCTTTCGAATAGGTCCCATCCATCCCTCGCATGACTTCCATGCGGTACCACCACGTATAGCAAAACGTGATGAGACGCAGACGCGACGTGGGTGCCCATTTGAATAGGTCCCATCCATCCCTCACAGGACTTTCCTGTGGTACCACCACGTATAGCAAAACGTGATGAACTAGTATGGTTGTGCAGAAAGTAAGTTCTGACAGAAAGTAAATGTGCTGGGGGTTAGCAAAATAAACCATAGATTAATAAGCCACCTGAAAGAACCCAAAATTCCCTCTAGGGCCTCTCGGTCTAGTTTATCCTTAACGGACCAACGTGTTTTGCAAATCCAAACAATCTTGGCAAATTTTATTCAAAAACCAGTGATTAAGGTTATTAATTAATCTCTGGTGCATATAATTGCTCTGATGCCAGCTGTGACAACCCGCCCAGGAAAATACCGTACTATCACCTAAACCAATCCACTTTGGTCATTAAGCAATAATAAAGTATCATCCTGTCGTTAGTTGCCGGGTTAACGCCCGGTAAATCACTTACAAAGCAACAAGGATCGACATATATGCATTAAAACTCACGCGAAGGCGAGTCCAGAGAACAACATATGATTAACATCCAAATTTACCCCGAAGGGCTTAATTATTACAAACCGGAGTTTTTGATATGATAACGAAGTTCAGAGTTTTGAAAACAGCGGAATTAAACTAACGACGCGAGGAAACATCACGGGAGGCCTGCCATGATGCCTTCATTCATCGTCTTCAACCCACTCCAGCTCCCAGCCAGGCGGGATCTCTCCAGGCCACACATCAGCAAAGGCATTACCTGGAGCAACAGATTATAGCAAGGCTGAGTATACTAATACTCAGCAAGACTTACCCGTCGGTGACAACTACATCACCAACTCTAGACATGAAAGGCTTTTGGCCAAAAGGGTTTCTTTTGCTGAAAAGCAACAAAGAGTATGTCCTTACTTTCAATATTTTAGCACCAGTTCTAGTTGATTATTCCTTTCTAAATTAGCAAGCTAGTGCAAGCATAAGTTGTGCAAACAATTAATCAAGCATAATATTCATCAACTTCCATCATTAGGGATCTCATGGCCAGTGGAGTAAGTAGTCTCAGATAACGGTGAGAGGCCGACAATCGATTGATTTAAACCTTGCAAGGTAGACCTAAACACACGGTAGGGTGCCCCCGCGAGGACAACCACCAGGCGGTTCCCAAAAATCTTCGGATTGGGATCAGATGTTACAGTCTTAAGTACAAGGCTTGCTAGGCTACGCCACCAAGGTCACCTAGCCTCACACATGTACTCAGGTGGCGAGCCCGGGGCCGCAACCCTAAGATTAGTAGCGCAAAGTTCCCGCACCGCCTCATTTAGGTACTAGGCTTACCGTACCCATTTCCGACAAGTGTTTAGTACGTTCAAACACTTAACCCACGAAAGCCATTGGACCGGAGCCCACATCCCATGCTCTTACCACGTGAGCAATCCATTTAAGGAGATCTTATGATTCCAACATAAGAACCTATTCTCGCGAGTGACAAGCATCACTCGACTTGTAACGGTCCTATAGCATAGCAGCTACCGACCTATCATACTAGTAAGGACATAGGTACCTAGGGATCATGCATCTAGGGTTTCATTTCAACTCCTGAACGTAAATGCATAATCATCCATAGATAGTTGCATAAAGTTTCACAAACACTTGGTTAATGCACCGGGGCTTGCCTTCGTCAGCAGGGTTAGCCTGAGTGCCCTTGGTGTCTTCGATCACCTCCACGTACTGCAGCTCCGCTTCAGCTCCTCCTTCCTCGGCTTCCGGCACGAGCGAGTAGTCACCGTCAGGAAGGTCTACACGGAATGCAATGCAGGGTTCAGGTGATGTGATAGATTGCTTATTTTATCCAACTCTTGTTGGCCATATTCACCTTAACAAACAATTAATTATTAATTCTTTTTCATTAAGGTTATTATTGATATGGGTTTATTCCTTTAATAAACACTTAATTAATGTTCTCTTTTATAATTGTTATTTCATGTGAGGATTTAATATTCCATCTCTCAATAGCAAAGGGGTGCACAAAAATGTAATTAATTACATTTTAATTTCTTAAACAGCAAGGGTGTATTCTTAGGTCCTAAACAAACTATGCAACCATTTTATAAAGGGTCACAAGGAATAAAAAGGCATTTTCCTATTTAACAAAACATTAAACCTATAAAGGCCTCCAAGGCTTTTATTCAAACATTAAAGTACTAAAATTCAGTGGAGGGTTTCTTAAGCACCAAAACACCTATATCAAGCCACTGAACACACATGCATGCTTGGAAAAGCTAGAAAATTAATTATATCAAAAATAACAAAGGCTAGCTACTAAAGCAAGATAAAGGCACACAAAAATACATAAGCATCCAAATGCTCCAAACTTCCTCACACATGCTCTCTGGTCCAAATCTAACCTAGGCATGCAGCAAGTACACCTAGAACTACCACTGATCTTGCATTATTAATTTACAAAGGAAAACAAGCACATATCAAGAATAAATACTTCTGTTCATTATAAAATTGTGGTTAATTCACCAGAGGTGTATCTTGGCATAAAGAGACCACATGCAGAAGTTAGGCACAAAAACATAACTATTTTTAGCTACAAAAATTATCTAGACAGATTCTGCATAAATAGAAAACAATTCATATAAAAAGATTTACAACATAAATTTGCACAATTTTTGGTACAGGAGCTAGACATAACATAACACACAACATATCCAAAAAGTAGCTACAGAGGACTTGTAAATTTTGAGATACAACAGATCTAGGTTTTTCACATTTCTATTTTTCATGCAAAAATTATCAGGAAAAAGCATAGACAAGCTTTACAAAAGTTGTAGTGCTTTTCACCAGGAATCCAACAAAATTGGGTTTGCATTTTTCTTATTTTTCTATGATTTTCTATGCAATTTACAAAAATCAGTAAAACTGCACACACTATTCAAGAATCAAATCACCCGGGGGTCCCTGGAAAGATTTGGGATCTTACAAATATGCCCTTGGTTCGCGCTTAGGCCCTCAGAAAGAATCGAGGCCTCGCAATTGGGTCCTCGGGCCAGGGAGGCGGCGGGCTCGCCGGAATTCGCCGGCTCCGGCGGCGCTCTCGGCCGGGGAAGTGGCGGGGCTCGACCACGTGCTCACTTAGGACTTGCTGGTGACCGGAGTTGGGGCAGGGGAGTCGCCGGCGAGGGGGCTCGGCGGCGCAGGAGCTTGGCGGCCGCTGGGGCTCGGCTCCGGCGAACAGGAGGGCACGGCCTGGCAAATGCGTGGCCCGGGCAGCTTCAGAGAACTACGGGGAAGAGCCTAGGGTGGTTGGCCGGCTCGGAAATGAAGCGCAAGGATGGCTTGGCTGTGGCGGCTATGGAGGACAGCGACGGCGCGCACAGGGAGATGGAGATGGCTGCGCACGCGAGTGGGGGCTTGAGGGCCTTAAATAGGCGGCTGCCGCTTGCTTCGTGACGAAGGGAACGACGGCATCTCGGCCGTGGTACGGCGGCGGCCTTGGTAGGCGCGCACGCACAGGGAGAGGCAGCGGACGGACCGGCGGTACACGGCGGGCGGCCGACCGGCAAGGGGGAGCGCGGCACGTGGCAGGGGAGGACGTCACTACTTCTCGGTGCGCGCGTGGCCTTGGGAAGGCGCGCGGCCTCGGGAAGGCGCGGCCCGGACGCCGAGGTGGCAGGGCGCCACGCAGCACGGCGCTCGCGCTCGGGCGCGCCCGGCGCTCTGGCCGGCGCGACGTCGCGGCACGACGTCAAACCTATTTCATGTGGCCCGGTTTGAAAGCGAAATACTCCAAAAGTTTGAATAGAACCCCACCGAGCTTTGAATACGAAAGTTGTAGAGCACCTATAGGAGAGTATTTTTCGTAAAGGCCGACCTATGTTTCGATCAACCCTTTGAGCATGAACTGCAGGCAAAGTGGCTGTCTTTCACGGCGCCAGTGAATAGTACTCGGCTGCAGTTGACCAAGTTTTTCGCCAATTTACACTACAAATTTGCAATGCCACCCAAAAGCAAAGTGGTGTCCCTCGAAAAACTGGACAACTTTTATATTGGGAGATTTTGGAGTGTTTAGGTGAAATTTGGAGAACGCGGCAAAAGTTCCGGAGGACGTTCAAAGACATAGGGTTTAAGCAGGGTTTGACCGTGCCTTTGACCAAGGTTTGACCACAAGGGTGTGTTGACTTGATCAAGAGGGTCATTAGGGATTGTTGACGAGACTTTCGAGGTTTTCGGAGTGATGACCCAGGTTGACCACAGTTTGACCAAAGTCAACAGGGTTTGACTCGGCTGGTTCGGTCATTAGCACTAATGAGGCTAATTAAAAACCTGGGGCGTCACAGCTTCGATGCCGCGATGGCTGATGATGAAGCCGAGTAGTTTGCCCGACGGCACGCCGAAGACGCACTTGTTCAGGTTGAGCTTCCAGCAGTACTCGCGCAGGGATGCGAAAGTCTCTTCAAGATCGTCGATGAGCGTGCTGGAGTTTCTAGTCTTGACGACCACGTCATCCACGTAGGCTTCGACGTTCTTGTTGAGTTGCCTCTTGAAGCAGGCCTGGATAGCTCGTTGGTATGTAGCGCCGGCGTTCTTCAACCCGAAGGACATGGTCGTGTAGCAGTACACGCCAAACGGGGTGATGAACGCGGTCTTCTCCTGGTCTTCTTCCTTGATCGCGATCTGGTGGTACCCGGAGTAGCAGTCGAGGAAGCAGAGCAGGTCGCAGCCCGCCGTGGAGTCGATGACTTGGTCAATCCGCGGCAACCCGAAGGGGTCCTTGGGGCAGTGCTTGTTGAGGTCGGTGTAGTCGACGCACATCCTCCACTCGTTCGAGTTCTTCTTGCGGACGAGGACGGGGTTGGCGAGCCACTCAGGATGGAAAACTTCTCTGATGAAGCCAGCCGCGACTAGTTTGGCGAGTTCCTTCTTGATGGCGTCCCGTCTGTCGGCGGCGAAGCGGCGGAGGTGTTGTCGCTTCGGGGTAGCTTTAGGATCGACGTTGAGTGAATGCTCAATCAACTCCCTGGGCACCCCTGGCATGTCCGCTGGTTTCCACGCGAAGATGTCGCGGTTAGCCCGGAGGAAGTTGATGAGCGCGTCTTCCTATTTGGGGTCGAGGCCCGCCCCGATGGTGGTGGTCTTGCTGCTGTCACCTGTCCCGAGGTCAATTGTCTTGACCAGAACCTCCTCGGCTGGCTGAGGCTTGTTAGCTTTATCCGACTTCTCTGGGATGTCGAGTTCGCTTGGGGCAAGCTTCTTCGACGCAGCGTAGATCTCCATCATTGCATTGGGTACTTGATTTGTGGAGGCGATCTCCACAGCTTCCGTGTCGCAGTCGTGCGATATCTTCAAGTCCCCCTGCAGCGAGAGTACACCTGCTGGACTCGGCATCTTGAGTACTAGGTAGGTGTAGTGGGGTACCGCCATGAACTTGGCGATGGCCGGTCTGCCGAGGATGGCATGGTAGGACGTCTCGAAGTCCGCGACTTCGAACTTGATGTACTCGGTACGATAGTTGTCCCGAGATTCCCCGAAGGTAACTGGCAGGACCACTGAGCCCAGTGGAATAGCCGCGTTTCCGGGAACGATGCCGTAGAAGGGCGAGGTGCTCTTGGTGAGCATGTGGGTGATGTCGAGCTTCATCTTCTTCAAGGTCTTGGTGAAAAGGACGTTAAGCCCGCTTCCACCGTCGATGAGGACCTTGTTGAGCTTGGAGCCCGCGACCACCGGCTTCAGGACGAGTGGGAACCGCCCTGGTTCGGAGAAGCTAGTCCATTGATCCGCGCGGGAGAAGGTAATGGGTACCTCCGACCACCTGAGGGGGGTCGGGACCGCTGGTTCAATGCTCATGACTTCTCGACGGGTAGCCTTTTGGACCCGTCTGCTGGGTAGCCCGCCGAAGAGGACGTTCACCGTCTTGTCGGGTTCCTGGAAGTCGCCATTGCCTTCGTCGTTCTTCTTCTTGCCTTTCTTGTCATGAGGGTGCTGTGGCTCCGGAGTATCCTTGAGTGCTCGCCTGAGTTGGTAGCACTGCTCGGTGGTGTGGTTGCCGTCCAGATGCCACGGGCACTTCTCCTTCAGCAAGTCTTTGAAGCCGCCGGAGGTCTTCTTCGAGTTCTCCTTCGCAGGGCGCTGGATAGCCGCGACAGTGTTGTCTGGCTTGCGCTTGCGGTTGGGACCCGAGTAGTTGTTGTTGTTGCGACCGCCTTGGTTCCCGTTGTTGCTGCTGCCGCCGCCCGTGTTCTGCTTGCTCTTGCCACGGATGGCATCGTACTTGGCGTTGGCCTTGTCTTCTTCATCGGCCCAGGACGTGATCATGTCCTTGAGGTGGGTGATGGAGCTTGGGCGGCGACGGCCGAAGTCTTCGAAAGTGCGACGGTGGTAGAGACCGTCTTGGAAGAGGTCGATGACTTCTTTGTCAGAGACATCGACTACTGTGGCGCGCTTGTCGAAGAAACGCCGCATGTACTTGCGAAGGGTCTCGCCTTGTTCCTACTTCACCATAGCTAGGTCCATGCGAGTACCCGAGCGGCCCATAGCGCCCGCGAAGTTGCTGGTGAACTGCTCCTTCAGCTGGTCCCACTTGTCGATCGAGTACTTCTCAAGTGACTCGAGCCATGTAAGCGGTCCCTGGTCCAGACAGAAGGGGAAATATAGGCACTTGGTGTCGTTGTTGCCACCAGCGTTCTCGATGGAGAGGGCGTAGCATCTGAGCCACTGCACAGGATCTTGCTTCGCGTCGTACTTGGTGATTCCCAGAGGCTTGAATTTCTCTGGGAGGAGGAGGTTGCGAAGTCGCGCAGAGAAGGCAGGGAAGCCGTCGTTGTCGCCTGACGTGGAAGCCTTCTTGCGCCGTAGTTCTTCAATCTTCTGGCGGGCGTCGAAGCCGCCCTGAGAGGCTTCGAAGGCGTGGCTATTCGCGTGGCGTCGGCCGCCGCGGTCGCCTCCGCCACCGGCCCTTCTATTGGCCCCATGGTTGGAGCTTCCGCCGTCGCTGCCTCCGCCGCCAGGGTCGCGATGAGGGACGATCTCACGATCACCGCCAGCAGCTGCAGCGCTGTTGCCACCTTGAGAGGGTCCGCTGGCCGTTGCACGAGTACGGTTGGGATTGGCCGGCAGCTCAGCTCGAGTACGGTTACGACCGAGGTCCGCGCTGCGACTTGTGGCTTCGTTATCGCGATTCCTGGCGGGGGGCGGCTGAGCGACCCTGTTGTCAGCTCGCATGAAGTAAGCATCTTCTGCAAGCTTGGCGATGACTTCTCCTGCACGCATCCCCTGAGCTTGGCGTGCGATCGCTGTGATCGACATGAGGCATTGCTCCGGGGTAGTGTGTACCCTACTCTCGACTTGGTCGAGAGCCTCTGCGAGGTTGCGGATGGGGAGGTTGTCTCGAAGACGCCGGCGTCGTTCGTTCCACTTTCTGTTACGCTCACGTCGAGCGTCCCTGTTGGCGTCAGTCTCATCCGCGGGTGCGTCGGCAGACAGCTCGTCTGCGGAGATGTCTTCGAGGTATCGGTCGCTTGCTGTCCCTGAGGGTCCTGGCGTGTCGTCGGCAGCCATGAAGACTTGGCGGTCGGGGTTGCCAAGACTGGAGTCAGAACTCGCCACCTCCGTTGGGGTGTACTCCTCAGCTCGAGCGAGTGGCGTTCCCTCCTGGAAGGGAAGCGAGTCGAGGTAGGCGACGTAGCGTGAGTTCCCGTTCGTCAGGTCAGCGGGCTTGCGGTCTGGCCAGTAGACAAATCTTCCGGCGGGTGTAGATGTTATGACCAAGCCGGCGGCGGGTCCTGACAGGGGTTGCTCTGTGGAGTTGTTCTCGGACTCGGGATCCTCAGGGTCCGACCCGAAGTCGAACTCGTACGCGGAGTCCGAGTAGAAGCCGAAAAGGGGGTTGGAGTCCGAGGCGTGGCCGGGAGCGGTGTCGGAGTCCGAGTCGTACTCGGGTACGGGCTCCTTGCCGGCCCGGCGTGTAGTGGGAGCCTTCGTGTGGGCCCTGCTGACGTTGCGGGGGCCACGCGTGAAGTGCTCGCGGGGTGGGGAGTCCACATGCGATGGCTGAGTTGTCGGCTCGCATACGATAGCCCACGGGGACGTCGAGCCCGAGTTGGAGGCGGATCCAAGCTCGAAGTCGGCGTGTTGGTCGAAAAGCGAAATTTCGCCGAATTTGCCGGCGAGTTCGCCCGTGACTACTCCGGGAAGTGTCACGAGGCCGGTCTCCGGGTTGGGCGGCATGGTGAGGCGGCGTTGGAAAGATCCGGCGCCGTCAGCAGTGCAGACCCAGGCACCGAAGACGAAGGTGTCGCCGCGGTTGAAGGCGACGGTTGGCTTGATGTAGACGGAAGCCGTCGAGTTCGCCATGAGATCTTCGGCGAGAGCCCCTACCTGGCGCGCCAGCTGTCGGTGTTTTAGACCGGCAACCTACTAAGGGGAGTACCCGAAGTAGATGAATGTGGCCTCGCCGAGATCGGTAACTCGAAGGAAGAGACACGTGGCACACAATTTAGACAGGTTCGGGCCGCGGGGTGCGTTATACCCTACGTCCTGTATGCTGCGTGGCTCTAGATTGATTGGGTGCGATTACAAGATGATGCAATCTTAAGCCGTCCGAGAGAGGGGGGTCCCTGCCTCGCCTTATATAGTCCGGGAGGCAGGGTTACAAGTCGGTTCAGGGAGAGAGTACTAGTTGAGTACGTCTAGGAGTCCTCTATACAGTGCGGGACATGTACAGCTTCCTATCCGGGTACTTCTCCTCTGTAGCCCTTGTGCTTCACGCCATCAGGTGCCGTGCAGCGCAAGTCGAGTAGTCCCAGGGGCCCACCGAGTAGTCGGTCCTGGTACCCACCAAGGTAGTGGGCCCAGGGAGGTCCATACGACAGACGGCGGCCACAATCCCCGGCTTAGGCTTGCAAGGGGTTCGGGTCGACCCTCTTAACCTGACCCGCACCTGAAATTGTCATCTGGATCGAAGCGGTTCGACCTTAAACAGAAGTGGAGCGAAAGGGTCGCGGCCCCATAAACCTGTGGTGACCCTCGGGCACACTGCACACGACACGCCGGCCGCCACACCCCAAGGCCCAAAGTAGTGGCGCTGCGCTACGCCTGTCGCCGCCGCCTCTCTCCCTCCGGCCTTCTTCCCAGCCCGCTCCGCCATCGTAGCAGGGGGCGACACAGCGTGATCTTGTTTTGAAGATTAAATTCATCAAAAACTTTAATTATTCATCAAAATATATTCAAGTGGGATCTTATTTTGAAGATTTTATTGTCAGAACAACCTAGCATTCCGCTCTATAAATATTTATTCCTCCTCTGTAAATATTTATTTCTCATCTGTGAATAATTTTTCCCCTCTGGTCCTGCAGCAACAATTTACGTGTGGTGCAATCTCTCGATTTCTTCTCTTTGAGCCTATAGATTCTGCAAAAATATGTGTCGCATACGAATTTTAATTTGTAAATTTCATTCTCCACATATATCTTGCACATAATATACAATATTAATTAAAAATTATGAAGGGAAAAGGTTATGTAAGTATATACAACTTGGCTCCCTCTGTAAATATTTGTTCAGTGAGTTCATATAATTTGTTCTACGTGTGTGTCTATTTTGTCTGGTGTGTATCACTGTTTTGTTTTACAATTTGAACATATTTGTTTTGTCAGTTCATTTAATTTGTTTGGTACATACAATTTTTTTGTTCGGTGAGTTTGTATAATTTTTTCCACACGTATGTTTGTTTTGTTCTGTAAGTATATATAATATGTTCGGTGTGTATCACTATTTTGTTCTACAAGTATACACATTTGTTCCGTCAGTTCATTCAATTTGTTCGGTGCATACAAATTTTTTGTTCCGCGGAGTATACAACTTTAATTAAAAATACGAATAAAACAATTCGTCAAAATATAGTCAAGTGGGGATCTTGTTTTGAAGTTTTTATTGTCAGAAACGTAATGGTGTAATCAGAATTTAATTTCAATACTTGATTTCACATTTATAGATTTTTAAAGTTTGAAACAACTTTATGTGATGATGACATCATCACTTTTGAATATATATTATCCACATTTACTGCCCGTAATGGAGCACACGCAAATAGTCATCAAAGCCTAGTATGTCTGATTCCACCACCACCCCGGCGTGACGGTTGGCTTTTTTGTCGTAGAAGTGACCGCAAGACGCTCCCCCCTACCCACCACCACCGCTAGCTACACCCCTGTACGATGTAGACTCCATTGTGGGCCTGCATTTTTTCATGTTTTTGAAGCAATGGTGATTCAATTGATTATTCGATGTTGACAAGACATGTGGTTTGTGATTGAAAAGATCTTGTGGTGCCTAGAGAGAGGGTGAATAGACTCACTTCAAATTTTCTTGAAAAACTCGTCAGCGGAAATTAAATTGCACCGGGTTATCTGATACAGTGCCAGATTATCTGGTGGTTGGATCTTCCGGTACTATAGCGGATGATCCGGTGAGAGGAGGAATTACAAAATTCGAGGAAATGAGCTGAACCTAGCAATTCTATTTGAATCGAAAGTTTAGTAGAGAAGCTAAGAACCACCTGCAACCAAAGATTTGTCAAGCAACCACACAAATATATAGATCGGGCCAAAACAAGCTTCTAGGTCTAGAGAAAGTGAAGAACACAATGAGCACACAAGACAAGAGATTTGTTTACCGAAGTTCACCTCCACAAAGGAAGGCTATGTCTCCGTTGAGGATCCCACAAAGAGAGGGCTATCACAAAGAGTATCTTGCCTCACCCAATCAACCACGAAGGAGGATTGGTACTCACTAAGAATCTCCACCAAGGAAAGGGTAATACAAACATTTTCGGGTGCTCCACACGGAGACGGCACTCGACGGGTGACGCCTAACCGTCTAGAGGCAAACTTCAAGAGTAACAAACCTGAATCGATGAGTCTTGACCGCCATAAGTGCTTCTTGAGATGAACAAGTGAAGAACTCCCTCAAATGGGTCACCTCACAAGTCAAGAGCTCTCACACCCAAACCCTAGATGAAATCTTTGCAAGGATTAGCACTAGAAGGAGTTGGGAGAGATGAGTGAATGCTTGGAGAGGTGTTTGTCCCGTGGTAGGTCAGTGACAAATGAAGAAGAGGGTGAAGGGGTATAAATACCCAACCTCCAAAACTAGCCATTAGTGCTCAGCTACGAGGACTGCCGGGTCATCCGGCATCACGTCGGATCACCCGGCCAGCACACCAAATGACAAACAGAGAATCCCAGGTCTTGCAACCGGGACATCCGGTGCCCGGGTCATCCGGCATGACGTCGGATCACCCGACAGAGCTAGAAATTGAGAGAGAGCCCCAAGTGTTCGTGTGTGAATCGTGTCTCTCAAAGTGTGTTAATTCTCAAGAATATCACAAGTGGCAAACATTGACTCAACTTTTCGAATCCCTCTTTATAGTACGGTGTTTCCTATACTCAATTTCAAAATGAGAAAATGAAATTTAAACCACCATTGACCTTGAACAACTTTCAACCAAATTGGGGGCCTTATTTTGATCGAACTCAAATATCTTAGCTTTTAGTTTTTGCACACATCTCATTGAAAGCATTAATCCATCCAAATTGTGATTGTCACTATCACCAAAATTAATTAGGAACCTAGATGCACTTTCAGTTATGGTGAACATTAAGAAGTTTGCAAACAAGGGAGTGGAGTCGAACCCAGTGACGTACCTCATCAACATCACGGGGATGAGCATGACAGCAACGACCAATAGCATAGTCACCTAGACATGGGTCAGCTTCATGTTGTCGCTCATCAATGCCATCCTAGCTGAGTCGTACTAGGACTGATAATGCATCATCGTCGTGTAAACAGAGTTTTTTTAGTACCGACCCAAATAACTGGTACTAAAGGCATATTAAAATAGTAATAAGAAGATATCCATCGTCGAGAGCCACCCGCTTGCGGTTCCAGCCGTCACTCTGTCAGTGCTCGCACTGCCAGCGTGCAGCTCCGTTTGCTGGTGCTCACGCGCTCGCATGTGGCTTCGGCCATGGCACCAATCGTCGGGGATGTCCCGTTCTCCACCGGTCTGCCGCACTGTCGGGTAGCTGCCGGACTACTCATGAGAGGGGGGGGGGGGAGTGAGCATACGTGGGACTGTGGGCAGTGGAGGACATTAGTGAAACTTCCAACTGGTATTAAAGGCACTTATGCGCAATAGTAATGGTTGGAGGCTTCATCCGGTACTAAAGGTGGTGTCGTGTGCGTGAGAGCGTGGGTGGGATGATCGGGATGTCCTCGGTCGTTCGATGTGAGTGAGAGAAAGAAAGAATAAGAAGAGATATGGACGGTTCAATGCGATGGAAGAGAATTTCTTGTGTATATAAAACGGGGTGCATGAAGAAAACATATTTCAGTGAGGGTGTTTGACGGGTGGACCTAAGAAAGAAAGTTTTGGTGCATTTATAGGTGCAGACGTGCAGTAGATATCTCTTCCCATCATTTACCTGAATTCATAAATTTCTTAATGTCGAATGGCCGGGAGCAATTTGGTCATCTGGCACTCTCAGGTATCACTTAAATTTGATTCTTTTGAATTTCTTAAATGTGAGGCATTCATCTTCTTGCTGATCTTTGGCAGAATCTATATTTGTCAGAACTTTCATTCGATTCTACTGAACTTGCTAAGTGTAAGACATTTCAGAACTGAACATCGTCATCTCATCCGTATTAAACAAATTAAAAAGAACTAAACATCATGGGTGGAAGTGCCTCCTTTGAGAGTAATTTTAGATTGCATCGATCAATACATATCTTCGTTTATGATTTATGATTTAGACTATCAGCTTTATGATTTTTTATTTATTTACATACAGCCATGTTTTCACGGTGGCAATAAGTTTGACTATACAAAAGGCCTCCGGAAATTGTTGGAAAGTTCATTTCAGAGAGGTAAAATCCTGAGGAAGTTGGGAGATGAATTTCGCGTTGCTTTTGAATACTGTGGACTCAAAATTTGAATATATCCCTAAGAGACTCGGTTTCACTACCAATGTTTGCACCTCTGTAATTTGGTGGATCCCTCAACCTCAATGAGAAGTGGATCTGCTGTGTTCCATTCAGGATTTCATCACTTCACTGGCACAACTTGGGTTTGACAACTTTTTAGGATTTTATCACAGCCAATTGCATTTTGGATCAAGTCAATGGCATTTTTGCTCCGGTGCTTTGACAGTGCGCTAACTGCTCCCCTTGTTTCTGGTGTGCTAGTTCTTACTTTTTTTTTTCGCTTCAATGTGCAAGACAGTCGTGTATATTAGTTTGACGTTGAGGAGTACATGAGGTGTTGTCTCATCTAGAGTAAACTATGATGGAGAATTTGGAGAACTCTATAATGTACTGTGCTGTATCGTCAGTTTATTTCAAGTAATCGTATCCAATGGAAGTTCTTCATCTGAAAATCCCATGGAAGTTAGCTTTGTGGAACGAAGATGCAGAACCCTGCGGATGTGCAATGCCTTTTTAGTGAGGAGGATCTGAGAGGAACCGCATTTCGTTTGCAGCCCTATATTTTGATCAATAAATATCTGTCGTATTTCCGTGACCGTGAGAGCTCAAGCAGGCACGCAGCGGGGCGTCGGCCGGTGCACCTTTCCGGAGTCCGGACCCGACGGGATCGGGATTCGGTGCAGTTCCAACACCTTAACGTGACGGTGTCGAAGCTTCACGGACTCAACCTGTCGTCCGTTACAAACTTGATCAACCGTGTGCACATATAGGAACACAACAGCCGCCATATTAGTCCATGATCTATCTCCATTGGCATTTGGCAACAACTCGCGACAACTCAATTAATTGATGGAGCACGACGCCATGCCTCGCCGACGTCTCGGCCTCACCTCGCCACCATGGGTCGATCTCCCCGCCGACGCGCTCAGCGAGATCGCCGGTCACCTGCACGACGCCGGCGACTTCGTCCGCTTCCACGCTGTGTGCAGACCGTGGCGCGGGGCTCCGCCGCGGCCTCGCGCTCCTAGCTTCCTCCCGTGGATCGTCGAGTCGTCCGTCTCGGACGACGCCCCCGGCGTGCGCCTACACTCGCCCTTCTCAACAAGGGAAACACAGCACGGCCTGCCCCAGTCCGCCCTCCGTGGCAGGACAATCTCCAGATCCAACGCCTCTTGCGGCCGCATTCTTACCGTCGGCTATTCCGGCGACGACCACGAAGGCCCAACCTTGGCGCTCATCAACCCGCTCGACGACGGAGATGCCACCTCATTGCCTCCTCTGCCTCCGGGAGGCAAGTGGCGAAGCGCAAGCATGTTCGTCTGCAGCAACGGCGGCGTCGTCACGATCGATCTTGGTGTGTTTAGAAGCCCAACTTCCCCCAAAATTCACTATGTAAAAAGAAGATTTTCCATCACATCAAAAATACCGGCACATGCATGAAGTACTAAATGTAGATGAAATCAAAAACTAATTACACAGTTTGGATGTACTTTGCGAGACGAATCTTTTGAGCCTAGTTAGGCTATGGTAGGACAATATTTACCACAAACAAACGAAAAGTGCTACAGTGCTTTTCAGTTCGGAACAGTGCTTTACAGCCTAAAATCCGTGCAAAATCCAGAATTTTGCATCCCAGTTCAGGAACTAAACACACCCTAACACGAACGATTCCTTGGTGGCCATCCTGCTGCGGCCTGGCGAGCCCGGCTGGGAGGAAGTGGAAGTGACCTGCCCGGTCGGGGTGGACGCGACGTATCTGCTTGGGACGAGACGCCGCACCACAGCACTTTGGTCGTCCGCCGGAGTCACGTGTGGCGTTGCGACGCTGCCACCGCTGCCTCATGGTGGGAGTGAGAGATACGTGCTCGAATTGCATGGCGAGCTCGTGTGTGTCGATGTAGTCACACCACGTAAACGTCAGCAAGTAGGAGTAGTCGCGTCGAAACCAGCAGCAGTGTCCGTCCACACGATGCAGGTCCAAGACGACGGGTGGCATCGGTGGGTGCCAAAGGAGCACAGGCGCGGTGCGCCGGTGACCATCTCTGCTTCTTCCTCAGTCCCCAGAGCAGCTTCGCCGTTGACGCTCGAGAGTTTGCAGGCAGCCCAGAGGTGACCGGCGGGTGCGCTTACTTCTTCGGCTGGCACCCCAATAAGTGGATGGGGAGCAAACCGCTTGATGTTGTGTTCAGGTACAGCTTCCAGAGCGGCATCGCCACGCTCGTCGACGAGCTGCCTACCTTCGTAATTCCCATGTGGTTCATGCCTCGCCCGAGGATCTCTCCATTGTTACCACGTGTACACCAATATCAGGAAACCGGGTAATTACCATACCATTTCTTGTTTTCGAATAAAAAAAGTAAATTGCACGGTCAAGCTGTGTACAGATGTTTCTTGGAAAAAGAAAAAACTGAGGAGACGGCATTCTCTGGTGGCGAGCAATGAACAACTTCCTCCTGACGAAAGGTGAACTGAGGAGTTCCCCATTGCCAAACAGCTCTACTCAAGTTCTGAATCTTAAGTTCTACACACTACATAGTACACACAACAAATAAAGTACTATGCAAGACAGCAGATGATTGTAACCATCAGGATTCAGAAGCATACAAAATATCAATAGCACTATCCCCACAGCCTTCACAATAATCTTCTCGCGCTACATGCCATCTACACGCGTGCAGTGTTTGCTTCCTGTATTCATGCATGTTTTTGTTTAGTGATTGATACTAAGTATGACTTTAATGAAATTGATCTCTGACATGTGATTCTGTCTTGGAGCTCTAAAATAGTCAATATTAGTGTTAGTAGGTGTTATTGATAATCATTCATCAGCCAGTGTGTATCTGGCTGATTCGCAGGTCTACTATAGTTTTTGGCCCAGTTAACAGAAGCCAAGCTTCTACTATAGTTTTTTGGCCCGGTTAACAGAAGCCAAGCCCACTTTTTTAAAATACTCGCCACATTTCCCCCACCTGACAATGAATGGACCAGCCGTACTACAACGTCACAGATTTCTTGGCGTGCCGCGACGGGGGAGCAGGCCCTTACCGTTCAGGTGGGAGTGGGACTTCTGCCTTTCTTTCTTATTCTTTGTTTCTTTTCTATTATGGTTTCAATACAATTTGCTCTAATTGAACATTGCTATGTGTATAGATTTGCATGCGTAAGTTGTTAAAAATATCTTGCAACCTGATTGTTTCAAAAAAATTATGCGTAAAAATCATTTTTTTAAAAAAATGTGCATAGAAATTCTATGCATAAAATCCGCACTACATCAAAGTTATGCTTAAAGTATCATGTAAGTTGATGTTTAAAAAAATATGCGTACAAATTCTTCAAATAATTGCACATACAAGTTGTACATATAAATTTTGCAAGCCATCAAAATTGTGCTAAAAACTATCACATAAAAGCCAATGTTTCAATAAAAGTTACGTATATAAATCATTCTTCAACAAATTGTGCATATAAATTGTATGGGTAAGTTTTGCACATCATTAAAATTGTGCTTAAAAATTATGTGATAAAAAGTTTTAATTTGAAATTATATATATACAGTATTTCACAAATAAAAGTTGCGGAAAAGTAAATCAAAAAAAAGAAAGTTCGGGGAAGGTGGAACCGTGGAAGGGACTGTCCGACCAATGGCCAGCAGGGTTGCCAGCGCGAGCTGAAATGCTGAATAGTTGTCGCCCAAGCAACGTCACGCTCGATCCCACCAAAGTTCCTCTACTCTGGTCAGAGAGGCTGAGGTATGATCGCATCAGTAGACCCATCGATGTAGAGCAAGGAGGAGATGACGATGATGGAGTATCAGTCCTAGTACAACTCGGCTAGGATGGCACCGATGAGCGACAACATGAAACCGACCCCATGCCCAGGTGACTATGCTCTTGGTTGTTGATGTCGTGCTCATCCTCGTGATGTTGGTGAGGTACATCACCAGGTTCGACCGCACTCCCTTGTTTGCAAACCTCTTCACGTCTGCCATCACAAATCTCATGTCTTGCCAACATCGACAAATTGATGGAATCGCCATTAGCTTCAAAAACATGAAAAAAGGTAAGCGCGGAATGGAGTCTGCATCATTAGGCATAGCTAGCAGTGGTTGGAGGGGGAGGGGGACTTGAGCCCCCCACCCACCCCACTTGTGGCTTTCTTCTCTCTGACCAGCCTTGTTGGGTAGCGATTGGGATGGCTATGAGCTCCGTGTACAATGACAGCAGCACTACCGGTGGCTTTCTTCTCCTTGACTAGCCTTGTTGGGATAGTGATTGGGATGGCCATCAAGTCTGTTTACAATGACAGCAGTGCCACTACCATCATCGTGGAGGGCGTCCTCAACTCCTTGGCTTCCGGAATCCTCATCATGGTGTTAGTGGATCTCCCTATCAGAGGAGTTCATGAAGCCAAGCGTGCAGAGCAGCGGTTAACTGCAGATTGGTATCATACTGTCAGTTTTGACCGGCTCCAGACTTATGTCCATATTGGCAAAGTTGGCCTAGACATTCAAACCTAGACTTGCCCATATACGGGAAATTCCCTTAATAACGAAGCACCACCTAGATGGGATTAGTGCCGATCATCTAATAGTATTCTGCTTAAAATAAATTGTATGGGGGTTGTCTGAAATTGTTGCTGGATGGCTTGGATGCTAGTATTACTCTACCCAAACTATGATATGTGTTATGTATCGTTGCTTGGACCCAATTAAATTATTGAGTTCTGGTTATCTACTATATGCAGCCCTTGGACACATTTATACTAGAATGTTGCCCTATAGGCTCTCGATTCCGCGGCTCACGGACGGAGGGGCTTGTTACCCTTCTCCTTCCTCGACCCCTCTTCTTCCTCTCCCTTCTTTTTTCCTCCTCTTCCTCTTCCTTCTTCCCTCATCTTTCAATGGAGTTTCTGGCAGTAGGGGCTTGAGCCCCACCTACGGACCCGCCCCACCGCTAGATCCGTCCCTTCCGTGGCTGTACCACGCTCAGCTGGTCCCATGCGTCAGTGTATCCTCATCAGGTAGGGAATGAACACCATGCTCTAGCTCATGGTTCAGGGTGTTTTCTTGTATGGTTCCTATACAACTTCCACAAATTGGTTAAAGAATATAGATATAAAGCCCATCATGTCCATCTAGCTTATCTATTTCAACCCACCAACCTCCCATCGCGCACATCGTTCAACATTTTCATAAACTCTGTTCAACAATGCTCAAATTTTGATTCAACATTATGGATAGACTAATTCAATATTTCATGGTGATCAGAAAAAATAATAACATATTCATCTTCCACCTCACCCAAGTTGTTCTCCGGTTGATACATGTTTGAACATTTTGTTACAACTGATTCAACAATCAGCACAACCTAATTCAACAATCTGAATAGGCTGATTCAACATTTTATGAAAATCATATATTGATTTACGAGACAGTGGGGGATGAGATGTGTGTGGGGGGGAGTGGGGGTCCAAAATTTATAAATATGTGGAAGCTCATCTAAGCTATCTATTTACTCTAGCACGGATCTCAAACACTAGAAGTCGTGTAAGAAAAAAAATTATGAAAGCTATATAGGATTTCTGATTTTCTTGAGCCTAGCTACATCATAGATCATGAGGTGAACCTGAACGAGTTCTGTTTTGTGTGCGGCTTCTTCCTTAATTTCAAAAGGAGTGATACATTTCCAGGTACTCCCTCTGTTTCATAATACTTGTCATTTTGGCTTTTCTACATATATTCATTTTGCTATGCACCTAGATATATACTTATGTCTAGATACATAACAAAAGGAATGTTTCTAGAAAAGCCAAAGCGACAAGTATTATGAAACAGAGGGAGTACTTAGAAAACTTTAGGAGGACCTTATGAGAATTTAGAAGCCCAACGCTTTAAGAACATAAAGAATTCCGAATGGAATGATTTTGAATATTGATTTCTTGGTAAAAAAACCTTCGCCCAATTTTGAATTTTCAAAGCAAGAACTTTATGTAAGAGTAGAAGCTGCAAAAGGTGAATTAGGAATTTATCTGATAGGAGATGATAGTCTTTTCCCCTGAAGATGGAAAATTCGTCCACTTGGTTTTATTAATATACAAATTCTTCCTCAGCTAGTTAAAAAAATGAAATTGGCTAATATCATGACAATATTAGGTACTAAAGATATCATTATGGGGGAAGTTGACTGTTGAAATGATAATAGAGGTAAAACTATCAATTCTTTTTCGAAATCGGAATTATTAAAAGAAGTCTACAGACTGATATGGATTCTACCCATTTTGACCCTCCTATTGGGAATCACAATAGAAGTACTCGAAATTGTGTGGTTAGAAAGAGAAATATCTACAGCAATACAACAATGTATTGGTCCTGAGTATGCTGGCCCGCTGGGACTGAATCAAGCTATAGCAGATGGAACTAAGCTACTTTTGAAAGAGGATATCCTCCCATCCCGAGGAGATATTCCTTTATTTAGCATTGGTCCCTCTATAGCAGTCATATCCGTTTTATTAAGTTTTTTAGTTATCCCTTTGGGATATCGTTTTGTTTTAGCTGATCTTAGTATTGGTGTTTTTTATGGATTGCTATTTCAAGTATTGCTCCTATTGGTCTTCTCATGGCGGGATATAGCTCAAATAATAAATATTCTTTTTCAGGCGGTCTACAAGCGGCTGCTCAATCTATTAGTTATGAAATACCATTAACTTTTTGTGTACTAGCAATATCTCTACATGTGATTCATTAAAATAGGATCTTTTTCCTCTAAAATACATTGAGTGTTTATCTTCCTTTGCTTATTCTGTATTCAGATTGGTAAGTTAAACTACATAGCTATATGAGTGAAACAAAACAGCTTTTTAATTTGTAGTAAAAATATAAAATCTCATTTCCTATGTACAAGAAAAAAGTTCAAGTAAACATAAGCAGTGTAAACTCTTTACCCCAAGGTTGAGATTGTTTGATTAGTCATCATATCTTGAAGCGGGCAAGAATAAAGGATTCGCAATATGAAATTCCATTACTAGAATATTTTTAGTTATTACTATAACTTTTAACCATAAGGAAATCCATCAAAAGTTAGTGAGGGATTTGAAACACTAAAGTACATACAGGATTAGTAATGAGAGAATCTAAATCATTAGACATTTTTCCTCATAAAAGGAATCATAATAAAGACTTAAAATTGGTGGAAATGATCAAGTAGTACTTTCTTCGGATTCCGGTCTAGAGTATGTTCCCATTCACTTGTTAAAGAAATGGCTATCAAGAATGATTTAACCCTTTATTCTTTTTTATTTTTAAGTATACCCTTCCCGGGAAAGAAGAATAGGACAAAAGAATCTTTATTTATTCTTTCCTTCCTTTATCCATATTCATACAGAATTCCTCATGAACTAATGCCCAAATATTTCCATTTATTAATTGCTATAACGAGTGTTTTACTCCAATATTAAGTTATTACCAACAAAGAAATTTTTTTATTTTATTATATAAAGGATGAGATCAATTCGGAAGCGCTTTTTTGTTATTCTAGCAGACAGAATTGCTTTGGTCTAATTTGGGACTTTCCATTCAATTTTATCTTATCTAATTCTATCTACGCCCAGGGAATACTACCGAAATGAAACAATCTTTTCTTTTTTTTATGATCATAGAGGAGCCGTATGAAGCTAAGGTTTCATGTATGGTTTTGGAATAGCGATGGGAACTGTAATGTTATCATCGACTATGATTATCTAACAGTTCAAGTACAATTGATATAGTTGAAGCACAGTCCAAATATGGTTTTTTGGGGTGGAATCTTTGGTGTTAGCCTATAGGTTTTCTAGTTTTTCTAATTTCTTCTTTGGCATAATGTGAAAGATTACCCTTCGGTTTACCAGAAGTGGAAGATGAATTAGTAGCAGGTTATCAAACCGAATATTCTGGTATTAAATATGGTTTATTTTATCTTGTTTCTTACCTAAATTTATTAGTTTCCTCTTTATTTGTAACTATTCTATACTTAGGCGGGTGGAATTTATCTATTCCCTATATATCCTTTTTGGATTTTTCCAAATGAATAAAATAATGGGAATTTTGGAAATAGTAATAGGTATCTTTATTACATTAACTAAAGCTGATTTATTTCTCTTCATTTCTATCACAATAAGATGGACTTTACCCGGGATGAGAATGGATCAGTTATTAAATCTTGGATGGAAATTTCTTTTACCTATTTCTCTGGGAAATCTCTTATTAACAACTTCTTTCCAACTAGTTTCACTATAAATAAGATAATACAATAACAATAAGAATATTTTCAACACAAAAGTTCTCTCAAGCAAGAGAAACATACCTTTTTCATACATATTTAGAATATGTTCCCTATGCTAACTGGGTTCATTAGTTATGGTCAACAAATACGTGCCGCAAGATACATTGGTCAATGATTCATAATTACCTTATCCCACACAAACCGTTTACCTATAACGATTCACTATCCTTATGAAAAATCAATTACATCGGACAACCGCGTCTCTAATCATTTCAATTAGTAAGTCATTGTACCGACTCCAGAATGACATTGTCCTTCACTTAAGTAGTTGCGCCGCCAATGCTCTCTTGCTGCCGAATAAGAGGGATTAGTGGATGGAGGTAGTAGCTTGCTCGTCCAAATCAATGGCATCCGGCCCATTTTCAGGTGGGGGAAAAATCTAGTGCAGGTCTTAAAGTGGATCTGGCTTCTGTTAACTCGGCCGAAAACATACTAGTAGACCTGCATGCAGATCAGCCAGATACATATACACATTCTGATGACCGATGAGCGATGAGTGATAAATTCGTCACCACTTGAGAAAAAAGCACTCGCAGTCGCAGTCGCAGTCGCAGCAACATTCATGATTCTGAGTTTTTTTAACACATATCTAATGGGAAGGCTAAAGCTGCAAGTCAACGCTAGAGCGTACAATGATGCATTGCCTATATTGTTTTAATAAGTACTAGTAAAGTGCACGTGCGACACACACGTGTTTAGGAAATAAGTTATTTAAATGAAACAAGCTTGTTCGTATATTTTTCAGCAAACCATCAATTATATGTGGACATGTCCATTACATAAGTATTACATCAAATATTCATTGTTTGTATTCCATATTCTCTTTAGTATTTCTTGCAAATCCTTCAAGATGTTTTATGTTGCTTCATTCTTGTATTTCAGCATGTCAATCAAGAATCACTTTCTGAGTACAAAAGCATTCTATTGAAAAAATTGCATTATGATTATTATGAACTTTATTATCTGTACGAATATCATGGAATTGAATAGTAGTTTAAACCATTTTTATCCTTGATCCAAAAAATATCCATCCCACATGCGCATTAAGATGATTATTAAATACCTTGTTATATTGCTATAGGAAAAGGTATTGGCACATGTTAGCATGTAGACATATATGTACTATTTAAATCGTGAAGGATGTTACATGTCGATTATTTTTGGGACACAATCGGGAATCCTACGACGTAAGTCATAAACATCATCGTTCCATGCTGGGTTTATTTCTTCCACAACAAGACCAAATGTTACGCCAATTTTTTGTATTCTATTAGATAATACTATGATGGATCATCTTTCGGTGCCTAATCAGACATGGTCATTGGGTTAATTATATGTATAGCTCTATCTTTCATGTTGTTGAGAACATGATATCGATTAAATTTTTTTGTTATTTCAATCTTTATTACAATTAGGTAGTTGCTAACAAATACACGAAATAATGTGGTAAAGATCATAACTTTGTGCCATCTTTTTTCCAGATCTACAAATGAGCATAAGAACAACATATTAAAAATTCAGCCTCAAATCAGTTGTGATTTACTTCAAATGGTCATTTGAACTAGTTTCAAAACTAAACATCAAAAGTATACACATGCTTTCTAGAGATTAAACTAATCATTACAAGGAGCACATAGACACTGATTTTGCATTTTTCTGATTTGTCTGTGATTTTTAATGAATTTTTGAATTCTCAACCTTTGAAAAAGAAAAGAACAAAACCAACTTCGCGTTTAAGCCCTTAATACTTTTATTCTCAAATCAGCCCTCCCCTTACATTCAGGCACCGGATCTAGCGTTTAATCCCCTGGAACTTTTCCACTTTAAAATATAACTTCGCACTTTTATGGATGACCCCCTAGACTTTTTGTTTTCTTCACACCCACACCCTTGGCCTTCTTCCACCTCGGGACAGATCGTGCGCACGCACAGGAGGGCACAGTGGCGCGCTGACACCGACCCGATGGCACTTTCCCCCACCCCGTGGACTTCCTCCTCGCCTTCTCCCTCACTAGGGCGTACCTGTTCCCCTACTTTTCTCCCCAAAACCCTAGCCCTACCCTAGCCCGCGACTAAGGCCGGTGCATCCATGGTGGCATGCTTAAGAACGAACGCAGAAAGCAGCCTAAAACCATGAGACAGTGAGCTCTTGGGCACTAGGACTCACCCACATTCTATTTTGATGGTTGTTCGGTGAAGAGGAGGTCGGGAGTGTGGAGTTCGGCGGAGAGGTGGCCATGGCGGCTGTGGTGCACGGGCGGTCGGGGGAAGGCTGATTCCCGGTCGAGGTGTCGATGGAGGGCGGCACTGGTGGGTCGAGGAAGAAGCTTGGGAGGTGGAGGAGCCTTGGGTGGCGGTGATTTGAGAATGACCGAGGGAGCCGGACGAATTTGGCCGGCGGGTTGCGTCGGGCATGTCGGTGTGCCCCTCCTCCCTCCTCAGCTCGGCCGCCGGCGCGTTCCTCTTCCCTTCCCTCTCTCGCCTGCGCGCCCCTCCTCTCTCCCCTCCCTCGCCGGCACGGGCGCGGCGGCCCTGCAGGCAAGCCACCCTCTCCGGCAGGTACATAGGGGTGGGCCCAACGCGGGTACACAAGACGGGTATACGCCAGGTGGGTGAGAAAAATAATTCGTTTTTGGCAGAAACACTCTCCAAATTGCGATTTTTTTCATTTTTGGCAGAAACACTCTTCAAATTGTGATTTTTTTTGTCCTTCTATAGGCCTTCCACCCTATCCACTCCCAAAAACATATGACGGGTGAGTCCGACGTGAGGGGTACGGTGGACCTGATTCAAGTGAGAAAAGTTTTTAATTGTTTTCACTTCTTATAATAAGTATATATACACATTTTTAGATAGGAAGATAATGTTGTAATGCTAATTATATGTGTAATCAGTCAGGCTAAAAAAAGATACCGTGTAATCAGTTTTCTTAGCGGTCACGGAAACAAGAACTCAGCACACAAAAGAGAGAACGAACCAATTTTTCATGGGTACCAGTAAAAAACGCAGAGCACGCGGTGGTGGTGTCCGTGATGCCGTGTCGGTTCGGCCGAGTGACCGTCCAGGCCCACACTCGGGCCCACCGTGCAAATCCACGCCGGCGGCAGCTGTCAAACCCCCAGGTGTATAACTAACCAACCACCTGCATGACTGGCTGCATCGCCCTTTCGTCTTGTGGGTTTTGGCACAGCGGCCGGCCAGGGGGAGGAAACCGAAACAGCGGGAGGAAGCAGAAGCAGGCGCGGCGGAGCAACGAGAAGAGGTGAGCTCTCGATTCACCCACCCATGGAGTTCGTCCTTCTTCCTCTCGTGCTTTGGGGATCGGGATCCCGATTTCGTCCCCTTGTTCCTCGCATCTTCGAATCACGCAGCGCAGCGTCGTCGCCGACCGCCAAACTGACGGGTGACGGTTACCCCACCGCCGCGTTTGCGTTTCGCAGGAAGGACGACGTGCTGGTGACGGTGGAGCAGTTGCGACCCACCCACCCACCCGGCGAGCGGAGAAGGCCCCGAGGATGGCGGAGCCGGCGGCGTTGGGACCGGAGCCGACGCGGGCCGACGTCGTCGCCTTCTTCCGCGACTCTCCCGCGCGCGTCATCATTGAGATCTTCCGCCGCCATCCTGTGAGGTCGGTGCTGCGCCTCCGCTCGGTCTGCAAGGTCTTGCGCGACGTCACGTCCTACCGTCCCCTCCTCGCCGCCGTCCACCTCCTCCACCCGCCGCAGCCGCTCATCTGCTTCGACCGCAATGCCTGTCCCGACCGCTACATCCAGCCCAGGGACTACTGCGTCGAGGCCCTCGATCTCCGCTCCGACACGCTACGCCCCATCATCCGGTTCACCGACAACGAGTACTACGATGACATCGTGAACGTCGAAGGTCGCGATGCTCCCCCCATCTTCATCTTCAACAAGGACCAAATCAACTACGGCGAGCTGGACGGCGATGACGGCGGACACGATCGCCTGTTCATAGTGCACGCCTCCATCGACGGCCTCCTCCTCGTCTCCTTCATCAACATCTGGTACGTCTGCAACCCCGCCACGCGCCAGTGAGCATCGGGTGCTCCATCTCGCCGGCGGCGACCGAGGACGTGGGGTTGGACATCGGGCTGGATCCTGCCTCGCTCTCCCCGCCCGTCCAGCTCCGCTGCAACTTGCACTGGCCGCCGCAGGAGCGCCAAGGACACCACATTCTGGTGTTCGATACCGAGGCCGAGGTGTTCAGCTGGAAGACCGCTCCCAATCCCATTGCAAATGGAAGGATGCAACTGCTTGAAATGGATCAAAAGCTTGCCATGTCCGTCTCCAAGAACGGCAAGCCAACGCTACAGCTCTGGCGTCTAGAGGATTACAGCAGCGACATTTGGGTTCAGATACACCGGATTACAATTAAAGTGCCGCTGATACCAGCTTTGCATTACACAGACTGGTTTCCACATGTTGTCTCACCAGAAGGGGATGTGCTGATCGAGTGCGAGAACAACCTGGTGTTACACTGTGACAGGATTGGGAATTTGCTTCAGAAGTTTCAGTTTCGTGAGGAGGCACCGTGTGTTAGGCACACCCTGAAGGAGACCCTTGTTCCCCATGCATTCTTTATGGCGAAGAAGCCCGATGATGCTATTGAACCGCCATTCTTCCTGGGGCTCTAGTCCGTGCTGGTGGTTGCAATTTTTCAACATCTGCACTATGCATAATACTGCAGTCTCTGTAGATGAAGCTTTAATCTACTAGCTTTCCTTTTCCCACTCTCTGAAGGTGGGGATAATCATGATCAGATGTTCACATTTATCTGTTCTCCAATACTCTGAAGGTTGAATGTTTGCTGAACTCTTGGAGATGAATGTAAGATACTGAGGGGTGTTGCTGAGCATATTTGTTGTTATCCGTTGACCAAATTTTCAAAGAGAGCATCTATGTTGTTCTGGTGCATTTCCTATACGCACGTTTCTTGAAATTTGCGTGTCAAAATGTTCAGTGCCACGGGCAGTCAAACTCCTGCTAAAGGCTGATGATGGTAAATGATCTACCATTCTGTTTCTCCTTTCCAGAATTCAGGCAGTTAATTTAAAAATGCATCTGAAGAGCTTCTATGACTTGGGTCTCTTAGTTTGATCCTAAATTTGATCTGGCTGTTTTGGCTCACAACTGAATTTTGTTCCACTTTTTCAATATGACCATTGATTTGATCCAAAATGATAACATCCGACAAATTGGACGAACCCAGTTTGTGCTAGGGAAGTGATAAAATCCTGAATGGAACACAACAGATCCACTTCTCAGTTCCCTAACATTCAACATCTGCGCTATGCATAATACTGCAGTCTCTGTAGATGAAGCTTTAATCAGCTAGCTTTTCTTTTCCCACTCTCTGAAGGTGGGGATAATCATGATTAGATGTTCACATTTCTCTGTTCCCTAATACTCTGAAGGTTGAATGTTGGAAATGCTTCTCTTAGTAGAACTATGACAGTGAAAGTTTGGTCGTGAATTTGATCTGGCTGTTTTGGCTCAAACTGTATTTTGTTTCTCTGTTCCCTAACACTTGCACATGAATGTGAGACTAAGGTGCTCTGTTGAGTAGACTGGCTGTAGAGCATGTTTGTTGTTTTCCAGTGACCTTGACTAAATTTTCAAAGAGAGAATCTATGTTGTTCTGGTGCATTTCCTATATGCATGTTTCCTGAAACTTGTGTGTGAAAATGTTCAGTGTCACGGGCACTGTCATACTCTTGCTAAAGGGCTGATGATGGTAAATGATCTACCGTTCCGTTTCTCCTTTCCATAATTCAGGCTGTTAATTTAAAGATGCATCTGAAGAACTATTATGACTTGGGAAATGCTTCTCTTAGTAGAGCTATGAAACTTTTTATCCTGAATTTGCTGGTTGTTTTGGCTCACAACTGTATTTTGTTCCCATTTTTCAATATGCCCATTGACTTGATCCAAAATGCAATTTAATTGGCTGTGATAAAATCCAACAAAGTGGCCAAACCTAACTTGTGTTGGTGAAGTGATGAAATCCTGAATGGAACACAGCAGATCCACCAAATTCCAGAGATGCAAACACTGGTAGTGAACCATACGTCAACTATTAACATGAATATTAGGCAAATTAAACCATCCTAGGTTCACTGTAGAGTAATGCCATACCGACCAGGTCCGGCACCTGAACCTTCTCATCGTCAAAGCCAATGTAACAGAGGAGTACTTGATATCAAGTTGCAAGATACGTAAGTACGTAACTGGTGGAAATGCTCCAGCTAAAACGCCATCGGCAATTTGTGTTATTCAGCAAAATTGCCTGCCAAGGTAAGCAAAATCGGGTTTGTCAGGGCGAACCATTCATTCCTGAAGGAAGAGCCAAAAAAAAAAAAGACATCCTCATCTGGAGACAATTAATGAAACCAGAACATCAGTCTTCTGAAAAATAACACCAGGTCAGCAACAGTGCCAAGGGTTTGACATGGAACAATCTATACAATTCCTATGGTTTGTTTGGAATTGTTGCAGTCAAAAATCTGAAAAAGAATTTAACGTGGAAATTACCCCCATCATGCAGTTTAGTAAAATGTGGCACTGTTCCTCATTCCAGACCTACTGGAATATATTTAAATTTTGAGGCTGCGGTATTCAGAAGCAATGGGACTTCAGCTCCCAAGTTGCTCAGGACTTTGCCTCTCTGAAATAAATTTGCCAAAAATTTCCGGAGGCCTTTTTTTTACTGTTTAGTCAAACTTATCATTACAGTGAAAACATGACTCTGTAAACCCAAAAAAAAAAGCTGATGATCCTTCCAAACTAAACGAAATGCATATGTATTAATCGATGCAATATAAAATTACTGTCAAAGGAGGCAATTCCACCCATAACGATATTCAGTTCTTTTTTTAAGGATAAGGATGTTCAGTTCTGAAATGTCTTACACTTAGCAAGTCCAAGAGAACCGAATGAAACAATATATTGATTCAGCAAAAGATCTGCAAGAAGATGAATGCCTGACATTTACGAAATTCAGAAGAAGCAAATAGCTGGCAGGGGCACCTGAGACTGAGACTGAGAGTGCCAGATAACAAATTGCTCCCAGCCATTTGGTATTAAGCAATTTATGAATTCAGCAGTTCCAAGCTTTAAGACACCAGAGGAAGGTACTTCCAAATTTTCAAACGTAATACGACACTGTTTTTCCTGAATTCTGAAGATGGCCCACTGGTGTAGGGAAATTTTGACGAGCACGGATATTTTCAATTGCAATATTATAGCATTCGCCATTCAGTAGTCCCTATGACCTGAAAATTTCCTCATTTTTGGTCTGGGAGTCAGACAAAGGGATTTCAGATGGGCTCGTCCATAGACCTAATTGGGCCGGCCATTGTAAAGTCCATTCTGTGTAATTGGACCAGAGGCCCATCATACATGTGAAAATGGATTGAACGAGATACCTTTCGGTGATCTCGATTGCGTGTTAATATAGGGTGAGAACAGCCCTCATCGTGGCTTGTACAAGGAGTAAAGATCACAACAACTATATCTGATCTTAGCTAACTACTTCACGTTTTGTAACTGATAATGTCTTAGTAAATCCATCTGCAACCTGATCACCAGAACTGATAAACCTGATCTCCAGCATCCTTTGTGCAACACGTTCACAAACGAAGTGGAAATCTATCTTAATGTGTTTCGTTCTAGCATGGAAAACAGGATTAGCAGAAAGATAGGTAGCACCCAAGTTATCACACCACAACCGTGCTCTTCGAGGATGATGAATCTTCAATTCATTGAGAAGCTTCTGCACCCAAAGGACGAGCGCGACACAGTTGCTTGTTTGCGTGCTGTCCAGGAGATCAAATTCTCACCAAGGTAAACAGCAAACCCACCAGTAGACCTATCATCAACACAACCTGCCCAGTCAGCATCGGAGAAAGCACTGATCATTAAAGAGCTTGACCTTACAAGTTTAAACCCTAGGCTTATTGTCCCTTGCACATAACGCAGTATTCGTTTAACAGCACTCCAATGGGATGTAGCTTGTTCACTGAGAATGATATTGCTCTTCATATTAGCCCCCAGCTCCTAACCAAACAATACCATTTTTTCAAACAGATGTCTATGCACCCACAAAGAACAAAAAAAAAACCGAAGAAACTCTCCGAACATGCAACATTCATTTGTCCAAAACTACTTCAGAGTCTCTATAGTGCACAATAGCAAGCATTTTGTTGCCGTCAATAATTAATACTATGATCTCACTCTAAAATACAGGACTGCAATTGTAATTGGTGGGCACACAGTAACAAGAACATCATATTGATATTGGTTGAGAAACGGATAAACTGAAATTTCTGGACAGTGAATGCAAATGTCACAACTGATTTCTGAGATGTAAGTCAATCCAATAATTTCTATATTTGGAGAAAAGACTGAATCCCAAGATAAGCTATAAAAGAGTATATTCAAACAACAATCTGCTCTCCATATTTTTAGTGCTTCAGATTAGTCCTGACCAAACCAAGTATACTTTCTTTCTCAAAAACTCGTCACTCTGTCAGCGCACCACCCACACCCACACCCACATGACTCAAATGAGGCAAGTGACAGTTCAATTGTCATCAGATCTACTGACTCGCATCAACAAGTTTACTGATCCCTCACAACTAATTTTCAAAACTACAGAACAGGACATAAGTGAGAATATGAACAATGGTTATACAGGATACTCAAAAAAAAACAATGGTTATACACTGCATAGTATTAAAGCTAGCTAGTGGTGTTTACCCTCATCGTCTGATCAACTGAACACAAATCATGAGTTGTGAATCACATAGCAAGAAGTGCTACGCAAAGTGCTGAAAATTTTGCAAAACTCTCAGCTGGTGACACCCAATTCGAGGCCTCAACTTCTATTGACACCCAATTCGTGACCTCTTCGAAATTTGACACCGGGGACACAAATTTCTTCAAGATGAGAGACTCTTAGCTATTTCTCCCTTCAGCCCTTGGTGAAATGGCCACACTACCCTCGTCTTCTTCCTCTCCTTCAGAGCAACTCCAGCAATGGCCCCTATTTAGAGCCCCTACTATGGTGAGTAGGGGCTGCCCCTAACTTCTGGAGGCTCTAATTTTGTGTCCAACTCCAGCAATAACCCCAATTTTAAAGCCCCTACTCTCACCTTACATGTGGGACCTGCTCGTCAGTGGGTCATACCCTTATCTTCTATCTTGGCCTCTCCTCCCTCCCAATCTCCATCGCAACTCTCTCTCCCTGTGCTTCCGGTGGCGACGACGGCCGCACGCGGAGGCGGCGCGAAGGGAGCTCCGGCCGCGTGCGTGGAGGCAGCACGGAGGGAGGGCTCGACCTCCGGCCGTGCGCAGAGGCGACGGCGCGGAGTCGGCGCGGTGGCCTCCGCCGGCAGCCCCCGCTGCGCCGGTGCCGAGCCAGGTACGCGCCTCCCGTGCGCATCTCGGTGGGGATTTCGGGGGGGGGGTTCGATCGCCGCGGGTGCGGACTCGACATCCGACCGCGCGCGGAGGCGACACGAAGGGAGCCGCCCATGGCTGCGCGAGGCGGCGGACATGGCCGTCGGGCGGTGGATCTGCCTGGATTCGGTCCGGCGCCGGCGGATCTGCTCCAGTTCGGGCTGCCTGCAGCAGAGAGGCAGCGACGGGGGTGAAGGGCCAGCAGTGCGAGGGATTCCGTGCAGGGGCGGGAGGGAGGAACAGCCACAACGACGGATAGGGTCCTCCTCTCTCCACCCGCAGGAGAAGGAGTCGGAGGGGGGGGGGAGAGTTGGTGCCCAAGTAGAAGGCTTGCTAGAGTGAGTTTGTTTCGCTCTCAGCCCTTACTTTTCGAATAGGGGCTTGAGTAGGGGGCCTGCTGGAGTTACTCTCAGTTCCTCACCGACGGGCTGCCGGCCGGCCTTAGTCGCCGCCCTCACTCAGGTCTTGTGTGTCGCGCGCTCCGCGCCCCCGTGCGCGCGCACTCCCATCCCCGTGCGCCGCCCGCGCCGCGCAGACCCGGCGCGACGGTGGTGGGCTGGTGGCGGATCCCGGCACCACGGTGGTGGGTTGGTGGCGGCGGGGCTGGTGTGGGAGGAGGAGGGACATCGGCGGGCGTGACAGGAGGGGCAGCCCCGGCGTCCTCCAATGCTAAAAAGTATATAGGAAGAACCTGTTTAATAGAACAGATAATAAAATTCTTGGACAAACTACATCAATATAAATAAAACAAAGCATGAGTCAAAATGACAAGACAGTAAAATTCAAGTTTACCAAATGAAGTTCCTCTTACGTTGCCAAAACCAGACTAAACAGCTGAGTCAAGTGCCATATCAATATCATCGCCAATCAAAAGGGAAGGCCACCCCATGATGTATGGATACACACAGTTGTCAAATGTCCTGTGAAATAGCTTCTCCAGCTTCCTTGTTTCCAGGCAGAAGGAAAGGAACCAAGAAGGCACAGTATGCTCTCCAATTGGCGACATATACACAATGCCATCAAGAACTGCCCACACTTTGAGCATGTGCTCAGAAAGTTCGTCTTCTGGGATCTCGGTAGCCTGAAGAATCTCTCCCTCCAACTCTATCACATTGTGAAGCATCCACTTCTCAGCACCGCTATCATCTGCTCTCCGGAACCAAGTGCACAGTGTAAATTCAACTACGGACACCATGCAGAGCTTCCCATCCTTGGTCCCCCCAAGCGTGTAGAGAAAGGCCTTCCCCTTCAAGTACTCCAGCAGATCGATAAAGGAGAATTGCAGCGCTGTCGTGTCCAGAACCACCATGGAAGCCTGTTTAGCGTGTGCCCAGTACAGATTCCCGTTCACCTGTGTGCCACTGAGAAGCTCGCCTGACGGCTGTGCTGGGGCGATCTCTGACCAGGAGAGAATTTGCCACTCCTTAGTATCCGATGAGAAGACAGAAGCGTGCACCCTCGACTTGTTGAGACAGGAGGGGCCTGATTGGTTGAAGGTCAAAGTTGTCAAACCAAAGTTTTGACCATTTTAAATTTTGACCACCAATTCCAAAATCTTGACCAATTTCAATAATCTAAATGAATAGGTGGCTAAAAAGGTTCATCTTGTGCACCTTAGTTCATTTGAATTGTCAAAATTGGTCAAGATTTTGAATTGATGGTCAAAATTTAAAATGGCCAAAACTTTGGTTTGGCAACTTTGACCTTCAACCAATCAGACCCGAGGCGACCACGCGGAACGAGTCCGGGCTCTGGTTGGAGTAGAGCAAGAAGAAATCCCGGTAGTCAAACTTGCCCTCAGAGCCATACGCGATGTCATCGGCTGACGAGTCGAATAAATGGGAAAATTGGATCCATAGCATCCAAAGAACCCATTTGTAGATATGTACCATCAAACGATTCTAGGTTGGATATTTAGCATCAAAAGATGCCACGTTATGGTTATATAGCATTCTGTTTGCTTACCGTCAGCCTTGCTGTTGCCGCCGTCACCGTTCAGCCCCCGCATGTTGTTCCCTTCCCTCTACAGCCTTGCAAGCTGAAGCCACCATCACGGGCGTGTTCCTCATCATGGAGTTCGTCGGCGCCAGCCTGGGTCGCTCTGCTGCGGAGGGCGGCGACGCAATTCTCGGAGGCCTGGGTGCATGCGGCAACTCCATGCGGGGGAGCATGCGGCAGAGACGGCAACGGCCGGCAACGATAAACGCTCGATCGCTGCTCCGTGGCAGGAGCTAGGCCTGTTCTCGCCGGGGCTCGCCGGTCACCTCCGGGCCAAGGCGGCGCCGCCACCTGTGCTAGGCCCGCAGCCGCTGGTGTCGGGGCGGGGCTTGGCGCGTGCACAGGGCACGGCGGCAGCCAGCGGCGGATCTAGCACCGGGTCCCCTCCTATCGCAAAGAACACCGTGAGAGCCCCATCGAAGCCCCTCCAATAAAATTGAGAAGGAAGAAGAGAGAAGGAGAGACTAGAGGAGGAAGAAGAGGAAAGAGCCCCTCCTACCGGTCATTCCTAGCTTCACCACTGGCGGCAGCATAGTGGAGCTCGCACGGGAGGCCACTACTGGCCTACTCCTTAATCAGTAATCACCACCGCGGCCGAGCACCGCTGAGCCTGCACTGCTCCTTCATGCTGCAGCTCATCGAAGGAAGAAACAGATGCATGATATGATGCAGGTGTGAGATAGCAGTCAAGTTTGTTCAAAAAAAAAAGATAGCAGTCAAGTTAACGGCTATAGTGGACGGAATGCTGTATTTCCATAACGTGTAATCTTTGGATGGTAAATATCTTAACAGAGTTCTTTTGATGGTATATTTCTATACTACGGTTCTTTCGGTGCTACAAATCCAAATTTCCCCGAATAAATCCAGGGCTCGCGTGAGGGGGTTGTAACCGTTGTAGACGGCGATCTGCTCGGTGCTCCAGTTGAGGAGGAGGAGGCAGCCGCCATGGCACCCTTCGATCCTCCAGCCGGGGGAAGCATCTTCGTGGTAGGGTAACCGGGTGAGGAAGACATCCGCGCCGCGGATAGCGGCAGCGATGTCTGGGTCGGAGCGTCGGCGGATGGGCGAGAAGGATGGGACGTCTTCGCCGATGGATTCGAAGAAGAAGCCGAGGAGAGGGGGCTGGTGTAGAGCGCGGAAGCGGCGGTGGAAGGCGGGGAGGAGCGGACTGCGGCGAGAAAGCCGCGGCAGGTGAGGGCGACACGGACGAGGCTCGGGAGTGAGGGGAGGCGGAGGAAGATCTCGCGGAGGAGGTCGTCACCGAAGGAGAGAATGGTAGTGACGGTGGGTGGCTGCGGCTTCGCTGTCGGCGGCTGCCGCTCAGAGGCGGGCGCAGGATTTATACAATAGGTATTCAAAATTTCATGTAGCAAAAAAAATTACGGCCTAAATGACAGTTTCATAAGACAGAATTATAGCAGCATCATTAAATAACAAAATTGATCATACTTGAAATTGTCCAACTACTAAATGATCAACATATTAAAGTGGTAATATGTAAAATAAACAGAGGATAAAATAACACGCCTCCAAGAGTCAAGGACCAGCCGGCCTCTGCCCACGCCTGCTAGCCTTCGCCGGAACTGGATTACTGGAATACTCACAGGCTCGCCGTCCGGACTCCCCGCCGTCTACTAGCTGTTGTTAGGATTGGAAATTTGGAATCGAAGAATGCATGGACTACCCCTGGCGGCCGCTGTGTGGCTCTCTCACTCAGCTCCCAGACGGACAGGGACAGAGGTGGGGGGCGATTTTGGGTCATGGGCCACCAGCGGGTCAATGGAAAGCGGCCCAGGTAAGTTTGAGTCTGTATATTCTGATTTTTTTATACATATACCAAATGATGCACTATATATATAAAGTTTTTTTTACCAAAATAATGGGTATTCAGTTGAATACCTATGAATACATATGGGCCCGCCCCTGCTGCCGCTGCCGCCGGCGGCGGCGGTGACGGGGTGGTGACTGCGAGGGCATGGGGGCAAGGGCAAATGCAGGGAAGTGGAAAGCTTCGCCCGTCATTCCTGTGATTCGGTGTTGGGAACAGATGGGCCGTTTGTTGTTGTTTATTTACCTCAGCCCATCGTGCTTATGGGTTGTTGCAGGGACTTTCGACCATTTTAAGATTTTTTTAATATATTTTTTTCCTATTTTGTAAAAATATATGATCGTTTAGGAATTTATCAAATCTATACGACAACCGCCGTGGCACATGGTGGTTGAAACTAACCGCCGTGGCCACGGTGGTTGCCCTTAAACCGTCGTGGGTCACGGCGGTTAGGATGCCTCCATGACGGTTGACGGGGACTCATGGTGATTAGTTCCAACCACCGTAGCGTACGGCGATTAGATCCAACTGCCGTGGCGTAGGGCGGTTGAAACTTAACCGCCGTACACCACGGCAGTTGGCTCATTTAATTTTATTTCACTTTATGTTTTTTCTGTTTTATACGTTGTTTGTTACAATAAATACTAGCATGGTACAAAGAAATACTCGATGCTAATAAAGAAAAGCAAAGTGACATAATAGAAAAATAGTTCATACATATAGTCATGATCACGAATAAGAGTGATGCTGCCTAAATAATATCCAACCTAACCTAGCAACGCCTCTTCTTCTGCTGCTGCCTGTCTGCTCGGGCTGCGGCCCACGTCTGGTCGCGAGGGTACGTCAACTGGTCACGTGGGTGGATCTGCCGACGCCTAGCATCATCGGCAGGCGGTGTCGTCATCGCCGCCGCGGTCGACCCTGCAACCGGGTGGGACGACCCTGCACCTCCAACCGCGACCTCCGGCCACCCACCTGGAGACAGATGCGTCCCTCCGCCCTCCTGTGTCCCCGTGGGTGGTGCGCCTGGTAGCTGCGACCCTCCAAGCTCCTCTTGCGTCCCGGTGCCACGCAAGTAGTCGAAGCTGAGATCGTCGTACACTCCCATTGGCTGGTCCTCTCCATCTAGGGTCGAGTCAGGAGTGTCACCGCTGCCATAAGCTATAACAAATAGTATTATTGAATCACGTATCATATTTAAAATAATGTTGTATTTGTATGTGGTTGGAGATAGAATTGTGGTCATTACCTGACTGACAGCAGCAGCAATGGACGAGGAAGGAACATCTGCTGCTGCTGTTGTTGGTGCTGGTGGTGGTGGTGCTGGTGTTGGTGCTCGTGCTGGTGCTGCTGTTGCTGCTGGCGCAGTATGTGCAAGTTGAGGGAATAGGGAAGGACCTGGTCCCATCGGAGGATGCATCCTCCAGGGATGCACCAGAGGGCGCGTTACAAACTACGGAGCCGAGAAGTGGCCAGAAAGGGTGGGCGTGACGAGAACGACGGTACCTGATACGAACGACTAGTCGAGGCGGAGCTGGAGGACGACTGGGGGTAACGTGAAAAAATAGGTAGAGCTACGTTACCTCCGTAGTTGACCACGACAAGGAACCTCGTGGTGATGCGTGCATCCTCTCGTACGTCTGCTCGATCTCCTGATATCCCATGACGGGTAGCCTCGTCCTCACCTCCTCTAAAATATGTGAAATGTTCGTAATCACGTCGTACTGCAAATGAAATTATCAGTTAATGTTATAATGTTTAGTAGCATAAAATTTTTTGTTGCATCCACAAACTTACCGTTGAGTCGTAGTTCTGATCCTGTCGCACCGGGTACGTGACAGAAGGAAGGATCCTCGCCACGTCCAGAACCGGCGCTGGTGGCTGCGGTGGAACGTACATCACATGCGTCCGAGTCCTCGGGGTGTACAACTGGATGTACGCTTCCCACACCCTGTCGTTGTGGGTCCGGTCCTCGGTGACGACATTCTCCGGCGTGGCAGCGGCAGCCCAAGTGTCTATGTACGGCTGGATCTTGTCAATCCAAGCAGTCGTCGCCGCAACTCCCTTCCGAGACCACCTATCAGAAATTAAACAGATCTGTCAGCGGCTCAATCTTCGTATGCGGAATTTATTTTAGAAATTGACCACAACTTACTTATGCACGTTGGGAGTAACAGTGTGCGCAACAGGCACAGGCGACTCCTGGTAGAGGCTGAACTGCACATCACCCTATGGACGACGTACTCCTCCACGAAGATGTCGAACACCAAGGGCATCTTCGTCTTCCAGTAGTGCTGGTCTCGGAAGCCCAAAGACGAGAGGCCCTGTGGTGTGCGGTCCGCGATATCCTCCTTTGTGTACGGCATCCACCGAACGTCGTCGTCCATGAAAGAGTCGAACTGACCGACGGAGTTCTTGTACGCCCTCTTCGTCTGGTCGTGAGCGTATGAGGTCTGCGTACAAACGAAACGTGAACCCTACATGAGAATTGAGCAAACAAAATATAGAGGCAAACTGAAAGGCAAAGGTAAGTAATTACCGTCCGCAGGCACCACAGCGAGCCCATGGTGAAACGGTCGGAGGGGTCGTGGCCCTCTAGCAGGTCGTTGTACGCCCTGAGGGAGACGACTGGCTGACCAACCGAAAAGTGATTGTGGTACCAGAGCTGCAGAAGGAGAGGACAGCCGAAAAGGATCGGTTTCTCTGAACGACCCTTGGACACCCCCGTGCACAACCCCCTCTACGTGCCGGCAAGAACAGTGGAACCCCAACTGATCTGGGGGACCGCGTCCAAGGGCGCGTCGGCGATCCTCCGAGCGTAGGGGATCAAGAACTTTGACACCAAGTCTCCCTGAGAACTGCAGAACATCACGAACCCAAACAGCCACAACATGTACGCCTTCATGAACCTGTTGACTATCTCGGGTTGGGCGTCATCTACTAGGTAAGCAGCCTGCACAAATAAAATCAAATGTTCGTTACATGGTCTCCATAACTATAAAAATGAAAAAAATATGAGGTCAAGGTACGTATGCTGAACTGCTGCAACCAGACCAAGGTGGGTTCATGAGAGTTCGCGAATGGATGGTACGATGCGGGGGCGTGATCATTCCGAGGAACGTTCGTGAACCGAGCGAGGAAGTCGTCACGCTAAGTGCCCGCGATGTCCACAGCCCCATGACCTCGTCCTCACAAGGAAGGCCAAACAAGATGGCCACGTTCTGAAGAGTCGGCACTAGCTCGCGGACGGTGAAGTAGAATGTGTGTGTCTCGGGCCTCTAGTGGTCCAGAAGCGCGCAGAGCAGGGGGAAGTCAAACTGGAACCGTGGTATGCGATCCTTCCGAGGAACCGCGGCCCGCAGCTTGTCCCCCTCGACTAACAGCGCTAGAGGTAATAGTCCTGCAGCGCGTATCCTAAAACAAATAAGGTTACTTTATTAGTACAAACATAAGTATAAAAGAAGATAAATACATTAACACAACATCATTTCACGTACTTGGGAACCCAAAGTTCGTGTACCAGCATCAACGTGTGCGTAGTGCGAGCACGTACATGTCCAAGATCCTCTCCGAGAACGGCGGACAGGTATGAGCGGTGCTTCATGTCGACCCTAACGTCCAACAGCTGTGGCCGCACGTACTCTGCTCGCGCCTGAGCCTGAGCTTGAGTCTGAAGCCTCAGCCATAGCTGCAACTGCTACACAAATTTAAAGTAAAATAACAAATAAAAAAATTTCTAAATTTTGAGACACAAATAAACTAATTTCTAAATTTTCTAAACTAGATAAACTATTTTATAAACTTTCTAAACTAAATAAACTAATTTCTAAACCTGATAAAGTAATTTTCTAAATTTTCTAAACCTCGTAAACTAATTTTCTAAATTATCTAAACCAAATAAACTAATTTTCTAAATTTTCTTAACTAAATACACTAATTTTCTAAGCCAAATAAACTAAATTAAACTAATTTCTAAATTTTCTAAACCAAATAAACTAATTTTCTAAATTTTGTAAACCAAATAAACTAATTTTCTAAATTTTGTAAATCAAATATACTAATTTAAACTAATTTCTAAATTCTCTAAACCAGGTAAACTAATTTAAACTAATATCTAAATTTTCTAAATCAAATAAACTAATTTAAATTATTTTCTAGACTTTCTAAAAAAACTAATTTTCTAAAATTTTTAAACCAGATAAACTAAACTAATTTTCTAAAATTTCTAAACCGGATAAACTAATTTAAACTAATTTCTAATTTTTCTAAACCAAATAAATTAATTTAAACTATTTCATATACTTTGTAAACCAAATAAACTAATTTAAACTAATTTCTAAATTTTTTAAACTGGATAAACTAATTTAAACTAATATCTTAATTTTCTAAATCAAAGAAACTAATTTAAATTATTTTCTAAACTTTCTAAACAAATAAACTAATTTTCTAAACTTTCTAAACAAATAAACTAATTTTCTAAACTTTCTAAACCAAATAAACTATTGTTCTAAAAATTTTAAACCAAATAAACTAATTTTTTATACCAAATAAACTAATTTCTAAATTTTCTAAACTAAAAAACTAATTTCTAAATTTTTGAAACTAGAAAAACTAATTTCTAAAATTTTTAAACTAAAGAAATTAATTTCTCAATTTTTTAAAATAATTTCTAAATTTTCTAAACTAAAAAACTAATTTCTAAATATCTAAACTAATTAAACTAATTCTAAACTAAATAAATTAATTAAACAAATTAAAAAACAAAAAAACTAACCTGAGGGAGGGAGGAGGGTTGAAGTGAGGCGGGAGGGGTGGGGAGACGGCGGCCGCCGTCGCTATTTATATAGGCAGGGCAGCCGTCGTGCCTAACCGCCGTGGCCCACGCAGTAGGTGTTCGCGGGCCCACAGTCAGGCCACACAGCCACCCAACCGTTGACGATTGGCATACCGCCGTGGCCCAGGGCAGTTGCCGTCTCTAGCCGCCGTAGGCCACGGTTGTTGGCACTAACCGCCGTGGGTCACGACGTTTGTCATATAGATTTGATAAATTCCTAAACGATCATATACTTTTACGAAATGGGAAAAATAAATTTAAAAATCCTATTTTAAGCATGTGCCGTGGCAATGTGCTTTCCCCTAAAAAATAAAAAAAAACTTGCAGAAATCTCCTTCTCCTCTCAAAAGAAACCCAGCGTGGAAGAGCTGGTAGACCCCATGACAGAAAAGTGGGATGTGCAGCTTCTAAACTCCCGCGCGGGCGACGGCCGACCGCACCCAAACCCTAGCCGCCGCCGCCTCCGCCCGTCGAACTTCGCCGCGCCACCGCCCGAGCGGGCCGCCGGGCCCCGCGCGACCGTGAGGAAGGCGGTGGCGTGGCACTTCTCCCCTCCTCTCGCGCGGGTCGGGTCGAGCGCGGCTGCTCGGCTCCGTCGGCGAGGCTCGCCGGCTCGGGCCGTCTCCCAGTGGTGGCGGGTGATGCAGCCTCCGGATCCGGCACCGCCTTGGCCGGATCTGGGGACTGCAAGGAGAAAGCTCCTTGATTTGTGGTGGGTTGGAGACCGGTGCCGAGCAGCGGAGACAGCGGCTCCGGGTGGAGTGGCAGCGGCGCGGGTTGACGGTGGTGCGGCGGCGCGGGCTGCCGGTGGCGGACGTGGCCGGGGGCGGACGATGGCGGACGTGGCTGGCCGTGGCCGGCCATGGCCTCGCTACGGCTGGCTGTGGCTGGCCGTGGCCGACCGTGGCCTGGCTGTGGTTGGCCAGCGGCTTCTCCTTCTTCGTCAACGTGGCCATGTGTCACCGTGGTGGTGGGGCCAGAGGGGCTGGCTGGTGCTTGTTGCGGTGCCGAGGTGGTGCTTCGGGATGCGCCAGGCCTCTTCCGGTGGTGGTGTTGTGGAGGAGACGGGGAGCGGGCTACTACCATGACCATGAGCGGGCGGCAGGCATGGTGCATTCGGGCGAAAGTCTTCACCGATTGTCGGTGGGCATGATGGCGGCACCCTTGGGGCGTCGGTCTCCCCGCTGGGGGCATCATGGTGAGGCACTGTGCTCTCGTCGCGTGGGGCTCTTAGGGTGAAAACCTTGTCTATCTGGACGTGCGACGGCGGCGCCTAGGCGTCGTGACCTTCTTGGAGGCGTCATAGTTGGAGTCCTGCCATTTGTGCTATTGGTGGTGGTGGCTGGCCGGAGGTGCTGCGGGGTGTGCGCTTAGTCTGTGTTGCTGCCAGGGTGCAGACTGCAGAGGATCCATGGAGCTGGAAGGTTTGTGCTGTCATGCAAGGTGCAGTGGTTATCTCGGTGACGGTTGGGCAGAGGAGGTGCTCTCATTGCGATCTTTGATATCTGAGTTCTTGGTAGAGGAGTGTGAGGCGGTGGATGTGGCGAGGCCCCAACGCAGAGTGGTCAGGATCAGTGGTTGCCATGGTACTGAGATAGGAGTATGTGCTGAGGCTCTCTGGATCTCAGGGATCGACGTTCATGTATGTGCAGTTTGAGTGTGACAGTTCCATAGTGGAGGAGCTCAGGGGGGTGTTTGAGCCTGCAGCGGGTTGCGCCTCAGTGTGGCACAGCGTTGGTGACGAAGTCGCAGGCGTCGACGGCTTGTTTCGGTCTTCTCTCCCATGTGATGGAGGATGGTGGTGTGTTGTGTCGGGTGCGTTTGTTTCTGTTCTGGGGTTTGTTCGTGTGGTGGTGTCTGCTTCGGCCTGTTATGTACCAATGATGTTTCTTCTTATATGACATAGCAGTGCTCCTGCTTTAATTTCAAAAAAAACTTCAAAACTAAACGTTTTGGAAGGAAGATCCTCTTTGGAATAAGAATTTTTCATGTTCTTGTGCATTTTCCTTTAAAAATAAACGAAATCCTATTAAATTCGTATGCAATTCTTGTGTTCCAAAGGGACTCGTAGAGATAGAGGATTTTGGGTGAAAAGGAATAGTGAAGTTGCAAATGAATAGTATTGAAATAGTGTTTCTTGTGAGAGAAGATGTGATGGATGTGATAGGTGAATAGTGCTATGCACTGTTCCTTTTTTATGTAAAGAACAGAGCCTTACTGGCCTGGTATTATGACAGTGACTCAGTAAGGGCAGGTTCTCGAGAAGATCGACATGTGCATAGTAGAGCACAAGCACGTAGGAATCAACGCAGCGGTAGACAAGGGGTGGGAGATCGGACAGAGGTTTGTGTGTTCGCACCCAAAATTGGCACCAACGCCGACCAGGCTGGTCACCACCGGTCAGACCGGTTCCCAGGAACGGTCCGACCGGTGGCGCCCTGTAGCTGGTCCGGCAAGGGCCGCACCGGTCTGACCGGTGCGCCTGACCGGTCGACAGGTGGACTCCGAGTCCGAGTAGAATTGAGGAATCCTGGTGTTTTCCGACTTGTAAAGGATTTCCTTGCAGGGCAAGACCTCCCACCCTATAAATATAAAGGGCCATAACCGATTGAGACCTATCATCCAATCAATCAATACTTTTTACTACTTCTTATCTCAAACCCTAGCTTTTGCAACCCTCTTGCTTTCCTCCTTCATCTCTACGGCGGTTGAGGACGTTCTAAGTGGCCTGCCGACCTTAGAACAACCCTAGGCGCATCACCTCCGACGGGGCCCCTCCCGAGGCGGTGCTCGTAGGTTTTCGCGGTGCCCCTGTCAACACCGGTTAGACCGGTGTCCCAGACCGGTCGGACCGGTCTGGGCAGAAGCTCCGGTGAGTGCACGTTTTCGACTCTCGCGTGATCTAGCGCGTTCGTGTGTTGACCAGCAAAAGCATCAACATATTTTGGCGACTCCACTGGGGAAGAAAGATCAGGTTTCTAAAACCGTTCGATTTGACCCTAGCCCGATGGGATCTCGCTGCGACCTCGACATGGAGAATACCATCACAGCTTCGTTTGAAGATCTACCTCCAGAGGAGCAGTAGAAGTTCAAGATGCTCCAAGAGTACATGCAGACTCAATTTTTAGCGGGCGTCAAGAAGGATCGTCATGGCAAGGTGGCAAGACTGAAGGACTTTGAGCTGCCGGCGATCAAGCTAAACGACAAGACCGTTGAGGTACTACCCACTGTAAGTAATCCTCAGACACCTCCCATCAATCCTGTAGATAAGCGTAAAAATACTGTTGAGAATGATGGGTTGCATGCTTCTTATATTGCTCGTTTAGAACGCTTAGAGGATCTTGAAAAAGATCGTAATTTTGCTTATGCTAATAATAATGTTAATTCTAGCAAGAATCCTCTGAATACTGCTAGTGGGGCAGCACATTCTAGCATGGCACCTATGTCTAATATTAATCATGGATACATTTATGGGATGCCATCAGATTCCACCATTGGTCAAACCCCGCCGATCCAATCGACATGGCCAAATATGGCCTCATCGGTCGGACCGATGCAGGGCACCGGTCAGACCGGTCTGACCAATGCACTGGAGCTGATTCCTGAGCAACCTCCGCCGTTTTTTTAGCTTTTTCAAATACTATGAATAGATCTGGACCACATTATAGCACAAATGTTAGCACATTGGTTCCGTCAAATATTATTTCCGACGATGTGTTTGAAAGTTATAGGCTCGCTCAAGCTAAAATTGCTCCCAACTTAAATAAAATGAACATAGAAAATTTAGGTACGTCACAGCCAAATAATCCTCCTCAATGGGCTGAATTTAATAAATTTAAGGACGATTTGGCTAATGTCGTGAAAACCAAACTTGGTGTTGATATTGGTAGTACAAATGTGTATCAAAAATATGATGCTGAGTTTGATAGATTTGCTCTCCCACATGGTTGGCGTATGCCAGATTTTATTAAATTTAGTGGTGATGATGACCGAACCACATGGGAGCACATTAGTCAATATACAGCTCAACTGGGTGAAGCGGGTGCTTATAATGCTTTGAAAGTGCGCTTGTTTTCTTTATCTTTAACTGGCACCGCTTTTGCTTGGTTTTCATCGCTTGCTCCCGGTTCTATTATATCTTGGGATATGTTAGAACGTAAATTTCATGATCACTTTTATAGTGGGAGCATGCAACTAAAATTGACAGATTTAACATCGGTTAGGCAAGGGAGAGATGAAAACATCTCCTCTTACATTAAAAGGTTTAAAGAAACTAAGAACCGTTGCTTTAATTTGTCAATCACTGATATGGATCTTGCGGATATTTGCTTAAAGGGTTTAAGATCCTCCATTAGAGATAAGATAGAGGGTTCCGATTTTCTATCGGTTGCACAAATTCAAATTAGAGCTTTAGTTGTTGAAAACCGATTGAATAAAGAAAAAGTTAACTCTAAGTCACGTCGTTCAAATGTGCATCATATTGACTATGATTCTGATAGCTCGAGCGATAGTGATAAAGATGTTTATGCTGCTGAATTTGTTTGGCCCTCTAAAGAAAAATCTTACTCTTGCTCATCTCTTAAGCCGGCTACTAAAGGTCGGCAAGAAGAAGTTAAATTTACTTTTGATGTTTCTAAATGTGATCGTATATTTGATGAATTGCTTAAATCTGGAAACATTAAATTGACTCATGCTATACCTCCGCTTGATGAGTTGAAAAGGCGTGCATATTGTAAATATCATAATTCATATTCTCATGCTACTAACGATTGCAATGTGTTTTGTCGTCAGGTTCAATCGGCCATAAATGAAGGTCGTTTGACGTTCCATGACATGCAAGTGGATAAAACTCCTTTTCCAGTCAACACTATGGATTTGCAGCAGCCCAAGGTATTGGTTCGGCCGTCTCAAGCTGAAACAACTAAGGGCAAGAATGTGGTCGTCGGGGAAGCTAAGCCCGACTTGAGAGGAAAAGAGCTTGTGCGTGAAGTTGCTTATGAGAAGACTCCTGACGGCAAAGAGACTTTCAAGGTTATTGTGAGAGCCTCTGGACATGGGGGGTAAGGGTCGTCCGCACCCACCGATCAACGGCCATCTGAGCCTATCCAGGCCAGACCGGTCCGACCGGTGGCCATGACTGGTCAGATCGGTGCGCCCCAGGAGCTTCCGAGGATGATCAAGCCAAGTCGTTCGGAGATCGGGAATTGGAAGCTTAATGTGGCAAAAAATCAGGGGAGTGGTCCTAAGCCTAAGGTCACTTTCGACATGTTATTAGACAAGTATTCCAAGCAAAAGGCCGTTACAAGTGATCGGCCATTAAAAAAAAGGATGAGGTCACCTACATATGAAGAGGGGTCGTCTTCGCCCCCAAGGGCTGCTATAAGATACAAGGGTGAATCATCTCAGCCAAGGTAACACTTTGCTCCATCTTGGACGCCATCAAGTTCACATCCGTGTTGACGGTTGAAAAGTGCTGCTTTTACACCATCAATACCTGCATAATATAATGGGTAAAATGATCATCAACACTAGAATAGGGCTTAAACTAATCATTTCCACCAGTGTTGGTCATTATGCAAATGCAGGTGATTAGCACTAGAAAGAGGAGTAAAAGCACAAGTCTTTGATCCAAGTACTTCAAGCTCAGCCAATGAAAGGATCCCACCTAGGATTCCCCTGGATCACTGACGTCATCAATCCAAGAGAGGCAAGCCTGACGAATCACGTATCGCCACGTGGACATCACATGGATTCAAGGGCCCACTTATCTCCCAAAACCGTCGGGAAACTTGGCATGCACGAAGGACAAGCATCAGGGCCCACATGGCACCCACCCTGAGAAAGCACAATGCAGAAGGCCTCCCGGGGGGTTCGGCCAACCCTAGGATCGGCCGAACTGACTAGGGTTAGTTGATCCCCACGTTCCACGTGCTGCTGCCTGATTGGTCACTTGCTGCGATCCCGGGCGTTTTGGGGCACTTTGAGCCTCCGAGCAAGCCACCCCTTCCTCTATAAATAGGAGGGGAGGGGCTCTCATTTGGAACACACACTTCTCCTCCTCCTCTTCATTTTGGCTTGGAGCCTCTCTCTTTAGGAGAGGAGAGCTCTTTGTATAGGATTAGTGCTAGGAAGTGAGGTGGGAGGCTTGAGGCCATGTCATGATTCATGACATCTTCCTCAAGAACGATCCTCAGTGGTGCCTTTGTTCTTCAACTAGACTAAAGTGAGTATTTCGATATTTCCTATTTAGACTAAAGTCGTATGCATGCTTAGTTGCTTTGTTCTTGTGTTCTTCGTTTGTTCTTGATTTAGAGGCTTGTGTTCTTCGAACACAACCCTTTCGATCCAGTAGACTTAGATCATAAGTTTGCATCTAGTTTGCCAGCTTGTCTATTAGAGTAAAGTGAAGCTCCTGCATGTTTCTAGTTAGATCAAAGTGCATTCGTGATCTTGCATGAGTGATAGAGCATACCTTGAGCTAGTGCCAGTATCTTCCTCGCGGATTCGTAGTAATAGTAAGTGGTGTAGACGTGGTGTCTGGACCATAAGCTATCATTCGAAGACCACGTACGATCGTAGCGTAGAGGTAGGCCACAGTGGTGACAGCCTGTTGGACCCTTTGTCAACCCTCTACGTCGCGTACCGAGTTGGGCTCGAGCCAGCACATTGGCCTAGGATGTGCCTGGTGCCCGAAGTGAGTGATATACCTGAGAGACCGTAACTAGACTCTACGCTCGGTCGAGGCAGATCCTTTCTACCTATCCTATCAATCAGTGTTGTGTCCTTGGGTCATCTATACTAGAGTAGGAGATAATACACGCCGTACCTTGGATTCGATACCCTTGGAATACTCTCCTTCCTTGGGGAAGTGCTACAGCGGTATTTCCGTGCGCTTGCGGTATACCCGGTGTCTCTTACACGCTCCCGCTAACCGGTGCCATAGTGGTGACGTTAAGAAACGCCAACAATCCGCCGCACCCAATTTATGATGATAATGGAGTTATGTGGGTGCCATATCAACAAGCATTCTATCCTGGATGGGCAGAGCCAAGAAGACCAGCCATGGACAGGATCTCCAGACCTATGCAAGACCGTTGGGCACCTCACCATCCCGGTCACGGTCAGCCACCAGTCAGACCGATCCAGGGCACCGGTCCGACCGGTACGTCTCGACAAGCTGCGCCGAGCCTCGTGAAGCAAGTCTACAAGGTAAAACAGAGGGATGAGGTGCAGAAGATGGACATTGACTCAGAGAGGACTACAAATCAAGACATTATTCAGATTGGGTCAATGAAAGTTCCAATTGAGAAAGATGGCAAAAGACCGATTGTTTCGAACGATAAGGTTGTGACGTCTTCTCCTGGAATTTCTGCTGCTGCTAATGACCATGAGGCTAGTGGAAGTGGCTCCAACTCCAAGTACTTCTTGCCAAGGTGGTGTCCTCCCGGTTTGACGCGCATGCAAAGGAGGAAGCTTCAACGTTTGAGGTTTCGGGAGAACAAGGAAAAGGAGATGGAGAAACGGAGGGATGAAACTTTCAACCAGTATAGGCCTATGGTACCTCAAGGGAAAGAGTGGAGGGCCAAGACCAGCTCCCCACCTACACCGGTCAGACCGGTGGAGGAGTCGGTCGGACCAGTGGCCGGTGTCGGTCAGACCGGTGACCCAGAAACGCCGCCCGGTTTTGATTCTACTACTCCCATGGTTTGTGATGACAAGTCTACATCGGCACCTGCTCCAGAAGACGATGAAGAGCTTGTTGATTACAGTTCTTCCCCCGAGCGCATGAATTTGGACATCAACGTAATACATATGTCAATGGATGGTTATGTGCTTTCGGAGGAGGATGTTGCGCATCTCGATTTTGGGCCAAAAAAAGCTATTTTCCAGAAGCCCAAGGCCACTGAAAATCATCTCAAGGCTTTGTACTTGAAGGGTCACATCAACGGGAAGCCTGTCTCTCGCATGCTAGTGGATGGAGGAGCGATCGTCAACTTGATGCCGTATTCTTTGTTCAAAAAGTTGGGAGGTGTAGATGAAGAGTTGATCAAGACTAACATGACGATCAGTGGTGTATCGGGAGATAAGCCAATAGGCGCCAAAGGAGTTGCTTCGATGGAGCTCACCGTCGGGAGCAAGACGTTGGCTACTGCTTTCTTCGTCGCCGAGACCCAAGGTAACTTTAGCTTGATCCTTGGCTGTGATTGGATTCATGCAAATCAATGTGTGCCTTCGACCCTGCACCAATTTTTAATCCAATGGGTAGACGACGAGGTAGAGATTGTTCATGGTGATACGTCGGCTTGTGTTGCAGTGGCTGATAGTACCTCCGTGAGTGATCATGAAAATCTTAAATGCTTATCTGGTTTAGATTTATCTGGGCTAGAACTTATTGCTTCCACCAAGGATGGTTTTTGTGGGGGATATACCCCCCGGGTCCCACACGGAGGGGCTTCATAACGTGTATACGTATGAGGAGATGGGCCCACCCGTGTGGAGATACGGCACGGCGTACGGATCAGGATGAGGCGGTGCCCGAGGAGATATCATCCCATGAATAAAGGCCGGTTAGTTCGGAAAGATATTACTTGAGCCGGAAGACCAAATCTTGTAATCGGTTAGCTATAGATTCCCTGAGATCTGTAACCCTGCCCCCCAGGCTATATAAGGGCGGCAGGGACCCCCCTCAGAAACAAGTCCATCTAATTCCCAATCGCGGAACCATCAATACAACCCACTGAGCACAGGACGTAGGGTATTACGCCTCCCGGCGGCCCGAACCTGGATAAACCCCTGTGTCCTTTGTTCACCATCTAGCTCCAGTCTCGGTGATCCCCTCCACACAATCTACCACCATAGCCTACCCCGTGGTGGACTGCCGGTCCATTGCACCGACAGTTGGCGCGCCAAGTAGGGGTTTGCCGTGATAATTGGCGAGCTTGATGGCCGCAGTTAAGATCCTTGCTAGTTGCCTCGCCCTCGCCGCGTTGGGAGCGGGAATCCCTTTTGGGAGCCTCGATCCCGTCTTCGCCGTCGACGAGCAGGCGGCTGGCTACGTGACTCCTCCTCAGGGTCACATCATCATCGGGGAGATCCCATGCGTTCTCTCCGACACCGTGATCTGACGGTTGCAGGGTCATCGAACCCTCCCACGAACAATCTGGTTGAATCTTTCGACCGGGTCATTAGCCACATGGCTGACACCATCGCCATCTGCGACGCGACCTTGGGTACCCCGCAGTCCGAGTGATTTCCCTTCGGGTTGAAGAGCACCGCCGCCTCTGTGATCACGGAGGAGGTGAAGCGAGACCTAGCGGTGATCCCTGCGCCCGAGCCAGTTGAATACTACTCGGACGAGGACTCGCCGCGCTTCGTGAACGTGGTTCTCTCCCCCATGCGAGAGGGAAACCGCGATGCGTCCCTCCTCCCCATACTGGAGGAGGACGAGGACGGTCAACTCTGCAATTGGGCTACGGATGAATCTAGGGATGAGCGCCGGTCAGGCCGGCGGTCTAGCCCTGAGTACGTCTCGGATGGGTCCTTTGCATCCCTTGAGGCGGCTCTTGGTTTGGACGAAAGCTCTCCCTCCCGCGGGTCCAACGACACGATCCTGATCAGCACTTCAAGCTCGCCCTCGGACCTGTCTGACGGAAGCTGGTCGCCTGCCTTTGTCTACGTGGCAGCACCAGGGGCTCCGCCCGCGGTCTCCGAGGATGTGCGCACTCAAGATAATGAGACGGCCGCACAAAAGGCCGATCGGATACGCAAGAATGCGGACCGAGCGCGACGGCGCCAGGAAGCCCAGCGCGACGAGGAGGAGAACGGGGATCTTTACGAAAGTTCCGACCGCCCGCGCCGCAACAGGCGGCGACGTCGCACCCGCTGATCTAACAAAGTCCAGCCTCGCAGGCTCGAGGATGACTTCACCCTCGAGTACGATGGGCACAAGGTCTACGCGACTCCCAAGGCAAACCTCATTGTGCTAAATGAGGCGGTTGAGAGGTTGCCTCCGACTACGCCGGACATTGGGCGCATACGGGCCCTGGTACAGGCCGCTGTGACCCAGCACAATCGCGTCGATCCCTCCCCACCAGTTGGGCAGGGGGAGACGGAGGGTACCCGCCGCCCGCGCCGTAAAAGAGCGCGGCGCGACGAAGGTGAGGACTTGTGCGACAGGCTCCGCGGCCGTGACGCAAGGACCACGATCAACCGCAACCGCGAGGAGCACCGCCGTCAGGAATCAAGACGACGCAACGACTACGACAGGGAGCATGGAGCTCTCCATCGCCAAGAAAGACGCGGCGACTCGCAGAGCGGGTATGAAGACTACTACTCGGATTCTTACGGGGAGTCTGGGGATAGCTACAGCTCCTATGAGCGGTCGGCCGGCGGACGCCGCGGAGGTCGAGAGGGTGCCCCATCCTACGATGGCTTCCTCTCCCTCTCAAAAAGGCTACGTCGGGTGACATGGCCCCGAGGTTTCAAGCTGTCCGACGTCGACAAATACGATGGCACGACGGACGCCACGCAATGGCTCCAGATCTACTCCACCGCGGTCAAGGCCGCGGGAGGAAATGCCAACGTGTTGGCAAACTACTTGCTTATAATGCTCACGAAGGGGTGCAGAAATTGGCTTGCGAGGCTCCCAAGGAACTCCATTACATCCTGTGACGACCTCTGCAAGTTCTTCATGAGCCAATACTCTGGCACATGGGAGAGGCCGGGGAATAGGAGGATGCTGGACCAGATCCGGCAGCGCAAGAACGAGTCACTGCGCTCGTACATTTGACGCTTCTCCAAAAAGAAGAACTCTCTTCCTTTCGTCGAGGAGCACGACATCATCAGCGCCTTCCAGCATGGACTGGCTTACAGCAAGCTGGTGAATAGGTGGGCCCAGAAGCCCCCGAAGACTGTAAACGAGCTCTTCGCCATAGCCGACAAGGAGGCTGACGGTGAGGAGGCAGAACGCGAGCAGCTGAAGCACATCAAGTCCCGCTGGGAAGACGATGATTCCCCACGTCCGCGTCGACCACGTCACGATCCGGACCGAGAGGGAGAAACCTCCCAGCAGGGTGCACGGCGCAACAGGAGGCGCAAGCCGGTCGAGGTCGTAGCGGCCGTAGAGCCCGCCCCGAAGCGCATGGACCCCTCTGAGTTCCAGAGGATGCTGGACATGCAATGCCCGTACCACAAAAACCATAAGCACTCGGCTCGCGACTGCTTTGGCCTGAAGAACCACTTCTCCGGCATGGGCCACTCGAAGGGTCCCTCCAAGAACGACAAGGGCAAGGGGAAGCGCGCTCCCCCGGCGGATGATGACGAGGAAGACTTCCAGGTCGCCGACCGTACGGTCAACATGATCTATGGCGGCCCGGATCAGATCGAGGGAAAGCACAAGGCCAAGCTCACGGACAGGTTACTGGTGTATGTGGCCCAACACGGCATGCCCCAGTTCCTGTGGTGGTCGGAAGTCCTGATCACTTTCAGTAGGGAGGATCACCCGGAGGCAGTCGTCAAGCCCGGGCGGTACCTCCTCGTGCTGAAGCCTACGATCCGCAACGTGGGACTTTGCAAGATGCTGGTGGACAGCGGCAGTGGCCTCGACATATTATTCGCCAGCACGCTCAAGGAGTTGGGCCTTACTCCCTTGGACTTGAGCCCGATCGACAAGCCTTTCTTCGGGATTGTACCCGGAGATCCCTCAGTACCACTCGCTCAGATCTCCCTGCCAGTCACCTTTGGCACGATTGAGAACTACCGGACTGAGTACGTCCGCTTCATAGTGGCAGACTTCGAGACAGCCTACCATGGCATACTCAGCAGGCCGGCACTAGCCAAGTTCATGGCGGTGCCCCACTACACCTACATGGTGCTGAAGATGCCTACGCCAAACGGGGTCATCACCCTCAGAGGTGATTCCAACACAGCCAGCGCCTGTGAGAAGGAGAACCTTCACATCGCTGCTACCCTGGATCTCTCCAGGCGCACTGCTAAAGTCCTAGCGGTTGCCAGCAAGCTCGACCCGGTAGATCTGGAGATCCCGAACAAGAAGCCGGCGATGGAAGCGATCCAGCGGGAAAAGGAGGTCGTGAAGAAGGTGTCACTCAACCTCGACGACCCTGCGAAGACGGCGACCATAGGGGACAACCTGGACCCTAAATAGGAAAGCGTGCTCGTCGAGTTCCTGTGTGCAAACTCCGACATATTCGCCTGGAAACCAGCGGATATGCCCGGAGTGCCCAGAGAGCTCGCCGAGCACTCCTTGAAGGTTGACCCGAATGCTAAGCCGATCAAGCAAAAGCTTCGTCGGTTCGCGGCTGACCGCAAGGAGGCAATAGGGGTAGAGGTTACGAAGCTGTTAGCTGCCAAGTTCATCAAAGAGGTGTATCACCCAGACTGGCTGGCTAATCCAGTTCTTGTATCTAAAAAGAATAAGCAATGGAGAATGTGCGTTGATTATACCGATCTCAACAAACACTACCCCAAAGACCCCTTCACCCTCCCTCGAATAGACCAAGTCGTTGATTCCACAGCGGGCTGTGCCCTGCTCTGTTTTCTCGACTGCTATTCAGGCTACCACCAGATTAGCCTGAAGGTTGAAGACCAGATCAAGACGTCGTTCATTACGCCCCATGGTGCGTACTGTTACTTGACAATGTCCTTGGGTCTGAAGAACGCCGGCGCGACGTATCAGTGTGCCATCCAGGCATGCTTGAGGTCCCAAATCAGCGTAAACTGTGAGGCATATGTAGATGATGTCGTAGTTCAGATTCGAGACCCTGATAACCTTATCAAGGACCTGTCTGAGACCTTCGATAACCTGAGGATTTACCAGTAGAAACTTAACTCGGAAAAATGCGTCTTCGGCGTTCCCTTAGGAAAACTACTCAGATTCCTCATTAGCAATCGCGGCATAGAGGCAAACCCAGAGAAGATCCACGCGATCACTCAGATGAAGCCTCCCAAGTGCTAGAAGGATGTACAGAAACTAGCCGGGTGCATGGCAGCACTCAGCCGGTTCATCTCACGACTCGGTGTGCGAGGCATGCCCTTCTTCAAACTCCTCAAACATCAAGGCGATGATTTCAAGTGGGATGAGGAGGCACAGAAGTCTTTCTTGGAACTCAAGAGCTATCTGCAAAAGGCCACCATCCTCACAGCACCAGAGCGGGGGGAAACTCTCTACCTCTACATCTCGGCTACCACGCATGTGGCAAGCACGGTACTAGTGGTGGAGCACAAAGAGGAAGCACATGCTTACGCCGTCCAGAGGCCGGTCTACTTCATAAGCGAGGTATTGACCGACTCTAAGGTGTGGTACAATCAGGCGCAGAAACTGCTCTACGCACTGTTGATCACCGCACGCAAGTTGAAGCACTACTTCGAAGCTCATAAAATCGTTGTAGTTTCCGACTACCCCATAGGCGACATCCTGCACAACAGAGATGCCATGGGAAGGATCGTGAAGTGGTCCATCGAGCTGGCCGCACACGACATAACTTTCGTACCGCGTAACACGATCAAGTCGCAGGTACTCGCAGACTTCGTGGCAGAGTACACAGAGATCTAGACGCCATCCACTGCCGCTGAACCTGAGTACTGGACCATGTACTTTGATGGATCACTCAGGATTAAAGGAGGTAGGGTTGGCATAATTTTCATCTCCCCAACAGGAGAAAAACTGCGATATGTGCTACAGGTCATGTTCAAGGTTTCGAACAACGCGGCCGAGTACGAGGCGGCCCTTCACGGGCTCCGTATCGCCGTGTCGCTCGGGATAAAATACCTGATGGTCAAGGGTGACTCTGCTTTGGTGGTAAACCAGGTTACCAAGAAGTGGAACTGGACCAGCGAGAAGATGGATGCATATTGCGCGGAGATCCGCAAACTCGAAGGCAAGTTCTACAGCCTGGAGTTTCAACATGTACTCCGCGACGATAACAAGGCGGCCGATGAGCTGGCAAACATGGGATCCACGAGAGCCCAGGTACCACCCGGCATCTTTGTTCAAGATTTGATCAAGCCCTCCATCAAGAACCCTGATGCGCAAGTCGATCCATCAGAAGGACTCGGCGAACTCCTAATGATTGAGCCACAACCCGAGTGGATCTCAGAGATGGTCGAGTACATCAAGGACGGCACGCTCCTGAATCCTTCACCAGGTCAGGAAAGGGAGACGCGAGCGCTGCATGAACGGATCAGCCGCAGGAGCAAGAACTATGTCTTGATTGGCGACAACCTGTACCACCGAGGTGGACAGTCCCGAGTACTCCAGAAGTGCATACCGGAGGAAGAAGGACGACAACTCCTAGCGGAGATTCACGGAGGCATATGTGGCAACCACGCTGGGGCAAGAACCATTGTTGGGAAAGCCTTTTGGTCTGGTTTCTACTAGCCCACAGTCGTCGCGGACGCTGAAGCACTGGTGAAATGTTGCGAGGGATGCCAATTCTTCGCAAAACAAATACACGTTCCAGCCCAAGCTCTGCAGACGATACCTGTTTCATGGCCCTTCGCGTGCTGGGGACTCGACATGATCGGGCCTTTCAAGAAAGCATCCGGAGGGTACAACCACATCCTGGTGGCAGTCGACAAGTTCACCAAATGGATAGAGGTCAAGCCGATAAAAGCGCTCATGGCTGCCAAGGCGGCCGAGTTCATAGGAGAAATCGTGCATAGATTCGGTGTCCCTAACAGGATACTAACCGACCTGGGTACAAACTTCACAGGAAGGGAGTTCCAGGAATATTGCGATGAACTCCTCATCAAGGTGGCACACGCCTCAGTCGCGCACCCACGTGCCAATGGCCAAGTTGAGCGAGCTAACGGAGCGGTGCTCGAGGCACTCAAGAAACACATCTTCGATCACCTGAAAAAGTACGCGACTCGTTGGCTACGCGAACTCCCCGCAGTACTCTGGGGACTGCGGACACAGCCGAGTCGTGCTACTGATCAGACTCCTTTCTTCCTGGTATACGGATCTGAGGCGGTGCTCCCCACCGACCTCATGTTCAATGCACCAAGAGTTGAAGTATACGACGAAAACGAGGCTGAAAAGGCGCAGATTGAGGACATCGACAGCATCGAAGAAGGACGGCTCGCAGCAACAATCCAGGCAGCACGGTACGCCCAAGCTTTGCGGCGTTACCATGATAAAAATGTGCAGGAGAGAGCTTTTTGTGTTGGAGATCTAGTCCTGCGAAGGATCCAAAGCAAGAAGGACATGCACAAGTTAGCAGCCCCATGGGAGGGGCCTTTCATAGTGAAGGAAGTCAGTAGGCCGGGTGCTTACCGGCTGATGCGGGAGGATGGCTCGGATGTGCCTAACTCATGGAACATCGAGCACCTACGCCGTTTCTACCCATAATAAAGCTATGTATCATTTTCTGTTCAAAGTTTTTTGTACATTATCCATGTTAGCAGTCTATGGCAATGAATTCAGATTCATGTCTCATGAAGTTTTTCTACTTCGCTCTTACATCTGCTCACATGTTTTTTTCACCCAAGTTTCAATTCTGAAACCTGGGGACTGCTTTACATACAGCAAAGCTTTCCATGTTAAAACTAAATAACACTCATCTAACACGGATCTTACGACTCACAAAGTACTCGGTAGCACACGTCTTAAATTGTGGGTCGAGGTTTTCACCAAGCTAAGGTACTACGCGTGTATGAGAGTACGCCCTCTGCGCTAGGAAACTAAGGCCAACGAGCCTACGATTTCTCGTAATAGACTAACTACCAGGGAAATTAACAGTACAAAGATACCGTCAAAGTAAAGCGCCTACTTAAAAGTACCAAATGTCAACGAACCAAAGTACCAGTGCACCAACAGCACCACATAATATTACAATTTTTTAACTTCAAAGTTTTTTATGGCTGGGACAGGAGGGCATCAGCACCAACTTCTTCATCAGCCGCCGCCACGACGTCGTCAGCAAGTTGCTTCGCCGCGTCGTTCACCTCCTCCAGCAGTCGCTCAGCCTGCTGCGGCGACGTCCCACGAGCGAAGCCACCGCGGAAGCGATCCACGTTGATCGAGGGGTAGAAGGAGCGGAAGACGGCGAGGCAGTGGCTGGCACTCGCCACGCCGACTTTGCAAAGATAGCCGGGGAAGCGCGTCGCCGCCGCCTGGGCACGCTCCAGAAGGGTCGGCGGGCGCACCACCGGGTCGCCGAACTGGCGCACGGAGGAGGACTCGGCAAGGGGCGCCAGCTCGTCCAGGATGGGGCACAGTGCCTCGCCGAGAGCTTTGAACTGAGCCCTCTCCAATGTGTCGCGGGCCTCAAGGTCTGCATATTGGGCAAATTGTTTTCGCTGGAAATCTGCTCAACGTCAGAAGTACTTATCAACAAACATCCAAGGAAAACACGGGAAGTGCCAGGTAACCAACCTGACAGCTCTTTTCTCGCCACAACAGCCTGCCTGGACGATTCCTGTCCATCCTGCCGGTGCTGTTTCATGCGGCCCCACAGGGATTTGAGCTCTTCCTCCACCTTGGCCCGAGCTATTGCCAAGAATTGATCAGCACAAGGCACTCGGGTAATGGCGAAACAAAAGCAAAACATAATCAACATACCTTGCTGGTGTTCCTCCGCCACCGCTCGGAACGTCGCCTCGTTCGGCTCCACAACCGCCTTCTCCCGCCGCAGCCTCTCGACCTCCCGGTTGTTGCTGTCTCGCTGAGCAACAGCTTGCTGCTTGAGATGCTCCAAATGGGCGTGCAGAGTGGCATTCAGATCGGCAGCGGTGCCGACGCGGTCGAGCACAGCGCTCTTGCGCGTGGATTCTGAGGCCACGGTCTGTCGAGGCATAGCAAGAAATGAAACAACTACAACTAACAAGCACCTACGAGGATAAGAGGAAAAAGAATTACCTCTGCAAGCTGGAGGGTCCTCCGCGCAATGGTGACGAGCTCCGCGCGGTTCTCAGCGTCGATCGCCGGATCCCCAAGCACTTCATTCACAAGGCTGCCATGCACCTGGGCGACGCGCCCAGGACGTGGCGGGCTGAGACGAGGCTGAGGGAGATCCCGCTGGATCTCCTCGACATCAGAGGCCCCAGCTGCAGTGCCGCCAGAAGCTGCAATGTTTCTAGCCTCACGCTGGGGACTGGGATCACGGGCAGCAGCATCAGCAGTGGCAGCAGCAGCATCAGGAACCCCCGACGCAGCAGTCGAGTGCTCATCAGAAGCACTCGGGCGCGGCGACGCCGGGGTGGCAGATGGCAGGGACGACTCGCCAACATCGGAAGGGAAGTTGCAGGGACCCCTGCTCGTACAAACAAGACATAAAAATCTCTTTCCAATCCCTGGAACCCAAGAGAAACTAGGATGGAAAATTTCAAAAAGACTTACTCGAAGGACACGCGCACGCGGGTGCGCCGCAGAAAGCTGGAGCCAGAGGAGGCAGATCGCTTCACCCCACTGACCGTCGTAGTCACCGCCAAAGGTGCCGGCGCCGACGTCGCAGCGGCAGCTTACGTGGTGGGGTGCGCAGCGCCCACTGGCGGCGGCACGGAGCCCGCTTGCTCAGAAGGATCAGAAGAAGTGAAGTGACCGGTAGGCGCCGGCGTCGCCTAAGACGTCGTCACCGAGGGAGCTTCGCCGATGTCAAACGAGAGGGGGATCTCCTCCTCCTCGTCCTTCGACAGCACGAGCTTGCGCCGACGCGCCTCTGGGTCGTTGATCTTGAGCAACCCAGGGGGCGCACGTCGCACCTCAGGATTCTGGCTGCCTTTGCGCTCCTTGCCCTTGCTAGCCGGTGCGGCGCGTCTCCTCTCCGGAGCAGGGGCTGCGGGCTGACGGGGCTCAGACTGAATCCCCTCACCACCGCCCGCCGGGACGTAGGCCCTGGTGCGCTCCATCCTTTGCAGCTCGCCAAGGCGGCCGGTCAAAGGACCCTGTCCGGCCAACGAGCCAGGCACAGGTGCCACAGAGACAAAAGCCCTGCGATCCTACAATTTCACGGAAAGACAAACAGAACCATTTCATCAAACATCTGGTGGGCACATGTTCATGCCCTAATGGGCGCCTTATAAAAGACAAAATCGTTACCTCAGGCGGATAGTTCGCCAGGTTGAACGGCTTCGGCGCGTCGCGGTTGGAGATGACGGTGCCGGGAATGAAGCACTGACGGACGCGCTCCTTCAGCTCCTTTGCTCTCCCCGGCTCTGCCGCTCACTGAGCCGCGTCGAGGTTGTCACCGGCATACTCGTATGCCGGGCGCACCCTATCCCGGAGTGGCTGCGTGTACCGGACGGCGAAGCTCGCCATCACCGCGACGCTAGTGAGCCCGACCTCCTTCAGCTTCCGGATATGCTCCAGCAGCACGGACACCTGCCCCATCTCAGCATGGCCCAGCTCTTCATCCCAGCATGGGATAGGAGTCGTCCGTGTGTCGACGTCGCAGGGCACCGCCGGAGCATGGTTGGTGGTGTAGAACCACTCCGAATGCTAGCCCTTGTTGGAGCTGACAAGCGGCACCGGAATGTACTCAGCAGAGTGTCTCTGCTTGAGCTGGAATCCGGTGCCGCCCACCACCCGTGGCTTCTTGGCGTTCGGGTGCGGCTTCACCCAGAAGAAGTAGCGAAAAAGATCGAAATGCGGGGCGATTCCAAGAAACACCTCGCACAGATGCACAAAAATGGAGATGTGCAAAATCGAGTTGGGGTTGAGATGGCACAGCTCCAAACCGTAGTAGTAGAGCAGGCCGAGGAAGAAGGGATGCGTGGGCAGGCCGAACCCGCGGAGGTAGGCCGACTCAAAGACGACGGCGTCGACGGTCGACGGCATGGGGAACTCCTCCCCCGCAGCGGGCCGCCATCCCTCGACGGCGGACTCCAGCAGCACTTCGCCCAGCACTAGGGCGGTGATGTGCTCCATCGTGGAGACGGAGCGCACCCACTCCTCGCTCCGCACCGGTGGTGGAAGCAGGGATGATGACGACGGAGACGGCGAGTGCCTCGCCTCGGAGGCGTCGCGCCTCGACTTCTTCGAGAGCCGGCGGGATCCCGTCGGCAACATCCTCACAGGGCTCGGGGACTCAGGCGGGGAGCGAACTACACCCTCGCTTTGCTCGGGGACTACCCGAGAACAGCAACCTGGATGTGGCGCGGCGGCGGATCTAGATCTGCAGCCGCGCCGGAGCCAAATCCGGTGAGGATCGAGTAATGCGGCGATGGATCCGGCGGATCGGGGGCGGAGCGGCCGGAGGAGGAAAAGCAAAGGGCAGCTGCGTGGTTTCCTATGGGAAGCGGAGCGACGTGACTACAGGGGTGCGTGGCGTACGACGCCCCCGGGCTGCCTTAAATGCGGCAGACGGAACGGTGGTCGTGGCGGGCCCCGCCCCCCGTGCGGTCGCGTCGCCGCAGCGCGGGAGATTCTTCTCGCGTTAAACTCGCGAGCACGACCCGCGCGCGACGTGCTAGCACTCAGCCTTATCCAGGATGCTTCCGATTCCGGCTGCTGGGCCTAAGTGGGCCGCGGCTCTAAATGGGCCAAAGGGTTAAAGCCTTTCCTTCTACGGGGAGGCATCCTTAAACTTAAAAGGGCTTTCCAAAAACGATTGGTTGGCTTAAATCACTCAGAGGCCGTGATCCAGAGTCACGTACTGCCAGGTTATCAGATAACCCGCCCTCGAAAATTCAGTTTGGACTCCTAAGAGAGCTCCAAAAGTCAACTAGCTCATGAGTGTTCTCCCGGAGGCATGCCATACATAGGCCAAAGCTGTTCAGAAGTCACGAATATGCTGACTAGGACAGGTGACCTTGCGCGAGTGCTCCGTGAGAACATGGTGGGCCACATGGCAAATTTGGCATAGGGCTAGAGCTCTAACCAGACACCGTACCGGGTCAGATGATCCGAGTGGTACTCTCCCAAACGGGATGATGGTAATACCGAACTAAACCCTTTTAGAGCTTCGAAATAGTTACTTTAACTATTACGAACCTCGGGGACTGCCCTAATGGGCGCATCTCAAGGTGCACCCATTCAGCGGCTACAACCCGCCACCGTGATCATCCGGAATTATTCCAAGACAAAGTCTCATTGACTAAAGTCAGGATCGGGGAAACGGGAGGCAATTAGTGGTACCTTTTTTCCTAAAGGGGCACCCATTCTAGAAGACATCAGGGAGCGGTCGCTTAGATTCTCTTTTGACCCTAGATAAAACTCTTCAATCTTTATCTAGGCTCGGGGACTAAGTGTGTACACTTCGTCTTCGACGAAGTTGTACAATCTCCAAGCCCGGATGATCAGAGTAAATTACAAACATGGGGAAGAGCTCTCCTCAACCACCCAGCAACCACGAGTTCAGCTTCAAGACCACTCGGCTACACCGAAGATCAGATCAGACAGGATTTAAAGCACTCAGATGGAAGGCATTAAGCACTCGGCTGAATGGCGAAAGTACACGAGAAGGTGCACCGAGCTGAAGATCGAAGTTGCAGTCTGGTCAAGAAGCGCTCGGGGACTGCTGTGGGGGATATACCCCCCGGGTCCCACATGGAGGGGCTTCATAACATGTATACATATGCGGAGATGGGCCCACCTGTGTGGAGATACGGCACGGCGTACAGATCAGGATGAGGCAGCGCCCGAGGAGATATCATCCCATGAATAAAGGCCGGTAAGTTAGGAAATATATTACTTGAGCCGGAAGGCCAAATCTTATAATCGGTTAGCTATAGATTCCTTGAGATCTGTAACCCTGCCCCCCAGGCTATATAAGGGCGGCAGGGACCCCCCTTAGAAACAAGTCCATCTGATTCCCAATCGCGGAACCATCAATACAACACACCGAGCACAGGACGTAGGGTATTACACCTCCCGACGGCCCGAACCTGGATAAACCCATGTGTCCTTTGTTCACCATCTAGCTCCAGTCTTGGTGATCCCCTCCACACAATCTACCACCATAGCCTACCCCATGGTGGACTGCCGGTCAATTGCACCGACAGTTTTGCTACTACTGTTATGAAGCCGATTCAAGATCAGGCTACAACACTTTTTGGGATTTGATGGATGCAAATCTAAAGTGGTTACAGCAGCGGCGTGAGCACTATCGGGTGCATATGAACGATATGTGCGAGGCCATCGAAGATTTTGATGATTTGAGCAAATTGGGACAAGGGTTTACATCGGTTGATCCTTTGGAGGAAATAGACATTGGTGATGGCACTATACCTAGGCCGACATTTGTAAACAAGAATCTTGATCCTTTGTTTAAATCTGAATTAATAAAGTTGTTAAAAGAGTATGTTGATTATTTTGCTTGGAATTACAATGAGATGCCTGGTTTAAGCCGCGATTTAGTTCAACATCGGTTGCCCATTAAACCTGGTTTTAAACCTTTTAAACAACATGCTCGATATTTTAATCCTAATATTTATGACCGAGTGAAAGAGGAAATCAATCGGTTGCTTGATGCTAAATTTATTAGGCCTTGTAGATATGCTAATTGGATCTCTAATATTGTGCCCGTTGCTTGTTTGCATTGATTTTAGAGATCTTAATAAAGCTACTCCTAAGGATGAATATCCTATGCCTATAGCTGACTTTCTTGTTAATGCTGCATCCGAACATAAAATTCTTAGTTTTCTTGATTTACAATCAAATTTTTATGGCCGAAGAGGATATTTCCAAAACAGCTTTCATACGTCTGGGTTTTGTCGGTTTGTTTGAGTGGGTTGTCATGACCTTTGGTTTGAAAAATGCGAGTGCTACTTATCAAAGGGCTATGAATTTAATTTTTCATGATTTACTTGGCATCATAGTAGAGGTTTATATCGACGACATTGTTGTTAAATCGACTGGAAATAATTCCCATTTGGCTGATTTAAGGCTTGCATTTGAGAGAATGTGTCGATATAAACTTAAGATGAATCCGCTCAAATGTGCTTTTGGTGTGTCGGCTGGCAAGTTTTTGGGTTTTATTGTGCATGAGAATGGTGTGGAAATTGATCCTAAAAAGATTGAATCTATTCGCAAAGTAAAAGCACCGACATGCAAGAAAGATTTACAAAAGTTCTTGGGCAAGGTAAATTACTTGAGGAGATTTATTTGCAACTTGTCCGGGAAGGTGAATGCATTTACTCCTTTACTTCGGTTGAAAAATGATCTTGACTTCACTTGGGGGGCAAAACAACAAGAGGCTTTTGATGAGATCAGCGCTATTTAACTTCGCTGCCCGTCCTTCAAGCACCTAAGAGTGGAATTCCTTTCAAGCTATATGTGGCGGCCGAGAAGGATGTTATTGGTGGTGTTTTAACTCAAGAGACCGAAGGCAAGGAGCATATTGTTGCATATGAGAGTAGGAGATTATTGGATGCCGAAACGAGGTATACTTTTATTGAAAAGTTATGCTTATCTTTATATCATACTTGCACCAAGTTTAGGCATTACTTGTTACCTAGTACTTGTATAGTAGCATGTCAAACTGACATAATTAAATATATGTTGCATAAACCAATTTTAAGTGGTAGAGTCGGCAAATGGGCTTATGCTTTAGTTGAATATGATTTACGTTGTGAGCCTTTAAATTCAATGAAAGGACAAATTGTGGCCGACTTTATTGTTGAAGATAGGATAGATAAGCAAATTGATTTAAATGTCGGTTATGCTACTTTTACTCCATGGAAGCTACACTTTGATGGGTCGGTTTGCAAAGATGGTTGTGTGTTGGAATTATCTTTATTTCACCAAATAGGGCTGTTTTTGAAGCTCTTAACCGATTAGATCATAAGTGTACTAATAACCAAACCGAATATGAGGCTCTTCTATTTGGATTGGAGATTTTGCATAACATGGGAGTGAAACATGTGGAAGCTTATGGTGATTCTTTATTAGTGGTACAGCAAGTTTCCAAGGTATGTCAATGTTTGAATGGTTTTTTAAATGCATATCTTCATAAATGCTTAGATATCATATCTTGTATGGATGAGTTTGTTATTTATCATGTACCACGAGAAGAGAATCCGAGGGCTAATGCTCTGGCACAACAAGCATCTGGTCACAATGTTCGAAAAAGAAATTTTCAGGAACACAAACTGATGCTTATGGCCGAGTGTTTTGCTCTGGAGGCACCGGTCCAACCGGTACCTCTGACCGGTCTGACCGGTGACACCGGTCTGACCGTTGCCACCGACCGGTCTGATCGGTCCCCTGTTCAAAATTCAACTTCGGCTATTGTTTCTTCCAAAGATAAAAAGGACGAAGTTGATGATTGGAGAAAGCCTCTAGTTGATTATTTACAAGATCCTAGCAGGTCAGTCGATAGAAAAGTTCGACGTTGGGCTCTGAAGTTTGTTTTGGTTGATAATGAATTATATCGTCGGACGGCTGATGATTTGCTTCTCAAGTGTTTGGATCCTGATCAAGCTAGATTGGCAATGGCAGAGGTTCATGATGGAATTTGTGGTACTTATCAATCAGCTCCTAAGATGAAGTGGCTCCTTAAGCGAGCATGTTTTTATTGGCCTACTATGATAGCTGATTGTTTCAAGTATTACAAAGGTTGTGAAGAGTGTCAAAAACATGGGGATATTCAGTTGGTACCCGCTGCATTGATGCATCCGATTATCAAGCCTTGGCCTTTTAGAGGATGGGGATTGGACTTTATTGGTAAGATTCACCCTTCTTCATCAAAGGGGCATTGTTTTGTGATTGTGGCTATGTTGACGGTCGAAAAGTGCTACTTTTACACCGTCAATATCTGCATAAAACAAATGTAAAAGGATCATCAACACTAGAATAGGGCTTGATACTGATAGTTTTCACAAGTGTTGGTGTTTCTAGCTTTTGTTGCAGGATGCACCGAAATACGTGCGAAATGGTACAGTTGAGAGCAAGTAGTCCAATGGCTATCAAAGGACATCATCATAAACATACTCAAATGTCAATTTGGACTACACCATTGCGACGGGCGCGTCGAGACGATCGAAATGGACATATTATATGCCTACATCGGAGTCCGGATGAGAAAGATATGCACAAGACAAGATATCTTGTGAGCTCGGTGGGACCCACACCAGACCACGTGGCGACGTGTGCCACATTGGATGCCATGTGTCCATGACACCTCATCAATCCATGTGAAGCAACTCCCGACGAATCAGACACCGCCACGTGTGCAGCACAAGGATCCAAGGGCCCACCAGGGACCCAAACCACCTCCAAACTCGGCATGCACCTAGAACCGTCATAAGGGCCCACATATCAGTCACCCAGAGAAAGAATAAGCTGGAAGGAGGTGGGCCAGGGTCGGCCGAACCCAGGTTCGGTCGAACCCTTTTTGCCACCGTTCGCCATCTGCTTCCAAGTGGTGCTTCCTGGTTGATCCCTTGCAACTCCCCGGGGTGGATTGGTGACATGGCGCCCGTTTATTGGCCGAAAGAAGGTCTGTTTGGTTCCTTCCCCTGGAAGCTAGAGAAGAGTGCATTGCAAGATTCCTTACCACGTGTCACTCTCCTATTGGTGGCACCCAAGGATGGTTGAAAATGTGGAGGCAAATGGTGCCAAAGGCAAGCCTCTCCCTCCTCTATAAATAGGAGGGGAGGGGCTCCATTTTGGAGCACACTCTTCTCCTCCTCCTCTTCATTTTGGCTTGAAGCCTCTCTCTTTAGGAGAGGAGAGCTCTTTGTATAGGATTAGTGCTAGGAAGTGAGGTGGGAGGCTTGAGGCCATGTCATGATTCATGACATCTTCCTCAAGAACGATCCTCAGTGGTGTCTTTGTTCTTCAACTAGACTAAAGTGAGTATTTCGATATTTCCTATTTAGACTAAAGTCGTATGCATGCTTAGTTGCTTTGTTCTTATGTTCTTCGTTTGTTCTTGGTTTAGAGGCTTGTGTTCTTTGAACACAACCCTTTCGATCCAGTAGACTTAGATCATAAGTTTGTATCTAGTTTGCCAGCTTGTCTATTAGAGTAAAGTGAAGCTCCTGCATGTCTCTAATTAGATCAAAGTGCATTCGTGATCTTGCATGAGTGATAGAGCATACCTTGAGCTAGTGCCAGTATCTCCCTCGCGGATTCATAGGAATAGTAAGTGGTGTAGACGAGGTGTCTGGACCATAAGCTACCCTTCGAAGACCACGTACGATCGTAGCGTAGAGGTAGGCCGCAGTGGTGACAGCCTGTTGGACCCTTTGTCAACCCTCTTACATCGCGTGCCGAGTTGGGCTCGAGCCAGCACAAAGGCCTTGTGTTTGGTGCCCGAAGTGAGTGTTATACCTGAGAGAACGTAACTAGACTCTGCGCTCGGTCGAGGCAGATCCTTTCTACCTATCCTATCAATCAGTGTTGTGTCCTTGGATCATCTATACTAGAGTAGGAGATAGTGCACACCGTTCCTTGCATTCGATACCCTTGGAATACTCTCCTTCCTTAGGGAAGTGCTACAGCGGTATTTCCTTGCGCTTGCGGTATACCCGGTTGTTCTTATACGCTCCCTCTAGGTGGACAACTAGTGGTGACGTTGAGAAACGCCAACAAGCATTTCTGGCACCGTTGCCGGGGAACGGTTGTTGTATCTATCTTCGAACCTAGTGGTCCTCGTATTTACCTTTTTCGTTTTCTTCTACCTTCACCCCTGTTACCCATCAGATATCCTTTTTGTTTCTTTTCTTCTACCTTTACCCCTGTTACCCTTTGAGATGCCTTCCTGTCAAAGCCTCTCTACCCCTAGGGGCGAGTTTGTCTTAGAGCAACCATCAACTTCCTCATCTTGCTGCGAGCTTCGTCCCGGCTTTATAGCCATGGTTCGGAATCGACCTTTCTCTGGAGCGATCAGTGATGATCCTAATGTTCATTTAAAGGAGTTCGTGCTTGGTAATTCCAGGCATGACACATGAAACTTTGAGGTGGAAATTGTTCCCTTTCTCTCTCGTAGATAGAGCGGAGCAATGGTACACCCACACAGCAGAGCATGTGAATAATTGGGGAGAACTACGAGAAAACTTTTGTGACTCATTCTCCCTTTATGAACGCATAGAGCTCTTGCCGTGTGAACTCCTTGACTTTGAGCAATTAGAGGGTGAGTCCATAGGTGCAGCTTGGGCTAGGTTCCTATGTCTTATGACATCCAGCCCAGACATGTCTATACCCGATGATATAGCGACGTATACCTTTTATACTCGTATAGACATGGAATCTGCACAAGAGCTCAACCTTTTAGCTGGAGGTTCGTTCGAAAACCAAACTCTAGTGGAAAGAAGAGAGATCCTAGAGTTCTTCTTAGAAACCTTTTCTTCCCATATCATTTACAACGAACCCCATCCGGAGTCTGAGTTGGTCCATGAGAGTCTCCCAATAGCCGAATCTGAGCTTTCATTCTCTGAATTCCTTGATTCCTCTGTTGAGCCCTCTCCCGAACCACGAACATCGAAGGAAGAAGAAATTCAACCTTCGGAGTTCTCTTCCCGATTTGAGGATGATCCTTCTCGAAACATCAGAAATACCTCAGATCACTCTTGGCACGAGAAGCCTACGACGTCGTTGGACTTTTATGAGGTCCTCGATGAAGTTTGGAATCATGGGACGATAGTGGATTGGTCACCTCAGAAGCGTACATCCAAAGCAATTCGGGTTGGCTCGACTTCCACGATCATCCATTGTTCCATGAGAGGAAACACCGTAGATGCTGTCCATGACCCTACTGCTGGGGCATGCATCATACCAGAGGCCCTTTTGGATACTCTAGTGGGTGACATGCCCTTGATCCCGACTGATGGACTTTTCCATAGCCCCAGGTGGCACTGTGTTTTTCCATGTAAAGGGATTGCTAGGGACGTGCCGATCACCATTGATGACATAGAGGTGCGGTTAGATTTCCACATCTATGACATCATGGATTTTGATCTTCTCCTAGGGTTCCCCTTAGAAAAACTTCTCGATAAATCTCAAGGAAACCCAGAAGAAGAGATTCGGGAAACAGTTTCTGTCCATGCTGAACCATCTAGACATCCTCTGACAGAGCCTTTCCCTAGACCTACGGTATCTCCTTCGCCTCCCGATCCTCCTGATGAAGCATTTCCTGAGGAGGCCATGAAGAAGGAATGGCCAGATGGAGCGATATGCTTTTCCGAAGCATTTTGGGATAGTACACCCTCTCTGGTTATTCCTTGTTCTGTGAGAGGGATTGTCGTAGAGGCCCTTTGTGACCCCATCATGGAGGTTAACATCATGCCATGGCACTTAGCGGAAACTCTTTTGGGCAAAGTTTCGCTAGCACCGTTCGACATGCTCCTCGAGACTTGTCCCTTTGGGCACGTTCTTGAATGTCGGGGGATCACAAGTGCCGTGCCGCTCATCATAGACAGGATCGAAGCTAGCTTAGATTTTCACATCTTTGATGTCCTCGATCCAGATCTACTCCTAGGCTCCCCGCTAGAGAAATTCTTTGAGAAATCCATAGGGAGCCTAGATGGTAATCTTGGGGAAGCCACTTCTGCCACTGCTACCCCTTGTTTGGGACACCATATGGCGAAGCCTCTTCCCTAGCAAAACCCGCTCGAGAAGACGACACGTATACCTCCATTCACGTCATCCGAGCCTATTCTCATTGAGGGTGTAGAATTTTCTACTCCTCATGAGTATGACTCGGAAGACCCTCTTCACCTTTGTGAAGGTGAACGATCGTCACCACTCTTGACCGAGTTTCAGCCTCTTCCCGCTGGCCCGAATCATGTTGCTTTCGATCATGATCGAGAGTCAACATTGAGCTTCCACGATGACTCTCTTGAGATGGAGAATTCATGGGCCATGGAACCTTTCGAGGCACTGACTCTGGAGTCCGGAGGAAAGGATTCCACATACGAGCATGGTAGTTTCATTCTTGATCTACCATACGGACCATGCTCGCATCATGCCTCTCTAGAGTCAGCCATGCTTAGTGCGCTGAGCACATGTAAGGGCTACAACCACCTTCTGGTCCTCTTTTGCAAAATGTTTGGAAGGATGATTGTAGATGCATATGTCTACCATAAGCATTGCAGATTTCGTGTGTGCACTGTGGCACTAACCTTGCAGCTGGAGCTTCACTGATACATCAAGGATTAGTGGTAAGACGGGAATGACACCACCAACAATAGCTGCAAGATGAAGTTCCCATGGTCGAGCTTATGACCTTAAATAAACAAAGCACTACCAGGAGATAGCCTGGATTAGCTTAGGTTTTATTTCCCTTTTCGAATAAAAGCAAGAACATGTTTTTAGGATAAGTTGTCCTTCGGGTATTTTTGGTCACTAACCTTTCAGGTGGAGATTGAAAAGAAAGATGGATAGGGGATGCCTACGAACATGTGAGCCACATCAGCTGCAACACCTAGATAAGCTTTGGTGAGGGAACATTTACAAAAGGAAACTTGATCACCACACACTTGAGTTTTGTTGCCTAGCAATGCAAACTTCAAGTGTGGGGGAGGTATGTGAGCATCCTGAGTAAAGTTCCTCCTCTACCAAATCTTATCCTGGTGTGGCGATGATGTCAGCTCTTGCATCTTGCCCACTAGCTAGGTAAGTCCTACTTTTGACATTAAACAAAGCCCTTCCAGGAGGTTCCCGAGGTTCACCGTCTTATGCTCATGCTTATGTCCCTTTTGATAAATAGCTCGATCATGCTTTCGTGCCTCCTTTATCCTGGCTCATATGCTCTGGTTTGAATGTTTAGGAATCCACACATTCATAGACTATTTTAAATTAAGCATGGTGCTTAGGTTAAAATTGTCTTCTTCAGTCAAAACAAGACATGGTGTCGAGTTTTGATTGATGAACTTTAGAGTTATATCTTCATGGATCTTGGTTGCATGCATGCTGACTAACCCCTGCAGAAGATTGTCAAATTTGAATGGGTAAGTCATTAAGCTAAATTCAAATAGGAAGGAAAGTTGAGGTGTCAGATTCATGTTGCACATCATGCAAAGGTGGTACATATGACCTCTCAAAGGTCCAAGGTAAGTATATTCCCCTTTGTGTATAATGTGTAACCTTGATCTAACCCTTCTTGAGTAAATGACATGGTGACAATAAAAAACAACAAAAATATTTGAATTTGAATAAAGGCTCTATGGTTCCTGAACCAGTAGAGTCCCTCTTTTGTTTCCACTTTTTGTTTGAAGAACGGCACCAGGATCAACCACCTGTGTGGGGGAGTTCTCTCGAGCTCATCATTGACATATCCACTCGAGAACTCCCACACAGGCGCTGCATAACATCGACTACGCCTTCATGATAAGAGCAAGGTAAACTGGAGCGAGCCGGCTGCCTTTTGGTCAGCCGAATCACCACTAGTCTCCCTTGATCTCTTATCCTTCAGAAGCGATGGTATGTGCACCCTCTATCTCACTCTATCCTATCCATGAGTTTGTTTGAATTTCAATTCATATCCTTTACACCAAACTCAGTGGTTGGTGCTATGCTTACTCTACATGATTCCTGTGGTTGGCTTGCATATGTTTTATTCTTTACTCATCATCTTGATGCTTGTGAACAAATATCATTAGGGAACTCATGCTTATCTAAGTAGTTGACGTTTGTGATATGGTTTGATGATATGATCTTCGCTCTGAATGTCTGAGTGCTTGGGAATTTTATTTGAAAATCATGAAAACCCTTTGCAAAGCTCCTCTTTGACATGCCACCGTCCCACTAGAGCCATATGATATTCATAGTTGAAAACCTTCTACTCATATGCTGCTTGTTATTGCATTGAGCTTTGTCAAATTCTGTGACCCTTGTGAGAATTCTTTTCATTACTTTCATGATCAAGATTCATGTGCACACCACCTATTTCCCCTTGCTACGCTTCTACACTGGAAGTTAGCATTGTATCATTCATCCCTTTCATCAAAATAAAGCTCCATATGTGGTGTGACATCTCTCTCCAAAGTATCCTTCAAAAGAGACATGGGTTGTGAAAAAAAAGAAAAAAAAAAGAGAAACACACATGCTCAAAGCATGATGCAAAAAAAAAGAGAGAAGAAGAAGAAAGAATAGCCCATGTCCAAAATAAAGGAGAAGTAGGAGAGAGATGAGATCATGCAAAAGGGAGTTCCATAATTTTGATGGTAATAACTAGTGTCCATTCCGGGGCTAGTGTCCACCTTACCATCAACCCACTTTTATCATATATGTATGGTAATATCTAGCACCCATTTCGGGCCTAGTATCCACCTTACCATACTCATCATTCTCATACATGTGCACATCTTGATCTGATTGTGTGATTTGATTTTCTCTGTGGATCCAGTCTTTGACTTTGCAATATATGTGATGCAAGTATGCCTTATCCTTTATCCTACCCTGAGCTCCACATATAGCCATCATTAGAAGTAGGAAGAAAGGCAATCTAATGGCTTGGTGGGGACATATACACATTGAGCGATCTGAGAGAATCAAATAAGGAGCTAAGCAAAGTTTGTTTTGAAAATTTATTGCAAAACCCCAAGTTACTTGACATGATGAGCAGGAGTGATTTGATTCATGACCGTTTCATTCTTCAACTGCCCAAGATAGCATGATAGACACATCAGAGTTCACAAGTACAAGGTATGGTTTGGAATATCTCTTATGCTTGCTTCATACCTTTGGATATCATGTCTCACCTTGACCTGACTCCCTTTACTCGGGACGAGCAAAGGTCAAGTGTGGGGGTGTTGTTGACGGTCGAAAAGTGCTACTTTTACACTGTTAATATCTGCATAAAACAAATGTAAAAGGCTCATCAACACTAGAATAGGGCTTGATACTGATAGTTTCCAGAAGTGTTGGTGTTTCTAGCTTTTGTTGCAGGATGCACCGAAATACGTGCCAAATGGTACAGTTGAGAGCAAGTAGTCCAATGGCTATCAAAGGACATCATCGTAAACATACTCAAATGTCAATTTGGACTGCACCATTGCGACGGGCTCGTCGAGACGATCGAAATGGACATATTATATGCCTACATCGGAGTCCGGATGAGAAAGATATGCACAAGACAAGATATCTTGTGAGCTCGGTGGGACCCACACCAGACCACGTGGCGACGTGTGCCACATTGGATGCCATGTGTCCATGACACCTCATCAATCCATGTGAAGCAACTCCCGACGAATCAGACACCGCCACGTGTGCAGCACAAGGATCCAAGGGCCCACCAGGGACCCAAACCACCTCCAAACTCGGCATGCACCTAGAACCGTCATAAGAGCCCACATATCAGTCACCCAGAGAAAGAACAAGCCGGAAGGAGGTGGGCCAGGGTCGGCCGAACCCAGGTTCGGCCGAACCCTTTTTGCCATCGTTCGCCATCTGCTTCCACGGGGTGGATTGGTGACATGGCACCCGTTTATTGGCCGAAAGAAGGTCGGTTTGGTTCCTTCCCCTGGAAGCTAGAGGAGAGTGCATTGCAAGATTCCTTGCCACATGTCACTCTCCTATTGGTGGCACCCAAGGATGGCTGAAAATGTGGAGGCAAATGGTGCCAAAGGCAAGCCTCTCCCTCCTCTATAAATAGGAGGGGAGGGGCTCCATTTTGGAGCAAGTTTCTCCTCCTCCTCTTCATTTTGGCTTGAAGCCTCTTTCTTTAGGAGAGGAGAGCTCTTTGTATAGGATTAGTGCTAGGAAGTGAGGTGGGAGGCTTGAGACCATGTCATGATTCATGACATCTTCCTCAAGAACGATCCTCAGTGGTGCCTTTGTTCTTCAACTAGACTAAAGTGAGTATTTCGATATTTCCTATTTAGACTAAAGTCGTACGCATGCTTAGTTGCTTTGTTCTTGTGTTCTTCATTTGTTCTTGGTTTAGAGGCTTGTGTTCTTCGAACACAACCCTTTCGATCCAGTAGACTTAGATCATAAGTTTGCATCTAGTTTGCCAGCTTGTCTATTAGAGTAAAGTGAAGCTCCTGCATGTCTCTAGTTAGATCAAAGTGCATTCGTGATCTTGCATGAGTGATAGAGCATACCTTGAGCTAGTGCCAGAATCTCCCTCGCGGATTCGTAGGAATAGTAAGTGGTGTAGACGAGGTGTCTGGACCATAAGCTACCCTTTGAAGACCACGTACGATCATAGCGTAGAGGTAGGCCGCAGTGGTGACAGCCTGTTGGACCCTTTGTCAACCCTCTTACGTCGCGTGCCGAGTTGGGCTCGAGCCAGCACAAAGGCCTTGTGTTTGGTGCCCGAAGTGAGTGTTATACCTGAGAGAACGTAACTAGACTCTGCACTCGGTCGAGGCAGATCCTTTCTACCTATCCTATCAATCAGTGTTGTGTCCTTGGATCATCTATACTAGAGTAGGAGATAGTGCACACCGTTCCTTGGATTCGATACCCTTGGAATACTCTCCTTCCTTGGGGAAGTGCTACAGCGGTATTTTCGTGCGCTTGCGGTATACCCGGTTGTTCTTATACGCTCCCTCTAGGTGTACAACTAGTGGTGACGTTGAGAAACGCCAACAGGCTACCGATTATTTTACCAAGTGGACTGAGGCAATACCTTTAAAGAATATGACACACAAAGAGGTAATTGGGTTTATCTTGGAGCATATTATACATAGATTCGGCATTCCACAAACCTTAACTACGGATCAAGGGACTTCGTTTATATCAAAAGAGGTGCGTGAGCTTGTTGATTCTTATGGTATTAAGTTACTCAATTCATCTCCATATTATGCTCAAGCCAATGGTCAAGTCGAGTCTAGCAACAAAACTTTAGTAAAGCTCATTAAGAAGAAGATAGAAGATAATCCTAGAAGATGGCATGAGGTATTATCCGAAGCTTTGTGGGCACATCGTATTTCTAAACATTGTGCTACTAAAGTTACTTCTTATGAGCTTGTGTATGGTCAAGAGGCCGTTTTGCCCGTTGAGGTGAATCTAGGCGCATATAGACTTGCAAAGCAAAATAATCTTGATGTTGAGACATATTATGCTTTAATGATGGATAACATTGATGAAGTGACCGACAAGCGCATGGAAGCTTTAGAAGAAATTGAGAAAGACAAAAGACGAGTGGCTAGAGCATACAACAAAAAGGTAAAATCCAAATCTTTTCAGGTAGGTGATTTGGTTTGAAAGACTATTTTACCTATTGGAAGTAAGAGCAACAAGTTTGGCAAGTGGTCTCCAAGTTGGGAAGGTCCGTACAAGGTTATCATGGTGTGTTCCGGGAATTCTTATATGGTGGAAACTTTACAAGGATAGCGGCTACCAAGGGCTCTCAATGGGAGATACTTGAAGAAATTTCATCCAAGTGTTTGGCAAGATGCTTGATAGGATATGGCCGATTTAAGTAAAAATCACCCTTAGAACAAAAAATAGCCGGTGAAATTTGTCACATCGACCTTAGAATTATTTTTTAGTACACAAGTTTTACTAAAAAACAGGGAGGCATATGTTCGCACCCAAAATTGGCACCAACGCTGACCAGGCTGGTCGCCACTGGTCAGACCGGTTCCCAGGAACGGTCCGACCGGTGGCACCCTATAGCTGGTCCGGCAAGGGTCGCACCGGCTGACCGGTGCACCTAACCGGTCTGACCGGTGGACTCCGAGTCCGAGTAGAATTGAGGAATCCTTGTGTTTTCCGACTTGTAAAGGATTTCTATGCGGGGCAAGACCTCCCCACCCTATAAATATAAAGGGCCATGGCCGATTGAGACCTATCATCCAATCGATCAATACTTTTTACTACTTTTTATCTCAAACCCTAGCTTTTCCAACCCTCTTGCTTTCCTCCTTCGTCTCTACGGCGGTTGAGGACGTTCTAAGTGGCCTGCCGACCTTAGAACAACCCTAGGCGCATCGCCTCTGACGGGGTCCCTCCCGAGGTGGTGCTCGTAGGTTTTCGCCCATGACGCCGGCACCCACACACACGGCGCGCGCACAGGAAGGTGAGGCCCCCTCACTTGGGTCAGTTCTGCATCCCGTGCATGCCCCTGTGCGCTCGCACACCCTTGTGCACGCACCAGTGACCGAGACGTCGCCCTCACCGCGGGCCTCTGCTCGTCGCCAACCTGCCTGTGCTCGCACCCTTGCCACACCCGAGCGCCACGCGCACACACACGCTCGCCTGTGCACTCACGTTGTTCGCGCCGCCGCCCTGTTTTGCCTCGCCGCGCGCTGCATCTCGCTGCCCGCCGTCCGGGTCAAGGACGAGTAGCGGCCCTGTGCCCGCGCACCCGTGCTCACACTCGCTCGCTGCCGCATGCCTGTCCAGGACAGTGTGCGCGTCGAGTCGCTGGCATCCACGCGCACGCACACGAACGGGAGGACAAATCCCCCTATTTTGGGTCTGTCCTGCACCCCGTGCACGCTCCTGGCGCATTTGCGCACGAGCGCAAACCAGTGCCGCCATCTTGTCGCCGCGCTGCCACTCCATTTCCTCGGCGCGGTGCGTGTCCTTGCCAAAGCTGGCCAAAGGCCGAACCTTGCAACCGCACTCGCACCCGACGCGCGCTCGCGCTCTTGCTCGCAGGCTAGCATGCTGGCGCCTGCACACCAGCCAGCGCCGCTGCCCCCTGTCCATGCCGCAGGACATGAGGTGTGTTGCACCCAAGTGTCGGCCAGACCTGAGCCCCTTTTTCCTACCCAGCTGTGACCCTAGGACGTCTAGAACCTCGCCGCCGCCTCTTCTCGTCGGCCGTCATGGAAGCTCGTCGTCGGTCGAGTTTTGCCGCCGCGGGGTGCCTTTGTGGCATTCCATCGAGCACCTTGGGCGTTTCCTCTTTCTGGCCGCTGCTCTAAAACACACAGCTGCACACACACCGCTGCTGCCACACCCGATCCGCTGGATCTTTTGTGCCCCTCCAATCCCGGCTGAGCCACACCGTCACCCGCACGAACCAGAGCCGCACCAGATCCCTCCGGATCCTTTGCACCCTGCCATGCCTGCGGCCTAGTCAGCTGCCTCGTGGACAGCAGCTGGCTTATAGCCTGCTGCGTGGCCGCCACCTCAGCAGCTAGAGTCGGCCTGTAGCTAGCCTGTAGTTAGTTTAGAGCCAGCTAGAGTTAGCTAGTAGCTAACCTAAAGTCAGTGCTATTGTGTATATGCAATTTAATTTCAGAAATAGTTTTAACCTTCAAAAATTCATAACTAATTCATACGAGCTCCGAAAAATATGAAACCACTTTCATAATCTTTCTAAAATCATGACGCACCCGTTAGTTAGGTGTTTGCTCTATTTTGGCTCTTCTTGCTTCTTCTTTTGGTGTTAATTGCAATTAGCACCGGTATTTAATTATATTCGCGAATCTAGGGGCTACCGGAGTCGGAGAGCCGCCCCAGGACTACGACGACGACTTCGCCTTCGACGACTACCCTCACGCAGGTTCATGCCCGACCTACTTTGAATGTCCATTAGGCATTGCTTTTAGAACTGCTAGCGCTTTACTTATGCATGATGATGAATATGGTGAAACCTTGCACTACCCCTTTATATACCTTGTCCTTAATTGACCTACTACTACTATATTTGTGTGTGTATATACGCTGAGCTTCGTTGTGCATGTCTTGGGATAGTGTGGTAGTTTTCTTGGCGTGTGTGGGAAAAAACTGGCAGGAGAAGGTGTTTTGGGTGACTTGGTGGGGGTGAGCTCAAGACAACCCGATCCGGGATCGGGGGCCAGGGTTCGTCTTCTCGGGCGTTTCCCATTTCGTACCTATGGCGGGTACACGGTTTTAGGAGCACAGGTGTTGGGGTTTTTGTGATGACTTGGAGGATAGGAGCTCGCCCCGGTCTGAAACTGAGTGGCGTCATCGCCGGCCGGCGGGCGGCAGCGAGGTGTCACGAGCGGTGGGGCTCCTCTGGCAGCGACACGGGTGGCCTGGCTCTGCCTGGTGCGGTGCCTGCCCGCCAACGGCTAAAATGTGGAGGCAGCGTGGTGGACAGACGAGACGCCACCGACGAACTCGCTGCCTCGTGCCACGATTGGCCGGGGCGGCGCCGTCGTCGCTTCACTGCGGCGCTCGCACCTCGCACTCGCAGGCCGCCGCAGCCACGTACGCACGAGGCACGAGCCGCACGACGCGCCCCCCGTAAACCCGACGTGGAGACTAGAGCTGGGACTTGGGCTGTGCCGTGCCGGCCCGGCCCGGCACTCTCGTGCCTCGTGCCGCCTCATACTTAGACTTCTAGTCACGCGAGGCACGTCGTGCCGTGTCGGCATGGCACAACAAATTTTTTACTAGGCCCAAGCACGACCCGTGGCACGGCGGCACGTCTTCGTGCCGTGCCGGCCCAAGCACGACCCTCGCGATGTGACTACTTCTAACCATACGAGAACACAACCTTATTATGATATGAATGATGATTAACACAATTTCATACATGTAATGTAGGTTTTGTGATCTATTTCTATGCTATTAGTTATATTAGACTATATAATGCATATAACGCATGCTATCAGGAAGGAATAACCTACAGATTTGCAAATGGGTCATTTTCGTGCCGTGTCGGCCCAAGCACGACCCAAAATATGTGTCGTGCCGTGCCTCTCATCGTGCCGAGCGAGATCCTAGACACGGCACGACCCTCGCATTCATGTCGTGCCGACACGACCCAAAATTTATCGTGTCGTGCCGTGCTTCGTGCCGTGCCAAAATGTCATGCTTCGTGCGACCTATAAATAGCACAGCCTAAGTCCCGGCTCTAGTGGAGACGGACAAATCTAAAGGCTGGATCCTCAGCTCAGCTCGCTACAGAACGGACGGCAACGTTATCCCGACGTGAGCGTTAGAACGAACGGCTTGAAGTCAACGGTCCACGGGAAGATAGCTGGGATATCGTTTTCCAGGGTAACGCCAGATGCTTAGCAGGAGAAATGATTTATGATTGCAACGCTGTTGATTATTTTTCATTTTTTTGGGGTCAGAAATGATGGTGACGATCATAGTTGCTTCGTCATTATGGTACATATCTTGTCAAATCAAGACCGGCATTTCCTTAAAAAAAACTTGAGATCGGCATATGCTCAATTTGAAAACCATAAGAGTGAAGAGGTCATTCTTTTTTTTTCATATATTTTGGCAATTTATATGCAAGCTAAACTTTACACAGTGACAATTTAAAATACATTCACTTTTGGAGAAAAAGAATATATCGTATAGGGACAAAATACGAAATGATCTTTGCGTGCAAAATGTTAAATACTCAGAAACACATCTACCTCAAGTTGTGTAAGAAGTATTTGGAAAGTATGGTTGGTATGCCTAAATTTTAAACTAGTTCAAGAATTTCCAACTCGAGGTGGATCAAAACACGATGACTATTAGTTTTAAACTAGTCTTTTGAGTTATCATTTTCTGCTATATGATATTTTCTAAAATATTTGTCACAACACCGTTAGTTTTTGTTGTGATCATGATCATGGCACATTCTACCCACCTACATTGGAACGGAAATTAGAATAAGAACTCTTTTAGCATGGTCAAAACTTATTATTTCAAATTCTTTCTTCATTCATATGGCTAGACATCATAGGTACTCCCTCGGTTTCAAATAAGAGGTCGCTTTGTTTTTCTATGTTTATTGGTGCTTGTATGCATCACCGCATATCACACCTATGAATCTAAAAAGCCAAACGGCTTGTAATTTGGGTGCGGGAGCTAAAATCAGGATAGAGGATGGTACTTGGTAATGTAGTTTTGGTCAAACTAATTATAGGTTGTTTTGCCTACAATTTCAGACGAAGGGAGTAGTTGTATAGTTTTTTTTTTTGGCTTGTTGAAAGCTTGTTTCAATCACCCAAAAACTTAATCACGAGTGATTAAGTCCAAAATTCATGCAAAGGCTAGATAAAATTTCTACTTTCTAATAAATTAGAAATGCTTTTGAACTAGGACATATGATGCAACATTTGACTCCTTGCCCAATCAATTCACAATAATTAAAAGCTATGTATATGTTTTCAATATGCTGAAGGAACCCATTAAAAACCCCACAGAAATATGGTAGCTCACTAGCTCGCACGAAACTGAAAATTTGTTACACAGTGGTCATTAAAAATATGAGCACATAAAAACAGGAAAGGGAAATTGGTAAAACCAGAAAAGGCGCGAGTTCGTCCTCCTCCGCTGCTGCTGCAGCACAAGCACAAGCGAGTTGCTTCCTCCGAGCCCCCTTGCTTGCATGTGGTTTTTTTTTTCTGAGCGAGTTGCATGTGGCTGGTTTACTACTATTGTTAATCGAGATCGCCATGTGCTGAAGCTTAAATTAATTCCTATTTCAAAAAAGAAGCTTAAATTAATACCCTCATGCGCTCTATGTTTAACTTTTACCTTTTAGGACTTGCGTTGTAAATTTATTCGGTGAAAATTGAACTTCAAATGCACGATTACAAGGACAAAACGCGGCAGTATTAAAGTACTATATAAAATAAAAATAAACTTTATTTATTTCTTCAATTTACTTTGGCATAACATACTATAACATACGATGCGATATTGTGCAATAATGTACTTCCCAAATCGACACACTATTAATTAAATATATACAGATCGAGAAGAAAATTATTGGATCGAAGTGAAACGTATTTCGAAACACCCACCCACGGAAATTCGAAATCTCGTTACCGATAGGCACGAAACAACAACAAACACCACGGGGAAGTCGGAAACAGAGGGAAGCAGGCGCAGGGGTGAAAAAAAAGTTGGGTTCGCCGTCCTCTTCCGCTGCCGCCCAGCCGTGTGCCAGGCCAGCTGCCTGCCTCCCCCGCTCCGCTCCCTTCTCAAAGCCTGGAGAGGAAAAGTGGGGAGGGCGAGAGAGGCCGGAAGATAAACCGCAAATCCCCGAAATCGCAGCGCGAAATTAAACAAAACCGGAGCGGCGGATACAATAAGCAGCTGCCGCAGCAGGCAGCAGCACCGCAGCAGCCGCCACCGTCACGCCACCGCGCGCCGAGAGAGAAAAGCCGAGCCGGTGGCAGGCGGGAGGGGACGGACGAAAGGGGGAACTCGCCCGCCTGCGTGCCGCGGTGGGTTGGTGGGTGCCGCCTCCGGCCTCCGCATCCTGCTGCTCTGTTCTGTTCCCCAGCCAACCCCCATTCACCTCGCCTGGCCTCGCATGGATTCCGGCTCGCTTCGCCCCCACTCCACGCGCCGATCCGCCGCCACCTGCCAGGAGAGCGCGCCGCGATCCAATTGAGGTTCAGGAGGCGGGGGTGCCTGCCTTGCTGCCTGCGTGCGCCCCTTCTTTTTGGGGGTCCAGCCTCGCCTCAGCGGCCGCTGGACGCCGTCGCGCGCCTGCACGGCGTCTTTGGGGCGGTCGAAGCAGCAGCCGACACGCGGGCGACCCGGCGCGAGGAATCGGTGGCCGAGCCAGTGGAGCGCGATGCTGTGGGTGGCGCGCCTGTCCGGCTTCTTCTCCGCCGCCATGGTGATGGTGGTGCTGTCGCCGTCGCTCCAGTCCTTCCCGCCCGCCGAGGCCATCCGGTCCTCGCAGTTCGACGGCAGCGTCCGCTTCCCGGGCCAGATCGCGGGCGGCGCCAGGGGGATCGCCTTCCGCCGGGCTCCGTCCTTCCGCAATGCCGCCGACTGCGGCGGCGGCGGAAAGGGCAACGGCACCGCCGCCAATGTCTGCGACCCCTCGCTCGTCCACATCGCGATTACGCTCGATGAGGAGTACCTCAGGGGCTCCGTCGCGGCGGTCCACTCGGTGGTGCAGCACGCCAGGTGCCCCGAGAGCGTCTTCTTCCACTTCCTCGTCTCCGACCCGGGCCTCGGGGACCTCGTCCGCGCCGTCTTCCCGCAGCTCCGCTTCAAGGTCTACTACTTCGACCCCGACCGCGTCCGGGGGCTCATCTCCACGTCGGTGCGCCAGGCGCTGGAGCAGCCGCTCAACTATGCGCGCAACTACCTCGCCGACCTCCTCGAGCCCTGCGTGCGCCGCGTCATCTACCTCGACTCCGACCTCGTCCTCGTCGACGACGTCGCCAAGCTCTGGCGCACCGACCTCGCCGGCCGCACCGTCGGCGCGCCCGAGTACTGCCACGCCAACTTTACCAAGTACTTCACCGGCCGGTTCTGGTCGGACCAGCGGTTCGCCGGCACGTTCGCGGGGCGGCGGCCGTGCTACTTCAACACGGGGGTCATGGTGCTCGACCTCGAGCGGTGGCGGCAAGAGGGCTACACACAGCACATCGAGCGGTGGATGGAGATACAGAAGTCGCCGCCGGGGCGCATCTACGAGCTGGGCTCGCTGCCGCCCTTCCTGCTGGTGTTCGCGGGGCACGTGGCGCCGATCGAGCACCGGTGGAACCAGCACGGCCTCGGCGGCGACAATGTCCTGGGCAGCTGCCGCGACCTCCACCCGGGGCCGGTGAGCCTGCTACATTGGTCCGGGTCCGGCAAGCCGTGGGCGCGGCTCGGCGCCGGGCGGCCGTGCCCGCTCGACGCGCTCTGGGCGCCTTTCGATCTGTACGGCCCCGCCGGCGCCGGCGCCGCCGAGGAGTCCCGGTAATCGCAACACTTAGAAAAAAAAAAGAAAGAAAGATTCTTTTCCTTCTTTGGCCGACCCCGTACAAATTCTGAGCTTCTAATTCTTGGTTTCCATTACCTGTTCAAACTATATGTTTTTTCATCCCTTTTTCTTCTTCTTTTTCAGTTCAGTTCGATTAAATGTTTTGTGCTAGATTGTTCATGTTTGTTCTTTAGTGGTCTCTTCTCCCACTTCTTTTTGATCGTTTTGTTACTACAAAAACAGAGATCATTTGTATCCTACTCTACAGAGCTGCAGTTTTGGCAGCCTCAGCACCACCATATAAATAAATAAAAGCACAGAGAAATAGACTTTGCACTTTGCTGCATTTGTTCTTCCACTTCTCGTCCATCCCTCCCCCCTCACCCTCTGCTGTTCGTTGTCTTCTCATTCACTCTTGCAATCAATCCAACCAATCGACCCATCCACCTCAACGAAGAGTCAGCCAGTCCAATGCAGCACCTGCACTGCACAACCCTTGCCGCTGGACTCGAAGGATGCCACCACCACCAGCTCCTCACCACTCCACCATGGACCGGTTCCTTGGACCGTCAATGGCCGAGTCACCGTCAGTCGCTCGCAAACATGAGTAACTTGGAATCCTCACCTTTGTGGCCGTGCACGAACTGACTGACACTAACAACCATTTCGCCCGCGCTTAAGCACTCGCCGAAGATAAGCAGAAGGGGTTGCTGTTAACTAAGCTCGCGGGGATTAAAGCAAATCAAGCGGAAAATGGCCGGTGTGGGGCGCGATGGCTCGGTGGCTGCAAGCATTAGCAACACGGGACTTGTGAGCTACCGCCCAAGACCAGCCTCTCTTTTCGGGGGTCCTCACCCTTTCCTCTGGTGGGGCCTCTCGCCACTCCCCGCTCGCCATCCTCGCCGCTTTATTCTTTTGCAAAATCATTATTGTTGTGCTGCTGCCGCCGCTGCTCTTCATCAAGGATTTTATTTATTTATTTTACTTTTCTTTTTAGTCTCCTTTTCTTTTCTCCAAGCTAAGCACCTCAGCTTCCCTCGCAAGAACCTTTTGTTTTTCTGGTCATCTCACTTTCCTTGCCAGCTCCCACTTCGCATCTACTTGTCGCCCTCCGCTCCATGCGTCCGGCCAATATTTTGTGAACAATGTGGGTGGGGAAAAGAAACATTTCGTGTCACTAGGCGCAAGGCATCGTTCGTGCGGAACGGCCGCTGCCCATAGGGCCCCGCCGGCGGTGAGCTGGTAATAAAGGGACGCCGGCGGCCGGTCTCGCTGGGTGCTCGCCACACGCGTCGGTTTCTTCCCCGGCCAGGGCGCCAGGCAAACAGTTCAGCACCTCCTTCAGTTTCAGCTATGCTCGGCCGATTTGATTTGGGTGACGGTGACGGCCTAACCGACGGGGGAGGCTTTTTAACCTTTAGCCATTAGCCCCCAGCTAATCAGCTGCTTCCATGTGAGATTCGTGTTGTGTGAGAGCTCGGAACTCTACTCTGCACGCCGCGCGTCGAATTACTTTTTTCATTTGGACGTTCCATTCTGCAGAGATACTATGGTTGATTTCACTCGTAACGCTAAAGCCTTGCTAATGCTCTGATTGCCTTTATGTACCTCAGAATTCTGGTGCACCTAATGTCCTTATCAGCTATCATTGGTTTTGTTTATGACGTAGTATTGATTATCTGAAGTTCATTTTGAACTGTCCACAGTGTCGATCACTTGTGATAGCGCAAAGAAAGGATCTGTTTGGTTCTTATTTTTGTAAAAAAGATCTATTTGGTTCCTTTACTCGATCTTCTAGAGAACTGCTAGCTTTCACCAGCTACTGAAGTCAGTATTGTTTAGGCACCGTTTAGATCCGTGAAATTTTGGTGAAAATGGTGAAATTTTTGCATTGAAAAGCGTGTTCTGTGAGAGGTGGCACGATCTGCGATGCGAAAATTTTTTAGACTTTTGGTGAACTAAACGGGGCCTTAATCGGGTGGCTGCTAGCTGATGCGAGTATTTGGATATCATTCCTGGTCTCTGTCTCATCTGCAAGATCATGCTAGCAATGCCAAACCATGTATATTTTGTCGGCACAAGCTTTATACCCTTGGCTCCGGCAAAACCTTGTTCGTTTCTCCTCCTGGTATGGTATGGTAGAAAGGCGAAGCGCTAGGGCCTTTCAGGAAAACCCCTAGCGTAGCATACCCTTGCTGTCCAGCTGCTGCGTTTGGATTTTGGACTACCCAGTGGCGTATCGCAATGCTCTATTGGTCATTCTCTCATGAGAGCGAGAGCGACCTCGAGGTTGAGGGCCGGGGTGGTCCTCGGCGATGCGACGGCATCTCATGGAGATGCGCGGGGTTCTAGTGGGGGGTTCACGCGCCGCGCTCCTATCTAGCGCCTCCTGGCGTCGTCGGTTGGCATGTCAGCGTCGCCGAGCCCGGCCGGCCGCTCGCCCGCCGCGAGGGAAATCTGACCGGCAGCGGCCGTGCCCGTTCGCCCGCCTGCCTCATTTCTTTTGCTGCGCTGCTCCTACATGTGTCTGGACGTCGAGGTGGGATCGGCGGCGCGCGTGGGCTTTAAAGCACGGCGTTTTCTGGATGGCCGCTGCCGCCCGGTGCACGCGCGCGCACCGGTGGTAGGTGAGACGAGAGACAGGCAGATAGCAGGGCAGGCAGGCGGCGGCGAGAGACGACGAGGCACGGACGGGACTACGGGAGGCTTGAAACCGTTGCGTGCGTCTCGCGAGGATTTCGTTTCGGTTTTTTTTTTTTCGAAAATAGGTTTTTTTTTCTTTTTCCGGTGAGGCAACGGCGCAGCGTGTCCTTGGGCGACTGCATGCCATGACGTGCCGCGGCGGCGTCGTACGACTGGGCCTGCTTGAACAGTGACGTACGGTGGGGCTGCCTGGCCTATACTATAGGGCCCGTTTACTTCCCAAAAGTTTCACCAACAACCCGTCACATCAATCTTCTTTCCACTAATTCGGAGTATTAAATGTAGATTAATAACAAAACCCATTTCACGACCCCTACCCTAATTTTCGAGACGAATCTAACGAGCCTAATTATGTTATGATTAGACAACATCATGCTACAGTAACAATCTCTAATGACGGATTAATTAGACTTAATAGATTCGTCTCGCAATTTTCAGTCCATTCATGTAATTAGTTTTGTAAATAGTCTACGTTTAATACACCTAATAGACCTTAAAAGGGGATTCAAAATTTTCCGTTCGTGAACTAAACGGGCCCTATGCCTGAGAAAGACGGCGTATGGACCCCCGGAAAGTATATGGTCCTTGGAGTGTTGACCCTCTTTATCGTGCATGTTGTGCACTTGTGCCCCGAGCGAGAGAGGGATTCCTAGCCACGGTGCGGATAAGATCACAATACTGTTAGCGGGCGATGGAGCTCCTCCAGCTCATGGTGGCGCACGGTGTCTTCTTCGGCGGTGGTGGCCGACGGCGACGACTCCGAGCGCGGACGGAGCGCTCTGGATCTGAGGATCTTGTTGTAATTTCGCTTTTCTTTTGGGTCCTTAGCGTAGTTTGGTGGAGACAGCCGTATCCGTATCCTCCATGTACGTCTCTGTATTTGTACGCGTACTTGTACGCTTTCCTTATTCAGTACTAATGTAGATACGTATTTTCAAAAAAAAAAAAGATCACAATACTGTTGCTTTGTATTCATTCTATGGTCCGAGGCCTCGTTTAGTTCCTCAAAAGTCCTAAAAAATTTCGCATCGCAGACCGTGTCACCTCTCACAGAACATGTTTCTCAATGCAAAAAGTTCACTACTTTTACCAAAAAATTCTCAAACTAAACGGTGCCGAGTTGAGCTGAGTTTCTTTCGCTTTTTTTGTACAAGTTTAAGAAAAGAATAATTCTGCTTTGGGGGAGCTTACCTACTTCCATAAGCTCTTAGCTTATCTCAGACGATGTCACGCTGATGGGAGCTTCTCTCGATCGTCGCAAATACACGTCTCGAGCTCCAACGATGGATGACACGTCTGCAACGGTCTCGGATGGAATGATGGAACAACAAAGCCTTTTTTTTGTTGCTCGATCGTTGCACGGTTAAGGGGATTGGTCAATAATGTTCAGTCGCTATTCCTGCTCCGCGTAGTAGTATGTAGCTTGAGTTACACGCTGAAGAGTATCTCTCTCATGCTGTGAACGATGCTGGAAGGACGTAAACAGTTGCAACAGCGAGGTGGCCGGTGCATCGGTGCATGGATGACGTGGCGGCATATGTTCGCCCTTGGCAGGGACGGATCTAACGGTGGAGCGGGCGGGGCTCGAGCCCCCTACCGCTAGAAATCCAATGGAGTTCCTTAAGATTTGCATACTGTTTTTGAGAAAGAACAATCAGGAAAGAAGGAGTTAAAGGAAGAAGAAGAAGAAAGCACTCCTTAAATTTATTCCGTCACCGGGCCTTGGAATCAAAGAACATACGAATTGAACAGCTAGCCCCCAATATCCGTCCCATGTGATTGATGGTCGAGCTCTATTACGAGATCTTGCTGTGCGCAAAGCCATTTCTCCTATATATGTCTCGACCAACCTCTTGCCATTGCACCCAAAAACCAGGAATTTTGCTTTGCTCTGTCGTATAGCACTATATTTGTTCTTGGTAGAAGTAACTCTGCATAATGTGTGATCCACGTCCACGAACCATGACCCATTATTCCACGAACCCAACCCACCACCGACATCACCCCTTGCCAAACCTTCCGTGCTCCAATGATTCCAGCCATGAGGTTTTTATCATGAGAATCTAGTAGGCCATATCGCATCTCACAGTTTAGTACCCCCTGCCATTCTCTGGTCACCCCGAACCTGGGTCTTGTTTAGTTTGCTAAAAATTCTAACGTTTTCTCCACTCTCTCTCCATCACATCACATTAAATACGTCAAAAGACATATGTTCGGAGTATTAAATATAGGTAAAAAAATAATTAATTACACAGTTTTGATGTACTTCGCGACACGAATCTTTTGAGCCTAGTTAGACCATGGTAGGATAATATTTACCACAAACAAACGAAACGTGCTACAATGTGCTACAGGAGTTCGAAACGTTGAAAAGGTAAATTTTTCCACCAACTAAACAAGGCCCTGACCGGAACTCGATCGGACAGGAACACATCTTCCTGCTCAGGCAGACGTGTGTGTGTGTATGATGAGTTGTTGATGACGAATTGACGATTAGCTCGATCTGTCCCCCACGTGCGAGCTAGTGCAAAGCCGCTCATGCCGTAATCATGGAACGGGCCGCTGCTAGATCACAGTTCACAGACACATGCCAAATGATGCTACAAGATACGTAACATTGAGCATTTGGCTACCCGCTTCAAAAAAAAAAAAAGTAGAGACCGAGGCGTCCTTGGTCTCTCTAGTCTCTACAGTCTACAGCTGAACCTGAGCAGGACAGTCCTGATGTCCCGTGTGCTGTCGAGCTGTCTCCGCTAATGACGAATGGGAAGCTCTGACCACGGCCACCAACCGTCAGCTACTCAGCTGAGCATTTTGCTCTCGGATAGGAGGCTGCGAGAGTGCGAGCGGAGAACCAATGCAACATTGGATTGCCAAGGATAGAGTAGTGGCGCCGTGCGGCTGCGTCGTCGTCCCTAGTGCCTCGGAAAAGGGGGCGCTCGAAGTCGCTTGCGGCGGCAAGGTTCTGGGATTCGAAATGCTGAAAATTTCGGTCCAAACCGAGATGGGTGAATCTCGGATATTTCGAAAATTTCGGACCGGGATTCGATTGTTTGACCGGTCAACATATTCATTTTTATAGGAAATTTGGTTATAATTGGATGGAGATTTAGAAATTAAACACTCCTATATAAGATAGTGGGGGAGAACTAGAGAGATATGATGAATGAATTAAGGAGAAAGATGGCGAAACATGATGTTTCTACGTTAGTTAGCCGTTGCAAGGTGAGAGAGGTAAAAGAGAGTTATATAACTAAAAATTTTCATATCTTTACAGCTAGGATGCTATATTGGTTGGTATAGACCTTAGTGATGGCAGAGAAAATCATGTTTGGTGAACTTTTTTGACCATTTCGGTTTCGTTTCGATCCTTACCGAAATGGGTGAATTTCGGTGAAATTTGGTCGTCTCGGACCGAATCCCAGAACCCTGTGCGGCGGTAGCGAGTACAGGGCGGACCAGGCTGTGTCCAACCAGCCTGTTCGTTTGGCTGGTTACTGGTGGCTGGTGCTGGTTTGTTCTGAGAGAAAAGTACTGCTGACTGGTTGCTGGTAGCTGGTTTTTTCTGAGAGAAAAATACTGCTGGCTGGTGGCTGATAAGCCAAACGAACAGGGCGAACACTGACGGCTTGACGCCAGCTTATCCGAGCCTGGTTGGCGAAGTGGCGATGGCCGCCGCGTCGATCGAGCTGCGCGTCCTCTTCCCGATCTCACCTGTACTGCACATGCACGGCCGCGCTGTGCACGTTACAGTCTCTCTCGCGCTTAGCTTGATGGAAACCCTTTAGCTTGCAGAAATTTCGACGGAAGCAATAATGTACTTATGGCAAGGATCAAGCAGTCCAATTCAGCTCGTCGGGCCCGGGAGTGTAAAAAAAAAAATCCCGACCGGGAGAAAATCCCTTTTATAAATGCGATTTTGTTTGATGCGGTGGCATCGCGTCGAGCTCGTCGGGCCCTCTCTGCTGTTTGTATTTGGACGGCAGGGGTCTGTCGTCCGTATAAAATACGTGCATATACGGCCTGGCGTGGATGCGACTAGGAGATATTTAGATCAAGGCGGTATGGAGCAAGTAGCTAGATCGATCAAGGCTACCGCCTGGGAAGGGAAACCATTAATACGAGGCGCTGGGATTCGGTATGCGTGTCAACTCCAGCGCGGCCGGGGTCGTATCAAGAGCCCCGGAGGATGATCTAGAGCGGGAGGGTGGGCAGGATTGTTGGGGTCCCATTATTTGGCTGGCCACCATTTCCTGATAGTGCCCATCTCGTACGGCCTTTTGGTCCATTTGGAGTCTCGGTGCGTGCGTGCGGTGATCAACACGGGGCAGTGGTTTAATTGTCCATCTTGTGGATTCGGAACCGTTGATCCTTACATCTGAGGGCTAATAAGCATCCTATCACGTTGGTCTTCTGTCGCCTGCAGTCTAGTCTGCTCACTTCTTCACACTTACTAAATGGAGCTGCGCAGCGAGGTTAATTTGCCTAATTTGGTTGCTAGATCGATGCCATTTTTACAAAAGGTACGTACGGCCCCATTCATGCACCGCACATGTCACACTCGTGCAAACAAATCGTCGTCGATCATTCCGGGTGGACGACGCCGACGGCTGGTAGCGAGCCGCCACCTGCGATCGATCGATCGACCTACTACTACACTCCATCATCGATCAGCCGCAGCTAACTGAGGTGCTCGTCGTCACTTCGTCAGTATGTCACTGCACGTACCGACTACACTACATACACCAACCAGTTTCAAGACGGTTGCCACGTTCATGTCACTCACTGTCACTGACCTGACGCCCAAATAATCGGCCGGGCGGCGGCTCTGTTCGTCGTCCCTGCCTCCGACCACACGCATAAGGACATGCATGCGGATGACGCCGCGCCGGCTCGCGCAAGAGGCCATTGCATGTTGCAGGAGTAAGCGTACATCAACGACATCTCACGGGAAAATAAAGGTGCCGGTGCTATTATAGTATAGCGGCGCGTAACGGAGCATCGAACAAGTCGAAAGCCCAAGCCGTGGCGTGGAACGAAAACGAACTGCTCCCGCAGCGACGGATCAACGCACGCGCTCTCGATCGGCCTGCAGATCGACAGCGCCGTCCCGGCGGCTAATATAATAGTAATAGAGCGCCGAGATCGAGCCGCGGGCACAGCTGAAGGTAGCGATTGTTTATCGGTCTCGCAACAACAACGGAGCAACCGACACACGCGACGACGGTGCGACTCGGTAGGTGGTGTAGGACTCGACGGCCGGGGGCGCGCAGGGGGGAGGACACGCGCGCGTCATCTGCGCGCGAGGCACCGACGGGCGCGGCCGTGGCGGATCCGATCCAAGGAGGCACAGGCAGCGGCAGGAGACGAAAAGGTGCCGGACGGCGCCCCTGGACCCTGGTACGGCACGCCGAGAGCTGCTGTGGAGTGATCGAGACTGACCAGTTTCTCGAGGCTGCCTCCCACGCGTAGCCCTGCAAATGGGTTGGGATCCAAATTATATCCACACTCATCTAAATCTTGAATATATTTTTAATAAACCCAAACCAATCCATTCCACCATCTGTATTACCCACACCAGACCAAACCGAGATGCTTTTTCAGCTAATAACAAACCAGATCATGGGTCACTAACAGATTACAACTTGTTTGAAAACCATTTGCCATCCTTGGGTTCTGTTTAGTTAGCTATAAACTCGTCAAGCCGCTGACCGCGTGCGAATATTTGAGGGCGTCCGCTCTAGGCCGGCGGCCAGCGCACCACGGAGACGGACGGCACGCTTTGCTTGCTTGTTCTTCATCAAGAGCCGGCCGCGCGTACGGCTTGCCCCCGCGTCAGCCACGGCCGCCGCCGCCGCCGGCCGCTGGGCTGAGCGGGCGCGACGCAGCACGGCGCGTGCACCAGCCACCAGCTGCCCAGGCCCGTGCGAGCCGAGCAGGCAGGCGCGCGCGTCGGGGGGTACGGGGCGTACGGCGTGCCAACTCAGAGAGGGGACGTACGAGGGGCTCGCCGTCGCCGGCTGGTCTGGCGCTGCCGCTCGCCCGCTCCATACGATCGATCGAGCGACACCGCAAGACGCCGAGCAGCGCGTACCATATGAAGCAACACCGCCGCGACCATCGGTCACGCGGGCCGCTGCGCGCCTGCAACGCTTGGCCCCTTCCCCAGCACACTGCACACCTGGCCAGGCTCGCCGGTCGCCGCCGCGTGCGTGTTCGAGCCGCCGTGTGTCTCTGGCTGCCGGCCGGCCCCCTCGATCTGGAGTGAGCAACTGGTAGCGGGACAACCGTGTCCGCTGTCTCGAGTCCTCTGCCGTCGCCCAGCAGCGAGCAGAGCATTTGCACCACGGCGAGGCGATGAATTTCCCCGGCCAGGAGCATGCGGCCGCCGTACTAGGAGCCAGCGGCCAGCGGGCGCGCGCAGAAAATGATGCAACGTGCCCAATCGCCGGCACATGCGACTCGACTCGACTCCACGAGAGCGCGAGAAGCCGAAGGAGCCCTGCCTCGGAGGCCGCCGCCGACGCGTGCTGCGGGCTGCTCCGCGCCGTAGCCACCGAGAACTCGTCGAAGTGGCCGCTGTACGCCCTCGGGCTCAGCTCCGTCATCGCCGACGGCGTCGGGGAGCACCGCCCGACTTGGTGCTCGACGAGGAGCTGCCTGTCCTTGGCCGCGCCACGCCGCACCGGCTCGCCGATGTCCATCTCCACGATCTTGGCGTGTGGCTGCGGCGGCGGGGTGAGGCCGTGAGGGAGGCGAGTCGAGGCCGCGAGGGGAAGAGGCGAGAGGGATCGAGTCCAGAGTCCAGACCTCCAGACTCATTCACGTAGAGGCGGCCCATGAGACGACTCACGGGTTATGATCCATTAGAAATCGATTGTTACTCCCCTCCACCACACATAATCCAAATTGCTAAGAAGTTAGAACCCAAACCAAACCAATCCACTAACAGAGTTGACCTATTAACATCCAACTTAAGTAAGTTCACAACAAAATTCAACCCATTAAACTTACTTCAACCCAAACCATTTGCAGGGCTACACACGCGACCGGCGGCCTGCGTCGTGGATTCTTCTGGGTTTAAAGGCTTCGAGCGTCCGGCTGGTGTCTGATGAGTGATTATCCATGAACCCATCCGTGTGCTGTTTTTAGCTGAGACGAAGATATAGAAGCATCAACGTTGCATGGATCCTCGGCATTTACCGCGCGCTGCTAGCCGTTCTCGATATGGGATCGTGTCGCTCAGCTCGTTGGATCCGAATTTGACTGGTCAAATTGCTCCAGGCACAAGCACGTGTTCGTCAGAGGTTTACTGCTACCTGCTGCGCGATGCGCAACTAGGGATGGCAACAGGGATCCGATCCCCGATTCCCCGCGGGGAATTCCTCTATTAGAGGACGGGGTTAGGCAGAATTTTACTCCCACGGAGATGAAAACGAGGCAAATTTGCCCCCCGTCGGGTCTAGCGGGGACGGGGGCGATTCACCATTCCCCGTCCCCGTTCCCCGCGAATTCCCCGCCAGAGCTCCACATTCCAACGTTTCTACTCGGCCTGGCAAGAAATTGGCCCACCGAAGCCCATTACAAGGCTCAGAGTATATAAGCAACAAACCCTAATCTTCTTCCCTCACCCCCTCCCTCCCCAGTCCGTGCGGCGCCTTGCCCGGTTTTCCTTCCTGCTGCCGCCGCGTTTGCAAGCAAGGCTCGAACTCAACTGCCGCCTGTAGCATCTTTCACCAACGTCAGCAGCATATAGCAGGCTATACAGATCGAGATTCAAGAGGATGGACGCCCCTCCTTCACTCCCACGGCCGCCGCCAGCCGGTGCTAAACTGCTGATGCAGGCTGCCAACGCACAACAGGAGGTTGGAGCCTAGCTGCTGCATCTTTGCGCACTGCTCTCTTGCTCGCAGCTCCAAGCATCCTGTTGCTTTCGGTTCCAGTCTGATGGCCACGCATGCTCCAAATCTGAGAAGCTAGTAACGAGATTATTAGTCTCAATTCATGATCTCTCATGTCTCTTTTTCCCCTTTTTTTTCTCTGTATATTTTTTTGAATGTACAAGATGAGGATTATTGCAGTTTCTTGGCAATTGATATGCGAACATAAGAAATCTTCGCTCGTTCAGTTGATGTTTTTGTTGTGCCATGGATTTGCTCGATGACGACGAATCCAATGGAGATTGCCTTGCGGGTACGGGGACCCCGCGGGGAAAATTCCCCGCATGGGGACGGGGGTGGGAAAGAAATGCTCCCCGCAAGCACTGACGGGGACGGGGGCGGGGATGGGCAGTCATTCCCCGACGGGACATTCCCCGTTGCCATCCCTATGCGCAACTGTAGCACGCACGAGCTGTGCCGGCCGACTCGTCAGACCAGCAAAACTCGAACAAGAACACTGGCCGTGGGCCATTTTTGGTTTTGCTGCACCTTGTTAGCCCAACAACAAATGAGGCTGTGGGCCTTGTTTGGTTTTGCTTGTTCCGGGACGGACGACGACGACGACCCTGCTATAGCCCATCTCAAAGCCCAACGGGACAAAAATATGAACCAAACTGTTTCCAAGATGATGATGAATTCAATTATTCCAACAAATAAAAGTCAATTGTTTTGCGATCATCAGTTGTGTGGACGACGACGAGGAGCACCACGATCGACGGCGGCTTTCAGCATGGCGCATAGCCATGTCCGTCCGTGTGCGCGTGCTAGCAGCCTACCTCAGTTGAAGCGAGCATGCAGCGTGCTGGGGATAGGGAATGCCAACGTGACGGATAGAATGACAAGTTGCCGACTATGTAGGTGAATTATCTATCAATGGCACATGTAGTTCATAGGAAGAAAACAGGAAGCTGGAAGAACCTGAATGCATTCGTAGGAGACGGTGTCTGTCTTGTAAATTCCTACTTGCCCTGAGCTCCAGGGGGCAGGGGTGCAGCAGCTCATGTTCAGCGAGTGCCAGCAGCATACGAGCTCCAGAGGGACCGTGTGCCCGTGTCCGCTCAATCGGATGGATACTCGCTCGCTGGGCGTGTAGAAGCCCAGATAGGAGATATGCAGCCCCAAAGGCCTAACATCCTCTCCGAGTGAGGGTTTGTTTGTGTTCATAGGATTTATTCTGGGTCGGCAACTAATTTACTCATTAATCTCAAAAAAAAACTAATTTACTCATGATATGTGCACCAAGAGACCCGGAATTAATTAGACCTGAGCATTTTTCGGGCCGGGCTGGGTTCGGGCCGGGCTGAAAAAAATTTCTGTTATTTCGGGCCGAAAAAATTCTGCCCATGACCATCCCACTAGACGCATCGGGCCTCAATTTTCGGGCCGGGCTCGGGCGGGGCCCGGACTTGGGCGGGCCGCCCGCGCATTTTATAGTGTAAAACAACTAAAAACAGCATTTCGGGCCGGGCTCGGGCCAAAAAAAAATTTCGCGGGCTTCAAGATCTCTGCCCACGCCCGTCCAGTAAGGTTCGTGGGCGGGCCTGGCGCGGGCCGGGCCCGGGCCGGGCCTGCGGGCCGGGTCGGGCCGGGCTCAAAATGCTCAGGTATAGAATTAATCCACTAGTCAAGAGGTGTGGATTTAATCCGACTCTTCGATCTCTTATTTATACCTATCATGATGAGTAAATTAATTCTCGATCCGGAATAAATCCGACTCTCTATAGTATCTATCATGATTTTTTAGATATATCTATCATTTCCGACCTGATTTGAATCACATGGAAACGAACAATCCCTGAACCGTCAGCTTCCAGCCTTCCACCACATCGAGCCAACTGCAAGTCTGCAACCCGAATCTGTCCCTCGCGTCGCGCCGCCGGACAGCGACATCAGTAGCACTCAGGTCGTGGTGTGGCACGTGTGCCTCTCCCCTACTGCCCTGCAGATCTAATCCACTACCCTTCGGCCTCCCCCACCCCCACTGCACTCTGTCACCGGCTCTCGCATGCCCCGGGCGGCCGGGCTGGTGGCAACTACCGACTACCGTGCACGCCTAGCGACTAGTGAGGGCCAGGGTCTCCACGGTAGGACAACAGGTGGACAAGGCCGTGAGCTGCGACGGTAGGCTGCATTAGAATGTGCATACAGCTGCAGAATTTGATTGATCTTTGTTTGGGGATTTTGACTTCTTGTGGAATTCTCGAGTTTGTGTATCCTATCATCCATTTCCTGTGGATTTAGTTTTGTTTGCTTCTCTTATTTGTTGTGTTTCTCAATTTGAGATTTGGAGTCTGAAACTCTTGTGACTTCTTTGACTATATATATCCAAATGTGGATGAGGCCGGATATCAATCCATTATCTAAAAAAATCATCTCTTTCCCGTGGAACTTCTTTAAAATCTCAAAGATTTTATATCGAGCAAACGATTCCTTCTAGGCATTCTGTGCTTGTCTTGTGTTCTTGGCTCAATTTTACAGAACACGATTCCTTGTATTCTGCCATTCTGTGCTTGTCTTGTGTTCTTGGCTCAACGAGCCGAGCCGAGCCACTGGTTAGGAAAACGAGCTACACCGAGGCGAGCCGAGCCAGCTCGATATGCAGTCCTATTAATGTTCTCCTTCCCCTCCCTTTTTCCTTCTCTTGCTACCGTTCACCTTCCCTCTTCTCTCTCTTTCTCCCCTTCGGCGACGACTGTGCGACTGCGAGCGACGCGAGTACTTCGCCGGCGACGAGCACCGCCATGTAAGTCCGCCCACCTTCTGTTCCCTTCCTGCTGCGCGATACCGAGCCTAATGTAAGCGGTTTTCTATTCGGATCTGACCCGATTACAAATATATGCATGATACCTACTTCAAGTTTTTGCAAAACAATCGAGACAGCTCCGCTGTTGCTGATAATGGTTTGAATTACAATCTTGTTTGCGACCTGTTTCAGTTGCCTGTTCTGCTGCTGATTCTCATTGGATTTCCTTGAAATGGGATGATTCTGTACCATTATGATTGATGCATGCCGGGCGATGGTTGTTCTGCAGCTGATCTTCTGACTGGAAAATCGCGTTGACGGTGGCGAGCAGGGGTTCTACCATCCGCAGCTTCATCTCAAGGAGCAGAATTCTTACATGATCCCGTTAAACAGGAGGTCAAGCCTTCCTAGGGCTGGTAGATCTCGACGCCCCCTGTCTCGGTTATTATTGTTTGCTTTAGATATATCTAATGATATGTCCTCTTAATCCGACGGTCCCATAAGCCTGTGTGCCCACCACCACTGGCCTTTGTTGATGTTTAGTTCGACCATCCAATGCACGTCCCATGAAGGAAACTGATTTTTTTAGTTCCTCACTGGAAAAGCTGTCCCTTTCTGCCTTGCAATGGGATTCACTTGGTGTGCAAGCACATGCTAGCTTATTTACGCGTATCTATGAAGGGAACTGTGGTTTTGTATGGCGTGTAGTAGCTTTTCTTACAGTAGTTTGGTTGTAGAGTGCTTCTGAGCAAAAGTTCCTTTCTGTGATTCAGAATGATGCATTTCTTTTGCCTGAAGTAATGCCTGTTATGTGCACATTAAGATTTCAGTTGCTAGAAAGACAGGCAAGTCGACTAAAGCTATTAGGTGCAATATTTCAGTCGAAGTCAGTAGGATGTGTATAACCCTTTAGTTTAGATTTGGTAGACATGTCTTTAAGCAACAGCAGCCAATTTGCTAATATCACATTCCAAGTGACACCCAGAGTATTCTTACTGCAAGTTTTGAATAACGGCACCGTTGTTTGTGTATCTATCTATCTATCTGATCGTGACTGCGCTTCATTTGTAATGATTAAATGTATGACTGGTCCCATTTTTATGCCTCTCTTATTGATAGGGATGGAGTACTTTGATGCAAGGAGGAAGCCCCATAATGTTGCGAAAATCATTGCAGCCCTGGTCCTCACAACACTATGTATATTTGTTTTGAAGCAATCTCCTGGTTTTGGTGGCAATAGTGTGGTAAGATGTCCATGAGTCCATGTTTCTCTTTACCTTTTTTCTTTAAATAAACTTTTCCAAAACACCTTCTACTCATCTTTCATATCACAAATTAAAAATCAATTGATCTTCCTATAGGTAGTAACGTTGTAACCTTTTCTGAGGCGCTCCCTCCTTTTATTTTCGTGTAATGCACTTCATCAACTAGGATACTTTAGTTTGGATAAATTGTAGAAGATGCAGCAAAGAATAATCTTTATCTTGTATTGTTGTGTCATGGAATATGCACTTGGGTAATAATGAGAACAGAAAGTGAGAGCACTATCCTACTTGTTTCCCCCACATATCTTTGTACCTTCTTGTAGTAGTGCTGACAAGAAGATGATGAAAGTGACATCCCTCCAGCAGATAGTCTTTGTTATTGCAGTGTCTTTTACATTAGGCCATGTTCCAACTTGATCTTGCATACATAAATGTCTTTTTGTTGCCACTGCTTGGTGTGGCAGTTGAGGCCTGAGTGACATCATGACATTTGCAGCTTTAAGCCATGAGATGGTACTTTTGTTTCACGACACCCAAGCAATCTGGATAGATAATGCTGATTTGTACTTTGGTATACATAACTTGGATGAATCTGATAATACTTAATCACACCTGTAAACCTGACTGTGCTGTGTATATTCCTGCAGTTTTCTCACCATGAACCTGGGGTTACCCACGTCTTAGTAACAGGAGGAGCTGGTTATATTGGGTCACATGCCTCTTTAAGGCTCTTAAAGGATAACTATCGAGTTACCATTGTGGTAATCACGTCTTTCATTGTACTGAATGCGTGACTTAGTTTGTTCTTTAAATCTTTTGTTGCTGATGCACAGTTTGATTCATTCTGTAGGATAATCTTTCTAGAGGAAACATGGGAGCAGTAAAGGTTCTGCAGGAGTTATTTCCGCAGCCTGGGAGACTACAATTCATCTTTGCTGATCTGGGAGACCAGAAATCTGTATCCTCACTTATGCTTGTAAAGCTGATTTGCTTGTGCTTCTTAAAGTCTTGTTTTTCACTTAACTGGCTCCCAGGTCAACAAGGTATTTGCTGAAAATGCATTTGATGCTGTGATGCACTTTGCAGCTGTTGCTTATGTGGGTGAGAGCACGCTGGAACCCCTTAGGTAAGTCTGTAGTCGTTACCTTGGTGTCAAATATTGGGATTGAAGATCATATTATTTTATTCTGCATAAAATGTAGAGAGAGCATCAAGGCTTTTACTCCTTTTATGCACCATCGTCTAGAATTGTATTGCCACGCAAAATGTTATTATTGATTTTTTTTCCTTAGCTCTCATGACCTAAATCTTAAACTACCTTAAGTAGACTAAACAATGTAAGGTCTTAACCAAATTATTTTCTATTCACTGATGGCATGTTGTAATGCTAGTGTCTTGATCGTGCACCTACTCCTATCATACATATCTAGTTTTTTTTTACAGATTTATTGATCAGTTTTAAATATCTGAAACTTCTCTAATGTTTCTAACAGCCTCAACTACTTGACAGGTACTATCACAATATTACGTCAAACACCTTATTGATCTTAGAGGCTATGGCATCTCATGGAGTCAAGACCCTTATTTACTCCAGTACATGTGCTACATACGGAGAACCGGAGAAGATGCCTATTACAGAAGCCACACCTCAGGTTTAGTTATGTTGAAAACTTGAGATGTATTTTAATAATACCATGTTTTGTGTCCTGTGTCATTTTATCAGCTTATTACTGAAGCAAATAATCTTAGGCTGCTATGTAAATGCAGCATTCTTTCTTCAATTTTTAATGACTTTAGGTATTTACCTGTGCAAACAGACATGATGTTGTGGTACTGATTGGTTTATCTCTTACCTTGGCCTAGATTCCTATCAACCCATATGGAAAAGCTAAGAAAATGGCCGAGGACATCATATTAGATTTCTCGAAGTCGAAGGGAGCTGACATGGCTGTCATGATTTTAAGGTAATCTTTTTTCTGTCCAATTGCATAGGTTAGGACCTTTAATTTCTCAATACTTCTGTCCAGAAATTGGTTTGAATTGACATTTTGTCTTCTGCGCCAGATATTTCAATGTTATTGGATCTGATCCAGAGGGAAGATTAGGCGAAGCTCCTAGGCCAGAACTACGAGAGCATGGTCGGATATCTGGGGCATGCTTTGATGCAGCATTGGGAATCATTCCAGGATTAAAGGTATATTTTCGTTGTACTGTATATGTAGCAATATCTGCGAAATAAAGCATAATTTTGTCTACTTCTGCATGGCGAGCTGTGCTGATTTGCCCAATGTAGTGTTCTTCATTGTGGAACTGTGCTGTAAGATAGAACTGATGTATATGCATGATCTTTGTGTAGGTTAAAGGAATAGATTATCCTACAGCTGATGGAACTTGCATAAGAGACTACATTGATGTCACAGATCTAGTTGATGCTCATGTGAAAGCACTCAACAAGGCTGAACCTAGAAAAGTTGGCATTTACAATGTTGGTACTGGAAGAGGTTTGGCAACGAGAGATGTCTTTATTTATTTAAAAGTTACTCTCTCTGTTCCACATTATAAGTTGTTCTAGGTTCATCCTAAGCCAACCTTGTCTAATTTTGACCAAGTTTATATAAAAATGCTTATATTAACATCAATAATATCAAATAAATGCATTGTAGTCTATCTAGTGAAACAAGTTTGATTTTGTAAATATTTATGAATTTGTGTATAGTTTCAGTCTATCTAGTGAAACAAGTTCGATGTTTGTAAATATTTATGCATTTTTTGTATAGACTTAGTCAAAGATAAATAAGTTTGACTTAGGACAAAGTTAAACGACTTATAATTTGGGACAGATGGATTATTAATTAGTTACTCATACGGAGAGTTGTACCCAGCACGGGATATAATAAATATTATTCTTAATTTACATGGTAAAACATGAGGTAGATGGACCCACAAGTTAATCTGGGACAAGATTTCTTTGTGGAATTTACGCAAAATCCTGAGAAAATATAAATAGTAACTTATTCATCCTATTGGATGAGTGACTGAAGTAAATCATTCCTGAAGACATTTATTGTGTCCTGTGTGCCATCACCACCACTTTGCTCTTATAGTGGGCGCCTTCTGTTCAGGCCGTTCAGTTAATGAGTTTGTCGATGCCTGCAAGAAGGCCACTGGGGTTGACATAAAAATTGAGTACCTCAGCAGAAGGCCAGGAGACTATGCAGAAGTATACAGTGACCCAAGAAAGATCCACAAAGAGCTCAACTGGACAGCTCAGTATACGGACCTCAAGGAGAGCCTGTCAGTAGCATGGAGGTGGCAAAAGTCGCATCCACACGGCTACGGGACAAACTAAATATAGCCAACTGATCAATAATTTCACTGGATCGTTGATACATATTGATTCTTTAGTTAGTGATATAAGATCTTGCTGTATTCTTCTCTCCCTCATTCTTTTCATTTTCAAAGGTTTGTTGTGTTTTTGGGGTAGCCAAGACAAACAGTGATTTGGATATGCTGGAAATCCTGGAAGCATTCCTGTAAGAGCAAATTTCATTGTTTCTGACACGAAGTGTTGATTAAAAAATGTACATTTCTTCAGCCGGTCCGAGCTGCAAGGCTTTTTGACTGAATTGAGTTTCGGGAAACTGAGCTGATTGCTAGAAATGTGTTTTGTGGTTTTTGTGCTGTCGTTTGATGAAAATGCAATTCAGAGACATGGGGGAAGATGGACGTGCAATAAAATTTTCCATTGGCAGCTTCATGTGCTATGTATTTTCTATATCTCGTGATGCAGCTTTATGTGTGCATTGCTGAGTAGGCATGAAGGTTGCTAACAAGGCCAGTAATAAGGTCGGAAGCTGATATGAGTTTTCCAGCTCATCTGTCATGAGTGAGGTTGGAAGCTGATATGAGGTTTATGTGGTGTACATTTGCTTCATGCTGAAGATATCTTAGCAAAGGATTTGTATTGATTTTAAATATTATCACTACTACCTCTTTTTTATGTTCTTTCATGTTACTCTTCTTAGGTTCAAGTTGTATCCCTGCTGTCTCAATTTGATTAGGACTAAAAATGCTATTTTGTGTGTGTGATGTGGTGTTGGTGGTGGTCATGGTTGATATTTCCTTCATGAAAAATTCATATTGCTGTAGTGGTCCAATAATTTCCCCCGAAGATGGAAAATGGTGCCACACAAAATCTTCTTTAATCCTGACAGAACTGCACCGAACCAGTTACAATTTATGTATAAGCTTAGCTGCCTGGTCTCTGTTTACTCTGTGTGCTTTTGACTAAAATGCCTCCTTCATCTCGCAAAAAAGTAACAAAAAAAAAGCCTGCCTGGGTGGGACCAATCCCAACCAGGTCCCATCTCTGGACTTGGTCACTTCTCTCCAACCAAAGCTGGGGACTCCAACACTCCATGAGACCCCGAACCTGACTTCCGACGGTGAAATCCTGCCGGTTGGTTTGGTGAGCAGTGGCTTTTTGCTCCATTCTTTCTTGTAGGAGTTAACACAAGATGTTGGGTGTATTGTTTCGTGATTGATCATCTAGGAATTCAACAGGAACCGGCCACCTACCCGGCACACGCATGTATCATATGGAAGCAACCGTCATAGGGATCGGATTTACTTTTAAAAAATGCCTTTAGTTCCCGAATCTACCATTGGTTACTTGAGAAACCATAGTACAAAGGGTTTCCACTCTATTCTCTTTTAGAATTAGCACCCCCTCTAATGTAGAATACATTTGTCTTAAGAATGCATGCAATCAAATTTTATACCTTTGTTATTAATGTGTTTAGAAATGTTGTAAGTGATTAATTAATAATGATATCAGAATATTTGTCATGAAAAATATATTGAAATCATTATTTTATACTAATCCTTACTAGCATACATTTAAGAAATAGTTAATAGCCAAATGTTTATAGTTGGGTTATGTGTCGATGTCCAAGCATTGCATTGAATGTCAAATAGATTTCCTCGGTGCACCATTGCCGTGTTCCGTAGATTGGAAGAGCTACTCTATGATGCACATTGCTGTTGACAGTGTCCGGCACTACATCATACAGTAGTGCGCTGGTACAAAAATGACAAGATGATATAGGAGAAACATGGAGTAAAAGAGATTTCCTCCATCTTTTGTTTAGTTGGCAGGTGACATCTTTTATATTTCGACCGGTTTTTGCAATGGAAATGGACGGGTAGAAAATCACTATTCGTATGATCAGTACTGAAGTGTATATGCTAACAAGCGCATGGTTGTACTTCAATTCATTTAGGTTATAAAGCTCCTGGAATAGGATTGTCATGATCATGAGCTACTCCGGTCACACTGAATGAAAGGTGACTGGCAAGCTTAATGGGTAAAGCTAAGGACTAAATTAAAATGTTTTGTAGAGCGAACTTGGTTAGCTGTATAGCAATCGCATTGTCTAGTACGGTTCGTCCAAAAAACTTGGTTAGCTATGTTTCATGTACTGGAACTTACTCATGCCACCATATGTGGTAAGCCTAGATTAAATATAAATGCTTGTATTTTTTAATCAATTTCAGGAATGGACAATGATATTGTCTTAGTGGTAGATGATGTGTTTGTAGGACCGCGAAACTATGTTTTTTCACCAAAGTGAGCAGGAGAAGTATCTACTTTAATTTGTTCTCACGGAAAGTCGAATCTGTTGATCTACTAGGTGCTACCTCTGAAAACCTACTACTCACTCCGTCCCAAAATATAAGGTCTTATTGACTTTTGCTGATCACGTTTGACCACTCGTTTTATTCAAAAAATTTATAAAAATATAAAAACAATTATGATACACTTCAAATATACACGATGATAAAACATGTCATAATAAAATAAATAATATTTACACAATTTTTTGAATAAGACGAGTGGTCAAACGTGATCAACAAAAGTCAGCAAGTCCTTATATTTTGGGACGGAGGGAGTAGTTCATTTTCTTGAAGATGCTCATAGGCCAAGAGACCTATATTACTACATGCGTCCGCAAGATGGATGTATACATATATGTAGAAGTCTACGTCTATACTTTCTTTGGAAGTCCACGTACTAATTAAACATTTGTAGGCAACACTCATGTGAACATCGACGTTCGTCCTAATTGCCATGTGAGAACGAGCATTAGCTCGGTTGGTAGGCATCGCAGATGGGCGTGCAGCCGCCGGCCTGGGTTCATCTTCTCGGACGCAGATTTATCTCACCGGGGTTTATCTCCGAAAAAAATCTTCTCACCGGTGAAACCATGCTTTGGAGGTTTTCTAAACCGGGAGGAAACTTTATTATCTTAATGAAAACCGTGGAGGCGGTCTTACCCTTACCGGCTTAGTTTCCTGATTGCCATGTCCACACTTCGCTTCAAAGAAATTTAGACGGTTACTTTGTTGTCACAGCTAGCTATAGCAGTTACTTCATTATAGGAAATAAACAAATGGCCACGATTTCTTCGTACACTGGTTTTAAAAGTTTGAATATATCGTAGCACATTTAAAAATGTTCCTATTTTAGTTTTGTAGAAATAGGGTTGGATTTAGCAGTGTTTCTGCTTTATTTTAGAAAAAAGAAAGAAATGGGGTTGGATCTGTTGCGTTCTTGTAATTTCGAGCTGAACCGGACCTTGATGAAGTTTCATCTCAAGATCCGGAATCCGAAATCTGTCCAGTAGGAGCGAACTTATTTTTATTTTTTACGATTTTGCATAAGTAGCTGCTCATAAGAACTTACGAAAATAGCATTCAACCGTCAAATGAAACGACGGCAAGAAATTACCGCCATTTCATTTGGTGGTTTTTCAAAATAATAATAAATCATCATTTGAAATGATGGTAACCGACAACACAATTTCAAAAAATCATAACTATTTCATATGAACTCATTTCCGCCGTTCTATGTGGCTATTTTTGCAATTTTTTTTGCTATGGACAACTACTTCTGCAAAATCGTAAAAAAAAAAATCAGTAGGAGCCCGCAATCCAATCAGCAGCGGGGTAAGAGCAACTCCAGCAATAACCCCTATTTCAGCCCCCTACTTTATCGAGTAGGTGCTCCCCCTACTTTTCTGGGGTTCCTTTTTTGCACCCAACTCCAGCAAGGGCCCCTACTTCCCAGCCCCTACTTATTTTGCTCTTTTAATTTCCACAAATCCACTATGTATACTCTCCATCTCATGTAACAATAATTTGCTATATATGATGCATCTGAGAGAAAAAAAAGCTCGACAACTCAGACACCACAGTACTGCAGACATCAGGTTGATGGATGAAAATGTTTGTTTCATCAGACAAATAGTAGCAAATGATTAATAAATCCTAAAACATAGTACTGCAGCAACACTTAGCACTACGGCCGAACACTGTAACTATTTCAGGGTTTAAAACACTGACAGACGTTAAGCACCAACATCACAAAGAGCAGTTTGAAGAGATGCACACGAGAGCTAGCTATTCCAGGTAGCAACAGAGAACCTAAGCCCTCTCGCCACGGATCCTCCTAGCCAGCTGAATGTCAAATGTCTTTGGGCATGATGGTCACACGTTTGGCATGGATGGCGCACAGGTTGGTGTCCTCGAACAGACCCACCAGGTATGCTTTCGCGGCCTCCTGCAGGACTGAGCACAAATACAACAGGAGGATGAGAACAGTTTCTAAGTGGACTTTAGAACTGCAGCACTGCTAAGACTGAGCACACAATAACTGAACTGCTGTCATTGTAGATGTAATTTAAGCTATAATTTAACAATAATTTAAGCAAAGGGTAGATGTGTACAAGCAGCTAGAAGCCTAGAATTGAAATGCAGATTAATGTAACAAGAATGCAGAACTGAAGATGGTGTTATCACCTAGTGATGTGTACAGGCACCATGACGTGCCCACAAATGCTCTACAAGATCATCTCGAAGCTTCACATGAGTCTCCTTGTCCTCAATCTCACAGTGCATCTTTAGAAACTCCTCAAGTACAAGTGGATCACGTTGTTGGTACTCCTCTGGCCTCAACACTTCACCATCATCTTGATCATAGTCGTAATCAACTTCTTCATCTCGCTCACTCTCAATGATCATATTGTGCATGATAACAGCAGCTGTCATTATGTACCATAGAGTGTCTTTATCCCAAAATCTAGCAGGACCCCTCACCATGGCAAATCGTGCTTGGAGGACACCAAATGCTCTCTCCACATCCTTTCTCACCGCTTCTTGAGCTTTGGTAAAATGTACTCTCTTGTTCCCTTGAGGATTGCTATAGCTCTTCACAAAAGTTGCCCAAGTAGGATAGATCCCATCTGCAAGGTAGTATCCCATAGTGTACTTGTTGCCATTGACCATGTACTCCACTGGTGGTGATGTCCCTGATTTTATTCTATGAAATAATGGTGACCTCCGCAGAACATTGATATCATTTAGAGAGCCTGGCAGACCAAAGAAAGAATGCCAAATCCACAAATCCTCAGATGCAACAGCTTCAAGGATCAGCGTTGGCCCATCCACATGCCCTGAGTATTGTCCTTTCCAAGCTGTTGGGCAGTTTTTCCATCTCCAGTGCATACAATCAATGCAACCAGCCATCCCCTCTTAGCATTCATAGCCATCAACCTTGCAGTGTCCTCTACAGTAGGTGGCCTCAAGTACTGCTCCCCAAACACCTCAACCACAGCTCTCACAAAGTGGTGAAAAGCCTCGACCATGGTGCTCTCTGCAATCCTCACTACTTCATCCATCAAATCAGCTGGAACATCATAGGCAAGCATGCGAAATGATCCAAACACCTTTTGCAATGCAGTTGCACCATGAAGGCCTGCTGCATTTGGTCTCTGCCTGAAGTAGTCATCATGTGCCTCCACACCATCCACAATGCGCAAGAAAAGGTCTCTCGACATCCTGAAGCGGCGCGCAGGCTGCGGGAGGGAGAGCGGCGGAGGGCGGCCGCCGGTCGCCGTGCGGTCAGGAGGAGAAGCGGCGCGCAGGCTGCGGGAGGAAGATGAGCGGCGGCGCGCGTGACGGAAGGACCGACGCGGGAGGAAAACTGTCGAGTAGGGAGCCCCTAGAACACCCGCAGGAATTGGTGCCGGAGGGGGGGATTTGGGTGCCCCCCTAGAATAGGTGCCCGAGTAGAGGGCTTGCTGGAGTGAGTTTTTTTTACTTCGGTCCCTACTTTTCGAGTTGGGGGTGGGATAGGGAGTCTGCTGGAGTTGCTCTAAGGAAAGTGGTGGAAAAAGTCCTTTTGACGTCTCTCATCTATTACCGAAGTCTAACTTTCGTCCTTCATCTGCAAAACCAGATATTTGGGGTCCCTCAACTATCAAATCCGGTTATTTTTGGTCCCTCGGCTATTTTGGAGGGTGGTTTTCGCATGACGTTGCCGCAACTGGGTATATAAGGTCCCTCAACTATCAAATATGTTTATTTTTGGTCCCTCAACTATCAAATCTATTTATTTTTTCCCTTGATTGTTTTGGAAGGTGATATTCCCATGACATGGCGTTGGGTCAACATGCTAGGTACATGTGGAGGTGGGACCTATGTCACGTGGCTATCGTCTCCCCTTTCTCATTCATCCTTCCCTCTCCCTAACACTTCTTTCTCTCTATCTCCCCATCCCTATCCAGAACGACGGAGCTTCAGGGTCGTCAATTCCAACGGTGGTGAGCTTGTGCGGTGGAGAAAGACGAGCGGAACTGTGGCGGTCTCCAGTGATGGAGCATGCAGAGCGATATGACATGACAGGCTCGTGTGGCAGAGTGGCTCGTGTGGTAGAGCAAGAGGATAGAGAAAGAAGGAAGCCACATGACACGTGGGACCCACCATCACATGTACCTGGTATGTGGGACTCATCATCACATTATGCGAAAACCACCCTCTAAAACAGCCGAGGGACCTAAAATAAATAGATTTGATAGTTGAGGGACCTCATGTATCTGGTTGCGGTCAAATCATGCGAAAACCACCTTCCAAAACAGCCAAGGGATAAAAAATAAACGGATTTGATAGTTGAGGGACCTCAGATACCTGGGTTTGCGGATGAGGGACGAAAGTCAGACTTCGACAATAGATGAGAGACGTGAGAAGGACTTTTTCCGAAAGTGGCCGAATCACCCACACTAAAGCCTAGCCCGGCCCATCGCACGAACTAAGTGTAACGACCCGGGTTTTCAAAAAGGGAAAAACCCGTCAATCTCTCTCGTGATAGTCCCTGGATCAGACGCTATCACGCATAGGCATTCATCACAGATAGATACCACAGTCATACATCGAAATAAAGCATCAGAGTACGAATATAATCTTATTATTACATGTCCTGAATAATCGGAGTACATCAATACACGCCTCTTGGCGAAATATCATGAATAAGAGCCTACGCAGCGGTAGCTACCTTCCAGAAGGTGTCTCCGTCTTTATTCTTCTCCCACAGACATCCTTGAGCGAAGCGACGTGCCCCTCAGTCGTACCATCTGTCGGCGTTGTTGTCAAAGTCTGACTCGTACCCTGCAAGCTCAGGAGTTATCCCCAAGGATCGGGATAGGTCCACGTCACCAACCGTATGCAAGCTTTAAGTGGCCTACTTCTAAAGGTAAAGAGAGAAACAAGGTAGAGGCTGGGTTTCCTAAGCAGCAGCAGCATCAATATAAAAAGAATAATATCTCCATAATCCCACCAAATCCCATATCACTCATCCACAAACGGTTACACCTGGTCACCCAGATCACCGTCACCATCACCTATCTCCAGCTAGGGTCGGTGCGAGAACTCCCACTCCTCGCACCTCAATGGTTGCACCCGGATCCGCGAGGCAGAGGGAGCAACTCTCCTCTCCCCGAATACAACCATAGCTCACCATACACTCACATCCTATAAGGGGGGAGGTAGAAATCCCAAAACGTAAGAGTCGGAGTAAACAACGGGCATGTCCATAACTGAGGACGCGGCTATACGTATAGATCTAAACTCTGCAGAGCGTGTACACCAGTACCCAACTCGGAATAGCACCCGGACAGTGTACGGCCGACCGAGCCTACCCAACCGAACGAACACCTAGGAGTTACGATTCCATCCTGCATCCGGGTCTCGATGCGGTCCTTCGCAAAGGACCACCCCAGAACTGTGAACATGCCCCCGTGTGGCCGCACGGGGAGCGCCCAAGAGGGAAGGGACACCACCCTACACCCTCATCACTGATACCCTCTGTCCTACTAGCAGGTATGACATCACACTTGCTAGGGTCGAAACGGCCCTATCCCCACTCTCGGCGAGGTGGTGTGTACGAAAGTCCCGTGTAACAAAGCGACCCACTCGGTTTCAGACCGGGGCGAGCTCCTATCCTCCAAGTCATCACAAAATCCCCTACACATGTGCTCCTAAAATAGTGTACCCACCATAGGTACCAAACTAGGCATCACCTGAAAAGACGATCCCTGGCCCCCGATCCCGGATCGGGTTGTCTTGAGCTCACCCCCGCCAAGTATCCCAAAAACACCTTCTCCTGCCGGTTTTTCCCCACACACGCCAAGAAATACTACCACAATATCCCAACTCATGCACAGCAAGCTCAGCATATCATCACGCGTAAATATAGTAGTAGTAGTAGGTCAATCAAGGACAAGGTAGTAAAAAGGCAGTGCAAGGGTTTCATCATATCCATCATCATGCATAAGTAAAGCGCTAGCAGTTCTAAAGCAATGCCTAATGGGCATTCAAAGATTGGTCGGGCGTGAACCTGGGTGCGAGTAGTCGTCGTAGCCGAGATCGTCGTCGTAGTCCTGGCTCATCTCTCCGGCTCCGGCGGCTCCTAGAATCGTATTTAAATAAATAAACACGGGTGCTAATTGCAATAAATCCAAGACGAAGAGCAAACAAGACCCAAAAAGAGGCAAACTCTAGCCTAGCGTGGAGTTTGGAATTTTAGAAGATTTCCAGAAAAGGTTTCGTATTTTTCGGAGTTAAAACGGATTTATTATGAATTTCCAAAGATAAAATAGATTTCTGAAAATAAAATACGCATTTACAATATTGCAAGCTTTAGACTAGCTATAGGCCTACTCTAGCTGACTCTTCCTAGGCTTATAGCCGGCGGCAGGCCAGCTATAGCACGCACGTGGCGGCCACCTGCGCGGCTTTAAGCCGGCGCGTGCTTGCGTCGCTGGCACGCGTGGTGGGGCGCGGCAGATCCCGGGCGATCCGCTGCGGCGCGGCGCAGTGCGCGTGAGCGTGTGGCTCGGCCGGGGTTGGCCAGCCGCATGAGATCCCCGTGGATCTTCTGCGCGAACTCGTGTGTGTGGGCGGCGGTGTGCAACTAAACCCCAGGGGTTTTACGCCGGCGCCAGAACGTGCTCGGCGTAATGCCGCAGAGGAGCGGCGGCGCGGTTTGAGGCTCGCCGGCGGCGTGGGTGTCCGGCCAGACCAACAAGTGATGGCGCGTGAACAGGGAGCACCTAGAGCTCAAACTCGTGCACAAAGGGGTCGGCCTCTTGACCGGGATACGGCGCGGAGGCGGCGAGACAGGGGATGGCGGCGGCGCGGTCGTGCGGGCGCGGAGCGGTGATCGCCGGGGTTAGCGTGCGGGTGTGCCACACGCTAAGAGAGCGCCCGCGTGCATCAGGGGAGTGCAAAGGAACAAAAAACCGGGGCTTTTGCCCCCTTGCCTGGGTGTACAGCGCCGGCGCGGCCATGGCGGAGCTCCTGGCCGGCGCGGCGACGGCGAGGTGTTGGCTCCCGCCGCGGAGCAGCGTCACGCGTGGGTGCGCGGTGCCCTGGGCGGCGAGGCTTGCCCGAAGGTGTGCAAAAGAGGACGGGGAAACCTCCTACGCGCGTGTGTGCCAAGGTGCAGGCCGACGGTGAAACGTGCTGGTGCACGGCGGAGCGGCAAGGCGTGACAGCGAGGTGCGGCCACGAAACAAGGGGAGGAAGCGGAGGCGTGCGCGCGCGTGATGACGGCGGCGGCTCCTGCAAACAACAGGCACGGCTTGAAGGCCGGCATCACAGGTGACGGCGCGTGCACAGTGGCACGGCGGCGGCGATGCGGCGCAGATAGGCGCGGGACGCGTTCCCCCTCGGCACGAAGGTCGGGTTCACAACCGATGAGAGTGGGAGCGCGGCCTCACCTGGGTGACCACTGGTCGACGTGCAGGCGTTGGGGAAGGTGGCCGGAACAGGGTTGTCGGCGGTGAGGAAGAAACGTGGCGCGGAGCAGGGGAAGCAGGGGCATCGCGGTCCTTGGCTTCTCGGCGTCCTAGAGCTCCACGGGCGGCCTCCGGTCTTCGCGGCGGCGCCGGCGTGCTCACGGACGGGACTCTGGTGCTCCTCCTCCTCTCCCCCTTCTCCTTCTCCTCCGGCGAGGCAGAGGTGTGCGTGCAAATTTGATTCTCACACAAATAAGATCCAAATGAAAACCAAATAAACTCCAAGGTTCTCACACTAGCATTTTATATTTCCTAGAAATTTTTAATTAGCTCAAAAATAAACCTAGGAGTTTAGGAGAGAAAATAGAAGACATCCTTAATTAATTTACCAAGCACTCAAATAATTCACCAAAAATTTTTAAATCCTCATTTTTACTATAAACATTCCGTATTGAAAATGTGGGATGTTACAGACTCCCCCCCTCTAAAGAATCTCATCCTCAAGATTAAGAACTTACCTCCGTCTCGAAGAGGTGCGGGTACTTCTCTCTCATGACCGATTCTTTCTCCCACGTCGCTTCTCGCTCGGTGTGATTGCTCCAAAGCATCTTGCAGAAGCGAGTGGTGGTACTTCTTGTAGCTTTCTCAGCCCAATCCAGTATCTTTACCGGATACTCCAAGTACTCCAGGTTGTCTTGCAAGTCGATAACATCGGTGGAGACATGCTTGTCAAACTTCGGGTCGAGGCACCTCCGGAGTTGCGATACGTGGAACACAGGATGCACTCCGGTAAGATCAGGTGGTAACTCCAGCCTATACACAAGTTTCCCCACCTTTGCCACAATCTGGTAGGGTCCAACGAACCTCGGGGCTAGCTTCCCCTTCACATGGAACCTCTTCATGCCTCTAAGCGGTGACACTCTCAGAAGGATGTAGTCACCAACTTCGAAGGAGATATCCCTTCGCTTAGGATCAGCATAGCTCTTCTGCCTGCTCTGAGCTATCTTCAGGTTCTCTCTAACCTTGGCCACATTCTCCTCAGTCTCAACAATGGAAGCAGGACCAAAGAAGGTCCTCTCCCCCACCTCAGACCACATCAACGGGGTCCTACACTTTCTGCCATACAGAGCTTCAAAGGGTGCCATTTGCAAACTTGCCTGATAGCTGTTGTTGTATGAGAACTCAGCGTAGGGCAGACTCTTCTCCCAATCATTGCTGTAAGTCAACACACAAACTCTCAGAAGATCTTCGAGAACCTGATTCACATGTTCTGTCTGTCCATCGGTCTGAGGATGGAAGGCTGTACTGTAGTCCAAGTGTGTGCCCATCGAATCATGCAGACTCTTCCAGAACTGAGCAGTGAACTGGGCACCACAATCGGACACGATGCTACGGGGTGCTCCGTGCAACTTCAAGATGTGCTCTACGTACAGATCGGCCAACTGACTCACACTGAACCTGTTCGTCACCGGTAAGAAGTGTACTACCTTGGTCAAACGGTCCACAATCACCCATATCGAGTCATTCCCCTTCTGAGTGCGGGGTAAACACACCACGAAGTTCATGCTGATATCATCCCATTTCCACTGAGGTATCTCCAGTGGCTGTAGCAATCCGGCGGGTCTCTGATGTTCCGCCTTCACTCTCTGGCAGGTGTCACATCGGGCAACATACTCGGTGATGTCCTTCTTCATGTTCTCCCACCAGAATCGACACTTCAGGTCTTGGTACATCTTGGTGCAACCAGGGTGAATAGAATACCGAGAATCGTGAGCTTCCTTCAGAATCGTCTTCCGGATACCCTCACCACTAGGCACGCATATGCGATCTTTCAACCACAACGTGCCTTGCTCATCAATGCGGTAGTCAGGGGCCTTGCCTCTCGTCAGAAGGTCTTTCACTTCCTCAATCTCAGGACACTTCTTCTGGGCTTGCCTGATTTGGTCTTCTAGACTGTACTTCACCCTCAACTCGTTGAGCTGACCCTTCTCGACGATGTCGAGCTTCAATCTCTCCATCTCCTTGTACAACTCTGGATGTTCCTCTTGCACCATCAGGTTGTTGCAATAGCTTCTTCGGCTCAAGGCATCGGCCATGACATTCGCTTTGCCGGGGTGGTAGTGAATGTCGAGGTCATAGTCCTTTATCAACTCTAGCCATCTGCGTTGTCTCAAGTTCAACTCTGACTGGGTGAAGATATACTTCAGGCTCTTGTGATCCGTGTAGATATCACATTTGTTGCCCATCAGGTAGTGCCTCCATATCTTCAAAACATGAACTACAGCTGCTAACTCAAGGTCATGCGTCGGGTGGTTCTCTTCGTACTTCCGAAGCTGCCTTGATGCATAAGCGATCACCTTGCCTTCTTGCATCAGCACACAACCAAGACCCTGCCTTGAAGCATCACAGTACACCACAAAGTCCTTGTTGTCATCGGGAAGCGTCAACACAGGAGTTGTGGTGAGTCGGGACTTGAGCTCTTGGAAGCTTGCTTCACACTTCTCTGACCACACGAATGGCGTGTTGTTCTTTAGCAACTCGGTCATCAGCTTCGCAATCTTGGAGAAGTTCTCAATGAAACGGCGGTAGTACCGTGCCATCCCGAGAAAACTCCTGATCTATGTCACTGTCTTGGGCGACTGCCACTTCGACACAGCTTCGATCTTCGAGGGATCAACTGCAACTCCCTCACCTGACAACACATGCCTAAGGAATGCCACTTCTTCTAGCCAGAACTCGCACTTGCTGAACTTGGCGTACAACTGATTCTGCCTCAGCTTCTCCAGTACTATCCTCAGATGCTCTTCATGTTCTTCAGCAGTTTCCGAGAAGACCAAGATGTCGTTAATGAAAACCACGACAAACTTGTCTAACTCGTCCATGAATACCTTGTTCATCATGTTCATGAAGTAGGCTGGGGCGTTCGTAAGACCGAACGATACGACAGTGAACTCATACTGCCCGTACCGGGTCACAAACGCTGTCTTGTAGATGTCCTCGGGGCGAATCTTCATCTGATGATAGCCGGATCGAAGGTCAATCTTGCTGAAGTACTTGGCCTTCCTCAACTGATCAAGCAGGTCATCAATGCGCGGCAACGGGTACTTGTTCTTGATGGTTACCGCATTGAGAGCGCGGTAATCGACACACAGCCATTGCGTCCCATCCTTCTTCAGTACAAACATCACCAGTGAAGCCCAAGGTGATGCACTCGGTCGGATGTACCCCTTCTGTCGGAGAGCTTCTAATTCCTCCTTCAGTGTTGCCAGCTCTAACTTGCCCATTCTGTAAGGACTCTGTGCCACGGGTGCTGTACCTGGTATAAGGTTGATCACGAACTCCACGTCGCGGTCTGGCGGTAACCCCGGCAGATCCTCCGGAAAAACATCGGGGTACTCACAAACCACTGGAACATCGACCACTGTCTTCGTAGTCAGGTTGTACACAGCTGGTACTTCTCGAGACTTCAGCAGCTCAAACGTGATCTTCATCCCTTTTGGGTGTATCAGGGTCACTTGTCGGGGTGACGAGGAGATAACCCCTTTGTGAGCGGTGATCCAATCCATGCCCAGAATAACATCAATCCCATTGGACTTCAGCACGGTCAGATCTCTGAGGAACTTGTGACCCTTGATGAACATTTCCACCCCTTTGCATAGTAGGGTGCATCTGATATCTCCGAGTGGTGAGCTCGTCACAATAGGTTTCGGTCGGGGAGTCATGGGGAGAGATAGTTTGTTTACAAAGTTAGAGGACACATATGAACTAGTTGCACCAGTATAAAAAAGAATCAAAGCCTTAGTACCACAAACTAAAAACTCACCGATCATGACGACAGGAGCGTCGGCAGCCTCCTCCTCAGTCAGGAGGTTGAGCCTCCCACGGTCAGCGGTCGGCTGGGGAGCAGCCTGAGGTGGCCTCCCTCCTGGAGCTGGTGCCCTGGCAGGTGTAGCAGTGGTCTTCTTACTGGGGCACTCATACGACTTGTGGCCTTGCTTGCCACAGGCGTAGCACGTAGGTGTGAAACCTCCGGTGCCGGGTCTTGTCGCGCTCTGCTGCGGGCGGTTGTAGCCACCACCCTGCTGCGGGTAGTTGGAGCTCCTTCCTCCAGGGTACGGTGCATGACTTCCTCCGAAGCCACGTCCGGGCTGGTTGTTCCCCGGGCGGTAGCTCCCTCTCGGTAGGTTGCTCTGCCCACTCCTCGGCCTCTGGAAGGATCGGTCGCCATAGTCCCGATCTCCCATCCTCTTCTTGCCCTTCATGCGCTCCTCATGCCCCCTCCTTTCTTCCTCGAGCGTGATAGCCCTGTTCACCAGGGGGCGAAGGGACTTGTGCTCACTGGCCTTCAAGCCGTGGCGGAGACCATGGTGGAGGCCTCGCAGAAACCAGAACTGTTTCTTGTCGTCGGAGTTGGTATCGTCAGGGGCATAGCGCATCATCTTCATGAAGTGCCTCTCGTACTCCTCCACCCTCATCGCACCCTGAGTCATGGTGCGGAACTCCTGTGCCTTCTGACTCATGAGTTCCCGCGGTAGGTACTGCTCACGGAACACCTCACAGAACTCCAGCCAGGTGATGAAGGCCGGGTTCGGGTGGCTGTCGGAGTAGTTGTCCAACCAAGACTTGGCAGGACCCTCGAACTGGTGGACGGCGAGTGCCACACACTCTTCATCGGTGTAGGCAGTGAGGTCGAGCTTTGTCTCGATCACGCGGAGCCAGTCGTCAGCCTCGAGAGGGTCATCCAAGTAACTGAAGGTAGGGGCCTTCAGGCGGAGGAACCTCTCGATCTTCTTGGCGAAGTCCTCCTCTGGCGGGATGTTGCGGTTCCCACTGTTGACTCGGTTCTTGACGGCTTCCACCATCCTCTGCATCAGCGCAGTCTGAGCGGCCATCACCTCAGCCAGGTTAGGCAGTGGCGGTGGTGGTGCTTCTCCACGGCCACGACCACGCCCACGACCCTAGGGAGCTGGTGGCGGCTCGTGTCCTCCTTCAGCTTCTCCTTCTCCTTTAGCATCGCCTTGTCTGATGGGCGGAGGCGGTGGTAGTGGCACCACAATGCCTCGGCCTCGTCCTCGGACAGGTGCGTGTCCATGACCACGAGCGTGTCCACGCCCACGAGCGGGAGCGCGGCCACGTCCACGACCACGGACTGGCGGGGCTTGTTCTTCCTCGGCTTCGGCCTCCTCGAGGCGTGCCAACAGACGTCCTGACCTCCTGATGGACATCTTACTGAAAACATGACCAAGGACAATGGGAACTTTAGATACGTCACTCACCAACAAATTGAGTCTGAAATACAAGCATGAAAATATTTCTACTACTATAATCCCAACACTCAATAAGAAAAAGCATAAGAACGATTAACTCCATTAAGACCAAACAATCAACATCCATTATGAGTACATAAGTTTCCTCAAGGCTGACTCAAGCCTTGGAGGTCACACACAGCAGCGATCTAATATAGCGTTACATGATCTCAAAAGGGTGTGCACATCTAGGTGTGAAAGGACTCATAATTCCTCATGCACCGGAACAGGCTCTCGGCTGCATGGAACAACTCATGGTAACTACTTATCTTACAACTCTACTCTTATTAGCATGATCATGCTCCAGCACGCTACTCGAAGTGAGCCTTCTTGTACCTCACGGGGGCAACGGTCCTCCTCGGGGAAGTCTCTGGGGAACATCTGTGACAGCATGGCGTGAGCAGCCCTCACCTTCTGGGTCTCAACCGGAGCGGGCATGTCAGCCATCGGACACAGATGTAGCTTGAGGGCAGACGGGTGAAAGTCTCCTTACGGATCGCCCGCTGGTGCTCTGGAGGTAGAAGACCGTTGAGCTCCTGGAGCTCGTCCACTCGAAGAGAGTCGGCGTCCTCCCAAGTCCTCAACATCCTCTTGCACTTGTCCAGCAGAAACATAGAAGTCCTGGTGAGTGCAGCGAGGTTGGCAGTGTTGGAGTACTGGTCCTGCACAAGCTCGGCCACTCTGGCCTTCTCACGAACGAGACTGCGTCCCTGCGTGGCAAACTGTGCATCCTTCTGGTCCAGCTTGGCGAAGAGACGGGTGAACCTGGCCTCCTGCTTGCGCAGATCCTCCTTGGCGTAGAGCATCTCCTCACGTGCGGTCACCCTCTCAGCCTCGGCTTGCACTGCCAAAGAGTTGGCGTGGCGTAGTCCTCGCTCGAGCTGCTCGACTCGCTGGCGCAGGGTACGGTTCTCCACGAGCAGACTCTGGGAGCGGGGCTGAAGCTCATGGAGCTCCAGTGTAGTGTACTCGAGTCGGCTGAAGAGTGCACTCGTCTGCTCGCTCAGTCGGCGGGCGTGAGTGTCGAAGTCCACGAGGTAGCTCCCAGTGGTGACGAGCGTGTCATCAGACTCACGCAGAGGACCCTGGACAACCTCCTCCTCGTAGAGTGCTGTAGGGTCTGGCAGTCCGTCCACAATCGGAGCCACTCTGTAGTAGTCCTGGGGGATCAGCCGCAGGTCTCCTGTCTTGTAGACGTCGCGGTACCTAGCCAATAGGTGCAGAAGTACGTGGCTGTAGGCGGTGTCCACAGCGTTCCTGACATTGAGTCCTGTGCTGCGCTCGAGCATCCCGGGGAAGTCTGGACGTGCCGGGTGGGGCAGGATGGCCACCGTGCAAAGCACCAGTGGTCCTGACAGAGCGCGGACGTCCTCGACGCGGTAGGTGACGTGCGTAGGAGGAATCCCCAGCCTGAGGATGACCCAGTCCACCCAACGAGCAAGTCCCTCCATGTGCTCTGGGAGTAGCTCTATCTCCTGTGGATCCATTTCCTGTGACACGGAAGAATTTTCTAGTTAGCGCAGGTGAGATAGAACTTTTCAAAGAAGGATAAGTTTTTGTAATATATGTCAAGAGTTGTATATAGCAAAAGAGACCGTTTAGAGTCCTAATTTCTATCGACCATTTCTAAGGGCATGTACTACAGTCAAGTACGGCTCTGATACCATCTGTAACGACCCGGGTTTTCAAAAAGGGAAAAACCCGTCAATCTGTCTCGTGATAGTCCCTGGATCAGACGCTATCACGTACAGGTATTCATCACAGATAGATACCACAGTCATACATCGAAATAAAGCATCAGAGTACGAATATAATCTTATTATTACATGTCCTGAATAATCGGAGTACATCAATACACGCCTCTTGGCGGAATATCATGAATAAGTGCCTACGCAGTGGTAGCTAGCTTCCAGAAGGTGTCTCCGACTTTATTCCTCTCCCACAGGCATCCTTGAGCGAAGCAACGTGCCCCTCAGTCGTACCATCTGTCGGCGTTGTTGTCGAAGTCTGACTCATACCCTGCAAGCTCAGGGGCTATCCCCAAGGATCGGGATAGGTCCACGTCACCAACCGTATGCAAGCTTTAAGTGGCCTACTTCTAAAGGTAAAGAGAGAAACAAGGTAGAGGCTGGGTTTCCTAAGCAGCAGTAGCATCAATATAAAAAGAATAATATCTCCATAATCCCACCAAATCCCATATCACTCATCCACAAACGGTAACACCTGGTCACCCAGATCACCGTCACCATCACCTATCTCCAGCTAGGGTCGGTGCGAGAACTCCCACTCCTCGCACCTCAATGGTTGCACTCGGATCCGCGAGGCAGAGGGAGCAACTCTCCTCTCCCCGAATACAACCACGGCTCACCATACACTCACATCCTATAAGGGGGGAGGTAGAAATCCCAAAACGTAAGAATCGGAGTAAACAACGGGCATGTCCATAACCGAGGACGCGACTATACGTATAGATCTAAACTCTGCAGAGCGTGTACACCAGTACCCAACTCGGAATAGCACCCGGACGGTGTACGGCCGACCGAGCCTACCCAACCGAACGAACACCTAGGAGTTAGGATTCCATCCTGCATCCGGGTCTCGATGCGGTCCTTCGCAAAGGACCACCCCAGAACTGTGAACATGCCCCCGTGTAGCCGCACGGGGAGCGCCCAAGAGGGAAGGGACACCACCCTACACCCTCATCACTGATACCCTCTATCCTACTAGCAGGTATGGCATCGCACTTGCTAGGGTCGAAACGGCCCTATCCCCACTCTCGGTGAGGTGGTGTGTACGAAAGTCCCGTGTAACAAAGCGACCCACTCGGTTTCAGACCGGGGCGAGCTCCTATCCTCCAAGTCATCACAAAATCCCCTACACCTGTGCTCCTAAAACAGTGTACCCGCCATAGGTACCAAACCGGGCATCGCCCGCGAAGACGATCCCTGACCCCCGATCCCGGATCGGGTTGTCTTGAGCTCACCCCCGCCAAGTATTTCAAAAACACCTTCTCCTGCCGGTTTTTCCCCACAAACGCAAGAAATACTACCACAATATCCCAACTCATGCACAGCAAGCTCAGAGTATCATCACGCGTAAATATAGTAGTAGTAGTAGGTCAATCAAGGACAAGGTAGTAAAAAGGCAGTGCAAGGGTTTCATCATATCCATCATCATGTATAAGTAAAGCGCTAGCAGTTCTAAAGCAATGCCTAATGGGCATTCAAAGATCGGTCGGGCGTGAACCTGGGTGCGAGTAGTCGTCGTAGCCGAGATCGTCGTCGTAGTCCTGGCTCAGCTCTTCACTCCGGCGGCTCCTAGAATCGTATTTAAATAAATAAACACGGGTACTAATTGTAATAAATCCAAGACGAAGAGCAAACAAGACCCAAAAAGAGGCAAACTCTAGCCTAGCGCAGAGTTTGGAATTTTAGAAGATTTCCTGAAAAGGTTTCGTATTTTTTGGAGTTAAAACGGATTTATTATGAATTTCCAAAGATAAAATAGATTTCTGAAAATAAAATACGCATTTACAATATTGCAAGCTTTAGACTAGCTATAGGCCTACTCTAGCTGACTCTTCCTAGGCTTATAGCCGGCGGCAGGCCAGCTATAGCGCGCACGTGGCGGCCACCTGCGCGGCTTTAAGCCGGCGCGTGCTGGCGTGGCTGCCTGCGTGGCTGGCACGCGTGGTGGGGCGCGGCAGATCCCGGGCGATCCGCTGCGGCGCGGTGCAGTGCGCGTGAGCGTGTGGCTCGGCCGGGGTTGGCCAGCCGCATGAGATCCCCGCGGATCTTCTGTGCGAACTCGTGTGTGTGGGCGGCAGTGTGCAACTAAACCCCAGGGGTTTTACGCCGGTGCCAGAACGTGCTCGGCGTAATGCCGCAGAGGAGCGGCGGCGCGGTTTGAGGCTCGCCGGCGGCGTGGGTGTCCGGCCAGACCAACAAGCGATGGCGCGTGAACAGGGAGGACCTAGAGCTCAAACTCGTGCACAAAGGGGCCGACCTCTTGACCGGGATACGGCGCGGAGGCGGCGAGACAGGGGATGGCGGCGGCGCGGTTGTGCGGGCGCGGAGCGGATATCGCCGGGGTCGGCGTGCGGGTGTGCCACACGCTAAGAGAGCGCGCGCGTGCATCAGGGGAGTGCAAAGGAACGAAAAACCGGGGCTTTGGCCCCCTTGCCTGGGTGTACAGCGCCGGCGCGGCCATGGCGGAGCTCCTGGCCGGCGCGGCGACGGCGAGGTGTTGGCTCCCGCCGCGGAGCAGCGTCGCGCATGGGTGCGCGGTGCCCTGGGCGGCGAGGCGTGCACGAAGGCGTGCAAAAGAGGACAGGGAAACCTCCTACGCGCGTGTGTGCCGAGGTGCAGGCCGGCGGCGAAACGCGCCAGTGCACGGCGGAGCGGCGAGGTACGGCCACGAAACAAGGGGAGGAAGCGGAGGCGTGCGCGTGCGTGATGACGGCGGCGGCTCCTGCAAACGACAGGCACGGCTCGAAGGCCGACATCACAGGCGACGGCACGTGCGCGGCGGCGCGGCGGCGCAGCGCAGACAGGCGCGGGACGCGTTCCCCCTCGGCACGAAGGCCGGGTTCACAACCGATGAGAGTGGGAGCGCGGCCTCACCTGGGTGACCACTGGTCGACGTGCAGGCGTTGGGAAAGGTGGCCGGAACAGGGTTGTCGGCGGTGAGGAAGAAACGCGGCGCGGAGCAGGGGAAGCAAGGGATGCAGGGGCGTCGCGGTCCTTGGCTTCTCAGCGTCCTGGAGCTCCACGGGCGGCCTCCGGTCTTCGCGGCGGCGCCGGCGTGCTCACGGACGGGACTCCGGTGCTCCTCCTCCTCTCCCCCTTCTCGTTCTCCTCCGGCGAGGCAGAGGTGTGCGTGCAAAGGGGAAATTTCCCGGCGGCTAGGGTTGGGAGCTCCGGGGGTTGCGGCTGCGGCCTTATAAAGGGCAAGGCGCGGCGCGGGGCACGTGGATGGCCGGATGGTAAAGGAGGCGCGCGGGCGCATCGCGACGGCGCCATGGGCGGCGCTTTGGCGCGACGGCGTAAGCAAAAGGGGGGGCAAGAGACGATGGTGACGAAGGCGTGATGAAGGTGTCCGATCCCACTCGTCTGCGTCACGCGCGGGGGTTGGTGGTAGGTGGGCTCGTGGGCCGCGCTTTGGTGGGCTGCGGAGAAGAGCAGGGGCGCGGGTTGGACAGGGAAAAGGAGACAGGGGACCTGAGTAGACTTCTCAGTTGAACTCGAGGCCCAGCAAGGTAAGAAAGGTTTTTCCTATTATCCAAACCCCTTAACCCTATTCAAACTAGATTCAAATTTGAATTTAGAATTCAAATTTTATTCTCACACAAATAAGATCCAAATAAAAACCAAATAAACTCCAAGGTTCTCACACTAGCATTTTATATTTCCTAGAAATTTTTAATTAGCTCAAAAATAAACCTAGGAGTTTAGGAGAGAAAATAGAAAACATCCTTAATTAATTTACCAAGCAACTCAAATAATTCACCAAAAATTTTTAAATCCTCATTTTTACTATTAACATTCCGTATTGAAAATACGGGATGTTACACTAAGGCTACTTCACGAAATTGGATCGGTACCACTAAAAGAACCAGAGTATAGAAATATAGCATCTAAAGATCGATCGATAGAAATATAGCATCCAAAGTTTCTCCGTTGTGGATTTCTACCACTTCCGTGAACTCATCGTTAACCTGAGCTGAGGAACTCGTTCACCGTGGCCAATGGCCACGCCGTTGACCGGCAATACCTCGCTGGCGGTGAGGTTTCCGACAAGGGGGCCATGACCACTACAACCAGTATGGCCCGCGCATGTGTACCCATACTCGATGTGGCCGGACGCCGGCCTGAGCTCGTCGGCGACGAGCGGCGGCAGTACAGACTACCGGCGGTAGCTTCCGGTGCCAATTCCGGCGACTACAGTCGTGGAGGGGATGGGGAAACGAGGGCTGTAGCAGCAGGGGCTCACCATGATTCCATTTTGCAGGTCGGATGGGGAAGAGGTGGCCGGGACGGGAAGTTCACCGGCGACGCTCGAGCTCGGGGCCGACGGTAATGGCTGGTGGGGATTTTTCAATCCCCTGCCGGAGGAGCCATGACCGGTGACGGGAGGATGCGGAGGGGGTAGAGGAGAGTGGGGTTGAGGTCCTGCTGGCGGCTATTTAGCAATGGTGGTCGGAGAAGAGAGGGATTTGGCCGGAGGTGGAAGGTGCTCCTTGGCAGCCGCGCCACTGCTCCGCTCGCTCATCCTAGCCTTGCACCTCCTCCTCCTCGCCTCTCCTCCGCCCGCTCATCCTCTCCTTGCCCCTCCTCCTCCTCGCCCGCGACGCCGGCCACCTCGCCATCTTATTCCCAGCCTCTGACCACCACCAGCACGCGCTCGCTGTCGCACACCTCCTCAACACCGCCACCGCAGCCTCACTCGTCTCGTCTCTCTATGCCTCTACATCGAGGGGCACGGTGGCACCCGGCGCCCACTTCATCGTTGAGGCAGGGCTCGCATGTGCGGTGGCCGTGGGCGGGCGGGTGGCGCAGAGCGCGTGCTCGGCGCCGTTTAACGATGAGTTCACGGTAGTGGTAAAAATCAACAACGGACAAACTTTTGATGCTATATTTCTATCGATCGATTTTTCAATGCTATATTTCTATAGTACGGTTCTTTTAGTGGTACCGATCTAATTTTCCCCTCTTTGAATGAATTCTCTCACCTTGTACCGGCCCAGCCGCACTGCAAACATTCCCGGCCGGCCACCTCCTCTCCATCCCCTCCGCTATAATTTTTTATATATTTTTTTTCTCGATCTTCAAAAGTTCGAAATAGAAAATATCAAAATTATACCACAACTGTCATTCGCAATGGCGGCAGGCTTCAATCGCTGTTGCAAAACGGCGGCCGCTTCCAACCGCCGTGGGAAAAGGCGGTTGGAGGCCATTTATGACGGTAGCCCGCCTGGGCCGGCGGTAGCAGGCCGGTAGGAACCAACCGACATTACAACCGACAGTTGGTTCCTTTTTATAGTTTTTTTTTATTTTTTTGATACATTTCAACTTTTTCAATAATAACTACGTGTACTAGTAAACGTTCTTTGAAAAAAATACAATACGAAGACGAGTCGGCACTACCGCACAACTAGTTTTTACACAGTAAAAACAATTTTTAACAAACAAAACTAAATACGGTCGCGCTTCGAAGGCGGCGGCGGCCCTCTGCCTCGCCTCGCCCTCTTGGCTGCTCGTGCTGCTGCTTGTGCCGCCCTCGTGTGGTCCTGGGGTAGGTCAGGAGGTCGGGTGGTGGCACACGACGCCGTCGGGGGGGGGCGGTGTCGCAAAGGCTATTACCGATGGAGGTATAGATGCAGACGGCCCGCCGCTCCGGACGCTTGTGCTCCGGATCCGGACGCCGCAGACAGCCTCGCCACTCCGGCCGCCGTCGCCGCTGCCTAAGCTAATGCCACCGCCGTGGCCTACTGCTCCTGCATCAGCTACGTCCCGATAGGTGCCCCTCCTCGCTGCGAAGCTCCGAGCTCCTCCGAGTTCTCACCGTCGAGGTAGTCCATGTAGTCGAACGAAATCCTGCTCACAAAGCGCTGACTGCATCACGTCTCCCTCGACCAACCGCGTGAGCGGAAGAAGTCTTGCAGCGCGTAGCTTGCTCCACAAAGTGAAATAGGTGTAAGTGCGGTTAACATTAGCAACAAACATTATTAATTTAATATTTATATGAAATAGGGTATCGTATTACATAGTTCGGAATCCAACTCGGGTGTAGCAGCAGCAGGTGTCCTAGTGTCCGAGCACGTACAGTGTTGAGTCGTGTACTGCAAACAGTGGACATGCACGACCGGTGCTCCTTTGTGGAGTTGATTCTTACATTAACATGTTTTCTGATAGTCAAGATATAATTTGTCTTACTAAAGATCAAATGTTTCATGAGAGGACAAAGCACATTGAGATCAAGTACCATTATGTTCGTGATGAGATCGAAAAGAGTAAGTTAAAGGTATGCAAAATAAGCACTCATCCTACTGATATGTTGACAAAGCCAGTTTCTGTTGCTAAGTTTGAGGTTTGCTCAAGCTTAGTTGGTATAATGGGTTAGCCAAAAAGATTGTTTGGCGCTAGAAGTATTTGTTTCTTTTGTTGTTCTCATGATGAAGGTTTTTGATTTATGCTACAAGAAAGAATTTTCCTCAAAGTGGAGTTTGTTAAATTATGATCCAAATTAAGTTGCACAAGAGAAAAGCCGATTTTTGACGGAGCGAAGCGAAGGCCCGTCGCCAGAGGCTTGGGCCGGAGCGAAGCTGGTCATATATCCCCGTTAGGGTTTCCCTGTGAGATCATTCTCTCATCTTCTTGTAAGCTGCCGCCTCGGCGTTATAATCCGACTCTCGACATAGTGGAGTTTTGCTGGCTGGCGCTCGTGGTTTTTCCCTCTCGTGTTGGGAGGGTTTTCCACGCTAAATCTCGTGTCTACTTTACAGTTTGATTTGTTTACTTCCATTGTTTATTCGCCATAAAATAGTAGATAACCAGAACTCAGTAATTTAATTGGGTCCAAGCATTAATACATAACACTAATCATAGTTTGAGTAGAGGTAATACTAGAATCCAAGCCATCCAGCAACAATTTCAGACAACCCCCCGACCACTGACGGAGGCAAGATCAAAATTTAGAGGGGCTGAGTTCTTCTTCTTTCTCCATCTCCACTCTTCTTCTTTCCTCCCATCTTCTCCTTTCTTCCTTTAAATTCAATGAAATTCTTGGAAATAGGGGGGCTAGAGCCCCCCCACCCACCAAGATCCTTCCTTACCCCGACAATTTTGCTCGGCACTAATCCCATCTAGGTGGTGCTTCGCTATTAAGAGAATTTACCGTACATGGGCAAGTCTAGGTTTGAATGTCTAGGCCCACTTTGCCAGCATGGACATAAGTCCGGAGCCAGTCAAGGCTGACAGTATGATACCAATGTGTAGTTTACCGCTGCTCAACACGCTTGGCTTCACGAACTCCTCCAACATGAGATCCATTAAAGCCATGTAGATGAGGATTCCGGAAGCCTGGGAGTTGAGGACACCCTCCACGATGATGAAAGTGGTGTTGTTGTCATTGTACACAGAGCTCAGAGCCATCCCAATTGTCGTGGTCAGAGAGAAGAAAGCCATCATGGTTAGTGTTGTTCGGATCTTGAAGCATGCCTGTTTCGATGAGTGAACAGTAAGAGGGTAATTTAGAGGAAAGATATGTGGACCCATGAAATGTTAACATGATGATTATTATACTACAGAATCGAAAAAGGACAGGTGGGAAAAGAATATACAACGATGCACGGTGGAGCGGGTGGGGGGCTTAGGTCCTCCCCCCTCCAACTAGCTACGCCCCTACATGATGCATACTCCATTATGCGTCTGCCTTTTTTAATTTCATGTTTTTACTGAAGAAATGGTGATTCGATCGATTAGCCGATGTTGACAAGACATGTGGTTTGTGATGGCAGACTTGAAGAGGTTTGCGAACAAGGGAGTGGGGCCGAACCTGGTGATGTACCTCACCAACATCACGAGGATGAGCATGACAGCAACGGCCAAGAGCATAGTCACCTGGACATGGGGTCAACTTCATGTTCTTGCTCATCAGTGCCATCCTAGCCGAGTCGTACTAGGACTAATACTCCATCATCATCGTCTCCTCCTTGCACTACATCCTGGTAACAGTGCTAGGAAATCCACTTTCTGTTCCTATTGTGTAACATCCTTGATGTTTAAGCAACAGTGATCACCCTCATTAACAAGGCTAAGCATGGTGATTAACTTGTTTGACTTGGTCAACATCTCTAACCCTAGTCAAACCCCTCAAACTAAGGTCAACACCCTAAGAGCTCTAGACCTTTCATCGGTAATCTAGCGCGTTCTCCACTTTTCATATAACAACTTCGAAATCGGCCAATATGAAAGTTGTTCATTTGCACATGGGACACATTTCATTCAATTGGCAGCATTTGAGATTCGAAGTGGAAGGCACTCAAACTTTTGGTCAAAGTTCAGAGCTGCATGTTGACCTAGCTGAGAAAATCCCAAACTTCAGGCAAATTTTGTTCAAAATCCGTGAAGAATTTCATATGTCGGCCTTTACAAAAGTTGAAGCTGGTTAGGTCCTCTACATCTTTTGTATTGACGGATTTTTAACTGGTATTCAACTTTGAATTGTTTGAACTGGTCAAACTAGGCTTTCTCGAAGTGAACTGGCCGGCGCCCCGGCCGCGCGCTCCAGTGCGTCGTGTGCGCACCGAGCCGCGCTGGCACCCGCACCCCGGCGTCCGTGCCGCGCCGCACGTGGGTCCCACCTGCGCCCCAGGTGTGCCGCGCCCAGGCAAGCCTCCCCGAGGCTCCCTTAGCCCGGATGCCACGCGCCAGGGGGGAGAGTGCAGCGCCGCGCCGCGCGCCCGCGCGCTCCCTGCGCTGCCCAGCCGCCGCGCTTGCGCGCGCCCTTGCTCCCGCCCGTGCACGCGCCTGTGCAAGGCCAGCAGCCCGCGCTGCTCTCCCGCCGTCACCGCCTATTTAAAAGGCACGAGCCCCTTGCGCCGCGTCACCGTCCGCGCACCGCCGCCCGCCATTGCCACCCCGCCGGTGACCTTCACCCTCCACACCACCTCACGCCCGTCCAAGCATACCAGCGCCACCCCACGACCCCACACAAGCTTCCCGTACCGCACGTGGTTGAGCCCGGCTGCCCTGCTCGCCGGAGCTGCCCGTGCAGCGGTCGCCGCCGCACCCCGACGCCGAACTCCCCTTGTCGGCACCTCCCCGACCCAACTCCGGCCGCCACCCTGCCATAGGTAAGCACGCCGACGTCCCCGGCCGCTTCGCCGGCCAAGTTCGGCCGTCCCCTCGCCGGAGTCCGGCCGGCCCTGCCGCCCCTGTGGCCAAGGGCCACATTGTGATTTCGAAAACCTTCCCAGGGTTCAATCTGAGAAACCAAGGACCTAAGTGTAAAACCCAGGGCAGAGTTGTAAATAGAAATCTTTGGCCAGGGACCTATCGGCTAAATAGATTCTTCAGGTTTTGAACTGTTTTGCTGAATCTTGTAAAACGCATATCAAATCACAGAAAAATCGTAAAAATACAAACTAGACTGTTCTGGAATCCTTGTGAATAGACCAAACTTTTCTACAAAGGGAGTTTTCAAATTTCTGTGTAGTTTTTAAATAATTTTGAATTTACCATTTTGAGTAGATCTGAAATAATTAAAATTCTATGGATGATCTGAAGCTAATTTTTGGATATGTTGTTCTAAATGGGATGATTGTCTTCTGGTTCAAATTTGGCACAAAGTTATTAAGTAGATCTTTAATTATGAATTAAACTTTGTTTTCAGCATTGTTCCTGTTTCTGATTTATGTAAATTAATCTGTTAATCTTTTGGATCCAATCTTTTTGCTATGATCCTGTGTCATGGTTTTGCACCCATGATAATTAGTAGAGATGTTTTTATCATGTTTTATAGGGTCAAGTAATTTTTGTTGAAGTTTAACCTTCTTTCATAAATCCAAATTAATTTAAATTTTATTTACTGAGTAAGTGCATATCTCTTCATGATTAGGTGTTTTGAACCTCTACATGATCTTCTAGCTCAAATTGTGGTATATTTATTTTTGTATGATTTGTTCTTGTTTTTAATGAATGCATCTAGATGTATTTTTCATGCTGGATCTATAGCTTGGATTGATCTAAATTTTTGGCAGTAGCTCATGTGTAGTATGATGTGCATCCCTGCATAGTTTCATGGTCATCTTGTTTATATTTCATCCAGAATGAATTTTTGAAGTAAAGCAAGCTTAATCCAAGAAATAAAAGAAATATGGAAATCACCTTTTGTTTTCTTTTAAAATCTTTGGTTAAGCTTCACCAAAACATCACCATGAACAGCACCCATAATTTGGTGAATAAAAATTAATATAGATGTGCACACAATCACCATCAAATAAAGAGTTAAACCACGCACACATACCCCTATCTTTGATAGGAAGAGTATGCTGGATATATTCTTATCCAGGTGAATGTGGTCACCTATACACCCCAAGTTTACCCCTCAATTCTAAGCTACGCTCTCACTCCTCATTTATAAATACATGAAGTTAATGCGTATGCATGTCGTGTAGAACTTCCGGACGGAAACTACGAGTTGGTGCCGGAATCCGAGGGAGATCTCGCGGAAGGAGAAGTGAACGTGGTGGAAGTGCAGCAAGACCCGAACCAAAGTTCGGGGGACTTCGTCACTGACTTTGCTAGTGAAGGCAAGCCCCGGAGCATAACCCAGTTTTCTAACTCTTACATTTATGATATGCAATGTTTGTGCATTTACGTATCAGGAGTTGAATTGAAACCCTAGAAGCATGATCATAGGTTCCTGAGTTCAAATACTAGCATGATAAGATCGCTAGTTGCCATGCTCTAAGGACACGGTAAAAGTCGAGTGATGTTCGTCACTCGCGACCTATAGGTCTCTTATGTTGGAATCATAAGATTTTGATAAATGGATATGCTCATGTGGTAAGAGCATGGGCCGGCTCCGGCCAGTAGGTCTGTGGTTAAGCGTTTGAACGTACTACATATTTGTCGGGAATGGGACCGGTAAGCCTAGTACCTTCTTGATCTGGTAAGGGATCTATAACCACTAATCTTGGGAAGAGTCCCCTCTGCCTGCAGCAGAGTGATGCATGTGTGAAGCTGGGCGGTGTGTGTCTCCGTGGCCAGTATACCTTGTACCAAAGACTGTAAAAATGGATCCTGAGTCGAGGACGGTTGGGAACCGCCTGGTTGGTGCACACCCACCCCCTGTTGGTTTCTGATTAGATTATTTTTGGGGTGTGCATTCTTCCATATGTTTGGGTTTCCCTTGCAAGGTTACTAATCGATCGATCGTCGGCCTCTCACCGTCACCCGAGATTGCTTAACCATACACTCTATGTCCCTTAATGATGGAATTGAGATATAATTTGGTGATATGCTTAATTGTTTGCACAACTTATGCTTGCAATAGTTGCTTACTTAGTAATGGTTAATCAACTAGAATTTTGAGTTAAAACTTGAAAGTAAGGACATACTCTTTGTTGCTTTTCAGCAAAACAACCCACTTGCCAAAGAGCCTTGCATGTCTAGAGAGTTGGTGATTTTTCATCACCCGCCGGTTAAGTCTTGCTGAGTATTAGTATACTCAGCCTTGTTGTTGTTGTTTTCAGGTGTTATGAATGATGATGGTTTCCCGTGGCCTGGTTCTCTCCCACCCGGTTGAGAAGTGGAGTGGGAGGATGACAGTGCTTAGTGACGTCATGGATGACCTCCTATGACGTTACATGTGACGTTTAGTATTTTATTTCCGCTGTGTTTCAAACTCTGAACTATTTACCTTATGCAAAGGACTTGGTTTGTAATATTAAAACCTTATGGAGCTTGATGTAATAATTTGTGAAATGTTGACTCTGGACTCGCCGTCGTGTGAGTTTTAATGTACGATTCTTTGATCCTGGTTAAAGTGATTTACCGGGCTTGACCCGGCAGAGGCGACAAGTTACTTCTGTATTATTGCTTAATGACCAAATAGAGTGATTTAGGCAATAATATGAAATTAATTTGACCGGTTCTGTCACATATTGCCAACCCGGCAACCCCCACCCCCCTTCAGTATCCGATTGTGCAAACAATATTGCTAATTTAGTAGTAAAGAGAGCTTTTAACAGCTCAAATAACAGGTACTAAAGATGCATTAACATAATAATAAAAAGAAATTTAAAGAAATTTGTCGTTGAGAGCCACTGCTTGCATTTCCAACTGCTAGTGCTCGCATTGCCAGCGTGCAGCTTCGTGCGCTGGTGCTTGCACGCCTGCCTGTGGCTCCGGCCATCGCACCAATCACCGAGGAGGCTGCGCCCCCCATGGGTCTACCGCACCGCCGGGTAGCTGTCGGACTACTCATATGAGAGAGAGGGGGGATAGAGAGAGATGGTGGGGGAGGGGGTGGACAGTGGAGGACATTACTGTAACTTCCATTTGGTACTAAAGGCACTCATGCACATTAGTACTGGTTGGGGAATTCATCTGGTACTAAAGGGAGGTGTCGTGTGCATGAGAGGGCGGGTGGGATGATCGGGATGTCCTCAGTCATTCAATGTGAGTGAATGAGCTAAAAAGAGTAAGAAAAGATATGGACAGTTCAATACGATGGAGGAGGATTTCTCATGTGTACAAAATGAGGCGCATGAAGCAAACACATTCAGTGGGGGTGTTCGGCGGGCCGAGCAAGAGGCCATGGTCTCGAGAGTGATGGTCATCCCCCGAACAGAAAGTGGAATGTGTGTGTCTCGTGCCGCCATCGGTCCAGCAGTGTGTAAATCAGGCCATAGTTGAACCCGAACCGTGTGGTGCGATCCAGTTGACGAAGCGTTGACTGCATCAGGTCTCCCTCGACCAACCGCGTGAGCGGAAGAAGTTGTGCTGCGTGTAGCCTACTCCACAAAGTGAAATACTCCCTCCGTCCCAAAATAAGTGCACATCTCGCATTTCGAGGAGTCAAATATTTTAAAGTTTGACCAAATATATATCAAAAAATATTAATAATTATGATACTAAATAAACTTCATTAGATTAATCATGTCATATATTGTCATAACAAACTTGTTTAGAGACACAAATGTTAATATTATTTTCCATATATCCGGTCAAACTTATAACTTGTTGACTCCTCGAAATGTGAGATGAGCACTTACTTATTTTGGGACGGAGGGAGTAGGTGTCAGTGCAATTAACATTAGCAACAAATATTATAATTTAATGTTTAGATGAAATAGGGCATCATATTATGTACTTCGGAATCCAACTCGGGTGTGGCGGTAGCAGGTGCCCCTGAGCCCGAACACGTACACTGTCGAGTCGTGTACCGCAAACAACGAACATGTACGCCCGGTGCTCCTTGTCGATCCACTTGTCGAATAGCTCAGGACACACATACAATGCAACAAGTTGTTGCAACATAGCTACAAAAAATAATTTCCGAAGGTACAATATACAATCTAGTAAGTCGAGGGGCTCACAGTTGGAGTGGTAAAGGACACTGGCTGGAGGGCTCCCACCCAGGGTTCAAATCCTGAGTGCGACACCATTTCTTTGAAACTTGCGTCGTAGGGTTCTCTCCTTAAGTTTTCTTTAAAAAATACAATCTAGTAAAAATCTAGTAATTTCTTTAATTTTGAAAGACAATCTAATATTTCTAAACTATTTTCTACAATTTCTAGATAAAGTCTAGAATTTCTAAACTATTTACTACAATTTCTAAAGGAAATCTAGTATTTTAAACTACTTTCTGCAAGTTCTAGAGGAAATCTAGTATTTCTAAACTATTTTCTACAATTTCTAGAGAAAATATAGTATTTCTAAACTATTTCTACAATCTAGAGAAAATTTAGTATTTCTAAACTATTTTCTACATTTTCTAGAGAAAATCTAGTATTTTTAGAATTTCTAAACTAGTTTCTACAATTTCTAGAGAAAATCTAGTATTTCTAAACTACTTTCTATAATTTTTAGAGAAAATATAATATTTCTAAACTAATTTGTATAATTTCTGAACTATTTTCTCAAATCTCTAAAGTATAGAAAAGTTGGGTGATTAGAAAAGTACCTCAGTCGAAGACTCGAAGTGCAGATGTGGCACAACTTCACTGCAAAAGAATGAGAGGTCCCGCCCGGCAATCGCCGGTTCAACCGGCGGTAAGCCTCACCCGACATGGGCAACTACGGTTGCGCTAGGCGGACCCAACGCTAGGCGCCAACTGCCGTCTGGAACGCTCATGCCTCCTACCGCTGTTGTGCAACAGCAGTTTTTTTTTTTGAGCATATGCAACAGCAGTTGAAGCCTACCACCTTGCGAACGTCGGCTCTGGTATAGTTTTGACATTTTCTATTTCGAGTATTTAAATGCACCGTGGACACCTGAACTTGCAGCGGTGTGTCAAATAGGTCCATGAACTTTGAAACCAGACATCTAGCCCCTTGAACTTGCGAACCCGTTCACCCCAGGTCCAACCCGGTTTTGCATGGCGGTTTTGCACGGGCACTGTAGCGATGATGACGTGAGCACTCATTAATTTGCGAAATTGATATTTTTTTATTCAGAGCTCCAAATATTACAAATAATATATCAAATTTGATCGTCTCGACGAGCTCTTTGCAATGGTGTACTCCGTTTTGTTATTTGAGATAGTTTTATTTAGTGTAAAATTAAATATTTCTATAAAATAAGTGATATATTATTATATAAAACGACGTACCCAGCCCGTAGCTCCGAATAAAAAATATCAATTTCGCAAATTAAGGAGTGCTGATGTCATCGCTGACGTCAGCATCGCTACAGTGCCCATGCAAAACCGCCATGCAAAACCGGGTTGGACCTAGGGTGAACGGGTTTGCAAGTTCGAGGGCCTAGATGTCTGGTTTCAAAGTTCATAGACCTATTTGACACACCGCTGCAAGTTCAGGTGTCCACGGTGCACGAGTATATATATAAATCCCTTCGCTAAAAAAAAGAGACAAGTGCGCGAGACGAATGATTCCAATTATCATCCCCACGTCCACGTTGCGACGCTCGGCGGCAATCGCGGAGCCTCGAAAGTGAGCTCACGTCTCCGTGTCACGCCGTCGATTGATGATGAGCAAATAAAGAAACCTGCTAGATCAGATCAAACGATCGTCTTTCACAATTCTAATAGATGAACTAGTACATACGTCTATGTTAGTATGTTACGCCACCGGCACGACAAGCAGCGCGCCGTCGTCCGCATACGCGTCAGCTAGCGTACCTGCACCCAACGAAACGCGCATGTGTACGGGACACGTTCTTCCGCGGGGCGCCACCGCACCGAGTCAAGCCGCACTAGTAGTAGAAGATCACACCAAATCAGAGGGGGGACCTGACCTGGAAGGCTGGAATCGAAACATGGGATATGCCACGTGGTTGTGGTAAAATTTGGTAACAGACCCGTGCGTGGAAGCCATCCGATTTGTTGACACAAAATGGCTCGATCTCTTACCAATTCTGCGTCCACCAACACTCGTGTTCGCTGGAAACATTCGTGATCGTGCTCCGCCGCCTCCGCGCTCTCCGCATCCAGTCTTCACAGGCTTCACATGTCACAAGCGCCGGCCGGGTCGACTCCCCAAGCCTGCCATACAGAACGTCTCCTCCTCACATGCGCGGGCCCCGCGCCGCAAGAGACAGCAGCCCGCATCCGCCGCCGTTCGTCCACGACCGTCCACGCCAGAATCGGACGGCCCGCCGCGCATCTCGCTCCCCCGCGGCGGAGCCGCTGCCCGGACCGAACCCTACAGTCGCCGCCTCTCCGCGTCCTCCGGGTCACTACCAGCTGGGCCCGGGCCCACGCGCCGTCGGCCAACACGCTCCTCCTCCCTCCCCGACGTCGTCTCCTTCTCCTTTCCGGCCGGCGTCGCTTTCCACGCCCTTTTGTTCAAAACCCGATCATTTTCTTCAATTTCTTTTGGGGGAATAAACAGCACGGAGGCGGAGGAAGCAGCAGGCAAGCTACGCCTCCACGCCGCTCCCCCAGTCCAAACCCACCACCCCCCTCCTCCAGTCCTCCTCCTCCCCCCTTCGTCTCCTCTCCCCCAGCTGGGCACGCGGTTTCCGATCGCTTCATCTACCTCGCCACCCCCCGCTCCAGCCCCACCCCAATCGCCACTCCACCGCGCGCGCCCTCTCCCGATCCAGCGATGGCTGGCTCCGTAGCTCCCCAGGCCGTGGTCCTCGGGCTCCTCCTGCTCGCGGGCCTCGCGGCGGCGCAGAGGGGGACGACCCCGGCGGCCGCCGCCCCCGCCCCCGCGCCCGACCCCGGCTGTAACGGCATCGAGCTCACCTACAGCGTCCAGGTCGGCACCAAGATCCGCCCCTTCGTCGACGACAAGAACAAGCAGCCCTACTCCTTCCGCGCCAACGCCACCGTGCTCAACTCCGGCACCCGCCCGCTCAAGTCGTGGGCGGTGCTCGTCGAGTTCGCGCACGGAGAGATCCTCGTCTCCGTCGACGGCGCCGTGCTCACGGGCGGCGGCGAGCTGCCCTACAACACCACGGAGGACGCCGGCAACGCCACCTCCTTCTCGGGGTACCCGCAGACGGACCTCCTCACGCCCATCGCCACCGCCGGGGACCTCTCGCGGATCCAGGCCTCCGTCGGCATCGTCGGGACGGTCTTCAAAGGGCCCCAGTACGTGCCGCTCCCCACCAGGCTCTCGCTGGACAACCCGGATTACGCGTGCCCGGCGGCGACGAACCGCACCACCAATATTCTGTCCACCTGCTGCGTCCTCACGCCGGAGGCCGAGGCCAACGCCACCGTCATCGACGCCAACGCCACCGACCCGACCAAGAACTTCCTCCCGCGCGGCACCGGCGACCTCGTCATCACCTACGACGTGCTCCAGGCCTACCCCTCCAGCTACCTCGCGCTCGTCACGCTCGACAACAACGCCAAGCTCGGCCGCCTCGACAACTGGAGGCTGTCGTGGGAGTGGCGGCGTGGCGAGTTCATCTACTCCATGAAGGGCGCTCACACGTCGGAGGTGGACACTTCCGGCTGCATCTATGGGGCCGCGGGGCAGTACTACCAGAGTCTTGATTTCTCTCAGGTGCTCAATTGTGACCGCAAGCCGGTGATCCTTGACCTGCCACTGTCCCGGTACAATGACACCCAGACTGGGAAGATTGACAACTGCTGCAGGAATGGCACAATCCTGCCCAAGTCCATGGATGAGAAGCAGTCAAAATCGGCGTTCCAAATGCAGGTGTTCAAGATGCCACCGGACCTGAACCGGACCAAGCTGTTCCCCCCTGCCAATTTCAAGATCGCCGGTGCATCATCTCTGAACCCAGACTACACCTGTGGCCAGCCAGTGCCTGTCAGCCCAACAGCATTCCCAGATCCAAGCGGGCTCGACTCGACGACATTGGCTGTGGCGACATGGCAGGTGGTGTGCAACATCACCAGAACTAAGGGGGCGAAGCCCAAGTGTTGTGTGACCTTCTCGGCATACTACAATGATTCGGTGATCCCCTGCAACACCTGTGCCTGTGGGTGCCCTGCAAACAGGCGAGGACCGACCTGCAGCACGACTGCGCAATCCATGATCCTGCCGCCAGAAGCTCTGCTTGTGCCGTTCGACAACCGCACACAGAAGGCGTTGGCGTGGGCTGAGCTGAAGCACTACAATGTGCCCCGTCCAATGCCTTGTGGTGATTTCTGTGGTGTGAGCATCAACTGGCATGTCTCCACAGACTACAACAAGGGCTGGAGTTCTAGGGTGACATTGTTCAACTGGGAGGATGTCGACATGGCCAATTGGTTTGCTGCCATTGTCATGGACAAGGCGTATGATGGCTTTGAGAAGGCGTACTCTTTCAATGGCACCGCGGTGGGCAACAACACCATCTTTATGCAGGGTCTGGAGGGGCTCAATTACCTGGTGAAGCAGACCAACATGAGTGGGTCGGACTACCTTGTACCAGGGAAGCAACAGTCAGTCCTCTCCTTCACAAAGAAGCTGACCCCTGGGATCAACGTTGTCGCTGGGGACGGCTTCCCAACAAAGGTCTTCTTCAATGGCGACGAATGTGCCATGCCGCAGAGACTTCCTAAGAGCAGCAGCGGATTCAGGACACATCTCAGCAGCGCCTTAGCTTTGGTGTTGGTCCTTGCTGCTTCAGCTTTCTTATTGCTTCAGCAATGATCCACAGGCCTCCATTCTTTTATTCTTCCAGGTGGTTTGATCGATACCATTTGTAAGAAAACCTTTTTGTTTCTGTTGATTCCTTAGTAGACCTTATTCTAGCTGCTGTTTGTTAGTCGAATGGAGCAGCAATCGTGCAACAGTTGAATACTTGGATAGTGAGGAAAAGAAAGAGGGGCGAGGACACGCATTTGTTGCGGGTTTGCAACATTGGTGCCCTCCCTCTGATGACAATTACATGTTTTACACCAGATGAGTGATCTGTACATCTCTGATCCAATTGTGTCTCTTGTTTGGTCTGTCACACGGAATTTACCATTTCCCACTTTTCACTTTGACTGACGGCTCATGGAACCGTATGGCTGCTCATCTGAATCTGATGGTGCCTTGAAGCCTCCGTCAGTACATCTCATCTGAGTCTGATGATGCACAAGCACTGAAGCAGAGTCCGTAGTTCGTAGTGTAGTTAACTCTTGGCAGAGGGTACAAGCGTACAGGATATTACTGTTGCATGTCCTGTGGAGAAACATTGGATACTTCTCAGACGAGAGATAATATTATTGATATGCAACAGTTCGTGCTGCTTCTGTTCAAAATTTGAAACATCTTTGGCGGACACTTGTTGGGGGGCCACTCCATGGTCACCACTCACCAACCAGCAACCAGGTTGCATTTCAAACCCTCCGCAACTTGCACATTGCAACGTTCGTTTTCTCGCTGTCAGCAAGAGGAGAACAAGCTGAAACACCAATGGAAACCGTTTGCTTTCTTGAAAGCTGAAAGCAACTTGCTGGGATCTTTTGCCTCTCCTTTCGTGGCACTGACTTCTGCCCGTCACCTCCTGACATCAGTTCATACCCAGTTTATCTTTGCTTAATTGCTTTCGATCACCACCTACCTATCCCACCTCGGACACGGTCAATGCGGAGCGTGTATCATCTGCGCACGTAACGCATGTTGTCCATTTCGTGCCTAAAGACAGCATACTGGCACGCACAACTCCTGGAATTTCTTATCCAGCTTGTTCATGTCATGCGACGGCATGGAAACCAACAAACACCGTGTCGTAGACAGGCGCCGATAGTCCCTGCCCCCCTCGTAGGCTAATTAATATTTTTATTTATGCAGAGAAAAGAGCTGCTGGTGACGAGGAAAGCTGGACACGTTCAAACCTGCGGAAATCATGTAGCGTGAGAGCGTGTCCCCACGGAGACGGCACGACGTTTGTATTTGTTAGTAGGTTCTAAAATATTCAGATCTTTTATGGGACTAGAGACCTTCCAGAAATCACAGGTGCCTTTCAGAGTTTCAGTCCTCCATTTGAAAACCAAAGCGTCGTGGCACCGAATAATCAAATGGTGACTGATTTATGCTTTATACTTGCGGGTAGTAATGGATCATGACCCACTTCATTCTTCACAATCCAACTAAACTCTATATATATTTAGCTCAAAATTGAATAGTATTATGACCTGATCCTAATATGACTCGATCCTTAAATTTTTTAAGCTAAATTGCAAAGCTCTTTACCATCCTATTTATACTACAGTAGTGGAAAAGAAAGTTGGTTCATAAAAAAAAAAGCAAACCGTGCCTTGGATCATGAAGGGCATGATCTTTCCAACCCTGTGCTATTATTGCTGCAACAAGCGTAGCATCATTCAGTTGACTTCTCTTCAGCCTTTGCTTTTGCAGACCACATGCAGGATATATTTTCTCTATTTGGATCCAGGCTTTTTTACCTACGGCCTGGGTACACTCACGCAGCCTGTACACCACCAAAAGTTTGGTGAAGAACGGGTCGCGCTGCGGACTCGTGCGTGACCGCGCCGGGCAAGTGATCCGTTCCTCATTTGACAATTGACAGAGCCCAAAAGTTAACGCGCAAGGTTTTACAACCGAACCCGAGGGGTGTTCGGATGGAGGAGTTAATAAGGTAAGAGCAACTCCAACAGCCTCTCTAAATCGTTTTTCATCTGTAAAAAAAAAGAAAGCACCGTCAAAAATCGATTCCAACAGCATCGCTATCATCCTCTGCTCGCAATCCTCCTCACTATCGAGTGCCGCACGCTCGTCATATTTGTCGAGCCAATCTGCTCGATAAAATCGCTCGTGCCGTCGTGCGCGCCCTCCTACCCTCTCCGCCAACAGTGGACCCCACGCGCAGGGGCAAGACAGCATCAACGGGCGGCGGTGGTGTCGGGCATGGCCGGCCGGGGCGCTGTGCTGGCCGCCGGGAGCTGCGCCGGGCGCCGCCGGGGCAGAGCTCGGGGAGCTACGCGGGCGCCGGAGGCTGCGCCGGCCGGGATCTCCGCGGGGCACCGCTGGTGAGCTACGCCGGCCAGGAGGTGCGCCGGTCGCCGCCAGGCAGAGCTCGGGAGCTGCGCCGTCGCCTGAGAGCTGCGTGGGCGCCGGGGGCTCCGCCGGCCGGGATCTCCGCGGGGCGCCGCTGGTGAGCTGCGCCGACCGGAGCTACGCGGGCTGCCGGGGGCTGCACCGGGCGCCACCGGGGTCTCGGGGAGCCGCCGCCGGGGGAGCTGCATCGAGCGCCGTCGGGGGCGGCGTCGGCGGGGTAAGGACGCTGCGGGCAGCGTTGGTGAGGGAGAGAGTGTGTGGATAGGCCTATGTGTGGAGGTGAGCAGCGGTGGGAAGAAAGGGGAAAGGGGGAGGGAGAAAAGCGACGAAGTTGGGTCCCTCCGGTCAGTGTGGGTGGACAGGATGAGTAGAATGATCTGTTGGGATTTGAAAAATGGAAGATGGAGAGTCTGTTGGATTGAGTGGTCTGATTTAGAGAAAAATATTTTTACAAAGCTATATACTGAGTCAAATGAAGAGTTAAAAATGAAGAGACTGTTGGAGATGTTCTAATGGGGCAAATTTACCTCATGCCGGTGGCGCTCGTGCCGGCGATCTTAGATGAGGCTAGGTCTTGGGCGCGCGCGGGCTTTCTTCCGCTCGCTCGGCTGTTAGGTGTTCGCCCGGTGAGGGCCGTGTAAACCTTTTTCTTCTCGTTTGGCTTCGTGCCTGTTTGTAATCTAAACCGGCAAATTTTTTTCTCCTCTCTTAATGAAAAACGTGTTTTGCACGTCTTAAAAAAAATAGGGCAAATTTGCCCTAAATTTACCTCTAAGGTGCCAAATATGTGAGGCAGATGTAGTGAGGTAAATGTTTTGCACTCTAATTCCATTTACCCCTAAAAAGTAGCAAATTGGAGCAAAATTGTGGTGGATCCCATCTCTCTCACATCCACATCCACATGTACCTCTCAATCCAAACACTCTAAGGAGTAAATATTATTAGAGGTAAATATAAGGAGCAAAATATTTGCCTTGGGGTAAACATTTACCCCATGCATCCAAACAGACCCTTGGTCTAGCAGTACACAGGTGCCGAGACATGCTGAATTGCTGATGGGATGAAAAAGGCCTCCGGACAACGTGCTAGGCGAATTCTTCCACTGTGGGAACTTCTGAAGTTGTATGCAGCTTTCATCGACTGTTTATGTGATTGTAACTGAGATGTAGAATGATGCACAGTGTAAGTAGTCAAAATGTTACCGCAACCTCCTCGGTGAAGCTGAAGCCTGTCAGCCACTCATAGAGTTCGAGCACTACCTCTGCTCAATCCGGCTCACCACCTCGCAGGCTGCTTTGCTGATTGAGCCGTTCAGGCGAGGTAGGCGCAGGACCGCTCTGATGTCTATGAGGAATGATTGTGCCTCTGGTCCCGATGGGTTCACCCTTATGTTCTTCGAGGCAAATTGGAACAGATTCAAGGATGATCTGCTCCTCCTCCTGGTGAACTTCCATAACTGCTCAGTTGATCTTGGCCGGATCAACAAAGTCTACCTCGCGCTGCTCCCCAAGAAAGATAACTACCTGCTCCCGAAAGACTATCGGCCGATCTCCCTACAGAACTGTGACACCAAACTCTGCACAAAGGGCATCACGACTAGGCTGCAACCCTGGATGCCGCGGCTGGAGCACTGTGATCATACTGGGTTCATGCGTGGGCGTTGCAATGCTGAGAATTTCATCTATGCCGCTGAAATTATTCAATGTTGCCACAAGAGAGATGCCCCGGCTGTCGTTCTCAAGTTGGATTTCCGCAAAGCATTTGACTCAGTTGACTGGCAGGCCATGGATGCCATCCTTGCTGCCAAGGGCTTCCCTAACCGCTGACGTCAGTGGATTCATCTCCTCAACACATCAAGTCGGACTGCTGTAGTCCTGAATGGGATTCCTGAAAGAAGGATTCAGTGCAAAAAAGGGATCTGTCAGGGAGATCCCCTCTCCCCGTTCCTCTTCATTCCGGTGGTTGATCTCCTGCAACAGATGATCGTTGATGCTTCTGACCGGGGCCTCCTGCAGCACCCACTCACCGTCGACCTTCCTTGCCCGGTGCTCAAGTATGTCGATGACATGCTTATCGTCCTCAAAGCTAATCACGGCCAGCTCCTCAACCTCAAGCACATCCTGGATAGCTTCTCCTACTTCACGGGGATGCACATCAACTTGATAAGAGCATCTTCGTCCCTATTGCTGTTGCTGAGGATCAGGCGGCTCTCACAGCGGCATCCTTGGGCTGTCTTGTTGCTTCCTTCCCGCAAATGTACTTGGGTCTTCCCTTGTCCGTTCACAAGCTGCGACTGGTGGTGTGGCAACCACTCATCTCTGCGGTTGAGAATTACATTCTTGGCTGGTGTGGGAAAGTGCTCACACCGAGCGGCCGCACCATCCTGGCCAACGCGGTTCTAGGCGCCAAGGTCTACGTTATGTGCTCTTCGCTCCTGCTGAAAGGAACCATTGAAGCCATTGATGCCCGCTGGCGAGCATTTATCTGGACAGGGGAGTCCTCCTGCAACGAAGGCCAGTGCAAGGCCGTGTGGGAGTTCGTCTGCACTGACAAGCCGCAAAGGGGCCTTGGCGTCAAGGACTTGGCTTTGCAAAACTGTGGCCTCATGTCCAAATTCCTTACTAAGTTACTGTAGCCTCCAACGACTAATTGGCAAAGATGGTTCCACAGATGCTATGGGGTCGCGTCGTCGCGCGATTTGGGCGACAGCCATCGTCTGGATACTCCGGTTTGGTCAGCCCTCCTGCAGCTCTTGCCGGAGTTCCGTTCCTCGACCAAGGTGCACCTGGGCAGCGGCGCCTATACATCGTTCTGGTTTGATCATTGGCTTGGTCCTCGACCGCTTGCAGAGCTCTTTCCAGCACTTCTCTCTCACTGCACTCAAGCTAATGCTTCTGTCACAGCTTCTTTTGATGTGGCGGCCTAGGACCTCCACCTTCACCTGCAGCGTCGGCGGATCTGGACACTCTCCAACAAGACCTACAATGGGTGTCGCTACGACCGGATGTTCCAGATCGTCGTGGCATTGGTCAATCCATGACCCCCTTCTCTTCGTTAGCCTACTACCGTCACCACATGTCGCAACTTCCGCCAGACTCGTTCGCAGACTGCATCTCGCACAATGTTGCGATCCCGTGCTGGCGCCACTTCCTCTCCTACATCACCAGCGGCTCCCCACCGCGGCGCTGCTTCATCACCGAAACATCATTGAATCACAGTTTCGTGCGTACTGTGGCGAGGTTGAAGACCAGGAACACCTGCTTCTATGCTGCCCTCGCGCTGCTCAAGTCTGGCGAACGTTGGGGTGGTCGTGTGCTCCTCACCTGTTGGACTGTCATGATCTCTGGACCATGCCTCAGGTCCCGGAGGATCTCCCCACCAAGCTCTGCTCCACCATCCTCATTGCTGTCATCTGGAACATCTGGAAAGGGCGCAACACGGTTGTCTTCCATGGAGACTTCACTCCCCCCTCGTCACCATACACAACGTCGGCGATGACCTGCGCCTTTGGGTACACCAGCTACGAAATGAAGCTCACCGAGATCGCCTCTTGTTGTGGAGTAATTTATTATGTAATAGAACTTAGTTGATGCTCTTAACTCCCCAAATTCCCCTCTTTCACAAGTCTTGTATGCTCCAACTTGCATATCGATTAATATAATTGTTCAAGTCGGCTTCTTGACTGCTGTAGTTATCCTAAAAAAATAGTCAAAATGGGCCAGATGAGAAGAGAACGAAGGATTCCAATGGGCTTTACCAACCCCATTCCCTTCGCCTCAGTCCAATGGGCTTACCAACCCCATTCCCTCGCCTCAGCACGGGCCATAAAAATCCACAAAGTTCGGTAAGGCCCATCGCAAGATCAAAACCGAAGGCCCAAATCTAACCTCACCAAACGTTTCAAAGCGAGCGCTAAGCCAAACGCCCTCCACTCTAATCACGCTGCTAGCAAGCAGGCAGAGGCACATGGCACTGGCGGAAACAGCAAACCACACCACCACCCCACGCCCACGGTGCGGTTGATCCGCCAACACCGGGCGCCCGCTCTCGTCCCCGCCCCGCCGGTTCCCGTCCCGAACCCCCACTCCTCCTCCCTCTCCGCTCGCCGCTCCTCTCCTCCACGCCTCTCACGCTCCCTCCCTTCCCTTCGCATCTCCCCGCACGCAAGGAATATACCTTCCGTAGCGTCCCCTGCTTCATTCCCCGTCTTGTATCAGTGCGTCCCCTCTGCCGCTCAATTGACCGGGGGTCTCTGCGCTCTCTCGCCGTCGGTTTGGATCTTGGCCGCCTCGGCCGGTTCGCAGGTACCGGCTCTCATCTTTGTTGGGAACCCATTGATGCTCTGTTTGGTTGTTCTTCGGCGGGGCATTTCGTCGAGCACCTGGGATGCGTCGCTCTGTCCGGTGTTTGGCTTCTGTTGTACCATGTTTGCTAGAACATTTTGCCGATTCCGTTGTTCTGCACACATTATGTGTGTTTATGTGCTGTTTAGAGAATTCAGTGGATGATTTGTTGCTGTTTCTCCCCCCTACTTCTTGCGGCCCTCAATGGCAGTCTTGTGGTATACGCGTTAATTACACATGGTCTGCAAATTGGTGTGTTTCTGAGCATGTGATCCCTATAGAACCGCAATTCGTAAGATACACATAGAGGAGCAAGATCAGGACTAGGTGTGAAATGATTTTGTCTAGCAATGCCAATAACTATCAGAATTATCTCAAATCATCTCATGTTAAGAAGCATTGATTGGTGGGCGTTTACTAATAAATAATCTCCATGAGATTCATGAGTGTAAAGATGATTATTAGTTACCACTTACCAGGAACATGTGGTTCTTTCATGTTCAATATTCTTAATACTTTGTAGCTTCCATAAATTCGTGCACAAGAATTGATGGCCATTTTGTTCGTTCATTTCAGGATAGTCAACGAGCATAGAGTTCATGTTGCCTGATTACCTTAGTTGCTGCTATGTGATTTAAGGTGTTGGCCAACCATTCGGGATAAATTAGGTTGCAGGTGGACTTTTAAAACTAGTTGCCCGGTGAAATTCGAAATTTTCTCCTGTGTTCTAGTGAACTCACCTCAGAAGCTTATTTGCGCTATGTCTTATGCGAACTTTTTGAAGAAGCATCCCTATAGAATTGTCTTTCCATATGCCAACTCCATCCTCAGAGCTTCTTTAGAGAAAGGCTCCCCACAAAAGTCACTAATGGACTATAGAACTTTGCTCCATTTCTCTGCTTTCTGCCCTGATTACAGAACTTATGCTCTTCTTCTCAAAGCTTGTGCAAGATGCTCAGACCTCTATGCTGCCATGGAAATCCATTGTCATCTCACTAAAGTTGGGTTGCTATCTAATCAACATGTAACACCTCCTCTGCTCAAGTTATATATTGCTCATGATCGCATGTTAGAAGCACGCGAATTATTCTGGTCAATGCTGGAGTGGAGTACCGATCCCTTCCATGGTAATTTGATGCTTACAGGACTCTTGAAGAGTGGACAGCTAGATAAAGCATATCAGATTTTCAAGAGGATGCCTGTCAAGGATTTGGTCTCTTGGAATTCAATGGTTGCAGGTGCAGTAAGGAGTTCGCACCTGAAAGATGCAATGAATCTTTTTAGCAGACTAGTCCGTTCAGGTCTTGTGCCTGATGGCTTCTCATTCTCCTCAGTTCTGTCAGCATGTGCTAAAGCTGGTGCTCGCCGATATGGAGTGTGGGTGCATCAACTGATGACTGAATTGAGGGTAGAAATGAATCATATCTTAAGCTCAGCACTTGTGGACATGTATGCTAAATGTGGAAGAATCGATGTGGCAACTGAGATATTCAATACAGTCAAGAGAAACCATATTTCTGTGTGGAATGCAATGATTAGTGGTCTGGCAGCACATGGTCTTGGATCTGATGTAGTGATTTTGTTCCGCAAGATGAAAAGTGAAGAAGTGGTTCCTGACGGGGTTACATTTGTTGCACTTTTGACAGCATGCAGCCACTGTGGTATGGTTAAAGAGGCTCGCCAATACTTCAAATCAATGACTACAGAGTATTCCATCACACCAGAGGTCGAACACTACGGTGCGATGGTGGATACATTGTCACGAGCTGGTTTGCTGGATGAAGCATACAACTTGGTAAAGTCGATGAATGTAAAGCCTGATGCTGTTATATGGAGGGCATTACTTAGCGCCTGTCGCAGGTATCGCCAAACAAAATTAGGTGAGGTCACTGTTGAGCATATGGCATCCCATGGCAGTGGGGATTACACCCTTCTTTCAAACATCTACTCATCAGCAGATAGATGGAATGATTCAGAGGAACTATGGAAACAGCGGAAACAAAAGAAAATTAGGAAAAGCAAAGGCTTGAGTTGGATTGAGTTAGGGGGAAGCACACATGAATTTAAAGCTGGTGACCGATCTCATCCTGATACAGAGGATATATACCGAGTGCTGCATGGATTATCTAAAAGAGCAAAGGTTGAAGGTTATGCTCCATTGACTGAACTAGTAACAAAAGATGTCTCAGAGGAGGAAAGAGAAGAAAACCTTACCTTCCACAGCGAGAAGCTGGCAGTGGCTTATAGTGTCCTCAAGACTAGTCCAGGGACAGAGATAATGGTGTCAAAGAATCTGCAGACTTGCAGTGACTGTCATGAATGGATAAAGATAATATCAAAGGTACTTTGCCGTGTTATAATTATGAGAGATAGAATTCGGTTTCACCGGTTCGAAAGCGGACACTGCTCCTGCAAGGATTATTGGTAAGCCTTTTCTGTAGCAATGCAGATGTGACCTAATTAATACTAAACAAGCTGTTCCAAGGGGATACGATGGTTCAATCACTTCCGTCACGTGGAGACCTTGGTTCTGTTCTTGCATAACAATGAGTCAATGACAAATACTTCTGGGAGACCTTTGGTTACCAGTTTAGCTGTTTGTTACAAGTACACGAAGGGACGGCAAACACATGCACATTGTACACTCCTACGAAGCATCGAAGTGAAGCAATACAAGTGAACAGTGAGATCGAGATCAAAATCTTTCTCCCCTTAGTTTTCTGTTTTCTGATTTATTCAGTACTCTTGTGTTTTCCAATGCGTATCGTGTCAAACTACTTCGCTGTCTTGTTTTCGACTTTTGGGTGATTGCTTGTGTTGGCATGATATGTGGTGCAATGTATGTGATGGAGGCATCAATTTTTGGATGTTTCTCTTCCATTTCTCTTCCTGGATTGGTTAACCTTGTCCATCTAAAACTGATTGTTCACTTATCGTTTCAGGATTAACACTGAAGGGACATTCAATATTCAGTAAAATCGTGCTGTACTGAAAAATAGGAGTAGCAACACCTTTGATGCCCCATTCACTCCATTTCTGCAATGTCCTTGTCTTCTATTTTCTGCGGGAACTTCCATCTACTAAGGAACTCGATAGGAAACACTTGTAATACCAGATTGCTTAAATATCATAGCAGATCAATATTTGAAACTTTGCTCTCTATCAGAAGACATCAAAATAGACATCTTAGCACAACAGTACTAGCAAGAAGCACAAGAAAGGGGAGTAAGCAGTCATTTAGCAATAGCCGTCATTTGCATGTTGAATCAGTTGAATCATCGATTGAAGTGTTCAAGCAGCCAGAGCTTGAGCAGCTTAAATCATTACATAGCTACAAGGAAAAGTTTTCTGGAGTCAAGACTGAATGGCCTGCATCTATCCTTGTTTTTGATATTGAAACAACTGGTTTCTCACGTCGTGAGGACAAAATTATTGAATTTGCTGTTCGTGATCTTATGGGTGGAAATAATAGCACTTTTCAGACACTCATAAATCCCGAGAAAGATGTGAAAAATACATATATTCATGGTATTAGCAACAGCATGCTCTGCAGGCCTGATGTTCCAAGGTATGTTCATGCTTTATTATGCCTGGTAATGTGATTAGGACTCAAACTGAGGAATGCTTTATTATGCCTGATATGCTTTGTGTTTTTTCATGCGAACATGTTCAAATGTGATTAATTTGTTGTGATGTTTTTGGAAAAAAATTCCTGTGACTTATGTTTACTTTTGGTACATGTCCTGTTTGATAACCATGATATGCCAAGAGGGAATAATGTGTCTCTATTATGTTCTGAAAATGCAGCAATGTGAAGAAAAAAACTATGTACTGGAATGAGTGGAATCAATCTCCCATGTTTTACTTCCTAGAGGCAATTTGCAGCCCAGTGTTTATTTTCATATAAAAGCTTTCCTATTATAGTTAAACTTAAGTTGTTAATTACAATGCAGTTAAATCATGATTGCCCTTATTGGTTTTTTATGGACTCCTTGAATTATTTTGCTTTTATCAATCATGGAGTTCTCATGTATGACTATGCAGATTTGGAGACCTTATCCCCATTCTACTACAATATGTTTGTAGTCGTCAAATGGATGGTAAACCAGTTCTCTGGGTTGCTCATAATGGGCGTTCCTTTGATGTACCGTTTCTCTTCTTTGAGTTCCGACGGTGTAAAGTAGAGATGCCTGGTGACTGGCTTTTTGTCGATACTCTTCCTATTGCAAGACAATTGGTTGATTCTAAGGGTATGCTCTCTTTTCAAGTTTACCATTTCCTTGTGTGGGCATACTGTTTTTTTTTTTTTTTTTTTTTTTTTGAGAATGTGTGGGCATACTGTTCTGAAGAGCTTCCTTTTCATAATAAATTAATGAAATACTGCTAGCAAGCTAAACTTAGTTTTGCTATTATTGCCGCTTCTGTCTATAGTATTGTAGTTTTATGATTTAGGAGTAAGTGCTAGTGTGATTCAGTATGATGAATTCAGTCACCTGTAAGAAAGTATTTGAAGCTTTTATCTTTGGATTCTGTTGTGAACAAGAAAGCATATTATATTACCATTGAGCAGGTGATTTAAAGTTAAACCACTTTTCATATTTGGTTTTGCAGGGTCAAAACTCAGCTCTGTGTCATTGGAGAACCTGAGAGAACACTACAAGATTCCCCTCACAGGGAGCGCGCACCGTGCCATGCAGGATGTGACAACCCTGTGTTATGTACTTCAGAAGATGACTTTTGAACTGAAGTTAACTGTTCCACAGCTCCTCGAGAAGTCGTTCCGAGCAACAGATCTTCCAGCGACTCGTCCTAACAAATAACTGCATCTGACTTGCCGGGAAGATTGCCTGAAGCACTAGGTTGCTCCATTGTTGTTGTATAACAGAGATGTTATTTGGAGATCCCAGCTCTGATTTCTTTAGTGCGCCTTCTAACAAGAGAATAAAACCAGCCTGATCTTCTCTGATACATATCAGTAGTACAGTAATCAGTATTACTGATACTCAGCCCTTGTAGGCTTGTATACATTACTGACATTAATTCATCATACATTTACTTGATTGCAAAATTACTTCACTGTGCTTCCCAGTCACGAAGAAGTGCAATGTTCTTGACAGTTTCTGTGGGGTATACTGGCTTGTTTAAGACTTTCACCATTTCTGAGATGCAGTTCTCTGCCACAGCAAGTCAGCAATGAAGGGGAAAATATATCATACCCTCGAGCTTATCAGCCTCTGCGCAAGTGCATCAGGTCATTCCAGAATGCATTTTTGCCCCCACTACTGAATTATAAGTAAACCTTATGGTTATACAGGATAAATCTCAGATACAACTAATGGCGTCTCAGTGTTTCTTTTTTTACAAGATTTGGAGTCAATTATTAAGAAACAAACGGTTGCCTTGCAGCTTCATCATCAGTGGAATGACTGTCTCGTTTCAGTAACACCGGACTACCGGTCTCTATATAAGCCGGGGCCCAGTCAACCCCAACTACCCCCGCTTCCCTCCAACCTCCCCAATTCAAACCCAACGGCGACGCCAAGTCTTCCTCCTCACGATTCGAACCCTAGCTTAATAACTCTGCTGCTGTTGATTCGCAGCTTGGGCGCTCGAGCTCGAGTGGAGGCGGCAATGGAGGGGGAGCTGGGGTTCCTCTCGCCCGCGAGGCCGTCGCGTGTCTCCTTCGAGCGCTGCGACGATCGCGGCTTCGGCTCGCCGACATGGTCGTCTCCGCTGGGGACGCTGCTCGAGCTCGACTCTCCCTCATCGTGCGTTTCCGAGAGCCGCGCCCGCGGGGACACGATCTCGGGATTCAGCTCGCCGACATGGGGATCGCCACTGGAGAAGCTGTTCAACTCGCCCTCATCCTGCGTCTCCGACGACAATCGCGTGGGTCGCAGCGGCTCCTGGTTCAGCTCACCGACATGGGGATCGCCGCTGGAGACTCTGTTCTACTCGCCCTCATCGTGCGTCTCCGACAGCCGTGGTGATGGCAACGGCTCCAACTCCGCGTCCGGGCTCAGCGCGCGGAAGCAGGCGCTGCCGCTGGAGACGCAGTTCGACTCGTCCACATCGTGCGTCTCCGACAGCCGTGGCGATGGCAACGGCAACGGCTCCGGATCCGAGCTCAGCGCACCGAAGCTGGCGCTGCCGCTGGAGACGCTGTTCGACGACTCGCCCACATCGTGCGTCCCCAACATCCTTGGCGATGGCAACGGCAACGGCTCCGAGTTCAGCAAGCCGAACCAGGCGTCGCCGCTGGAGACGCTTCTCAATTCCCCCTCGTCTTCCGTCTCCGACGAACGCGGTTGCGGAATCAGCTCTTCGCCGAGGGTCTCGAAGGAGCAGGACAGCGAGGAGGTGAAGAAGGCTCAGAAGCTCCTGCGCGAGATCACCGAGCGCTACGACGACTGCTTCCTCCGCCTGCGCGACACCACCGCCGAGCTCGCCGACCTCCGCCGCGAGCGCATCCACCTCGGCGCCGAGAACCTGCGCCTCTCCCTCCTCCTCGAAGAGCTCGAGGCCGCCGAGCAGAGCAAGCAGGCGTCCGCGGTGGCTCCGAATCTGACACCGCCGCCGCCAAGGCCCGTGCAGGCTGAAGCAGCATCCGGATGCGCCCCGAAGAGCATCCCCATGCGCTCGAAGGGCTTCCTCTCGCCGAAGCAGCCGCTGCGGGAGATCCAACCACAGCGCCTCCGTGTTCGCGCGTCCCCGGCGAAGGAGGTGAGACCCCAAATCTCACTATTCAATAGCCGCAATTTCACACCGCTCAGAACCTTGCCTGTTCAGTGTTCATCTCGCTAGAATTTGTGCATAAGAAATCACCAGTTCCTGAAATTCGGTAATAATTGGGAAGCGATTTGGCTTATGCTGCAATTAAATGGGGGAAAACTCTACACTAAGCTTTCAAAATCACACGAGCTCTGGTAATTTGCTTTTGGCATCATCTGTCATTTACAACTGCATACGCTGAATGGGATTAATTCAGATAGTATACTTAAAATTCGTAAGTACGCAGCTTATGGTTAGTTTACACAGTGGTCGGCAATGCTGAATTCAACAAGTCGGAATTCCACCTTGAAGTTTTTACTCATGTTCTGCATCTGCCTATGCTCCAATTGGATGTTGAGAGTGAACTTTAATTTTGGGTGAAACCACAAATTAGTTTGGCCAATCTGAAGAAGAAACAGGTTCAGTTAAAAATGGGTTTCGCAATAATTCGTCACTTCAGAACAACTTTTTTGTTACAAATTGAGTGGCAGTCGCTGTTATAGGCTTATAGCTGAACTGACAGTCTGACAGAGTGTTGATTTGTCTTAATTAAGCAAACCAAATGCGAACTCGACTATTTGTTAACACGGGTTCTGTGTTTGACCTCGTGATTTGGAATGGCGATCGCAGGACGCAAGTGAGAAGGAGAAGGACGATGGGGAGGCGGAGATGGAGGCTTCCCGGCAGGGCGCCATGAAGACCGAGCTCTGCAACAAGTGGGAGCGCGGCGGATGCCCCTACGACAGGCGGTGCAGGTTCGCGCACGGCATGGAGGAGCTGCGCCCCGTGATCCGCCACCCGCGCTACAAGACCTTGGCGTGCCAGATGTTCGCCACCGCCTCCGGCTGCCCCTACGGCCACCGCTGCCACTTCCGCCACTCCCTGCCGTCTACCGTCGAGACCTGCTAGGCCGCCGGCGACCGTCCGCCTCCTGCCGCCGCCGCGTAAGCGTAAGCGTGACGCCTCTTCTACCCTCCTGCTTGTTAAGATTCGGAGCTGCTTCGTCTGTCACTCATTCATACTAGATCAGTTATGTAGCTTAGTAAAGTGGATTCTGCTTGCATTTGTTGCTAAGATCAGGTTAGCTTAATAAAGTAAAATAAAGCATTGCTGAGTGATGGGTCGATGATGGGTTAGGGGTGATGGGCCAAACGGGCAGAGATAGATATCTCAAAACAAAAGTTCGCTGACAAAAGAAGATGGGCCAAATTGGCCGTGTATGTCATGTGATCGTCACTCTTCTAGTGACACAAATTGTCTGGGAATAACCCAAAATAAGGCTCTGTATATATGTTATTGGACTGGGACATGCATCTTCTTATGATAAACCTGAAATTGAATAGTGATTTTTTTGGGATTTTCTCCTGTTGTGAATTTGTGATAAAAATATTGTTCTGTAGCATTTCCCGTTGTGAACTGCCCGTGCCCGGATGCTTCTGTAATTCTGTTCCTCCTGTGTGTGACTCGAATGAATCTGCAACTGGCAGCGTGACCCCATTTCGATGGCAGCCTTCCTTTTTGTGCACTCGAATTGCCGAGCACAAGCATTGTTTCCGAGAAAACTGTGTACCAGCAGCCACCGCCCAGCGGGAGTCACCTCATGACCTTTCTATAGTTCCCTGTTAGTACATGTGAGCCAGACTGACGCGCCATGCAGATTTCGTTTCAAAAGAAGTGCAATGCAGAGAGGAGCTTTGACCCTAAAGGGGGAGATACGGGCAGTCGGGCACACGGCGTTGCAAACAGTCATGAAACTGTTCTTTTTTTTTCTCCCCTTTTGGGGACTGGGAGTTCAATGTAGCGAACCATTGTGAAAGGATTAGAATTTTAGGGAGTTCATTTGGGAGGCAGCCGAACGAAATTCGGCAGATATCCCCACACCTCCAACTCCAAGACTCCATCCAGGTTACAGGGAGCATCACCGGCGGCACGCGGGCAACTCGTGCCCGCCACCCGTCCGCCCTGCGTCCCGTTCTCGTCAGCCCTAGCCGCCGACGAGCGCCAAAGCGCCGCCGCCTCGGATGCCATGCGGGAGCTATGGAGCTAGGGACAAGGACAGGCCGCACGCACTGACGCGCGCGCACACACGCCCAAAGCGAGCGCAGAGCCGCAGAGCATCAGCATCGTATGCTAAAGAAGGCCCCTTTCTGCTCACATGGACGGGGTGTGGTGTGGTGTGCCGCTTCCAGCTTTCCGAGGGAGATTTGAAGATGAGAGCAGGAGCAGCGCCAAAAAGCCAAGCCCGGCAGGGCCCCCGGCGAGCATGGTGTCGTGAGCTGAGCAGAGCACGGCGCTTTCTAGGGCCAGCAAAGGCGAATGTAGTGCTGAGCCACCAGAGAACAGAACAGAACAGAACAGGGCAGGGCAGAGCAGCGCTTCTCTGCTAGTGCTGCTAGACTGCTAGCGCTATCTGCTGATTATCCTGGAGGGAAGGGGAGGAAGGATTGTGCCTGCAGATGCCCTCATCTAGCACTTTCTAGGATTCCTTTTCGGGAATTAGGGGGCAATTGGAAATCCAGTTGTCTACTTATCTGTCGTATTTGCAGGCTTGTCTGCATCTCTGCAGAATATGTTCGATTTCCTTAGTTCAGTGGAACTACTTCAAGTCAAGCTCGATCAGGAGAAGAGAAATGCTGGTCTGATCATTTCAAGAAGTGTTAGCCGAACATTCACCTTTTCACTGTACATGATTAAGAGCTGGACATTGGTCGACGTGCAGGAACTGACGAGCATGGAGCAGCTCATTCACAGCTGAATTGCATTATTCGATCAGAGAAAAGATAAAAAGGAAGGAAATGGGAAAAAGCACTATCATTCCACCTTCGTCTCTCCACGATCCAGAGGCGCACACGAACTCATCATGAGCTAGACGCAACGCAAGGGAGAAAGATGAAAGAAGCGAGAGGAGGCGGCCGAATCCCTCGCTCGCTCGCTCGCTTTGTTCCCGCGCCGCTTTGCGCTCCCTTTCTTCCCCCGCTCCGAGCACCCTCCCTCTCACCCCCGGCGCGAAAAGCTCTCCTTTGTACCCATCTTTGAGCCCCCCAAAAGCCTACCCGGCGAGGGCATCCGTCTCCACGGCGGCCCAGCCCCCGTCCATGGCCACGAACCGCCGCTCCAACTCTGCTTCCTGGAAGCTTCTCCAATCCAGCCACGCACTCCCCCCCGGCGGCCCGCCTCCCGATGCGCCCCGCCGCTAGCTGCCCCATTCCATCCCCATCCCCGATCGGCCACCACACGGCCGGCCATGCGCTCGCTCCGCAGGTCACAGCTAGCCGGCCGGTGACAGCTCCCGGCCGCCCGCGCCTTTGCTGCTTTCCGGCCTGACAAAATCCCGCGCCCTTTCTGCAGGCGTACGTCGGCACTGAAAGAGAGGAGCCGAGGAGGGGGAGGACGGAAAAGCCGAAAGCCATCTATCCCCTCCTCCTCCGGTGGGTGTGCTCCGAATCTTGGCATTTCTAGGGATTCTGTCATCCCGGTGTGGCGAGGCGGGGTGGCGGCTTTACGGTCTTTTGCCCCGGCCGGGGAGCGTGTCCGTGACGAGACCGACCCCCACACCACCCGTGGAAGAAGCTTCCACGCTGCTTCCTCTGCTTTCCTGCGCCCCGGGCTATTTATAGCCGCCGCGGTCACTGCCAGGGGGTTTAAGCTAACGGTGAGAGCCGGCCTGCCCCCCAGGTGAATCCGAGTGATCCTGCTAGTGGTCTCGACCTCTCGAGTCAGTCGGGGTGTCCTGTTGGCTCGCACGTGGGCTGGAGCGGTCGCCATGGACCTGAAGAGGGCGCTGGACGTGGAGGAGGAGGTGGTGGACGGCGACGAGGAGGAGCTCGCCGCCGGCTGCCCCGACGCCAAGCGCCGCCGGACGTTCCTCAAGTGAGCTTTGATTCCCTGTCTCCCTGCTGCATTGGCGGAATGCTTCAGTTCTTGGGTTTCTGACGCTGATGTTCGCCTCTCCCCTGTCCTGTCCCATTTGCAGTAGCTCGATGCAGGAGGCCATTGGCGCGCAGTACATGCAGAGGCATCTGCCCAAGCTGGAGCCGTTCCTGCGCAGAGTCGTAAGCACTTCTCCTCGGAGGCTCGCAACTATCTGAAGGCCATTGCACCCCGTTGCACTGTGGCGTTATCTCTGACAGAATTCTGATGGTCCTTTGCGTTCTGTAATCAGGTGCAGGAGGAGGTGCATAATGTCCTCATCCGACACATCGATTCTGCACACAGGTTAGCCTCTAGACACTGAACGGCTACTAGTTCTTGTGGAGTAGCACATACTATGCTAGTAGCAACTAGTTTCTCAGAGACATGTAAGGCTTACATGCTTCATATTGACGTATTACAAACTGTTAATGCTGAACTATAGTGCTGACAATTGCTAGAGCAGTATAAATCTGATTATTTTCATCTCACTCCTGTGCATTTTGAGTACTCCGAATATTAGTTGTTGTAGGAGACAATCGGACACCCTGCTCTAGTTTTACTGCTCATGCTGCTGTTAGGATTCCTCTGAAAAACTGCTTTTAACTGTTTCAGAAATTATGCTGTTAGTGTTAGGCTTTAGTTTCTTTTACTTTTGCTGTCAAATCTACTTTACCCAAACTGCCAACACACGACTTTTCGTTTTCAGTTGGTGCATGTCATGACTGAACTTGTGTTTTCTGCATTGTTCAGGCTCCCACTGCAACTAAAAACAAGCAGCAAACGGTACAAGCTGCAGTTCCAGGGAAACCTGCCGCAGACGCTTTTCACGGGCAACAGAGTGGAGGCCGAGAGCAAGCAGCCGCTCCGGATCGTCCTGACCGACGCCGCCACCAACCAGACGGTGACCTCCGGCCCCCTGTCCTCGATGAAGGTCGAGCTCCTCGTCCTCGACGGCGACTTCAACGCCGACGAGCGGCTGGAGCACACCGAGAAGGAGTTCAGCGAGAGCGTGGTGTTCGAGAGGGAAGGCAAGAGGCCGCTGCTATCAGGCGAGGTGATCATCGTGCTCGAGAAGGGCGTCGCCTCCATCCGCGACATCTCCTTCACGGACAACTCGAGCTGGATAAGGAGCCGGAAGTTCAGGCTCGGCGCCAGGATGTCCCGGGCCAGCTCCATCGAGGAACGGGTGCAGGAAGCCGTCAGCAATCCCTTCCTCGTCAAGGATCACCGTGGAGAAGGTAATAGGTTGTTTGTGTGCGCTCTTGATTTTTGTTCATGAATCATGATTCATGAAGCATTTAGCCGTTTGTAGTTTTTGACTAACATTAACCGATGACCACTATTCTCAGTGTACAAGAAGCACCATCCTCCTGCATTGGCCGACGACGTGTGGCGCCTGGAGAAGATCGGGAAAGACGGGGTGTTCCACAAGAAGCTTGCTGACTTCGGAATCCACACGGTTCAAGACTTCCTCAGGAATCTGGTGATGGACCAATACGGACTGCGCAGCGTAAGAAACTGAATAGCTGCTGATGCAGTGTATAATTCTGTTGCAGATTACTAAACGTTCTCTTCTCAGTTCTCACTTCCTGCTGCGCTACTGTGTTTTCAGTTGCTTGGCAGCGGGATGTCGAACAAGATGTGGGAGTCGACGGTGGAGCACGCCCGGGAGTGCGTGCTGGACGACAAGCTCTACTCCTACTGCAGCGGGCACGGCATCGTCCTCCTCTTCAACTGCGTCTACGAGGTCGTCGGCGTGATCGTCGGCACCAACTGCTTCGCCCTGAACGCCCTCGATCCGACCCAGAAGGCGCTGGTGGCGAAGCTGCAGCAGGACGCGTACAAGTTCCCGGACCGCATCGCCGAGTTCAAGGTGCAGTCGCAGTCGCAGCAGGGCGCCCCCGCGGCGGACCCGACACCAGCCGCGGCGGCCGCTCAGGCCCCGGCTGTGCCCGCCGCGCAGGTGCTCGGCGTCATCCCGCAGGGCGTGGTTCACCTTCTTCCAGGAGGAGGCGCCCCGGGCTCGCACGACGGCGGCCTGCTGCTGAACCACCCGCTCCTCCTCCAGCCGCAGCAGCCGCACCCGCTCAGCGAGGCCCTGGAGGACGTGCTACAGTCGGCCGGCGCCGCCGCGCACCACCACCAGCTCGGCGCCGCCGAGCCGTGGTCGTCGTTCCCCTCGTTCGGTGTCGGCGTCGGAGCCGGCGGGTTCGACGCGCGGGGCCCCTTCGACGTGCAGTTCAGCGGGTCGCAGACGTGCGGGCTGCTCCTCTCCAGCACCGGCGCCAGGTTGTGAGGCCACGACGCGCGCGCTTGTTTTCACTGCGCCGCGCCGCGCCGTCTTCCTATGGGATCGCGCGGTGGCAATTGGCGTCATCGTTTCGGCTGAATGGATGCCGTGCCGGCCGGTGCCGAGCCCTGCTGCGTGCCGCAGCGGGACACGGCGGCCCGGGTCGTGTCGTCCGTTCGTCTAACTGTCTGCTGACATTGACCAGTGTTTGCTGTTTGGCTTGAGGACGCCTGGGAGAAAGGCGTAGCTGATGGCACGCAGAGAAGAAGAAATAATCTAGTGGTGCGATTGGTTAGGAACTTAGGATCAGATGTGATCTTCTTTTTTCTTCATCTTTTGTCATTTTGGGATGTAAACATGAGTCGTGGGGAAAAAAAATAGCACTGCTCCGGGGTGCTTTGACTGTTCATCAGAGCCCCTACCCATGTGTGTAAAAGCGTAAAAAGGGTGCTCTGTTTTCCTTTTTTTAAAAACACTGTAGTCATAAACTACAGTGAATGAATGGCTGATGTCTTTACGATGGTTAGATCATATATGCCGGGCCTGGCCGGAGCATCAACACCACGCAAATAATTCAGTATTCCAGTTCTTTCAGGGCAAAGGTAACTGGCTCGACTGATGAGTCTCCAACCTTGCAGCACTAGCTGACATGCAGTAGCGTCTCTCGACCTCAGATAACTGTTATGGGGGGCAAATAAATAAATAAAAAGTGCATCACAATCTGGGAAATATGCTCCGACTGCATATATTTGTCAGCTATACGGCCGTTAGCTCAAGGACAGTTGCACAAAAAAGAGGCCAACAATTCAGAACAGGCCAGCTTATCCTCAATCATGGTATCCAACTTCAGCTACAACTAGTTCTTTCTCCCTGGCATATACTCAACTTGCAATCGTAACTCGCGGAGAGGATTGCAAACAGAAATCTGAAGGCAAATACAATGAAATCCACTTCAGCCATACACCAAATATTATACTAAATTGGTTGGGATAGAATCAAACATTCAACCGACCGGCTACTATAATATTGCATTCTAAAGCAGCAATGAGGAGCCGTGCCATCGTTCTCTTTACATGTTAAGGTCCACAATACTGAAGGCTTCAAGTCTGTCAGCCATCTTCTCAGATCAAACGATGTTGATAGAAACCAGGTTTGTTAGTTACACCCAATTTGTTAAGTTCAGGCTGGAGTGCAGTTAGTTTAGCACACAATACTTGGATCAAACAACAAACGGTTTATTCTTCTCTTTTTACAAGGAGCAGAAAACCGAAATCGAAGACTAGTTGGCATGGACAGGACCCAGTGGTTTCCTATCAGTACCTTCACCTGCACGTTGTCGAGCGGCTCGATCTTTTACCTTCCATCGCATCCTTCTTTTTCCTACAGTCTGAACAAAGATAAGGACCACCCCATGGTGTTGATGGGGCTGAGCAGCAGCCACCTACATTGTCCGTCATTAAATTTTCGAACGGCTCTTGGTCCATTTGGCAGATAGCACAGCGGAAGGGAGGCAGATTTGCTTTTGATGGGAAATTTCTACCCAACCTGCAAAAGGTATAGATTACAAGTTAGGGCACAGCTGAACAGGCTCAAGTGAGCAGACAGAGAAGTAACACCAGGGTGTCCTTCCTCTTCAAGCAGAACATCAATCAGCAATAGAACTCCAACAGCCAAACACTCAAAGTTAATCATACGGCAGCCATGTGATTACTCTACTAAATAAAATGCTCCTGGCAGTTAACCAATCTAGCATGAAGTGCTCCTAGGAACCTCAATCTTCTACTGATAATATAATACATCAAATTTAGTAGGAATGCTAATATGCAATCAAGGATTCTAGTCAGGTTGAACAAAAAGGGACTCTTGTGGCATATGACGGAATCTCTGAGATTACACAACACAACAAGTGTAGCCTAGCAAAACTAATATTATTTTTATATTGTGTAAGTTCTGCAATGGGAGGAAGCAAAACGGCATACACAATTTATTCAAATGCAAGTCTACTGTAAATATCCTCATCAACCATATCACACATCCAGAATGTGGCACGAAATCTGTTGGCATAATATTACTTGAATCTTTTCTCTTAGGTCTACATTTTTAATCCAAAATGAGAAAGGTATATATTCAAGTGATGCAACATGTCACCAAAAAATTGTTCAAAAGTTTATTTCTATCCAATGCAAAAAAATACCATGAAGGCTCATGTAAAGAACATGGTTGCAGTGAGAGAACATACTATAGAATTCCAGGGGCACCAGAACTAATGGAACATCCAAATATACCTAACCAGGAGAGAACAGACAAACTAGGTTTTTAGTTTCTACTGCACAGATTCTTAAATCCTTATGCAAACCATCCTCCACCAATGAATATTTTTATTTCCATAACATCAAACACATGGGTGTGATACACAAAAAACGTGCAACAAAATTTGTTGAGCATTTCTGCATTGTTACTTACTTACTCTACTAAACCAGAGACATGCAGCAATCAGAGTATCGGGAATTAATCGATGGCAACAAAGAATCCACATGAGCTAAAGGCTGAGAATGTGCATAAAACTGAAAAAAGGGTGTGGAGATACATGAACTGCAAGAGAAAACAAGAACATGCCTTTCTTCCAACATTGCAGATCCCTCCTCAAATATTTCTTCCACAGAGCTCAATGAAGCAGATTTGCTGAGCTTTCCGACAGAACTATGTGACCTCCTACCAAAAATAAGAGACTTCAACTTGTTCTGATTTTTCTTTGGAGACAATGCTGGTGGTGTTGAACAATGATCAGAAGGGATGATGTCAACAACCACACATGTGGTGTCGTCTTTCAACCCGCTAGTCTTCAGAGCTTGCTGCAGCAGAAGATGGATACAGATTATATGATTGAGACAATTTAAGCATAACACAGAAAGAACAGGATAACGCAAAGCCCAGCCACATGCATACTCACCTTAACAACAAGTTTCGCAGCCAATTCTGCAGGCAATCCCCGACATGCCTGAGCAGCAGTCTCTGAGGACACAGCATCCCATATTCCATCTGAAGCAATTATTAGTCTTCCACCAGTATTTGGGAGCTACAATTACCAAAAGTAAACCACAGGTTAACAAAGACATGTTAGGAAGAGCTAAATTCCTTTCGTTTGATCAAAAGCGATGATTTCACACCTTCACTTGTTTGACATGTGGAATCGGCACAATGAACTCGCCAACATCAGTATCCCCAATTGACCTTGAAAGGCACAATCCACCAGGCCAGCACCGTAGAGGACCAACCTTAAAAAGAGAGAAAAGAACAATTAACAACAAAATCCACATGCAGAAGAGCTTAGCATGCAGATATAATGCTGTATCCTAGAATTGCTCTTCGTCACAATCACTGACGAGCAGTGACCATTACCTCTTGTCCTCCACAGAGATTAAGCCGGCTGACCTCCCCGCCACTTGCTGTGACCCGCTCCCTCTCCTCTGCATTCTCTTCTAGACGGTGATCCACAGTCAGCAACGAGACCTCGCCGCCTTGTGCATCCAGAATGCACCTGGAATCACCCACTGAAGCCACGGTGACCGTGAACCCATCAACCACAACCAGGGTCGCCGTTGTCCCTGACGTCTCCCCTGCACCGATTCCCGAAGTTAAGCATCTTTCTAGCGAGGTTTGCCCGGACTCCCAACGGCATTGCAAGGATCACTCGGTGTCATCTCACCCTTGCGCTGGAAGTCAATGTCTGTCTTGACGAATCCTGCGACGAGCGCGCGCGGCAGCGCCTGTAGCCAGTCCTCGCGGCTGATGCCCTGCGGCACGGCGCTCATCACGTGCTCCAGCAATTTCTCCTTGCTGAATACCGCCGCCGACACGCCATTGTGGCCGTCGAACACCTGCGAACAGCAGATCCAAAGAACCAAAAAACAGGCCATCACATCACCGAACGCAAACGATACCGAAATGGCAAGACAAAACGAAGGGAAGCGCGGGCCGTACAGCGAAGACGGAGAAAGCGGAGGAAGGGTCGCCGGGGACGCGGAGGCAGTCGGGCTTGACGAGGAAGTAGTCCTCGCCGCGCTTGGCGAAGCCGGAGTGGCCGTACCGCACGAGAGGGCGCTCGGAGCCGTCGCCGCGGAGCTCGCGGCCGATTAGCGTGGCCAGGGGCAGCACCGGGGAAAGCTTCCCCTCCGTGGCGGCGCCTGCCATGGGAACCTCTCGCCGCGGCCCTAGAGAAGAAGCAGCCTCCCAAGAAACCGCCTGGACGCCACCATGCCTTGCGCGGAAAATGTCGGACCGGAGGCGACGGCGGGTGCGGACGCCGAGCTGGATCCGGGATCACGCGACGCGCACTCGGATTCGGAGGCAATGGCGAGGCAATGCCGTCGGCGGCGAGCTGGGATTTGGGGGAATTTGGCGAGGGGAGTGAACAGAGAAGGGAGGGACTGGAATGGGGACGAGGATTTTAATCAGCCGATCAGACAGAGGGAGAGCGCGGAGGAAGGTTTTGTGATTTTGGTGTAGAACAGGGGGGTTTAGGTGAAATATTCCTGCCGGTGTGGTCACTCTCACTGGTCAGCCCCAGCAGGTAGGGCTGCTGCGTGTGCAACCGTGCTGGATAGGTGGTGGTCAATGGTGGTTTACAGCTTTCGGATTAAAGAAAACCGTGTCGACACTGGGGTCTTTTTAGTTCGGTGAAAAATTTACCTTTTCAACGTTTCGAACTCCTGTAGCACACTGTGACATGTTTCGTTTGTTTGTGGTAAATATTATCCTACCATGGCATAATTAAGCTCAAAAGATTCGTGTCGCAAAGTACATAAAAACTGTGTAATTAGTTATTTTTTTAACTATATTTAATACTCCGAATATATGTCTTTTGACGTATTTAATGTGATGTGATGGAGAGAGAGTGGAGAAAAAACCTGGATTTTGTTGCTGTCGTCTCGTGATCACCGTGTCAGTTTCTATTTTGAACGCTAAATTGCCAGCTACATGTCTTGGTGTCAGGTGGCTATGGATCCATGTCATGTCACCATGTGCCTTACCGCGAGTCAGCATGTCCGCATACAATCCACCATGTATTGGGGAAAAAAAACATGCCCTTAACAATGTGAAAAAGCTAATTGGTATTTAAAATGTACTTAAGTTTTAAGCCAATTGCATGTAAAGTCAACAAAAGTATTTGCATATGGGCAATGATGGATCAAACCGCATGCAACGACTTCAATAATAAACCATGGGAAAGTTATTTGCAAAAGAAATTTATAATAACACTAATAAATACATAATCCCCATAGTTTCTTCCAATCTTTTTAGCGACGAGGAAACTAACTCCGCATGAATACACAAATATAACTTGTCTTGAAATAACACAGTAAGAATGAGTCCCTCCCATAATTAAAAAGAATGACGTTTTGGTACTACGAGCATCTTCGAGAGACTCCTCGTATCCTTAGAGATTTTGATGAAAAACAACTCTTCGACAGCATAATTAAATGGCCATCCAAATATAGACATCTTTTATTCCGGATTTTCTACTAGTCAAATATAGAAGACGAGAATAACTCTCTAGAGTGGGAGTCAAATATAGAAGACGAGAATAACTCTCTAGAGTGAGCATAAGGTTTGGTAAAGGAATGCACTTGTCAAAAGGAAGAACGCCTAGAGAATGCACTTGTCAAAATATTAGGAATAGCAATGTCGCATCACCTTATTCAATGCAGCAATTCAGACCAGCATCGGTATTAGCAAGATGGGCTAAGGCTGTTCTGTGTAAGCACCGTCACCTGGGCTAAGGCTGTTCTGTGTAAGCACCGTCACCTGCAAGTTCTTTCCGTTTTTGCTGAGCTAGAATTACTCTTATCTGCCATACCAAGCAGAAATGCCTGGGCGAATTACTCTTATCTGCCATACCAAGCAGAAATGCCTGGGGCTACTTACAATAAGCTGGGAAGGCTATAACAAACTAACAAATCACACGGTAACACCAAACCAGCCAAACTAACAAATCACACGGTAACACCAAACCAGCCAAGTAGCATTACGAGGAAACCAATGCACGTACTCGGTACTCCCTCCGTGCAAATAAAAAACATATCATTCTAAAAATTTTAAGACAGATTATTGAGGTAAAATGACCTCGATTGCCCCTATTTATTTGTCATATTTGGTGCTAATTGATTGTTATTCATTTGTCATATTTGGTGCTAATTGATTGTTGCATGTCTCACACATGCCGAATTAAAACGACATGCTTTTTGGGACACATTTGGAATCCTAAACAACATGCTTTTTGAGACGGAGGGAGTATATAACATATAAGAACCTGCCATCTAGCAGAAACCACCCATTGCAGTGTTGCAACAAAACAGGTCAGCACTCAGCAGGGGCATGCTAAACTACCATATCCTCATTGCTCAAACTTAAACAAAGGCCTCAAAAATAAACTGGGTTTCTTTCAGCTTTTGCCCTTCCTGATTTAAGTCATGGGATCAAGAACTTATTACTATGCAAAACTAAGATAAACTCAGCAGAAAGAGGTCCACAAATCATAAACCATAGCACGTATGGAGAACAGGTACACTGCCAATTTATGACATCCTTGCATTGGAGCTTAACACATTGCATCCCCGACAACCATCATCCTTAGTGATGAGCATGTGCCTGGAGAGATAGCACAACATTATCAGATTAACAAATGAAAATTCAATTCAAAAGCAATCAGGTAAACACTGCCATATCTTAAAGAAGTTAAAACAAATAAGATCATTCACAACCACAGTGGGCATGCAAACTTATCTATAACCAGGTCCTAATAATATTGCGCTACAATAAGGAAAAGAATCTTATGCTGAGCTCAAATCTAGTTACTTAATTAGTGAAGGGTAATATAGCACTGAAGTGGACTTGGGCAATGTGTTGAAAAGATATACATAAATTACAAAAATACAAAATGCACAATCATCTATAGAACAAGCATGTAACATGAGATCATTACATCACACATCAATTGTCTAATACATTATCCTAGTACTTGGCACCGAGAATCTGAAATGCAATGCCAACAGTTCCATATATCAACAGAAAATCATCATCCAGAAAAAATATTTGCTTTTAACTATTTGATATATTTAAATCCCCAGGAATCCACAACATCGTTGGACTCAATTGCTAGGGTTTCCACAAAAGAAGGATCCATATATAAAATTAAGATCAACCATTCAGTGTGATACATTTCAAGTGCTCCAAGGGCTACAGATGAATAAAACAAAGAATAAAGGACATATTATCAAGACAATGGATTCAAAACATCAGTATGTTGAAGGTTAAAATACAACCCTATGATTCTTCCCTAGCATAGAGATTGACGCATAGCTGTAGCAATCTGACAGAAAGTATGCATTCATAATAAATAGTGTCTTGCTACATACGGGCCAGTCAAATACATCAAAAGCTCAGAAAACATATGCATCATCAGGTAACCCTGAATTCAGACCTATACGCTATGGGGTACTGTCATAATGTAGCAGGGAAAACCAGGATTATGCTACATACACTTCTCTAGTCTGGAACATTTTACTTTGACATCTTTCAGATTTACAAGCCAGACAATGTTCCAATATTGGTCAAAGCTTAACCACGAGATAAGGCCCATACTAATCTATGCCCAACAGTTGCAGAACTAGCGGAACAAATTTAGCAATTCTACAAGAAACTACAATTAGGCCTAGTTACATAAAAAAACTCAAGTTGGTTTTAAGGTGACGACATCAACTTGAAGCAATGCTGAAACAAATAAGGAATAATGAAAGCCAAGTGAGCAACTGACACCCCTGCATTTAAATCTATAGGATTTTGGGGTACTGTTAAAATGTAACAACATATGACCATCTTCAGAGATTCTTATTTAGAGGCTCACAAACATGATGAGGCAACAAACAAGAGCTAAACAAATTCTCACCATAATAAACTGCAATCAACATACAACAGCATAAGACCAGGAGAAACAACCTGCCATTCTATGAAAAACTATGTTGATGATGCCAAACAGCTCGTTTTAGTTTTAACTCGATGACTAAAACCACCATAGCATACCCTCCAGTTCTAACTATCCAGTAACATGAGCCTACCCTACACAACTAGAGACTATCAATAAAGACGATCAACATGGGCAGAGGTCAATTTCATCCAGAACCAGAAGTACCAGCGCAGCACACCCCGATCTAACCCCCACGTCCTAGAACCACAATCTTATCCCAAACCCTAATGCAAGAGGGTTGCGGAGAATCAAACCATTTATAGCCACGCCGCTACCAGATTGCGCGAATCCAGAGCCGAGACCGATATAATCCCCACGTCCTAGAACCACAGTCTTATCCCAAACCCTAATGCAAGAGCGTTGCAGAGAATCGAACCATCTATAGCCACGCCGCTACCGCGAATCCAGAGCCGAGAGTTTACCTTGAGGATAGAGAGCTTGATGCTCCCGTAGACGACGCCGACGCCGAAGGCCGACGCCCTCGCCACCTGCAGAGGCAGAACGAAGAAGCGAGATGAGGGGAGGGTCAGATCCGATCGGGACGCATCGCCAGGGCAAGAATCTTCTGGAAGAAACCGAGGCCACGGGAGGGAACTTACGAGGGCGAGGGTGCTGACGCCGGAGTAGGGGCCCGGGGTGAACGGCATGGCGGCTACGGCGGCGCGGGCGGCGGGATCTGAGTCGGGCGAGGTGTTGGTTGGGAGGGGAGGAGGCGAGGGCTTTGCTTGCGGCGTCTTCGGCGGCGTGGGGTAGAAGAAGATGACCCTCTGGTGGGCTGAAGCTTATATGGGCCGTCGACGAGACTCGGACGAGGCGTGCGCCTGGTGAATATATATATATATATATATATATATATATATATATACAGCGCTATTCCATACCCGAGTCGGCTTCCCCGGGGGCGCGCCCGCGTGCGGCCGAGCCTCCCCTGGCGTGTCCGGTTTTTTTGGACCCGCACGCATGCGCACTAACTGCCCACCCCCACGCTTCTGGCCGCATCTTGTTTTTTTCAGGGAGTCATAGCAATGCAGATGGGTTTCTTCCGGATAGCTGTGGTGCGAGGTTGATTGATCAGATGTGCGCAGGTCAATTCAGTCTTGTCACGTTGGAGGATGCATAAGAGACGTGTAGATTTTTTTCATGGATTAAATTGGACATGCTCTTCATGGGTATGAGGAATATTCTATTATTCTTGATGCGTTGGCCATCACATAGTTTTTTACACCTAAAAGTTCCTGTCAGATCACAAGCACCTAAAAAAGTTCTTCATAACTTGCGCACACTTAACGAGTCAAATCACAAATTCTATTTCCGGTGCAAGGTTGAAGTGTTTACGATGATTGTAAGATACAAGGATTCATTGCGAATTGCAAGTGCTATTTCCATTCAGGGTCACACTCTTTATGATTGCAGGAATTCAAGTGTTTTTTTTGCCCCTTGATGTGACAATTTGTATGATTTGATTTGAATTTACAAAGACTAGAAAAATTAGCAACCGATCAACTATTTCAAAGAACTGACTATATCAATAAATAAGAAGGATTAGCATCAAGAAAACCTGAAAAAGTATTATGATTTATTTGGTGCTAGTGACTCGTTAGCAACTTAGCATACAATTGAATGAAAGAGAATATTTTGATGCCGGCCTTCGCCTGCATCAAACATGAGCATATGATTTCACTGAAATCCATCATCACGCCATAAGAAGGGTTAGGAAGGATCACATTACAGGCATACAAATGAATGCTCAAGGAAAGACATGAACCAGGAAGCTAACAAGAGTTTTCTACACTTGCGCGCCATCACCATCATCTGAACTCAGTATACAAGCAAACGTCAAACTTTTTTGTTCCAAACCAATCTGCTCTAATGTGATCTTGGAGATGTAGGCATATGTCAATCTGTTCAACTGCGAGATGCTGACACAGCTTGCAACAAGCTCGAGGAGAAACACACTGGTACCATTAAAGACCAACAGCGAAAAATCCAGGAGGGAAGTCGACATGGATCCAGCAACAATGGGATCAACAATGGGATCAATCTTCCATAAAGAAAGTAGGAGAATCAATACCTCCGTGCATGTACTACCGCCGCATCCTATGCACACACAGCCACATTGAACCTGTTGGCAGCACTTTTAGGACCTCCATGACACCTCCCACATCCATCCATCTACGTATCAGAAATCAGAAAAATAAGAACTGAATTGCAATAAACAAATAAATAAATGGGAGAGCTCCAGAACAAGATCATAACCCAAAGTTCAATACAATGCAGGTCTTATCATATAACACAACATTGTGTGGAAATGCTTGTCAAAATGATAGATAAATTTGCAACTAGGAAACATAGTACTAGAATGGACAGTACCAGAACAGATGCACCACACTTTCATTAAGCAATTCAACTATAAATTTCAGTAAGCTATAATCATCTGAGCAACTAGAACACATCGTCAAGTTGCAGATAAAAAGGAAATGAAGATTTTTCAGATTATAGTAGAAAAAATAAATATCAGATAGTGAGATTGGATCCAAAGGCTCTGATATGCAGGCATACAGAGGAGGAAAAGATTATTTAACCCAAATTTCACTTGCAAGATTAAGAAAGATCAAACAAGACAAGACATCGCAATGTCTGTTTCTTCTAGACTAATATATAACAAATATATGTTCTACGTTACTAAGAGCATCAGAGCATTGCAATTCGACTGGTGACGATGTATACAATTATACAAGAACCTCATCTAATTTTGGTCAATTAATTCAGACCGAGAAAAATAGAAGTTTCAAAACAAATTCTCAAACTTGCTCAATCAGGTTATTTTGGAATCAATAATCTAATCGTCTACATCACAACAGGATTTGGCACCAACCCACGGTGAAGATTCTCAAGAGACCAAAACAAATTGACATTGTAGAATATGGTTTTGACAAAATGAATTCTTCACCTAGACATATAGGTATGCAGTCAAATGAAAGATCAACCTTTGAGGAATAAGGGAAGGGGACTAAGCGGTTCAGCAAATCAGCAACCTCACCAACATCTCTGATGATGAGGAGATCGCAGCCCGCCATACCAGACCTCACCAGATGCACGGGATCCAGTCGTGGACCTGCATGAGGGAGCACCACTGTGCCCGTGCACGAGAGAAGGAAAAACACAACTAAATTTAGTCAGCCAAATAGATGCGCGCACTGAATCCAGATGCCAGAAACAAATGAGCTGAAGGCTGTAGCAAGCTAGTAGTCCAAATTCTATTCGTGACAGGGGTGGAGCAACAAGTGCAGTTCATAATCAGGTAATGGAATTTCAGAATGCATAAGGATGCACCAATATGTCACACAAGAAGATGCACTTGGCATACCATAATAAACTGTAACAATCGGAAATCTTAAATCAGAAATATCGGAACCTACATGTATAGATAAAAAACAATATTGATAGGAATTCTGAAAACTAACAAAAGATACTTCAGTAAGAAAACCATCGAATCATCACTCTGATCTAGCCTTTACTGCATAATTTGAACTAGTAATAACTATAATACAAAGAAGACTGCACTCTGCAGTACCCATCTAATGCAAGAGCAAAAACAATATGATTGGGAGCTGAAGTACAAAGTACAAACTGATGACAATTGCAAAAACTGAACTAGCAGGAGTAGGCACTACCTGACGATTCACAAGTGCCCTGCAGGCCGTGTTTTGGATGGAAGCAGCAGGTGTTGAGGGAATGGGCATCACCCAGCTTGTCAATTGGGAATGGGCATCGGCACCAGACTCCACCAACCTGTTAGCCATATAGTGACACCATCTCACCACAATACGGAGCAAAACAGCAATAGTTGCTAAAAAATCTCAATCGGTGAGAGATCTGTTGGGGGAGTGAATGAATGATAATGATTTAAAAGAAAAATCCCAATGAATCACCTGTGCCGTAGCCCCGTGCTACTTCTTATCTGTCCAAATCAACCTCAGGAAAAAAAATTACTTACCAACAAGGATCTTCGATCTGCACACAAGAGGAAAATTAGAAAGGGAAATAGGATCGCAGAGCATCCGCGAATCGATCCAAGCACCTTGGGAATTCGGGCTAAAGGCTAAAGGTAGATGAAGAGACAACTTGCGCAAGGAGACACCTGATCGATGGGGGATGAATGACGGTCTTCCAGTGGGCGTCCGAGAGGGATCGAGATCCTGAGCTGGATAAAAATTAACTGAAATGGTACCGGAGAACTGGAAAAAAATATAGAGCTGGAGGAGGCGGAGGCGAATGGCGAGGAGCTGCGCGTTCGTCTCCCGATCTGAGCTGGCGGAGGCGGCGGCGGCCGTGTGGCCGGGGGCGGCGGCGACAGAACAGGGGCCATGCGTGCGGAGGACCGGGGGCGGCGGCGAGGGGATAGGGTCGCCAGCGGGCGGGGCATGGGCGGTGGCGACGAGATGGGGGCGGGCGGAGGATGGGAGGTGTGGGCGGTGGCGGAACGAAGTCGGGCTGACAACCGTCAGTTTTCCCTGTGATATGTAACAAGACGTGGGAGGACCGAGGAAAGAAAAAACCGGTAAAAAGGAAACCAGGCGGATGCGGGAAGCAGGTGGCGCACCGGACGTTCGAAGGTTGGCTGGCTTGGGTACAGAATATTATTCCATACCCAGGGTATAGAATATAAATATCCTATATATATATATATATATTACATCGAAAGCAGAGATTGTATTTTCTGAAACTAGTATATATACATCAAAAAATATCGTTTCATTCTAATTCTAGTCTCAAGTTCCACTGAAGGTGCTAATTAAGATTTCTGAATTGGATGACCGTCATAATAGTGTCTTCCCTTTGAGCTAATCACCTCGTCCATCATGAATCCCGCGAGACTTTCTTGAATCGCCAAGAGACGATCCTTCTCAATGATTGCGTCCTTAATCATGCAGTTCTATAATGTGCAAATATGTTAATATATAACACCCAAGAATTAAATATATAAGCGGTTAGAAAATGATGTCTTATTAATAGGGTTACCATAATACTTACAGTATAATCTCCCGGGTCTGCAGTGCAAAAATTATGGATGAACTCACACACATAGTATGCACATAAATTGGTCCCTTGTTCCTGTCTCATACATTAAATTGGAGAAAACAATTATGAAATATTAGTGTTATTCCTTTTATAATTTGCCCAAGCTGAAGTTGTTTTTTGGTTTACGTACTGGAAAATCAGGTATAGAATCTAAGTTTAGATTTCCATTGTCCACGGTTCGTAGCAATGAATTTTTCCCAAGCTCTGGCAGACAATAATGAAAGTTAGAGCTAGTGTTAGTATATAAACACACGGTTGCATAAAAGTAAACGTATTGGATATAATTATTACTCTTGAAACATATCTTGAAGGTTTTGGTATTTGTCAGGGTTTCTTTTCAACGAATCAAAGACCATGACGTTGCTCTTGTTGACTTGAATTACTAGAAGAATCTAGTGGAAGCTGTATATACATGCATGGTGAAAAGATGAGAACTAAATAATAATAACTAGGATAATTAGAAATGCAAACCCTTAATAAGATGGTAATCGCACATACTCGAAGTTGTAAGGTAGTAGTATCACTTCCTTGAAATGCAGCCGATTCAAGGTCCTAAGGATTGTTGTGAATGCTGTTTTTGGTTGGAGCCTTACTTGGTTTTGACAAACTAATGATGGGTCCATGAAACCTATTCGGTTATAACCCTGCTTTCTCATCGTAGTAAGTTCCAGACTACAGAAAATGAAAGACAAAGTTAATTAGCGGATGCATTAATTTATTAATTAGCACATGAATTGCACCATCACTTACCAACACCAGGCCATGATAAGATCGGTATTCAGGGAGTCAAGATGGTAAATTTCATAAATATCCTTGAATCGCAGCCAGACCAACTTCTCACCTTCACTAGCAAAATCATCCGGTCTAACAAGCATGCCAATCATCTCCAGGCCCTCTTTAGATGTCTTCATGTAAAAGTCATGAAATCTGCGCATCCGAGTAGGCAGTTTCTTCACCAACTCTGGCCTGACAAGAGATTTCCCATGCTCGTAGTGCCATCTAGGTACGAAGTTTTTGTCCCGAGGAGGTGATTCGTGGCCGAGAACACTTTCTAGTGGGAGCCCTGTTGCTTCTTGCATTTGAATGATCTGCGCTACTTGTTCTGTAGGCATAATTGCAAGAGCTCGTTCAGGTGCAGTGAGGCTGGAGGTGACGTAAGTCTGTACTCCCGACGTTGACGCTTGTGTTGCCTTCTTCGTTGAAGGCTCTTTCACCGACGTCAACGCTTGTGTTGGCTTCTTCTTCTTCTTCCTATAATCCTGTGGCATCGTCGACCCTGGTACTTGGTCGATATAACTATTTGGTGACCCTCCCCGTCTCTTCTTCTGTAGGGACTTCTCCAGGGAGCGGTCATAATCAGTTTTCAACTTTACCCGTTTCTTTTCATTTTCCTGCCACTCTATGAAAGCTTTGAGTTTCACCGGATCTACTTTATTCTTTTCTTCCAGCCGCTGCTGTCTACCTTCCATAGTTACTTTATGAAAATAATCCTTTACTTGTTTTTGGCACTCCACCTCATTTTCAGATTTTGTCATGTCATATGGTAGCTTTCTTTTAACGGGCTGCTTTTTCCCTTTCTTCGTCGGGGGCTTCAGATTTGGCGGGGGCATAGACTTGGTAGATCTTGACCGGGACCTCTTGGGAGCTAGCTTCGGGGAAGATTGCTTTGGTGAAGGTTCCTTCGGTGGTGATTGATGACGAGGGAGGTCATCGTCATTATCGCTCGCACCAGCAGAATTCGCAGGTTGTGGAGACGGTGAGCGATGAGGACTCGGTGGCGATCTCGGTGACGGGCCGGGAGTTGGTGGCTGCTGCTCGGCAGCACTCTCGGGTATCGGTGGCTGCTGCTCGGCAGCACTCTCGGGTATCGGTGGTGGCATCTGAGGTATTATGATGTAACGTTTGGGCCACAATATGATACCGTGAAGAGCATCCTGTAGTGTCCTTTCCCCGTCACCTCCTGGGATGTCTAGCTCCATGTCGTTAAACTGTGGGTTAGCAATCTCCTCCACACCAACTGAGGCGTAGCCAGGTGGAATCTGCACACTGTGGCTTGTACGTCCTGGGAGATGTGCAAAAGCACTTCTGTACGCCACCTATATATCAAAGGTAGAGAAATGATGAAGTTATTAAATGCCTGAGACATGCATCAAAGGTTGAGATATAATTGCATGTATAATCATATTTATACCTTCATTGTGATGTTGCCGATCGGCTTGTGCAGCTCACATGCGGTGTGCTGACAAAGTTCATCCACTAGGTACCGTTCGTTGTCCTCTACTTGAACTTCTTGGTTTGCCCTTTGTTCTTCGAGGGCCTCTGTGGAAGCACAACTGCTTTTGCGAGCGGAAGGGCTAATGATGGGATCCACCGGTGCTTGGGGAAGTGCTCCAGAATGGGTGATCTCGGCTACCACGGCGGCCACTTGTCGTTCAATCTCTGCATCCATACGTTCTTCATGTTGTTTAAGTTTATCCTCCATCGTCTCGCGCCACTGCGCCAGTTCACGCTCTTTTCTTCTTTTGCGGCTTCTATTGGTGTCTTCGTATCCTTTGAAAGCAAACTTCCACGGTACAACCCCGTACCCCCTGCAACGTCCTGGGTGTTCCAGATTCCCAGCGCCAAAGTGAGCTCTTCGTTTTCTCTGTCAACGATCAATCTTCCCGCTGTGATATCTTGAACCTTTCTCGTAATCTCAAGAGCCGCCTCCTGTAACGTGGGTGGGAATTCAAGGGAGCCATCATCAGGGTTAAATCTTCCACCGTGGGCATAATACCAATTCTTCGATCGTTCGGACCAGTCAAAGACCGTTGGTACGATACCTTTGTTGAGCAGATCTTCTTCAATCTTCCGCCACTTGGGTGCTGCAACCGCGTAACTACCTCGACCAAGACGATGGTTGTATTCGGTCCTCTTACTGGCACTTTTATGAGCTTGTGCGCTCTTCTTGGCGAATTCTTCAGTTCTCTTGTAATCCACAAAGGACTCCTAGTGATCCTTTAGCTTGGGATAATCATCCCAATTTGGAGTTCGATTCTTCTTGATATAATTTTTGTGCAGCTGCTTCTTGAAACTCTGCAATTGTTCTGTCATCTTCGATAGAGTCCACTTCTTCACAAAGTATGGGTGGATGCTCGGTGGAAGTGTGAAGTGTTTTAAGATATCATTCCATAACATATTTTTTAGTGCATCCGGAACCACCCATGGATTATCTTCCTTTCTCTTTCATTCTCTATACGATATGGGCACATTGTCCCTCACAATAGCACCGCATTGGGACGGGTACTTGTCCCTGACCTTCTTTGGTTCCCATGACTGGCCAAGCTTGTTGACTTCCGTGATATGAAACTTCATGTCATCGACGATTACTTTTGTATGCCCTCTCTTTGTCTTTTTGATTGTCGAGCTTGAAGCCTACAAGTTGCGGATTCGTTATTAATGCGGGGTTCGATTATGAATGCATGATGAACTTAATGCGTGATATATATACCTCGTTGGAACCTTCTGCATTAACAATGAGAACGTCTTCATTACTGTCCTCGGCGCGGGTGTCGATGTCCGTGGTGCGGGTGTCGATGTCCTCGGTTATGTTGAGGAACCCGTCCGCCTGGTTTCGCTCCTCCTCGGTGAAGGTTGGGATCTTGGTATTTGAACCGGCAGCAATAAGGTTCTCCATAATCCACGCATCCTCCTCATTATTATCCATAACTCCGAATTTCTATGAATTTCTAAAATGGGCACATATTTTTTTTTCAATAACAACAATCTCTATGAATTTCTGAGAATAAACAAGAACTTCTGCATTAACAACGATTCTTGAGAATTTCAATGAATTTCTAAGAATAAATAAGAATTTCTATAAATGTCTATGAATTTTCTGAATTTCTATGACTAAATAAGAATTTCTATAAATATCTATGAATTTCCTGAATTTCTGAGGGTAAACAATAATTTCTATGAATATACAACAATATCAGAGAATTTCGATGAATTTCTGAGAACAAACAAGAATTTTCATAAATTTCTATAAATTTCCTGAATTTCTGAGGGTAAACATGATTTTCTATGAATATACAAGAATTTCTATGAATTTCCTGAATTTCAGAATAAATAAGAAATTCTATAAATATCAATGAATTTCTGAGAGTAACTAAGAATTTCTATGAATAACTAAGAATTTCTAATAATTTCTGAGAATAACTAAGAATTTCTATGAATAACTAAGAATTTCTATGAATTTCTGCGATGACGCCTACCAAAGGGGCGGCGGGGTCGGAGACGTCGAAGGGCGGAGGCGTCATGGGCGGAGACGTCGAAGGGCGGAGGTGTCGAAGGGCGGAGGCGTCGTGCGTGGAGGCGTCGTGGGCGGAGACGTCGAACGGCGGAGACGTCGAAGGGCGGAGGCGTCGTGCGTGGAGACGTCGTGCGCAGAGGTGTCGTGGGCGGAGACGTCGAAGGGCAGAGGCGTCATGCGCGGAGACGTCGTGCGCGGAGGCGTCGAAGGGGCCGGGAGACCGGTCACTAGTGCGGTGCCGGAGTTAGACCGACCGACGCAGCAGACGCAACACGACTCGGATATTTGTCGATTGCATAATTTTTTTCATTTTTTAATCAATATAAATGAAGAAAGTAAAAAAAATGCCGACGTCAGCTAAACCCCAATCCCCCGCGGTCGCACGCTGTAGCAGAGGCGGCGGCGCCAGTGGCTGCGCGGGGGATTGAGGCCGACGAAGCGCGCGTAGGAGGCCGGCCGGAGGACGCCTACCACAGCGCAGCGGGAGACGCGACGGCGGCCGGACGACGGCCAGGGCCGGACGGGGACGGCGACGTGAGGGTCGGCGCGGGACAGGGATGGCGGCGTGGCGGGGAACGGCGGCGCGAGGGGGATGGCGCTAGGGAGACGACGACGGCGGCGCTGGACGGCGGTGCGAGACAGCGACGGGGACGACGCGACCTCGACGGCCGGGGACGGCGCGGCGCAAGATGTGCGTACGCGCGGCGGTGAACGACGTGATGGTGGTCCGCGGCGTGGATCCGGTGGAGGAGGCCGCGCTGCGGGGGACGGCGCGGCGGTGGACGAGCACGGTGGCGCCGGAGACGACGGCGGGGCCGGGGAGACGACGTCGGCGCGCGGGGGAGACGACGTCGGCACGTGGGGGAGACGACGTCGGCGCGCGGGGGAGACGACGTCGGTGGGGGAGACAACGGCGGTGGCTTGGGAGATGACGGCGGGGGAGACTACGCCGGGTGCGACGACGGTGGGGGCGACGACGGCGGGTGCGACAACGACGAGGAGACGGCGGAGGCAGGGCGCGGTGCAGCGGAGGCAGAGTGTTGGATCAGTTGGGGGAGAAGGGGAAGAGAAGGCAGATATATATCTCCCCACTCTTTAGTCTCGGGTCGTAACACGACCCGGGACAAAAGGCTCTTTTGTCTCGGGTGGCCTTACGACCCGAGACAAAAGGCCCCGTTTTGTCTCGGTTCGTAAGGCCACCCGGGATAAAAGGGTCCTTTCGCGCGGGAGCCCCCCGAAGGGCAAAATTTAGCCCTTTTGTCCCGGGTGGTATTACGATCCGAGACAGAAGGCCCCCCTTTAGCCTAGGGCTGTAATACCACCCGGGACAAAAGGGTAATTTTGGGCAGGAAGTGGTTTTTCCCTCATTTTTCCCCTCTTTTCCTCTTTCTTTCTCTTTCCAACTTAAAAAAAGTAACTTTTAATATTTCAACTATGCAAAATTATATTTAGTTAAAATATAATAAACTGTACTTTGCTATGCAAAATTATATTTTAGAGTTGTAAACATTCACTTTCAATTTTCATTTGCAACATTGATGTGCATTCCCACTAAAATTAAATTAAACCGAAAAAATACTAAACTAATTCAGAAAAATCTCAAACTTGGTGGTTTAATCTCACATGACATATTCAAGCTTCATAAAAAGTCTGAGACGAATACAACACTGCAAAGTGCATGGACTTCAGAATCGTTAAGAACTTAAGTGTATAGACATGGTTCGATGAAAGGTTCCATATAGCTTTGTGAAGCACGTGTACTCCATCTATGTCGAAATGGTCTGAAATTTTTTTGGTTGTCATTTACACCCAAAATATTAGCTGACGCAAGATCTTAGATTTTTCTAATGACTAAATGTATTATATGTTTTTTCTTCGTGCTAAAGGAGCTAGAATATTGTGAATTACACATCAATAACTCAAGAATTATGATTCGACTTTCAGATAAATTAGACTCATAAGGCACAAGAGAACTTGTGGCCAAGTTTGGCACCATTCCGGATCGTTTCAGGGATGCTCCCAGCTCAACTTTTAATTTCTAGGTGATGTCGCACGGAAATTCAATTAAATCGAAAAAAACTAAACCAATTCAGAAAAATCTCAAACTTGGTGGTTCAATCTCACATGACATATTCAAGCTTCATAAAAAGTTTGAGACCAATACAACACTACAAAAATGCATAGACTTCAGAATCGTTAACTTGTTGGAGACCAATAAAAGAGTTGATCACATTAGCATTACACAATTGATTTGATGAATAATCATTACATTACGACATTAATCTCAATCACGTAAGTACGGTGTCTCTTCACGTCTACGTCGACAGCGAACGGAGGCATGCCATCAAACTGATCATAATCATCGGATTGATCTATTTTGTCCTCGACTCCCACGATTACTCTTTTACCCGGAAGAACTATGTGACACTTTGCCTCTTGTGGTCCTTCTTGTGGATTTTTATTCTTCAGTACGCTAGTCATATCCTTGACATAGAAAACCTGATGCACATCTTTGGCAAGGACGAATGGATCATCTTTGAACCCAATCTTGGTCAGGTCCACTATTGTCATTCCATATTCATCTTTCTTTACGCCATTTAGTTTTACCCATTAGCAAAAAAACAGAGGGATGTTCATCGCTCCGTACTCAAGCTCCCATATCTCTTCTATGATACCATAATAGGAGGTCTTGCACCCATTGTTGTCGATGGCGTCCATACGGACACCACTATTTTGGTTTGTCCTTTTGCGATCTTGAGCTCTCGTGTAAAAATTGTAACCATTTATATCGTAAGCTTGCCATTTTGTAATTGTGCTACAAGGTCCCCTGGCTAACAAAGCTAGTTGTGGATGAATCGTTGAGTTACTGATGAGTTGTTCACTCAACCATGAGGGAAATGTTTCCAAGTGACAGCGTGTAATCCAGAGTTCGGATTTGGTTGGATTTTGAGAAGCAATAATCTGCTCGTGTTCTGTCCTATACGGAGTCACCATGGATGATTGTTGCAGGACAATTAGGTGTGCTTTAATGAACAAATCAGTATTATTGCTCAAACTTGATTTCCTTCCAATGGTGCCCTTTCCCTGTAGCCTCCCCTCATGTCGTGGTACTGGAAGCCTAATCGAGTCAATTAAGTCGACAAAATCAACACAAAACTCAATGACCTCCTCAGTTCCATATCCCTTGGCAATGCTTCCTTCCAGATGGGCACGATTAAGAACATATTTCTTGAGGATTGACATGAACCTCTCAAAAGGCCACATGTTGTGAAGGTATACTGGACCGAGAATAGTAATTTCTTTGACAATGTGTACCAGGAGGTGCGTCATAACATCGAGGAAGGAAGGTGGAAATGCCAACTTAAAGCCGACAAGACATTGAGCCGCATCATTCTGTAGCTTTCCTAGCTTCGCTGGATTGATTGCCTTCTGTGAAATTGCATTGAGAAATACACAAAGCTTTACGACCAATAATCGTACATTCTCTGATAGAATACCCCTCAACGCAACTGGAAGCAACTGTGTCATCAACATGTGGCAGTCGTGGGCCTTTAGATTTGTGAACTTCTTGTCTTTCATATTTATGACCCCCTTTAAATTCGACGAGTAGCCAAACAGAACCTTCAAACTATTCAAGCAATCAAACATGATTTCCTTCTCTTTCTTGGTGAGAGTGTAACTAGCAGGACCTAAGTAATCATCATCATCATCATCTTCCAGATCTTTTTCATCATCATCCTCTTGCGGAACTTTCTCATTCTTATGAAAATCTTTCAGGTCCTGTCGTGCTTCTAATGTATCCTTCGAGTAACCGTAACAACCCATGAAACCTAACACATTCACGCAAAGATTCTTCGTAAGGTGCATCACGTCAATTGCGTGTCGGACCTCAAGGATTTGCCAATAAGGTAGCTCCCAAAATATAGATTTCTTCTTCCACATTGGTGCACGTCCGTTGGCGTCAGCTGGAACAGGTTCACTACTGGCACCCTTTCCAAAAACTACCCTTATATTCTTTACCATCTCAAATATGGTGTCTCCATTATAATGGGGTGGCTTCGTACGATGATTAGCCTTCCCTTTCCAATGCATCCCTTTCTTCCTTAAGGGGTGATTAGTTGGAAGATAACAACGGTGACCCATATACATGACCTTCTTACAATTTTTGAGATGAATACCTTGTGTTTTATGTAAATAGTGCGTGCATGCCCGATATCCTTTGTTTGTCTGCCCTGAAAGGTTACCTAGAGCAGGCCAATCGTTAATGGTAACAAACAACAATGCTCGTAGGTTGAAGCTCTGTTGCTTATGCTCATCCCACACACGTACACCTTCCTTCTTCCACAGCATTAATAGTTCATCGACCAATGGTCTTAGATACACATCAATGTCGTTGCCGGGTTGTTTTGGACCTTGGATGAGCACCGGCATCATAATGAACTTTCACTTCATGCACATCCAACCAGGAAGGTTGAACATGCATAGGGTCACAGGCCAAGTGCTATGACCACTGCTAAACTCGCCGAATGGATTGAAACCATCCGTACTTAAACCAAACCTTATGTTCCTTGGATCATCATCAAACTCTTTGAATTCTCTATTAATCTTTCTCCATTGAGACCCATCAGCCGGATGTCTCAGCATGTTGTCTTCCTTACGGTCCTCTTTGTGCCATCTCATCATCTTAGCATTTGCTTTGTTCCTGAACAAACGCTTCAAACGTGGTATTATAGGAAAATACCACATAACTTTTGCCGGAACTCTCTTCGTCTTGTCACGGTGCCCCTGGACAGCACCACCAGGATCTTCATCTCACCGAATCTTATAACGTATTGCTTGGCACACAGGACAAGCACCCAAATTCTTGTAATCCTTGCCCCGATATAGGATGCAATCATTAGGGCATGCATGGAACTTCTGTACCTCCAACCCAAGAGGGCACACAGTATGTTTCACTTCATATGTGGTGGACGGTAATTCATTGTTCTCGGGAAGCTTGTCCTTCACAATTTTTAGCATCCCTTCAAATGCCTTATCAGACACACCATGTTTTGCCTTCCATTGCAGCACTTCTAGTGTAGTACCAAGCTTTTTGTGACCTGACTTGCAATCTGGGTATAACAGTTTTCTGTGATCTTCTATCATACGCTGCAACTTTGCCTTTTCTTTTTCGTTTTCACAATCCCTATGTGCATCCTGTAGAACCTGGCCAAGATCATCCGTAGGTCCGTCAGCATGTGCTGGTAACTCTTCTTCGTCAGCATCTTCCATTTAAGTATCTGCAAAAGCTTGCCCCGCGGCCCAGTCCGGAATATCCTCCTCCTCTTCTTCATCATCTTCCATCACAACCCCTATTTTACCGTGCTTGGTCCAAACCACATAGTTCGGCATGAATACGTATTTCAACAAGTGCAGGTGAAGTGTTCCCGGGTCATGGTAGTCTCTTTCGTTTCTGCAATCGGAGCATGGACAACACATGAATCCACTCGCATTCTTGTTTGTTTTCGCCACTTCGAGAAAACCATGCATGCCGGCAATGTACTCCGCTGACCGTCTGTCGGTGTTGTACATCCATTGTTGGTTCATATGCATCATATTAAGTGAAAAATATCCATGTAATTCTACAACACTTCATTTCTTAATTATGGCATAACATTTAAGTATAAAAACTATACACTATCCCTAGGTCTCATTTTCTAATAACTAAATTAATAAATTATATTTTCTCTAATAATAAATAAAGCTAGCTAAAAGTAAAATTTATATAAAAACAAAAAAATCTTAGTACAAATGAACGAAAGAAGATAATCATAACAAATGATAACTACTTATTACTAAATCTAAAGTATACTAAAAACCTCATCTCTTAGTTCTTAAATCAAATTTCTATTTTCTCCTTCTTTAAATCATAAAACAAAATTTAATCACAACAAATGAATGGAGGGTGAAGAATAATACCTTAGCAACACCTTGGAGGTGAGAAAACTCCACAAATTGATGAGGAAAAATCTGGGTAGCACCTCCCTATGTTTGAGGCGCCATGGGAGAGGAGCTAGCTTGAGCTCTCGGTGAAGAATGGTCGGGCAGGGAAGAAGGAAGAAGGTGCTGTCGATTTTGTATAGGGACGGCCTTTTGTCCCGGTTGGTAAAACCAACAGAGACAAAAGGGTGCCTTTTGTCTCGGTTGGTTTTACCAACTGGGACAAAAGGCCTCTGAAGGTCGGCCCCCCTACCCTTTTGTCTCGGGTTGGTTTACCACCCGGGACTAAAGGCCGACCCCAATCATTGCGGCTGTGGAGGGCAGGCCTTTAGTCCCGGGTTGGTTTACCAACCGAGACTAAAGGGTCACCCCCCAATGACCCTGTTGTTTTTTAGTTTAATAAATATTAAGGTCTCCAAAATTTATGATAAAGGCTAATATTAAGGCTTAATCAATACTTTGGAGGTGAGAACCCTAATATTAAGGCTTCCAATAAATTAGTCACTGGCCTAAGATCAATACTTAAGGTCTTAACAAAAGACATAAAAAAGTTCATACATCAATACTTAAGTAAGGTCTTACAAACATAAAAAGTTCATACATGAATACTTATGGTACAGTCTTAACAAAGATAGAGGGGTGCATCAATGCACGACACATATTTCATACTTCATTCTTCTTCCTTAGATAGTTTATATAGTTGAAGTCTCCAATCTTGAAGTCGAGAACTTCATCGATATATGCCAGAGAATGGATCAGTGCACTCTCCATCGCTTCACAATAACGGTCACATGGACTTTCATAAATTTCAAACTGTGGCGAGGAAAACTGATATGGCCTGAAAAATGAAAGATTTGCCTGATACTTTGAACCTCTTGTAAGTGTAGGATTTGAATCTGTGTAAGAAAATCCCACAACATCCAACACTTGCTCTAGAATTGGATGAAAGCTCTTTGCCGCAAAGGTTTTACCAAAGATATCTTACAGTTAAGAATAATGTTATTACGACTCATAAAAAATGTTAAATAAGAAGATTAAAATAACATTAAATGATGCTCCATACTATGTCATGTTCATTCAGCCGACAAAGTCTCTCTGCGGTCATGGTCACACTTTCTCCCTTCTCGAGTGCCTTGATTAGAAAATAAGAGTAATCCGGCATAAAGTACCCATTAGCGTAAAGTTGTTCTAAGCATGCCTGCACAGCGGTCCTTTCATAAGTCCGCCTAACCATGGTAGGGGTACCCCACCCAACAATTGAGACCATTTGGATGGGTTCTGAAGACAGCGAGGAGCGAATTTGTCCTCAAAGGGTATGTTAAATGATATTTTTAATTGTATGCAATTGTTTAGACCGACAATGGCACATTGTGAAACAGGAGGGGTACCACCTAAATTTTCAACAACATGTGCGAGCCACTGCAAATGATTGAGAACCTACATTGTTTGAAAATAATATTATTATCCGTGTGTAGTACGTAAACATCAAATTTATACAAGGAAACAATATTACTACGTTGGGACGCGGTCCCTGACTTCGATCACCAGTAGGTAAGTCAATCACACCATGGGTGAAGTGTATGCCTGGACGACGAGCAAAAGGTGGCCGTTCATCACGGCGACCGCCACGGTGACCACCGTGACCAGAATAACTTGCCATAGTTTTCCAAAACTATTACAATCTCTGCAGGAAAATAAGAGAATGGTTAAATTTATTCTATATAAAAACAAAATATATAAGACCTATTTTCTCATTTTCTAATAACTAAACAGATAAGTGCAAGAGCTCGTTCAATTGCAGTGAGGCTGGAGGCGACGTAAGTCTGTACTATACCTTTTCTAATGACCCATATCATTTAGGAAGTATAGCCTCACCTCACCATCATATACACGCACCTCGCTCTCCCACTTACAGTTCTCTACATCGCCAAGCTACAGCCCTACATCTCCTACCTAGCTACAGCCCTACATCACCGAGCCACGTACAGCCCCAGCTCGCCGGTGATGTAAGACTGTAGCTAGCTAGGATGTAAGGCTACTGGTAGAGAACGTCCAACCGACTGTATATGGAAAAAGAAAAAAAAAGATAATGCCTAAATGTATTCTAAATAAAAACAAGAAATACTTAACATGTTGATGATTTGAAGACAATACGTGAATTCAGAGATGTGTTTGAAGCAGTGGTTCAAAATCTAGAAGCTGACATAGTGCACTACCTCCAGTTCCGACGGAGCCAGCTGATCAAGCATGATGTCGACATCCTCTCTCTCACTCTCTGAATAAGGTGTCTAAGAGCTGTTGTATATATGCTAAAGCTAACCTCCTGAGAGGTGTCACTCAAAACATTATGCTTGAACAGCTGGCTCCTATCGGAACTTGAGGCGGTGCACTATATGTCTGAATTTCCAGATGTTGCAGCAAATAACATTTTAGTTTTTTTCTATATAAATACAAAGAGCCTAAATATAATGAAATAAAATTTCTATTGTCTCTAAAAATAAGAGAATGCCTAAATGTATTCTAAATAAAAACAAGAAATACTTAATAAAAATGAATTAAATAGGTAGGTAGTATATTTTCGTTTGGTAATGACCATTTTTTTAATAAACTAACTTCTAATAAATTAATTCTAAATGTAAATTTAAATGCATCTCTCATTATTTCTAAAAGTAAAAATCAATTATCTCTATATCAAATACTAGAAAATTAGAGGGTGCTTAAAAAATATGTGAAACAAAATACAATGTTAGTAGCTAAATAACTACTTGTTTCTAAATCTAAAACATCTAAAAAACCTCATCTCTTAGCTCCTACTACTACCTAGAAACTAAAATTTGTATTTTCTCCATTTCTAAACCATAAATCAAAATTTAAACACAACAAATGAAAAGAGAATAAAAAATCTAACCTTGGCAACACTTTGGAGGAGGGAAATCTTCACAAATTGATGACGAAAAAATTGGACAGCACCTCTCTAGGAGAGAGGCGCCATATGGAGAGCTTGAGCTAGATCTCGGGTGTGAAATGGGCCAATGGTACGGGCAGAGGAAGAAGAAGGAGAGGGCAGGGACTTATAGGCGTCAGCCTTTCGTCTCGGATCGTTTTACCACCCGAGACAAAAGGTGACTCTTTTGTGTCGGGTCGTAAAACGATCCGGGACGAAAGCTTTTGCAAATGGACCAACTGAGACAAATGGGGAGGGGTCGTTCGGAGGCTTTACGAGCCACGTCGCCCCAAAGCCTTTTGTCCCGGCTCCAAAGTTGAACCGAGACAAAGGGCCTAGATAAAAAGTCCATTCTCCACAAGTGTGAGGTATTAAGCCTAATAAAAGGGAGCTCTTTGGAGTTGCTCTTAAGGAGCAAGGTAATAAGTGACCCATGGCGAAAATCTACTGGATGATAGTCCTTGCAAGAGATAATCTCTATGTGCATTATAGAGGAGCAGAGGATATTATCCATATATTCAATAGCCGGGTCGCCTACAACTAGCGTCTAGTTACATGCATCAGTTGCAATGCCTTAGGCCAGTTTCAGTGGCAGGGTCATCGACATTTAATGGACTGCCACATAGGCTTTTTTGATGACATAGCACCAAATAAATGAAGGAAGAGAAGATCTCAGGGTCATGGTGATGACCCCAGGTCGACACAGGTACCAATGCTCACGACCCTCCACTGAGAGTTCATGACCCTGTATTTGATCACATCACATGCAAGATTTAAATGTTACATTCTATCTATGAAACTGTGCTCATGACCCTGCGCATTGAGAGTGATAGGGTTATCATACTGAAAAACTGATGTGGCGGACTTGGTAAGTGTGCCCATGACACTGCCACTGAGACTGGTCTTAGGGATTGTTTGGATAGTAGTGGATTGAGGTGGAATATGTGAGATTGAAGGAAGACAGTTCATTTTAGACTCAATTCCCTTCGTTGCACACTAAGTGTCAGGGGTTGAGACCTGGACAGATCCACTAGGGGGTTGCCCTAGTGGTTTGCAGGTTAATGGAGGATCGGGACCTAAGAGCGTAAGTGGTTGTGCACGGGATGCACATGGAACTAGGTGAGTATGGCGGCGAAGAACAAGGAGACAAGGGTTTATACTGGTTCAGGCCTCCGGAGAGTAAAACCCTACGTCTAGTTGTGGTGGATTATGCGAGGATGAGGATGATTTCTCCCTATGCATGGAGCCCTAGGCCGCCTTATATGGGGGGACGGACTAGAGTTTGCATGCGCAGGTCGGTTGACCCGTGTCGGGATCGGTTACAACTGCCGGGAAGCATATCTCCCGAATTACAAGGAGTATCCCGTGATACTCGGAGCTACAGGCGGCGGCGCGCCAGGTCGTCGTGTCTTGGCTTGCACGCCAAGGCTTTGCGGGTCTTCCAGGATCTTGACGAGGTCACCCAGGGTCGTCGGAGCCACAGATAAGGTCGCTGGGCCCACTTGGCAGGTCGGCGGGTCTTCTGGAAGGTCAGGTCCACTTGTCAGGGCCACTGGGACCCTGGCCGGTGGGGACCCATGGGTACCCATGTCTCTCATGCCCCCGATCGACGTGTAGGCGTAGAGGCCGAGGCGAGGTTGTGTCGAAGAGTAGCAGAGGCGCAGCACCGTCGAGGTCGTGAAGGGTGCACGGGGATCAAAAAGAAAAAGAAAACCCCTCCAATGCGCGCACAAAGTTGAACGTCGAGCTTCTGGGTTGGAGGACCATGAGGTCGAAGTGAATACAAGGCGTAGATCTTGCAGAACCGCCAACCCGACCTGAGTCAGGCATGTTGCAGTAACAGTCACGACCTTCAGTAAGGTCAAACAGCCTACCAAGGGTAGGTCGAGCAGAGACATGATGGAAGCAGGCTTCCATTAGGTCGAGGTGACCTGAAGAAAATAGGGCGTCGAAGACGCACTAGTGTAGTAGCCCCCGAGCAGTAAAGCGACCATTATGGCTGGTTTGATGCTCCAAAGAAGAAGAGAGAAATAATCCGAACCTACGACCTTCTGCTGAAGAAACAGATGCTCTTGCGATGTCGATGCTATAGGACAAAAGTTCCAGAATCTTGCAGAGGTCAGCAGGCGACAGGTCTGGTGAAGCCAGAGTCGCAAGTGCACTGTACGGTCACGGGCCAGCATACTCATGAAGCACAGGTCGCTATCACCCGCAAAAGACAAAGGTGCTCCAGTATGTAGTCAGGTAGGGGACAGGCGCGCTGATGTACAGTGAACCCGTGCTCCACGAGGGTACAGTGAACTTGAGGATGAGGACACCACGCAAGCTGGCTTGCGGATGAGGCTGAGCGGCAGGTGCTTGGTGGTATAAATAGGTACCCAAAGCGTGAAGCAAACCGCACCAACCTTCGAAGGTGAACCAAAATGATCCAGTGTAGTGATATTGCCATGCCGGGGGCTTGTGTCCGCCCACCAGAGTGTAGGGTTGATATAATTCATGCTTGAAGCTAGAAGAATGCTTGCGAGGCCCGAAGAACTCGATTGGCCTCTTCTCCCGGCCCCGACGAGGAGCCCGGAAGGAGTATGAAGCAGCAGTTACATCGTTGGCCCTGACACTTTTAGGCCTGATGTGATGCTAGTGAGCACCGCGCTCCACCCAGTGAGGTTGGTGTTAAAGCTCAGACCTTCTGCAATCTTGCGAGGGAGATCAGACTTGACGCTGGGTGCCGCAGGAGACCGGTTGGTGCGCGAGTAGAGGTGGCTGTGTGGTAGCTGCCTCCACAGTGGCTGTAGAGGTCGTCGAGTAGGTCCTGAAGCTAGAAGAAAGCTTGCGACAAGCCTTATTAGTGTAGACTGAGTCGTAAGCACTTTGGAAGGTAATTCAGAACCTTTAAGATCTTTGTATCTTGTAATTGGCCAAGGGCCAAACTCCTTGTAGCTTATGAAGCTATAAATATAGTTTTGCATGAGGAGTGTCATGATTTCAGTGGTTGTAAGGGCACCCAGACTGCAATGGTACGGATACCAAGGTCCCGGCAGGGCTGTAACAGCACGCCGACCTTCGGGAGGCCTTTCGTAGAGACAAGGAGCCTGTCGGGGACGGTCATTAGGGACCCCCTAACTAAGGGGATAATCATCCTCGTCAAACGCAAAACCGACCAGGGACTGTCTACGTCCCAATCCTTGGTCACAGGACATCACGGGCCCACGGCCTGCCACGACCCGGCAGCTGCCTGCACCAAGGAATGCCCGCTTGGCCGCCTCGCTCGAGGGCTCCGGTACCTCGAGCGGATTTCCGTCTCGCTCGAGGGCTCCGGTCCCTCGAGCGGATCTCCGCCTCGCTCAGGGGCTCCGGCCCCTCAAGCAGATCCACACCTCGCTCGGGGGCCCCGACCCCTCGAGCGGATTTCCACCTCGCTCGAGGGTTCGGACCCCCTCGGACGGAAAGCCGCTCCCGCTTCGCCCGACAGCGGCATTTAATGTCCGGCCCCACGGCGGGACGCCAAAGTCAAGGGGGAACCTTCCCCCACGCCGTGCACCTGACACAGTCAGAACCCCTGACACCATCGTTGTGCAGCCTAACCCATCACTGTGCGGCCATCCCTGGCCCTGTGCGGGCGCCGCGCGGCCCTGTGCGAACAGACCGGCGTCATTCCGTGCCACTATGCTACCTGCCCCCATCCTCCCCCTGAGGCGAGACCTTCGAAAGGGCATGGGGGTACCCTCGAAAGGTGTATGAACGACGAGCGCGCGCATGCCTTAACCGACGCTGTCGTACGAGCGGCGTGCGCCGCGTCCCCTCCACCAACTTTGGCGCCACCTGGCCATCCCGGGCGCTGTGCAACTGCCCCGGGCGCTGTGCGGCCATCCCTAGCGCTGTGCTGCCATCCCTACCACTGTGGGACGGCACACATGGCACTGTGCGGACAAGCTGGTGACGCGCCACCGTCTCGCGCCACCAACTCCAGTCCTTCCTCCGGCGGATTCGACCCAGCGGGGCCACCCCTCGAAGTCAAAGCAGGACAGGTCACAATGACCGCCACGCCGCCCGCGGAAGCCGGAGGGCGCTACCAACTCGCGCCAGGAACCATGACGCGCGGGACAAGACCGCCGGCGCCATACTTATTAGTACACGACCACCATACCAGCTACCAGGCAGCACCCTGTAACCGCCCTCCCTTGGCCTATAAAAGGGAGAGGTGGAGCCCCCTACGGGGGGACGACGCAACACACTTACCCGCGCACAACTCGCCACCTTGCTCTAGATATTGGCATTTGCCTCAATCACTTAGCCGGGACTTGGGGGAATTTCCTCCTCTCCCACTGTGCTTGTAGCCCCTCTCTACAGGCACCACCGGTGAAAGCTAATACAAGTGCGGAAGCACACCCTGCTGGACGTACAGCCGCGTGGCCGGAACCAGGATAAACCCCCGTGTCATCTTAGCTAGCACCGACCATCGAGGAGCTGATCTCAGTCCAAATCACTAGTTGGTGCCGGTGCTGATCCGGACACCGACTGTTGGCGCGCCAGGTAGGGGGCTCCGCGCTGTGATCATCCAACCCGCTCTCTCGATGGTGACCTTCACCGAGCAGACGTCGGAGAGGCCCGCCTGGGGCGAATCCGACTCGTTCCCGGCCGGATTCGAGATCTGGTTTGGGAGCATCCACTACCAGGCGACTGGCAATGGGTACCACATGCGTATCCTCAACAGGGACGCGCTCAGGGCGGCGTCGCCTGGGACGTCGGCAGCCCCAATGCCAGTAGTGTTCCCACCGCCACCTTGACGCCGCAAGCGTTCGGGGAAGCGCTCACGGCGAGCGCGCACGGCGCGGTGCCAAGCGGCGGACGCTGGCTCCCCCCAGGGGGTCGAAGCCAGCGAACTCCCACCTGTCAGAGTAGAGCAAGGCGACGCACTTCCACCGGCGAACTCCACGGCGCGCCCCGTGAAAAGGGCCATGGTTGCGCAGCTGTGATACCCCGACGGGATGCGCAGCGCCGCCATGGCGTATTCTTCGTCGGCCGGCACCGACCTGGCTGCGTACGAGGACCTTCCGGACCACCACTACATGTCCATCCGGAACCTTGTCATCACCTCGCCTGACGAGTCCTACCGCGACACCGACGGCGAGGAGTACGAGTACGGGCGTAGGGCACCGGAGTGGGACTACTCCGAACTACGGGACCGACGCTTTCAGGCGGTTCCAGGCTGCAGCAACTTACTACCTCACCTGCTCCGACGACTCCAGCGAGGGGGATTATGATCCCACCCGCGAATGCTTCGTCGTCGTCCTCGGCGAGAGCGAAGACGAGGAAGGCGGAGCAGGCGATGCTGCGGTCCGCAACAACGTGGTAGTCACCCCGCCGGTAGGGGTGACACCACCGCCATCTGACGCTGCGCGAGCAGCTGCGGCAGCTGAAGGCCACGCTCGAGAGGGACAGGGCCGGCCCCTCGACCCAGGGAGCGCGCACTACGGGTTGCGTGGCCCGCGAGCGCATCAACGCCGACGCCGACGTGGACGAGATGCCAAACCTGGCAAGGGCCAGCCAGAAGCTCGTGGCCGCGGCGACTTTGATTCGGGCCATGCCCGAGCCATCGACGCCCGAGGGACGTAACCGGCGCCGCGAGGCGCAGGCCCTCATCGAGCAGGCAGCGGTGCAGCAAGCTGAAAGCTCCGCGTCCCGCATGCGCCATCAGTCTGCCATGAAGGCTGGTGGGGGCGGATGGGACCAGGAGGCATCGGTCCACACTTCGCACCGGGCGCCTACCGTCCACGAAGGCAACCAGAGGACCCCTGCCAAGGATCGGATTCGGGATACGCGCGGCGCGCTCAACGACGGCGATGCCCGCAACATCCTGAACAGGAAGAAGCAGGATGCCACTCTGTCGCACGGCTACAACCCACAGCGCGGCGGGCGATACGACAGCCGGGAGGACAAGAGCCCGTCGCCGGAGCCGCCGGGCACGCGTGTGTTCGGCCGAGCGATCCGCACGGCCTCGATCCCCCCACACTTTCGCCAGCCGACGACCGTGAACAAGTACTCGGGGGAGACGGACCCCCGGGTGTGGCTCAATGACTACCGCCTGGCGTGCCAGCTGGGTGGCGCCACCGACGACGCCATGATCATCCGTAACCTGCCGCTGCACCTGGCGGACTCCGCGCGGACGTGGCTCGAGCACCTGCCCGCGAACCAGATCCATGACTGGGACGACCTGGTCAGGACGTTCGTGGGCAACTTCCAGGGCACGTACGTGCACCTCGGGAACTCCTGGGACCTCTGAGGTTGCTACCAGAAGGCTGGTGAGTCCTTGAGGGATTTCATCCGTCGCTTCTCCTAGCGCTGCACCGAGCTTCCGAGCGTCGGTGAGTCCGAGGTGGTGCATGCCTTCTTGGAGGGCACGACTTGCCGAGACCTCGTGCGCGAGTTGGGGCGGAACCCTCCCACCAGCGTCAACGAGCTGTTCGACATTGCCACAAGCTACGCCTCTGGCGAGGATGCAGTGGGGGTGATCTTCGACGGCAAAAAGGGCAAGCGGGCTGAGGAGGCATCCGCGGAGGGCAGCAAGCCCAAGGAGCCCTCGAAGAAGCAGAAATAGGGCAAGAAGGGCAAGAAGAACCAGGGCAAGAAGCCCATGGAACAAGATGAGGGCCTCGAGGAGGTCGACGCGATCGATGCCGCCAACAAGGGGGCTCGAGGACCCCCTCGAGGCGGGGTCTTCGATGACATGCTGAAGAAGCCCTGCCCGTACCACAAGACCCCCGTCGCTCATACCCTCGAGCAGTGCGACATGCTCAAGAAATACTACAACCTTGTCACCGCGAAGGAGGACAACGCCAAGAAGGATGCGAGTGACGGGGGCAAGGATGGTTTCTCAGAGGTGGAGAACGTGTTCTTCATCTTCGGGGGGCCCACCGTCGATATGACGTCGCGGCAGCACAAGCGTGAACGTCGAGAGGTCGACTCCGTTCACCCGGCCGTGCCGTCATACCTCGACTGGTCGGAGGAGACGATCTCCTTCGGTCGAAAAGACCACCCGGATCACATCCCTAATCCGGGATAGTACCCGCTTGTTGTCGACCCCATCATTGGCAACACACGGTTTTCCAAGGTGTTGATGGATGGAGGCAGCAGCCTCAACATCATGTACTCCTCCACCTTGGAGCTCATGGGGATCGGTTGGACAAGCTGCGGCCCAGCAAGTCACCGTTCCACGGCGTTGCGCCGGGCAAGCGAGTCCAGCCTCTCGGGCAGATTGACCTGCCCGTCTGCTTCAGCACACCGAGCAACTTCCGCAAGGAGGTCCTCACCTTCGAGGTGGTAGGGTTTCGGGGAGCGTACCACACCATCTTTGGCTAACCTTACTACGCCAAGTTCATGGCGGTCCTGAACTACACTTACCTGAAGCTCAAGATGTCGGGGCCCAAAGGCGTCATCACGGTGGGCCCATCATTCGAACACGCGTTCGAGTGTGACGTCGAGTGCGTCGAGCGCACTGAGGCGCTCGCGCATGATGAGGCTCTCATGGCAGACTTGGAGAAGCTGGCCAACGAGGCCCTCGACTCCACCAACAAGTACGCCGGCAGCTTCGAGGCCGCGGAGCACACCAAGGCTGTACCCCTCGACCCAGTGCCCCCGAGGGCAAGGTGCTGAGGGTCAGCTCCACCCTCGACCCGAAATAGGAAGTGGTGCTCGTCGACTTTCTCCGTGCCAACGCCGACATCTTTGCGTGGAGTCCCACGGATATGCCGGGCATTCCGAGGGAAGTCACCGAGCACTCACTTGATATCCTGCCCAACTCCAAGCCGGTCTCTCAGCGTCTACGATGATTTGACGAGGAGAAGCGCCGGGCGATTGGAGAGGAGCTGCGAAAGCTCTTAGAGGCCGGGTTCATCAAGGAGGTGTTTCATCCAGTGTGGCTAGCTAATCCTGTACTAGTTAAGAAAAAGAATGGGAAGTGGCGGATGTGCATTGACTATACCGGTTTGAATAAAGCATGTCCAAAAGTTCCTTTTCCTTTGCCACGGATTGATCAGATAGTTGATTCCACCGCGGGGTGCGAATTGCTATGTTTCCTTGATGCGTACTTCGGTTACCACCAAATCAAGATGAAGGAGTTCGACCAGCTCGCGACCTCCTTTATCACCCATTTGGTATGTTTTGCTACGTGATGATGCCATTCGGTCTCCGAAATGCCGGGGCGACTTACCAGTGATGTATGCTCCACGTTTTCGGGGATCACATTGGGCGGACCATTGAGGCATACGTCGACGACATCGTAGTAAAATCCAGGAAGGCGGATGACCTGGTGAAGGACTTGCACATTGCATTCGATTGCCTCCGAGCGAACGGGGTAAAGTTAAACCCTGAAAAATGCGTCTTCGGGGTGCCGCGTGGCATGCTTTTGGGTTACATTGTCTCCCAACGAGGCATAGAGCCTAACTTGGAGAAGGTGTCGGCCCTTGAGCGGATGGGGCCGATACGCGATCTGAAGGGAGTACAAAGGGTCCTGGGCTGCCTCGCGGCTCTGAGTCGCTTCATCTCACATCTCAGTGATAAAGGCTTACCCCTGTACCGACTTCTTCGAAAAAGCGAGCGTTTCTCCTGGACCGTCGAGGCCTAGGAAGCCCTCGACAAGTTAAAGGCAACACTTGCCCACGCTCCAATACTGACCCCACCTCAGGAAGGCGAACCTCTGTATCTCTACGTCGCCACCACGACCCAAGTAGTCAGTGCGGTCATCGTAGTGGAGAGAACGGAGGAGGGCCACGCCCTGCCGGTCCAGAGGCCGGTCTACTACATCAGCGAAGTGTTGTCAGACACCAAGACGCGATACCCCCAGATCCAGAAGCTACTCTACGCGGTAGTACTGGCGCGACGCAAGCTGCGACATTATTTCGAGGCCCATCCTGTCACCGTGGTGTCTTCCTTCCCTTTAGGGGAGATTGTGCACAATCAGGACGTCTCGGGTAGGATAGCTAAGTGGTCCGTGGAGCTCATGGGTGAAGCTCTCACCTACGCACCACGAAGGGCGATCAAATCACAGGTCTTGGCGGATTTCGTGGCCGAGTGGATCGACATTCAGCTGCCCACCCCACAGATCCAAGCTGAGTGCTGGACCATGTACTTCGATGGTTCGGTAATGAAAACGGGCGTAGGCGCGGGCCTACTCTTTGTTTCACCCCTTGGGGAGCACATGCGGTACTTGGTGCGCTTGCACTTCCCCACGTCGAACAACATGGCGGAGTACGAGGCCCTCCTCGGCGGCCTCCGCATCGCCATCGAGCTCGGCATCAAGCGCCTAGACATTTGGGGAGATTCTCAGCTGGTCATTGACCAGGTGATGAAAAACGCAAGTTGCCACGACGAGAAGATGGAGGCGTACTGCACCGAGGTACGCAAGCTCGAGGACAAGTTCTTTGGATTCGAGCTCAACCACATCGCGCGCAAATACAACGAGGAGGCGGACGAGCTGGCAAAGATCGATTCGGGGTGAATCACCGTTCCTCCGAATGTCTTCGCCCGCGACCTCGCCAAACCCTCTGTCAACCTCGACAAACCCGCCGACACTTTCGGAAAAGCCTCAGGGGCTGACCCCTCGAGACACACGGGCACCGAGCCCATGGATGAGGACCCCTCAAACGGGGAACTCGAGACCTCGGACCTCGAAGGGTCCCAGGCGGACGAGGCCGAGGCGATGGAGATTGACAACCTCCCGCCCCCTCCGCGGGACTGGCGCGACGAGTACCTTGCATTGTTAGAATGGAGGGAGCTCCCTCCGGGCCGAACCGAGGCAAGGCGTATCGCTAGGAAGGCCAAGTCCTTCATCGTCATCAACAACGAGCTGTACAAGTGCAGTGCATCGGGGATCATGCAGCATTGCATTTCCATTCCCGAAGGACGGGAGTTCATCCAGGACGTTCACGCGGGCGAATGCGGTCACCACGCCGCTCCGCGTACCCTCGTGGGCAAAGCGTTCCGCCAGCGCTTCTATTGGCTGACGGCGGTCGCCGACGCCAACCAGGCGGTGCGCACCTGCGAAGGGTGCTAGTATTACACGCGGAAGACCCACCTCTCGGCTCACGTGCTACAAACCATCCCCATCATGTGGCCTTTTGCCGTGTGGGGGCTGGACATGGTCGGGCCCTCGCGAAAAGTGCCCGGGGGCTTCACCTACATACTCGTGGCCATTGACAAATTCTCGAAGTGGATCAAGGTCCGTCCCATCAGCAGCCTCAGGTCTGAGCAGGCGGTGCTATTCTTCACGGACATCGTGCACCGCTTTGGGGTACCCAACTCCATCATAACGGACAACGGCACCCAATTCACCGGTAAGAAGTTCTTGGAGTTCTGCGACAGCTACCACATCCACGTGGATTGGTCCGCCGTGGCACACCCACAGACTAATGGCCAAGTAGAGCGTGCCAACGGTATGATTTTGCAAGGCCTGAAACCAAGGATCTTCAACAAGCTCAACCAGTTTGGCCGGAAGTGGATTCGAGAGTTGCCATCAGTCGTTTGGAGCCTCAGGAACACCCCGAGCAGGGCCACGGGGCTCACCCCGTTCTTCCTGGTCTACGGCGCGGAAGCCGTGCTCCTCACGGATTTGGACTACGGGTCCCCGAGGGTCAGAGCATAACAGGAGGGGCAGAACCAACAAGATCACGAAGACGCATTAGACTGCATCGACGAGGCCCGAGACGTGGCGGTCCTACACTCGGAGAAGTACCAACAATCCCTACGACGCTACCAAGCGAACAAGGTCCGGCCTCGAGATCTCAACAAGGGGGATTTGGTGCTCCGACTCCGACAGAAGAATGAGGGACGCCACAAGCTCACGCCGCCGTGGGAAGGGCCGTACATCGTCGCCAAGGTCCTCAAGCCCGGCACGTACAAGCTCGCGAACGAGAAGGGCGAAGTCTTCGCCAATGCTTGGAACATCCAACAGCTACATCGCTTTTACCCTTAAGTTCCAAGTCGTCCTGTACATATTCGGCACCCAAGTTGGTTGTATACACGTTAAGGTTGTGAAATAAAGACAAGGGAGACTCAGCTTTCCTCCGAAAACCAAGTCCCCCTCGGGGGCTACTATGGGGGGCACCCCCCCTAAACGGTCCCATTTTTTCGCAAAACCCTTTTTTCTTGAAAATGTCAAGCGTGTCATGCCTCTGTAGCCCGGACAGAGAAAGACAGGGCGCAAGTAACTAAAAGGTAGAGCCGGGTGAGCTAGGGATGGCCTACGCCTCCATCAGGATACGGTTTCCCTCTCTCACACTACTTCACCTCTGAGTTATTCGCGAGAACGATCGATCCTAGCTGAAATCTGCCTGGGTGACGAGGGAAGATGCAGCAGCACACATAAAACGAGTCACTCTCAAATTACAAACTTCAAAAGATGGTTTGTTTTGTTACATAAGCCACCTGGCTCAAATCATAACCACGACCTAAGGGCTTCGGCGCCCAGCTGCTTTCAGGGCTCGAGGGGGCCTGCGGGGGCAGCGTTCGGGAAGAGGTCTTCCTCGAATGTGTCGGCGAGGTCCGCAGCGGCGTCTGCAGTGGCAGCATCAATCTGGTTCACGACGTCCTGCGCTTCGTCATCATCAGGGTCATCAGCGACGACGTACCCTGTGGCCAGCATCGCAAGGTCGACAATGTAATGCGTCGACACCACGCCGAGGGTCTTCTGGATGCCGAGACGTAGAGCGCCCTTCATGCGCTCGACAACGCGACCGCTCAGAGCCCGAAGACGGCTCACCAGCGAGCTCCCCGACAAACCGGTACCCTCGTCGATGCTCTGGCACGCTTCGAGGGCCGCCTGCTCCAGAAGCTCCAGCTTTTGCTGGGATGAGGTGTAGGCTGCCTGGAGTGCTTCCGCCTGCGTCGCCGACTCCCCTAGAGCTTTCCGCAGTCCTGGGGGGGAGAAAGGGTGAGTCGAGAGCGAATCTCGACGAACCTGAACAACAAACAAAAGGCTCGGGGGCTGCGACTTACCCTCGACCTACTTCCTCTCCCTCTCAAGCTTCGTACGTGTGACTCCAGCCTCTTGCCGCAGCTGCAGGATCGAAACGTCCTTCTCCGCGCCGGCAGTCCTCAGGGCCTCGATGGTGACGTCCTCCTGGACCAACTCTCCGGTGAGCCGCTCGGTCTCCGCCTCTCGGAGCTGAAGCATGGCCCTGGCCTCCGAGAGCGCGGCACGCTCCTGCTGGAGCTGGGACTGCGCCTCTTCCCGCACCGAGCACTCGCGCTGAAGGGCGGACTGGGCGTCCTCGAGCGCGGCACGCTCCTACTGGAGATGGGTCTACTCCTCCGCGCGTGCGGCGCATTCCTACTGGAGCTGGCCCTCCACCCCGGAGAGCGCCTCGACCTTCTCCCGCAGGGCAGCACCCAGCCTCTCGACCTCCTGGGCCTTTTGCTCGGCCTGGGTCTGCCAGGACCTCGCCCCCTCGAGGGTCGCACGGTCCTGCTGGAGTTGGGCCTGCGCTTCAGCAAGAGCCGTCTCCTTCTACGCCAGCGTGGCCTGGACGTCGGCAAGAGTCACGCGCGCCTTCCACAGTTCATCGTTCGCCGCCGCCAGCACCTCCTTCTTCCCCTGGAGCGCAGCCTTCATCTCCTTGGCCTCCTTGGCCTTCTGCGCCGCCATGGACCGCTGGTCGGTGTGAGCATCCTCCATGCGGATGAGGTTGTACTCCAACCAACCATTGTTCGTCCGCAGGGCCTCCACCATTGCGTCCAGAGCCTCATACTGCGTCCGGTACCAGTCGAGGTTGGAGCTCAGCTCAGCAATGCGAGCGAATCTCTCGCCCGCCTGGCCCTGCAGCTCCTGCAGGGAGTAAAGGGAAAACGAGGAGTACGAATCAAACAAAAAGCACATAAACAAGAAAAGGGGGAGGGGCAAAGAGCACTCGAGCAAACGCACTTACCTGAAAAATCTGGAGCGACCTGCCCCCGTGGAGTCGGACCGCCTCGGCCAGAGCGGCGTGAAGAGAAGTCCCGTTGGCACGGAACTCCTACCACAACGCCCTCTCGGACCTCGCCTCTTCCTGTAGGCTTCGCGGCACCCCAGGGAGACGGAGCCTCTGCTCCCACTGTGGCACGTCAGCGCCGGGGGCTGGGACCGCGACGCCGGACGTCGACGTCCCGGCACCATGCGCCGGCTGCTGTGACATCACGCAGCCGTCAGATCGCACCACCAGCACCCCGGGCATGAGCTCGGGGGCTGATCCGACCGCCGCCTCCACCCGACCCCCTCTGGGGGTAGATTCACCATCAGCAGGGGCCTCGGCCGTCCCGCGGCCCTCGACCCCCCGACTCGCCGTGCGGGCCCGCTCTCGCCCTTGCTGGGCGCCGCGGGTCATCGCCGCCCGCATGGCCTCCACCGCCGCTTCCTCCCGCTGCTGCGGCCCCGCGATGACGGTCGCGACACGCGACGCCTCGCCTGTCGCCGTTGTGCCCGCCGCCACCCGTGGCGTCCTCTCCGAGCGGGGCCTCGTCATGCGCGGCGCGTCCTGCGCCCCCAACTTGAGCGCCTTGACGGGCGCAAGGCCAGGGACAGCGGGCGCCGTCCTAACAACGGAAGGGGGGAAGGGTGGGTGACCGGATTCGTGATATCAAGAACACGGAGGGCAGAAGACGACTCACCTTATGCTGGAAAAGCCCCGCTTGTGCTTCCTTGAGGGCTCCGGGGGCGCCTCCCCAGAGTCTGCCGACATCCTCGGCGGCGATCCCGCGACGGGCGGCACTGTGTCTGCCTCGGGGGACGGCTCCGCGGGGACCCCCTCGACCCCCGGCGATGGGGGCGGCGCGGCTTCCCACCTGTCGGAGGTGGTCCGCTCCCCCTCGCTCTCCTCCTCGTCCGAAGACGTGTTTACCGGCTCCGCCGGAGGGGAGAGGCCCTGCTGCTCCCGCAACAGGTAATCCTCGTTGTACCTACTGAGGCGCTCTTGCCTCTTGATCATCTTCTCCTTCGCCTGGGCTGCCTGGTCCTTCTGCCTCTGCTGCCTGGCGAGATTGGCGGCCTGCGACCGAGGCGTTGGCGGATCCGAGGTGGGGACATCGACATTCACCCCCTACCGCCAGCAACCACTATCAGATCAAGCATGGGGATAAAGAAAGCGAAGACGAAGAATCGACACTCACCTGACCGGCGTCCGGAAGCATCGCAAACGACCATAGGTCGTCGTCGCCTGAGGACCAGGTGTGTCCGAGGACCAGTTGAGGGTCGCTCCTTAGTGATGAGTGATTGACAACGTTGTGTGGACTGATGCTTGGCTAAGTGTGCAGGTACAGGTTGCGGCTTGACTCGTGTCGGTGCAGGTGAAGAACAAGCACGAAAGGCCTTAGCCGTGGTGGCTTCCGGGTGATGCAGTGGCAAGTAGGCTTGGTTCGATGGACCCGGTGGCCGATGGGGTCAAGTGCGAGTCATGCGGTGCAAGACTGGCAGGCTGAAGTCGTGAACATGGGCTAGTGCAAGGTAGCGGTTGAAGCCCGAAGCTTGCACGCGGGGTTTGGTGGTTTGCCCACAAAACCATCTGGTGGACGGTTTCTTGGTTTGGGCCGCAAAACCAAGCCCGGAGGCCCGAGGCGACAGAGACGGTGATCCGGGAGCTTCGGGAAGCTTCGAGGCGGGGGGCACGTGGCGTGATCGCGGGGCTTGCGTCGATACTAAGCAAGGCCGCGGTGGAAGCATGTCCGCTCGATGAAGACTTGACCAAAATGCCCCTGAGGGGTTGCATCTTCATTTATGCAGTAGGGGTAGCGTGGTCATTTACCTCCCTCCGATAGACTTCATATAAATAGCGGAGAGGTAGATGGCATCTCTCTCTCTTGCTTCCTAGGGCTTTCTCCCCCGGTAGATTTTTTCTGGACTGCTTCGTTTTCCTCTGGATTCCTTAGGCTAGACTCTTGTACAGAATCTGTCCTCTGGATGTATGGAAGCATTCGGCGTCCCGGTGATCTCCTAGTCCTCTATGATTTTCGTGTCATTTTTGGGACTCTTTTTGGGAGTTTTCGTTCTTCGCTCGATTCGTGATTTTGGAGGTGTTTCTTGACGGATTTCTTTGAGGGGGTCATGGGTGGATGCCTTGCGCATCTTTGGGTGTGATCTTGACCCCTCAAACGCCGTGGAGAGCTTTCGATTCGTGCGTTTTTGGTTGGTGCCCGAGTTCATGGTGGTGGTTCGGTTGATCCACGATTCCCGGTGTTTTAGTGGCTTAGGAGTCAAGATTTTTGGGGCATAGCATCCTTGTGTGACACTTTACATCTCCCCAAAATCTTGTCTCAATAGCTTCAACCGTTTGGGAGATCCGGTGATGGAAAGTTTGGGTTGACTCCAGAGCTCGAGCTTTTTCTGTTCTGTTCGTGCATTGCGGACGGTCCGCGGGTGCCTGGCGGACGGTCCGCGCGGCTAGGGTTCGTCCCATGTTCTTCATGTTCGTCGTGTGCTCTTGAGCACTTTCGTTTCGATCCGGTTGGATCCCAGGGTTTGGTTGGAAAGTGTTTGGCGGACAGTCCGTGGTGGTCTCGCAGACGGTCCGCGTGGTCGGATTTCTGACGGACGGTCCGCGGTGCCTCCATGGACGGTCCGAATTTTGGGGGTGCGCTACTGGTGGCTTGAGACACTTTTGCGGACGGTCCGCCGTGACCTGCCGGACAGTCCGCGCCCTCCTCGCGGACGGTCTGCCCGGTCACCCCGGACAGTCTGCCAGGGGCTTCGCAGCAATGCTCAAGTTCTTTGATTCTTGCTTCGGTGCTTCCGCTCTTTGTTCTTAGGCTTCTCTAGTGATCTTCTTGGCTTGTGTGTGCCTTGTTTGGAGCTTCGCTTGTGTGCACGGATTCGTGGAGTGGCAATCAGGGTTTAGGTCGAATTCGACCAAAGGGAAGAATTTTTATCAGCTCCCATTCACTCCCCCCCCTCTCTGGTCGCCCGTTTCGGTCCTTCAATTGGTATCAGAGCCGGTTACGGATCTTTTGATTCTAACCAGTCTAAGATCCAAAGATGGGAAATTACGGCAAGGGGTCGGGTCCTCCGCACTTTGATGGCAAGAATTACTCGATGTGGGAGAGGCGCATGGGCGCGTTTTTGCGAGGGAAGGGAACTCTTATCTGGGAGGTCATTCAGAATCCTTATTGTGTCATCCCAGATAGTTTTCTGCTTTCAGGATCGCGGGACATGTTTGAGGCCAACAGCAAGGCCGTGGATTACTTGTTCCGTGCTCTCTGTGCCTCGGAGTTTGATCGAGTGTACGGAGAGGATGTGGCCGGAAAGATTTGGCTCAAGTTGAAGAATGCTCATGTTGGCAATGCCCAAGTGCAAGCCCGGATGTTTGCCACTTACCGGAGAGAGTATGAGAACTTCACTCATCTCCCCGGTGAGTCGACCGATGCTATGTTTCAGCGCTTCACTTGCATCGTCAACAACATGAGGGCCAATGTGACAGTGCTCCCATACACGGATCATGATCAAGCTATCAAGCTTTTGCATGCCCTGGATAGGTCCGTATGGGAAGCCAAGATCGAGGCCATTAAGGAATCGAGCGCGTATGATACGCTTTCTCTTGATGAGCTATTTTCAAAGCTCAGGTCTTCAGAGGTTGATCGTGGCTTGAGAGCCAAGAGCGAGAGCCCCACTGATCCTCATAGTTTGGCTCTCGTCTCAGGATCAAGGACTAACGCTAACTCTGGTGGTCTCTCTTTGTCTTGTCTTGTGTCATTGCCAGATGAGGACTTTGATGTGCTGAGCGAGGACGATCTCACCTTGTTGAGTAAGAGGTTTGGGCGGATGTACGAGAACCGCAAGAATGCAAGGTGGAGCGCGGGGATGTGCTATCGGTGCGGGAAGCACGGGCACTTCATCACCGAATGCCCTGAAGCCATGGAGATCAAGAATGACTACAACAAGCACCGCTCCCAGAACGACTACAAGGACAAGCATAAGGACAAGAGCGAGAGAAGGCACAAGAAGAGTGGCGGCCACAAGAAGAAGACCTCTCGAGCGATGGTGGCCGGAGCGAGCGACATCGACTCAACATCAAGCGATGCTTCTTCCGGTTCGAGTAGCGAGGAAGAGCAGGAGAAGCGCAAGGACAAGCGGCACACGGGCAAGAACATCACCAGCCTGAGCTTCGTCGCGCAAGGAGGCTTTTGCGGCATGGCGCACTCCAAGAAGGGTGGGAGGCACAGCTCGGACTCGAACTCCAACTCCGAGGAAGAGGTACGGAATGATCCCAACTTCTTGCTAGAGGAGAATGCTAGGCTGAATGAGCTGCTTGACAACCGTGATGATGTGCTTAGAAAGACCAACAAGGAGAAGAGGGAATTTAGGTCTTTGTTGAGTGATGCTAAGGACAAGGTAGCTGAACTTGAATCCTTACTTGTGGATGCTCGTAATGAGATTGTTGTTTTGAAATCTGCTCCTGTGGTGTCGGATGAAATTGATTGTGGTGATTGCTCAGTTTTTCTTACTGACTTGACTGCCCTCAAGGAGAAACATGCCTCTGTTCTTGAGGAACTAGATATGGTTAGGGTGGAGTGTGATGAATTGAAGTCTAGGCTAGCTTTACTAGGTGCTTGTACCTCATGTCCTGTCTTGCATGCTAGGCTAGATGAATCTCACACTAAGAATGTTTCTCTTGAGGCGGCATTGAAAGCTCCTCTTCCTACATCATGTTCAACATGTGAGATGCATGCGGTGAAAAACATGGAACTTGCACACTATGTTGATCGTCTGCAGGATGAAAGTGATGAACTTAGGAAGTTGATGAGTTGGCTATCTGGGCATGAGCCACAATTGAGTTTGATGTTGGCTCAGTTCAAGAGGTTTGATGGTCAGGCGTTGGGGGCTGACAAGTGTGGTGAGGGAGAAGTGAAAGCTGGAGAGACACCCACACCATCCCACACCATACCCATGAACAAATATGCACCCAAGCTGAACCACTTGAGAAACAAGCTTGACACAACTCCAGACCCACCAGTGTTCCCCCAGAAAACAGAGAATTACCATAAACCCATCAAGTTTGTGAGCAACCTGGGTAATGTCTTTGAGGGGAAGTCAGGAGAGAAGGGAGTTGAGAAGCCCACAGAAAAGCCACCGCCTAAGCTAGTGCCAATTCGCTTCCATTGTGAGTATTGTGGGAAGGATGGGCACAAGGATGAGTTCTGTTTCCGGAGAAAGAGGGATGAGAGGTTTGCTAGGGAGATGGCAAACAAAGACAGGTACCACCTTGCTCGTGGTGTGCCTGAGCCTCGTAGCGGGCCTCTACCTAGGGGTGATGTGTTTGTGAGAACAGTTCCCACTCATAGAGGTGGAGGTGTGTTCCCTCAGAGAGATAGGCGTGTTGGGTTTGGGCGTGGTGAGTTGGCCCGACGTGCTCCTTCTCGTGACCGTTACGAGTTTGGGAGACACAATCGGAGCTTTGGGTCTTAGATGGACTACGGGCCACATTTTCCTCCTCGTGGTGCGCGTACTCCTCCAGTGAGATGTGACAGGTCCTTTGGTGGTAGGTGTGAGAGGGCTCCACCTCGGGGTGTTGGTAGAATGATTTTTGCTAACCCTTCTTTTGAGCAAATGGCTCAGCACTGGTTTGACTCTTTTGGTACTAACCCCAGTGTTGAGTCGCTTGCTCATTCTCGTTCTCGCTTTTTATTGCAGGCGGGAGGCTTGGAGAACTTTTGGTTGATCGACTCCGGTTGCTCAAGACACATGACCGGAGATCGTGGGTGGTTCTCCAGCCTCACCCCGGTGAGTACGAGGGAGTACATCACTTTCAGGGACAATGGGAGAGGACGAGTGCTTACGGAAGGTATGGTGAAGGTGAGTAGCAAGGTGACCTTAAGAACAGTGGCTCTGGTCAAGTCACTTGGTTTTAACCTGTTGTCAGTATCTCAATTACTCGACGAAGGTTTTGAGGTTCGTTTTAAGGCTGGTGCTTCTCGTGTGCTTGATTCTCGAGGCGATCTTGTCTGTACGATCGTCCCCGATGGTCAAATCTTTCGTACCGATTTTTCCCAGTCTGTTGGTCCTCCTCGATGCTTTATTGCTGGTGTGTCGGCTGAGCTTTGGAAATGGCATAGGAGGTTGGGACACTTGAGCTTTGAGTTGCTTTCCCGCTTGAGTGGTCTTGATCTTGTCCGAGGATTGCCTAAGTTGAAATTCGAGAAGGATTTGGTTTGTGCTTCTTGTCGGCATGGAAAAATGGTTGCTGCTTCCCACGCCCCTCTGACTTCAGTTATGACCGAGCGACCTTGTGAGCTGTTGCACATGGATTTGGTTCGGCCAGCTCGTGTTCGCTCTGCGGGTGGGAAGTGGTATGTTCTTGTTGTGGTCGATACTTTTTCGAGGTACTCTTGGGTTTTCTTTTTGGAGGATAAGAGTGAGACATTTGGCTTTGTTCGAGACTTGATCTTGAGGTTGAAAAATGAGAGACATGGTGATGCCATTCGAGCTATACGCAGTGACAATGGCACAGAATTTAAGAACTCTCTTTTTGATGCCTTTTGCAGTGATCTTGGTCTTGATCATCAGTACTCTTCTCCATACGTCGCTTGTCAAAATGGCGTTGTGGAGAGGAAGAACCGGACCCTTTGTGAGATGGCCAGGACGATGCTTGATGAGCATATGACTCCTAGGCATTTCTGGGCCGAGGCGGTCAATACCGCTTGCTATGTCTCAAATCGCAACTTCCTTCGTGCTTTTATGAAAAAGACCTCTTATGAGCTGATGCATAGCCGACAACCCAAGGTGAGTCATTTTAGAGCTTTTGGCTGCAAGTGTTTTATTCTGAAGAAGGGCAAGCTAGATAAGTTTGAGTCTCGATGTTCGGATGGGATTTTCCTTGGTTATGCGATTCACTCTAGAGCATATCGTGTGCTCAACCTTGACACTAACCGAACCATGGAGACTTGCGAGGTTACCTTCGACGAGACACAACCATGTAGCTCTTCTGCTTTTGAGTGTGCAGGTGATGAGGAAATTGGTGCCAGGATCTTTGAGGATGAGAAGGATGGAGATGGAGACGAGGATGATGATGATGGTGGTGCTCCCGCGGCTGATCGTGTACTTTCTACTTCCACTACTACGACGACAATCGAGAACGGACCATCCCCTACACCCACTACGACTGAGGCTGTTCGAGTGGAGGCTACTGCTGAGGGGGAGGTTGTGTCCAGGCGAGAGGCTCCCCGGCGAGTACAAATTGATCACCCGCTGACGACCATCATTGGTGACGTTCATGAACGCACTACACGGTCGAGGTCAAGGAACACTTCTCATTTCGCTCATTCTGCATTCGTTGCTTCTTTCGAGCCCAAAGATATTCGACACGCTTTGTCTGACGAGAATTGGGTCAATTCCATGCATGAGGAGTTGGAAAACTTTGAGAGAAACCAAGTCTGGGTGTTAGTTGATCCACCACCAAATTGCCGTCCCATAGGAACCAAATGGGTGTGGAAGAACAAAGAGGGTGAGAATGGGATGGTTGTGAGAAACAAGTCGAGGTTGGTGGCGCAGGGTTTCAACCAAAAGGAGGGGAAAGACTTTGAGGAGACATTTGCTCATGTGGCACGTTTGGAGGCAATTAGGATCCTTCTAGCCTTTGTCGTGGCTAAAGGGATCAAGTTGTACCAAATGGATGTCAAGAGTGCTTTCTTGAATGGGGTGATAGAGGAAGAAGTGTATGTGAGGCAACCCTCGGGGTTTGAGAGTGAAAAATACCCACACCGTGTATACAAACTCTAGAGAGCGCTCTATGGGTTGAAACAGGCACCTAGAGCTTGGTATGGCAGGTTGAGAGAGTTTTTGCTGAGTAAGGGGTTTGTGATGGGCACAGTTGATAAGACCCTGTTTCTCCTTAAGCATGGGAATAACCTTTTGATTGTTCAGATATACGTGAATGACATAATCTTTGGTGGCTCTTCTCATGATCTTGTTGCTAAGTTTGCAGATGATATGAGCAGGGAATTTGAGATGTCCATGATGGGTGAGCTGCAGTTTTTCTTGGGCCTTCAGATCAAGCAGTGCAAGGACGGGACGTTTGTACATCAGGTGAAGTACACCAAGGACATGGTGAAGAAGTTTGGCATGAACGACTCCAAGCCGCTGACCACACCGATGAGTACGACTACGGCTTTGGACGCGGACGAGGACGGCGAACCCGTGGACCAGAAGGAGTACCGGAGCATGATCGGCTCCCTCCTCTACTTGACGGTGACGAGGCCGGACATACAGTTCAGTGTGTGTCTGTGCGCTCGTTTTCAGGCTTCACCGAGGACTTCACATCGGCAGGCCGTCAAGCGGATCTTCAGGTACTTGAACTACACCCCTGAGTTTGGTCTGTGGTACTCTGCCTTCTTGACACTCAGGCTTCATGGCATTTCTGATGCGGATTTCGCTGGGTGTCGTTTGGATCGCAAGTCCACTTCTGGGTGTTGTCAATTCCTTGGTTCTTCTTTGGTCTCTTGGTGATCTCGCAAGCAATCGAGTGTAGCCCAGTCCACCACCGAGGCTGAGTATGTAGCTGCTGCTAGTTGTTGTTCCCAGCTGCTTTGGATGACCTACACCATGAGTGACTTTGATGAGGAGTGCTCCCAGGTTCCACTTTTCTGTGACAGCACCAGTGCCATAAGCGTAGCCAAAAATCCTGTCCTCCACTCCAAAACGAAACACATAGAAGTGAGGTACCACTTCCTGAGGGACAATGTTGAGAAGGGAAACATATCTTTGTCCTATGTCCCTACCCAAGACCAGCTGGCTGACATTTTCACCAAACCGCTTGATCAAGCCACTTTCACTCGCTTGCGAGGTGAGCTTGCGGTGTGTTTTCCTTTCTAGCTTGGGTCTTGGAGCTTCTCATGTATATATGTGTCATATGTCCATTTTGTTGCATTTCCTTCATGCATTTTACTTTCTGTACAAAACCTGGTAGGATAGCCATCTTTGGATCACTTGAGCTAGAAATGAGCTTCTCTTATATACATTGATCATTGATGTGCTATGGATGAGATATGTGCATATTTGGTAAATTGTGGATGTAAATGCTATGCTCTTGATGGTTTTGCTATATATGTATGATGAGATAGCATTTTGGTTGTGAAAATGATAAAACTGCCTCTCTCATGAGTAGATGCTTGTCTATGTTAAATTTGTGCATAAATGCTTATATCATGCTCAGTTTGTGCTTGAGGATCATATTCTCTTTGCTTGGGGTCAAAGATTTTTTGTCATTGTAAATGTTTAGCCATTTTGCTTGCTTGGGGAGGAGCATAAGCTTCTTTTTGCCGCAAAGGCACTTCATGTACCATGTTTAAACTTAAAAATGAAATTGGTGTATGAATTGCCTTATGCTTGAAAAATGAGCTCCTAATCATGTTTTGTGTTTTTGATATTCATATCTTGGGTGCTAAACCATAGCATGCTTGTCTACCATGAGAAGTCGCATTTTAAGAAGTAGACACATGGCTCGGTGGCTTTAACATGACTTGAGTAGCTTGTGGGCGTTTATAATGATCTTGTGATGAGAATTTGTGATCTTGTATAAACTTTGAATGATCTAGTGCCTTTATGTTCAAATTGGTTTGGATAGGATCTTGCTCATGAGATGACTATTTCTTTGTGAAAATTGCTTAAATTTGCTTTTGGCCATGTCACATGCTTATATATCTCTACCTTCTTGATGGCAATATGCTAGATACACCATGTCTACCTTACTTACTGTATGTCTCATATGTACCATTTTGTTATGCTCTTTGTATATTTGAGAAGCTTGGTAGATTATATATGCTTTGACATGCATTTTTCATAAAAACAAGGGGAAGAGCATCATACACCTTGATTCATGCATTGTCAACAAGGGGGAGAGATTTGTATGATATGGGGAGAATTTTCATGCATTTGGGAAATTTTGTGGAAAATTGGTATGTATTTGTGGGATGTGGCATGTGAGGAGAAAAATTGAGAAGAAGAGGTTGCATTTGCTCAGGGGGAGTTTGCATATGTGCAGGGGGAGCTCCTTTGTTTTTCCTGAGTTTTGTGCTTTGTGAGGTGCTCTTCGAGAGCTTTGTTTTGTCTCGGCTGTGTCGAGCTGTTGCCCTTGTCTTTGGGAGCCGAGACTTTGGATTGGCGAGTGATCTTGTTTCGCTTGTTCTTTAGCTTTGGATCACTTGCTTGGGAGGTTTGTGTTCGTGGTTGTTTTCTTTTCTTTTTCTCTATCATGGTTACTATGGGTGTTGTCAATGCATCATCAAGGGGGAGATTGAGGACCAGGTATGTCCGAGGACCAGTTGAGGGTCGCTCCTTAGTGATGAGTGATTGACAACGTTGTGTGGACTGCTGCTTGGCTAAGTGTGCAGGTACAGGTTGCGGCTTGACTCGTGTCAGTGCAGGTGAAGAACAAGCGCGAAAGGCCTTAGCCGTGGTGGCCTCCGGGTGATGGAGTGGCAAGTAGGCTTGGTTCGATGGACCCGGTGGCCGATGGGGTCAAGTGCGAGCTGTGCGGTGCAAGACTGGCGGGCTGAAGTCATGAACAAGGGCTGGTGCAAGGTAGCGGTTGAAGCCCGAAGTTTGCACGCGGGGTTTGGTGGTTTGCCCACAAATCCATCTGGAGGACGGTTTCTTGGTTTGGGCCGCAAAACCAAGCCCGGAGGCCCGAGGCGACGGAGATGGTGATCCGGGAGCTTCGGGAAGCTTCGAGGCGGGGGGCACGTGGCGTGATCGCGGGGCTTGCGTTGATGCTAAGCAAGGCCGCGGTGGAAGCGTGTCCGCTCGATGAAGACTTGACCAAAATGCCCCTGAGGGGTTGTATCTTCATTTATGCAGTAGGGGTAGCGTGGTCATTTACCTCCCTTCGATAGACTTCATATAAATAGCGGAGAGGTAGATGGCATCTCTCTCTCTTGCTTCCTAGGGCTTTCTCCCCCGGTAGATTTTTTCTGGACTGCTTCGTTTTCCTCTGGATTCCTTAGGCTAGACTCTTGTACAGAATCTGTCCTCTGGATGTATGGAAGCATTCGGCGTCCCGGTGATCTCCGAGTCCTCTGTGATTTTCGTGTCATTTTTCGGACTATTTTTAGGAGTTTTCGTTCTTCGCTCGATTCGTGATTTTGGAGGCGTTTCTTGACGGATTTCTTTGAGGGGATCATGGGTGGATGCCTTGCGCATCTTTGGGTGTGATCTTGACCCCTCAAACGCCGTGGAGAGCTTTCGATTTGTGCGTTTTTGGTTGGTGCCCGAGTTCATGGTGGTGGTTCGGTTGATCCGCGATTCCCGGTGTTTTAGTGGCTTAGGAGTCGAGATTTTTGGGGCATAGCATCCTTGTGTGACGCTTTACATCTTCCCAAAATCTTGTCTCAAGAGCTTCAACTGTTTGGGAGATCCGGTGATGGAAAGTTTGGGTTGACTCCCGAGCTCGAGCTTTTTCTGTTCTGTTCGTGCATTACGGATGGTCCGCGGGTGCCTGGCGGACGGTCCGCACGGCTAGGGTTCGTCCCGTGTTCTTCGTGTTCGTCGCGTGTTCTTGAGCGCTTTCGTTTCGATCCGGTTGGATCCCAGGGTTTGGTTGGAAAGTGTTTGGCGGACAGTCCGTGGTGGTCTCGCGGACGGTCCGCGTGGTCGGATTTCTGACGGACGGTCCGCGGTGCCTCCACAGACGGTCTGAATTTCGGGGGTGCGCTACTAGTGGCTCGAGACGCTTTTGCGGACGGTCTGCCGTGACCTACCGGACAGTCCGCGCCCTCCTCGCGGACGGTCCGCCCGGTCACCCCGGACAGTCCGCCAGGGGCTTCGTAGCAGTGCTCAAGTTTTTTGATTCTTGCTTCGGTGCTTCCGCTCTTTGCTCCTAGGCTTCTCTAGTGATCTTCTTGGCTTGTGTGTGCCTTGTTTGGAGCTTCGCTTATGTGCACGGATTCGTGGAGTGGCAATCGGGGTACAGGCCGAATTCGACCAGAGGGAAGAATTTTTATCGGCTCCCATTCACTCCCCCCTCTCTGGTCGCCCGTTTCGGTCCTTCATCGCTGTTCGGCACCACCCTGGGGTTCACCGCGCACCTCGCCCTCGTGGCCGCGTACGCCTGGGCAAGTGGCTCCTCCAGCAAACGCGAGCGTGCCAGAGCAACGGGGTTGGCCTCGCTCCTCATCTCGAAGATGGGAAGCTCCCTCTCCATGAGAGGAATTACTCGCCGGCGGTGGAAGTTGGCGATGACGGACGTCACGGTCAGCCCGGCGTTCGCCAATTGACTTAGGGCGTCGGTGAGAGGCTCGAGCCACCTCTGCCTCGACGGGGGTGACACCCCGTGCGTCCATGAGATCGGCCTCTCCGACAGTACCTTCCCGGTGTATGGCGGAAGGCCGGTACCGTCATTGCGCAGGTAGAACCACCCCTTCTCCCAGTCGGAGTTGTTTGACGTCATTGTACACGGCAGGTACAGCTCCTTCCGGGAGTCGCGCACCGAGAGTGTGAGGCCGCCGGCACGGACCGCTCGGCGCGTCCTCCTCTCCCCCGTGGTGAGCGTGTGAAGCTCGCCGCGGAAAAGGTGGACCCTCAGGTCCCAATGCGCCGGGATTCCTAAGAATCCCTCGCAGACGGCGACGAAGGAGGCCGCCTGCGAGATGGCGTTGGGGGCGAAGTTATGGAGCTCCACCCCATAGTGGTAGCACAGCCCCCGCATGAACTTGCTCGCGGGGGCGTTGAAGCCGCGCTCGTGCAGCCGCAGGAAGCTGACGACGTAGTCGGGCGGAGGATTCGGTTGCTGGTGCGACGGCAACGGGATGATCCACGCCGGGTTCGCCCCATCGCCGGCCGGCGCCAGTTGACCACCGTTAACCAGCCCCTCCAACGACCGCCGATCCACCGTCGATCGGGGCCACGGGAACGCCTCCAACACTTGGATCGAAGACGTGGCGGAAGGAGCGGTGGGACGCAGGTGACTGCGGAAGTGGCGGAGCGTGAGCAAATCTGAAGCGGCAAGGCGCATGGCGCTGAGGAAGGCGAAGAGCAAGGGACGGGTGCGAACGGCAAAAGTTAGGAGCTTCCCCCGCACCTCCTGCTTTTATAGAGTAGAAAGGGGCGGAGCCCCCGGAAGTGCAGCGAGCGGCGGCAGTTAATGCGGCAGGTGCCGAAACCGCCGCACACATGCGCGTGCGCCATGATTACCGCACGGTAATCCGAGGGACGCAGCGTCCCGTCTCATCACCCTCACACATCGCCCACGTCGCGTCGCCTAAAAAAGCGCGCCCACTCCGCACGCCCCGCGCCACGTCAGCCACGGCTGGCGAAGCGCGGCGGCCCAACGCCCCACAAACAAATTTCGAACGCCGGGGATTCCTTCTCGCGCAAGGGAAGCCCCCGAAAATCCCGAGCCGGGGATCCGAGGCCCGACCCCTCGAAGGGATACGGCTGGCGCCCCAATCCAAAGCAGGTTGAGGCAACAAGACCACGAACTGTCAATGTATCCTCGAGAACGAACTCGAGGAAGCCCGGGGCTCAGGCCCGCATGACTCTACTGATAAGCGGCTCGAGGCCCAGCCCGCTGAGGGTACGATGGGCGCCGCAGATGCCCCTCGGTTTGGGGGTTTATTGATCAGTGGTTCGAAGCTCGACTCGATAACAGATCGGCGAGCGCCACAGGTCTGCCAAGACGGGGGCGCCCAGCGCCACCCCGCAAAATGCCCTACTAATCAGAGGTGCGGAGCCTGACCCTCGACGGGTTCGAACAGGCGCCTCAGGTCGACAGAGTCAGGAATGATCGGGGCGCGCGCAATCGAGCATGTCCCCGTACACGAAGTTCGGGGGTGCCCCACGCATCGTGTTTGTGGCCAAGACAGAGGCAGCCAATCGAGGGATCCCAACGAGGGAGTGCTTTCATGCCCTCGGCCCCTATCGAACGGGACCGAGCCCTGCTTGGCAAACCCCTGCAAGCGCTTACACGGACGTGTCTCCGGACCACGAGCCGACCCCTATCGGACGGGGCACGGACGCCCACTCGAACTATCCGTTAACAGCTCACCGAGGCAATCGTCGCTCATCGCCCGCTCAAGGGTAGCACGGCTTGCCTCACCCCTCTACCCTGCGAAAGGGCAACGAGGGTCGTAATAAAGTCGAGAGTCTTCATCCGATCGCCCCTGATTGGGCCAGGGCTCGGAGGCTCCTCGCACCACGAATACCCCAACGATCTCCGCATCAACCTACCGGGGGGCGCGCCTCCAAAACGGCCAGCCTACCCGAAACGTCTTGGGTCAGCATGATGCCTCCCCTCCTACGTAGATTTCCGATGCCGGCTGAAATACCATCGAGGTCGGCTGAAACAAACGCAAGGCGAGTCACGTTACCCTACGTATTTAACCCCTGCACGAGTGCACGCACTCCTGCAGGGCTTCGGGGGCTTACACCCGCGGGTGCACTAGCACGGCCCCTCGGGAGAACGTGCATGATCAAACGGGACAAAACCCGCGCACAACACCCAAGAGCGGAATCCTTTGCCGGAACGGTCCTCGTTCCAGGAAAGGCTCAGGGACTACTGTCGGGGACGGTCATTAGGGACCCCCTAACTAAGGGGATAATCACCCTTGTCAAACGCAAAACCGACCAGGGACTGTCTACGTCCCAATCCTTGGTCACAGGACATCACGGGCCCACGGCCTGCCACGGCCCGGCAGCTGCCCGCACCAAGGAAGGCCCGGTTGGCCGCCTCGCTCGAGGGCTCCGGTCCCTCGAGCGGATCTCCGCCTCGCTCGGGGGCTTCGGCCCCTCGAGCGGATCCACGCCTCGGTCGGGGGCCCCGGCCCCTCGAGCGGATTTCCGTCTCGCTCGAGGATTCGGACCCCCTCGGACGGACAGTCGCTCCCGCTTCGCCCGACAGCGGCATTTAATGTCCGGCCCCACGGCGGGACGCCAAAGTCAAGGGGGAACCTTCCCCCACGCCGCGCACCTGACACAGTCAGAACCCCTAACACCACTGCTGTGCAGCCTAACCTGTCACTGTGCGGCCATCCCTGGCCCTGTGCGGGCGTCGCGCGGCCCTGTGCGAACAGGCCGGCGTCATTCTGTGCCACTGTGCTACCTGCCCCCGTCCTCCCCCTGAGGCGAGACCTTCGAAAGGGCATGGGGGCACCCTCGAAAGGTGTACGAACGACGAGCGGGCGCACACCTTGACCGGCGCTGCCGTACGAGCGGCGTGCACCGCGTCCCCTCCACCAACTCCGGCGCCGCCTGGCCATCCCGGGTGCTGTGCAACTGCCCCGGGCGCTGTACGGCCATCCCCAGCGCTGTGCTGCCATCCCTACCACTGTGGGACGACACACATGGTACTGTGCGGACAAGCCGGTGACGCGCCGCCGTCCCGCGCCACCAACTCCAGTCCTTCCTCCGGCGGATAGGCCCTCGACCCAGCGGGGCCGCCCCTCGAAGTCAAAGCAGGACAGGTCACAACGACCGCCACGCCGCCCGCGGAAGCCGGAGGGCGCCACCAACTCACGTCAGGAACCATGACGCGCGGGACAAGACCGCCGGCGCCATACTTATTAGTACACTGCCACCATGTCGGCTGCCAGGCAGCACCCTGTAACCGCCCTCCCTTGGCCTATAAAAGGGAGAGGCGGAGCCCCCTACGGGGGGACGACGCAATACACTTACCCGCGCACAACTCGCCACCATGCTCTAGATATTGGCATTTGCCTCAATCACTTAGCCGGGACTTGGGGGAATTTCCTCATCTCCCACCGTGCTTGTAGCCCCCCTCTATAGGCACCACCGGTGCAAGCTAATACAAGTGCGGAAGCACACCCTGCTGGACGTACGGCCGCGTGGTCGGAACCAGGATAAACCCCCGTGTCATCTTAGCTAGCACCGACCATCGAGGAGCTGATCTCAGTGCAAATCACTAGTTGGTGCCGGTGCTGATCCGGACACCGACAGAGCCTGTGTCGACCTAGGTCGGCACGGCTGTTGTGCAGTGACACAACGCAGGTAGTCAGCCTGGAAACTCTAGGTCTATACGACCTAGAAGGCAGCAGGGCCTTAGCGACCTCGGGAAGGTGCTACTTGACCAAGAGGTCGCCAACGGGCAGTGGAGCTATTAAGCACAGGGTTGTCGGTGTAGCCATTTAAGGCAATGTTAGTAGGTAGCAGGACCTTAGCGACCTCAGGGAGGCGCTACTTGACCCGAAGGCCACCAACGGGCAGTGGATCCTTTAAGCACGGGGCCGTTGGTATAAACCAACCATGAAGGCTAAGGCAATCCAGTAGGTAGCCGGACCTAGGAGCCAGGGATGTGAACCCGCTAGTGAGGGCTGAGGCGACCTACCAAGCGGTAGTACCTGTCGACCTTGTGGAGGTGTTGTCATGGACCCGGAGGTCGTCAGAGGCCAGGAGACCTTGGAGAAAAATGATGGGTAAGGGGCTTGAAGTAGGGCATAATGAGTCCATGGATATCGGGCCATTGGGAGGAAGGCCAACGGGCATGGATTCTCGCACGGCGTGAGCTGTTATTGCCTATGGCCGTTAGGCCGAAAGAGCCGTTGGGCGATGTATCCATTGAGTTGCCGGGAATATCACCGAATCCGAAGGGATGTTTGGGACGCCGCGGCCCAACGCACTGAGGCAGCCCAGTTATAAAAGGCTGAGTGAAGGGTCGGGGACCCCACTCACTTCCATTCCCCACAACAGCTAGGGTTTCCAATCTGCTGCCAGGAGTTCTAGAGCGCAGATTCGTCGGTGCCGCCGTGCTTAGATCCACCGCGCCCAGCGCCGCCGCATGCGCCAAAAGTCTTTAGTGGTGTTTAGAACTAGATCCACCGACTTCGACGAAGAAGAAATGGTCCCGGAGCAAGTGCCGGCCCCGGAGCGTGTGTGGGAGCACTCGGCGGTGACGGAGGCGCAGCTCAAGAGTCTGGTGGAGCGCAGGCTACTGAAGCCCAGGGAACAGGTGGGCTGGAGGCCAGCCGCCGGCGAAGCCTTCCCCTCCGAGGGGACTGGGGAGACCGTCGCCTTCGTCGCATACGTCGAGCGCGGATTTGGAGTCCCGGCGGGCGACTTTTTCCACGGCTTGCTCCACTTCTACCGCATCGACCTGGTACACCTCGTCCCCAATGCCATCACCATAGTTTCCCCGTTCATCCACCTGTGCGAGGCATACTTGGGGATACCGCCACACTTTGACCTGTGGCGGTACTTTTCGAGGTGAAGAAGACGGGGAAGAACGGCGTCGTCGGGGCCGTCGGCTTCATGCTACGCCGGAACATGAAGACGGTGTACATCGACATGGAGCTGTCGGACAACACCCAGGGGTGGAGGCGAGGGTGGTTCTACATTGACAACCCAAAGCCAGCGCTGGCCACTAGGTCGGGGCTCGCGCCAGTCCCGGTGCCGGAGTGGACCAACCAGCTGACGTCGAGGGAGACGGACAGCGTTAAGACACTGCTGGAAGACCTCGCGACGCTGAAGGCAGAGGGGCTGATGGGTGGCGCGGTGGTGATTAGCTTCAGCCAGAGGCTGCTGCAGCCAATTCAAGATCGGGTGCATCCGGCCTACGAGTACTGGGGCCAATTCAAGTCGCAGACCCTTTTGATGTAAGATATACCTTGCATGAATGAAAAAGGCATGGTTAATTAAGTTGATGCGATCCTTTATTTGGCTCGTCTACTCCTTATAAAAACGCAAAGGTAACGAAGTTGTAGAAAACCCCTTTTCCCCCGGCTAACCCAACTCAGTGGAGGAACAGCTTACCGACTACACGGCTCGGCACGGAGGCTTACGTGCAGTCGGCGCGCGGAGGGGGGTCAGGGACCCAAGGTCAAACAACCCCACGACCTAGGAATACTTATAAGGTGCACAAAGAGTTGTGGTAAGGGAACACTGGTGAAGAAGGAAGGTAGAAACCCCAGGTCGAACGACCCTTAGATTGGCAAAGCCAAGCCCCCGAGCGTGAAGGGCCGAGCTTATAGCCAAGCCCCTGAGCGCGAGGGGTCCGGTTTTAAACCAACCCCCCGAGCGTGTCGAAGGGAAGGGGTGAACAGAAAACAAACAGGTCGAAAGATAAATCTTCATATATATATTAAATTACAAAGGATAGAGTACATAACTTTATTGTGATACAAGCCTCCTAAGGATAGAAGCGACGTAAATGCTCGATGTTCCAGGGGTTCGGGATGCCCTAGCCATCGGCCCATTGGAGGTGATAGGTCGCCGGTCTAATGACCTCCTTGACTATGAAGGGGCCCTCCCAAGGTGCGGAGAGCTTGTGCATGTCCTTGGTGTTCTGGATCCGCCGCAAGACCAGGTCGCCAACGTTGAAGGAACATTTCCGTACGTTGCAGTCGTGGTAGTGACGTAGCTGCTGCTCGTGGCGGGTGTGGCGCATAAGCGCAGCCACATGGTGTTCCTCGATGCTGTCAAGGTCTAGCCGGTGTGTTTGTTCCACTTCTCCTTTGTCGAAGTTCTGGATGCGAGGAGCACCGAAGGCCACGTCAGTGGGGAGGATGGCCTCTGACCCATAGACCAGGAAGAAGGGTGAGTACCCTGTAGCCGAGCTGACTTGGGTCCTGAGACCCAAGAGGACGTGAGGTAGCTCTGAGAGCCACCTGGTTGACCCACTCGACCTGGTCATTGCACCGTGGGTGCGCCACCGAGGAGTAGTATACGTCGATCATGCTGTCTTGACAGAAGTCCTAGAATTCGGCTCCCGTGAAGGCCGTGCCAAGGTCGGTGACGATCCTGTTTGGCACCCCGAAGCGGTGGGTGATCTCTTGGATGAATTTGGCCGCCTCTTTCGATGTGACGCTGGATACGGGACGGACCTCGATCCACTTGGTGAACTTATCCACCGCCACGATGATGTGCTTGTAGCCGCCGGGGCGGTCTTGAAGGGCCCCACAGAGTCGAGACCCCACACTGCGAAGGGCCAGGACGGAGGGATGGTCCTCAGGGCCTGAGCCGGGAGGTGCTGCTGCTTAGCGAAGAACTGAGACCCCATGCATCGACGTACGAGTTCCTGGGCATCAGCCATGGCCGTGGGCCAGTAGAAGCCAGACCTGAAGACCTTGCCCACCAGGTTGGAAGAGGCGGCATGGTTGCCGCACTCGCCGCCGTGGATTTCCTCCAAGAGCCTGAGGCCCTCAGATTGTAGAATGCACTTCATCACTACTCCGGTGGAGGCGGACCTCCTATAGAGCTCGTTGCCGATAACGACGTAATTGGCGCTATGCCTCGTGATCTTTTCACGCTCCGCCTTATCCTCGGGCACTCAATGTTCGAGGAGGAAGGCGATGAAGTCAAGGTGCCAGTCTTCTTCTACATTGATCATGAGGATCTCATGACCTGCAGGCGAGGTCACCTCATCATCAGGTGACTCTGGGTCGGGGATGAGTTTGATGGACGGCTTGCGTAGGTCTTGGACGAACACACCGGCCGGAACCAGTGCACGCTTCGAGCCGAGCTTGGAGAGGACATCGGCCGCGATGTTGTTGTTACGGCAGACATGGTGGAACTCGAGCCCTTCGAAGTGACGCTCGAGCTTGCGCACCTCAGCACAGTAGGCATCCATCGTGTCTTTCCTGGCTTCGAAGTCCATGCTGACTTGGTCGATGACGACCTTGGAATCGCCGTAGGGCATGAGTCGCTTGATCCCAAGGGAGACGGCGATGCGTAGCCCGTGGATGAGGGCCTCGTACTCAGCACTGTTGTTGGACGCCTTGTAGTGAATCTGCAGGACGTATTTGAGGTAGTCGCCCTGAGGGGAGATGAATAGGACACCTGCGCCGGCTCCTTCGAGGTTCAGGGAACCATCGAAGTACATTTTCCAGTGCTCAGGTCGCTCCAACGGTGGAGGCTGCTGGATCTCTGTCCACTCCGAGACGAAGTCTGCAATGACTTGGGATTTGATGGTCTGCCTGGGGCAGATCTCTAGGTCGAACTCGCCTAGCTTGATGGACCACTTGACGATGCGCCCAGTGGTGTCGCGACTCCGTAGGATCTCGCCAAGGGGAAAGGCCGAGACGACCTTGATCTTGTGGGATTGGAAGTAATGCCGGAGCTTGAGGGAAGTCATGAGTAGTGCGTAGAGCATCTTCTGGGGCTGGCTGTACCTGTTCTTGCTGTCAGACAGGACCTCGCTGATGTAGTATATAGGTCGCTGGACAGGGTAAGGTCGCCCCTCTTCAGGTCGCTCAGCCACCAGGACGAAGCTGACCACCAGGGTGGTCGCCGAGATGTAGAGCAGTAAAGGCTCCTTAGGCACCGGGGGCACCATCACCGGAGGTGTCGTGAGAAAGGTCTTGAGTTACTCAAGGGCTTGGTCGGCCTCCTCGGTCCAGATGAACTTGTCCGCCTTTTTTAGCAGCTTGAAGAAGGGTAGGCCTTTCTCTCCAAGCTTGCTGATGAATCGGCCTAAGGCCGCCATCATGCCTGTGAGTTTCATGACGTCCTTCTTGCCAGTAGGTCACTTCATCCTGAGGATGACAACCACCTTGGTGGGATTGGCCTCGATACCCCGGTTGCTGACCATGAAGCCCAGAAGCTTGCCAGATGGGACACCGAAGACACACTTCTCTGGATTAAGTTTCCAGTGGTAGGTGCGGAGGTTGGCAAAGGTCTCCGCGAGGTCAGCTATGAGCTTGTCCTCGTAGGTGGTCTTGACGACCACATCGTCTACGTAGGCTTCTATGTTCTTGCTAATCTGGCTGGCCAGACACTTCTGGATGGCCTTCTGGTAGGTCGCACCAGCGTTCTTGAGGCCGAAGGTCATGGCCGTGTAGCAGTAGATGCCATGGGGCGTTATGAACGCCGTCTTTTCTTGGTCAAAGACCTTCAGGGCTATCTAGTGATACCCCGAGTAGCAGTCGAGAAAGCTGAGGAGGACGCTTCCGGCCGTGGAATCTACGACCTGGTCGATGCGCGGAAGAGGGAAGGGGTCTTTAGGGCAGTGCCTGTTGAGATCGGTATAGTCGATACACATTCTCCATTGACCGGTTTTCTTTGGTACAAGAACCGGGTTGGCGAGCCAAACTAGGTTTTTACACTCTCGGATAAATCCGGCAGCTAGGAGTTTTATTAACTCTACCCTAATGACGTCCTTACGATCTTTCGCAAAGCGGCGAAGCTTCTGCTTGACAGGCTTGGCCGTCTTGCTTACATCCAAGGCGTGCTCAGCTAGTTCCCTGGGGACACCCGGCATATCCGATGGACTCCATGCGAATATGTCGGCGTTGTCCCGGAGGAAACTGGTGAGCGCGAGTTCCTATTTGGGGTCGAGCCCATCGCCGATCACCACCGTCTTCTCTGAGTCGGCAAGGCTGAGGCAGACCTTCTTCGTTGAGGGGGCCGCGTCCAGTGCGGTGTCGGTGGACTTCTGCTCTGGGACAGACTGGTCGACAGGGTCGACTTGGTTGGCCTCGGCGACCAAGACCGCGGAGGCGTCGGCAGCAGCGGAGGTCGCGGCGAGGTCGAGGGCCTCTGTGTTGCACCTGAAGGAGATAATGAGGTCCCTCTTGACGGAGAGGACCCAATGTGGAGCCAGCATCTTCAACACCAAGTAGGTGTAGTGCGGGATGGCCATGAATCTGGCCAGCATCGGGCGACCTAGAATAGCGTGGTAGGAGGACTTGAAGTTGGCGACCTCGAAGTTCAGGTATTCCGTGCGGAAGTTCGCCTCCGTACCAAAAGTGACGGGGAGGGAGACCCGACCTAGGGGGTAGGCCGCCTTCCCGGGGACGATGCCATAAAAAGGCTTGCCGCTCTCCGTGAGCTTGTTGAAATCGAAGCCCATCTTCTTGAGAGTGTCAACGAAGATGATGTTGAGCCCACTCCCCCCATCAATCAAGGTCTGGGAGAGCAAGGCCCCGTCCACTGTGGGCTCGACGACAAGCAGGTAGGACCCGGGATCTGGGATGTGGACCTAGTGATCAACCCTGGAGAACGTAATTGGCTGTACAGACCAACGTAGAGGCACAATTGGCTTAGTGTGGACGAGGTGGACGTCGCGCTTCTCCTTCCTGTAGCGCCCCCTACTGGCGCTGGACTTGATTCCACCGACGATCATGTTGATCGCGCGGGTTGCGGCCTGGAAAGGCCCATTGGGGTCGCCCGATGCCGGTGGAGGGGGCAGGTTCGTCTCGTCGCAAGGAGCAGCTGGAGGTGGGTTGCTGCGTGGTGGGTCGCTGCGAGGTGGCTCGCGGCGATCGTCATATCGCTCCTCGCGGCGGTCATCGTGCCGATCTCACCGGTCGTCGCGGCGGTAGTTGTTGTTATAGGGGCGGTTGTCGCGGCGCCCGCCATCGTTCCTGGGTCGCTTAGGGTCCGCGGGGGTGCTGAAGGCCCTCTTGAACTGGGAGTACTCGCGGAGGGTGTGGGTGGCCCCCTCGTGAAACCCACAGATGTTGTTGAGCGCTAGGTTGAACTCCTCCTGGTTGAAGGTCGAACCTCGGCGCCTATCGACCGCTAGGACCTCGGAAGGTCACTTGCGGAGCTTGTCCGCTGCAGTGTCGGATGTACCAGCGGCATCAGCGTCGAACTGGTTCTGGAGCGCATCCTCCGTGTCCATCCGCTTGTTGACGATGATCATGAGCTCCTTGACGTTGGTCGAGCCAGACTCCTGGATCTTCTCAAAGATCTTGCGGTCTTTGATGCCCTTCTTGTAGCTGCCGACGATCTGGTCGTCCCTGACACCAACGCACTTGTTCCGATTCTCGAAGAACCGGGTGTTGTAGTCGTGGAGCCGCTCCTTAGGCTTCTACACGACCCGCCCCAGGCTGAAGGCGTTTCCAGGGTGATCGTAGGTCGCCTGGAAGTTGGACGTGAAGCCTTGGACAGATCGACCCAAGTCTTGATGCAGCCGGGCTCAAGGTTGTTGAGCCACAGCGAAGGGGCCTTGCCCATGACTAGCGGTAAGTAGGCCGTCATATGATCGAAGCTACCACCGGCCGCCTTGACGGCGACGTAGTAGGTCGACATCCAGATGTTAGGGTCAGAGCGCCCATCATATGGCTTGATGTTGGGCTTGAAGTTGTCGGGGTACTCCACCCTCTTGAAGCGGGCATCCAGCGCTGGGAAGGCGTTGAGGGCAAGGTCGTCGCCGGAGCCTCTGGCCGGGGCGGCCTCTCTTGGTGCGGAGTGGATGCTGCGCTCCGGAACGACAACCTGGGAACGTGGCTGCTGATCCCGGTTGGTCTGGACGATGGCGGGGTCGCCGTGCTCGGCGTCGTAGTTGGCACGTCGCCGGTTCTCGATCACGTGTTGATCACGGCGCTCACACTCCATGATGCAATGAACGCCCCCGGGTGCGCCGTACTCGCGGTCGTAATCCAGGCGGCGGCGGAGCTCGCGCTCCTCGTGCTCTCGGTGGCGTTGGTCGACGACGCCGCGGGCATCGCGAGAACGACTATTGGCGTGGAGGTTGACGTGAAGGTCGCGGGCAGCAGCGGGCTACTGGGCGGGTTGCTCAGGGTTGTGCTGAGCGACCTCCTCCCGGATGGGGGAGAGATGGCTGCACGCAGGTCGATGAGATTGGCTGCGCCAGTGGTGGGTCGACGAAGACGCGTCGGACTTGGAGGTCGCGCTCTTCTCTTCCACCAAGGCGTTGGCGACCCGGAGGTACGCGAGGGTCTGCTCAGCTTCAGGCGTCTGGACTTGCTGGAGTCGGGTAATGGCCGTGCCCAGGTTGGCCTGGGGGCTGTTGAAGGTCGGGATCCCAGCCTCCTCGAACTCCAGGCGCAGATCTCGAGCGCAGGGCAAGACGCGCCGCTGCTCTTCTGCATGTTGCTCAGCGCGGCGAGCGTTGGCTTGGATGCGGGCCGCCTCCTCGGAGTTAGTCGCACCCGCACGGGGTGGCTCATTCTCGAAGATCACCATCACCTGACGGAAGATGACCTCCGGGTCGTTGGGGGAGATGCGAACCCGGACCTTCTGGAACTCCCCGCAGTTCAGAGACTGGGTAGGTCGCTTAGCTCGGTGAGGGAGCTCGTTGTCGATCTTCTTCCGCAGGCGGCACCCGCGGAGGGTGTGCTTTGCACCCTTGTGGTAGGTGCAGGGCACGTCGAGAGGGTCGTGACGAGCGCGAGGCGCAGGCCTTGGGTCGCGTGAAGGTCGCCGCCCAGATTTGATCTGAGGAGGCGTGGATAGTTGGCTCAGGCGAAGGCCGGGCGCAGACTTCAGGCCGAAGGGGAGCGCGTCGTGGCGTAGCGCTGTCTGCGCCGAGCGCTGAGCTCGCTCACAGATCTCCAAGGTTTCCCTCATCGAGCCGATGACGTTTTCCATCCCCTGGACAAGATCACAGGGTCTAGGTGGGTGGGTATCCGATACTAGATCGGGAACGGCGGCGGACGCCGTGACGACCTTCTCGGAGGTCACCGGAGGAGTCGAGGCTGCCGGAGCAGGAGAGGTCGACGTGAAGGATCCAAAGCAGATCTCCACGGGGTCAGCGAGGAAGGCCGCCATGCTCGCCGGGAAGATGATGCCAGATTGGGCCACCATGCTGCACAGCGAGTTCCCGATCTCCCCTACCTGTCAGGGGTTGAGACCTGGACAGATTCGCTAGGGGGTTACCCTAGTGGTTTGCAGGTTAATGGAGGATCAGGACCTAAGAGCGTAAGTGGTTGTGCACGGGATGCACACAGAACTAGGCAAGTATGGCGGCGAAGAACAAGGAGACAAGGGTTTATACTGGTTCAGGCCTCTGGAGAGTAAAACCCTACGTCCAATTGTGGTGGATTATGCGAGGATGAGGATGATTTCTCCCTGTACATGGAGCCCTAGGCCACCTTATATGGGGGGACGGAATAGGGTTTGCATGTGCAGGTCGGTTGACCCGTGTCGGGGTCAGTTACAACTGTGGGAAGCATATCTCCCGAATTACAAGGAGTATCCCGCGATACTCGGAGCTACAGGTGGCGGCGCGCCAGGTCACCGTGTCTTGACTTGCACGCTAAGGCTTCGCGGGTCTTCCGGGATCTTGACGAGGTCGCTCAGGGTCGTCGGAGCCACGGATAAGGTCGCTGGGCCCACTTGGCAGGTCGGCAGGTCTTCTGGAAGATCGGGTCTACTTATTTAGGGGCCCCAGGGACCCTGGCCGGTGGGGACCCATGGGTACCCATGTCTCTCACTAAGAACATCTCCAACAACTTATGTATAATTCTAGCTAAATTTAGAGTTTAACAAGAATTCTAAAAAAATAGATAACTCACTAAATGAAATGGCGGAGTAACCAATAGACCCTCTAATAATATATTTTAAATCACGTTATTGGGCTGGGCCCATTGTTTTTCTTTAGGACAAGGCAAACTTCAACTCACTAAATGAAATGGCGCATGCATGAACAAGGCAAAGTTCAATTTATCTCCGGAACTGCTAGCGTCCGGACGTCCATTCCAATCGCTAGCACCGGACGGGTCCGCAACCGTCGGATCTTATGATACCTAGTCGTCAGCCGTCAGATCAAAAGTCCAGCGAGCAATGTTGCGAGCCATGCTACGAGCATGTTGCGTGCAACATCCAACATCAGAGGCCCTCCCCCCTCCTCCCCCGCACAACCACCCAAGCGATCCATGTTGTGACTCGTGTTGCGTGCAACATCAGGAGCCCTCTTCCCTCCTCCTTCTCGACACAACACCCAACATCACATGTCTGCAACATCGAAACTCAGCATTCGCAACATGCGCTAAAAACACAGTGAAACACTGAGATGAATATGTTGCAACATGAAAAAGTAGCAGTTGAAATACGGAAACAAATGTTGCAACATCATCAAAACAATAGTGAAACATTTCAAATCACTTCATGCAACATCGAACAACACTGAATGAAACATCTCAATCAATTCGTGCAACATCGAATGGCACCAGATGAAACATCTCAACTCGCTTCATGCAACATCGAAAAACACAGACCTAGAATCCAGTCACGGGCACAAGGGCAGAGGACGACGTCGTCGCATCGGTGACAGGCGAGGCGACTGTAATATCCCTAATATTTCATTAACCAAAAGTACTTCAATTAGTGTGGTTAATCATGATTAATTAGCTCCTAAGCATGTTTGACATGATTCGGCACACATTTGCACAAAAGCCCTCAGTCAAAGTCAAAATTCTTGGTCAAACCCCTATAGATCCAAAAGGCTGATTTGGTTTTCTTGCATGTTCTCCAAATTTTACTATAGAAGTTCAAAATCGGCCAATATAAAAGTTTTTCCTTACTTCCGGGAACACATTTTTCATAATTGGCGGACATTCAAATTTTGAGCGGAAGTTCTCTTAAATTTGAGTTGAACATGCTGTGCACAGTAATTCCGGGCTGAGTTTTCCGAAACTTCATCGAGTTTTTCCCGTCAATCTTTTCACCAAAACATAGGCCGCCCTTTGGGAAAGTTGTAGTGCTATAACTCCTCTACAACTTCTATTTTTGGAGACTTTTCACTTAGTTGGCACTTTTGGAAGTTACACATTTTTTAAGACGGGCACTTGAAATAGATTCGGGCATCGACGTTAACGTCGCCGCACCAGAGCGCGCGCGCCGGCGTCTGTCTCTGCACGTGTCGTACCGCACGGTCTCTGGCGTACGGACGCCCCGGTGCCTCCGCTATGGACTCGCGCTCGACCGTGGATCCCCCGCCCGCACTCGACCCCGTACACCGCGCCCAGACATGCAACAAGTCGGGTCCGGGGCCACGCGCCCACACGTGCGAACACCGCGCGGCTTGCGCGCATGCGCGGGGCTAGCTGGCGCTTCCTCCTGGCGTCCAGGTCATCCTCGTGGTCGTCGCGGCGGCGTGATCTATTTAAGCGAAGCCAAGCCGTCGTCATTTCCTATTCCGCACGCCGCCGCTCCAGTCTCGCAGAGTAGGCGCCGCCGCCGCATTCCTTGGCCGGCATCACGGCTCGTTGCCTCTGCTCGAGCTCGCCCCCTCTCCACCTCCCTACTCCACATCGGGTCGCTCCCTGGCGCCGGCTTCGTGCGTTGCACCGCCGCTCGCCGGGCCTGAGCAGCAGAGGCGGCCGCCGGCCACCTCACTGTCGTCGGCTGGCCCCAAGCCGTCTTCGCGCCCAACTGTGCCAGGGAATCAAACCAGGGTGAGTCCCCGATCAATCCTAGCCCATCACCCGAACCGGTCCGGCCAAGAACCGCCGCCGGCGAGCTCCTAACCACCGGCGGGGACTATATTGCGAGCCGCAAGATCTTTCCAGGGTGTTTTATGTAAAGGAAGGGCATATTTGTAATTTCCGAAAGTTCTTTCGAGGGTCCCCCTGTAAATGTGTATTAGGGTTTTGGCTGCAACTTCAAAAATTCGTTAAAATGTAGAAAATTCGGAAAAATGTAAATCCAACTGTTTTGGATTCGTGGTGAATAGATCTACAACTTTTACGAAAGTTGTATAGGGTTTTTCTGAGTAGTTTTTAAATGTAAATTCAAACTCAGTTTGAGGCATTTTCATTGTAATTCAAAATGTACTCATGAAAATGAAATGAAATTTGGATATGTTGTTTTGTGAGCCATGTTCAGATCTGTGACCAAGTTTCACACATTTTTGTTGTGTAGAATTCTAGTTATGATTTTTGGAAGATTTATGTTAGATTAAGCTTGATGCTTTTTATAGTCCTCCCAAGATATAAATTCCTTAAGCACCAATGCACCCTAGGCCTTTGTAATGTTGTTAAGTATCTCTGGAAAAATAATGGTGATTTTAGGAGCATATTTGAATGGTGTTTGGTATTTATGTTGGAGAAGGATGTTAAATTCATAACTTGAAAAATATGATGCATCCACGTGAATATGTTAGTCAAGAGCTTAGTTTTGGCATATTGGAATGGTAGGAAAAATTTGAGGTCAAAAGGATTAGTGAATCTTTTTGTATGAATTAATGAAGTTTATCTAGCCTGAATCTTATCTTTTTCATTTAAATTCATGTATAAATGATCTAGAGCTGAAAATTAATGTTGAAGCTTATTTTAGTCATATGCTACTGTGGTAAAATTTTCATACCAGTTGGAGTCTTATTTTAACTATTATTAATTAAGGATGGATGGCTAGTTAAATTGGAATAAATAGATTTATTTTTATCTTTTAATTTGAATGGAAAGTATTTAAGTTTAGTTGTTGTTTAAAATAATTTTAAACACACCCCCATACTGATGGTGAAGATTGTTGTGTCAATTAGTTTAGATATGCACACAATCACCATCAAAAGCATAATTAGTCTATCATCACCCACCCCTTTTTTTTATGAAGTTTAGTAATTTAAATTGCTTAGATGTGCACACAATCCCCATCAAAATAGATGTTAGTTCACCCTCACCACACCCACAATACTTTTGTGAGTTTTCTTAGTTGTGTAGATGAATGTGGCCCACAAGAGTTGGGTTTAATTGTAAAATCTCTCACTTTCACCCTGTCGCTAATGCATGTGCATAAACGTGTAGACTTACCCGACGGAACATACACACTCACACAGGAGGAGGAGGGATCCGCTAGTGGGGAGCTGAATCAAGTTAGTGGGCAGCAAGACCAGAACCAAAGTCCAGAAGAGCCCAAGGCTAGTGTGGAGCTAGAGGAAGGCAAGCACCGGAGTCACATATAACCTTTTTGGATTAAATCTCATATCTTTTACCTTTTCAGTATTTATGCTTTACTTTGTGCATTTAAGTTTCAGGAGTTGATTGAAACCTAGATGCATGATCCTTAGGACCCCTATGCTCTTTTACTAGCATGTTAGGAACGCTAGTGCCATACTCTAAGGATACGGTACAAGTCGAGTAATGACTCATTGCTCGCTCATGTGGTAAAAGCAATGGGTTCGGTCTCGACCGAGTAGCATGGTGCTGGTCTAAGCTATTGAACATACAAGTGCTTGTTGGGAATGGGACCGGTAAACCTAGTACCTAATGAACCAGTGCGAGGACTTTATCGCTACTAATCTTGAGATGCGTCTCCCGGTTTGATTCTGGTAGTGCAAGTGTGAGTCTGGACGTGCTGTGTGAGGGCGTTCCAGTAACCTTGTACTTAGGACTGTGGCGTCTGTCCCTAATCTGGGGAGTAACGGGAACCGCCTGGTCGGGGTAGACCCCGCATTTATTTTTCTTTGGATTCTTTGGGGTCTACCATCTTCCGTGTATCTTGGGTTTACCTTGCAAGGATATAAATCGATCGATCATCGGTCACTCGCCGTTATCTGAGTCGGCTTGACCACTGGCTACCCCATGTTTATTTATGAAATATTTTGGATTAATATTGTTGATTGATTAATCTTGTTTGCACAACCATACTTGTTTAGCTAGGTGCTTACCTAGAATGGTTAACATACTAGAACTTGAGCTAAAATTTGAAAGTAAGGATCAACTCTTAGTTGCTTTTGGCAAACAAACCCACCAGCTAGAAAGCCTTGCATGTCTAGCTGTGTCTTTTATTTTGACGAGTCAGTCTTGCTGAGTATTAGCATACTCAGCCTTGCTTAATTTGTTATTTTCAGGTAACCCCATCTGGCCTGGTACTATTCCAGATGGTTGGGAGATTGAATGGGAGAACGATGATGAGGAGTAATATACTTGGATGGCCTCCAATGTGTATCCCGCGTTTAGTTTTATTTCCACTGTCTAAACTCTGAACCATGTTTACTTTCATGTACTAAAAACCTGGTTTGTAATATTAAGTACTTATGGACTTGTATGTATTGTAATCTTGTACTCTGGTCCCGCCTTCGTGTGGGCTTAGCGCATATTCTCGATCCTGTATTAGTGATTCACCGGGCATGACCCGACAGAGGCGACAAAATAGCTCCTGGTTATCGCTTAAGAGCCACGTGGACCGGCTTAGGTGATAATCCGGATTTATTTTGGGCGGTTCTGTCACAACGACAGCCCGCATGACGGCGGACGACGGCTGCTCGCCTCAGCCCTCCGGTAGCGGAGGAGCCCGCCCTCAGCCATGGAAGCGCGGCGCGCGCGGCTAGCCCGCCCTCCAGCCGCGGAGAGCGGTGGCAGCGGTACCCGTGCGGGATTCGGCCGGGAGTGGGTGGTGGGCGTCTGGATCCGGCAACGAAGAGTCTGCACGGCTTGTCAGCGGGTGGATCAGGGGAGAGGCGGCCGCACGGCTCGCCGACGGGTGGGCAGAGCAGGGGACCTTGTGGCCGTTCCGGATCTCCCGCCGTCGACCTCACTCTCCGCTCCGGATCTCCTGCCGCCGGCCTCGCGTGGTTCTCGGCGGCCTTGCTCGCCGCCGACCTCGTGTGGTTCTCGCCGGACTCGCTGCCACCGATCTGGATCTCCCACCACCGGCCTCACCCGACTGCTGCATGCCGCCACCTGGCCCCAGCCTGATGCATCGTCGGTGGTCTCCGCCGCCACCAGAGAGGGCCTCTCCGGAGAAAGAGGATGAATGAGACGAGTGGTGTGGGGAGGATGAGGATAGATATGTGGGGACGCGTGGGTATGACGCGGTGGGTCTGCAGGGACGTCCGACGGTTTGTGCTCGCGTCGGATGTAAGACTTGTAGCAACATGCCAAGAATATTATTGCAACACCAATACACAACGATTGCAACATCCCAAAAAGCAATGTAGCGAGGGAGAGGAAGGACCCGTCCACTTCTAGTGCTCGCAACATAACTCGCAAGTTGCAACATGACTCGCAACATGGGTCATTCCACTTCTAACGCTGGGAACATAGCTCGCAACATGGCTCGCAACATAACTCGCAAGTCGCAACATGACTCGCAACACAGGTCATTCCAACATGATCACGAGATGGAGAGAGTGACTTCCGTCCGATTTTTTCCTAGGCATCAGACGTCCTATTTTTAGCATTATTGATTTATCTTTGACCTTTACCATTTTGGTTGAATTGGATGATTGGATTCAAAAGAAAAGTTACTCAACTGCAGGATCATTGAGAAGTAGCACACCAAGGTTGGATTAGGGTTATCATGAAATTCCCATACCGTTTGATATCATTCTCGTGTTTATGATATCTTAGAGGTCGACGCACTCACGACGGGGAAGCGGGGCAAACGTATTTAGCAACTGAGAATTGGCACCTAAGAGCAACTCTAACAGCCTTTCTATACTCATTTTTCTTCGGTAAAAAATAAAAAAAACCAGCAAAAGGCCGTTCCAACAGCTTCTGTAAAAAAAGCCCCTCGCAATCTTCCTCGCTATCCGCCCCCGTCGGCTCGCGAAGTTTGGCGAGGCCTTCGGCCTCGCAATCTCGCAGTTCCGTGCGAAATCGATCCCCTGCCCTTGCCTCCCGCGCCAAATCTCGCAGTTCCGCGCCAAATCTCGGAGAAGTGGCGTACTTGGAGCATGTGCGCACCATCGCGGACGCTGTGCTCCTCGACCAAGCCGCGGGCAACACCTGAGGCAGGGGTTGGCGGGGTGCCGTCGGGGGCACGGTTGGTTGCCGGTAGCAGCGATGCGAACGGAGCTGGGGGTAGGGGCGCGGGCCGCCGCGGACGCTGTGCTCCTTGACCAAGCCGCGTGCAGCTTCGGGAGCAGGGGTTGGCGCCGCCGGAAGTAGGGGCGCGGGCGGAGCTGGGGGCAGGGACGTGAGCCGCCGCGGACGTCGTGCTCCTCGTCCAGGCCGCGGGCACCTCCGGGTGAAGGGGCTAGCGCCGCTGGGGGAAGGTGCACGGGCGGACACCGGGAGTACAAGTCTCCTTTCCCTCTGCAGTCTACTCGCTCGATTTCGTCGTCGCCTAGGTGTTGGTCGGTGGCCGTGGGGCGGCCGGCCGGCTGATTATCCAATTCACCTCGCGGACGCGCGCCGGTGACGCAGGCGGGTCGTTCCGGTCGGGTTAGCGTCGACGACCTGACGTGATGGTTACGCCAGCCAGCCACACGCCGAGTTGCCTTTGCATCATCCTGTGTCCGGTGCGGACGGAGCCGGGGGCTGGGGTGCGAGCCGCCGCCAGGAGAAAGGGTTGGCGGGGTCGGGGGCAGGGTGCAGGTATACCTGAGCATTTTTGGCCCGGCCCGGCTCGGCCCGCTGGCCCGGCCCGCGCCAGGCCCGCCCACGGACCTTACTGGACGGGCGTGGGCAGAGATCTTGGAGCCCGCAAAAAAAAATCTTGGCCCGAGCCCGGCCCGTAATGCTGTTTTTAGCTCTTTTACACTATAAAGTGCGCGGGCGGCCCGCCCGAACCCGGGTCCGGCCCGAGCCCGGCCCAAAAATTGAGGCCCGACACGTCCCATGGGACGGTCATGGGCAGGATTTTCTCAACCCGAAAAACCCAGATTTTTTTTCGGCCCGGCCCGTGAAATGCTCAGGTCTAGGTGCGGGTAGTGTCGGGGGCAGAGGCGCGGACGACCGCAACGCCGGTCGTCGGGAGCAGCTCTGCCTCGGCGGGGACCGTGCTGGTGAAAAAGAGTATGACGTGTGGGCCCCGTGTGTCAATGAATGATTGGTGAGATTTGGAAATGAAAAATAGCTAGTCTGTTAGATTATCTTATAAAATTATGAAGTTTTCTATTTTTACAAAGGTTTAAATCTTCAAATTTAGCTAACAAAAATAAAAAAAACTGTTGGAGTTGCTCTAAGCAATTTTTAGTCCAAGAGCGATAGAATTGGTGACGTGGCCCATTAGGGTTATCTCTTGTCCTCGTTCAACTTCCTCTAACATACTCAAGTCAATATGCTTTGGTCATTGACCTCAAGTCAACCCGACGCTAGTGGGAACAAATTTTAATGTGTGGACATGATTGGATAGATCCACTGTAGTTTTGCACCGAGAGGACTCACTGTGTCGTGCACATGTGCAGTTTTCACGCAATCGGCCAAAGCTCGAAAGAGACACTTGACAGTCTCAGCACCTTCGTCCTCCCTGCGCCCGTCTCAAAAAGGCGAGAGCTGAATGAAACCTCTAGTAGTCTAGTAGTAGTGCTTGACTGACTCGCGAGCTCCAAAATTACAATCTTTTCTTCCAAAATTTGTCAAAAAGGGTTCCTTTCGAAGCTCCCTTTTCGAACTCTCTAAAAGATTCGACCTCATCATAAATGGCGTGCCACCACCAGCAGCAGCAGAGCAGAGTGTCGCGAACGAAGGCCTTCTCGCAAATGGGTGATTCCCACGCCGTGGACATCTCTTCCCTGGCCCAGCAGCTGAGGGAGGAGCTGGCCGCCGCGCACGCGCCGCCGCCGCGGCTCAACGGTGGATGCCCCATCGTCATCGCCCAGGTGGGCGAGCTCACCCGCATCGTGGACCCGGCGGAGTACATCCCGCACCACGTCTCCATCGGCCCCTACCACCGCATCAGCTACCCGCACCTCGCAAGGGACGACGAGAAGCTCCGGAACCTCCGCGACGTCATGTCGGCGGCGAGAACCGGCGTGTCGCTGCAGGACTACCTCGGCGAGGTCGCGCGAATCGAGGGGCAGGCCAGGAGCTGCTACGGCAGCACGTTCGAGGAGCACATGAGTAGCGCAGACTTCGTCCGCGCGCTGCTGCTCGACGCCTGCTACTTGCTCGTCCGGTTCGGCCGCCTTGGCCTCGCCGGACGCCGCGGGAACGGCGGCGCTCCCCATGCCAACGGCCACGTTCAGGGAGGAGCGTACAGCCACAGCGAAGCGCCATCGGTGATGGGCGGCGGCGACATGATGGAGGCCGTCCTGGTGGTGCGCGACGCCCTGTACCTCGCCGAGAATCAGATACCGTTCTTCGTCATCGACAAGGTCCACCGGCTCACCTTTCCGGACGCCGGCGTTCCCGCGGCGGACGTGTTGGCAGGGTACGTCCAGGACCTCCTGCGGGGGCAGCAGTACTCCGTGGCCACGCCGGCAATGGCGGCGCCGCCGGGTCCGGGCAACCTTCTGCACCTGCTCCACATGCACCTGACGCCCACCGTACTCTCGCCAACCATCAGCACCGGCAGCAGAGCCACCGGCAGCAAGCGTCGGTTCGGCCGGTGGCGCACGGCAACGGAGTACCACTGCGCCGGCGTGGGGTTCAGGGTCCGGCCCCTCGGCTGCAAAGGCGGCGCCCACTCGATCCTCGACGTGAAGCTGGACCGCCGCGGCAGCACGCTGGAGATCCCCCGCCTGAACATCGACGCTGAGACGTGGCGGCTACTGCGGAACCTGATGGCGCTGGAGCAGAGCAACCCGGCGGCGGCGGGGAGCCACGTCACGGCGTACTGCGTCTTCGTGTCGCAGCTGGCGTGCACGCCGCGGGACGTCGAGCTCCTGTCCCGGCGCAGCGTCATCTCGCACGGCCTCGGCAGCCATGGCGAGGTCGCCGAGCTCTTTGCCGACCTCTGCAAGGGCGTCGCCTTCGGGGCCGACGACCCCGGTGTCAACTACTTGCACGCGACGTGGCAGGCGATGGAGGGGCGGTTCCGAAGCCGGCCGCGGCGGTGGGCGGCTTGGCTTATGCTCAAGTATTTCACCAACCCGTGGCTCGCCGTCGGTCTCGCGGCGGCGGCTGTCGGCCTGCTTTGCACCGTGGTGCAGGCGGTGTACGCTGTTTTGAGCTATACACCGGCCACGTAGGAATTCAGTGACAAGTGGCAACCCTGTGCGGATGTGACTATGACAATTGACAAGCCAATACTGGTGTGCTCGTTACATGTCGCCTGTCCATCTTTAGCAGAAAGAAAGGATTTGTAAATTGTAATATTCATGCTCTGATTACTTCGACAACTTTTTACTATTCACTCATGATCGAATAACTAAATATTAATTAGGGCTCGTTCTTTTAGTTGAAAAGGAATAGTGAAGTTGCAAATGAATAATGCTGGAATAGTATTTTTTTAGAGAAGATGTGATAGATGTGACAGGTAAATAGTGCTTTTCACGGTTCCTTTCTAAGCAAAAGAACAGGACCATAGAAGTATTAAATGTGGGTTAATGACAAAATTCATTTTATAAACTTCGAGTGAAATTGCAAGACAAATCTATTTAGCCTAATTACGCCATGATTTGACAATGTCTCATGATTCCTCGTTCATCGTGTAATTAGTTTTATAATTAGATCATGTTTAGTCATTTTAATCTTCGATTTACAATACCTACAATAAACTTTCGTAAATTTCTCACCGAACTAAGCACGTCCTTAGTGGACATGAGATAGCAGCTAAAGATGTCACGCGTTCATGCATTATTTAAAAACAGTTCCGAAACCAAAGTGGTAGTAAATTTTGATTCGTTTTTAATCTACTAGAATTTTGCATTCTTATCAACATGATAATAAAGTCAGAAAAAGAACGAAAGTAACATTAGATGCTAACAGTTGTTTTCCTTTAATTTGTAAAATCTTATGTGGTTCGGACCAGTGTCACAAAGTTCCTGATACGACCCGTTCACAGAACGGGTACGCAGGACGTGGATTGATATATTTCATGTACCCGGTACAAGGGAGGTATACAACTTTGGGACGTTGAATCGAGATTTGGGAATGTGAACCAGTAAATTTTGGTATGATAATCCGATATGATCTGTTCAGGACCCAGGATATGTCAGTTGTTATTCATTAACTAGTAAAGTGCACGTGCGACACGCAGGTGTTTAGAAATACATATTGAATATGTTTGTTACTCATAAACACCTGTAATACTACCAATTTATTATTCAATCAACGTAAATGGCAAAGTAACACAATTTGTCCTTACACGTTATTAAAACCACCTTCCGAGATAACTTAAGTGCACTTAATTCGATAATATCACTATGCTTGTTGCAAGGGAGGTAGTAGAATTTGGGATATGCTGACGTAAATGGAATTGAGCAGGTAGTAGAATTTAGAACACACTAAACTTTTTTTTTGCAAGCATTAGCTAATTCATATTGCTTTTTAAAAAATAGGTAACACACAATTATATCATTGTGCTTTTGGTTTGTTTGATCTGCCTCGTCAGGCATAGCTTCAACAAATATTGTCTGAAATAAATGGTGTTCTAGTCGATTGCAGGGACACCCCTTAAATTATTGCAATTACATTAATATTAGACTGGATAATCATAATAAGTGCTTCGTGATTGAAATAAAAAAACTTTAACAATTTTACTATAATTGCTTCTTTATGGCTTTTTAACAACTTCATATTACGTCATGATAATAATCTATAAAAACTATATAGGTGAGACCCACTACAAATCATGGATAGATTTCTCTTAACATGCAAGCATTCCATGTCACCACCCACTGTACGACATGTCACCATCCACTACACGCCATGTCATCATCCACCAAACCATCTATTTATTTCTTCAAGCGATTTTCTGTGACTAATAGTATGTATTTGTGAGTAGCACACCATAAGATTCTTGCAGGTGAAATACATGTAGGATCAATCATTTAAGAATGGTTCGCTCTCAACAAAATAACATGCTTTCATATACAAATGTTGTTTACAAATGAATGTTGTCATATAATCATTTTGGTGTTTCTACTTTCACATTTCACCTTAAAAATTTGTTTACAAAAATTTCTGCAGCAACGCGCGGGGTATCACCTAGTACAATAAGAATACACATACCAGTTCTGACTTCTGATGCCATTTGAGTGCAGAAAAATATTATTATATTAGCGAGGTCATGGATCTCATTTTTTTCATTTAGAGTTAGCTGGTATTGCTATATGTCAAAAATCAAAACTGAATGTAGTTAAATGCCCTTACATCTTGAAAGTACTATTTGGTTCAGATAGAGAAATCAAACAAACCATTCAGCCTAGACATACATCAAACCTGGAAAAACATGCTAAAAACAATATAGTCTCTGAAGAATATAAGCTGGCTTCTTTGAAATAGCGCAGCCATGACTTTAGTCTTGTTAGGATGATACTGAAATCAACTATATGTACTAAAGGATATAGATGCTATATGTTAGTGAATCATTTAATTTTCTGATATCAAAGAATAAAACATCTAGTTTCCATCTAATTACAGGATGAAGCATGCATACTATTTTCTGAAATGAAGTTTTGTAAGGATAGAGAAAACATACAAATTAAAGCATTTTAACCTCTTGCAAGATTAGTCATACCATATTAACAATATGTGCACTGAATCGACAATTTCGCACCCAAATAATAAATGATCCTAACTTCCCCAAACAAACTTAACCTGATTCGCTGTCTCCAGTCCCCACCACCAGCACCAAGCACTCCACCAATGACCAACACAGTGACAAGTAGCAGCCAAATACTAAATCCATCAACACAGATAGGAAACATGCTTCTTAGTATTCCTTTTTTTTTCTTCCTTATTCTAGGAGTGCATGGAACATAAAAGCATGAAAACAGTCAATGTGTATGGAAAGTGAAAAAATGGACATCTATAAGTTCAGATTAACTGAGAGCACAATGAAAAATCAAATACACTGGATCAAAACCTTTATTCTATCTTATTTATTTATTGCACTACCTGTATGGCTTTATGGTCACCAAAACCTTTTTTCTGCTTGAGAGCTTAGACAGACCACTGGGACTTTATGTGTTGTTGCCAAGCACACCGGACATCTGCCTCAGCCCTGTTTGTTTCCGCTTAGAAGTGGCTTATCAGTGAAAATAAGTGAGAATCCAACCAAATGTTTTGCTTATTTTCCCAGATTCTCGCTTATGTGGTAAGCTGCTTCAGAGATTTGAACTACACGAAGCGAAAAGCTAGAAAATATTCGCTTAAATTACAATCCAAGCAAGGTTGAGAGAAGCGGAAAAAAACATCATCAGATGCCATAAGTTGGATTTCTTCGAAATTATATTGTAGGCTGGCAATGGACCATAATTATGTTTTAGCTCAAAGATTCTATTTATGTTTGAGACTACCATTGTCTCAAATGCAAAGCATCTGGAGCTGGGTGATTCAAGAAAATATCAGGAGCTGGTTGTTTCGAACAAGCTTATCTGAAACTAATATAATATTGTATTTCAAAATAGTTGTGCAACAAATTGGAGAAAATAACTCAGCAATTTCATTGGGATATCAATTTTAGGTGCTCCAAAATTTCCACACAGATCATCTCGTATGGCCATCACACGCAAATTCACGGCACAAAGGACAAGGATATACCTCTACCATTTTTGTTTCTTCGTGTCAATTCAGAGGATTGATGATCCTCTACAACACGACAGTCCTGGCACGCCAGATGTCCCTGACAGCGAGCAACGACTTCAGAAATCAACTCCTCAGCAGAGCAGGGAAGCTTTCAATTAGGTGGTCAAAGCCACTGGTTGCCATGACCTCTTCGAGAGATGGAGTAGATTTAAGGAACTGAACGCAAGCTAGCTTAAGCCTGTCACAGCAATGTTGTTCAGCCAGCACCAATGTGTTTGCAGCCGTGTTGATGTCCAAGTGCCGGCACAACTTTTGCTCACAAATCATCTTGAGCCTCTGCATGACATACCTGTCTGCCGCTTCCAACAAATGCTGAGCGAGGGGAACCTCATCTTCTTGCCCTGTCATATCACCTCCGGCAATGAATCAGTGTACATGAAATGCAGCAAGGCATCAAACACCTGGGGTACCATATCATGGATCCGTATGCAGTGCTCTGCGTCGGTGCTCCCTTTCATGCAGCCCAAGAACTGAGCCTTGAAGACCGACGACCGAGCCGCTAGGATACACTTGTGCGCGCGTGCTGAACGTCTCGTCAGCGACCTGGAACGTGACGTCGGCGCCCTCTTTGGTCACGAGGAGGTGACCGAGATGTTGGTGGAGGTCGGACGGTGGCACCGCAGATGGTGTAGCCATCGACAGGCCCCTGTCCTCCTTCCGAAATTGCTTCAGAACATCGACGTCGCACCTGAACTTGAAGCAATCATTGACCACAAGATCCGGTGACACCTCCATGGCATGTTTGCTGATCTAGATCTAGGTCGTGTTTGGAAGAGTTTCCCAAAAAATTTCCTCTAGAGAATCTTCGATGCATGGAATACTAAATAAACTTTATTTGCAAAACCTTCTTACATATGAGTGTAACTTTGCGCGACGAATCTAATGAACATAATTAATTAATAATTTGCTACAGCAATGCTACAGTAACCATGCTCTAATCATGCGGTTAAAGGCCTCATTAGATTCGTCTTTTGATTTTGTCCGGGGTTGTGAAGATAGTTTTGAAACTGATTTTATTTAATATCCTTAATTAATGGTCAAAATTGCATTTAATAGGGTTGAAAATTTTTTCACCCCTCTTCCAAACACTGCCCTAGATGCCGTACCCAACGCCGGCAAACAAGCCGTCACACCAGCCTACGCTCCGGGTGCATGCCGGCACCTCGTCCCCCGCCTAATCGAGCAAAGCAAACCTCATTCGCACGCAGACAGAGTCAGGGATACTCTCGATGATGACGATCTGGAGACTATAACTTGCCGTTGCGGGTGGCACAGGCTAGGGTTGTACTGGAGGTGCCACTCCCGGCCCCCAACGCTGAAAGGTTGGGACTCAATGCACTTGACGGCGGGAATCAGGTTGGTGCGCGAGTAGCCCTCGATGTGGAGGAGGTGGCGCCCGGTCACGCTGTCGCTGATGATGGCCGAGGCGGAGTCAGACGTCGTCATGGCACGGCGAGGAGGGACCGTCCAGGCGGCGCTTCCGCTGCTGGAGCCTCCCTCCCGACACGACGAAGAACTCGGGCGTGAACGGGTCGTCGGCCGCTTGAATCGGCGCAGCTCGGCCAGCGCGCCTACGTACCGATCTGGAGCAGGCGCAGTGCTGGCTTCCTGGCATGGAGCAGATGGAATCGTGGAACGAGCGCGGAGAAGGAAAAGAGACGACGTCATAGGGATAGGGAAGTCGTGACGGGACGGGACGGGATAGGGAAGCTGTGAATCGATCGAGTGTCGACACGGCTTGAGGTTTTGAGAAGAGGCGAGGTGCGGGTACGGTGGGTGGGCCCCTGCGGGTATGGGCGGGTGGGTAGGTGACGGACGAGTGAAAAACATTAGCTTTTTTGCAGAAATACTCTCCAAATTACGATTTTTCAGTCCTTTCATAGTCCTTCCACCATATCCACTCATAAAAACATATGACGTGTGGGTCCGGCGTGAGAGGTACGGCGGACCCGATTTGAGTGAGAAAAGTTTTCAATTGTCTTCGCTCCTTATTGAGAGACATGGGTACCCATGGGTCCCCACCGGCCAGGGTCCCAGAGGCCCCTGTCAAGTGGACCCAACCTTCCAGAAGACTCGCCGACCTTACAAGTGGGCCCAGCGACCTAGTCAAGCTCCCGGAGGACCCGCGAAGCCTTGGCGTGCAAGACAAGACACGACGACCTGGCGCGCCGCCGCCTGTAGCTCCGAGTATCACGGGATACTCCTTGTAATCCGGGAGATGAGCCTCCCACAGTTGTAACCGACCCCGACATGGGTCAACCGACCTGCGCATGCAAACCCTAGCCCGTCCCCCCATATAAGGCGGCCTAGGGCTCCATGCACAGGGACAACTCATCTTCATCCTCGCATAATCCACCACAACTGGACATAGAGTTTTACTCTCCGGAGGCCCGAACCAGTATAAACCCTTGTCTCCTTGTTCCACGCCGCCATACTCGCCTAGCTCCGTGTGCACCACGTGCATAACCACCTACGCTCTTAGGTCCCGATCCTCCATTAACCTACAAACCACTAGGGCAACCCCCTAGCGGATCTGTCCAGGTCTCACCCCCTGACAGTTGGCGCGCCAGGTAGGGGCGATCGGGAACTCGCTGTGCAGCATGGTGGCCCAATCTGGCGTCGTCTTCCCGGCGAGCATGGCGGCCTTCCTCGCCGACCCCGTGGAGATCTGCTTTGGATCTTTCACGGCGACCTCACCTGCTCCGGCAGCTTCGACTCTTCCAACGACCCCCGAGAAGGTCGTCACGGCGTCCGCCGCCATCCCTGTTCCCGATCTAGTATCGGAGACCCACCCACCCAAACCCTGTGACCTTGTCCAGGGGATGGAAGACGTCATCGGCTCCATGAGGGAAACCTTGGAGATCTGCGAACGAGCTCAACGCTCGGCGCAGACAGCGCTACGTCACGACACGTTTCCCTTCGGCTTGAATTCTGCACCCGGCCTTCGCCTGAGCCCACTTTCCACGCCTCCTCAGATCCAATCTGGGCGGCGACCTTCGCGCGACCCAAGGCCCGCGCCTCGCGCTCGCCGCGACCCCCTCGATGTGCCCTGTACCTACCACAAGGGTGCAAAGCACACCCTCCGCGGGTGCCGCCTGTGGAAGAAGATCGACAACGAGCTCCCTCGTCGAGCTAAGCGACCTACCCAGTCTCCGGACTGCGGGAAGTTCCAGAAGGTCTGGGTTCGTATCTCCCCGAACGACCCGGAAGTCATCTTCCGTCAGGTGATGGTCATCTCGGAGAACGAGCCACCACGCGTGGGTGCGACCAACTCCCAGGAGGCGGCCCGTATCCAAGCAAACGCCCGCCGCGCTGAGCGACGCGCGGAAGAGCAGCGGCGCGCCTTGCCCTGCGCTCGTGATCTGCGTCTCGAGTTCGAGGAAGCTGGGATCCCGACCTTCAACAGCCCCCAGGCCAACCTGGGTGCGGCCAGTACCCGACTCCAGCACGTACAGTCGCCTGAAGCTAAGCAGGCCCTCGCGTACCTCCGGGTCGCCAACGCCCTGGTGGAAGAAAGGAGCGCGGCATCCAGGTCCGCCGCTTCTTCATCGACCCGCCACTCGCGTAGTCGATCCCATCGACCTGCGCGTAGCCATCTCTCCCCCGTCCGGGAGGAGGTCGCTCAGCACAACCCCGAGCAACCCGCTCAGCAGCCCGCTGCTGCCCGGGACCTTCGCGTCAACCTCGACGCCAACCGGCATGCTCGCGACGCCCGCACCGTCGTCGACCAACGCCACCGGGAGCGCGAGGAGCGCGAGCTCCACCGCCACCTGGATTACGACCGCGAATACGGCACCCCTGGCGGCGTTCACCGCATCATGGAGCGCGAGCTCCGTGATCAACATGAGATCGAGAACCAGCGGCGTGCCAAGTACGACGCCGACCAGGGTGACCCCGCCGTCGTCTAGTACGATCGGGATCGGCAGCCACGCTCCCAGGTTGTCGTCCCGGAGCGCAGCGTCCACTCCGCGCCACGAGATGTCGCTCCGGCAAGAGGTGCCAGCGACGACCTTGCGCTCAACGCCTTCCCAGCGTTGGATGCCCGCTTCAAGAGGGTGGAGTACCCTGACAACTTCAAGCCCAACATCAAGCCGTACGATGGGCGCTCCGACCCCAGTATTTGGCTATCGACCTACTACGTCGCCGTCAAGGCGGCCGGCGGTGACTTCGACCACATGGCGGCCTACTTCCCACTGGTAATGGGCAAGGCCCTTCGCTTTGGCTCAACAACCTTGTGCCTGGCAGCATCAAGACCTGGGCCGATCTGTCCCAGGCCTTCACATCGAACTTCCAGGCGACCTACGACCACCCTGGAAACACCTTCAGCCTGGGGCGGGTCATGCAGAAGCCTAAGGAGCGGCTCCGCGACTACAATACCCGGTTCTTTGAGAACCGGAACGAGTGCGTTGGCGTCAGGGACGACCAGATCGTCGACAGCAACAAGAAAGGCATTAAAGACCGCAAGGTCTTCGAGAAAATCCATGAGGCTGGCCCGACCAACGTCAAGAAGCTCATGGTCATCGTCAACAAGCTGATGAACACAGAAGACGCGCTCCAGAATCAGTTTGACGCTGATAATGCTAGTGCATCTGGCACTACAGCGGACAAGCTCCGCAAGCGACCTTCCGAGGTCCTGGCGGCCGAAGGGCGGCGAGGTTCGTCCTTCAACCAAGCGGAGTACGACCTGGCGCTCGACAGCATCTGCGGGTTCTATGAGGGGACCACCCACACTCTCCGTGAGTGCTCCCAGTTCAAGAGGGCCTTCAGCGCCCCCGCGGACCCCAAGCGACCCAGGAATGACGGCGGGCGACGCGACAACCGCCCCTACAACAACAACTACCGCCGTGACGACCGGCGAGATCGGCGCGACGACCGCCGCGATGATCGGTATGACGATCGCCGCGACCCGCCTCGTAACGACCCTGCTCCAGCGGCTCCCCGCGACGAGACGAACCTGCCCCCTCCACCAGCATCGGGCAACCCCAATGGGCCTTTCCAGGCCGCAACCCGCGTGATCAACATGATCATCGGCGGAATCAAGTCCAGCGCCAGCAGGAGGCGCTATCAGAAGGACAAGCGCGATGTCCACCTCGTCCACACTCATCCAATCGTGCCCCTACGATGGTCTGAGCAGCCGATCACGTTCTCCAGAGCTGATCACTAGGTCCATATCCCAGACCCCGGGTCCTACCGGCTCGTCGTCGAGCCTACAGTGGATGGAGCCCTGCTCTCCCAGACCTTGATCGACGAAGGTAGTGGGCTCAACATCATCTTTGTTGATACCCTCAAGAAGATGGGCTTCGACTTCAACAAGATGACGGAGTGCGACGAGCCCTTCTATGACATCATCCCCGGGAAGGCGGCCCAACCCCTGGGTCGAGTCTCCCTCCCGGTGACTTTTGGTACGGAGGCGAACTTCCGCACGGAGTACCTCAACTTCGAGGTCCCCAACTTCAAGTCCTCCTACCACGCGATCCTAGGTCGCCCATTGCTGGCCAGATTCATGGCCATCCCGCACTACACCTACTTGGTGTTGAAGATGTCGGCTCCGCGAGGGGTCCTCTCCGTCAAAGGGGACCTCGTCATCTCCTTCAGGTGCAACACGGAGGCCCTCGACCTCGCTGCGACCTTCGCCGCCGCAGAGGCCTCCGCGATCTTGGTGGCTGAGGCCGAAAAAGTCGACCCTGTCGACCAGTCTGTCCCGGAGCAGAAGCGCACCGAGACCGCCCTAGACGCGGCTCCATCGACGAAGAAGGTCTGCCTCGGCCTTGCCGACCCAGAGAAGACGGTGGTGATCGGCGACGGGCTCGACCCCAAATAGGAACTCGCGCTCACCAGCTTCCTCCGGGATAACGCCGACATATTCGCTTGGAGTCCATCGAATATGCCAGGTGTTCCTAGGGAGCTGGCTGAGCACGCCTTGGATGTAAGCAAGACGGCGAAGCCCCTCAAGAAGAAGCTTCGCCGCTTTGCGAAAGATCGCAAGGACGTCATTAGGGTAGAGCTAATAAAGCTCCTAGCTGCCGGATTTATCCGAGAGTGTAAAAACCTGGTTTGGCTCGCCAACCCGGTTCTTGTACCAAAGAAAACCAGTCAATGCAGAATGTGTATCGACTACACCGATCTCAACAGGCACTGCCCTAAAGACCCCTTCCCTCTTCCGCGTATCGACCAGGTCGTGGACTCCACGGCCGGGAGCGTCCTTCTCTGCTTCCTCGACTGCTACTCAGGGTATAACCAGATAGCCCTGAAGGTCTCTGACCAAGACAAGACGGCGTTTATAACGCCTCATGGCATCTACTGCTATACGGCCATGACCTTCGGCCTCAAGAACGCGGGTGCGACCTATCAAAAGGCCATCCAGAAGTGTCTGGCCAGCCAGATCAGAGAGAACGTAGAAGCCTACGTCGACGACGTGGTCGTCAAGACCACTCACGAGGACAAGCTCATAGCTGACCTCGCGGAGACCTTCGCCAACCTCCGCACTTACCGCTGGAAACTCAATCCAGAGAAGTGCGTCTTCGGTGTCCCGTCCGGCAAGCTCCTGGGCTTCATGGTCAGCAACCGGGGCATCGAAGCCAATCCCACCAAGGTGGATGCCATCCTCAAGATGAAGCGATCTACTGGCAAGAAGGACGTCATGAAGCTCACAGGCATGATGGCGGCCTTAGGCCGATTCATTAGTAAGCTCGGAGAGAAAGGCCTGCCCTTCTTCAAGCTGCTAAAAAAGGCAGACAAGTTCGCCTGGACCGAGGAGGCGGACCAAGCTCTTGAGCAACTCAAGACCTTCCTCACGACGCCCCCGGTGATGGTGCCCCCGGCGCCCAAGGAGCCCTTACTGCTCTACATCTCGGCGACCACCCTGGTGGTCAGTGCTGTCTTGGTGGCTGAGCGACCTGAAGAGGGGCGACCTTACCCCGTCCAGCGACCTATCTACTACGTCAGTGAGGTCCTGTCTGACAGCAAGACCAGGTACAGCCAGCCCCAAAAGATGCTTTACACGCTACTCATGACTTCACGAAAACTCCGGCACTACTTCCAATCCCACAAGATCAAGGTCGTCTCGGCCTTTCCCCTTGGCGAGATCCTACAGAGTCGTGACACCTCTGGGCGCGTCGTAAAATGGTCTATCGAACTAGGCGAGTTCGACCTGGAGTTCTGCCCCAGGCAGGCCATCAAGTCCCAAGTCATCGCAGACTTCGTCTCAGAGTGGACAGAGATCCAGCAGCCTCCGCCGCCGAAGCGACCTGAGCATTGGAAGATGTACTTCGACGGTTCCCTAAACCTCGAAGGAGCAGGCGCGGGCATCTTGTTCATCTCCCCTAAGGGCGACTACCTCAAGTACGTCCTGCAGATCCACTGCAGATCCACGGGCTCTGCATCGTCGTCTCCCTCGGGATCAAGCGCCTCCTGGCCTACGGTGACTCCAAGGTCATCATCGACCAAGTCAGCAAGGACTCCGAAGCTAGGAAGGATACGATGGATGCATACTGTGCCGAGGTGCGCAAGCTCGAGCATCACTTCGAAGGGCTCGAGTTCCACCACGTCTGCCGCAACAACAATGTCGCTGCGGACGTCCTCTCCAAGCTTGGCTCCAAGCGCGCACTGGTTCCGGCCGGCGTGTTCGTCCAGGACCTACGCAAGCTGTCCATCAAGCTCATCCCCGACCCAGAGTCGCCCGGCGATGAGCTTACCTCGCCTGAAGGCCGCGAGATCCTCATGATCGACGCAGAAGATGACTGGCGCCTTGACTTCATTGCCTTCCTCCTCGAGCATCGAGTACCTGAGGACAAGGCAGAGCGAGAAAAGATTACGAGGCGTAGCGCCAACTACGTCATCGTCGGCAAGGAACTCTATCGGAGGTCCGCCCCCACCGGAGTACTGATGAGGTGCATCCTGCGATCCGAGGGCCTCAGGCTCTTGGACGAGATCCACGGTGGTGAGTGCGGCAACCATGCCGCCTCTTCCAACCTGGTGGGCAAGATTTTTAGGTCTGGCTTCTACTGGCCCACGGCCTTAGCCGATGCCCAAGAACTTGTACGTCGCTGCAAAGGGTGCCAGTTCTTCGCTAAGCAGCAGCACCTCCCGGCTCAGGCCCTCAGGACCATCCCTCCGTCGTGGCCCTTTGCAGTTTGGGGTCTCGACTCTGTGGGACCTTTCAAGACCGCCCCCGGTGGCTACAAGCACATACTCGTGGCAGTGGATAAGTTCACCAAATAGATCGAGGTCCGCCCTGTATCCAGCGTCACGTCGAAAGAGGCGGCCAAATTCATCGAGGAGATCACCCATCGCTTTGGGGTGCCCAATAGGATAGTCACCGATCTTGGCACGGCCTTCACAGGAGCCGAATTCTGGGAATTCTGTCAAGACAGCCTGATTGATGTATACTACTCCTCGGTGGCACACCCGCGGTGCAACGGCCAGGTCAAGAGGGCCAACGGCATGGTTCTACAGGCCATAAAAGACCGTATCTTCGACGGCTCAGCGCCTTACGCCACTAGGTGGCTCTCAGAGCTCCCTCACGTCCTCTGGGGTCTCAGGACCCAGGTCAGCTCGGCTACGGGATATTCACCCTTCTTCCTGGTCTATGGATCAGAGGCTATCCTCCCCACCGATGTGGCCTTTGGTGCTCCTCGCATCCAGCACTTCGATGAAGGAGAAGTAGAGCAAACACGCCGGCTCGACCTCGACAGTGTCGAGGAACACCGTGTGGCTGCGCTCATGCGCCACACTCGCCACGAGCAGCAGCTACATCGCTACCACGACCGCAATGTGCGGGAACGTTCCTTCAACGTTGGCGACCTAGTCTTGCGGCAGATCCAGAACACCAAGGATATGCACAAACTCTCTGCACCTTGGGAAGGCCCCTTCATAGTTAAGGAGGTCATTGGACCGGCGACCTATCGCCTCCAATAGGCCGATGGCTAGGGTGTTCCTAACCCCTGGAACATCGAGCACTTGCGTCGCTTCTATCCTTAGGAGCCTTGTATCACAATAAAGCTATGTACTCTATCCTTTGTAATTCAATATAAAAATAAAGATTTCTCTTTCAACCTGCTTGTTCTCTGTGCACCCCTCCCCTTCGACACGCTCGGGGGCTTGGTTCAAAACCGGACCCCTCACGCTCGGGGGCTTGGCTCTAAGCTCAGCCCTTCACGCTCGGGGGCTTGGCTCTGCCAACCTAAGGGTCGCCCGACCTGGGGTTTCTACCTTTCTCTTTACAAGTGTTCCCTTACCACAGCTTCTTATGCATTTTATAAGTATTCCTAGGTCGTGGGGTTGCTTGACCTTGGGTCCCTGACCCCCTCCGCGTGCTGGCCGCACTTAAGCCTCCAACGTCGAGCCGTGTGGTCAGCAAGCCGTTCCTCCATTGAGTTGGGTTAGCGGAGGAAAAGGGGTCTCGCAACTTCGTTACCTTTACGTTCTTATAAAGAGTATACAAAGTCAAATAAGGGATCACGTAACATGTCTTTTTCATTCATGCAATGTTTATATTACATCAAAAGGGTCTGCGACCCATTGTCACTAACTGTCTGCCAGTTCTAAGCTACGTCTACAGGTCTATTTTCTTCATGATATCGTCCGCGGCGGTCTGAATCTCTTCGCTGGCCACCAGCTGCACCAAGTCCAGCTCCTCCTTGACCTTCTCGAGGTCAAACGACGGCTCATGGTGCTTCACCGTGGCCAATGCGGTAGCAGCGGTGAGCTTGCCGCCGTACATCAGCAAGGTCTTAATGCGACCTACCGCGCCCTCCAACCGCTCGACGAGCCCTTGCGGATCACCCTCAACCTTAGGGACGTACACGTCCACAAGGTACTCGGCAGCCTCCTTGAGGTCGTCCAGCTCCTTCTCCAGATCTGCAGTCATCTCTTGATGATCAATAAGGGTTCGCATCGCCCGGCCAAGGTCGATCTCTAGATCCATGCGCGCCCCAAATTCATAAGCAGCTTTACGGGTGAAGTAAGACTCACTGACGACGACCTCCTTGTGCTTCTCCTTGAGGACCTTCACCTGCTCCTTCGACTTCTTGAGGTCCTTCTTCAAGGCAATCTCCCTCTTCTTGGCCTCTACAAGTGCCGAGGTCAAGAACGTGCCACCACGACGGTTAAACATAAAATACCAAAAGGGTGTCCCTCGACGTACCTGCGGTGGCGTTCTTCAGATCGTCCTCCGCTTCCTTCGCCTTCAGCTTTGTAGCTTCAAGCTCCTGCTTCAAGGCCTCCACGGCCTGGTCCTTTAAGATCGCCTCGTCCTTGAGGCTCCTTATTTCCTTCGCGGCCTCCATCTTGGCCTGGAGCATGGCCTCCCGGGTCGTTGCCAGCTCCGCGTGAAGATTGGCGCCCTCCTTTAGCAGGTTCGCCCTCTTCTGCGAGCGCTCAGCAAGAGTCTGCAACAACACATCAAGATCGTCAAAACATTGCGCCCGGGCAAACCTAAGATGCAGCCCCAAAGGTAATACCAACTCACCATGAGTGTCCTGCCGATGGTCTTCGCCGCCTCCGTGATGGTCGCCTGCGTCGCCTTGAAGTCATCAAGATCCTTGGCGTCGGCCCAGACGTCATCCTCCCATGGAGTACCTTCATAGAGGCAGGGTTGCTATTCAGCTTCCCCGCTTCCACCTCCGGCTTCCGCCCCCCGCGTCCCTGGCAGACTTGACTCAGGCGGATCTTGCTGGTGCGGACCCTTCTCCTGCTGTGCGCCCTCTGCAGCGGCCTTGGCTGCCACCGACGGTGTTGTCTCCACAATCTCAGGGGGCTTACTGCTAAAGTCCCCACCTGAGGTCGCGGGTGACTGCCCGGCCGGCAACTTCTCGACCTTTCAACCAAAGGCATCTTGGCCTGAGGCGTTTTTGCTGCTACCAGAAACAGCAGGAGTCCCCCTGCCCAAGGTGCACATGTTCATCAGCACCGACCTACTCAACACAGCCGCAAAGATGAAGAACAACATGAATCAAGCTCAGTAACATACCCGCTGCCGGTCTTCAGCTTCATCGACATCGGCCTGGGCGGCGCCCGCCTTGGCTTCTTTTGTGACCCTTGGTCGCTCACGCCCTCCGCGCTCGGCTTCTGCTGCTTCTCACCGATAACCACCGGGGGGGCGTTGCTTTCTCCTACGGCCGCTGCGTCACCCGATCCTCCGGCAACGTCGCGCGACCCCGCATCGTCACGCTCCTCGAAGACGACCTCGGTGTCAGTCGTTGCCGTCTCCAATGACGCAGTGACGTCTTTCCTCTTCCTCTTCTTCTTCTCCGCCACGATGGTGGAGGAGATGATCTTGACACCCTTGTGCGCCGGGATCTTCGCGGTGGCCTGCTGTGTACGACGAGTCGTCGGCACGGAGCTCGCCATGGGCGGATCTTCTTCATCACTACCCACCGACGAGTCGGAGAGGTAGTTCTCCAATAACTCCGGTGGTGGAGCCTGCACGTCTTCCGCCGCCCGGACCTTGAAGCTGCGCTCTCCCCGTCTGCGAGGGGAGCCGGACACCAGAACAAACCTTCACGACCCTGCAAATCAGTCGACCTTCATTTCAGAACAAGGGGAATGCAACAACAACAGAGAAATCAAGGTCGATCAGCGACATACCATGTCCGCGGGCCGTGTGAGGGAGAATGCCTTGGGGCATGTCCGGTTCCGGATCACCCTGTTGAAGAGCTCCCTCACCCGCGCCACCATCTCCTGCTTGGAGACCTTCCGCTGCTGTACGCGGGTTGGGTCGGTTTGACCCCAGTACTCGTAGGCCGGGTGCACCCGATCTTGGATCGGCTGCAGTAGCCTCCAGCTGAAACTAATGGCCACCGCTCCGCCGGTCAGTCCTTCTTCCTTCCGTTGCTTGAGCTCCTCCAGCAGCGGCTTGACGGCGTCCATCTCCCGCGACGTTAGCTGGTTGGACCACTCTGGCACCGGGACTGGCGCGAGCCCCGACCTGGTTGGCAGTGCTAGTTTGGGGTTGTCGATGTAGAACCAGCCCCGCCTCCAGCCTTGGGTGTTGTCTGGCAACTCCATGTCGATGTACACCGTCTTCATGTGGCGGCGTAGCATGAAGCCGACGGCGCCGACGACGCCGTTCTTCCCCGTCTTCTTCACCTCGAAGAAATACCGCCACAGGTCGAAATGTGGCGGTATCCCCAGGTACGCCTCGCACAGGTGGATGAACGAGGATACCGTGGTGATGGCGTTGGGGACGAGATGCACCAGGTCGATGCGGTAGAAGTGGAGAAGCCCGCGGAAGAAGTCGCCCGCCGGAACTCCGAAGCCGCGCTCGACATACGAGACGAAGGCGACGGTCTCCCCAGTTCCCTCGGAGGGGAACGCTTCGCCGGCGGCGGGCCTCCACCCCACCTGCTCTATGGGCTTCAGCAGCCCGCGCTCCACCAGCTCCTTGAGCTGCGCCTCCGTCACCGTCGAGTGCTCCCACACCTTCTCCGGGGCCGGCGCAAGCTCTGGGGCCATTTCCTTTTCCTCAAAGCCGGTGGATTTAGCTCTAAATACCACCAGAGATTTTTGGCGCATACGGCGGCACTGGGCGCGGCGGATCTAAGCACGGCGACGCCGGCGAATCTATGCGCTAGAGCTTCTGGCGGCGGATCGGAAACCCTAACTGCTGGGGAATGGAAGCGAGTGGGGTCCTCAAACCTTCACTCGGCCTTTTATAACTGGGCCGCCTCAGTGCGGTAGGCCACGGCGCCCCAAACGTCCCCTCGGTTTCGCCGACATCACCGGCGACCCAACGGATACATTACCTAACGGCTCTTTCGGCCTAACGGCTACAGGCAGTGACGGCTCGAGCCGTGCGGGAATCCATGCCCGTTAGTTTTCTGCCCAACGGCCCGGTGTCCATGGACTCGCTATGCCTTATTTCACGCCCCCTCCCCTTTATTTTCTTCAAGGTCTCTTGGCCTCTGACGACCTCCGGGTCCATGATAACACCTCCGCAAGGTCGACAGGGACTACCGCTTGGTAGGTCGCCCCAGTCTTCAATCACGGGTTCATACCCATATCTACTTATTAACGACCCCCGGGTCAAGTAGCACCTCCCTGAGGTCGCTAAGGTCCTGCTACCTATTACATTGCCTTCGTGGCTATACCGACGGCCTCGTGCTTAATGGCTCCACTGCCCGTTGGCGACCACTTGGTCAAGTAGCACCTCCACGAGGTCGCTAAGGCCCTGCTGCCTTCTAGGTCGTTTAAGACCTAGGATTTTTCAGGTTGACTACCTGCGTTATGTCACTGCACAACGGCCGTGCCGACCCAGGTCGACACGGGTCCCTTGTCTCTATGGAAGGCCTCCTCAAGGTCGGCGTGCTATTACAGCTCCGCTGGGACCTTGGTATCCGTACCATTGCTGCCCGGACGCCCTTACAAACTACTAAAGCCATGACACCACTCATGCAAAAATTATATTTACAGCTTCTTAAGCTACAAGGAGTTCGGCCCTTGGCCAAATTACAAGATACAAAGATCTTAAAGGTCCTGAATTACCTTCCAAAGTGCTTACGACTCAATCTACACTAATAAGGCTTGTTGCAAGTTTTCTTCTGGCTTCAGGGCCTACTCGACGACCTCTACAGCTACTGTGGAGGCAGCTGCCACACAGCCACCTCTACTCGCGCACCAACCGGTCTCCTGCAGCGCCCAGCATCAAGTCTGAGCTTCGCCGCAAGATTGCAGAAGGTCCGAGCTTTAACACCAACCTCGCCGGGTGGAGCGCGGTGCTCACCAGCATCACATCAGGCCTGAAAGTGTCAGGGCCGACGATGCAACTGCTGCTTCATACTCCTTCCGGGCTCCTCGGTGAGGCTGGGAGAAGAGGCCAATCGAGTTCTTTGAGCCTCGCAAGCATTCTTCTAGCTCCAAGCATAAACTACATCACCCCTACACTTTGGTGGGCGGACACAAGCCCACGGTGCGGCAATATTACTACATTGGGTCATCTTGGATCTCCTCTGAAGATTGGTGCGGTTTGCTTCAAACCTTGGGCACCTATTTATACCACCAAGCACATGCAATCCAGTCTTACTCGCCAGGCCAACTTGCGTGGCGTCCTTATCCACGAAGATACTGTGCCCTCGTGGAGCACGAGGTTACTGTTCGCTTGTGAAAGGCATCAGCGCGCCTGGCCCCTACCTGACTGCACACTGAGGCATTTCTGTCTTTTGCGGGTGGCAGTAACCTGTGCTTCATGAGTATGCTGGCCCGTGACCGTACAGTGCACTTGTGACCCCGGTTATGACAGACCTGCCGCCTGCTACCCTCTGCAAGACTCTGGAGCTCTTGTCCTCTAGCGTCGACCCTACAAGAGCATCAGTTTCCTAAACAGAAGGTCGTAGGTTCGGCTAATTTTTCTTCTTCTTTAGAGCATCAAACCGGCCATATTGGTCGTTTTACTGCTCGGGGGCTACTACACTAGTGCGTCTTCGACGCCCTATTTTCTTCGGGTCGCCTCGACCTAATGGAAGCCTGCTTCCATCACATCTCGGCTCGACCTACCCTTGGTAGGCTTGTTGACCTTTCTGAAGGTCGTGGCTGCTACTACAACATGCATGATTCAGGTCAGTTCGGCGGTTCTGCAAGATCTACGCCTCGTCTTATAAGTGCAATCAAGCCCTAAGTGGGTTTTGGTGAGTTAAGTGACAACTTGATTAAATCACTAACACTCTTGTAAAGCATGTGAGCAGGTTGTTGATTATTGATAAATGATATTTATGTGTAAGATCATGTATTTGGCTCATATTGCAAAGAAGACAAGGGTGGATCATGACATTATACATGGAATGTATGCAAGCATACTAAAGATGAATGTCATGAGTTGGTTAATGTGTTCTTCCCATTGGAATCTATATAAGACATACAACAAGTGATCCTAAGCTAAAGAAAAGCAAATATAGAGGCATGATTTTATATGGTACTTGGTTAGCCTCTCTATGTTAAGCAAAGCATATTGTGAAGAAAGGAGAAGCTTGTGATGTAAAAATGGGAGAACTAAGTTAAAAATGAGTATGGCATCAGAGGTATTTCACTATCGATATAACATGGAACTTGATGAGCTATACAATGAGTTCACCGAGTATAATATCAAATGGATTTCATTCTTATATCAAGTGAAAGATATTGACTCTTACAAAGAAGCTAGTTGCAAGACTTCAAATATAGCGTTGACAAAGGTCATGTGGTTACCTCTATTGTAATGGACCTAAATGGAAGCTTGCAAGGCAAGGATATTTGTTATCAATCAAAAGGACAATTATTTGAGTGGCATCTCAAATGGAATTCTCTCTATGGTGCAAGGCTTGACTCAATTGTAGCAAGGATAAGTGATGAAGAGATCAAGATGGCTAAAACGAGGAACTAAGCAAAGGCTATGGATAGCGACCATAAGCAAGGTGCTAGGGTGAAGTTGAGAGTGTCAAGGATTTCGAAGTATCATATCCAAGCCTACCGAGGAAAGTGATAAATTGCATCTAGTGTCATGATTGATAATTTGGAGTGGCTCTAGAATTCAAAGTGATTGATTCTCTACTCTATGGAAGAATTCTAAGTCACTAGCTCAAGGCGGATATGCTCAAGCACATGCATCTATTTATATCTATAACATGTGCTCAGTTGGTATACAACATTGGAAGCCCTCGAATCATTGAAGATCAATTACCGGCGTACCTTGATGGTTCAAGATCAAGTAGATTAATTAGGGTTTATCTTTTATCTTGAGTTTAGGTATGCCGTACTATCAAGAGGGATGAATCATTGGTTGGATAACAAACATCAAAAAGTGCTCAAGTGAACCCAAGAGAGACTAACTCGTGAGATCTAAACCTTAGTAGGGCTCTCTGGCCCAAACCGGTCTGACCGGTTTGGGCACTGACACCGTCCAACGGCTAGTTGGTTTGAAAACCGGTCTGACCGGTTTGGTAAACCGGTCTGACCGGTTTTGTCTGACAGACTAACGGCTAGTTTTTGGGAGGATGGATATTTATACCCATGAGCTCCTCTTTGAGGGGCTACTGGTTCCCTGCGCCTCCTATGCTTTCTTGAACCCCAGCTAAGCTCTCCCCAACCTCTCTAAGTGAGATTCAAGCCTTTAGTGCTCTATTCTTGTGTTGGGTTGAGAGAGTGACTTGTGTGAGAGCTTTGAGAAGCCTTGTGAGCATCCCATACTTGATCACCTGCTGATTTGTGTTGAAGATCCTTTGAAGCATCTTTTACTCTTGGAGCCTTCCTCCTAGACGGCTAGAAGTCACTTGGAAGCTCTCCAATCCGAGATTGTGGAAGCTCCAAGAAGTTTGTATTACCCCTGTGATTCTAGTGGAAACCTTCTCATCTCAAGGGTTCATTCTCTTGACTTGAGACCGAGGTCAAGGGCAAGCCTTGTGTGGCGAGCCTATCCTTGTGTGGATACCTCAACAACGTGGAGGTAGGCTAACCTTAGTGGTGGGCCGAACCACGGGATAAATCTTTGTGTCTCTTGTGCATTTACTTCATATATATCTTGCTTATTGTTTTATCTCTATCTCTAGCATATACCTTGTGCTTCCGCTTCGATCTACTTTGGTGTGCATGTGCTGTGTGTAGGGACTTTATTGATACTCTTGGAAACACCTGTGGAAGTCCTACACCAAGTTTGGTTTGTGCTAGAACTCGTAGAGGGCATATACTTGTTTGTTGGTTTGCTGCCTAGCAAAACCGGTCTGACCGGTTTTGGAAACCGGTATGGCCGGTTTTAGTACTAACAGAGGGTTGAAGTTTTTAATAAGTGCAGATTCGTCTATTCACCCCCCTCTAGACGACATCAAGATCCTTTCACGTCTTCAGTTCGACCTTATGGTCCTTCGACCCAGAAGCTCGACGTTCAACTTTCGTGCGCGCATCGGAGGGGTTTTCTTTTCTTTTTTGATCCCCGTGCACCCTTCACGACCTCGACGATGCCGCGCCTCTGCTGCTCTTCGACACGACCCCGCCTCGGCCGCTACGCCTACACGTCGATCGGGGGCTTGAGAGACATGGGTACCCATAGGTCCCCACCGGCCAGGGTCCCAGAGGCCCCTGTCAAGTGGACCTGACCTTCCAGAAGACTCGCCGACCTTACAAGTGGGCCCAGCGACCTAGTCAAGCTCCCGGAGGATCCGCGAAGCCTTGGCGTGCAAGACAAGACACGGCGACCTGGCGCGCCGCCGCCTGTAGCTCCGAGTATCACGGGATACTCCTTGTAATCCGGGAGATAAGCCTCCCACAGTTGTAACCAGGGGCGGAGCTATGTTTCCTCCTGTGGGTGCGGCCGCACCCACACCCAAAACCAAATTCAGTGACTGCTAATGATTTTCAACTCTTTATGCACCCACAGTTCACCAAAATCTGCACCCACAGCTCACCAAAATCAGCACTGAAGCTCTTTAATGAAGTGTTTCGCACCCTCCATAATTTTACTCTAGCTCCGCCCCTGGTTGTAACCGACCCCGACATGGGTCAACCGACCTGCGCATGCAAACCCTAGCTCGTCCCCCCATATAAGGCGGCCTAGGGCTCCATGCACAGGGACAACTCATCTTCATCCTCGCATAATCCACCACAACTGGATCTGATCAGTCTACTATTATAATCTTCTTTGCGTCTACAAAATCTGCGCGGCCATATCTTAGTCCCTCTAATCAATTGCACTGATAAGATTTGGTATACCCGTTGGTCAGTCGTCACGCTCTTTACGAGCGAAGCGAGGGGCTGCAGCCGGCACCCAAATCTTTATGTATCACTCGTCCGGTCCGGTCCGGTGGTGGTCCTTGTTGCGAGTTGCTCCGACGGTCAGCAGGGAGAGGGGAGACGGACAGCGTATCAGGGCTGCAGCCGGCAGGCAATAGGCATCGGCCAGGGGCACGAGCAACCTGCGCTCCTCAGCCGGGGGCGCACGCGGGATCGGAGCACGCCCGCCGGTACGCGCCAGGCCGCAGCCGCGCGCGATTTGTTTACTCCCGCGGCACGGCAGCGCGGAGCGTACTGTTTGGGCGTGAGCGCACGTCGCGCCGAAAGCCCGGGGGAGCGGAGCGAATCCGCCGTACCGATCCCGCTGCAGCCGGCATGGGAGCACGACGCGACGGCGACGCGACGCGACGTGATGGAATCAGAGGAGATCCGAGCCGGGAGCCGCGCTACAGCCCAAGCGGCCACCGGAACAGCCGAACAGGCGCGGCACGGCGGCGAGCCCCCCGGACCCTGCTCGGGACCCAGCCAGCGGCGAGCCCCCCGGAGCTCGTGTGACCCACCCAACGGAGCGTGGAGCTCGAGAGCGCGGGTGCACGACACTACCGGACGGGATAGGGAAGCTGTGAACAGTGAATCGATAGACACGACTTGAGATTTTGAGAAGAGGCTAGGTGCGGGTATGGGCGGGTGGGTAGGTGACAGACGGGTGAAAAAAACATTAGTTTTTTTTTTAGAAACGCTCTCCAAATTGTGATTTTTCGGTCATTTCATAGTCCTTCCACCCTATCCACTCCTAGAAACATATATGACGTGTGGGTCCGCGTAAGGGGTACGTCGGACCCGATTTGGATGAGAAAAGTTTTCAATTGTTTTCGCTTCTTATATTATAGATTAGATTAGACAATCTGATCAAGATGTAAGATGGAGTATATACCTCTGAGGCAGTTTGGTGGAAAACAAGTCTTGGAGGGTGACAGGGTGTGGAGAACAACTAAAGTCCTTGAGGCGGCTGGCGGCGAGCTTGGAGGACCGTGGCATCTTGGAGGTGGCTGGTGGGAACTCAGGCTAAGGCAGGTGTCCTAGAGGAGACTGTCGATACTCGATAGCTTGGAAAGAGGCGACCTCCTAGAGGCCGAATTCCGAGGCAAGCATGGTGTGTGGTGGGGAAGAAATAGGAAGCAGGGGTGAATAGTTTGTTGGCCAATGACATTGTACTACCACCATTGGGTAGATCTACGCCACGGGAGGCGGCGAGAAGGATGCGTTGCCGGTAGTTGCGGTGACCTAGAGGGGGGGACTACTCCATACTTCCAAACAACAACGGGGAAGGGGCAGCACTGCCCCTGCAGCGGAGGGGATTGAAAAACAAAAAAAGAATCACATCCCGTCGTTTCTACCCAGGGCTAATCAGCTTCAGCGGCGGACCCACGTTGAACCCAGTGAGGGCACAAACCCTCGCTTAGTTCTTGATTACAGTAGTTGGCATACAAATTTTCACCATATATGTTTGTCAATTCTTAGTGATCAAATGTAGTATGCCCTCACTCATATTTTCTGTTGGGTCCACCCCTGATTCAGTTTTATGCTTCCAAAGAGACCCTAAGGGCAGTCCCAATAGTAGAAATCACTCTGGTTTCTATAGTCTAGGATATCGCACCAAGAAACTCTTCTTCACAATGCAAAATTTCCACTCAAAGTTCAGACAAAAAATTGTCCAATCACCTTCCGTAATCCTCCCTCCCATCTACGGATCCTCTGTGCATTCGCTACAGTCAACCCAAATTTCCTTCATCAAGGTCAATCCACTCCATTTTCCTTTCTTTCTTCTCCCGCGAGATCCCCTGCAGTGTCATGCTCGGGCGTTCGCTCCTTCCAGGCGCGGCAGGGCGAGGCCGTGGAGGAGAGCTCCCCCGCACGGCCGCACCGTCCCCGCGACCCAAGCGCTCAGAGGTGGCTCGCCGGAGCGTGCTCCAGTCGCACGCGTAGGCCGCGGTGAGCTCCTCCCGCCCTGCGGCGAGCGCGGCGGAGGCCGGCGTGCCGGGGCCCGCACAGGGCCGGCGGCCAGCACGACCGCGACGGCGTGCGGGGGCGCGCACAGGGCCGGCAGCCAGCACGACCGCGACGGCTACACGGGGGAGGTGGGAGCAGGCGGCAACGGCCCCGGTGCGCTTCGCTACCGTGGGGCGTGGCGACGCCCACCGACGAGCTCCTGCAGGTCGCATCCTCGACGTCTGCGGGCTCCGGCGAGATCCTCCGAGCTGGATCTCGACGGCGGCGAGATCCTCCGATGAGCTTTGCAGCAGCTGGGTGCCGCAGTGGGCCTTGGCGAGCTTCGCGGTCGGATTCGACTGTCGTAGCGGCCGACCGTTCCGCCTCCCGCACGTCATTCCCAGGCCTCGCCTCGCCCACCTCGCCGTCGCTGCGCCGCTGCCAAGCGCACACGGTGGACCGGCCTTGCCCCAGCCCCGCAGGCGAGGCGAAGACGCGGCGCAACAAATCTGGGGTGTGAGGGGAAGGAACGAGCTGGGTCTTCCCAACGGGATTTTCGGCGATTTCTTGTGCATTGGTGCGAGAGTCGACTTCGTTTCTTGCACAAGAAACGGTTTCTTCCTTTTCTGCTCTCTCTCTTCAATAAATCTCTTGACACATCAGCAAAATATTAATGCAACAGCCTAGTTAATGCACATAGAAACCACAATAAATGTACCATTGGGACTGCCCTAATAGAAGGCAGGGGCATGCATAGAACACTACTCATGTTTTCCAAACCATGACCCTTATTGCATCTCGTGGGTAATCAAACGCGAACATTTACGTTCGCGTTGGAGGTTGTCATGACCCGTTCGTATTCTACTGGTTCCCTAGGCTGCTGTGGCACCTGAAGTACCCATCGTTATATTTTTATTTTGTAAAAAACTTTGTATTCAACGGCTTTCTAGCAAAAGCAAAGGTTTTCTCCTTTTCAATAAAAATAAAATAAAAGCACACGCAATTCCTGTTTCTGGTAACTCCTATAAATTACCGACGTACCCCTGCACTGCCTGGCACGCCCCACCTTTCCCCCAAATCACCCTCAACCCCAACCGAGCATCGGGCAACTGCTATGTTTCTCTCGCCACCAGCACCACCGCCGCATCGCAAATTCGCAATGGAGCTTCCGAGGGCCAGGTCCTGGATGATTCTCGACCGCGCCATCCACTTCCCGAGGGCGAGGGCTCATTAGACGGAGGCGGGGCACGGCGCAGGCGCGTCCACGAGCGTGCTAGCAGGCATGATCACGTCCGGGGACATCCAGGAGGCCATGGACCAGGCGTCGCTGGAGCAGCAGGTCACGTCACTCGACTGCTACGAGTCAGCGGTGACAGTGGATGTTGCACAGGCGGCGCGAGCCCCGCTCGCCTCGGACGGAGATCACTTCACCGTCACGGTGAAGGCACCGCCACACATCACCTTCCTCACTGTCGGCATCTCCTACCCGACCCACCGACGAATCCCGACAGGCACCCGTACGTCATCACCACCGGAGCCTTCTGTCTTCTCGTCTAGTTCTCCGCCGAGCTCCCCAGAGATGCCGACAAGTTCTACTACTTCAACCCTCCCGTGGGTCACCTGGTCATGGCATGCAGCTTCTTCAGCGGCTTCGATGGTCGGATTGGGGCGCGCGCAGATCTGCTATCTGACCGCGGTGAAGAGATCCCCAAGCTGCTGGCCAGGAATGTCGAGAGCGTCGGCTTCCTGTGCGACGATGAAAATGGGACCTACCTCATCGTTGAACTCAAGGTTGCCACAAGGGCAGACTCCCCTCACAATGTTGTGCTCACTTGCTACGAGTCAGTCCCCCGCGCCTGGTCTAGCAACCCGATCAGTGCCCCCTTGCCGCCCGGGTGGACGGCAACCACCGCGACTGGTCGTGGCTACCGCATGGCGCGGTGTCGCTCCACAACACTGTCTTCTGGTTCGACCTATCGTGGAGGCTCCTCAGCCTCGACTTCAATCTGCCGAAATCCGAGTTTGGATTGGAGCAGTGGTGGAGCTGGTGAATTTTCATGCCTAAGGCCACTATCTACATGCCTAAACACACAAACTTAATTTTGACCCTTTTTAAAAATATTTTAAAAATAACACTACTGAAACATTATTTTCACATATAACTTTTTTGGCAGCGCTGGCTCACGTGGCGTGACAAAACAACATTGTCGCGCCACATGCACCAACGCAACTGCCACGCTGGCCCATGGGCTCCTCTAGTCCATCTCTCATTACAACTTGTAAGTGTTAAATACATTGCTTTGATGTTTATTTTATTTCAATTTGGTAATTTAATTAAGAATAAACATTTTAAATCTCTAATATGTAACACTACACCATAAATATATTTATTTTATTTCAAATATAATTATTTCATCAATCTTTATATAATTGATCATATTCAGTTTGAATTTATATGTGTCACTCTATTAGTGGGCACAACTTAATTGATCACTAATGTAAATTTAGTTCCTAGCATCCATCCATTTATGCATGCACACTATAGTATATACTACGATATACTTCAAAGGACACACGGTTTCTAAATTATTCATGTTTAATTCACTAGCATATATGTACTTCATGGTGAATAACAAAATTAGATGGTCTATTGTGTGATTGAGAATCTTCTTCACTTAATCAAACTATGTTGAATGGATGTTTCAACTATTATTACATAATCGCAATTTATAGTATCATACTATTATGGTTTCGAACTTAAAATATTTCATATTATATGAAGATATAATGATAGAACAATCTACAATGTAGTCTTATTATAGTTTTTAAAATATCTAGGCTTCTTTAAATTATTAATTTGAAAAATATCGAAGTAAATTTATTTCATAGTTGCAAGCTTTTCTAAGCAAGAGATGGATAATATATAACTTTCATTAAAATTATATATTTTAAAATATGTAACACTTGGATTTCTACAAGTTAATAAAATGAGACTTTTAAACTTTCTATTGTGTTTATGCCAAACTTCATGTCATTCAAAGTTTAAGTGCTATTTTATTGAGATGCTCTCAAGTTTATAACTATTTAACGAGAACCTTAAGTGCAATATAGAGATAATACATAACCTACTTTGAAATTAAAAATTAGCCATGTATACATAAAAAATTAGCAATACTGTTAAACGAAAATAAGTAAAAAAAAAGTGGGGGGCAATACGCTCCAACAAAAACTGGCGTGTTGTTGGCCGTTTGTGTGCCTGTGCTCCCAACGCTCTGTACTTCGCAGCTCACGTGTGTGACTGACACAGGGAGATGGCCTTCTTTCGGATCTTTGCTGTTGTGTTGGGCCGCCCAAGGTTTAAGATCAGAACTTAAACAACTAATTGAGTCTTGAAAAAATAATATGGATATAAATAGGGATTTTGAGCCATGGCCCTAGTCACCCTAGGTCCAAATCCGCCCCCGGATTGGAGTTCACCAGCCTTGCGGCCGACCGTGACATGGGTCCCGACGAGCCCAGCAGGGCGGACATCTATGACCGACGTTGTATCACCGTGAACGGCAACCTGCTCCGCTACGTGGAGATCATCGTCAGTGCTGGCGAAGCAGCGACGGTGTCCATGTGGTCTCGCCGTCGCTCGGAGTGGTAATGGATCATGGCTCTACTTCATTCTTCACAATCCAACTAAGTCTTATATATATTTAGCTCAAAATTGAATAGTATTATGACCTGATCCTAATAGGACTCGATTCTTAAATATCTTAAGCTAAATTGGAAGACCCTTTACCACCGCTACTAGCCGTCCCCGGGCGGGTGTGAGCGGATGGGAGTGGGCACTGGACTTCGAGGAGACCTTCGAGGACATCTGGAACAGCGAGACCTATATCCAGACCGGGCTGCCGCGGAACACGCCCAGGCTCGCGTTCGTGAACCCGGTGGACTCCGACGAGGTCTACTTCACCTTGCGCCACCACCTCTTTGGCGTCAATCTGATCGATCGCCGAGTCGTGCACTTCAAGACCATTGGGAGGGCACCGCGCAATACCAAGGATTTCATCACTTGGAACCTGCCTAAAAGGGGAGGTAAGATAATGCGTTCTTCTCATTTAATCATGTGCTCTGCAATTTTAGACCTCAACAGCATCTACGTTTCCTTGAGTTATTTATCTTCTGGTATACTAGTACTTATGCATTCCCTGTTCTGTTTTAGGAAGTTTACCCTGCCCGTTTACTCATTTGCTCGGCAATTACAGATCTCAACAGCATCTATGTTTCATGTAAATGATTACTGCTGGAGTTTGTTTATCTCAACATGCTTCATATCTTATATAGAATTATATGGACAATTTTTCCTGGAACATGTAGTTTTGCCGTGCTGCATTCACTGTTCTGTTTTGCTAGTTTACTCTGTATACTAGTAATTACTTCTAGCATGATGTCACGAACATTATGTGATTATTCTCTGTACACTAGTGGTGCTTTTCCTGAGAGAGTAGTGTATAGCAATTGATGTTAGGAACAGCTTGAATACAAGTTCGTTTTGTCAATACAAACAACTTCATTAGCTACATGGTGGACTCCAACAGCATCATCGTCCCTTGGTCCCTTGTGCACGGTGAAACTTCATTAGCTGTCAATTCCGATGTGTGTGTCATTCTGATAATTCTGCTGGGTCCAGTACTTGTGCACGGTGGAACTTGTGAATAAGTTTTAGAAGATGTCTCACAGGCTAGGATGACGCTGTGTGTATCATTCTGCTAATTTTCTGTTAGTTTGCATGAATTGAGAATGCAGTTGTCTTGCTGTTATTTGCATGCCTGGTCATTTTGAATCACATTTTTGTCATACTGATAACTTCAATAGCTATATAAGTGGAACTTGTGAATTAGTTTTAGAAGATGTCTCCCTGAGTTTGCATGATTTCAGAATGCAGTTGTCTTTGCATACTGTTACTCTGTTAACCATGCATGCAGAAATGGAAATTATTTGCATGCATGATCGTTATGTAGTTTTGTTTCCAGGCATATATATGCTAGTTAAGTTGCTTCTCTATTATTTTTCTGATCCCTATTGCCTGAAAAGATCGTACATGTTTCAAAGTGCTAATGCTTGAACTGAAGTCGGGAATGCTCTGATTATATTGGCATTCATCAACTAAAATTACAGTTACCCATCTTGCCTACTATTAACTTGATTGTTTATGATCACTCTGTTCTTGAGGATTTCTTTTTTGCCTACAGTAAGTGCATTCAGTCAGCGTGGTCTGACTAACAGGCATTCGTTTCTCTCTCTGCATGCAGCAGAAGACAACGGTGGGCATGCGCCACAAGAGGACACGCTTCCGGAAGACGTTTCTGAGCCCCCGCCGTCATCCCCACCGCCGGCGGCGGCGGCCAGCGAGTCCTCCTCCCCTCCCCCTCCCTTCCTCCTCCTCCTCCTCCCGCTCTTCCTTCTCCCCACCACCACCAACCTCGAGGTCGTCTCTCCTGGTCGCCGGCGGCCGCGCGCCTCCCAACGCCGCCTCCGCCCTTCCCCTTCGCAGGCCCCTGCCTCCACCTCGCCGCCTTCCTCTGCCGGGATCCAGGGACCCTAGATCTGGGTCGCGGTGGGCATGCGCTGACCCGACGGCGGCGGTTGCTCCGGCCGGCGGGGGGCTCTCCCGGCACGGATCCGGCGCGTGCGGCCGCTGCTGTTCATGTTCCGACACTCCGCGAGGCAGATTCAGCCGTTCCCGAGGTGCGCGAGCTCGGTGTGCGTGCTGTCCCTGCGCGCAACCTTCTCCTCCGTGAGCTTCCACGACGGCGGCGGACGCTCCGCACCGCCACGATCGTCACAGGCGGGATCCACGACGTTGCAGGAGCAGACGCGCCCTAGGGACGCGGCGCCCCACCCACGCGTCCACCTCGGCGTCATAGTGTGCCTGGCCCTCGAACGGCAGCTTGCCCCCGTGCCGCGCCCACCTTCGGGCCCCGGCGTCGAACGAGAAGGTGCCTTGGCGGCGCACTGAGAAGAACACTGTGCGCCTGCCTGGGTGCGTGGCGTGGCAGGCAGTGGCGGCCGTACCGGTGTCAAACGTCGTGTCGCTGAGGGTCCTCCACGCCCAACCGCGCCGGCCGTCCGGGGTGAGCACCCTGAAGTGGTCCCGGCCGAAGCCCCTGCTGAGTGCGTAGAGGCTGTCGCCAGCGGCGGGCTTGTGTGGGCCCGGCAGCGGTGTTGCTTCCGGCCGGCATTGGCCGGCGTTTCTCCCGGCGGCGGCGGCCTTGGGGCAGCACCACCTACGACAGGCGCCGCAGCGGCTAGTCTGGCGGGAGATGCAGGTGGCGGCAGCTCCGCCACGTCCTCGCCGGACTCCGCGATGGCGCGCCCGCCACCATCTTGGTGCACCAGGTGCTCCCTACCTCCGGCGGCGACCTGCGGCGGCGTCGTGGCCGCGGCTACCTCCTCACCGGCTGCCGCGCTCCCGTCCCTCACTCCTTCGGCGCCAGCGCGAGTGGGCTCTGGCTGTGGGCGGCGCTGGGAGGATGGTGCCCTCTACGGCTCCCCCTTCCCCCTGTTTCCTCCTTTCTCCCACGACTGGCCCTGCCCTTGTCGCGCCGACCTACCTTTCGGCGTCCTCTGTTCCAGCCTCCTCGACGGCGGCTTCAGCTCCACCTCGCTGACAACTGCCGTTTGCGCCCCCTCCCCGCCGACCTCCTCGACTACGCCCGCAGACCTCTCCCCGCCGTCGGTCGCGGCCCCTCCCGGGCAACCGGCTCCCTCCTGCTGGTGGTCGCGGTCTTCTTCCGCGCTGCCGGAGTCCTCCCCGTCGGCGCCCCCACTCCGTGCTGGCAATCGTGGCCCATTCCCCGTGCCGGCGGTCGTTGTGCCCTCCCCTCTGCTAGCGGCCACGGCCCTGCTTCACGCCGACGGCTGCGGCTCCCTCCCCTGGTTGGCGGCTGCTGCCCTCCTCCCGTCAGCGGCCCCGGCTCCTCCCTCTTGTCGGGGCCTGCGGTCTGGCGGCTTCTTCGCGGTCCTCCGTCGGGATGCAGTCGGCGCTTCTGCGGCGAGGGGCCTCGGGCGGCCCTGTTTGGTTGTCGTGGGGCTTTGTTGCCGTTCGTCTTGGTTCCGGCGGATCCCTGCACCTGTCCTTTGTTGCCAACGCCAAGGCGTCCTACTACGTTTTCCATCACCTTGCTCTCACCTTGGTTGTAGTGGTTGGCTGTGTGGTTTGGCTTTTGAGGTCTTGGCGAAAACCTTGTCTAGCTTCTGCTAGAACCGACAATGGTTGTGCTTCTTCCGTAACTTACCCTGTTGGGGCATTGTTGCGGCCTCCAAACGCCTTCGGTTTGCCAGGTGAAGACTTGACCTGCCCCTTCGTGGGTGGGCAGACGATGGCGGCGTTGACGTCGCTCCCTTCCTGAAGGCGTCGTCTTGCGGAACCTCCACATCGGTTGCTGCTTCTCCAACATGTTTGGCAAGCGGTGATGAGCGGAACTTCTCGGTGTTCTACTTTGCAGGCCCTGGTCCTCCTTGTAGGCCCTTTCGGTGTAGTTTCCTTTGCTTCTTTTGTCCTTCTTAGTAGTTCCTAGTGGTAATCTTTCGTGTGGTGGTGATGTAGGGTTGTTGTTACCTTCTTGTTTCCTAGCATTTTGGGGTTTTTTCTATTGTTGCGCTTTGTAATTCTCTCTTCTCTTAATAAAAAATGTGTTTTGCACGTCTTAAAAAAATCAACAGCAATGGTCGTTTCTACCACCACCGGGACTTCGGGAGCAAACCACCTCTCCTCCCAACGCCGTGTTTGTGATGAATACACATATACTTGCAGCGCAGACTTGTGCTGATCATTGAGGGAAGAACCAATCAAAAGCACATAGTAGTGTGGTGACATAGCGGGATCGTACAGCATTGGCTTTGGCGAAAGCCCTGCTTCTTCCTAATCTGCTGCGGGGGCAGCGGCAGCCATGCCCAGTGGTCTATGGCTTCAAAGATCCCAGGGATGAACTCCAGCAAGTCGCTGGAGATGGAAAGGTCCCGTCGTGGGGCGGGCCAACAACTCCGAGACATCGTGCCGGATGTAGTTGATGAAAATGCCGCCCACGGCGTGCGGGAGCAGCTCCTTACACAGTAGCGCACCGGGAAACAGTCAGGCTGCGTGCCTGGAGGTGGCGCAGGATGTCGGCGACGAGGTCGCCCGGCAGCTCCCGTCGCAACGCCATCTCTCCTCTCCTCCCGTTCCTGCTCGACGGCGAGATCGCAAGGGCGGCAGACGACGGGACACGGATCGTTCTAGTAGTGGGGAAGTTATAGTCGTCACGATTTATTTACACGGGAACAGCCACCCAAACCCAAGAATTCTACTCGAAAATAAACGGAATATATTGCTTGGGAGATTGACCGGCCTGCCATGCGCACCGCCGGGGCGGCCACCTCCGCGGCCAGCCTGCACACCGCCGTGGGGTGCTGCGGCCGGCCCTGCGTGCTGCAATGGAGGCCACCACACCGGTGCCGCCAGGCACCAGTCTACGTGAAGAAGATAGAAAAAATGATGATTTTTTTTTAAAAAAATGCTGGAATATTTCAAAAAAATATTGACCAACATTTTCACGAAAATGTTGATTAAAAATGTTTTGAAAAAAATATTGGATTCAACATTTTCTTTACAAAAATGTTTGTAAATTTTTTCCAAAAAATATTGGTCACCTTTTTTATGAAAAATGTTTGTTCAACTTTTTGTTTGAAAAATGTTGTAACATTTTTAAGAAATATTGTAACCTTTTCTAATCAATAATGACGAGGTGGGTGGTTGAAAAATAACACTAACCAACAAGTTTGAATGAGTTTTAGTGAGCTGAAAGTTTTAATCCTTATCCAGTTTCCGGTAGTCGTATTGGGAGGGTAGGGTTGAACGCATGAGCTCTGAGTGGAGGAATCACCAGCCTCCGCGGCGCGCGGCGAAGGCTAGGCCTACGCCTACGCGCTCGCGGCGAAGGCTAGGCCTACGCCTACGCGCTCGCGCGGCCCTGCTGTCGGTGTTCTGGATAGGACAGCCATGGCGGCGTCGCCGGTTGGGGGCACCTCGGCTCCACACTTGCTCCAACGAACTTCACCGGATACGCTGAAGTCACCATCACGATGCGTCGTGATTAGAGCAAGGATAGTAATACAGCCGGCTGCTGGCGGTAAGGATTCTTGCAGCCTTCCTCTCAGCCCACCCGTATAGCAATTAAACCTTCAACATTTAATACTTGGCCCGCTTGCATATGAGACATAGTCTCTTGGTTTTTGTATCTGAGCCGGCTGTGAACTTACCGCCCGCTTCTCCTCTCTCTCCTCTTCTCTCTCCTCCACCTCAACATTCAGCCTGCTTAAGGGTCCGTTCTTTTGGGTGAAAAAGAATAGTAAAATTGCAAATGAATAATGTTGGAATAGTGTTTCTTGTGATAGAAGATGTGATAGATATGATAAGTAAATAGTGTTTTCATTATTCATTTGTGAGGAAAAGAACAAGCTCGAAAACCAAAGAATAATGCATTTTCCGATTTATGGGCCTCACCCTTCCCAACCTCCGAGCCAGTGAGGCCGTTTGCTGCTAGCTGGGCCAGCAGGCTACGTGAGTACGTCTTTTCTTGTTCTAACCTTGCCAGTTCGCTCTGGCAAACCAAACCAAACGGAGAATGAGAGCATGAAGTTGTAGCTACCGAGTTACAAATTCATCACTGCCCGAAATTATGCAAGTTCAGCAGCACATACATTTCTGATAAATTTCACTCAAAAATGCATGAGACGGCATGCCGGTTTACAGTGAAGCTTGAAAACAGCAACTAGAATCCAGAGCAGTCACAAAAAAAAAAAAAAAACCTGAGCAGCAATCACCAAGTCGCGAAAAACCGTTGCAGCAATGCCATGTTTCAGGTCGCCTGGCTGCATTGCAGTGAGCAACGCAAATTCATGTTTCAGGTCGCCTGGCTGCATTGCAGTGAGCAACGCAAATCTGCATTGCAGTGAGCAACGCAAATTCATGTTTCAGGTCGCCTGGCTGCATTGCAGTGAGCAACGCAAATTTTGAATGCAATAAAGGTTGTTGGCTGCACGTCACATTAGCGAAAACAAGCCTATGCCACCAAACGTTTTTATTGCATACTTCATTTTTTTCATACATGGTAGTGTGGACCCATGGAAATAATATGTTTATGTTAGTTCGATCTCATCCCGCAACGGCCCAAAGGCCGCTGCGGACTCGGTCTCGCGCCCTAGTCGGGGGCGCCCAACCAATCGATGGTTGGTGGGCCCCCGCACGCACAGCGCTATATTAAGGGGGTGGGGCCACAGGCGCTCTTCACGAGGTTCGACTGCGCCGCCGCCACTCACCCCTAAACCCTACCGACTGAAGGAGCGCTGGAGCGGCGGGACTGCCCATCGACAACCCCTACTTCCGGCTGGATCCGGCGCACACGGTGCCATCGCCCTCTTCTCCGCCACGACCCCGCCGCCGTCGTCACCGAGCCGGCGACGACACTCCCTCAAGCCGTGACTGCCTCAGCGACCAACATCGCCACCATGTCGGGCGACGGAGCACCCCAGGCTTCAATGGATGGTCTGCATACCCCATCCCCCCCTCTGTTTTCTTTATGCAGTAGTGTAGATGTGCTAGAGTAGTTGTTCTAAGGTTTAGATCTAAGTGTTTCATATGTATCTGTCTATGTTAAGTCTCTACCCATCTAGATCTACTGCTAGGGTTGGTAATTAAGTCTAACAATGGTATCAGTTTAGCCGGTCTAGTTAGTAGATCCTACATTGCGGGTTAAGTGCATGTGTCAGTGCAGAAAGTAGAAGGAGATGATCCCAGATCGCAAGATCCGGGGGGAAGAAGCACTGCATATGACAAAATGTGTTGCAATTCGTTCTTAAGAAGTTAAACCCTAACCCTAGATCTCTCGGGTTAGGGGAAAGAAATGGCGATTCGAGCATCACAGGCAACCCTAACCCTAGATTTGTCTCGGGTTAGGGGAAGAAAAAACAAAATCAAGTCAAAATCGAACTCAAGTATCAACCCTAACCCTAGTTTTCTCGGGTTAGGGGAAGAAATCGCAAGAACCGAATCAAGAAACCCTAACCCTAGATGCGAATAACACCGAACGTGGGGGAGGGGGACCTACCTGGATGGCCTTACCTCGCCGCCACAACACCACCGTCGTGCGGGTTGTTCTCGCCACCGGATCTCCAGTGCGCGGCTCAAACTGTTCGGGCGCCATCCTTGAGCCGTTCGACGGCGGCGCGCTCACCCTAGGGGTGCACGCGCGCGCCGGCGACTAGGCCAAGGGCGGCGGCGCCACCCTCCATGCCTATCTCTCTCTCCGGATCTCGCTGTAGCGGTTAGAGGGGAGAAGGGGAGGGGACAGATAAGTTAAGCAGGGGGAGGAGGAGCTTGCCGCGGTTGACACTGGGCGGCGCCGCCTTCCACCACCGCCGCCGGCGAGGACGCCGGCCGCGGGGAAGAAGTGGCCGCCGCCGCACTGCGGTGTGCTGGAGTCGGGGAAGAAAGAAATGGGTTGACCTAGGGTTTCCAAGGGATTCGGTGTTTTATACCAGATGCGTCTCACCGGTGATGATTTTGGATCGTTGATCTGCCGATCAACGGCTGACGCTGGCCGGGGGATAATCTGGGCCAGATACGGCCCAGGCGGGATGCGGCCGCGGGCCACTTCGCCGGCCTGGCCGTCCGCTGTCGGGCCAAGAGCCCACGCGGGTGAAGTTGAGCAGGCCGCGGGCCTAAAGAGCTGCTGGGCCGGAGGTTGAGGCCACGAACAGTAGCGTTTATCTTTTAAAGTTTTTGAATTTCAGGAGCTTTTCGAATTGTGTTTTAGGTTTTTGTATGGTTTTTTAATTATGATTATATCTCTGTTAAATTTTGTGTAATTAGATGAAATTTTACAGAGAGTAAGATGCTTCTGAAATTAAGTTTTTTTTTCCTGTTGTTTGTCCTGTTTTCCGCTGCGTTTAAATTCTCTAGTTAAATTGAACCAAAGGGATATTTAATTAGAGAGAAGTTTTTTCTTATGAATAATTTATGATATTGTTATCTTCTGGCCAAAGCTGATAATTACAATATTATGAACTGTTAAACTAAAGTTTTATGCATTAGTTCTATTTTTCTGCCCAAAGGTGATATAGAATTAATGTAGAAGTATGTTGTATGTATTAATTTTGACCAAAGTTAAATTGATACATGCAATATTTATTGTTAAATGTTCTCACTCATTTCTGAATTTTAATTTTCAGCACAAGCTGGTTATGTTGGCCAGATCCCTGAGCTGACCGGCAACAACTACACGGCTTGGCGCAAGTTGCTAAAACTGGCATTTCTGATGCTGGGTATGGAGTATGTGATCACCACAAAGTGTCCTGAAGCTCCTGAGGTACCAGTCAGAGGTGCAAATGAGACTGATGCTGCTTGGCAAGCAAGAGAAGACGCCCATGTTAAGGCGGAAAGTGAGCATCAACTCGCCAAGGCGAGGTGGGATCTAGACAACAAAAGATGTCTAGCAATTACTCAAACTAAGATGACTGAGGCTATTAAGGCATCTATTCCTGAAAAGGATAAAGACGGAGTTTTACTCACTGCTTCCGAATATTTGGAAATAGTGGATAAACAGTACTCTCACCATACTAAGACATATGCCAGTACTACTATTGGTAGTTTGGTTGCAATGAAGTACACTGGTGGTGGTATAAGGGACCACATTCTTAAGATGAGCAACATGAATGGCAAGCTTGCTGAGATGGGCATGGTCCTTCCCACTGAGTTTGTCATTCACTTGATATTTAAGTCCCTGCCTCCTGAGTTCTCAGCTTTTGAGGTTAACTACAACACCATTCCAGATAAGTGGGACGTGCATAAGCTGATTGCTATGTCTGTCCAAGAGGAGGAGAGGCTGAAGGCTCAAAATTGTGGTCTTTTCAACTATGTGAATCATGGTAAGAAGCCACAGAAGAGAAGCTTTCCGAGTAAGAATTTCCAATCTAAGACTCAAGCAGAGAGTGAACCTTCCAATGCACCAAGTAAGCCTCATGGTAAAGCCCCAATCCAGAATGATCAGTCTCAGAAAACTCAGAAAGCTCCACCCCAGACAGAGTTTGCTCCAAACCAGTGTCACTGGTGCAAGCAGACAGGGCACTAGAGGAGGCAATGCCCTAAATGGCTGAATCACATGTGGTCTAAAGGTGAGAACATTATTACGTTTGTAGATGAATCCCTGTACTTAAGTTATGATAAATCTACTTGGTGGGTTGATTCAGGAGCAACTACTCATGTTGCTAATTCTATGCAGGGTATGAGTACAAGGAGGATCCTAGCAAAAGGAGAAAGAAGAATTAAAGTTGCGAACGGCGTCGAGGCAGAAGTGGAGGCGGTTGGTGATCTCTCCATTAAGTTGAACGATGGCTTCACACTTCGCCTACATGATGTTCTTTACGTTCCTTCTTTAAGTCGAAATTTAATTTCAGTGTCATGTTTAGCAGACTATGGATTTGAGTGCTAGTTCAGTGCACAACAATGTTTGATTAAGTTAAATAATGTTTCTATGGGTCTTGCCATCTGACAAGACAAATTTTACATGTTGGCTATTCATGATGTTTTCACTGAATGTGTTGAGAATGTATGCGATATTGAGAATGTTTCATCATCTACAGATGTAAGTAAGAAGCGGAAGCGAATTGATAGCGTATCTTCGAAATTATGGCATTGTCGTTTAGGCCATATTTCGAGGGGAAGAATGGAACGCTTAGTTAAGGAATCAATTCTTCCGCCTTTAGAATTTAATGACTTAGAACAATGTATCAATTGCATTAAAGGCAAGTTTGTTAAGCAAATAAAGAAAGGCGCAAAGCGAAGCACAGGAGTGTTGGAGATAATCCACACGAACATTTGTGGTCCTTTTCCTGTGGTATCTGTGGATGGTTTTGATTCGTTCATTACATTCACAGATGATTATTCTCGATATGGGTATATTTATCCAATCAAAGAGAAGTCAGAAGCGCTAGATAAGTTTAAGATTTTTAAGGCTGAAGTTGAAAATCAGCACAATCTAAAGATTAAGGTGGTGAGGTCGGACCGAGGTGGGGAGTACTACGGTCGACACACCCCGTATGGCCAAGTTCCTGGACCTTTTGCAAGGTTCTTACAGGAAAATGGCATAATTGCCCAGTATAGTACACCGGGTGAACCTCAACAGAATGGAGTAGCTGAAAGAAGAAATCGTACCTTGATGGATATGGTTAGGAGCATGTTAAACTACTCAACATTACCAGTTAGTCTGTGGATGGAGGTGCTAAAAACCGCTACTCACATTCTAAATAAAGTACCTAGTAAGTCAGTACCTACAACGCCGTATGAATTGTGGACGGGTAGGGAACCCTCCATAAGATATATGTGCGTGTGGGGTTGTCCAGCAGAGGCTAAAGTTTTCAACCCAAATATTGGGAAGTTAGACCCCAAAACAGTAAGTTGCCATTTCATTGGCTATACAGAAAAGTCTAAAGGTTATCGTTTCTACTGTCCTAACAGACATACTAAGTTTGTGGAAATGAGACATGCTATCTTTCTAGAGAATGAAATGATCAGAGGGAGCAAGGCAGTTCGAAAGATTGATCTTGAAGAAAAGCGGGTGTGTGCACCCACTCCTATAGTTGAAGAACCGTATTTTGAGATGCCTACTGTTCCGACAGCTACAGTGCAACCCACTATGGTGTCCGAACCTGTTGTTAGTACTCCTATGCCATCAGTGGAAGAAAATGAGGAAACTGTTCATCAGGATCCCACAGAAACAACTGATGCACAGGAAGAACCACAACAGCCCCAAGTACAAGAGGAGCCAGCCATAGAGGCCCCGAGGAGGTCTCTAAGGGTTAGAAAGCCAGCTATCCCTGATGACTATGAAGTTTATGAATGTGAAGAAATTCACATAGAAGGTGATCCTACTTCTTTTGAAGAAGCTATGAGTCGTCCTGATGCATCCAAGTGGTTGGAAGCCATGGAAGATGAAATGAAGTCAATGAGTACCAATAGAGTTTGGGACTTAGAAGAAATTCCTAAAGGAGCTAAGACAGTAGGCTGTAAATGGGTCTACAAAATTAAGTATGACTCCAAGGGGAATATTGAAAAGTATAAGGGACGACTTGTGGCTAAGGGTTACACACAAAGAGAAGGGATAGATTATAATGAGACATTTTCTCCAGTCTCGTGCAAGGATTCTTTTAGGATCATAATGGCTTTAGTGGCTCATTTTGATTTAGAATTACATCAGATGGATGTAAAGACGGCATTCCTGAATGGAGATTTATATGAAGATGTATACATGACTCAACCTAAAGGTTTTGTTGTGAAAGGAAAGGAGCATTTGGGATGTCGTTTAAGAAAATCCATTTATGGATTAAAGCAAGCCTCTAGACAATGGAACTTAAAGTTCCATGAAACCATTACGAAGTTCGATTTTAAAGCAAATGTTGAGGACAACTGCGTTTACGCGAAGTTTAAGGATGGGAATTTATTTTCCTGATACTCTATGTGGATGATATCCTGCTTGCTAGTAGTGATGTCAGACTGCTGCAGGAAACGAAAAAGTTTTTGTCCTCAAAATTTGATATGAAAGATCTTGGTGAAGCCTCATATGTTTTAGGCATTGAGATTCATCGAGACAGAAAGAATGGGGTCTTAGGTTTATCACAAAAGGCATATTTGGAAAAGATTCTTAAGAAATATAATATGCATGTGAGTAAGGCCGCACCTGCTCCCATAATAAAGGGCGATAAGTTTGGACTTTATCAATGTCCAAGGAACCAATATGAGATTGATCAAATGAAGATGGTTCCATATGCTTCAGCAGTTGGTAGCTTACAGTATGCACAAGTATGCACTCGCCCTGATTTGACATTTGTTACGGGAGTACTTGGTAGATATCAATCTAATCTAGGCAAAGAGCATTGGATGATAGTAAAGAAAGCTTTTCGATATCTCCAAGGTACGAAAGAAATGATGCTTACATATAGAAGGTCTGATTCCCTAGAGATAGTAGGGTATTCAGATGCTGATTATGCGGGAGATAGAGATGATAGAAAATCCACGTCTGGATATGTCTTCACTCTAGCAGGGGGAGCTATCTCATGGAGAAGCTCTAAGCAAGAATTGGTTGCAACATCTACGATGTATGCAGAGTTTATAGCCTGTTATGAGGCAACGGGACAGGTGATGTGGCTAAAGAAGTTTATACCCGACTTGAGAGTGGTGGATTGTATTCACAGACCACTAAAGTTGTACTGCGATAATGCTCCAGCAGTATTTTACACTCACAACAACAAGTCGACAAATGCTACCAAACCGATAGAAATAAAGTTCTATGCGGTGAAAGATAGAGTCCGGGATGAAACTATAAGTCTGAAGCATTTAAGTACTAAAGAGATGATCGCGGATCCGCTTACAAAAGGCTTACCACCCAATGTGTTTAAGGAACACGTTACCGGTATGGGTTTAAGGGAAAGCCTATGATTCCTGGACTGGGCCCAAGTTAAGATCTTTTCAGATTGGATGAGTGTATTGTGGCTGGTTAGTCTAGTTGTGATTACGACTAAGATGACCCATGCTCGATATGTTATATTCATGATGGAAAAGATATCAATTAAGGAACTCGAGATTAAGTGAAAGTGTTAAGTGAGATCGAGAGGGAGAATGTTAGTTCGATCTCATCCCGCAACGGCCCAAAGGCCGCTGCGGACTCGGTCTCGCGCCCTAGTCGGGGGCGCCCAACCAATCGATGGTTGGTGGGCCCCCGCACGCACAGTGCTATATTAAGGGGGGTAGGGGCCACAGGCGCTCTTCACGAGGTTCGACTGCGCCGCCGCCACTCACCCCTAAACCCTACCGACTGAAGGAGCGCTGGAGCGGCGGGACTGCCCATCGACAACCCCTACTTCCGGCTGGATCCGGCGCACACGGTGCCATCGCCCTCTTCTCCGCCACGACCCCGCCGCCGCCGTCACCGAGCCGGCGACGACACTCCCTCAAGCCGCGACTGCCTCAGCGACCAACATCGCCACCATGTCGGGCGACGGAGCACCCCAGGCTTCAATGGATGGTCTGCATACCCCATCCCCTCCTCTGTTTTCTTTATGCAGTAGTGTAGATGTGCTAGAGTAGTTGTTCTAAGGTTTAGATCTAAGTGAGTTTCATATGTATCTGTCTATGTTAAGTCTCTACCCATCTAGATCTACTGCTAGGGTTGGTAATTAAGTCTAACAGTTTATTGAAAAGAAGTGCAGCAAAAGCAAAAGCCACTCCTTAAAATGCTCGATAGCAAGAACTGAGGTACATCCGCACATCAAAAGATAAAAGTATTCGAGTAGAGAGATTAGGCACCAGCTTTTGATCAATCAATTTCCTTTCTTTTCATTATATATTATATTATGAACAGCATACAAAGAATTAGCAACAACTCAACATAGCCTGATAGGCCAATAAGAAAAAAAGGTTAATGGCCTCACACACCAGTTGTTGAGATCACAACTCACCACACTGACACAATCAATTGGGTTTATTGTCACTCATTGCTGTACTCGAGAACAACCTCGCAATCTCTCATGACAAACACTGAGGAAAAAAAAAGGCAAAAACTGCACATGATCATTGTAAGAGTCCCTACTTTGTACCAGCTTGTCTCCCATTTGATGAAAGCCTTCTGCTGTCGCTTCTGCTTAAAGGTTGCCTAACAGATCTGTTTGAACCGTTTGTGGCTTTCCTCGATGCTGATGGTATTTGGGATTGAACTGGAGTCCTGATGTGCATGGAACAAAAGAATTAGTCTTCAAGTCAAATAAATGGTTAATGCATTTGAAATGGCCTAGGTGTCTAGTTAGTATGTTCCTTGATTTTTTTTTTCTCTTTTCTGGAACATCACAGAACTATAGAATTTCAGACGTCAACTAACCCTGTGATTAATTAACCTTAGCAAGCAACACACTTGAAAGTTGAAATTACTGTGATGTAGACATGAATAGAATGTTTTACTGCTTTCGGTTCAAATTAACCAACAGCCAAACTGTATCTTCCAATATCTGAACTTAAGATGTGCTAATGCGGTACCCCCATGCAAAAGGTTTAAATCATATACACTGCAAAGTTTCAAGAAACCGCTCAACGCCTAAACGGTAATTTAATTTGTAGATTAATGTTTTTTGTTTCAAGAAATGGTGTTTCTTTTTTTCCGTGGTTCCAAAAACAAGGTAAAACATGATTTTGTTTACTGCAATATAGATGTTTTAGTTGTCAAGACATATACCTGGAATCTGAGCCGTCTCTTAGCTTTGCTTGCGGTTTCTTAACCTTCGCTCCGCTCTCACTAATCAAGCTATTCATGCTTTGTAAATTGAGCTGCCAAAGCGCATCTGATTCTGAGGAATCACTTGTGGCCATGTCAATATCATCAGAATCATCCGTATTTGTAGAGTAAAATCGAGGCCTTTGCTGTTCATACTCATGGTCATCCTTTTGTCTTGTATTATTTCTCTGGTACTGCTTCTCCCTCATACCTGAATGGTATCTCTGGTAAAAGAAATCAGGTAAAGCTGCACTGTCCCCCTCCCAATCACCGACTGAGTTATTGTTGTTCACTACAACCTTATCTACCCAGTCCCCACTGACCACTTCTCTTTCATCTCCCATCTGAAAATTCACCCTTAAATTGCTGTCTGGCCATGAAGGAGAATCATTTGATGTTAACAAATCCTGGAGGTCAAAGCTTGGTTTCTTTTGCCTCAATGTAGGATTGGTTCTAACCTAAACATAAAAGAACAAATCACACACAATTCATGATGATATAAAAAATATCTAAGAATCCTATCACAGTTCTAATGACAAGAGTTATGATCTTTAATCGCCTAAAAATCTGGATTGTAAAGGGTACATGGAAGAAATAATTGAGAAGTTCAGAACATTGTTACCTCTATGTTTCCGACATCCTCCATTGGTTGTCTGAAGTTAGTTTGGCTAGACAATAAATCACAACTACCTTGTCGCCTATTTGAAAAACCAGGCGAAGGCATCTTCATGTTAAATGCGTCAGAGTCACGACTCATGATTTGCTCCGATCCTGAGTCTTTCAGAGCTAATGCTGATTTAAGTCGAGCGATCTGAGCACGAACAGAGAACATAAATATCTTGAATAGAGCAAAGGCAGTAAGAAAGATGATAGAGTAACGTCACAACAGAAATAAACCTGCTCTTTAAGCTCTCTAACTTCTCCAGATTCTTTATTTAAGCGAGCAGCTCCAAGTTCAACAGTTGAGACACGCTCGGCAAACTTTAAGGTGCTGATGGTTTCTCCTACAGCATCACTCTCTGGGCTTATATGAACGAACATCAAGGTTTTGGCCTGACCTCCTGTTGATAAAATCAATATATATTGAAAAGGATTGTTCACTGTACTCCACAGCCACCACAAATGAATGAATAACTTGCAAGGGAGTAATCTTACCAAGTGAATCTTGAAGAAGTTGTGTTAATTTACTATTCCTGTAAGGTACATGTGCATTCCTTTGGGCAAGAGAAGCAATTACATCCCCTAAGGCCGACAATGATTTGTTTATATGCTGTGCTTCTTTTAACCTTTCTCCAGTAACCTCTGACTTATCAACCCGTTCACTGCCTGCAAGATCAACTAAATGCATGCAACCACGAAGAATGGTCCCTGATGTCAGATCCCTTCCCTGAACGTGAACAGTTAAACAACTGCAGCATTACAAGAATATTGCGTTACTTTCCACTGTTATGTTAAAGTAATTTATTTGATTTGATTGCACATAGAGGTTGCGAGCTTACCTGTGGGAACGACTACTCCTATCATTTAGAGCAGTGGCACCGACAGCACGATTTTTGTGCCCAACATTCATCAATTCCATGACATCCATTGTTGATGCCACACGGACAAGGCTTGCATCCGGCACATTGAGCCCATTCTGAGAGTTATTTCGAATCTCTAATGTATATATTTGTTAAGGAAATAAATTTCCTTCGGCAGCACAACATAAGATAAACTCATAAAGAAACTGACACAATTTGACAGAAATATGACTGCACAAAGGATATCTTTTGTTCAGACCATCGGTGACGAGGAGATCCCTGACTTGCTCGTTGTAAATCTCAATCATTTGCACAGCAATATCATATATGAAGGTTCCTTTCCTTTGTTCAGCAAGCTTAAATAGATCGCCAAGTGCACGATAGTTGACACCTTGGGTTTGCTCAGTCATGTTCTTGGGCCCACTCTACATAAAACATTAGACGTGAACATTAAGATAAAAGGAAAACCACAGTGGTAATATTGTGTGGGTCTTCAGGATCTCTCTTAATTTCTACCATTCACTCTTATTTGGCAAATACTGGTGTGTAACTGTGTATTACTCACCATTGTGTATGTCTTCCCGGATCCTGTTTGGCCATACGCGAAGATACAAACATTGTATCCATCAAGAACCGAGCGAATAAGGGGCTGGGTGTCTAAGAACACCTCATCTGCACAACAAACAATTATGTGGACCTTCCACTTGATATAGAAAAGAGCTAAATAGGGACAAGGTAGAATACCTTGTGTTGCTGATGGGCCAAAAACCTTATTGAAGCTAAAAGTTTTCCGGCCTTCCTTTCCAGACTTTGAAGGGGTGATGATGGTTATGTTGCCCTCATCAATGGAACCCACGGTGGAAGGACTTCCTTGTCCTGGTAAAAAGGGTCGTACCCTACAATATACCCTGATATTTCCTATACAAGAAACATAACAAAATTAGGACTGCACATTTTTCTTTATCTTTCAAAGCACCAAATCTTTTCCTATTCAAGTTAGAATATCCATGCTTAAATATTTAATGTAACAAGCGCACCTTTAAGATCCTGCACCTGGTTGTATAGCTTTCGATTTTCTTCAAGAACTTTGCGATAACCTGTAGCAGCATGAGCCATGCTAAACAGGTGCCTTCCTGAAATAAAATTTGAAAATATGTACTTTCGTTAGTTTTATGTGTTAAAGTAGTTAATGAATCACAATCACCCAAACTCTGGAAGCATACTCATATTACCAAGAAGGTTTACATCCTCAGAATATTTCATTTGCATATACTCCATACCCGCCTTAGTAGTTATCAGATCAGCCTTGAGTTCCTAGAGACGACAAGAACCGTGAACGTTTAAGTAAACCGTTATCAAGATGTTAAGAAAGATAAAGAGAACTGAGAAGGTACCTCAACATTCTTTGACTGTTGTTGCAGAATTGAATGTTGCTTCAGTGATACTTCTCTCGATGCTTCTTTTTTTGTTTGTTTATGGTTACAGTAAATATCTGTTGCATCCATCTATACAGGAGATCAACTAAATTTTAGATGTAAGCTAAAGTTAGTAGTATATTTATCCTAACTGTTTTGTGATAACAGCAAGAGTCATTTGATCAGTAAACCAAGGAACACAATTCAAGCATATTAAATAAGAGTGATTCGCAACTTGCCTTTCTCCCACTAGTATTAGGAGTGGTCTCAACTAGAACCTTTGATTTCGAAAAGGATTTGGTGCTGTCAGTACCATTTTTTAGAGCCGCTTTGACCTGCACAATGTATTGGAACTTCGATTACTATATTGTCAATTGCTCACTCAGCATAATGCCATATGTCGTATGCAGAAGGAATTCATAAACAACAGATAAGAAATAGACAAATAACACCAAACATACCAATTCATTCTGGCTGCTTAGACGATTTTCAAATTCTTCAACAAGTTTACTCAGCATGGACTCCACGAGCTGCAAACAAACAACAGCACAAGAACTTCATGGAACTGGTAATCTCATAATCGAAAAATATTGAACTAAATTGGCTATGTTCGTTGAACTGGTAAGTAGCTTACAAAAAACGGGGAAGCACATTAGCATACCTGTGGAACTTCATCTGGCCTCTTGTCTGACAAAACTGCACTAACCAACATTTTCAGTGGGCGCGACGTCGACTGTTTGGAAATACATACGAGGGGACCAACAATTCAGCCAGATTGCAACTATATTGAGAAATCAATGCAGCTATTAAGTCAAAGTGTGGAGCTAACCATGTCGCTAGAATCAAGATGAGCATCGGCATTGAACCCAGCCTCCTCATAGGGCACTTCACCTTCATTCATTGATTGACTCCTGCGAAACGGCTCCGAGTTCTTCCTCCCGAAGGACTTGCCGGACGCCGACGGCTTCAGATTCCCCCCATACTTCCACGGCCCGGTGCCACCACATTGCTTCCAGTCACCGTACGATTTCAGTGCGAGCACGCAGTTCACCACCCTGGCGCTCTTCCCTCCCTGCACCCAGAAAGGCAAAAAAAGGCACATCAAGGTCACAGCCTCCTCGAGAGTGTGTTGAGAAAGCAACGGTGTGGTGACAAGTTGCTGCAGCTGCAAGCAAAGCCAGGTGGTGGTACCCCACTACCCCTTGCTCCGAAACGAACCTGCTCCAAATCAGAGGCCTCGAAGCACGGCAGGCCGATCTCCTGCGCCGCCACCAGGAAGTTGCGCACGTTCTCGAAGTACTGGAACGCCGACAGCGCCGCGCCGTCGGCCTGCAGCACGGAGTCCGCCGCGGTGTTCACGACCACCTGCAGGCGCGCGCATGGCGCAACGCAACGAGCACCGTCACGACACGATGGCAACGGCCGCGGGAACGAACGGGACAAATTAACGAACACAAGGAGCGCTTGCCTTCGGGACGGCGCCCGGGTGGACCCGGTTGAGCGCGCCGCAGAGGATCTGGCCGTTGCGGAGGCCGAGGCGGAACTCCTCCTCGGACGGCTCCTCCGGCAGGTCACGCGCGGCGACCGCCCCCACCGTGCGGCGCAGCCACCCCGCCGCCTCGTTCCGCCGCGACGCTGCACCCCACCAATTAAACCGAAGCAAACGGAATTCAGAACAACCCCCACCCGAGCGAACCCGCCAAAGCAGCGGCGGCGGAAGGAAAACAAAACCGGAACAAACACAAGCGAGAGATGGGGGACGCGCGGACCGCACCGGCTTCCTCGGCCCTGCGTGACGCGAGGTCGCGGTCGCTGAGGCGGCACCCGTGCTGCCGCAGCACGTCCTCCACCACGGCGGCCGCGGAGAACGAGATGATCGCCGCCGCCTCCGCCATTCCCTCCAGCCCCCAGAGGCGCGTGCCCGTTGCGCTGCTGCGGCTCGGCACGGCTCCGTTTGAAATGGGCGGCGGAGTTTAAGCTGTTGCGCAGTCCATTAATGGGAGCTGCGGGGGGTTCTGCCTCTGCGTGGTGGTTTTGTGGGTGGTTATAATGGAGGGGTAGGGGAGGTGGCACAGGTGGGTGCTTTGTGGCCTCCTCGCTCTCCCTGCTTGCTTTTCTTTTGGGCTGTTTCGGGTTTAAAAATAGTGGTTAGTGAAGTGGAAATGTTGCCCCCCTTTCTTCTCGGTTCTCCTCCCCTTTATTTGTTTTCGCCGCTCGGCTGTTTCGTTTGAGTAAAGTGCACTGTGATCATGACTCCGGAGCTCCGACCTGCTAATCGCGCCGGTATGAACTGCTGATGGCGAAGCCTGTAGATTTTTTTTTCCGAGTTAGTATTCCAGATAGTTTAGTTTTCTTTATTTTGATTTTTAAACGCCATGTTGCGTTGTTGCCTCTTGGCTAGTGGTTTTTTTAGGAACATTTCTCCAGGTTTCGCTCATACCAAACAAGCTCTTCTGTAAATGGTCGTAAAAATTTTATACATCCTTGATATTTAAGAAAAAATTATTATGATGCCACACGCGATTTACGCAAATGAAAGACACCTTCAAGAAGAAGAAGGTGAGGGGGCTCAGGACTAGAGCTTTTTTCTAGATAATAGATAAAAAAATCCGACTTCAACCACCTCCTAGAGGCGAATCAGTCCACAAAATATTACATGTAGTATGCTTGCATTACATGTGAGCATGGCTACTATATATATGTTCATCACACATGATTAAATCAATCCGTAAACTAAAATATCATTCATGGGAGGCAAAGAGATGAAGCGCCGAAGTCTCCAACGTCCGGCACGTTTGGATCATCATATATTCATTCATATCATTTTGCTCATCACGACGCTGTAACTGCACCTATTATCGAATCCTATATGTTCTCTGAATAAGACCTGCATAAAAGTTTTCGGTTGACATCTATCAAAAATCACATCATGACTACAACTAGAGGGGTAAGATTAGTGACTACTGCCTAGTAAAATTGAGATGAAGCAATAGGAGTCGCCAATTGTTGGTGGAGGAAGGTGAGTTGGAGGTGCAGTATGAAAGCAAGGCATCGTTGAACATGCATGCTGCTACAATGGGCGATGCTGCTACGGATTGCACGCTTCTCTACAATGTGACACACGCACATTAACTTAGTCATATCCTTGCCGATGTAATTGATGATTGACATTCCAAGGGTTGAAGATTTTAGTAAAATGTTGTGCAGAGTAAGATGCATTTTTTTTGTATTTAGAATAATTTATAGAAGGTGCCCCATAGAGTGGTGGTATATATTCTTCATATTCATGAATGTTGATACTTGTGACTATATTTGGCACATTTTTATATTCTCTGGTTGCCACATTTGGCATGGCTAGGTCAACCAATGGCTAGCAGCATCTACCGCACCAATTTTGTCTCGTGGGAAAACTAATTTACTTTGCCCACTCATATACGACGCATACTTTCGCCAAATGTTCTCTTCCCGTTTACTAGCTCATGTTCCTGTTTGCCACCATGGGCAATCGACGACAAAGAGAGCACACCACATGGAACGAAATCTTGGCAAGTTTCGAGATGAAGCTACGTCACCGAGAAAGGAAACGAGAGGTGAAGTGTTCCCTTCAGCCCTACCTACGTGCGCATCACTAACTAATTTTGCAGTACCATCACCTTGGGATCGCCGACTCGGTACCTCGTGTTTTGACCTGGCCTTGGGCTCGATTTTGTTCCATCCAGCCAAGGTAGGGTACGGTATGCCCACTTTTTTTTTTTTTGATAAAAAGGGAGGACACGATTTCAGGAACTAATGCGTTGTCGGTAGAGATGCGATTTGTTACCGAGCATCTCACGGTGATGTGGTTCACAACCTTTCATTAATTAGTTTTGAATTTTGTAGGCTAAAACTTACATTATTTAAGTCTAGAGCAGAAATATCTCGAGACAAAAAAATTTCTATGAATTATGGAGCTATAGTCCATCATCATCCTTATAACTAACCCTACCAAAGTACTCTTTTTTTATCGAAATATTTGTCGCTATTGATTTTTTTTATAAGCTTGACCATTCGTCTTATTGAAAAATATGTAAATATCAGCTACTTTGTTTGCTACATGCTTTGCTATTGTAGGTATTTTAAGCTTGACTTATATTTTTATATGTTTGTAATAAATTTTTGAACGAGACGAATGATCAAAGTTAGTTGTAAGAAAAAAAATCAACGACAACAAATATTTTGATGTGAAGGGCGTACCAAATGAGAAACCAATTCCACACTCGTCCGCTCCGCGCGCACGGTTCGACCGGAGGTCCCACACTCCCCACGTATGCGGACCCCACGTTCCTTTTTTATTTTCTTTTTTCTTTTTTCCATTCAATAATTTTTTTCTTATGCATAAGTTATGCGTACAACTCGCCGTTTGCAGAAAAAAGTTGTGCGCACAACTCGTCATTAGAGAAAAATTATACACACAAGTTATTCTTCAAATATTTGTGCATACAAGTTGTACGTATAAGTTATGCACGTTATTAAACTTATGCTTAAAAATTATCTGACAAAAATTTATAGTTCACAGTTATGCGTCGAAGTTGACTGTATAAGTTCCAAAAATGAAAAGATAAAACTGATGTTTGAAAAAAGTTATGCGTATAAGCTATTTTTTTTAAAAAAATGATCATACAAGTTATACGCATAAATTTTGCTAGTGTCAAAATTGTGCTTAAAAATTATCTGATAAAAATTTATAACTCGAAGTTATACATCAAAATTGTGTGGATAAATTATGATGTTCAAAAAAGAAAAGTTACAGAATTTTCATCTTTTCTAAAAAAGAAAACGACGGATGAGAGCTCCCCTGTCGCAGAATCGTGTGCTCTGGGCGCGCGCTCTAAGTAGCGCTGCCATGCTTGAAATCTCTGCAGCCATATTAGGCAATGGTAGCTAGACCTCAAAAGAAGATATGCGAGAGAACAATTTTGGCAAAACATGTGCATAGTCTTCAAAGAAAAACGGCACATGAGCATGACTGGAGTCTGGTTGACTCTGATTAACAAAACAGAAAGTACTTTGTACACCCCTAGAAGTTTGTCTACTAGCATCGTATGAACCAAATACTATCTAATATATTTACCAAGACTGAGTCCATCAACCAAGAAAAGCAAAAGTCACTGAGGTGCTGCTGAATTCCACGTGACATGATTCAGTTCTGATGAGTTGGTTCGTTCAGTAATAATCCAATAATGCATTCTTTCGAAAAAAATAATCCAATAATGCAGGACGGTGGCAGTACCACTGTATCAGCAGTATACGCTTATTTCGAAGAGCATCAATTCGAATTCCAGGCTCCAACACGAAGATCCAAATCCCGTCAATACAAAGCTCCAAATCGCTTCCAATGATAAAATCCCTGCTGCTGCGATCGCGACTTGATCACACGTGCTCGCTGCCTCGCTCGCTCCCCAAACGGTCGCCGAAGGGTTTGAACGGCGATTCGTGTGGCCTCCGAGGCTCCTACAACAGGGCTCGGCCGCTCGGCGGTGGGGGGAGCTCCGGCTCCGGCGCGACGAAAGCGGCTGGCCCACCACGCGGCGTGGGGTCCGGCCGGCGCGTCCTTTGGGAGGCCTGCTGCCGCCTCGCCTTGCCACGAGGAAAAGAGCGAGGCAAAGTTGGTTGCCTTGCCGCCGGCCCATGAAAGCTACGGGGAGCGCGGCGGGGCCAGGGCGTGTGTGGCGATGCCGCCGCGGTGGGTGTGGTAGCGTGCCGAGCCAACGCAAGAAACAAACGCTTGATAAAAGCAGAACAAATGGCAGATTCCGTTGCATGGAAATGGGTTTCATGATCTTTTCCTAAGCCGGGTCTCGGTGGATAATGCTATCCTGATCATATGGGTGACAAAAAAACAGGCGAAATTTGGTGTGTAATGTTGACAGGACAGGTGTTTTTAAAACACGCACCGCCTTGGTTGTGAATGCAAAAGTACCAGGTCAAACGCACTTGCTGATGAAGGGAAATTTGGTTGATTGTGAACATATATTGTCTGCCTAAAAAACTATGGCATATCACACTTGCACATATAAATATATGCATATGGCAAATCAGGGCAATAATCGAAAACAGGCTGGGTAAAGTAGCATAGATCACAATATGGTGCAAAATGCCCAGTAAACAACACAATCCTTCAATATTGTTCACTTACTGGTTCCAATGATCTTCCCCCCCCCTCTCTCACCAACAAATTAAGTAGCAGTGTGCCACAAGCCTATGACCATAATGTTGCTTGCTACGGGTCATCCTTTTTAGCCATAGCATGATGCCTAAAAGCGCACCTGTCACCATCCATTTTTGTTCTCAATTTCCGGCGTTAGGTCCAAATCATGGGGTCCATTTCCCTCCAAAACTCGGAGCATGTCATACGGCAAATGTACTCAGCACGTCCCAAATTTGCTGTAGCAAAAACGAATTAAATTAAAGAGTACCACGGCAGATTAATCAATTTCGCAATCTGTACTGACCCAATCAATTTTTGTTCGTTGATGATGCGGCCACTCAAAGTAAATGAAGAGCCTCCGTCATCACCTTGTTCATAAAACGAAAACATGTTTCTCTCTTTTCGGGAGAGAACTAACTAGAACACTGTTTGGATGAAGTACTTAGAAGATATGTTTGTCCAAAATTAAAGTAGTACGTACTAGGCTGCCTATAGTCTCTACCAATAGCGTAGCTTCCACTGTAATGCGATGTTGCAGCATTTGTGAGCAAGCCATATGATGAGCTAGCGTTGGTTAGTGCAACAAAAACTTTGCCTTGATCTGATGAGAGTGATAGATTGGCATATATGGTAAACATTATACGTGTCCTTCTGCAATCTGCCTGAATATAATACCTGACCTGAGGAATGCGACGTCAAACTACTCGATCAGCGTATCCCCGTATCCATACGGCATGCCCAAAATGCTCACCGACCGAGCTCTTTCGCGTCCTGACTCCTGAGTTTCGGCGGTTTGCATTCACCTCGGCAATGCAAGTGGTCCAACACACTCCAACGGTCGTTCAGACACCGGGACGACACCGTACCGTTCCCCGCAACCGCAAACCTGTTGCCCGCCGACGCCGGCACGTACAGTACAGGCCCGCCCGGGCGGTTGCGTGCATCGGAGAAAAAGGCTCGGCGTTCGTGTACGTGTTGCCGCGACGACGGTCGACGGGGGCGCGCGGTGGTTCAAGTGCTAATAAGCGTTCCGCCCGCGACCAACCACCACCGTAGTTAAAGCAAAGCCACCCTCTCGGCGTCGACGCCGCCGCGCCCCTAATGCATATGGTGGCGACGGGTCGGTCGACCGTCCGAAGCTTGCCGAGCAAGTGATCTCAACCCTGTTGGGAAGTTAGCTCGATCGCCGGCCGGCCGGCCGGAGTGGCGGTCCAGCTCGCTCGCTGGCCTCGCCCTCCTATCCTCGCTCTAACCGTACGCCGGGGCGCCTACGCGTGTGCTCCTCTCCCTCACGATCGAATCGCGGGGACGGGAGACTTGAGCGGGGCGTTTCGGTTGTTACATACGCGCGCGGGTGATGCGGTGCGGCAGCAGCTGATGATTATTGCCGATAAGCAACGGCGCTGTCACTGTCGCACATCATCACCAAACTAAAGGGGTTTGTGTGTGGGCGGTAGTAACGGATCGGGAGGTTGGTGGGTCGCAGGCGACGCGATCGAATTGAGCTCGCTCGCTCGCTTTGATCTTTGCTTGCCAACAAAAACAAGCACGCCTGTTAGTACTATGGTGCGCTACTATCTCTGACTACGACGGATTTGCGTATCTGCAAGTGCAACTGCCGCTAGCCATCGCAACGGTTGCAGCATCGCGTCAGAGAAAGCATGCATGAAGCCTGACACTGCACGTCCAATCCGAGAACATTCAGTTTACTTCCGAGTCACTTCATCACCCCAGCTTTGCTAGCCTGCTACAGTCACATCTTCAGAGGAAAAAGAGGTTTCAGACAGGATATATATGGCTTTGCAGTTTCCGCTGATGTGATGTCCTAGAACCTCTAGCCGGGTCACAGCTCGTCGGAGTTCAGAGAATCGGTACGAAAGGAAACACTGGAACCGTCGATCGAAAGCCCTAGTATACGCCAATGCTTGGAGCGGGGCTACTAGCTCTAGCTGCAATCCATCCCAGCGTCGGGGTCGGGCCGAGGCCGAGGGGGAGAGAATCATGCGGCGGTGCCCGGGAAAAGCAATCATCGATCGCCGCCGGCCAGGCCGCTATGATCGAGTCGAACCGGATTGAATAATGGGCACCGTTGGTCCGCCGCAACAGTCCAGAATAGAAATTTCCGCTGCTTCAGTGGATCCGCTTAGCCACCGTTGATTAATCAGCCACTCTCTCTCTTCTGGCTGGGTCTTCCTCTTCCACCCCTTGCGCGCGCGCTGTACTGCCTCCTGCTCCTTTTCCTCTGCAGCCCAACTTGCATGCTGTGATCTGCTGCGCTAAAGAAAGACATGGTCCTGCAAAATATTAGTAGTTGCTCTGCCTGCAATGGCAATCGCACTGGCTGTCATTTGCTACTGACAGAGTCCATTCCTAGCTCGATGCTTCAATTCTTGTCATTTCAGCAAGGCGCAGGAAAAATGGTCTCCTTCCGTGCTGTTGATGTGGGGTGATCTACTGCACATTGCCTGGTTGGCAATGTAACTAACTCTGACACCCGTTGAATCCTCCCCCAATGTTTTCAGAAGAAAAAAAACAGAAACCCATGAATTCGAAAGGCAAAAAAGAGAGAGATGAGATGGTCCAAAGGTGCCTCCTCCTTTTTGCTGTTAGTGGAGCTGGCTGCGTCTCAGAAGCACATGACGCAGGGCTCAAACAACACACTGAAAAGGAACGTATGCCAATATCTTTGCTCGCTTTCTCCTCCTCCCCAATCTGACAGACTGACACGATGAGCGGCCGGGGGTCTCTAGCTGCGTGCCTTGCGCCCTGACCCATGGAACATTTCTGCCGTGCAATCAAGAAGGCCAGGTAGGCGCTGAGCCTTTGGGAGCATCATGCCTCGCCATCGTAAAAGGAGGAGGAGGAGGCGATGGTGGCAGCTCGGCATGTGATTATCCAATTGCGTTTGCAAAGCCGGACAACTCACACACAGTTCACTGCAAAAGCGGGCTCCAAACACGCAGCAGCGATGTGCTGTCGCCGACGCCGAGCAACGATTCTGCTACAAATTCAGGAGGACTGCTTCGTGCCACGACTTCACAAAATGGCTTCGCCGACACTGTAATCCTGCGCGTATCGAGAGCTTGCCATCGCTTCAGCACCCCATAGCATCAACAGCGTATTTCGTGGAGGAATCAGCCTCTGCTTGCAGTTGCATGTGTTCGAAATCTAGCTGAGTTCATGTATTCGGAAAAAGGGCAAATGATTGACCGCTAAAGGCTCTCCCTTTCCATTTTCTTTAAAGAGAGAAAAATGATCTTTTTCATTCAAGTATAAACATTTCGGGATAAACTATGATCGTGCATGAAAATGCTGTAATACTGATGCTAAGTAAGAGCATCTTTCGCGAGACAAGTAACCCAACGGAATCATTGCGGGAGCTGCCTGCGCGTCGCTTTTCGGGTCTGCTGATATGGTATATGCACTCCAAAAGCAGGCGGAAACCAAATGAAAAATTGCAGTGCAAAGTGTTCCTAGATAGATTACTTCACTGATTGATTGCTCCAGGCTATGATGAACAGTGGTATCGTAGCCCCCCTAATGCAAAATTAAACAAGACCATGCTACCTAATCCATCGAGAGCTCGATTGCCTGGTGCAAGAATCAGTGGACGAGGCCATCATTGCGCAGGATGGCGGAAATGACTTCCAGCTCACTGTGGAAGTCTGGAAGCCTCAAGGCAAGGCTTTTGCAGTTCAGTGATGAGCCGCTCGAGAAATTCATGATTTTTATTTTGACATGGTTTTGTTGGCGATATGATGCCCTTTCGGTATTTGACTTTCCGAGGCGTGCTTCTTGACATGGTAGTGGAGGAGGAGGAGGAAACATGATTGTGGGTGTGGCCGATGGATCGGACGGGGACGCACGATGAGGATTGAGGACGCTGGCGCTGAAGATTCTGAATAAATCAGTCGTTAGAAATGGCAGTGTTCGTCAAATTGGGCTGAAACATGAGGTGGGCCGAAAAATTGTCAGAAATTTTAGCAGGTAGCCCAACTAACTGATCACGACACGGGCTGCTGAATATGCTCAGACTTTTACAAAGCTTGGCCCAAATAACACATTACCCGTAGGAAAAAGTCCTTTTAACGTCCCTCATCTATTACTGAGTCTAAATTTCGTCCTTCATCTGCAAAACGGGATATTTGGGGTCCCTCAACTATCAAATCCGGTTATTTTTTATCCCTCGGCTGTTTTGGAGGGTAGTTTTGCCGCAACTGGCTATATAAGGTCTCTCAACTATCAAATATGTTTATTTTTGGTCTCTCAACTATCAAATCTATTTATTTTTTCCCTTGACTGTTTTGGAAGGTGATATTCGCATGACGTGGCGCTGGGTCAACATGCCGTGCACATGTGGAGGTGGGACCCATGCCACGTGGCTATCTTCTCCCCTTTCTCATTCTTCTTTCCCTCTCCCTAACACTTCTTTCTCTCTATCTCCCCATCCCTTTCCAGAACGACGGAGCTCTAGGGTCGTCGATTCCAAAAGCGGCGAGCTCGTGCGATGGAGAAAGACGAGCAGAACTGCGGTGGGTTTCTGTGATGGAGCCTGCAGAACGATACGGCACGACGGGCTCGTGTGGCAGAGCGGCTCGTGTGGTAGAGCAAGAGGAGAGAGAAAGAAGGAAGCCACATGACACGTGGGACCCACCATCACATGTACCTAGCATGTGGGACTCATCATCACATTATGCGAAAACCACCCACTGAAATAGCCGAGGGACCTAAAATAAATAGATTTGATAGTTGAGGGACCTCATATATGTGGTTGCGGCCAAATCATGCGAAAACCACCTTCGAAAGCAGCCAAGGGACAAAAAATAAACAGATTTGATAGTTGAGGGGTCTCAGATACCCGATTTTGCGGATGAGGGACCAAAATCAGACTTTGACAATAGATGAGGGACATATGAAGGACTTTTTCCTTACCCGTATGCTCAGACTTTTCAGGTACAAAGCTTGGCCCAGATATGCTCAGACTTACGTCGTCAGTGGGCCAGCGACACGGCAAGAAGGCGGCCAGCCAGTAGCGCACAAGAAAGAAGTGACGATAATATGGTTTTTTTATTAAAAAAAAGTGACGATAAAGTTCAGTAGCCGAGCTGCCCGGCCGGACACGCATAGCGATTAGTGAAACGTGCCCGCACGACTATACGTTCCGTGTCTCCGGGCCTCACCTCTCCAAGTTGATTTGGTTCACCTGAGTCATCTCGAAAGCGAAGGTTCCGCCGAAAATGGCTCAAACGCGCGGCCGCGGATGCTCCTGCGGTCCTGCCCAGAGCTCAGTCACCGGCGGTTAGACCAAAGCCGCGCGCAACCGAAACGAGACTCGAAACATGGAGCTTTCGAGCGCAAGTGCGGCAGTGGCAGTTTGGTGCCATGAAACCATGTTCTGTCCTCTTATATTATTCGATATGCCGGCCTCATGCCCAATGGCCAATGCTTGGGGAAAAGATCGCACGACTTTGCTCGATAGAGCTCCAGCGAATTTTTTTGTCTGAACCGACTCGATGTTCCAGCGCATCAGAGTGGTTTGAATCAGTGAGTGAACTCCTGCAGCTCTCGGTGCCACTGCCACCGAGCTCCTCTCGTTCTCGTGCGTTGAACTGTGGGATCCCAATCTGTGCAGCCCGCACCACGCTTGCGGCGTGGACGCATTACCTTCCGGCTTCGGTGGAGCGGTTGGAGCTTGCCCGATATGTCGCCGTTGGGCGCGCTCCAGCCTGCAGGCCTCCGGCTGTGTCGCTCTGGAGCAGGTGTTTGTTGGGATACACGGTGTATCATATTCATATCATTCAGATCGGGATCTATAGTAGCTGGAATTCGCATGTGAGTGACTCAAAGTTACAAGAAACTCGGAGTATTTTTTTTCGTTTTGTTTCAGTTCTTCGGCTGACATGAGGCCCCCGGTTGTCAGTCCAGTGATTCGTTTCAGGCGTCGATTCGAACCGGGACGAAATCCTCAATCCCCTCCACGCCTCCCTCCCGCATCAAGCACGCAATCCCCGCCAACTCCGTTGACGACCACCCCCGCGCCAGCGTTGCTCCGCATCCACGCTGCCGATCGGCCATGGCCTCCGCCTCCGAGTCCAGCAAGCCCAAGCCCGCGCCGGCGCCCGCGCGCCCCCCGTCCCGCGACTTCCTCGCCCACCTCGAGGCCTACCTCGCCCGCCGCGACGGCGTCGACAAGCTCCTCAAGATCTCCCGCTACTCCGCGCGCCTCGCGCTCGCCGCGGGGCCGCCGCTGCCCCCCGCCGCCGCGGCCCGCCTCAAGTCCTTCGAGTCCAGCGTCGGGCTCAGCCGCAAGGCCTTCCGCCTCGGCAAGTTCGTGCAGTCCCTCAACGCCCTCCGCGCCCACCCGCACCCGCCCCCGGCACTCGCGGTCCTCGCCTGCGGCGGCGAGGGCGTCTACTACTTCGTCGAGCAGTTCGTCTGGCTCGCCAAGGCGGGGCTGCTCCCCGCGCACCTCCTCCCGCGCCTCCAGCGCCTCAGCGCCTGGGCCGAGCTGCTGGGCTACGTCGGCTCCATCGCGATTAAGCTGGAGGAGGTGGTCAAGATCGAATCGTCCATCAAGAAGTGCCTCGCCGAGGGCTGCGGGGAGGAGGGCGAGGCCGTGAGGACGATGCGGGGTAAGCTGCTGCTGAAGCGGATGTCGGTGGTTCAGGACGTGGCGGACGCGGTCATGGCGCTCGGAGATGTCACTGATGGGAAGGGGTTGCTCGGGAACTCCACGCTGATGGCATCCGCAGGCCTGCTCTCAGCGTTGATCAGCACGCACAAGAACTGGAATTCTTGTTGAAGCATACGGAGGTATATTTTTTTATAGATAGCTCATCATATGATGAAAATAAGCTCTTATAGGACATCTGAGCAACAACTAAGGACAGCTTCTGGAAATCTGGATGCTCCCAAAACTGATACGGGTGCTCTGCCCTCTAGGGAATGAATGATTCATTCCCGTACATTTGGTTGGACCTCAGAATTTCAGGGTTTTCAGCTATTGTGATCATTCAATTTTAGGCCTATGCTTCCCATGTGTGTATCTGCTGTGCATGATTGATTTCAGATAAGATGAGCTTGTTTTTTCCATCTATTTTACTTATTATAGCTGTATATAGTTCCCAAATCAAAACCATTGAGATTGAGGCGCAGCCGTGCTGCTGAAACCTTGAGCTGTCTGTCAGGGAACAGATCTCCATGTCAAATTAACTTGCAGCACCAAAATTTATGTTTGCTCTCAAGATATTGAGTTAGTCATTATAATCAGCCTGTCATGCACAAAAGTAAAAAAAAAGAAAAGCCTTCCCCCCTTTTTTTTATTTGTCTAGTTTTGTGTTAATATACCAAAGCCTAAAGCAACAGTGGCCAATTTGGATGCCAACACTCTGGAGCTAATGTGATAAAAGCCTGAAACATCATGAAACAGAATGCTCATGTCCTCAACTCCTTCCCAAGCATAAAGTGAGGTATAAAAGGGATGAAGGAATGTTGAATACTAAAGCCGCAACATAAACTTGACATACCAGGATGTCCAAAGTACATCAAAATGTCATTCAGCTACTGGCTCTTATTTTGCAGGCCTGATACAGAATAGATTTCATTTATATGCTCGATCACGCAATCACGCTAGCCTAATTCAATCAACCTGGAAAGAAAGGTGAGTATCAGCATTTCTATATCTTAGAGCAAAATAGAACTTCTGTAGCGGTATAATTTCAATGAATCAATGCTCTGTATAAATGTTTCATGACCCCGAAATTGCAACGGGACCTGTCTTCCATATTGCTAAAGAGGAAAGGTGCAAGTGACAGATGTGAATAGCTGCTGTCTTCTTGAATCTATGTTTCATGCAGCCGTGGGTTCCTGTCTATGGTGGATTCGTGGCTAGCAATAACATTGTGAAATTTGCTCAGTTTGACAGTTCTGTTAAGGTGATATGTCGATAGGGACTTATATTGCTGTGGTAGCAACTAGGGGACTGTAAGTGCTTCAAGGTTCTGCGGTAAGGTTTACCATGTTTAGTAAGACAATGCTGCAGCCACGTTTAATAAGTCGGATTAAGTGTGTTTCATTTCCAGCAAGCTTACTAGGTTCAGCTTAAGGCTATTCTGGTACACTGCTACATTTTTTTGGTGTGATTTGCATTAACATACTATTGCTTAAGACTTAATGCAAACCAAATAGCTCACTTTTTATCAGAGCACCAAGCCAAATAATTAATAAATGAGACAATAAAGAGGATGACTGCAATTAAAAGACTAAGTTAGCTATGAACAGATTACTATTCTTGTTGAATTTGATTTGGGTTTACTATTTTCCAACTAAGACATGGATTCTTTTAATAATATCTTCTTATAATGATGAGACTGTAGGGGATTAATTTCTCTCATTATGGCTTTGCTGTTCTACCAATTTAGGGCGTGTTTGGGAGAGCTCCACGCAGCTCCAGATCCAAAAAAAACAGCTCCACTCCAAATTTTCTCCGCCAAACACACCCAACTCCAGCAGCTTCACTGTGGATCTGCTCCAGAAAAAAGGTGGAGCAGACCCCCAACTCCATGGTTTTCATGGAGTACCTCAAGAGGTACTCCACCAAATCCAAGTTTCCTGGAGTTGGGCGAAATTACCCACCACTGCCACTGGTTACACATAAAAAACGGTTCGTTCTATTTTTTTCCTCGCAACTCTCCTCCCCGACGCCACAGTGCTCTCCCCGCGCCCGACCACGACCTGCGCCGAGCTCCCCCTGCTGCTCCGGCCGTCGTGCCCTGCCGGTCCGGTCGCCGCGGTCGCCCGCCCCCCGCACCTCCCCGCGCCTCCCGCATCCCCCTCTCTCCCAGGAGCTCGCCTCCCCGCATCGCCGGCCCTCGCCTGTCCGCCGGCGTCGGCCCTCGCCGGAGCTCGTTCCCGTCGGGCAGCAGCGTCCGCCGGCGCCGCGCCCGCTCGTCCCGTCCCGGCTCGGCCGCGCCCGCCCGCGCCGGCTCGGCCGCGCCCGCCCGACGAGGTCGCGCTGCGCCCGCCCGACGAGGTGGCGCCGCGCCCTACTCGCCCCGGTCGTGCCCTGCTCGCCCTCACGGAGTCACGGAGTCGTCGTGGCCGGCCCGCCCCTGCGCCCCCTGCGGCCGGCGGTGGGGATGTCGTGCGCCCCTGGGGCCGGCAGCGAGGATGCGCCCAGCTGGGAAGATAATGTGGGATTAGTTTTTTTTTCATTTCTATTGTCCTGACTTGTGGGCCATAGATGTCATAGAGATAATGTGAAATCTGGAGCTGTACCAAACGTTTTGCGAGATCCTAAATCCACGGTGGAGCCGCTCCACGGTGAAATTTCGTGGATCTGCAACTCTGGAGCTGTTTTTCCGGAGTCGGAGCTCTCCCAAACACGCCCTTAAACATGTCCATCACTCCAGCTGCACGCCTGCACCGGTTTGAAAACTTAATAGTACATTGTATTTACTGTTTGCCAAATGGCACATGAAATATTTATGTGCTGCCTTTATAGATGAAAATATATGAGGATTGCCTGTGCTGTTGTACCTATTGAAACATGCCCAGCTGGCCACCTGCATACATTTGACAAGTCATGACTGCAATGTCATGGTCACAAGTTGGATTGCAGTTGGGATTGAGATTATGAGCTGCTGTATCAGTTTTAACTAGAAAAGGAACCTATTTATTCCTCACAAATACCATTTTTAATATAAATGGAAAGTACTTGTTCCTTAAAGTGTCTTCAAAACAAAATAATGTTTTTTATTTAATTGATGTAACCCCCTCCTATTTTGAGAAAAAGACTTCTCGCCTTGGATCAGGTGTTGCAGCTCGCATATGCTATTGTATTTCTATGACCAAACATGTCCATTTTGTGGCACTGGTAAATCAAACACATCTATATGTTTGTACCATTCCTCTCTTTTCTTTCCGGACTGCTACCACATTCTAGAAGCCTCCCAAACATCTGTGAACCTTTTAAACTGATGTCACATCGGCCCCAAGAAGGCAAGAAGTCGATCGCATGTTCTGTTGAACTGTCATAACTAGGAGTACTCAGAACTCAGGGAAGGTGTACAAGATATCATAAACGTGTCGTCTGCAGATCACATGGCGGCGACAAGGCGATGGTTTTATCTTTCAGACCTGGATCTGGTTGAGAGCTCCAAAATTATATACTCCCGGAACACCAGTTTCTTTTCGTTGGGTTAAAGCTCGGACGGAGCACACAGGAAAGCTGCTCGGCTCGGACCCGTGCTGTCCGTTTCCAGCACGAGCGGCCGACTGGGCGACCCCCTGAAAAGAGTATAAACCCGCGGGTGCCGTCGGACAGCCACCGGGGGCCACCGTGAGGAGACGGCAAATTTTCCTTTCCTTTTTTTTTTCTAGTGTATATATGTGTGAGTGGTCCATATGGCCTGTGTACAGCCTATAGAGACTCATGTATAACTAACTATATACACACCCTTCTAGGGTTGGAGGAATACACTGAAAATTATTCCTCTGACATGGTATCAGTGGCTTAGGTTTTCCCTCTCGTGCCCGCCGCCGCCGCCATGGCAGGCTGCCGGCCGCCGGAGTTCCTTCCTCCCCTCTCCTCCCTCCCTCCCTTCTCCTCCCACTCGTCCTACGCCGCCGTGGCCGGCCTTCCCGCGGCCGCCGGAGCGGGAGCCGCGCGCGAGCGCGCCCCGGCCCCTGTCACCCAGGTGCCGCCGCCACCGGTGCTCCTCCCGCCCGTCCTTCCCCGCGCCGCCGCCGCTACCTCCATGGCCAGCCGCTGGCCGTCGGCACCTCCTCCCTGGCCCTGCGCTCTTCCTCCTCCGCGCAGCTCCTTCCCTCCGCCCGGCCTAGCGCCACTAGCCACGTGTGCGGCGACCTCTCCTATATCTGCGCTGGGCCCCGAGGCCTCGTCCTCCTCTGCGCCGCTGCTACCGCGCGCCCCCTGCTCCCCGGTGTCGTGCCGTGGATGCCGCAGCCGCTGGCTACGGGCGCGGCGCCCTCCGCGCTCCTGTCCCCGTCCTCCTCGCCTCCTCTCGAGCCGCAGCTGTGCGCACTCGATCCGCGGGCTCTGCCGCCGGATCCGCATCGGGTGGTTGCTTGGTCCGAGGATCCTCCTCTGTTCTGGGCCCTGCCCGTGAGCGCAGGGCACCGTGAGGATGCCGCTGCCTCCTCTGGTCTGGGCGCAGACGCCTCTCCTCTGGGCCGAACGCTGGTGTCTCCCCTCTCTCCCTTCCTTCCAGGTGCGGCCCCATCTCTCTTCCTCGCGTCGCAGCCGACCTCCCTCGCGGGCGCTGCTGCCCATCGCGATGCAGAGCTCCCGCTCCTACCAGCCGCAGGTCCCGTGCTCGACCTCGCAGGGGCCGCGGAAGCCACAGCTGCAGCGGCATCCTCCGCCATGGCTGCCCCACGCGCCACCTTGGCCGCCGCTGCTCCCACCGCCGCTGCTGGGCTTCCCGCTCTGCACCCCGAGGCCACCGGCCCGGGTGCGATCACCGCCGCCGCTGAAGCTGCCCTCGCCGCCGCCCTTGCCGAGGCCCAAGCTGAGCGCGCGCGCGCCCTGCTTGTGAGCGCGCCGGCCCTTGCCGGGCCTTCTTTCCCGGCGGCCCTCGTTGTGTCGCCCGCTGTCGGCACCGTTGGGCACACCGTGGGCGTGGAAGCCCCCTTTGCTCCGCCCGCGGGAGCTGCTGCCCTACCTCCTCCGTGGTCGGCCGGCGCCTCCTTCGCCGCCGCGGTTACCGCCGCCACGTCCGTAGGTGCGGGGACTGCGTCCTTCCCGGTGGTCCTCTCTGCGTCGCCCGCCGTCAGCGCCGGTGGGCACGCCGCAGGCGTGGAAGCCTCTTTCGCTCCGCCTGTGGCCGCTACTGCCCCGCCTCCTCCCGCCGGCACCTCCGCCACCATCCCTGCTCCACTCCTCGCCGCAGGCGTGGGAGCCTCCTCCGCTCCGCCTGTGGCCGCTGCTACCCCACCTCCTCCCGTTGGCACCTCTGCCGCCGTCCCTGCTCCACTCCTCACTGGCGGGGTCCCCTTCTTCCGCGGGCTCCGGAGCATGACGCCCGTCGATGATGTCTGCTCCGGCACCACCGCTCTCTACGACGCCGCTACCACGACTACTTTCCCCGAGCTGAGCGGGGGTGGCGGAGGTCGCGGTGGGTGCCGTCGGCGGAGGGGGCGTCGTCGGCGCATGCCTCCTCCTGCTGCTGGTGTGCCCTGGCCATTCTTCAACGACACATGGTCAGGGCGCATCTCGCCTACTCCCACTCAGCCTCCGGCGCAGGCACTCAACACCATGAGGGTGACCCCTCCTGTCCGCTCCGAGTGGATCGCCGACTCGGGTGCCTCGTACCACACCACCCCTGATGCTCGCCTCCTGTCTTCTGTCCGACCTCCACATCCCTCCTATCCGTCTTCGATCATGGTTGGTGATGGGTCTTGTCTTCCTGTCACCTCTGTGGGTTCTGCTCCTGGTCCCTTTCGTCTTCCCAATGTCCTTGTTGCTCCTCAGATGATCCACAACATTCTTTCTATTCGTCAGTTTACAGCTGACAATTCTTGTTCGGTTGAATTCGATCCTTCTGGCCTCACCGTGAAGGACTCTCTGTCTGGACGAATACACTGAAAATTATTCCTCAGACACCCTTCCCTCCGCATCACACTTCCCTCGAGTCACGACGGACACGTAAGGCACCACTCTCCACTGGGCCGACCGACCGGTTCGGCCACGTCTCGGCCGAACCCACGGTCCACACGCACCCAGCCGCGGTCGCGTCGGAATCGCCCGGTGACCGAAGTGTGCGAGAAACGGCTGGGAATTGGAATACCACGGCGCGGCGGGCGGCGAGTCCATCCCCCAAACGGTCCAACCAGTACCCCCACCCCACGCGGTGACCGCACCGCACCCACCCTCCTCGCTACGCGTTTCGTCTCGTGAGCGAGGAGGAGAGAAGAGGGCAAGGCGATAAAACCATCGCGTCCGCACCACCCGCCCGTACGCGAACGCGGCGAGGATGCTTCTCCCCAACCCCTCCTAGTCGTAGCCTCCACCCCACGGCCCCCATCCGCGGCCTCCCCTCCCTCCCACCCCCGTTCCCCCCTTCCTTCCGTTTCCCTTCCTCCGCTTCGCTTCCCGATTCAGCTCGCTACGCCGCCGCCCGCCTTCGCTGACCTCGCGCGGGCGCGGGCCGATTCAAGCCCGCCGCTACAGGGATTTCGGGAGAATTCTGGGGGCTAGCGTGGGGGTGCGAACAGAGCCTGCTGCCCCCGCGGCTCCGCCTTTTGTCGCCCACTGTTTCGCGTCAATTCTCGCGCGAAAAGGCAAGTTCCTGCTGATTGGGGGCGGAATTCGCCGAGTCTCGGCTCGGGATCCGTCGATTTGGGCTCGGCTCGGGGGCGATTGAGTTCTGATTTCCCGGATTTGGTGTGCAGGCATGGGGGCGGGGGAGGGGACGCCGCCGGCGAGGCGTCAAATCAGCGCTAGGCGGCGGCGGTGGCTGGACGGGGACTGCGACGACGACGAGGAGTATGTGCTGGAGGAGGAGGAGGATCGTGCGGAGGAGCTCTCCGCCTCGAGCGCCGGCGAGGAGGGGGAGGGTTCTGACGCGGAATACCAGCAGGACGAAGAGGAGGAGGAAGAGGAGATCGAGACGCCGCGGCCCAAGCGACCGGTGAAGGGCAGCGACCGTGGGCGGAAGGGGAAAGTGGATCCGGCTGCTGCGCGATCTCGGCGCCGGAAGTACGAGGAGGACGACGACTACGAGGAGGAGGTCGAGGAAGAAGAGGAGGTGGAGGAGTACCGTGATGAGCTCGAGGAAGTCGAGGAGGAGGAAGAGGTGCCGCCACGGCCGAAGAGCCTTGCAAAATGTGGTGGCTGTAGCCGGAATGTGAAGCCGGCTACTGCAGCTAGGCGATCTCATCAACGAAGGCACTTAGACGACGACTACGAGGAGGAGGAGGTCGAGGAAGAAGAGGAGATGGAGGAGTACCGCGATGAGGCCGAGGAAGAAGAGGAGGTCAAGGAGTATCGTGATGAGCTCGAGGAAGAAGAGGAGGTGAAGGAGTACCGCGATGAGCTAGAGGATGTTGAGGAGGAGGAGGAGGCGCCGCCACGGCCGAAGAGCCTTGCGAAATGTGGTGGCCGTAGCCGAAATGTGAAGCCGGCTACTGCCGCAAAGCGATCTCATCAGCGAAGACACTTGGATGATGATGATATGGACTTTGATCCTGAGTTGGATGATGAGGAGTTAGATGAGGACATTGATTTCGATCCTGAAGCAGATGATGATGATGAGGATGAGTACCAAGATGAGGAGGAAGAGGAACTGTCTGCTATCCGTGCCAGAAAGGTTACTGTTAAGAATCCGGCGAAGCGAAAGTCTGTTTCAAAGCGGCGAACGCTGAAGAAGAAGAAGAAAAGCAAGGGATCTAAGGCTTCTGGGAAGAAGTCAGCTTCAGCTAAAGCAAAGAAGTCTGCACACGTTAGACGGCGTAAAAAGCGCTCAGTGATTGACGAATACGAGGATGACGACGACGACGATGAGGATGATGACGACTTCATTGTGGAGGATGAACATCCCAGGAAGAAGGCCAGGACAAGGAATGGGAGGGAGGCAGAGGTGGACCCCGAAGTATCACCTGCTGAGGAAGAGACATGGCCAAACCTTGAGTCAGACACATCAGACTTTGAGTTTGCAACATCTGATGAGGAACATAACGATGCTGAGACACCAGTAGTTGAGCAGATTACCGTAAAAAAGGGGAGGAAGAAGAGGATATCTGGGTCTGAATCATCTTCTGATTCTGAATTCGTTGTATCAGATAAGGAATTGGAGAATTTGACGGAGACCGAGGTTCCAAAACCTGTGCCAATGCTCCCTGCATCAGTGAGAAGGCTTTGTATTACAAGGAATGGAGAAGGCAAGGGAAAGGAGAAACAGGAACAAGAGGAGTCTGGAAAGCCAATATGCGGGATTTGCCTCTCGGAGGAACAGAGAGCTACTGTGCAGGGCGTCCTCAATTGTTGCTCACACTACTTTTGCTTTGCGTGCATCATGGAATGGTCTAGAGTTGAGTCAAGGTGCCCATTATGTAAGCAGCGGTTCACTACAATCACCAAGTCATCAAAGGTGGATCTTGGTCTTGGAGTGAGGAAAGCTGTAATCAAGGTCGAAGAGCGTGACCAGGTAAGATTTTGTTTTGTTTTGGTTGTTACATGATTTCAATTTTCAGATATGATAAACTTTTCTTATTCTTACCCTTTTAGATGGATGATGGTCAATTCAAAACATAATTTGTGAAAATGTTTACTGCCTTTTGGGTTAGAGATTTCATTCATTCTTCACAAGACTGTAACCCATTATTCCATTGTTAACTTGCATATCTGTGCTATATATGTTTGCCAGTAGTCCATCTCTATGTAAAAGAGATAAGTGTGACAAACAAAAAAGCATGGTTAGGAGTAGGCAACAGTTTGAAGTTTTGTAGAAAGGCTTAATTAGGAAATGAAATGGATTTAGGTCAAAGATGATCTCAGATACCGATTTAGGCTCACTTTAATAGGCTCTTGCATGTAAAGCCTTTAGCCTTCCTTGTTCCAAATATGTTGATTTTCTGGGTACTTCATTTCATAATTTGTTATAAGCCTTTCTGGTTCCTATCCATTAATGTTGTGCACATGGAAATTCTATTCCTGACCTGCTTGAGCTTGTATCTTCATATTATACATCTGCAATAACAACAAAAGTTGTAGTCTCAAGCAAGTTGGGTCAACTGCAGTTGAAACCCAACAACGGACATATGAACCATAACAGATAGTAAGTTTAAAGAATATAGTAACAGTATTAACAAAACTTGATTATTAAGTCACAAATTTCTATTTTCCATGCACTTCTGTTTTGTATCAATTCATATAGACATCTGCATAATACATTGTCAATAAAATGGATTTCATCAGTCATCACTGGTGCACTTGTAATAAAGTTATTTAAGAAAAAGAAACTCCAACGTAGGAGGAACTAGGTCAAGTGTACATAAGAAGAAATAGACACATAAAATCGAGCTGAAGGATATTTAATGATGCAAACTTCTGTTTTTCTATTGTAGCATCTTGAGTTGTGACATGTCATCTGTTGTCAGTTGGTAATTCTAATAATTCTCAAATATTGTAATTTTGTTTGAGTGTTATGTGCTCATCTTCTTGCTTATCGCACAGGTTTATCAGCCCACTGAAGAGGAGATAAGGCGCTGGTTAGACCCATATGAGAATGTCGTGTGTATAGAGTGCAATCAAGGTGGTGATGATAGTCTCATGCTACTATGCGATATTTGTGATTCCTCAGCGCATACTTATTGCGTTGGCTTGGGAAGGGAAGTGCCTGAAGGAAATTGGTACTGTGGAGGATGTAGACTAGGGGATGAAGGACCGTCCTATACTGGAATTCAGCGCACAGTGGCTTATGGAAGACAAAATTACAGAATTGTTGATAATAGTTTTGGCGCAGCTGCACCAAGTGGCACATTGGAAAGACCGCCATCAATCAACACTCGCCGATCTTTTCAAGGGATTGATCTAAATCTATCCCCAAGAGAGTTTCCTGGGGAAACTCATACTGCAGAATCACAAGTTTCAACTGATAGTGTATCAACTCCCACTGGTAGGCGTGCAACTCTTTCCGGAAGGCGTCAAATACATCGATATATTCGGATTTTGCTAAGTAGACCAAGGCCACCTAGCAGACAAGACGCATACCATAATAATGCACAGCACAGTGGTGGCGCACCAAGAGCTGAACCAAACCGCCGTAACTTACGGTCTTCATCAGAAGCAAACACATCACATAGTCTGCCTGATGGCATTCAGAACCATCACAGTGGCCTTCCATTTGTTCAAGCTCACAACAATTTTGCTCCACGCATGCCCCTCGATGGTGATGAAGGTGTCAAGAGCAACCTCAGGAACTTGTAGTACAAGCCCTTGTTAGGTATGGTATTTTTTCCTCAGGAAATTGTGCTATTTATACAAGTGATAGCTTCATTTCAATCCCAGAAAATTAGCCTTCGCTGTAAAATATGGTGCGCTGTTTAGCACTGCGTTTAATTTAGTCTTTGTGAAGCCTTTTACTCGAACTGACACATACTCAATTGTTTCAGAATGCCATTCTACCGTGTGAAGCTTACAAAGGGAGCAACATGTGGCATTTTTATTGGCTTGTGGAATTGAACATAGCAAGTGAATGCCTGTTGCCTCACCTTAACACCCTCCCAGAATTTACACTCACCCATTTCACAGACGCAGGCATTTCTCATTGGAAATGGCTGGTCGATGTGGCCCGGCTCATTGTGGGAGATGTCGTCAATGACATAACATACATGCTTTTTCTCGGGCCCCTCTGTTTAAGTTTAGGCATTTTTTGTTGTTATTGCCATTCTCAATTCATTCGGTCATTAAACACAACATCGAAACATCACATAGCAACAAAGGCTGGATAGCTTCATATTTATACACTGTAACATTGTGGGGACACCATTTCCATTAGGCTGATCATTCTTTCTCTGTTGAGACCTTTAAAAAAAAAGGTTGTTAGCTGTTCCCAGCCTCCCTCTTCCGTACTAATCATGTACGTCGTGGTAAGCATCATCCAACTTTTGACACTTTCTGGTACTAGCTTTCTGTTCTGTCAGTGCTGGTTTATTTTGGCTCATATTCTTCTCTGGAGGGCATGGTTCAATCTTAACCTGAATATGACCCCCTGGCTTTCCCTTTTGAGTATCTTGTTGTCAAGCGTCAGTGAACTATTGGCCTAGTTTGCATTCTTCCTTTATTTGACATCACAGCACCAGTATTCCTCATGCTTCACCATATCACGCCTGCCAATTGTTTTGCTTTGCCTGAATGTAGTAGTTATGTCCCTATGCATGCTCGTGGAGTTGTGGCTGCTGGCTCTAGTTTGTCAGGTTGTATGAATAGCACCATGGTCCAAATATTGTTGAAGGGGAAGCAGGGGAAGAGTATAACCTGAACTGTTCTCGGTAAGGAATGGTCCTTGGGTGTGCTTGGTTTATGCTATGTCTGGTCCCAAACTCCTCCCAAGAGGGCTAAAGGTGTGGTGTTGTGCCTCGTGGATCTGCAGAGCCCTTCACGGCTACTGCCTACTGCCACATCCGGTGCACCCTTAATGCGTATTTATGCTTGTTAAAGGCCTTGCCAGATTGTTCCTCTTCTTCGGCCGGGCTGCCATCTCTGCTGTCGATTCTTGCCGGTTTGAGCATGTCCTGTCGCCCCTACCCGCTCCAGCCCTTTTGCTCCCGGTTGGCGAACAGTTAGTGCTGAAATTTCACGTAGGCTACAGCGAATGCACTAGCTCTCGTTTCTTGTCAGTATTGGCACGGCTAATGATGCGCTCAGCTGAATAAAGCATTGTTGCTTGGCGAATGGCTCATACGGTATGTGGTGGCAAGCTTCGGGGTTCGGAGGATTCGTAATCCAAACACGTTCAAAACCCGTGTGTCAAACAGCGGTCAGCGGGTACGGTAGAACGGGGGCGGCCACGCTTTCCACACCGGGGAGGTTCAGAAATGAGAACCCACATGCTTGGACGGCCAACATTATTATCGTTTCATTTGCGTGCTTACCAGAAGGTCGCACGGCAGGGAGGGACGCACAACGTGTGAACTCTGCGAGCGACGGAACGGAATCAGCCAGGTCACAGCCGCAGCCGCACATGGAGCAACGAGGAAGGGCACCCTCCTTTTCCATGATCTAGTACTGATGCCACCCCCTTATTAACTGGTGATTGAGTGTCTCGAGGACCCCGAGCCGGTGGATTAGGTGGTGATCGCCGATCTGCTGGCTCCTGATGGTCAAAGCGGAGACCTGGTCCAACCAACAAATCATCCAGATTCCAGGGCTCTGATGTGTACGTAGTTTCGATACTTTGGCGCCATGTGTATACAGTTTATAAACTACTTTTCCGTTTTTTCCCCTTCCTTTTCTGGAGATGAGTTATCATCAACTTAATGTAACGTGTATAATGTATTAAGTAAAGCTAATATATAGTTGTTGGGAGCATAAGATCGTACTACTGCAATTCGGAATTCATTTGGTTATGTACTGACTGCTGTCAATACATAATCTTGATTCTATACCTATGCCATTGAGCATCACCTTCTTGCACTGTGCCTAGGGCATGCTTGGAAGTTGGAATACGGGAACCTTGAAATTAACTTTTTGCAAAATCCATAAATGTCAAAAAGGATTTAAAAACATCTACTACTATCGATTCAGGCGCGTAGGATTCAGCAAGGAAAATTCCCGTTCAAAGAAAAATGACCTTTCTTGTACTGTGAAATGAAAGGCAAGGAAAAAGCCACACCACAAAAGGTACTACATCCGGCTAGGCGACTATTCACTGTTGTTGACGTGCTGAATAGTGCCCCTACCTCACCTCTGGTTGCCAGACATACGCAAAGCTGCAGAAAAGTGTTACGCCAGGGTCACGTCCCGTCTACTCTGCCTAGAGGAGAGCAAAGAATACGATGCGTTTGCGACTTTTCAATCGTCGCTCGCCGATGCTGATGGATTCGGATGTGTTAATCCGAATTATCTGAATCTGTATTCGATGCGAATTATAATATGGATACTCGTATTCGTATTCGTTTTTAATGTGAATGTTAGATGTATGTATTCGTATTCCGATATTCGATTTCTAATTCTTTCTCTATCCGGTTCCAGATTCGTATTGGACAAAAATATAGACTATTCGACACTATCCGGTATCCGTGTAGAACAAAGTACTCATGAAATCTTCTAAAACTTATTTTGATGACTAATTAGTAATTAAAAATGATATTAATTTTAATATTGTTACCTAGAAATGATGTACATCATCTAAAATATTGAAAACTATCAAATGAAAATTATTTTAGTCTAATATTATTAGTGACATACAATAATAAAATTTAATTATTACAATATGTCTATTCATGTTAATTTAAAATATAATATATTATATTTAAAGAAATAATTTATATTAATATGTATGAATGCACTTATTTTAATTTTAAATGATATATCTATGAAGAATATTTATTTTTATATTTATTTTGATATACTGAATTACTTAAATTTTTATTAATAAATATATATGTCTTAATCATAATTTTTTAATCAATTATAAAATCATCGATTTTTAGAGTTGTTTGGCTTTCTCTCACTTTAATTTGGTATTGCAAGTTTTGTTTTAAACTGAATGTGGTACACTATTTTCTATGTACTTGGCGCTATCTCATTACCTTATTGTTCTTGGCTAAATTTTAGAATATCAATTTTGAGTTGAACTGAGAAAATATCCGAATACGAATTCGAATATTCATTTTGCATTCGTATTCGAAAAGATTCGTATACGAATTCGAAATCGATTTAAAATATGGTAAATAGTGACATTCAGATTCGATTTCATGTATATCCGATCCGAATGCATCCTTAATGCTATTGCGGAGGCTAGCAGAGGCAGAGCACAACGCTGCTCCTCCCTCCTTTGTAAAAAAGAAAAGAAAAAAAACCGCTGCTCCTCCCTTGCGGTTGCGGCGTTGAATTTCCTTGCGATCCGTGGTCGGCAGAGCCGGCCGGCGCTTCCTGCGTCCTGCCTGCTTGCTGTAGCCCCGTAGGCTTTGCAGAGTGAGTGGGACATGCTTTTTTCCGAGGGTACGCGGCTACGCCTACGCTGAGTGGAGGCTGAGTCGTTAACCTCAGGCTTTCTTTTTCTGGCCTCAATCTTTGCTCGGTTTGTTGGTTTGGTGATCACTGCGCTCGGAAAGAGTCATCTCGTGGGTTTCGCTCTTGACGCCGCGACGGAGTGCACTCGGTCCGTTTGAGAGGTTTAGGGTATGTTTGGTTCGCGTACTAGTGGAACCTAGTTCGTATCTGGGAGTTAGGCTCACATGAGATAGACTGAATGCATACACCCTGTCGTGTTTGGTTGCTTGTACCTGTTTAGCCTGATTGAGACGATATGCTGTTTGGTTGCTCGTAGGAAGATATGTTGCATGAAATAAAAATATTATAATATTATGATTAAAATTTTTATTTTGTGCAAATACACTCTTAATGTTCTTATTCTAGATAATTATGCCTTGAACATCTTTAAAACAAATTAATATAACTTAATATTCACTAATTATATACTAATATCATCATTAGTGGACTAAGCGTTGCACCGAGCGAGCCAGGTCCAGAAAAAACGGCCGATTCGGACGTTTTTCTGGAACCAGGCCCGGAGGAGAATCTTACACGAGCGCAGCCAGACTCGGGAGCAGATCCAGGCAACCAAACAGAACCAGGCTGCATCCCAGGAGCCTGATTCGCCATATGCGGGCAACCACACGCCCCCTTATTGGTGCATTGAAATAGCTCGAGGGCTCATTTTGTTCCGTTGGTACATGCCACTAGCGGATCCGAGGCCGTGGCAAGTTGAACGTCTCGATCCTGGTACGTTTGTGGTTTGCAGCCTTTGCTGATGCGTTTTTAGCTCGTGAGTTGGAGAAGAGGAAGACCTAAAGTGCCTCACGTATGCTGCCGAAGGAGTGCTCTTTCACGCGCCTTGGCTGCTTCTATCCTCAATGGCTCACTATATATGTATTTCTTCTGATTGGCGCGAGAACGAGAGACGCACGCACACAAAACCATCTTGCTGCGTACTCCATCCGTCCATATAAAGATTTGTTAGATTTTTGTTAATCATGTTTCACCACTCTCTTATTTAAAAAATTTGTGAAAATATAAAAAATAATTATGATATACTAAAAATATATACGATGATAAGACATTATAACAAAATAAATAATATTTTCATAATTTTTTAAATAAGACGAATGATTAAACGTGAATTGCGGAAATCGATAAATTCTTATATTTTGGACTGAGGGAGTAGAAATTACCATGTACGCGTAGTATAACATGTTTGGTGATGGTACCGTGATTGACAAAGCTATTTTGACCGCTCCAAATTATTGAAGAAATTAGAGGGAGTGGAGGGAGCATGTGCATATTATGGGTTTTTTCAACATAAGAGCATCTCCAACCGAGTACTTATTTTTATTTTTATGTTTCTATTTGACTCTCTATTCAGGTTGATAATAAGATTCCTCTCTCAATATTGAGTTGTTAATTCTAATAGTCTATTTGTTTTCCACTCTTCAAATGTCATCATAGCTTATCCACTTTCCACTCTCCAAATGCCATCAGTTTTTCTACGAGGTATGTTACTTAGGACCTGTTTAGATTGACAATTTTTAAGAAAAAAATGGTGAGCATGTGATGCGTGAATAGTAGAAAGTTGTTTGGTGTTTAGTTCGGTTAAATTTGTTGAGAATATGACGGGTGAATGGTAGAAAATTTTGTTTTGGGTAGCATGCATAAAGAGATGATATGACGGGTGAATAGTGGGAGTGTGACGGATAAATAGTGAACAATTGTCAGAGGAGTTTTGTTCAATTGAAAATAGATGTGACGAGTGAATAATGTTTAGTTTGATAAATTGCCACTATTCAACTGTTACATCGAATCGTGCTGCCCTCGTTATGCATACAGTCCAAATGCGACTACTCCTTCGGCACATCACAACAAATTTGCCAAACTAAACAAACTCATATGTGAAAGCTGCATTGAAATAACCTATCAGGACATGTCAGACAATTCGGGACAAATTCGAACATGATTTTAGGAACCTATCAGGACATGCCAGGCAATTCGGAACAAATTCGAACATGATTTTCGGACCGATGGAAGTAAAAACACCGCAGCTCTTAAATCCATCAAAGCTTAATTAAGTGGGGTTTGCTAATTAAAAGCACAGAATCGAGACTCGCCGCAAGTCACCAGCCACTGCCACTGCTACATCAACAACGCCCGAGGAGAAAAATCAAAACGGAAAAACGGGCAGCGGCGTTTCTCTCCTCTCCTCTCTCTCCCCTCCCGCAGGCCGCAAGCGTCACGCCGCGACGAGACTCCCACGCAGTCCGCCCCCGCGTCGTCTCTCTCTCGCCTCGCGATGGCCGCCGCCGACCACGACCGTGCGTACCGCCCCTACGAGGCCCCGACCCCGGCCCCCGCCCACGCCGGCGAGTACGACCGCCCCTACCGCAACGAGGTCGTGCCGTACGGCGACCGCCGCCTCGACATCGTCGTCGTCAAGCCGCCCGCCAGGTCGCCGCCGCCGCCGCTGCCGGTGTCCACCAGGAGCGGCGGCGGCGGAGGGGTCGGGGGTTCGGCGTGGTGCTTCAGCGACCCGGAGATGAAGAGGCGGCGGCGGGTGGCCAGCTACAAGGCCTACTCCGTGGAGGGCAAGGTCAAGGCATCGCTCCGCAGGGGGTTCCACTGGATCAAGGCCAAGTGCTCCGAGCTCATCCATGGCTGGTACGGATCACGCCTTCTTCTTCTTTTCCTTTTCCCCCGCTTCTCGGGTCCTCCGCTCTGCTTCCCCTCGTTATTTTCATCAGACGTGAAACGGCCTTTCTTTGGGTCCGAATCAGAGCTGCTCTTCAGCTGGGGCGCTGTGCAAAGGATTCCGGCTCAACAAGTTCAGTTCTTACAGAAAGTTTTAATCCTTCCTTCTCACTGTTTGTATGGAGTGTTGGTACGATTGATTGCCATTGTCCTTGTGCATCTCCTCATCATACATCATTGCTTCCAAAAGTGGTTACATAGGACAGATCTCGAGCAAATCACAAGCTCGTAAGCACAATATGTCATCCTTTTCCCTCCCTTTTAAGCAACCACGTAGTGCTAGTTCATTCATCCGATGAAGTGGTGATCTTTGATGTTCTATTCTCCCCTCTAATTTCACTTCTCTTATTCTTCTTTTCCAGAGCCCGCGGGATCTCGATGTAATTCTATTGGGATGGTGGTGGAAAGATGCTGCAACAAAGTGCAAGGGGATGGGTGTTGGCCGTTGGGCCTGTTGGGTGTATTTTGCTGATTCGCTCCCAAATGCGGAAGAAGATTTGTTCATGAGATTGTGTAGGGAACTCGTTCCTGCTGCCCCCTGGTTAAGTGGTTATAGGAAAGAAATCAGATGAGCTCTCCTGAGATTGCTTGTTTCCCGCCTGCTAATTAGCCCCTCTAATTTGTTCAAAGAACGCTTGAACAACTGAATCCTGAAAAAGGAATTCCTCTGCATGTCATGTTACCAGTACAGTAGACCATTAGTACAACCTCTCTAATAATTCTTCCCTCATGCTCATGTGCAATTTGTGGTTGGTCAAGAAAATACAGAACAGCAAGCTACAGCTGTTGCTTGCTTCCTTCCGTTCTTCCTGATAGGCAAATCCCATGGACAGGATCGGAGCTGCTCCTGCAAATTGCGCAGCCGGCCTTTCGTGCATTTATTTGGATGAGGAAAAGGTCTAGTTTTCTTTCAGCACCCTATGATAGAGACATCGCCTGGATCGTTGGAGGAAAAGAAACATTTCGCATCCCCGAATTGGCTTTCTTTTCGATCTTCTGATGAATGGAAAAGACCATCTATTGGCTAGGCTAGCTACTTGGTGATTCGTTTCAAACATAGGGCCCGTTTGGTCCCCTTTCAACCTCTATTAGGTGTATTAAACGTAAACTATTTACAAAACTAATTACATGAATGGACTGAAAATTGCGAGACGAATCCATTAAGTCTAATTAATCTGTCACTAGAGATTGTTTACTGTAGCACGACGTTGTCTAATCATAACATAATTAGGCTCGTTAGATTCGTCTCGAAAATTAGGGTAGGGGTCATGGAATGGGTTTTGCCATTAATCTATATTTAATACTCCGAATTAGTGGAAAGAAGATTGATGTGACGGGTTGTTGGTGAAAATTTTGGGAAGTAAACGGGCCCATAGTTCAGCTAGACGCCGAGTACTCGGCGACTACACCCGACTAGGCGCTAGGCAATGGGTCAGCGCCTAGCGTCGCCTAGCGTCTAATCATGGCTAGGCGCCGAGTACTTGACGACTATCGGCGACTAGGCGCTAGGCAATGGGTCAGCGCCTAGATTCCGCCTAGCGGCTAGCTGAACCTTGGTTTCAAATCATGCGGACTCCAGCACAAGTGGGCACGTTATGGATTCTTCGGTAAACCTGTTTGCTAATTTCTGTCTTGACTCCCAGAGGTTGACACTTGATCATGTTACCCCTGCGTGTCACCCACCGTCGTGTTTTGAAGTTTTAAAACTTCTCCACCAAAATTTAGCTACCTGATCATCCTTCATCTGAGGTCAGCGGGAGAGCACACGCAAGGAACGCTATGCCGCAAGTGCCGCCGCATCCGCACCACGGCCTCCCACAGTCCCACATGATTTCAGCAACAGGTGGTGTTCCCCTGCCGCGCGGGGTCGGTGCATCATGAGGCGGCGAAAATTCAGCGTCCGGGCACGGTGGGCAGGCCTCAAACCCGCGTCCGCGCACGTCTGGAGTGAGCTGTCCGCCCGCCGGGACCTGGCCTGGAGGCTGAAGGCCGGGTTTCTCTCAGCGTTTTCCTGGGGTCGTGCCGTGACGCTGCCTGTGCCTGCTGGAAACCTGGCCAGGACAGGACCCAGCATACGACTCTGTATACCGTAGCCGGTGCAGTAGCATGTGCCACACACACCCTCGTCGTCGCTGCTCGCCTTCGGCAGGCCGGTGGTAGGTTTCGGCCAACGGGACACGGGAGTGGCTACCAACCCTCAGTTTTTCTGGAACATGAAAAATGGTCGAATGGTCGTGCTCATATTTAATGCTGTTGGTGCCTTTCCCGGATGAAACTCACGACCGGGTTGCCGTCTGTGGACGCCATATGAATACATGATTCTGACGCACGATCTACTAAAAATGAACGGAAAGCTTTGCATTTGCATGTGTAAACGAAATTGCTGAAATTGTTTTAGACTATTACTACTAGGCAGCCGCCAGGTGAATTATATATATATATATATTTTCTTTGATTTTCGAAAAATAAATGGACGAATCAAAAATTTTGAGAAATATACATCTGCCGCCGTACCTCACGGCGGCAGGGACCTAACGTACCCCACGGCGGCAGGGCCCCACGGCGTTAGGTCCCTGCCGCCGTGGGGTACGGCGGCAGGAGAGCAGCTCTGGCGGCACGTCCGCGTGGCACGGCGGCAGGACCCTGCCGCCGTGTGGCATGGCGGCATGACCCTGCCGCCGTGCCACATAGCGGTAAGAACATTTTTATTTTTTTTCATTTTGTAAAACACTTTTAAATTTTTTAAAAAACAACAACCTGATAAATGTAAGTATAATCACAAGATCATATCATAATCAACGAGTAGATGCAAAATAGTTTATACAAAATCATGGTAAAAGTACTAATACATCTAAATGCGCCGGTGCCTCTTCGGCCTAACAGCTCTAGCGCCAGCCCAGGTGTGGTCCCGGGCGTACGTCAAGGGGTTAGGTGGCCTGACCACCCGCGGTCCGAGCTGGTCGGGAGACGGTGTCGTCATGGCCGCCTGCGACGAGCCTGCAGTAGCCGGTGTCGCTCCGTCCGCCGGTGTCGCTCTGCCCGCCAACGACGACCCTGCACCAGCCGGTGTCGCTCCGCCGGCCGCCGGGGTCGCTCCGCCCACTAGCTGTGTCTCTTGAGTCCCAACAGGCGGTGCCTGTGTGAACTGTGACGGGTCAAGCTCCTCGCCCTGCGCCCCATCCATGGCCGCGAGAATGTCGTTGTACCCAAACTCATCCCAGCCCAGGTGGTCGTCAGGAGTCGAGACCGCGGCCACGTCGAAACCGGCTGCAACGAATAGTATTAGTTTTCCAAAACGTGTCGAACAACTCCGGCCGTACGTACTGTAACGGTCCCTGAGCCATAGCTGCAAAAAAACAAAATTTAATCAATTAGTTGAATTATATCAAATAAAAAAAATTATAACTATTTTCTACGAATTATGTGAATTAAAACGAATTATGTGAATTAAAACTATTTTCTAAGAATTTTAAATCAATTTAATCTAATTATGAGAATTATAACTATTTTTTACGAATTTTAAATAAATTAAAACGAATTATGTGAATTAAAAGTTATTTCTAAGAATTTTAAATCAATTTAATCTAATTATGTGAATTATAACTATTTTCTACGAATTTTAAATGAATTAAAATAAATTATGTGAATTAAAACTATTTTCTACGAATTTTATATCAATTTAATCTAACTATTCGAATTATTACTATTTTGTACGAATTTTATAGCAATTTAATCTAATTATTAGAATTATAACTATTTCTACGAATTTTATATAATTAGTTTAGTTAATTATGTGAATTATAACTATTTTCTACGAATTTTAAATGAATTAAAACGAATTATGTGAATTAAAACTATTTTCTACGAATTTTATATTAATTTAATCTAACTATTCGAATTATTACTATTTTGTACGAATTTTATAGCAATTTAATCTAATTATTGGAATTATAACTATTTCTACGAATTTTATATAATTAGTTTAGTTAATTATGTGAATTATTACTATTTTCTAGGAATTTAAAACCAATTTAAACGAATTATCTGAATTAAAACTATTTTTTAAGACTTTTATATTAATTTAATCTAATTATTAGAATTATAACTATTTCTACGCATTTTAAATCAATTTAAACGAATTATTCGAATTAAAATTATTTTCAACGAATTTTATATCAATTTAATCCAACTATTTCAATTATAACTATTTTCTACTAATTTTATATCAATTTAAACTAATTATTCGAATTATAATTATTTTCTACAAATTTTATTTGAAATATAATTATTTCTAAAATTTTTAAATTAAGTTAACTAAACTAACTAAACTAGGTTAACTAAACTAAGTTAACTAAACTACACTAACTACATTAAACTAACTAACTACACTAACGAACTAAACTACACTAAAGTTATAAACATACCTGAGTCAAAAGTGCTCCGAAGGGTTCAAAACCGAAGATTTAGAGGAGAGAGTGAGGGAGGGAGGAGGGGCTGGCGGCAGCCGTCGCCCCCTTATACAGGGGTAACGCTGCCGGCGTGGGGTACGGCGGCAGGCTCCTACCGCCGTGCCCCACGGCGGTAGGGTTCCTGCCACCGTGGGGTACGGTGGTAGGAACCCTGGCCCCACTGGCAGGTCACCCGACCGTTGGCGGCACCCCTGCCGCCGTGCCCCACGGCGGTAGGAACTCCTGCCGCCGTGGGGTACGGCGGCAGATGTATATTTCTCGAAATTTTGGTTTCGTCCATTTATTTTTCGAAAATAAAAAAATAAAAAAAATTCCCGCTAGGTAGGTATATAAAGAAATACGGCCCAACACTCATGAAGGGAGGGAATATTTGGTCCAACATAGGCCCATACAGGGACTCTCGACAGTCCCCAAATAGCCCAAGTGGAAGTGGAACAAAACAGATATCCGGCCAGCTTGCTTTCGGCCCACTCGATCACCGTCGTTGTCTTCCGGCACTTCTTCTTTCTGTTCCCGGCGGGCGCGCTTCGTCCTCCCCACCGCCGCTTCGCCTGGCGCAACCCTAGCCGCCGCCGCCCGGCGTCCTGCAGGCGCTCCTCCCGCCGGCCACCATCCCGCGTGTGCCTGGCCTCCACGATCCACGTCGGCGAACACCTCCCGCCACCCTGCAGCAGCCTCCCAACGACTGCCTGCCTCTTCATCTCTCTCGAGGCACCTCACTCCCAGCCTAAGCGCAAGGGGTGAGCATTTGTAATACCATTTCCATCATCACCTGTTGATCTATTGCCATGATAGTGCTCCATTTTTGGAATGCTTGTGCTCTGTTGATCTGTTGCCTTGCTTTCTGGTCTCTAACCACATGGTTCGTGCTTGTGTGATTGTTACTGTCTAATTAAAGTTTCTGCAGCTTGTGGTCGTTTATGTAATGATTTCCTGGACTCGTTCAATTCAAGTGTCAGATAGTGCTTGATTCAGTGTAAAATATGAACGGGATTCAGTGTCGTAATTGTACTTGCAGCCTTAATTTTAAATAAAATGTTTACAGCTTATAGTGGAATGTTGACACAGGGTAAGATTGATTAGCAGAAATTAATTCTACCAGAAATAACGTTAGCAGAAAGTTCAGTGAGCCATACTTGCTTGCAGGTCAAAAAAGGCTAACTGAACAAATAGAGCTATTCAATCCACTTGTTGATTACTCACTGCCTCGTCGGATTAATCGCTGACAATAGTTAAGTTCACCTTACTCTTCATTCACCTAACTGAACACCTTTCACAATAGTGTTCTGTGAGTCATGTCTCTCCATTTATTTGACTCATAACCACCATGTAAGCAGTGACGCTACGTGTAATTCAAGCTGTAAACCACCCACGCACTATGAGATATACACAATTTTCATTTCGACATTGAACTAAAATGCTCAAGAATTAGGAAACATTATAACACATGCCTAAGTTTTAATGTTTGAAAATTGAAATGGAATTAAATGAGCATTAAAATAGTTAGGGACACTAGCAAAAAAGTTCTATCCCACCCTCCTGCAATCTATAATGCCAAACAGCCTCAGGCCTCTGCTGAATACAACTCATATTCTACAAATCTGCAATCTGGAAGCTGCCTTTTGTAATTGCAAGCTTAAACAAACAGGGTCAGTCCTTCCCCTCCCTCTACTAGCATTCGATTGGCTTGAATCTCAGAGATCCATCGGATGGAGCGCCCATCTTTTGTTTGTATAAGGAAGCTAGATTTCACGGGTGGATTTTCCCCCTGTTTTAGAATTAACTGTTCTTGGAGATATCTTGCCTTGTACAAGCAATCAAATCCCAATGTTTCTGCCCCTTGTCAGATACTTATTGATGTTACAAGAAAACATGATTTATGGTGTTGTGCTGCTGTAGTTTCAAGCTTCCTACCACAATTCCAACTTTGAGTTAAAAAGATGCATTGATAAAAACCTTTTCCCTTTGAGTTAAAGAAATTCTTTTAGCATCATAATGCTTTGCTGAGATACCCTTCTTTTAAAATGGTTAAACTAAGTTTTAGTATTTAACTATATAAGGTGAACTTCTATGATTATTTATTGTGACTTCTTTTAAAGGTTATTGATTATGTTTAATTGTTGACAGACATCAAACAAAAGATTAGATTTTGGCAATATAGAGATCAAAGAATAAAAAGCAATGCTTCGTGATGTTATCCTCAGTTATACATTGGGATCGGCTTGTATTTTAGGATATTGTGGCCTTGCATGCTCACCCTTTTCTGTTCCAGAATTTCAGTTACCTTAAAAATGCTGTAGTGGGATTACCATTTGGAAGGAGTAGATTAGTTTGATTTATTGATGACATAGATATTTAGCTCCTTCTGTAATTCCCTTTATACTCAAATGGAAATCTAAACATTCATGTGTATGTGATCCCCAATGCTGCACTTGATAATATTTATAGTGTTCTTTGCAAGAAGAAAAGTATATAGAATGCCACAACCATACAGAACCCTTTTACACTTCAGTCCTCAGTTACCTGTACTATTCCTGCAGGTAGGATCAGGACTTTGTAAGGTTTGAGTAGTGTGTTCCACAAATGTTAAATCTTTGGCACCTAGAATTTAAAGATAATGGTGGTGCAACATTTCTTGTGCAGTTTTGCTTAGCTTTAGTAGAAATTGTATATTGTCTTATTAGTAGTTGCATTCAGTATTGTGGCATTCTCTTTGTTTTTCATATATATAATTTTGAGCTTATAGGTACTAAGTATTACATCCTTATGCCTTGTTTTTTTGCGTACCAGGTAGCACAATGAAAGTTAAGATTCTTCAGTGGCATGCAGTAGCTTCTTGGACGTGGGATGCGCAAGATGAGACATGTGGCATATGCAGGATGGCTTTTGACGGCTGCTGCCCTGACTGTAAGTTCCCTGGTGACGATTGCCCGCTCATCTGGGGTGCCTGCAACCATGCTTATCATCTTCACTGCATACTGAAGTGGGTCAATTCTCAAACATCTACACCCCTTTGCCCCATGTGCCGTAGAGAGTGGCAGTTTAAGGGCTAAGGCATAATGACGCATCTGGAGCTGTATTATCACCAAGCAGCTTTCATTTCTCCTTGCCTCCTTGGAGAATGCTGTATTATTTGCTGAAAAGTACAAATCCTGGTTGTCAGCACCTGCTTAAGTGATCATGTGTATGCTTTTGAGTTTGTGACCAAGCAAGTAAAGTGCTAAATTTTCTTAAGGCTGAGTTCCCTGATCTTATCGCAAGTTTGTTGTTATTGTTTATCTTCTGAAGAATTCCAAGGGTCAAGTCTGAACCACAACTGAGCAGTTGATTGTATTATGTTCTAGTAGAGTAGCTTAGGTACTACTCCCTCAGTTTCAAGTTGTAGGTTGTTTTGGCTTTTCTAGGTTCATAGATGTTTGTATGCATCTAGACATACACTATATTTAGGTGCATAGCAAAAACTATGCACCTAGAAAAGCCAAAACGACCTACAATTTGGACGGAGGGAGTACATAACAAGAAGGAAAGGATTATGGACCAAATAAAAAAACAAGCAGGAAAGCATTCCACATGTAAACTGAAGCGATGCGCCGACACAGATGACTGAATGCTGTTCTGGTACAGTAGATTAGGTGTTACATAACAGATTAACAACAAGCAGGAAATTGTATGTAGCCTCTTCTACTTTTATCTCTGTTCTGTATTCCAACACAATAGTGATCCATTAATTAGGTCTCAAATCATATTATGGAAGGAGTATCTGACACTCAAAACATATCAGTAACACAGCAACAGTGCTTGCTATTTTTTTATTCTGGTAAATTGTATCATTTGTGATTTGCTCCTCACAAATTGTGTGCCTCTTCTAGTTTGTTGCACATTTCAGTTTTTTACATACTAATGTAACAATGATCCAATATGCCACCTAATAAAAACTAAAGCTGATGCAGTTGCATGGATTGACTGTTGGTTCTTACCTAACATGTCAACATTACTTGCTATCTAGCTTTAATATGGACAGATTGGATTGATAATTGAGTTACTGGTGGCCTTTTTTTATAGAGGTGGTTACATAGTTTGGTTCCTTGTAATTGGAACTCTAGTTGGTACAAGTGCATTTAGACTTGTTACATAAGCTTCCAAAAATTTGCACACTCCATGGTCCACGCCCCGAGTTTTCCATTCTGATTGTCCAATTCTAGGCACAATGCACCTCCAATAAAATAGTTGAACCCATTCTGTCATTCTGGCATGATTACTTTTGTGCTGCTGTATGGATGATAAGTGCCTTGGGATATTCATTTCTTGCTAGCCGAAAGTAGATGTATAGTTTTTCTTTGCAGAACCTGCCCCCTAATAGTTCCCTTTCTAGTGAGCAAGCTGGCACAAAATTTAAATTGTTAGGGAAATTGCTATTCCAGACACAATTTTAGACTCAATATTTTTTTGGTAAGCAAGCCTTGCTTTTGCGTGCGGATGATCTGGGACATCCAGACTGGATCATGACTTCTCCAAGGTCTTTTGACCTGAATCTATTTTGTGTAGATGCACTGCAGCTTGCTGCGCTGTACCAGTTTGTTGGGTGTGGGCAGGGCAATCTCTCCTGTCATTCCGTGGCTGCTACTTCTTCTGCTGCAGATGCTTGTCAGGCTGATGGCACATTAGCAGCTGACATGCTGCTGCATTATCTCCAGATGATTGTTGACAGCAGTGAGCTTAATTTTAAGTACTAGGGTTACCGTTATCCTGTATTATTGCTCCTTTTGCAGATTTGCCTTGTTACAACGCTCCAAAGTTCAGGTGAAGTGTCCTTTTAGTTGAGCCCTTGAGCCTTAGCACAAAAGCAACCTGGTGTTTCTGAATGTGACAGCAAGGTGTGTTCGTGAGGAGCAGTTTGGTAGTATGTGCATGACAGCACTCCTTATGTTTTCCAGCTTGTGACTACTGTTTCTGTCTGTCAGCCTGGGAGTACCATGTGAGGGTGCCCCAGAGATCAGAGGCGTATAAGATATTTGTTCCTCCCCGGTGTTCATGCTTACCTGAAATTTCTTAGGAAGCTTCCTGCTATGCCTCTTTTTGTCATTATTTGCTAAGCATGTTTTCATGTTGGTAATTTTATGCAACACTGTCGAGTGTCAACCATAGTTTAACTTTGTAATTTCTATGCAAAGTTGTCGCCATTTCCGAATGTCTCATGATTATGCTGCCCAGGATTGCTGTTGAGCGCTCACTGGAATCATTTAAGAGTTTTTCATTCTGATCGGCACACAGGATTGCTGTTGGCCTGCGCTGCTGCATATCATAGGTTTGCTGCCTGCTGCTGCTGCTTGTGCCAGACTGCTCTCCACCGCGGGGATTACGCTGGTAGTTGACATCGCAGGTCTTCATACGCGGTTGGCTTCTCAATAAAGAAACCACGTAGGCACGTAGTACCTGTCGCCCCGAAATGTGACTATGAGGATTTGGAGAATGGGAACAGAAGACTCTGATTCGATTTGGAGAATGGGAAATGATGGTCAAAGATTAATGTGCATTTCATCTTCGGAAAATATTATGCCACGTTCGACGAGATCATTTGTGCGATCTCCCTCCATACTGTATGAGCTCAGGAGTAATAGTTTGATCCCGCAAGTTGTAAAACAGGCCGGTCGTCGACTCTGCAACGTCTGCATCGCAGCTCAGAATTGGCTGGGAACGAAGTACTGATTGGAGGTTACCAGGCATTTTACAGTGAAGCAAGCGCGAAGCCGCCCCGGTAGGAGTAGGAGCAATGCACTGGGCCGATCTAATCAGTGTCAACCGTGTGCGTGCAGTGCAGCCCGGATGTACGGCGCGGGCGGAACGAGACAAAAAAAAAACGAAGGACGGGCGGTCACCCGGTCGGGTGGAAACCGTGTGGGGAAAACGAAAACGACTGCGAGCTCAAGAGGGGAACCCAAGGATCAGCAGCCGGTCAGGAATCCGCTCGCGCGCGGCCGCGGAGCGCCGACCGGCCGAGGAAGAGAGGCCACGACAGGGACGCGCGCCCCGCACGTCCGATCCCGTACGCCGATCAAGCGGCGGACACTGCCCGCAATCCCCAATCACGCACGCCATGTTGTCCTGGTTTTCCGGCCGCCGCATCCCGATGGCGTGAAGTGTGAACCCCGCGGGTCCCACGTCCGCCTCCCCCCGGACTGGCGCCGGGGCCCCACACGCCACGCCCGCCCGATTCAGGCAATCATGCCCACTGCCTCCAGCTTACTCCAACTGCCAAGCAGGCAGTGCTAGGCTGCTAGCAAACGCGTTCGCTTCCCCCTCCCGCGCCGCGCCCGCGCTCCTCGGCAGACGCGAGAGCGCAAGCAACCGCGCTTGGGGGTCCTATTTAAGCTCCGCCCCGCCTTCTGTCTGCCCCACTCATCTCATCTCAGCATCTCGCCATCGCTTCAAGGTTCAAGCCAAGCAAGCACCCGATCAAAAGCACCGATCCAGCAGTATCGTCAGCTCGTCACCCGGTACGAGCTTGCGCAATGGCGGGAGGGAAGGCGGCGGCGCCGGCGAGGAAGCCGTCGTTCGGGACGCGGGCGTGGCGGCTGCTGCGGCTGGCGGTGCTCTGGGCGCGCCGCGGCGGCGCGGCGCACAGCCTGCGCCTGCTCCGCACGCTCCGGCGCCACGGGCACGGCCTGGGGGGCGGGGCCCGCGGCGAGCGCCTCCGGTACGGCGAGCGCGAGTTCTCCATCGACGAGACGCCGGCGTTCCGGTTCCGCACCCCGTCCGCGCGCGTGCTCCGACTCATCCCCTGCATCGCCCCCGAGACCCCGGGACTCTACGGCGACGACCGCTACTTCTTCCGCGACGCCGCGGCGCGCGCTCTGGAGGAGGACGACGACGCCAGGGCGTACGGCGGCAGCAGCAGCTACGGCGCCGACCAGCTGGGTAGCGAGCGCGCCGGCGGCGGCGACGACGAGGAGGAGGATGTGGAGGAGCTGAGCTGCTACTGCGACGACGGCGACGACGAGCAGCTCCTCGAGCGCGCGGTCGCGGAGTCGTGCCGCGCGAGCACGGCCGCGGAGGGGGACGCCGGGGTGGACGTGAAGGCGGACGAGTTCATCGCCAGGTTCTACGCGCAGATGAAGCTGCAGCGCCAGATCTCGTGGCTGCAGTACAACGAGATGATGCAGAGGAGCGTCAGCTAGATGATACGACATCGCTCTCTCTGATGATCCTCGATTAGGAGCAGTAGCAGTTGAGTTGAGAGCTTTGGTTCTTTCGTTCGAAACATAAACATGCACAGTACCTGTATACAGAGTTGTTACAGAATTATTTCAGAATACAATTCTTTTTTTCATTGAATCCGTGCTTGTAGTTGGTTTGTTTCGTTGTTAGCCGCTGCACGTTTGTTTCTGCATTTGAGGCAAATGATTAGGCGGGATCTAGATTGCTTGCTTGATTGATTCCAGCGTGCCTGCCTTCCGGTTGTAACTGTTGTACAGGTGTTCATGCGTTTTACATTAGATCATTGATTAGCTGATGAATGACGCGTCCTTGTACCAGATTTTGTCCTCATTGTCGACGTAGCTAAATACTCACACGTACACCTGGACCATGATTAGGCGATTAGTGCTGATGACGAGTGGACTGTGTGGTAGTACAAGTGTGTTGGTGCTGATGCATCAGTAGCATATTTTCAATAAGCCGTGTGATGCATCAGTAGTACTTCAACCGATCTTCGTCTAGGACTTGTTATGCATCTAGTAATCGAATTCGAATGTACTCTCTCTGATCATAAATATATGACATTTAGACTAAAATAGTTTAGTTTATTTTTAACTAATATTTTTTGTCTTAAACATAAAGACGGAGAGAGTAACAAAGTTTTTAAAAGACTAGCATTATGCTCGTGCGTTGCAACGGGAGAAAATGTTGCTCGTGTCGCCGTCGTTTGCCTCGGTCATGCCATCACTCTGCCACCCTCACGAATTGGCGACCTCGCCGTCGTCCCTATCGCACCCACACCCTAATCTTGTCTGCCGTCGTAATGTTGCTCACGCCGCCGTCGTTTGCCTCAGTCATGCCTTCAATCCGCCACCCCCACAGCTTGACGACCTCACCGTGGTACCTATCTCACCCACGCCCTAATCTCGTCTGTTGTCGTTCGCACCTCCTGAACCTCACAGTCGTCTACCACGACCCTGCTACCGTTTGTCCGACCTCACCTTTCCCATACGTGTCGTCATTCGTATCACCCACGTGTCACCCTGACCTCACCCACCGTCGCCCACCCCCCAACTGTGTCATCATCCTGCTCCTCCCTCGGCACCTTCTGACATGGTTGTGATCTATGTCGCCCCCACACCACCCTAACATCGCCCGCCATTGTCTATGTCTCTCAAACCTTGCCATTGTCTACCCTGACCTCGCATTCCCTGGTTATGTCGTCGTTCCCATCACCCAACCTCACTCATTGTCGTCTGCGGCTCACAGCCTGGTCATACTGTCATCCCCACCTCCTCGGCCTCACCATCACGCATGCTTCACACTAACCTTGTCCACCGTCGTTCACCCTGATTTCGCTTTCCCTAGCCGCATGGTCACCCCACTGCCCCCACATGCTTATAACTCTATCAATCAATGGCATATGACACATCAATGACATGCAGGTTGATTATGGAAAAAGTTAGGGATTTTTAATATTATATATTATTATCTCTTGTAATGATAAATATATTTTCATAAAACTATAATGCTTGTTTTCCTATTTATGCTATTTCTAGACAACTAAAAAAAGTAACAGCTTCATTGATGCTGCATGCGAAAAAAAGCTTTGAAAGCTACGAGCTTTATTAAGAGATCATAGTGGCTTGCTTGGGCTCCTTGGCTCCTGGGCTGACTGAGAAGGCCGACACGAGAGTTGTTGAATCACAATGCTTAGAATCTATCATTAATGATGGGCCGCTTGGGGCACGAGTTGGGTCCGGTGGGAAATTCTTTGCACGAGAAGGAAGGGAGCGCGCCCGTTTTTCCCCTTGGTCTGGTTACCTCTGGTTCGCTCGGTCTTTTTCTTGTTTTCTTTTGATCACCCCGGTTCACAGCGGTTTCGAACGGTTCCTTGCCGGTTCGTCACGGTTTTGTGGGCTATTGACCGATTCCGAATTAGTAAAGCAACGACGGACGAAAATTGAGGGCAGAAACAGTCCTTGCTTTAGGTAGAGAAAAAGAAAAGGAGAGAGAGTCATGGCCGTTGCTGATTCAGTTCAGGTGTTGTCCTGTGGCCCTGCCTATCGCAGGTATCACGTCCGCCGCATGAGTCACGACAGCGAGGATGGTAGCGAGTAGCACGGCCACGCACGCTCGACGTGCTGGCAGCGGCAGGAACACATGCTGGCAGCGTGGATCGTTAGAATGAGCAGCATAGCATAGCATGGCTGGGACTGGCTGCCATCCGGGACGCCGCATGAATCACGGCAAAAACTTTCACGTCTTGACTGGGTTTTTACCAAGAAACAAGGTCGTATTCACCTCTACATAGAGCACCTTCTGCAAAGTGTATGTCCGGTAGTTTGCGAGCGGTAATAAGAGCATCTCCATTAGATGACTTAAATTGGATATCAATACCTAAAAACTACCTGAATATCTAAAAACAGTGAAAACACTTGCTTCAGCAGATGATCTATATAGATACCAATACCTAAATTTTTATGACCTAAATTTCTCTCTTCTATATGTAAATATACATACCCACATCAGGATATGCATATCCTCCTTGCACTGTCGGGAGAGCCAACTGCCAGCGCGCGGACGCTTCCGCGTCACCTCCCCCGCCGCACTTTGCCCAACCTCGCCGCCTCCCGCTGATGGAATTTGCCGCAGATGAAGCACCGCCCCGTCGCCGGACTTCCCCATCCTTAGCTGACCCCACGCCACCCAATCTGCACCTCGCCGCCATGGGCATCCCCCTCCCGGTGCCTCTTCCCCTTCTTCTTGACTCTTGAGCTCCTGCCGAGGCAAGGAATGGTTGCACCGCCCCCTTCACCTCGATTTGGAGAGCAGCGCGTGTGGGGGTGAGCAGCGCAGCGACGGAGTATCGTGACCAAGCCACAGTGCGGGCCCGCAAGACATTGGAAGAGTAGCGGAGAAGGGAGCAATGCACCGCGCAACACAACACCGCCGCCGGAGAAGGTGCCATCGCCATCGATGGTCGCGAGAAGAGCTCCAGGGAGTTGCGGCTCGTCGATTTGACTTCGAGGAGTGGCAGCGCGGAGCTCGATTCGAGGAGATAGCTCCACCGCGCCGGCGGCCACGGTACTGCGACCCTGCTCCATCCACGTCGGGCACGCCCACGCGTTGACCAAGGGCGGTGGCGCAGGAGGAGCAGAGGGCAAGGACGGGGGATGAGTAGAGGGTGGCAGACGGGGAGGCGGTGGTGCAGGGAGGAGGCGGCGGTGCGAGGACGCAATGGTGGGGGCAGAGGAGGCGGCGACGCAGGGGAGGAAGAGGATAAAGGAGATAACATTTTGCAGAATAGTCCTTAAAATTGATTCCACTAGCAATTTAGTCCTTAATTGAATATAGGTACTCAGATTTTAGATATGCTGCTGGAGAAAGACACTTTAGAGTACCTAAAATTTTCTCTCTTCCATACCTAAAAGCATTTTTACGTATTCAGTTTTTGGTAATCTACCGGAGATGCTCTAAGCCTCTAGGTCTCTAAGTACATCATCAGATGGAGAAGGAGCTCAGGCTGTGACGCCGCTGGTCTTCGGCTTCCTTCCTGTAAAGTTGCAAAAGTTTTTACTTCTTTCGAACTGAAGATGATACGGTGGTTGGGCTTTTTATGGGATTGTATGGCAAATGGGCTCGCCTATCTCTACCTCTTTCCAGCCTATATTCTTCTGTTCATGGCCTTGTTTCGGCGTGCTCGGACCGTACCTGACACATTGTTGATTCTTCGGCTTCAAAACCCAAGCCCAGTGCTACAAATCTACGATGCTCAGGACTTATCAACAACAAGTGCCACACCAGTGCTTTAACACTTCACCCGTCTTATTCAATGCCAAAATGAGCTTAATCACCCCAAAAACCCACTGGATGTTGCAATAAATCAATACTAAAAATTTAAGGTCACAAATCGTGACAATTATTTTTCAAAAAAAAAATCTGACAATCAGTACTGTTGAAATTGAAACCAAGCACCTCACAAAAAATGATCAAACCTAGAACCTGTTGGCAGGTAATTGAATAGTAGCAAACACTCGAGTTGTCGAGCTAACATCGAGATCCTCCATAAGCTGGGGCCTTCCAAAAATCATTTGTTCACTCGATTTCCTCCCTCTGCAACGTCTTTGGATTCCGATTCAAATCTCGCTGGTGGCAATGGCTGGTGACTGGTGTGGATGGAAATGGAATGCAACAAGAGCGTGGCGCGGGCCCCACAGGCACATCACATGCCAAGCAAAGCCAACCACTCCCTCTCCTCTCCCCAACGGCTCAGCGCAGGGAGGCCCCAGCTGTCATAACGCCACAATCATTTTCAAACACCTCGGGCCCGCCACCCAGATGTCTTTGACCTGGGATCTCATCATCTCGCTCCCCCGCACAGCACAGCACACAGCGCCCCCGTCGACTCTCCAACCCGTCCTCCAGTCGCAGGACGCCACGTCAGCGTACAAAGTGTTTCCTGTTCGGCTCCGTGGAGCGACAGCCTTTCACGTACCGAGACTGCCCAACAACTCCGGCGTAACCCAACGGAACGCATCTCGTCCGTCCATCTCGCGCATCAAGATCCGCGCGGCGTGGGCGTGCCCCCCTCGTGAGTATACGTGGGAATAGATCAACATCCATAATTCAAAGAAGAAAAATCTAGTAAGATTCTAAATTATAAAGCTCATATCCAATCCAATCCAATTCACTCACTCAAAATCCAATATCCAACAATATAATCCAACCACCACTAGATAAATCTATATGTGGGACACATGTCCAGAGCCGGACCCTAGAATTACAAGCTCGCGTTCACACTATAAAATTTTAGCGGATTTGACCGAAATTTGGTGAGATGCCTTAACATGACAGTCCGCTACTCAGTGCAAATCGGTGAAGCCAAATCTATATGTGGGACCCACGTCCAGAGCCGGACCCTAGAATTAAAAGCTCGCGTTCACACTATAAAATTTTAGCGGATTTGACCGAAATTTGGTGAGATGCCTTAATATAACAGTCCGCTACTCAGTACAAATCGGTGAAGCCAAATCTATATGTGGGACCCACATCCAGGGCCGGATCCTAGAATTAAAATCTCGCGTTCACACTATAAAATTTTAGCGGATTTGACCAAAATTTGGTGAGATGCCTTAATATGACAGTCCGCTACTTCGTGCAAATCGGTGAAGCCAAATCTATATGCGGGACCCACGTCTAGAGCCGGACATTAGAATTAAAAGCTCCTGCTTGAACATCCAATACTGATTGGACATCCAATTTAATTTAGCATGTAGACATCCACATCTAAAGTAATCCAGTCCAACGAAGTCCAAAAGGAAAAAATCCAATTGAATTTGGATTTTCCAAAATCCATTACCACGTCTACTCGTGAGCGACCCCAAGCCCAACCTCGCCTCGGGCCGAATTTGAAATGCTGCCGCTTAAAAAGAGCCGTTGCCCCTCTCTTTCATCGTTTTCCCCACCCACGCACGCACGGGACGCGCTCCGCCCACCGCCAGGTGGGCCCCGCGCCCGCTCCTGCCCCACGCGCCAGCCTCCCCCTCCCGACGGATCAAACGGGCAGAGGCGGGGCCCACCGCCTCCCCGAATTCGAAAACCCCATTTTTCTGGGTTGCGTTTTTAATACCACTCTCGGATCGACTCTCCTGGCCAGCAGCATAAATGCCAGGCCTTTAGCGCCCTCCCCGATCTGATGCTCTCGGCCGCCGCCGCCGCCGCCGCTGCCGCCGCCTCTCCTCGCCGCTGCCACCGCTGCCGCTGGTATTCTCCGCGTTGTCCGTGCTGCGCGGCCGCCGCTGGTAACCTCCGCGTCGTCCGCGCTTGCGCGGCCGCCTCGAACTCGAGGCCACTTCGGTAAGCACGGAGGGCGCCAGCCGTTCTCTCTCCCCCCTCTCGATTCGCTTCGCGAGTAGACGATGCTTCGATTAGGGGATGCCGTGATTCATCTCATGTTTCGTGAGTTGATAGTCTGTTCCGCTCAGATAGATTTGTTGGTTGATGTGTACCAGGCTGTATCGGTGATTTCTGTTCCTCGCGGGGATTGTTGCGGATCGGATGCTGAGCAAGGGGAGAGGAGTTTTTGATTTCGCGTAGGGAGTTTTAGGATCGATGGCGTCGGAGAAGGGTGGAGCGAAGGTTATTGGCAGCGGCGGAGGTGCTGGTGGGATCTTCAACCTGTTCGACTGGAAGCGCAAGTCGCGCAAGAAGCTGTTCTCCAACTCGCCAGGTATGTGTTTGTAAGAATGCCTCTCTCACTGAAGATTACCGGTAGAGCTGTTGTCCTTCGCCGATTTGTGGTTTCTTATACTGTTCTTGTGATATGTTCCCAGAGGGCGCCAAGCTTGTCAAGAGGAGTGAAGAAACCTTGCCGTCCGGGCGTCTCCACTTGGTGAGTGATCTTTCTGAGGTCTCATTCCTCGCAACGATTATATGGTGTTGTGTTGGGGCAGGGGCGTGTGTTCACTTTTGTTTGTTATAAATGAAATTTTAGGTTGATGAAGATGAGGGGATTGGTGTGTCAAGCTTCAAGGGGAGCAGCGACTACAGCTGTGCTTCTTCGGTGACAGATGAGGAAGAGCGTGAGATGAAGGCACCAGGTGTGGTGGCCAGGCTCATGGGCTTGGACGCCCTGCCCACCTCAGGTGCTCCAGAACCGTACTGCACACCATTCCGTGACACAAGATCATTCAGGGACAGCCAAAGCCTCAAGAGGAGTCCCGAGTACTCCATGAATGACCAGTTCAGTCATGTTCCTCGAAGAGTTGATGGTTATATGAGGAAGCCATTGGATCTCAGAGTACAGAAGATGCCGAGCAGCCCGATTGAAAGGTTTCAGATAGAAGCATTGCCACCGAGGTCGGCAAAGCCCCTACCAATGTCTCATCACAGACTTTTGTCCCCCATCAAGAATCCAGGTTTCAGTTCAGCGAGGAATGCTGCTCAGATCATGGAGGAAGCAGCCAAGATTCTTCAGCCAAGGGCGCAATCCAGTTCTAGGGAGAAAATCTGCTCATTCAGCCCAGCACGAATTCCTTTGAGGGTTTCTGAGCCAAGAGAAAGCACATCAGCTTCTCAGAGGAATGTATCTCAGAGAGCACAGTCATCAAGGACCACTCCTGAGCTGACAGATGTGAGGTTCTCCAGAGGGCAGCAGATGATGAACCAAAGCTGGAATAGCGAGGAAGATATTGTCATATTCAGACCATCGATCGATTCTTATGAGATTAACAATCCTAGTTGTTCTTCAAAGAACAACAAGGGAAAGTCTATTTCTTTGGCAGTCCAAGCAAAGAACAATGTGCAGAAGAGGGAGGGTGTAAGTTCTGGGAGGAATTCAGGACAGCAGAAAGAGCATGATGACCACAGAACAAACCAGCCTTTTAGGAGCCAGTCTAATCATCAGAGAAACAAACAGCAAAAGAAGCCATCATCATCTGGCACTTCATCCCCTGTCCTTCGTCAAAATAATCAGAAACAGAACTCTTTAGTGACCAGAGGCAAGGTGGCACCGAACAAATCAGTCTCAGCTCAGCAAGGCAGAAAGGTGATGGCAGGAGATTCATCTTCGGGGAAGATCAAGAATGGAAGCAAGGTATCTAAAGTTGGTGGCAGAAAAGACATTGTGGAAAGCATAAGTGGTGATAGGGAGGGATCATCATCAAACAACAAGGACTTCCCACAAAAGAAACGTTTGATAGAGAGGAACTCCACCAATGAGAAGGGTACATTCGTGCCTGAAAAACCAGCAGGTAAACTTCAGAAGCAGGTTCAACCTAATGTTGTTATGGATGAGCACATTAAGTGGGACAAGGAAACTAAAGACACTACAGATGTTGTGTCATTTACCTTCACCTCACCCTTGGTCAAACCATCAGCAGGACCGTCCAGATTGGCTGGTAAATGGGACACAAGAAGCAATTTCAATCTGGATGCAGGATGTGGTAAAGATGATTCAGACAGTAAGGCTGAAGGGCTATCATCAGTCGGTCTGAACTTTGTAAATGGTGATGCATTGAGCCTTCTCCTAGAAAAGAAGCTGAAGGAGCTAACATCAAAAATTGATCCATCCATAACCTTCACAAGGGGTGATACATTTGTGCCTGCTACTTTTACCTTGGAGGAACCACCAACCTCTTCCTGCAGCAATTGGGGCTCAGAAAGTGGAGTATTTGACTGTAGCCCTCCTGAAGTCAAACTTTCTCAATATGATTATTGCCCATCAGCCCAGTCATCTACAAAAGGTCAATTTTTCCGTGGCAGTAAATTAAAGGTAAATATCGGTTTGAGTTAACCAATATATTTTGTAAATAACATGATAGCAGCACATTACTCAACATTTTGCACCCATTATTTATTTCTGCTGTGAAGCTTGAAAAGGATTGTATGTCATATTAGAATAGTATAGCTTCTGTACTTGCTCACTGCAAATTATGTTTATGGCCTAATGTTATTACTAAAACCTTCAATAGCTTTTCTCAGTGGGGCTACTCTAATGTCACATTCACCATCTGGAATAGGATTTTATCAATATGTTGTGTTTGACATAATCATGATGTGACACCAAGCTCAGCATGAATTTTTAAGTGCCTCTTGAACTTTCCGCAACAGCAATATTGCATTTTCTGGTGGATGGTATAAATTTTTTTGTGACACTTGTATTTTAGCTTTTGTCAAGCATACCTATAATAGAATGCATGAGATGCTCTCTGTTGTTTCTAGAATTCTATTAATGAGGAAGAAATGATATGTGAAATAAAAAAAATGGCAGGGACTCATCTATTTACTCTTTTTATGATTGGATGTGTTGGTTTCCTTAATTCCTTTCATCAGTTATGGTGTTCTTTTGGTACCATGACTCCTATAGTCCTATGTGCCACGTTCTAGTACAGTTGCAGTTCTAATACAGATTTCACTTTGATTCAGGTGGAGGAACCAGAAGAATGCAGTAGTGTCAGTAATGCAAGGAAGGAACAACAGGAGCATGAAGATCCAAGTCCCCTCTCTGTGCTTGAACCCACCTTTCTAAGCGAGAGTTGCTGGTCTTCTGAGTGTTCAGGAAGCAGCGATGGTAATTCACCCAGCTTGAAATGCTGCAATTTCTACTTGAACTGTTGACAATTCTTTACATCTGAAGAGTATTCATTTTTTGTAACAGGGAGTAAAGCGGTGTATTCATCTTCTTCTGAAGTTAAAACTACCACAGCGAATTTCTTGATGGATCCACCATCAGTTGATATTGATGCAAAGACTACAGACTCGGCCTCTTCCGCATCAGTAGATACTTCAGATATCTCGGATGTCACCCAATGTTCAAAGAAGTCGAAACATACGGAGCAGGAGTACATTGAAGATGTCCTAAGCGACGTCAACTTGACAACAGATGAACTAGGGTCACTCTTTGTCAATCAGGATGGATCAGCTTTGGACCCGCTACTCTTCGAGAAATTGGAGAATATGCAAGTATATGCACAAGCGAAAGAGCCTCTGGGCCGTCGAGGCTACCGGCGGCTATTGTTCGACTGCGTAAATGAATGCCTGGAGACAAGACGTGGCACCTACTTCCGGGCAGGATATGCAGCATGGAGCAAAGGGGTGGCAGCGCTGAGCAGGGGCATAGAGACCGAAGTCTGCAATGAGATCACTAGCTGGAAGAGCATGGGGGAATGGGTGGAGGATGAGCTTGTCGACAAGGATATGAGCAGCGGGCTGGGCACATGGGTCGATTTCCGGGTGGAGGCGTTCGAGGCCGGCGTGGAGGTGGAGGGCGACATAATGAACTCCCTGCTCGACGAGGTGATCGGCGACATGGTCCTGAGACGACGGCAGGAGTGTAAATTTGTAATTTGAGATGAATGCTTTAGTGTTTGCTCTGTAATTTTGGTTCATTTTGCTGTTATATATCCCCGATTAATTCTGTCAACCCAGACATGTTCAAATCAGTGATAAATGTTACTATTTACCCTATGGGCTAGACTGATGTACAGTTCATGGGTCACATTCAGGTCGATTGCTGAATGTGCTTTCCCTGCTTGACATGGCTTCTGAAGATTTTTACCTCTGTGATAAGCAACCCCTGAACCTCATGAGCCATTTCTACTGTGCTAGACTGCTGGCTGAATGCAAAACTTTTCCTGTGTCTCCTGCAACCCTGCATTTATACAAGTTTAAAAGGGCATTGCGCCTCCAACGTTGTGGTGCATTGCGAAGGACCTGTAAGTATCAGCAATCCAGCATAATGTAGCCTGCATAAAACGGCGTTGCATTATAGGGCGATCAGAAATCAGATCTTTCATGGCCTCGCCGACAGGTCAGGCTGGACTTGTTCGAGTAAGGCCGGGTCTAGCCGTCTAGTAGGCGCTAGAAGCCATCATGTATCCGCATTATTTGCTCGTACCATCAGCACCCGGCCGTGTGATGCCACCTTTACTCCCTCCGTCCTCAAATATAAAATATAGTATGTCGTTTAGAACAAGTTAGCTGGTTCAATTTTTGAATTAACTAGCTTGTCTTAAACGATATATATTTGAGAACGGAGGTAGTACATGATATAAGAGTGTTGTTGATTAAGCGGTAGTATTAGAGCAAGGCTAATGGTTTAGCCGGCAGCGGGCGGTAAAAGATCTTCAGCACATGCAAATAGTGGTGGGTCCCACCAGCTTTTAATGCTCTTTGTGGACAGGCAGCCAATGAAATGCGGGAGCAGCTGCGGCACAGCGCACATCGCCGACTTGAGCGGGCGTCTCCGAACTCGTCCGCTTCCTTCTCTTTCCTACTTTCTCTCTCCGCCACTCCAGACTCAGCCGGCTAGTCGCCGATCATTATACTTGCTCTTACAGTACTATTGCCAGCGATTACAAACTTGCATGTCCTGAACCTGTGGAGCTGCCAAACAATGAGGATGTGCTTGTTTTGTAGTAACTGTTCCCGAGTCAGAGCGTATTGGAAACACATTGGTTCCTCTGTCGAGCTGGCATCGTACAGTAGTAGTGTGCGAGTAGAAGGCCCCGGCCGGCATGATTTGTTCTGCGAACAGCCGAACAGGGATCCCGGATCTACGGGGGCGGCACCAATTTGATTGGTCCTCGGAAGGGATGATCGACCCAACGTCTCGGCGCATTGCCAATCCGTACCATCAAATTGCTTTGCAAATGATCAACGCCGGATACAATCTCCGAGTCTTCGTCTGGCTTATCAGCCACCAGCCAATAATACTTTTCTCTCAGAATAAATCAGCCACCAGCTACTAGTCAGTAGTACTTTTATTTCAGAACAAATCAGTACCAACCACCAGTCGTCAGCCAGACGAACGGGGTGGTGCTTGTGCAGCTTCCCAAAAGTAACCTACCGAGCGAGCGGTGTTGTCGCCGTGTGCTGGTGAGACTTCAGACACCTGTTTTGGGCATTTCAGAGCCATTCCCCGTCTGAAATGTCGCACTGGTATTTCTGTTGCAACAGCTTCTGTAGCAAGGCACACCGGCCGAGCAGGCGTAAGCCGCGTAAGAGGATCTCCAGCAATAGCCTCTATTTCATACCTACTACTTCCTGAGTAGGGGCTCTCCCAACTTTTTTGGGGCTTGCTTTTTACACCCAACTCCAGCAAGAGCACCTTATTAGAAGCCCCTACTCTTGTATGACAGGTGGGACCAGTTCAACAGTGACTCATATTTTTCCTCCCTGCAATCTCCTTCCCCCCACAGGCCCACACCACACTCTTCCTCCCACCGGGACCTCATCCCCAGGCGACGGCAGCGGCGAGCAAGAGCTCCGGCGGACTTCCCTGGCCTCATCCCCGACGTCGTCGGCTGCGCAGCGGCGAGTCCGTTGCCGCAACCAGCCCCTGCAGCAGAGGGCGACGAACAGCGGGAGAGCCAGCCAGCGCGGATCGAGCAGCAGCGGCGCGGCCCCGGACAGCCCGGCGTGAGGCATCTCCGGCGAAGGAGCACGGCAGCCGCTCTCCTCTCTCCCCGCGTCGTGCCGCCTCTCCTCTGCTTCTTCCTTCCCGGCCACCCCTCCCTAGGCCGGCGGTCTTCAGATCCGATTCGCGAGGGGGGAGCGGGAACCTCGAGCTCCGGGCCATGGGCGGCGCATCCCCCGGCGGCGGGATCCCTTGGGCGGCGTCGCGGCCTCCTCCGACGATGGATACGGTGGATCGAGCAGTCCTCTCCTCTCGAGCTCAAGCGGAGTCGCGGTAGGGGAGGGAAGCGGCGCGGTCCGCATAGCCGGTCTGAGCTTGCCAAGCTCCATGGCGGCGCGAGGCAGCGGGAGCGGCGGCCGCAGAGGGGTGCTCCGGGCAGCCGTCGCGCGCGGAACCGGCAGGGGAGGCAGCTCCGCGCGGGGGCGCGGGGGCAAACTGCCCAACGGCAGAGTAGGGGCCTCTCTCTCCTCCCGTGGGAGAAGAGGCCGGAGGGGGGATTTGGGTGCCCCCCTAGAATTGGTACTCGAGTAGGGGGCTGCTGGAGTGAGTTTTTTCACTCCCGGCCCCTACTTTTTGAGTTGGGACTCAAGTAGGGGCTCTGTTGGAGTTGCTCTAACTCCCTACAGCTGTAACAAACCCCAAGCCAAGGGTGTGTTTAGAGCCCAAACTTCCTCAAAATACACTATGCAAAAAGAAGATTCCTCATCACATCAAACATCACATAAAAATGCCGACACATGCATGAAGTACTAAATGTAGATGAAATTAAAAACTAATTACACAGTTTGGATGTACTTTGCGAGACGAATCTTTTGAGCCTAGTTAGGCCATGGTAGGACAATATTTACCACAAATCAAACGAAAAGTGATACAGTATTTTTCAGTTCGAAACAATACTTTTCAACCCAAAATCGGTGCAAAATCTCAGAAATTTACATCCTAATTTTGAGATCTAAACACACCCGAAGCCGCTTGGGCTTGCCGAGTCGCTGACCCCCGTCCCATCGCCCGCGCCCAAAACCATCGGTGTGCCGTGCACCGGACAGTTACCACCGATGCTGCAGCACCGCCCCCACCTCCATTCTCCCCTGCCCTCCATTTATAACCTCTCATCATCTCCCTTCCTCTGCCCCCAGCCTTCTTCTTCTTCTCCCCCTTCCCACCACCACTTCACTCCGCAACCAGGTCAACCCCGGCGCAAGGAGCGCGAACCACCCAGCGTCGCGGGCGCCATGGACGACGACATCGACAGCACCTGCTCCACCCCGTTTGCCAGCGCGCCGTCCAGCCCGGGGCGTTCCCCCGTCATCGGTGGCTTCGGCGGTGGCGGCGGCGGCTACTTCTTCAGCGCGCCGGCCAGCCCCATCCACCACCTCCTCTTCTCCACATCGTCCTCGTCCTCCGCGGCCGCCGGTCCCGGCGGGCGAGGGTGCGTGGGCGACGCGGAGTTCGAGTTCGGCGGGCCTGGCGGGCCCATGATCTCCGCCGACGAGCTCTTCCACAACGGCCAGATCCGCCCGCTCACTCTGCCCCCGCTCCCGGATCTCGACCCCGGCAGCGACGACGACGACGAGGAGAACGGCGGCGGCCGCGCGGCCCCGGCGCGGGGCCGCGACCTCACGCCCCGGAGCTTGTCCGTGCACCGCCGCGCGCGGTCCTTGTCCCCGCTCCGCAGCGCGTCCCCGCGGCTCAAGCTGATCAATGCGCTCGTCCCGGCGCCGGATCTCGGCCCCGCCCCCGACGCGCCCGGCCCCGGCGGCGCGGCTCGGGACGAGGCCGCGCCGCCCGTCACCGCCTCGTCGCGCTCCTCCTCGTCCTCCTCCACGTCCTCGTCCTCGTCGACCGCGTCGTCGGCTGCGCGCGGGTCCCGGCGGTGGGTGTTCATCAAGGACATGCTCCTCCACCGCAGCAGGAGCGAGCCCGGCAGCGGCGCCGCCCACGCGCACGACGGCCCCGCGGCCGCATCCGCCGGAGCCAGCAAGCCCGAGCGAGCGTGGCCGTTCTCGCCCTCCTGGGCGGCCAGGGAGAGACTCGCCGCCCGGCTCCGCCCCTCTCGCGCGCCACCATCAACAACGGAGGCCGCTGGCGTTCCAGCCGGCGAGGACGCCCGTCCGCGCGGGCAGGGCAGGGGTCGCAGGCGGCGGCGGTCCACGACGGTGGCGGCGGCGCACGAGAGGCTCTACGCGGCGCCGAACCGTGCGCAGGCGGAGGAGATGCGGCGCCGCACGTTCCTTCCCTACCGGCAGGGCCTCCTGGGCTGCCTGGGCTTCAGCTCCCGCGGCTACGGCGCGCTCCACGGCCTCACCAAAACCCTGAACCCCGTCTTCTCCCGGTGAAGAAAAGCTTGCCGTCAACTCGAAAAGCCTCCCCGGAAACGAAATCAAGGGGTCGAGAAATGTTCTCGGTCGACTTGATTTCATTAGCACCTGTTCGTCATGTATGCGTGCAATTTTTTCTTTTCAGTTTCTTTGGCGTGCGTTTTGTATAGGCCTATAGGCGGCGTCTAGCAATGTCAGACTGTCTTCAGCAAGGATGCGGATCTCCATCTTCAAAAGGCCTCTCTGCAGCAAGGAGAGAGACGGTAACAGTGCTCGGCACTCCAGCAGCTCGCGCATCCCCCTCGCGCATCTGATCCGGTAGTTGGCTCCCGCGCGCGAGTGGAGCCGCCGCGCCGAGGAGCTGCCGCCGCACCGAGCATCCCGCCGTCGCGCCCGTCTCACTCCCTCTGCGCCGGGAGGAGCACCACGGCGGCCGCCGCTGCACGCCGGCCCGAGCTCGAGGCGCGGTGGAGATGGGGCGGCCGGGCTTGGGGACAAAGGCCGCCCCTGCTCAATCCGCCACAGGCCGTCGCCGCCGCCGCACGAGCTGGGGGTGGAGGAGGTCGAGGAAGGAGACGGCCGCGGCGGGGAAGGAGGCGCCGGATCTGCGCTGCTGCTCTGCTATCGCCGGCCCCGGATCCGGATCCAACCACGAGCGGCGGGGAAAGAGGAGGACGACGACGATTTCGAGGCGGAGCGCGAGATGAGCTTCGTGCAGTTCAGCAACTTCCTCGGCGGCGGCAGCTCGTACTCGCAGGAGAAGCGACCTCGACCTCGCGAGGGGCCTCGGGATCGACTGTCTCGGCTCGGGCCTCCTCAGCATTGACGGCGGCGGCGGCGGGTTCGACCTCAACCTCGAGCTCCGCCGCGCCAGCCTGCTCCGCCGCGCCGGCCCCTCCTCCGCGGCCCTGCTCCGGATAGAGGGAGCTCTGCCCTCCAAATCGAGGCGGGACGCAGAGAGAGGCGGAGCTCTGCCCCCAGATCGCGGCGGGCCGAAGCGAGAGAGGGCGGAGGAGATGCCACCGCCGGCGTCGTCGCGAGGGGAGAGAGGCGGAGGAGATGCCACCGCCGGCGTCGTCGCGAGGGGAGAGAGGCGGAGTGCGAGAGGACGAAGGCGGAGCGCGAGAAGGAGGGAGGCCGGCGGTTGGGATGCAGCAGCGGGAGAATATCCCAGGAATGCAGCACGGGAGGCCTATCCGCGCAAAATGCAGATGCTGATGCGGTGACTGCTGGACGCGCTACAGGACGTTTTCTTTCTGCAGAATGAAGATGCAGACGCGGTTAGGGTGACCGCTGGAGTCAGTCTCAGTGAGTTCTCCTCCCTCGTAAGGGTGGGCGTTCGGGTTACCCGATTAGTTCGGGTCGGGTAATTCGGATTTTGAGAAATTCGGGTAGTGAGAATCATTACCCGATATCAGCTCCAGAAAAACACTACCCGCAAATTCGGGTACCCGCAAAAATCGGGTTCGGGTTACCCAATTTACCCGAAATCTATAATCAAAGTATACACTCAAACACACATAATTTTGCAAAGGCAAATTTCGGGTAGTTCGGGTACCGGAGTGTATTACCCGAATTACCCAAACTAATTTCGGATAATGACAATCACTATCCGAACTTGGAATCAGGTACCTCGGGTTCGAGTAATTCGGGTTCGGGTAATTCGGGTACGGGTAACGGGTAACGGGTATTTTGCCCAGGCCTACTCCCTCGTTCGGAGAGGATGGTAGTTTGCCGATGGTCACATCAAACAGAGCGAGATGAGAGAAGGGGAGGGAGGGGGGAGGGAGAGGGACGGGAGGTGTCGATAAATATGGCGCGAAAATAGAATGGCGCCTTCTGTGTGTATCCTAGTAGAGTAGTAGTAGTATAAAACCGCGGCACCGTGATCGTGAAAGCAACCTCACTCACTGCCTCGAATTTGTACTCTACCAGTACGTGTCACGTAACTCACGTCACGTCTTTGCTCACTGCATGCAGCAGCAGCACGTACGATACGCGTATCCCTACAAGCGTTTGATACGGTGTGCGTACAGCGTACTGGTACTAGTAGCAGTGCTGGGTACGCAGGGCTTTTACTACTGGGCGCAGAGACTGCTGAGTGCTACCAGTGCCGGCCCTGGAGGGGGGCAAGAGGTGCGGCTGCCCCGGGCCCCCGGTTGGCAGGGGCCTCACTCCCTTGTCTACGTTAGTACTATACACGTACGTATACGAGTGCAGAAAAAAAACTAGAGGAACAAGGAGTCCTCCGTTGCCCGCTGGCTGCCGGTGCCTTTTCTTTTTCCAATTGCAATCGCAATCCCAAGGTCCAGCCGTCCAGGCGAAGCCGACTGGACGCCTACGCTAGCCTTTTGCCCTTTAACTGTGGGTATTTAATTTTCAGCTATAGCACTGCCATCTAATTACCCGTATCCATCTGGCAGTGAGAAAAGAAAAAAAAAGAAAAAAGGAGATGATTTTAGCACTACCAGCAGTTCAAGACAATACCAGCAGTTTAAGAAATCCGGATAATTTAGCTATAGTTTTGCCCCGGGCTACCGAAATCTCAGGTCCGCCACTGAGTGCTACTAGCCTTTGCACCACCTTTACGCCGCGCTCCCTTTTCTGCTGCGGTACGAAAAGAGATCCGCACACGCAGGCAACGTCCTCCTCGTTCCTCCACAATAATCAAACCACGGGCAGTACGGCACGCCCGTCGGCGGTGTCTATAGGAATAGAGATGGAACCGGATACCAATTCGAATATCATTTTTAACTGTTTTTTTTAATTTTAGCTAAATTAAGCATAATATTTTGTATCCAAAATTTATATTCTTGTTCTTGGCATTGTGCTTGTTAAGATTCATACAAAATAAACCTCAAATGTGTGCTATATTTTAATCAAATGATGAAAAGAAATACGGATATCTATTCGGATTCGGATACGGATGTTTTTTCACCTTTTTCTCTATCGAAAGCAAATAATCCATAAAAAATTTGTAGCTATTTTTTTTATTTTTTCAGTAATTAACTGGTTATAATGCATAAAAAATTAGCACTAAATTTATTTTATTGTGATCTAAAAGTATCAATCTATTACACAATTTGGATGTTTTGGTTCCGTCCCCCTACATAGGAACAGGCAGATCGGACGTGCAAGGCATGTACCGTCCGTCTCTCGCGAGTCACGACTCGCGTCATATGCCGTGCCCGTTCCCATCCATGGAGGAGGAGGCGATCTGCCGTCGCCGTCGCCGGCCGGGCCGGGGCGGATTGGACGCCTCGCATCCCATGCGCTGCAGCGTCGGCATGGCGCCGCCGCCGCCGGTGCGGCGAGCGGGGCATGGATGGCTCGTGCCGTGCGTAAATGAATGCGGGGAGGCACAGGGGCGGAGGGGAGGGGGGGCCTCGAGCGCGCACGTGCCGTGTCGGGCTCGTGGGGTGGCCGCCGGCTGCCGCCGCGTCATTGGGGTTCCTGGCGTTTCGAGATCCGGGACGCGCGTGCGGACAAAACGGACAAGCCCCCACCCCGCGGAGGGGCTCGGCACGTCGCTGACGTGTGGGCACGCCCACCAGCGCTATCCTGCTCGTTCCAAATCGGCGGCAGCGTGGGGACGTATTGCTAGTACGGCATCGGGAGGCACCGACCGAGATCCGAGCTCTGAGCATGATTGCAGGTGTACAGACTGGCTAACATCGACCTATCATCGACTATGGAGTACGGAGTAGTATAATGGAGTACTAATCCTTTTTCGTTGCACAATGCCACAATCAGAGTTGCACTCGGGTTTTATTGTTTGCCTGCTAAATTGTACTCCCTCTGTTTTATAATACTTGTCGTTTTGATTTTTTAAATACATTTCTTTTGTTATGCACTTAAATATATAATTATGTGTAGATAGATAACAAAAATAATGTGTTTAGAAAAATCAAAATGTTAAATAATATGAAACGGAGAGAGTAAAGACGATCTCCAACTATATTATCAATTAATCATCTCCGTTATGAAAGGTGGGGAGGTCGGTGGCTAGCTAGACGGCCCACGTCGGCAAAAATTTTCCTAGCCATCCGATCGCAATCCAACGATTAGGGATGTAGGAGTGTGTGAAGACATTTTGCATTTAGATCCTCATATTTTTAGAAAATCTTAACTCGAGGTTCTCTACCCTTGTCCCGCTAACTAGAAGTCTCTCCACCTCTTCCTCTCCTCCTGACTTCTACACTAGGCGCCAAACCATCTCTAGCCTTCTCGCTCTCCCCACCTCCCACCGGCCCCTTGCTCCCATTACGACACCGACACGAGCCAGTCGCCCCGCCGCAGCCCGATCCTCCATTGTCCACCTCATCCGGCCTTCCCCAGCTTGCGCAGTGGTCAGGGCACGCGTTGAGGGGGGGGGGGGGAGGGCGGGGCGATTGCTAGTCCGTCTGCTGCTCTGCCCTGCCGTGGTCGTGCCAATGGGGGCCGTCGACTGCCCGTCCTACCCGCGCACCGATGTGGCCGGCTTGCACCTTGCGTTGCTGCCTTGCCCCTCCCGCCGCTAGCTCCTCCAACCATCGGCCGCCGATGGCTTTCGCTCCTGCCGCCCAGACAGCTCTCCTATGCATGTCATAACATTTGTAGATGTTGTCTCTGCTCCTGCTACTGCCTACCCTAGCTGCCTTTTGCTTCCCCTTCCCGCTGCAACAACTTCTTGTAGGTATGTGCCCCTTCTGGCGTTGTCCTCGCCGTTTCGGAACCCCCTCACCTCACCAAGTTGTCCGGCTCCTTTAATTTGATTCATTCGAAGGTCAATTTGATTTTCTACTTTCGGAATGAGATTGAGTTTGTTCACTATAGGAGCTCATCCATTTGTGATAAGGTCGATGAGGTAAACCTTTGGATTGCTCACTCCTGATCTACACACCTTGTTGAGAATGTGCAAGGATTTTTGTTTAGGGATGAAAAGACATGGTGACACTGTAGGTATGCTGCACCTTTTGTTTGTAGGTCCATCTATAGGAAAAAAAATGCATCCACTTATCTAAGCTCCAATTGATACCATCTGGTGTTTTACCCAGAAACAAAATGTCATGTTAGAAGTAGAGTTTTCATTTAGATTGATTTTTATTTGTGCAAAAATTTTGACCGGAGATGGAAGTCGACACTATAAGTGATTATATGACACTAGGAAGATGATATGTTAGTTTAGATGTAGGAGATGGAAGTGGACACTATAAGTGATTATATGGCACTGAGAAGATGATATGTTGGTTTAGATGTAGGGTATGAATCCTTATCTTCTTTTTATGCATCTATAAGTATAATCATGCATATCTTTCCTTTGCCAAATAATTTGTTTCAGTGATTTGCCGGAATAAATTAGATTTTTAGATACTTGTAGATATCTGATGGGCATGCAATGTGTTAGTTTCAAAGCATTGCTAAGCACAATACTTCAATCATATTGACATTGTATTTATTATATTTTTCTAGTCATTCCTGATGCAAACTAAAGGAAGTAAGAATTTTTTATATCAACCAAATTGATGTGTTTGGTTTTTGTGAATATTGTTAAAAATAATCATTGATGTCGCTACAAAGTGATTCATAAGAAAGAAATAACTATTTTCCTATAGTCAAATATTGTCCACAACATTGACGGGTTCTTTTTACCCTTTGTTTTCTCTTAAAAGCACCACTTCTTCCATGTTTAGTTGCATTATATGAGGAAAGCAACCATGTTTGAACATCAGAGCCAAACAACTCACTCATGATGGTTCAACAAGGTATGCTTTTGTCATATTTCTTTTTAACATAGTTTTAGCGTCAAATCAATGCTGTAGATTTCATTTGTTCTACTTATTAATCTTTTCAATACTTATCTATTTTCTTATTAGTGCTTTTGTTAGGCATTATCAGCATCATTTGAAGAACCCACAACTACACATAACCATTTCGAAACATTAATAGAGCAGCCTGATGATACAAAACCTTTTTTCACTTTCACTAATTAACTCTGAAACCAACATTTTTTCACTTCAAACTCAGAATACTACTTAGATTTCTCAAAATTTTATCTTTTTCCCTCCCAAGGCACCTATTATTATATTTATATACAACAAACTTATCTTCAGTCAAGCTGTAGAGAAGTTGTGACCCACAATTTAACAAAAAGCTCTTCCCATATGTCAAAACAAATGTGTATGAAGAATTCAGATTGATGGCCTTCAGAACAGATTCACAATGGAACAAGATTTTTATGGAGAATTTACGTCCACTCTAGAACCTACTCAAAGCACTTACAATGAAGCGTTGAGGTTCCTTGATGTGAAGATAATTATCCTCGATAACTTCAAATATCCTACCCTTGAGAAAACAACTTAGGTCACAACTTTTCTTATGTGAAACATGTCTAACGCATTTAGTGTAGAAAGTGAGACATTGATCCATATAAGAATGGGATACATGAGGACTACGAGCCTGCTTGGTTGAGCTCCAAAACTTGCCAAGCCAAAATAAGGGCAAGCCCAAAAACTTTAGCACTTGTTTGGTTGAAGGCCAAATTTTTTTGGCTATCACACTTTAGCACCCAATCAAGTGACAACCTTAAGTTCTTACCCAGATTTTGGCAAATTTTTTTGTCATGCCCACATTTTTGCATGCCCTAGATTTGGCATGGCAAATTTTGGACTCAAACCAATCAGGCCCTACATCCTGCTTTATCAGTATCTTACCAATATCAGTCATTCAGTACATAGAAAATTGGATGATCATAAAAAGAATAGAGTTACTTATAATGATAATGCCTCCACTGGACAAGCTAGCCAAGCTAGGCTATTCTCTGACCCAAATGCATCAAAACATAAACTCCTAAGGACATGAGCCTCTACCAAGAAACAACAAGGGCTACAAGGTCTTTGACTACAGAGCCATGACATTGTCGGTGTCTGGATTAGCTCCGGCACTAACTAGTAAATCGCACTGCGATCAGTCTCTCGATGGTCGGTGCGAATACTAACACAGGGACAAGAGTTTATCCTGGTTCCGACCACGGGGCCGTACGTCCAGCAAGGTGTGCACGCGCACTGTATTAGCTTGCACCGGTGGTGCTTGTAGAGGGGGGCTACAAGCGAGGCGGGAGAGGAGGCGAGCCCTCCAGGTCCCTGCTAGGATGATTGAGGCAAGTGCCAATATCGGGAGCGATGGAGTGTAGAGTGAGCGAATGCGTATGCGAGTGTGAATGAGTGTCGTCCCCGAAACGGGGTGTCTGCCTCCTCCTTTTATAAGCCAAGGAGGGGCAGTTTACAGGGAAATCTCACAGTGATATGTACAGTGGTCGTGTACTAGCGGGTGTGGCGCTAGGGATTGTCGTCCTCGCAAGTCTTTGCTCCTGGCGCGAGTTGGTGGTGAGCTCCGGCTTCCACGGGCGGCGTGGCGGCTCCTGTGCTTGTCCAGGTACGACTTCGAGGGTGCGCTCCCGCCCGTCGAGGGTTCTGCCGTGGGAGAGAGGACGGGGGTTGGCAGTACAGGGCCGCCGAATGACGCCGGCCTGTCTGCACAGGGCCGCGCAATCCGCCGCATAGTGGCGGGGATGGCTGCACAGCGCCGGGGATGGTCGCACAGTGACGAAGATGGTCGCGTGGCGCCGGACTAGGCGGATAAGACACGGCGCACGTTGCCTGCATGACAGCGCCGGTCAGCGCGTACGCCTGCTCGCCGCCCGTACACCTTTCGAGGGTGTCCCCATACCCGTTCGAGGGTCTCGCCGCGGGGGAAGGACGGGAGCAGGCGACACAGTGCCACAGAGTGACACCGGCCTGTCCGCACAGGGCCGCGCAGTGCCGTTACAGGACCGGGGATGGCCACACAGTGCCAGGTTTGGCAGCACAGTGATGACGTCAGGTGCCCAGACCGTGTCAGCCGCACGGCGTGGGGAGAGATCTGTTCTTGACTTTGGTGCCCCGCCGCGGATCCTGACATTAAATGCCTCTGTCTGGCGGAGCAGCGGGGGCGGGGTGCTGTTTGTCGAGGGATGGCCTCGAGCGAGGCGGAGCTGGATACCCGCTCGAGGGGGGTCGACCCCCTCGAGCGAGGGGAAACCTGCTCGAGGCGGTCGGGACCCTCGAGCGAGGCGGACACCTGCTCGAGGGGGTCGGGGCCCTCGAGCGAGGCGGAAAATGGGGCGTGTGAGTGAACCCTCTCGACGAGGAGCCCTGGGCCGCTGTTGGGCCGTAGCAGGCCGTGGACCCGACGTGTGCTTTGTTCTTTTATGGGTCCGCGATGATTTGACCGTACATGATTTGCGTTTAGCGAGGGTGATTATCCCCTTAATTAGGGGACCTCTTATGACCGTCCCTGACACTTTTATAAAGCTAGCCCATGTATAACTATGTATTTCTATCTACTCTTCTATCTATATATTTGTACTACCATGCGTATGCTTGTATATACAATTCTATGTGTAGATATGTACGAACTCATGTTTTGCTATACTACCAGCTTCGGTGTACCATACCATATCCTGACTACTAGCTTTTGTAGTATATCATGTAATATACTCTTTAGTATATGTACATATGCATTTGCAATAAGTGACATCACCTTCATAGTAAAACTACTCATGCCATTTCAGATTCAGCCGCGCGCATGGGCGCGTGCAAGACACTAGCAAGCTTAATTTAGGAGAGAACCATCTAGAATAGAATTGGCGAGTGAAACTTTTTTCCAGTATTATTCACAACTTTGACCGCTAATTAGAAGTATTAAATAAAGGCAGTTTACAAAACTATCTTCACAACCCCTAGACTGATCCGCGAGAGGAACCTAATGAATTAATTAGGCTCATTAGATTCGTTGCGCAAAGTTACACTCATGTATGAAAAAGTTTTGTAAATAAATTTTATTTAGTACTCCATGCATTAAAGATTATCCGGGGGTAAAATTTTTCACGTGCGAACCAAACACGACCTAGGATTTGAAAGATCAAATTAGTACTCGAAGCAAATGACAATAATGCCCATATGACATGGTAGCAGGAAACAGCCTGGAACATGTCAGTAATGGTTGCAACAACATATATGCACCATGTGTACGCTTTAGAATGTCCTAAAAGAAAAAAATCTTAGCAAACCAAAACGTTTTCAGGTGGTGGATATGTTGACGGTCCTTACAACAAATATTTTACCGTCAACCATACCTCATTTCCTCTAGCATAGGAGTTTAACATTAACTATTTCCACGAGTTTTGTTAATTGTGATATTTCAGAAGACACAAGTGGAATGAGCCCAAAAGCAGAGACAAACCTCGCATCTGCACTCATGCTCAATCTACCCAACCAAGAAGCCCACAAATTGAAGCATTCAGGGCCAAAACAACCCAAGTCTCATGGGCCTCGACTAAGGCCCAACCAGGAGACCCACCAGCCAAAGGCGGTGCTGAGGCTGGCCACCACTGGGTCGGCCGACCCACTTGTTCGGCCGACCCAGGGAAGCAGCCGCGCGTGCTCAATTTTGGTGGGAAGATCCCCTGTTATCTTCCAAAGGCAGTGGAGGAAGATTCCCGCGCAATCTTACCAACGAATATTCCCTTGAGGTCCTCCACTCCCCAAGGCACCTCCCCCTATAAAAGGAGGCCCTCTCCCCCTCATTCCACACACCCATTCTAGAGAGAAGAGAAGAGTAGAGGAGAGGTTCCACCTTGTATTAGAGTAGAGGAGTGTGTGGAGCAAGAGCCGGAGGAGAGCCGGAGTTGTCGGCCTCCCTCCGCTTGTACTTCAGCGGGTGCGAGTGCTTGAGCGAGCACCCGAGACTTCTTCGGTGATCGGTGCCTAGTAAGTTATATTCTCGTTATTATTTGCTCACGGGATCATCTCTAGTCTCTCGGGGCGGGGGCTCTGGCCTTAGGACTCTAGCTGTCGGCGGAGTCTCGCGGGGGTCAGGGTCGAGGTAGCTAGTGTAGACGTGGTGTCTAGGCTATCTATCACCTTTGTTTGCACACCTAGTCAACGGTATGAGGGGTAGGTATACGGGTGGTGACAGCCCCCGTACATCCCTTGTATTCCCCCACGTGAGGCTAGGGCGTAGAGCTAATAGCCGAAGGCTTCTGGTAGACCAGAGGTAAACCGGTGCCTGAAGTAAGCGAGTAGTAGCTGGAATATCTTCTTCCTTTGTACCTATCCCGTGGATTTCCACGCTACCCAAACTACCCTTTTCTCCATCTTTCTTCTCCCGGAACTAGACTAGCTAGTAAATCGCTCCACCTCCGTTCCTTTGGGAAAATATAAATAACAATACCCTACTCACCGGGTGAAGTGCTACAATGGTATCTTCCGTACGCTTGCAGATTTATTCGTGACGTTAAGAAATACCAACAAGCATTTCTGGCGTCGTTGCCGGGGAACGGTTGCTGAAGTTGTTTATGAACCTAGTCTACCCGTGTATCCTTTGTTTTACCTTTCTTTTGTTTTATCCTTATAGCATGGCAATTCTCTCTATCCACCAACTCAAACATATGCCCATTGTGACAACCCCACCCGAGATAAGTCTGTACTATCACCTAAACCAATCCACTTTGGTCATTAAGTGATAATAAAGAATCATCCCGTTGAGTGTTGCCGGGTCATCACCCGGTAAATCACTTGTAAACCACACAGAGGATCGAACACGCATACATTAAAACTCCCACGAAGGAGAGTCTAGAGTACCTTACAAATTAATCTGAATTCCCCGTAGGGTCAAATTATTACAACCATTGTTCATGCATTTAAGGTAAATGGTTCAGAGTTTGAAGATAGCGGAAATTAACTAAACGATACTTGGCATCATGGGAGGCCACCCATAACTCCATTACTCCTTGTCATCCACCCATTCCAGCTCCCAGTCGGGTGGGATTTCACCAGGCCAAACATTATCACCTGAAAGCAACATTGATAGCAAGGCTGAGTATGCTAATACTCAGCAAGGCTTGCCCATCTTAAATAAAAGACTTGACCTTCTAATCATGCTTGGCTTTTAGCTAGTGGGTTTGTTTTGCCACAAAGCGACTAAGGAGTTAATCCTTACTTTCAATATTTTAGCTCAGATTCTAGTAGATCAAGTTATTACTAGATAAGCAATTATTCCAAGCATAAGTTGTGCAAACAATTAATCAAACATCAAGTTTAACAATAATTCATCATAGAGGGATTATCATGGCCAGATAATTAAGCAGTCTCGGATAACGGTGAGAGGTCGACGATCGATCGATTAATAACCTTGCAAGGTGAACCTAAACATACGGGAGAAAACACCCACAACGAGTGCATTCAACCAAACGGTTCCCGTCATTCCTCGAATTGGAATCTTATGCCACAGTCCTAAGCACAAGGCTAGCTGGCATGCCTCATACTAGCATCCAGCGTCACACATGCACTACAGTTTGCAAGACTCGGGCCGCAACCCAAGATTAGTAGCACAAAGTTCCCGCACTGTATCATTCAGGTACTAAGCTTACCGTACCTATTTCCGACAAATGTTTAGTACGTTCAAATGCTTAATCTCTTAACCACTAGACCAGAGCCTAAAATCCCATGCTCTTACCACGTGAGCAATCCAATTAACAAGTCTTATGATTCCAACATAAGAACCTATTCTCACGAGCGAAGTACATCACTCGACTTGTACCGGGTCCTTAGTGCTTAGCAACTAGCGACCTAGCATACTAGTAAAAGATCATAGGTACTTATGGATCATGCAACTAGGGTTTCCATTCAACTCCTGAACGTAAATGCACACAGATAGTCAAGCATACATTTAGAAATTTAAAAGGAACACATAGGTGAATGTTAAACCGGGGCTTGCCTTCGGCAGCTCCAGCAGTCAGATAATCTTCCGAACTTTGGTCCGGGTCTTGATCAACGGTCACGAAGTGTACGTCTCCTCCTGCTCCCTTGTCCTCGTCAGCCGGTACAAGAGTGTAGCTACTGCCAGGGATTTCTATACGGGGAAATGCATATGCATGAGTGTCGGGGTTCTCTACCGCCGGCAGTAAATTTGTATCGGATCGTGTGTCGGACCTAGATGGTTGGCACAGGAGACACGAGGGTTTATACTGGTTTGGGCCTCCTAAGAGTAATACCCTACGTCCAGTTTCGAGCGATCGTGTTCTTATGCCAGGGAAGTCTGTAGTAGGGGTTACAAACTGGTCGGGAGAGGGTGTCGAAACCCAAGTCCCTGTGGGTGTAGCTCGAGCTACGTGTGTATGGTGAATGAACAACCAACGTCCCACCAGCACCTAAAACGGTTGCCCTCCTCCCCCTTTTATAGACGCAAGGGTGAGGGGCAAAAAGGGTATACAAATACGTGCTACATTGCTACGGTGTTGGGAGGTCTTTTCCCATGTTGATGTCGGTCAGGAAGCATTGAAGGGCGCTGAGCTGTAGTGGTGTTGGCAATTGCCACGTGTGCGGGCTGTACTGTACATTCCGAGTACTTGGCGCCTTCTCCGAGTTCTTCCTTAGATGACTCAGCTCTCTTGAGAGTTGATTAGGCCCACCACGTTACGACCTAAGTGTTGGTAGGTGCCACCCATAGAAGGTCATTGAGTACCTGTTCTGACAGGGTGGCGTGCCGCAGAGGTTGGACATGACGGCGTGTTGGAGGCCGCGCGGGCGTACAGTGCGGCGTTACGGCTCCTGTCAGAACAAGCCGCCCACGCATCCTGCCAGCTAGGGTGTTTGCATGGCGTGGAGAACCGAAGCCTTGCGTGTTGTCGCGGGGAAGTTCGAGCGCCGGGGCAGCGCCACGTTCGTGTGGGGCCCCTGATCCCCCGCTCCAACCTCTATGTGTGGGCCCCGCCTTAGTCGGAGACGGAAACTACTCGTGCGAACGAGTAGTCGGAGGCGAGGTGGAAAGTACTCGTGCGAGGAGGAGAGTTGTCGTGCGAGGCGGAAAGTTGTCGTGCGAATCGCCTACTAGTCGAAGATGAGGTGTCTTGTCGATGAGGGTCTTGACGAAGATCTGCATCCCTCCTTGCCCTGGATCTTAGCCTTGACGCTGTCAATGGTGTCAAAAGACTCCATCACAAGGGTGATTATCTTGTCGCTTAGGGGGCCCTAATCCAGGCCCTCGTCAGTAGCCCCCGAATCTAGGGTGGGAGTCAAGGACTCGCTCACAGGTTTAAAGACGAAGAAGTGTCATGGTAGTTTTTCCTTTTGATTTCCTCGGTGGGTGCGCGCGAGCACATCCGCTGGATGTAGCCCCCGACCCACTAGGGAGTTGTAGACTCTCTTGTGGGGTTTTAATCTTGAAATGTTGTTGCCGTTTCGAAATCTCTGGTCAAGGCGTTCGTGGCCGCATCGGTGGTCACGCCCATCGTGGTGGTCGTGGCTGACGTGGCTGATATGACGGGTTGAGGGGACGGTGCGCGGTTGGTTCAGACTCGCGGGCCCACCGGGTGTCGAACCGTCACACAGACGTGCACCAGTTCCCCCGGGGGGGCATGCCCTCTGAGTGGGCGGCCTTTCGGCGCGGTGGGGCCAACATTTAAGGTCGGCGCCCACGTCCGCTACTTATTAACCGTGCGCCGGTAGAGTTTCAAACCATTTGCTCCCCTAATCTTCACCATAGCCAGCGCTGCCCGCTCCTCTGCTCTTCGCATCTATTGCGTCGCCGCCACTTCTTCCACCCGCGCCGCGTCCAGGGGCTTGACGACGCCATGTCGAACTGGACCCGTTCCAACGTCACCCACGTGACTCACCACCACCTTGTCACCGCCGGGCAGCTGTCAGTGCCCACTGTTGCTGAGGAATGGAGGGTGCCGGAAGGTGAGTCCGTCCCACATCCGCCACTGGGCTACGTCATCTCGTTCGTGGCGTTCCACGAGCGCGGTTTTTCCGTCCCCGCCGGGCGGTTCATCCGCGTGGTGCTCTGGGAGTACGGGCTTCAGCTCCAGCATCTCAACCCGAATAGCATCCAACAGATGGTGGTGTTTGAGGTGCTGTGCGAAGGGTACCTGGGAGTGGGAGCTCACTGGCACCTTTTCCGGTACTTCTTCAAGTTCGTCTGCTTGAAGGACGGCAGGATCTCGGCGACGATCGGATGCGCCAACCTCCGGATGAAGCAGGGTAGGGGGAGGAGTACACCCCCTTCTCGCTGATGAGCTCCAACAGTGGCTGGCACAAGGGTTGGTTCTACCTCAAGAACGACCTCGAGCACCCGCTGCCGGAGTACACCGGCGTCCCAATCGCCGAGGCGCCGAAGAACTGGAGCCATGGGCCCCCGGAGGCGGAGTAGGCGAAGCTGCTCAAGGATTGCTGGGTGGTCCTGACCCGGCTCCGCAATGCCGGGGTCGACTTGGCGACCATCATCGGACAGTACCACGCGTTGGGGATCGTCCCGCTCTGGCGGTGGCCCCTGCGCATCTGCCGGATGACGCCCAACAGGGCGCCCTTCGAAGGGATCGTGATGGCACCCGAGTCGCCCTCATTGGATGAGATCCAGCGCCGTGTGGGACTGGCCATCGGGAAGGTGTCGTACTCGTGGCCACCATCCTGGTTTCTGCCCATGCTTCCCCACGAGGGGACCGAAAAATATGTAAGTTTTCCCCCTTTTCCGACTAGTCTTCTGACTAGTTTTGGAGTGTTTGTTGATAGTGTCTTCTCGTAGCTCTTGGTCATCGTAGTGATTCCTTTCCTTTTTCTTGTTCTTAGCTGAAGCTCGCGGACCCTATCCCCGCGAAGCCTCCTCTCCCCCAGAATGCGATACGCAATCGCTCCAACACCGCCGCGGAGAAGAGGAGGGCCGACCGCAAGGCCAAACACAAGAAGGAGGAGATCGCGAAGCGCGAGCGGAACGACCGCCGCGCCAAGCGTCGGAAGCTGAAGGAGATTGCCGTCTCCTCGGACGAGGACCCCTTGCCATCGCCGCCGTGGTCTGGCAATGAGAGGAGCGCTAGTGTTGACTGGAGCGCTCTGTCGACGCCGTCTGTGTCGCCCCCTCCTCAGCAGCAGACCACAGAGGCCAGCTCGAGACAGCGGCCAGAGTCGACTGTCCGTGAGCGGGGGTCGAGCTCCAGCTCGCAGCTGAATCCTCGTCCCGCCCAAGAGGACCAGAGGGTGACCCACTCCCGGGTGGGTCCCGTCAGGCATCAACCTCCAAGGGAGAGGAGGGATTCTCCGCGGCGAGATGACCCATCTAGGAGGCCGGCGGGTCGCGACTCGTCCTCCTACCGCTCTTCCGGCGACACAACACGGCGGGAGTCGCGCTCCCCGAAGAGGCGGTCGCCGTCCGGGGTGAGATCGACACCGCCGACGTCTTCCCCGAGTGCACCGCAGGAGGGAAACACGAGCACACCCCCGCGGCGTCTTCAATCTTTGGTCATCCGAGGCGGTGGAGCCCCATCCGTGCTGGTCCCCCTCACCCCAGGTGGAGGTCGGAGACCATCCTCTGACGCGGCGGCGGGCAAGAGGTCAGCCCCCGAGTCGTCGGGTGTGGTTGTTAGGCCCGTCAAGCGGGTCCACATCACTTCCTTCACGTACGTACTGTCCCGCAACATCTTGTTGTTTCGTTCTTGCTATCCTTCATTCACCTTTCAATTTGCTTTTTCGTGCCAGGCACTCCGACACTGGCGCGCTCAGCATCGCGCCGCAAAAACGCGTGGTCCTGGCCACGCGCGATCCTCCATCTGAGCCCCGCCCGGCGACCTCTCCGCCCGTGTCGGCAACGGCGCAGGCCGAGAGCGGGGCCCCCGAGGCGGTCAAGGTCCCCGAGGTGGTGGCGCCTCCACTAGCGTCGGAAGTTGGTGGAGTGGTCGGGGGGCAAACAGCCCCCGAGGAGGTCGAGCCCCCGGCGGCGCCCACCATCAATCGCGATGCCGGCGCGTCAGCGGCTCCCGAGGCATCCGTCCAGCCCCAGGAGGCCGCTGACCTTGAAAGGCCTAGCCTCTCAGGTGGCGACATTGCCACCTTCGAGGCCGAGCTGGAACGGTACCTGTCGGGGTCGGATGAGCCAGCGGCCGAGGTGGCCGTGCCATCCACCTCCGCGGTTGCCAACCTCGAGGAGTCCACGACCAAGGCGGCAGAGGCAAAGCCGGACGCCGTCGTGCCCCTAACGTCCACTGCGAGTGCGCGCGACACCTCCTGCAAGCGTGGTGGTGCCTGCCGCGAGTACATCAGTGGAGCCATCGCATCGGCCCACCGTTCCCGACGCGGAGGTGGTGCTGGTCGCGGACTCGCCCCGCCCAGTCCCGCAGGTGCCTGCCCCTGCTGAAGATGTGGCGGGCAACGTCTTCCCGGATACGGTCGTGGGGTCGTTGACGGTACCACCGGAGGGGGGAGAGCACAACCTCGACCTCGTGCGCTCCTCATGGACTGGGACCCACGAGGCCGAGCCGCACGACGACGAGGACGAAGAGGCCGCGGCCCGTCACCACCTCGAATGGGGCTTAAGGTGGGCAGAACGAGCGGTCAATGAGCTCGTCCTCCCCGCCACAACGGTGAGTTTGCCAAGCCCGATCTTGGTATTGTTTCTTTGTCTTTGCGGACGTCGCCGTAGATAATATTCTACTCGGTACAGGTGCTCGCAAACTGCAGTACCAAGAAGGCGCGCACCATCGAGGAGCTCCGAGCCGAGAAGTTCTAGCTGGAAATACAGTTGGCGGTCGCCCGACTGGGTGCTGCAGGGGCGGTGGAAAATGAAGCGTCGATGAGGACCGCGCTCGAAGCCGCGGTAAAGTCCGTGGAGGACCATGCAGTGGCTGCGCAGTCGACCACAGACGCCGCCGTGGCGGAGAGGACGACCCTTGAGGCGAAGCTTGCCCAAGCGGAGACAACAGCGACGGAGCTACGCACCACCACCGCGACCGCCGCCGAGGCCGCTCAGGCTGCTACCACTGCAGCAACTACCGCCGAAGTCGCTTCCCAGGCCGCCGCCCAGGAGAAGGTGGCGCTCGAGAAGAGGGTGGCCGAGCTGGAGCAGGACCTGTTCCTCGTCGGGGTGGACCTTAACAAGGCCAACAAGCAGGTGGGTGACCTCGCCATCAAGCTGCAGGAAGCCACTGACGAGGGGACCCGGCTCCGCGACGGCACTGCCAAGCTGGAGCAAGACCTTGAAGGTGAGCAACCGAACACTTTCGGTTTCCGTAGTGCTTTTTTCTTCATGTTGTTTGTCGGCGATGTTGACTTGTCTTCTTGTGTCGATAGGGCTTCGCGTGGCTCACACCGCATTGGCCACGAGGCTCGTGGAGGAAGCAGGCAAGGTCACCACCGTTGAGCTCAAGATCCACGAGATGACGGGGTGGCCAAGAACTTGTTGGACCAGCTCTCGAGTACGATCCTTTGGCCTTGTCCCTCCCTTCTTTTGCTTGTGCTCCTCCCAACTAACCTCCAGCTCATTCACCCTCTTCAGCGGTCAAGGCCGAGCTCAAGGAGTCTAGGAAGGCTCAGCGCGAGGCGGAGACGACACGCCAGAAGGACCTCACGGACTGCGCCAGATTCGGCCGATTTGTCGAATGGATCTTGTCGGACCTTGGCGTTCCATCCGTCCTGATGCCTCCCCAGGTGCTTAGGGATCGGGTGTTGCTTCTCCCGGGCACAATCAAGGAGTGAGAGCTGGTGACAACTTGGAAGGTGGTCCACCGGGTTCTTGCCATGTTTGACTCGCACTACATGGGGTTGAACCGCAAGGCGTTGAGCGGTGGCTGGGCTCCCGGTTACTCGGACGATGAGTACGACAAGCTCGAGGAGGACTGCGCCGCCTTTGCCTGCGCCATGGCTGATGCAGCGATGAAGGACCTGGACCTGATTCCAAAAGACACACCAGAAGTCGAAGACAGCTCCAGGCCATCTAGTTAGATGTATCATTTTGTATCGTAGATAACCAAGACAAACTTGTATGTGTATTGCCTCAAACAGTTTTTGTTTTGTTTAAACCTGTCACTGTTGAAGCATTCCCCGAGCACTCGGGGACGACTGCGGAACGGAGTGGTGGTACTTAGAAACTCAGGCCGATCGAACCTTACTCTGGAGCCGCAGGGGCGTAGGAGTCGGAGAGCTCGACCAACCTGAGCCGCAAAGTGACGCCACATGTTCGTAGTCCCCGAGCACTTAGGGAGGTTCAAAAGTGACTTGCACATTTTTCATCAAAGTCGTTTTGGGTCGGAGCCCGAGCGGTTACCCAAGCACTTTTTGAAAGAGGTCGGACGGCGACCTGCGGGCCTGGGCCGCGCTCGCAAGTCTTCGCACCATAGCCACGGGGGCGTGGGTGCTAGGAGTTTTGAACGAGCGACAGCGCCGAGACGCGCACATATCGACATATTTTTCTTTCGCGAGATAGGGCGTTCCACCAAAAAACCGCTCGCACGTGCGATTGGTTACGACATGTTCGTCAGAGAATTTTGTTTTTAAAACGGGAAAACGAAATGAGGGCATCGTGCCCCGCGTAGCCCCCGAGCGGTGAGCGTTTCTGCATGGGTGCAGGGACGATTGCCGCTCAGCCTTAGAAAACGTTGATGCATGTAGAGAAGATGCCAACGCGAAAGCTTGCGAACTTATAAAATTGTGAACAAAAGCATATGGCATTATTCATTGATCATAAGATAGAACAAGGAACGTTACTCAAAGGTAAAAACAGCGTAGGTGTTCTATGTTCCATGCATTGGAGATGACTCTGCCGTCCTCGTACCGAAGCTTGAATGTCCCTGGTCGGAGCACTTGATCAACGATGAAAGGCCCCTCCCACGGGGGCGCGAGCTTATGCCGATCCTTGTTGCTCTGAACTCATCAGAGTACTACATCTCTGACCTGGAACTCACGGTTGCGCACGTTGCGCTCGTGGTAGCGTCGCAGAGCTTGCTGGTATCGAGCTGAATGTAGGAGTGCCACGTCGCGTGCTTCATCAAGCTGGTCAATTGCATCTTCGAGTGCGACCTGGTTCCCTTGCTCGGTGTATGCTCGAACTCTCGGGCTGCCATGGTCGATGTCCGTCGGGAGGACAGCTTCCGACCCGTGCACCATAAAGAACGGCGTGAAGCCGGTGGCTCGACTAGGCGTGGTGCGCAGGCTCCAGAGGACGGATGGCAACTCAGCAACCCATCTTGCCCGAAACTTGTCGAGTCGCTTGAAGTTCTGAGGCTTCAATCCTTGCAGGACCATGCCATTGGCCCTCTCGACTTGCCCATTGGTCCTCGGGTGTGCAACAGCGGCCCAGTCTACGCGGATGTTGTTGTCGTTGCAAAATCTGAGGAACTTCTTTCCCGTGAACTGTGTGCCATTGTCGGTGATGATAAAGTTCGGGATCCCGAAGTGATAAATGATATCGGTGAAGAATGCCACGGCTTCCTCGGAGCGGACCTTCACTATGGGTCGGGCTTCGATCCATTTAGAAAACTTGTCGACAGCCACGAGTAGGTGTGTGAAGCCCCCGGGTGCTTGCTTGAACGGCCCGACTATGTCTAGCCCCCACACAGCGAAAGGCCAGGTGATGGGGATGGTCTGGAGCGCTTGCGTCGGGAGGTGGGTTTGTCGAGCGTAGAACTGACACCCTTCGCAGCGTCGCACGATGTCTTTGGAGTCGGCCACTGCGGTTGGCCAGTAGAAACCTTGTCGGAAAGCTTTTCCGACAAGGGTCCTTGGGCCGACATGATGTCCGCACGTTCCGCGTGGATTTCTTGGAGCAGCTCTCTGCCTTGGTCCCTCAAGACGCAGCGCATGAGTATGCCTACCGCACCTTGCTTGTAGAGATCGCCGTCGATGAGGACGAACACCTTGGCTCACCGCGAGATGCGGCGCGCCTTCGTGTGGTCGGAAGGCAGCTTTCCATCGACTGGCCACTCGAGGATCGAGAACCGCCAGTCTGGATCTTCTAAGTTCGGCTCTGGTTGCTGATCAATCTCCATGACTTCCGGTACCTCTGACTCTTGTGGTTGTTCTTCATCGACTCGGACGGACGGTGCGTGCTGGTTGCTAGCAAACACACCGTTTGGTACAGGCTTGCGGCTTGATGCTGTCTTGGCGAGGATATCAGTAGCTTTATTGTAGTTGCGCATCACGTGATGGAGCTCGAGCCCATGGAATTTGTCTTCCAGTTGACGCACGGTCCAACAATACGCCACCATCTTCGGATCAATGCAATTTTTCTCTTTCATGACTTGATCTACGTAAAGCTCTGAGTCTCCACGGATCTCAAGTTTGGATTTCTGTCCATTCAGCAACAAAGTCCGCCAATACTTGCGATTTGATGGCACTGCGTGGTGCATACGCTACATTCTGCCCCCATCAACTCGAGGGCCCACTTGGCTATCCTTCCCTCAGCCTCAGGGTTCTGGATCACTTCCCCGAGTGGATACTTGGACACCACCGTGATGAGATGCGCGTCGAAGTAGTGTCGAAGCTTGCGCTTGGTGATTAGGACAACATATACTAGTTTCTGAATTTGCGAGTAGCGGGTTTTCAAGTCGGAGAGTACCTCGCTTACGAAATAGACCGGCCGCTGCACCTTGAGCGACCTTCCAAGCTCTTCTTGTTCGACCACCAGCGCAGCGCTCACCACTTGAGTTGTCGCGGCCATGTATAGGAGCATCGATTCTTCTGGCGCCGACGTTGTGAGCACCGGAGGACTCTTCAGGAGGTTCTTGAGAGAGTCAAGCGATTCCTGAGCCTCAGGCGTCCATGTAAAGTGGTCAGACTTCTTCATCAGGCGGTACAACGGCAAGCTGCGCTCTCCGAGTCGAGCGATGAAACGGCTAAGAGCTGCGAGGCAGCCTGTGATGCGCTGTATGCCTTTCAGATTCTGGATTGGTCCCATGTCAGTGATGGCCGAGATCTTCTCGGGATTAGCCTCAATGCCGCGTTCCGACACGACAAAGCCGAGGAGCATGCCGCTCGGAACCCCGAAAATGCATTTCTCGGGATTAAACTTCACCCCGTGTCCTCTCAGCTTCGCAAACACTTCCATAAGGTCGGGGATCAGATCGCCCATTTTCTTTGACTTGACTATGATGTCATCGACGTACGCCTCGATTATCCATCCTATAAGATCTCCAAAGACGCGTCGCATGCATCTTTGGAACATGGCGCCTGCGTTCTTGAGCCCGAACGGCATCGAGTTATAACAATATGCGCCAAACGGAGTGATGAAAGACGTCGCGAGTTGATCCGCTATGCACATCGCAATCTGGTGGTACCCGGAGTACGCATCAAGAAAACAGAGGGTTTCGCACCCTGCCGTTGAATCGACTAGCTGATCTATGCAAGGCAAAGGGAACGGATCCTTGGGACATGCCTTGTTAAGGCCTGTGTAGTCAACACATATCCTCCATTTGTTATTCTTCTTCTTTACAAGTACAGGGTTAGCAAGCCAGTCGGGGTGGAATACTTCTCGAATGAACCCTGCACTAAGAAGTTTCTTGATCTCCTCGCCGATGGCCTTGCATTTGTCGTCGTTGAAGCGGCGGAGGCGTTGCTTCACCGGTTTTGATCCCGGCTTGATGTTCAATTTGTGCTCGGCAACCTCTCTCGGGATTCCCTTCATGTCGGAGGGTTTCCATGGAAACACGTCGAGGTTCGCTTTGAGGAAGTCGACGAGCGCTTTTTTCTATTTAGGATCGAGCGCCGTCCCGATACGGAGCGTGCGGCCATCATCGGAGACAGACGCATCCTTGACATCCTTGGCGGGCTCGAAAGAGCAGGCCGCACGCTTGGATGACTCGGGGATGTCCGGGTCCTCGGAGGGAGGCTCGGCGTGGAGCCTCTCGGACCGGATGGGCGTCTCAGCGAACTGAAAACACTCTGCATTGCATTCGTATGCGTGCTGGAACATAGTCCCCACTGTGATGACCCCCTTCGGACCGGGTACCTTCAGCTTGAGATACGTGTAGTTGGGTACAGCCATAAACTTCGCGTCGGCCGACCTCCCGAGGATGGCGTGGTATGTCCCCGTGAACCCCACCACTTCGAAGGTGAGGGTTTCTGTGCGGAAGTTCCGCGAAGTCCCAAACGTGATGGGCAGATCGACCTACCCGATTGGGAGTGCCTCCTTCCCAGGGACGACCCCATGGAATGGTGTAGAAGATGGGCGCAGTCGGGACCGCGGAATGCCCATGCTGTCGAGCGTCGACATGTACAGGATGTTGAGGCCACTTTCCCCGTCCATCCGCACCTTGTGGACCCGCTTGGTCCCGAACAAAGGAGCCACCACGAGAGGGTAGCATCTTGGCTGCGGCACGTGGTTGGGGTGGTCTGTACGGTCGAAAGTGATCGGAGTCTCCGACCACTTGAGATATGACGGTGTCGCGGGCTCGATGTTGTAGACCCCACATCAGATCAGCTTCTCTTGGCGTCTTGAGGGTCGTGCCGGTGTCCCGCCAAAGATCATGTGTACAGTACCGTCCTCGCGGGGGTACGCAGCCTCCGCCTCATCATCGTCGTTGTCGGGGAGAGGCGCGTCCTTCTTCGGAGGATCCACAATCTTGGGCTTGAGCGTGCCATTGACGTAGTTCTTCATTAGGTGGCAGTCCTTGAGTGCATGCTTGACGGGCATCTCCTTGCGTGCACGGCGCCTCCAAGAGCCTCTCGAAATGGTCCTTCGGGGGGCTGTTCTGATTGTTCTTGGGTCAGGTGGCCTTACGCTCGACTACCACGACGAGGTGGTCATCGCGGCTACGCTTGTCATTCTTTTTCTTCTTTTTGGACCGCGAGGAGGGCCCCTCGCCATCGTCCATGACTTGTTTCCCCTTGCCCTGAGGGGTGTTCAAAGTTGCCGCGACCGCCTCCTCCCCGTCAGCATGGTTGGTCGTGATGTCGAGAAGCTCCCAAGTAGTCCTCGGGGTCCTGCGCCCTAGCCGATGGATGAGGGTGGTGCAGGTGGTGCCGTTCTGGAACGCCGAAATGGCGTCGTTGTCGGTCGCACCGGGGAGCTCGGTGTAGCGCTTGGAGAAGCACCGGATGTAGTCGCACAGGCTCTCACCCGGCTTCTGCTTGCAGTTCCGCAGCTCCCACTGCTTGCCGGGACGGGCGTACGTGCCTTGAAAGTTGCCGATGAAGGTCTGACGTAGCTCCGCCTAGCTGTTTATCCTGCCGCGTGGCAGGTGTTCGAGCCAGGTTCACGTGGAGTCGGCGAGGTGGAGCGGTAAGTTCTTGATGATGAAGAGATCATCCGTCGCTCCTCCCGTGTTCCAACCAGACGCTAGGGTTGGTCTCCCCGTCGTACTTGGGGACTGTTGTCGGTGCCCGGAACCGCGAGGGGAAACCCGTGTCGCACACCTTCTGGCCAAAGGCGCGAGGTCCTTTCAGATCGGGCGTCAAAATGCGGCCACGATCTTCCTCGCTGTCATAGCACCTGCCACACCTCTCGCTATACCGCCGACGTGGGCGGTGCTCGTGGTGGTGGTCGCGACCATTGTCATGATTGCTGCCGTAGCTGTACTCGTAGTCGTCGTCGCTGGCAGCTCAGCGGCGGGCTCGCAGCATGTCGCGGGCGTCGCTGTTGGGTCCCAGGCGCTGCTTGACTGTCACTTCGCCTGCCTCCCTGTCGCGGTTCTGATGCCTCGACGGAGGTGGGTCCTAGTGCCGCACAGACTGCGTCACTCGCGCCTCACGGGCTGAACGTTGGCGTGACGCCGAGCTTTCCGCCTGTTGCGCGGCCGCCATCTCAAGGAGGGTCTTGAGCTGCTGGTGGACCCTTCTCTCCTCAGGGGTGGCCGGCTCGGGGTAGCCACGCAGGAGCATGGCCGCGGCCGCGAGGTTTTGCGACGTGCGCCTAAAGAATGGCGCGTCGCCGCTGTCGATGGTGGCGTCCTCGTTGATGCGTCAGTTCACGTCACGCGCACGTGCGCGAGCCTGTGGTGTCTGATCGTGGGGCCTGGACCGCTCGGGTTCCTTGCGGTGGTCCTACTGCTCATCCTCTTGCTCGCGGTGTTGTTTATGCCGCGGGTTACGCTGAGGGTCGCGTGGCCTCTCCTCCTCTCCGAGTGCTCGGTGGAGGTTCGCCAGCTCTTCGTCGAACTGACGCCTGGCCTCGGCAATCTCGTCGAGGTGCGCCTGACGCTGGGCGTCCATGTCGTGGTGGCGAGGTGCTTCTTCGCCATCCGTCGAGCTGCTAGCGCTCCAAATTTCACAGACGTTGCATTCGCGTGTGAAGTCCGGAAGAGGTGCCGGTGGCCCCCGCTGCGCAACCACGGAGCCTGGGGTGGTGTAGGAAGCCCTCAGCGCATCCACCTAGGCCGTAACCGGGTCGTCCGGGAGGCCCTGCTGCCAGTGGGGGTACATGGTGCTGTACCGCTCCATGAACTCGCCCCAGGTCAGTGGCTCGGACCCGCTGGCTTTGAAGGCAAGATCGGTGAGGTAGTAGGCCGCGAGCCTTAAACGCTCCTGTATTGGGTTCGGCCCCAAGATGGCCATGATCGTCTCACTCGTGAAGCCACGGACGAAAGCGGCACGCCCCGCCGCTGCCGTCGAGGCAGTGGGGTGTGCGGGTCGGGTGAAGGTGTTCCCGACGATGGACTCCGCCGGCCTGGTGTAGACGAAGCCGAGGGAACTGAACAACATTGTGGCGTCGGGAGTCAGTGAAACTCCGCGGCCCTCCATCCGGATCGCAGGTGAAGTTCGGCGAGACACACGATGTGCTCCTACCTGGTGCACCAACTATCGGGGCTCTCTACCGCCGGCAGTAAATTTGTATCGGATCGTGTGTCGGACCCGGATGGTTGGCACAGGAGACACGAGGGTTTATACTGGTTCGGGCCTCCTAAGAGTAATACCCTACGTCCAGTTTCGAGCGATCGTGTTCTTATGCCAGGGAAGTCTGTAGTACGGGTTACAAACTGGTAGGGAGAGGGTGTCGGAACTCAAGTCCCTGTGGGTGTAGCTCGAGCTATATGGTGAATGAACAACCAACGTCCTACCAGCCCCTAAAATGGTTGCCCTCCTCCCCGTTTTATACACGCAAGGGTGAGGGGCAAAAAGGGAATACAAATACGTCCTACAGTGCTACGGTGTTGGGAGGTCTTTTCCCATGTCGATGTCGGTCAGGAAGCATTGAAGGGCGCTGAGCAGTAGTGGTGTTGGCGATTGCCGCGTGTGCGGGCTGCACTGTACATTCCGAGTCTTGGCGCCTTCTCCGAGTTCTTCCTTAGATGACTCAGCTCTCTTGAGAGTTGATTAGGCCCGCCACGTTACGGCCTAAGTGTTGGTAGGCGCCGCCCGTAGATGGTCATTGAGTACCTATTCTGACGGGGTGGCGTGCCGCAGAGGTTGGACAGGACGGCGTGTTGGAGGCCGCGCGGGCATACAATGCGGCGTTACGGCTCCTGTTAGAACAAGCCACCCACGCGTCCTGCCATCTGGGGTGTTTGCATGGTGTGGAGAACCGAAGCCTTGCGTGTTGGCGCGGGTAAGTTCGAGCGTCGGGGTAGCGCCACGTTCATGTGGGGCGCCTGATCCCGCGCTCCGACCTCTATGTGTGGGCCCCACCTTAGTCAGAGACGGAAACTACTCGTGCGAATGAGTAGTCGGAGGCGAGGCGGAAAGTACTCGTGCGAGGCGGAGAGTTGTCGTGCAAACCGCCTACTAGTCAAAGATGAGGTGTCTTGTCGATGAGGGTCTTGACGAAGATCTGCATCCCTCCTTGCCCTGGATCTTAGCCTTCACGCTGTCAATGGTGTCAGAAGACTCCATCTCAAGGGTGATTATCTTGTCGCTTAGGGGCCCTAATCCAGGCCCTCGTCAGTGAGTTAATTGGTGATGATGGTGTAAACAAACGCAACAGCACACATTAAACATAGGGTGTTACGTTGACCACATTCACCGAGACAAGAATATATTCAGCATACTCTTCCCTTAAGATCAATCATTCAACCCTTTACTTAATTATTATTTTGATAGTGATTGTGTGCACATCTATGCAATTAAATTAGAAACACTTCACAAACCACCACATTATTTTTCAGGGGTCTAACAGTAGTATTTCCTCAAGTGACATACACACAAGTCTATAAATAAGTCATTTCTTTATTTCTCATTTTAATACACTTAGTTTTTCCAAAAATTATTCTGGTTAACTCATGCAATATCCTACAGTGAGAATTTTTGTATGAGCACACAGTACCACAACAGAGCTACTGCTAAAATTTCATGGCAAGCAGAGCTATATACTGAGCATGAAAAATACGACAAGTTATTCCTAGTAAAAGCAAGAATCTATAGTACAGAGAAAACTACTCATGCATTGGAGCTCAAAATTTACACAGAACATCTAGGGGCTAAAACTAGGCTACACACCAAAAAATAGCTCAAGAACTTATTTCATTCATGCTGCTAAAAAATAACCATTTTCAGCCTATTTGTTCACAAAGTATTTATACAGAGAAATATATGACTCAACCGTATCCCAACTTTCTACCATAGCACATACATGATATAAATGTCACCTATCCCAAAGATAAGCATCACTGGAGCAATAGAAACTGAGCTATACATTTAACTTCATAAACAAGCATCATTTAGAAACAGATATATAGACAGTTCCTATATTCATGATAAAACCACCAGTAACACATCTCAGCCTAACAAGATGATATCTACAAGATGAGCCACAGAAAGCATTCACATAAAACTGTACAAAATATATACACAGATCTAGTATAAATGCCAAATAAATCATAACTAGATATTCATTCAGTAACTTTGTGCAAAAACTTAGGAATAGCCTAGCCTAGTCATGACTAACAACATATCCAAAGTTCAAGCCTAGCACTGGAGTACAACTCAAGTTATGAACAAACCTACTCAAACTGAGTTTGAATTTTCATTCAAAAACTACACATCAACAGTATATACCGTCTTTCTAAAAGATGTAGGTCTACTCACAAGGAAAACCAACAAAATTGGCTTTGTATTTTTATGATTTTTCTAGGATTTTCTATGATTTTTACAAGTTACTGGACTTAAGAGAAAAAGAAGAATCTTCTTTCACAGCCGGCCCTAGAAAGATTCAAATGCTCACAGATAGGCCCTTGGCTTTTACCTACAGAACCCTACAAGAAACTTTCCCTCACAACCGTGCCCTCCCGCGGCGGAGCGAGCTCGCCGGCGGCGAAGGATGGCCGGAGGTGATGACCAAGCGGCACGGGGTTGCGATTCGGCTCACCACGGATGGATTGGAGGTGGTGACTGGGTTGGGGAAGTCTCCGGTGAGCGGCGACGGTGAGGCAGCGGCGGTGCGCCCGCCTCAGCTCGATCTCCGGTGAATGCTGGGCCGGAGTTAAGCAATGCGTGCTCAGGGAGGCTCGAGTGGGTGCTAGAGAGAAGCTAGGAAGCGCTTGTTGGTCACGGGCACGAGCGGAAGACAGAGCTCACTGGCGGCGGCAATGGCGGACGGCGGTGGCGCTGTGAGCTCGCGCAGGGGAGGGGGAACGGGGTTTAAATAGCAGCCGCGGCGGGGAGAGGCGGTAACTGCCCAAGTCTCCTCATAGGTCGTGGTCGTGACGTGGCTACAACGGTGGCGACGTGGGGTGGCGCAGCCGGCTAATGGCAGCCTCGGCGTGCGCGCTCCGGCGCGTGCGGGTGTGCCGCGTGGCACCAGCCTAGGGCCTAGTCGCGTCACCTACCGCCTCAGCACAGTGATCCCGACCACCCCTATGGACCGGCGGACCCCCGGGTGCATCGGCTTCCGTGCCCGGTCGCTCGGCGGTGAGGGACGTGGCATGCGCACGCGCACACGACAGCGGCGTGCGAGGCGCATTTCGGTGCACAAACATTTCGGAGTGCACCTGTTTGACCGCTGCAAACTCGAGATTTTGCTATAGAAGTGAACCATAGCTCAATTAGCAAAGTTGTAGATCAGCTATTCCTCTATAAGTTTTACAAAGGCTGATAGGTGTTTTGCTCAAAGAATCATGCATAAACAGCAGGCAAAGTTGCTGTTTTTCTCGGCGCGTAGGAACAGGAATTACAAGCGTTGACCAAGCACCAATTTATACTTTGAATTGGACATGCCACCCAAAAGCAAAGTTGTTGGTCTTGAAAAACTGAGCAACTTTTGTATTGGCAGAATTTGAAGTGTTTAGGTGAATTTTGGAGAACGTGCCAAAAGTTCTAGCTAGGGTTTAAAGATCAAGGGGTTTGACCTAGGGTTTGACTTCAACTTTGAATAAGGGCTTAAGCACTAATGATCAAGAAGTGATTATGAAGATGATTAACACTCAAGCACTTGATTAAAAATATCAACCAACTGGCCGCTCCCAAGGGCGAGCTCCTAGAGCCGGTACCATCTTCCAAGCTTATCACAACCCCTAGTTATGAGCTCCGCCCAGGCTTCATTGCCATGGTTCGGGAACAAACCTTATCAGGTTCTAGCGATGAAAACCCATACCACCACTTACGAGAGTTTGAGCAATTGTGCTCATGCCTAACCATTGTGGGCATGGCACAAGACAGAGTACCATGGAAGTTGTTTCCCTTCTCTCTCGAAGAGAGGGCAAAACAATGGCACACCCACAACTAACATGGGTAAAGTTAACGGAGACTGGGAGAAACTTCGAGATAGTTTTTGTCTCACATTTTTTTCGTGTCCCGTATTACCGCTCTACGAAGAGAAATCTTCGACTTTCGTCAGTACGAGAAGGAAACCATAGGGGCAGCCTGGGCCAGATTTTCGCAGCTTATACATATTGGCCCGAATTTGTCTATTCCTGACCATGTGTTGTTACAACATTTTTGGTCCGGGCTTAGCACAGAATCTACCCTACAACTCGATGCTGCTACTAGAGGATCTTTTAATCACAAAACCACCGCTGAAGGAGAAGCGCTTTTGAACTGTATTATTGAAAACACCTCCTTCACTGACCCCCTCCAGCGGAAGAGCCGAGTCCAATAGAGGTCTCGTTAGTTGAGTTTGCACCTCTCTTGCTAACCTGTCCTGACTCAACCCCCGAGCCCATTCCTGAACCTAAATTTACAAAGAAGGAAGATCATCAATCTCTCGACTTCCCCTTTGATTTTGATGGAGAATTGTTCGAGGATTATGGGAATACCTCGAATCACTTTTGCCAAGAGAGACCTCCCATTCCATTCAACCCTCCAGATCCTCCATATAATGTTCTCCCAACAAAGACCATTAGGGAGTTGACGTCTATCTTGTGCAATTGATGGTTACATGAGATGGAACTTTTCATATATTTGAAGTCGATGACTTTGATATTTTGATCGGGCACCCCGTCGAAAAATTGTTCCTAGATGCACCCGTACTAGGAACCCTCGACGTGACTCTTGGGAAAGATGACCTCTTAAATCCTATTTTAGAACACTTCCCCTATGAAGAATTAATTGAAGAAGAGTGGGATGTTTCACACTTTGAGCCCCCTAAGTTGTCCTTGGAAAAGGTTGCTAAACTCTTGATTTATAAGGAGGATGACCCGAGGGAAGAGCTCTCTTCTGTCCATACCATTCATTGTGGAAATCCCTTGACATAACCATCCCATAGACCTACGGAACCTCTTTCTTCTCCAAATCTTTCTTGTGAAACACATCTAGAGGAGTGCATGAAAATGGATTGGTTAGATAGAGTGAGACACTTTTCCGAAGAAATTTGGATTAGCTCTCCCTCTACAATCATTCCTTGCTCTATAAGAGGAATTTCCGTAGAAGCTCATTTTAACCCCCATCATGGAGGTTAATGTGATGCGATGGCACCTAGCGCACGCTCTTTTGGGTGATGTTTCGCTAGCACCATTTGACGAGTTTCTCAAATGTTGTCCCTTTGGGCACATCCTAAAATGTCAGGGGGTCGCATGTGCCTTGCCGCTCACACTAGACGAGATCAAGGTGAACCTAGACTTCCACATCTTTGACATCCTTGATCTTGATGCTCTCCTAGGCTACCCGCTAGAAAGACTTCTCGATCTATCTCAAGGGAGCCTAGATGAAATGCTTAGGGAAGCCGCTTTCGCCAACTCTTTCTCTTTCCTAGGAAATCATTCGACAGACCTCGCTCACGAGCATAACCTGCTTGATGATGTGATGTATACATTCTCGTTCATATCGTCCAAGCCCGTTCTCTTTGAGGTTGCAGAATTTTCTGCCCTCGAAGTGTACGACTTGGAAGAAACCCTTCACTTTTGTGGGGACGAACATTTATCATCACTCTTGACCAGATTTGAGCCTCTTCCCACTGACCTGTACTATGTTGTTTTCGACATTGGTCGGAAACCAACATTGATCTTGCACGATGAATCTTGTGGGATGGAATCTTGGGCCATGAAATTATTTGAGGCACCAACTCTGAAGTTTGTAGGAAAAGACCCCATAGACGAGCATGGAAGCTTCATTCTTGGAACTCCTCTAGTACCATGCTCGCAAGGCATAACTTCAGAGTCACCTCTGCTTTGTACCCTGTGCTTTTGGCAGGATCACAACCACCTCTTAATGCCCTTTTGTAAAATGTTTAGAAGGATGGTTGTGGATGCCTTTGTTTATCATAAACATTGTAGATTTCGTTGTTGCACTATGGCACTAACCATGTAGTTCAAACATCATCAACGAATGGTGGTGAAGGTGGGAACTACACCGCCAACAATAAGCTGCAGTTGGAAAATTCCCCATGGTCTTGCTTTTGACCATAAACAAATCACTGTCGGGAGATGGTCCGGACTATCATTTTCCTTTTTGTTAATCCTTTGTTTCAAAATAAATGCAAGAATATGTTCTTAGGATAGTATGCACCTTCGAGTATTTTGTTCGCTAACCATTTTAGGTTGTAACTCAAAAGAACGAGGGTCATGCCATGCCTAAGATCATGGGAGCTACACCACTGTACACTTGGGTATTCTTTGGTGACAGAACACACTGACGCAATGTTCCAACATCACACACTTGATCTTCGGTGTCGTAAGACACAACGGTCCAAGTGTGGGGGAGATTGGTGAGCACCTTGCGACATGATTGATGTTCACCAAAGATGGTGCTAGTTCTGCTTTGCTATTAAAAAAAGAGGAAGAAGAAAAAGAGAGAGAGTGAAAAAAGACGAAAAAAGGAGTGATAGAAGAAAAATAAAATGTGAGAGATGAAAAAAATAGGAGAGTAAGACAAAAGAGAAAAGTTGAAGAGAAGGAGAGAGCAAGAAGAGAGAAGGTTGAAGTTAGCAAGCTCCCCATGGGTAAAGGGCAGTACTACTGGCATGTCTCCAAGCTATGGATTTTCACCTCGACAAATCATGGGTGTTTGGAAGACGAAGGTTTTGCCAGCCATTCGTGTAGCATGGTCAACAAGAATGACAAGAAGAGCTACATGCTTGGAAACAAGACAAGGTAACACCGAGGCTTGAGCTAGCAAGTTCTCACCTTGATGCTACAGGAGAGTGGTTTCCTCTAGCCTGACACAGCAAGCTCTTGCTCGCCTCGCCCAACGATGCTTGGCAAGATACCAAGCAAGCAAGCATGCCCCCCATTGCCTAGCTCCACTCAACCTTGCTCTTTCACAAACTTGCAAAGCCTTCACATAATGTCCATACACCTCAGCTTTGCATAGCCTCGCCCGTGTTGTTCTTGCATCCGCAGCCGCACTCGCATATGCTTACAAAGCCTTTGCATAATTCCCATCAACCCTCATCTTTGCATAGCTTCGCTCTTGCAGCTCACGCATCAACAGCTACTCTCTCTCATATACTTGCAAAGCTTTGGCATAACTTAATCCATCCCTAGGTTTGCACTGCTTCCTCTAGCGGATCATGCACACATAGAAGCAAGAGGAATGCTCCTTTCCCTTTCAGGCCTTTGTTGCTCCATCCCATTTGGCACATGCTCATGTGCACAAGACACAATTTGTGCATCCAATCCTACATCATTGTGCCAATGGAGTTCATCACTAAGGCCCATGGTTCCTACACACTAAGTGTGTGTACGGCATAGCATTCACGCTCGCCTGAGTCAACATGGTCAAGCACCTTCCTCAGCTACAGTCTACATCAACAAGGAGGAACCATCGACAACCATAAGTGACCATGCCACCACTGCAACAAAATTCAAATCATTCACCTTCATCTGCTGCCAGTGAGAACACTTAGGTATGCAAAGGCAAGGTTCACCAATCCTTTACTCATCTTTATCTCCATATGAATATAGCTTGATCATTCAAATTCATGCTTCCTTTGTCTTTGTTCGTATGCTCTGGTTTGGACGTTTCTACATGTGATACATCCATAGGCTCATTTTAAATTAAGCATGTTGCTTAGGTTAAAATAGCCTTCTTTAATGAATGTTTGACATGGTGTCCAACTTTGATTAATGAACCTTTGAGCTATGATCATAAGCTGGGGATGCATATATCTTTGTGGACTAACCCCTGCAGAAAAAAATACTTTTAAAAAAAAATGGAAGAGATGATGATGGGTAAGTCATCAAGCTAAGTATATATAGGAGATGAACCAAGATCCAGGCAGACTCTGACAAAAGTTGCACAACATACAAGGAAGACACATATCAACTTCGAAGAAGCACTGTGAGTATTTTGTTGAACACCTCTTTTGTTATGCTTGTGCAATCTTTATCTCTGCCTTGGTTAAACTTTGCAAAAAGGATAAAATTTGGTGAACCATAAAGTGAAATCATTTCTCAAATAAAATCTTTCTTGAAAAAATATTAAAAACTTTTCGAAATAAAATGTTCACAAACATATTGGGGTCCATGCTTTTCGAGTTTTAAATCTGATCTTCTTTAAGCATAGATGTGAACAACAAATCTCAAAGCAATATTAAAACCCTTGCAAAAATCTCCAAACGCCCCTCGAGTATTTGTTGTGCACTAACCTTTTGCAGGTTACAAAATAAACAACAAAGGATCAACATACAATAACTCCAATGCCTATAGTGCTCCTTGCTCCCATGGAAGATAGATGCATGGGGAACCAAGCGGAACAAATGCAAAAATGTACTTCATACATAATACCTAACTCTTGCATTTTTGTTCAACGCTTGCTGAGGTAGGACAGAGCAGGTACAAGAATAAGTGTGGGGGAGATCTCTCAGGCTCACTAGACGCACACTCATTCAAGATCCCCCACCAACATGTTGCACAACCTCGCTGAACCCAACATGCAGAAGAATAAGGATAGATGAGTGCCAGAGAAGGACGGTCGAACCTTTGGTTCATCCGACCACCCTTGACGCCCCTCTGTTCCTTCTTCCTCTTCAAACGACAGTTTGCGCAACACAACCCTCTCATTTGCTAAGTTCTTGAGTTTGAATCAATTTCATGCTAATCACTAAAATCAAACTCAATGAATCTTTTCCACCCCATGCTCTCCATGCTCATTCCTTGACAAAGATTTGCATACTCTTTAGTCTCTATTTCTCCTACTCTTGTGGACAAACTATCATTAGGTACCCCATGCTATCTAAGTTATTGATGGATGTGATATAGTTGAGATAGATGGAACCTTGATCTCTCTTGCAAAGTACTTGGAATTTCTTTTCAAAAATAAAAAAATGCAATAGCTTGCCTCCTCAAGTTATTTAAGTTCCTATTAGAGCCAATTAGGATAGTTATAGGAAAACCAGCACAAACACTGCTTGCCTTCAATTTGAGCTTTGTCAAACGTTGTGACCCGTGCTTGAGACTTTTCATGCTCTCTTGATCAAGATCATGTACACCCACATATGCATGCTGACTTCCACACTGGAAGTTACACCATCCATTCCATTCATCCACAACTACCAAACTCCTACCCTAGGAGTTGGGCACATATCATCCATCCATCCATCCATCCATCCATTCCCAGACTCCATCCATTTGTAATGGTTCCTCTCTACTCATCATTCCAAAGGATATGGGCTATGAAAAAAAGAGAGAAGACAAAGAGAAATAAATTCCATGCTCATATGCATGTGGGAAAAATGAAAGGAAAGATGGACTAGTGCAAGTCCATGCAAAAGAAAAGGAAATAATGGACACATCATGGTCCGCAAAAAGAAAAGAGAAAGAAAGAGATAGCCATATCCCAAGGAGAAATAAAAGAGACAGTCATGTACATCAGGACATAAAGTCTACAATAAAGGTTCACGGTAATAACTAGAACCCATTCTGGGCCTACTGTCCGCCTTACTGTGATACCTCAAAAGCACTTTTCATAGATGGTAATAACTAGCACCCACTCCGGGCCTAATGTCCACCTTACCATCTACATCATACTCATCATTTACGGTAATAGCTAGCACCCATTCTGGCCCTAGCATCCACCTTACTGTAATCCTGAGTATTCATGTGTGAATAGCTAGCACCTATTCCAGGCCTAGCATCCACCTTGTCACACTATCATTGCCATTCCACACACTCGCACATCTTGATCAAAGTTGCTTGACTTGTTTCTTCTTGGATCCAGTTTTTGACTTAGCAATATATGCGAAGCAAGTATGCACATCTATCCTTACCCAAAAACTTCAGATAAAGCCTGTAGATGATAGGAATAAGAAGGCAACACCTTTGCCTTGGTAAGGATATAGATTTAGAAATACACAAAAAGAGTGACTCGAGAGAATAATTTGAGGAGCAAGTCTATTCTTTGTTTTCAAAAATTCAAAAACCCAAGTTCCTGAGCAAGAGGAAATGGGAACCTGATGTCTATACTGTTCCATCTTTCAATCGCCCAAGATAGCGTGGTAGCCACTCAAAAGTTCACAGGAGCATGGAAAAGCTTTGAATAATTTGTATGCAGGTTTTACTGACGAGCAAAGGGCAAGTGTGGGGGAATCTTGTTGACGGTCCTTACAACAAATATTTTACCGTCAACCATACCTCATTTCCTCTAGCATAGGGGTTTAACATTAACTATTTCTACGAGTTTTGGTAATTGTGATATTTCAGAAGACACAAGTGGAATGAGCCCAAAAGCATAGACAAACCCCACATCCGCACTCAGGCTCAATCTACCCAACCAAGAAGCCCACAAACCGAAGCATTCAGGGCCAAAACAACCCAAGTCTCATGGGCCTCGACTAAGGCCCAACCAGGAGACCCACCAGCCAAAGGTGGTGCCAAGGCGGGCCACCATTGGCATTGGGTCAGCCGACCCAGGGAAGCAGCCGCGCGCACTCAATTTTAGCGGGAAGATCCCCTGTTATCTCCCAAAGGTAGTGGAGGAAGATTCCCGCGCAATCTTCCCAAGGAATATTCCCTGGAGGTCCTCCACTCCCCTAAGGTGCCTCCCCCTATAAAAGGAGGCCCTCTCCCCCTCATTCCACACACCCATTCTAGAGAAAAGAGAAGAGTAGAGGAGAGGTTCCACCTTGTATTAGAGTAGAGGAGTGTGCAGAGCAAGAGCCGGAGGAGAGCTGGAGTTGTCGGCCTCCCTCTGCTTGTACTTTGGTGGGTGCGAGTGCTTGAGCGAGCACCCGTGACTTCTTCGGTGATTGGTACCTAGTAAGTTATATTCTCGTTATTATTCGTTTGCGGGATCATCGCTCGTCTCTCAGGGCGGGGGCTCTGGCCTTAGGACTCTAGCTATCGGCAGAGTCTCGCGGAGGTCAGGGTCGAGCTAGCTAGTGTAGACGTGGTGTCTAGGCTATCTATCACCTTTGTTTGCACACCTAGTCAACAGTTTGAGGGGTAGGTGTACGGGTGGTGACAACCTCGTACACCCCTTATATTCCCCCACGTGGGGCTAGGGTGTAGAGCTAATACCCGGAGGCTTTTGGCAGACCAGAGGTAAACCGGTGCCCGAAGTAAGCGAGTAGTAGCTGGAATATCTTCTTCCTTTGTACCTATCCCGTGGATTTCCACGCTACCCAAAGTACCCCTTTCTCCATCTTTCTTCTCCCGGGACTAGACTAGCTAGTAAATCGCTCCACCTCCGTTCCTTTGGGAAAATATAAATAATGATACACTACTCACCAGGTGAAGTGCTACAACGGTATCTTCCGTACGCTTGCGGATTTATTCGTGACGTTAAGAAATACCAACAGGATGTTCAGCTGCCGAGTGCTTCATCATTTTCTATTTACAGAGGGAGTAGTGATCTGGTGCACATCACAATGGAACTTTGGGATTGATGAGCACCTATTGTTGCACTTATTTTGGGAAAAAATCGAATCTCAAAACTGCAATTATCTTTGACAGATGAAGTAGTGACGTTGAACAAAGTTAAACAATGAATTTAAGTACTCTTTACAAGATTAAACATGCTCGCGTACACCATTACATGCTACTATATTAGGTAATAGGTACCCCATTTTTTCATGTGTTACTTCCACAGTTTCACCACATGAAGAAGCAGCAGAACTTTCTTCTTTCAAGGAGTTGTCAAAATCCATTAACCAATAGGCACAGTGAAAAAATGTGCATTAAGGAAGAAGAGTGCGAGTAAAGCATTATGATGTACCTGACGGTGGGTCCTACATGTGATTGGCAGGGAGAGAAATAAAGATGTTTGTTGTGGTGATGGTAGTCGTGGTGGGTCCTACATGTCATTATCATTGGCAGGGTTCGAAACCGCGTTCAACTTCACCACAAGTACACAGAGTGACTTGGTGCCTTTTTCACCAAGGGAGGGGATCCCCTAGGTTCTTGTCAATCCACGGAGCAAGGGAATTACGAGCCCTAGCAATGGCCGATAGTTTAGAACAGCCCAAACATCCTTGATTGAGTATATACTCCTTGAATTCTATATAAACCCCTTGAATTTTACTGTTACATTCTTAACTTCTCACTAACTAACTAACTAACTTACTAACAACGCTTCTTCGAGTTTGCTGATCTTGGAGAACAACGATTGTTGCTTGGTCAAGACCGAGACATACTACGGAAGGATGCCCCGTACAAGACAAAGGCAACAACTGTAAACGCAGTGATGGAGATTGGGTACAGGAAAAAGGTGAAGATAACTCTACAGGACTTAACCGGATTATCCCTGTTGAACCCTCATTACAAGTTTGCACCATGACGAGACTCAGACTATCGAAGATGGAATAGACTGCTACCATGATGCTACAAGAAATTTGCAAACAAGAGAAGCATCAAGAACAACATGCACCTTTCCATCCCTGCTTAGGACGAAGCTTGGATAACGCCACTTTGAAAATAAAGAGGAGTTAAGATTCTAATTCCAAGTGCGCCAACATAAGGAACTAGTGATCTACTATATGGATTGGCACACGTAAGCTTGGTTGCAGGAGTCGGAACCCTTGAGATGCTCGTGGCTTAGCTTTTGGATAAAAGACCCATCGACTTGAAGCTACAAGAATAGCCAAGTCAGACTGGATTAAGATAATGTAACTAGCTGCAGCTACAGGAGGCAAATAATGGATTGAACAGCTACGACCACCCTGGAAGTAAGCATCCAATACTTGGAATAAGGATTTGGTAAGTATATGGAATTCCCCATTGACGAGAAGTGTGAAATTTGGATGCACGGAGTTGAATCTCCCTAACCAACCAAAGATGACGATGGATTTAAGATGAACAGATGGGATACAAGGGGCACGGATAAAACAATAAACATAGAGCACCCCCTTTGGAAGGACAAAGCCACGAGATCCATGGATGAAGAGTAGTAGTCCAACTAAGATGAAGTATCTGAAGTGGAAGAATTGGACAAGGAGCTTTGGATTAAGATCAAGAAGATTTTGGCTTCCTTCCACAGGACCTCATGCGCCTCTTAGGCTACGAATGGAACTCCTTCAGTCGGAAAGATGATTTTGGCAAGTGGATCCTAACCCAGAGGATCGTGAGGGTAGCAGTTGCTACGGGATACAACATCAGTACTACCCGAGTCAAATGGATAACAATAAGTCATGTGACTCGAAGAGGACTATGGAACACAATTTACCGGTTCTCAATCAAGCCAGCATGGAGAAGAATTTCACCAGCTTGTTTCGGAAAGTTCAGCACCGAGACATCAGATGGATGTATCCTCACAAGTGATGCAACACTAACCTTAGTGAAATCCCTCAAGTGCCCACGATATACTAGTAAGCTTTTACCTGGTGTATTCTCGGAGGTCTTAGGAGTCAACCTTGAGATACACAATTGTTTGGTGCATTGCTTGAGTGGTTGGATCTTAATGGACTTATGGTTGTTATGCCTCTTCATGATTGTGTGAAATTGTATTGAGTGCTATGCTTGCTAGATCTTTAGATGACTCCTCTTAGAGACCTTAGCTACCCATCCTGCGAGACCAAGAACTTGAAGAATGAAGATCGACGTGCCAAACATATTAAGAAAGACCCTGCTTCAGAAGAAGAGAAGAACTTCTTGGAACATCGACAAACAAACCAAGACTTCAGATGAGTTACCCGATGATCATCGGAATCGAGTTCGCAAACTAGAAAATGATTACCCGAGAATTTGGAACCTCGAAAGCTCAGCAGAGTATGAACCTCCATGGAAGCATATATTGGTTAAGAGCAGTTGAGTACCCTAAGATGTCAGCAATGCATATTGGATAAGTTCAGTAGGTACTCAGACGTCGGATAAAGATGAAGTACTCCATATGTAACAACAATCAGTACAAGAATTCCTAATTCGAGTACTTTAGCTTCCATAAGGTACCTTATGAATGTCTACCTCTGGGATATGGCAAGGGAAAGGTAGTGGATACCAATAAGGGCTATCTTACCACCATGGATTAAACCATGCCGTCATTACGGATGTGCACCCATGCCTGGCATTCGGAAGTAACGAATCTAGAGACACCGATACCGATCTACGACATCACCGTGACATGGAAGTGCAGAGATTACGGCTAAGTGGACAATACCCCGACCTGAGGGTGGTGTTGAAGTTTTGGATTGGAATCAGATGACTAAACTCCAAGGATATAAGGTTTGCACTACACGAATAGTCATCCTAGAGACATTCTATGGAATTAATCACACTTACAACTCCTAAGTAGTTCTTTTGGAACTATTGTGTAAGCAGTGTAACAGCTATACACCACAAAGAGTGCTTTTGGAATATAATACATGAAGGACATCTAAAGGACTTACGAGGTCCACAATTGGAATAAGACATGAAGTTCGGTCAATCCTACTTTAAGAATAAGGAATTATTAAAGAAGCTCTACTGGACACTGAATATTGAACTAGTGGGAAGAAGAACTACTTCGTCAACTACTGGACACATGTTATCTGTTCAACCTCGCAGTTGGAACCTACCTATCGGAGAATAAATCAGAAGAGTTTGCAAAGCATACAAGAGTAAGGTAGATGTGACTTCCACGTGAAGATCCATCCCAAGAAATTGGAACAGAATTGACTAGTGTGAGATTTCGGATGGGAAGATTCACTCACATAGTCGAGGGTGTTGCAGATGACCCCTCTTAACTTGGACTATCATGAATGGGAAGTAACCATTCATAGTGCTTACGACCAAGAGCTAATTGGACATGTCGGATGTTGCTAGCCCTCTGGCAAGAATCGTCGGAGACGAGTTAAACCAACAGATGGATTACTATAAGAATGGCATCCAAAGAGTGGTAGAGATTACTGGACACTCAGAGAAGTTCTGGAAGATGAGAAATCGCCCTGGAATATGAGGAACTTTGATTAACCACACAAGACCTTATGATGGAATATGAGTATAGCAGCAGGGTAAACTATTTGGATGTGCTTAAATAGGAAGCTGAGATATTTCCTAAGCCACGAGATGGCTGAGTAAGTAAAAGGAAGTTATGTTCACCCAAGTGCATCTAGTTGTTGGGAGTGCACGCCATAAGAGGTGCGACTGCACTAATGTTTTGGAAAAATCAGTATATCTACTTATGGATAAAGAGATAATACTTTACATCTTCAACACATCCGAGATGGATATGGCCTCAAGAAGATTTCTTGGATAAACTAGGGAAACCTAGAGAATATACGAAAATATGGATGAAGAAAAGATATTTATGAGATCCAACTTCTGCTCAGCGTACCTCCTTTGGATAAGCAGTCAAATTTGGACAAAGATAAACTTATGGATACGCTAAGAATACAAGTTTCGGTATATGGCAACCAATTGGATAAAAGCTTGCCATATGGACTCCAACTACATGCGTGTTACAAGATAGGCCCGGATGCGCAGAACTCCGCTAGGCTTAAAGAATACGACTCCCTCATATGGAAAGAAGTGGGAGATTCGTGCCTAATTGGATTAAAAGTACGTAACGGATGCCATGAGAATATGGCTGAGTTCAGAAGTAATAATTTTGGAATAAGCTAAACTAATAAGAAGGATGTAACCTCGAATGGGAGGATTGGAAGAATATGAGACTCTCATGCTCCAGACCGCTCTGAGCTTATCAAGCTTAGGTAACCCGGCTAGATGAGACGGATTGAGAAGAGGAACCTCTAGCCTACAGTTGGAATTTCTCACAGACTTGGACAAGAGTAAAGTTCTTGGAGATATATGGAGTGAATCTAGCAAGTGCTTATGAATGCTAACGAAAGACTCACATGGAAACGATATATGATAAGATTAAACACAAACGGAACCTGGTGGAAGAGAGAGACATTGTCAATAAAGATCTACTTCGTCAAGGTCATCTACATCTTGAAGCTGAAGCCAAAGGAAGAAAGTAAGGACACTGAGGTGAAGACATACCGAAGGGAAGACCCTCGCCACACCCGGCACGAGCTTAATCTCGAGGACGAGATTCTCGTGAGGGGGGAGGAATGTAACATCCCAGAATTTTGAATGTTTTCCCATGATTGAATTTTCGCAAAAATTTAAAACTTTTTGTTTGAACTTGTGTGCTACCAAATTTGATCCCAATTTGCTAGCCTCTTATCTCAAAATTCCATATAAAGTAAAACCTTATGAAAATTATGCTAAAGAGAAAGAGAAAGGTGGTTCACGAGTATGAACAATGTATGCCCATGGTGTCTAGGTACTTGAGATGCAATCACCCAAAACATGATAAAACCCCGATCCAATCTATCTAAGGATGTGAACAAAGAATTAGGTGTTTCCCTTGTACATGTCACTACGCGAAGGTAATCGTCCCTAACCCTAATGAACACGGTATGTTGACGTGATCTACAGGAGCAACCCCGAAGGCATGGTAGCTAACCTTAAACATTAAGCACCATCAACAAAAGGTATGATAGATATAAGATCCAAAAGAGAGTGGGTGACTACATATCAAGATCCGTTACAACTCCATGGACAAACGATTAGTTTACCCCATCAAGACGCTAGGCATGGCACCGTTGAACATGGTGGATGCCCCCGATGGAGTCCGTTTCTCGGTGTCCTTCAACTCCGGTGGTGCCGTGGCAGGGCCTCGGCGTCCTCCTTCCTCGTGGTGGCCTCCCTTGACCTCGGTGATGATCCTCTTGAATCTGCACTCTCTCGATCAACCCTCTTCCTTGTGATTGATCTCCCGAGGCTTCTCTGGCGTCTTTCGTGAATGGCTTCCTCCCCCAAAGCTTTTCGCTCATCTTCTTCTCCGAAGCTTTTTGCTCATCTTTTGAACATGAATACCAATCTGAATTTTAAATAAAATCATTCCTAGAAATTGAACAAATCTTCGAACGTGGATTGTGTTCAAGGAGTAAGATGATAAAAAGATGTTTATGGGTTTGGGTATGGAATCCGGCGATGTACGGGGCATTCAATGTGAAATTCCCGTTACCGAATGTATGACGAGGCTAGCAATAAAAGATATACATCAAGGACATGATCATTACTTGAAATTAGACCTCCCAAGAGAGTAAATCCTAACCCAATTCATCATGCTAAACAACATTTATGTTGGAGTATATATATATAAAGGCTTTGCATAGGATAGATATTACCTCTCAACTTGGAGAAAGAGGTCGCTAACCTTCATAGCAAGGTGTTTTTCTTAATTTTCAGAAATTAAAACCTCCAAAGTTAGCATTACTAAAAGCATAGATGAAGCAAAGTCCTAGATCAAAGTTTGAATATGGGTGCTTTACAAAAGTAAATTTCCACTAAGCACCACGGTAAACGATTAATCACCAAGTTCATACTCGAATAACAAAGATAAAGTAAAGACATAACAAGAAAAGAAATAAGAGACTTGCATAAGACACTTTTTATTTCTTTTTCTTGACTCAACGCTAAATTAAGACACTTTCAAGCTAAAAAGATAAAGCAAAACACACACTTGACTCAAACTAGACTCAATTTAAAGACTAGACTCTCACACCACTTTAAGCAAAAAAATTTTTTTTTAAGGTAGCTAGCTAGCTCCCCCCACGCTTAGATCTTACGGCGTCCTCGTTGTAACTTTACAAAAGGTACAAAGGGGGAGAACAAGCTAACTACAACACCTAGTGAAACTTCGCGCACGAGGTGCACCACTCCTTCTTCTTGAAGTTCTTGTTCATCCCGAAGAGCTTCCTTATGTTGCGGTTGAGGTACTTGAAGTCGTCTTCCACCATGCGCTCCCAATCTTCAATCCTTTGTTGCATGGCGTTGATGGTGTGGAAGCACTCATCAAGGGAAGAGAAGAGCTTCGCAATAGCATTGCGGCAAGCTGCGCAACACATGTTGTGCTCTTCCTCCGGATCATTGTTGTCTCCATCGTCTCCACCGTCCGGATCGTTGCCGCCATCTGGGTTGCCTCCTTCGCCTTGCTCATGATGCTCCTCCGGCTCCTCCTTGGGCACCTCTTCCCAAACATAGAGGCCATTATCGTCTCTTCCACCAGCTGCCCACGACCTAGGGCTTCGATCATCGGAGTAGTCGCTATCTCCGTAAATCTCCGCCGGCTTGGGGGTCTTCTCTTTGTAATCCTTCCTCTTCATCCCAAGGAGCCTTTTTGAGCGGCGAACGGGAGAAGCGGGCTTCTCCTTCTTCTCTTCAACCCATGGATTTGGGCTAGCCATGCACCTCGTTGGGATATGCCCTCTGCATTGAATCTGCGCGGTCCTCTTCACCTCCTTCTTGAGCTTTGGCACCACAGCGCACCAACGAAGCTCCTCGGTCACTGGAGTTGGAGAGGGGAGGTGTGCTTCTTCTTCCATGGTTGCCTTCACCTCTTCCTTCCCTTTGGTGCTGCTCGGGGATGCCATGGGTGCTTGGGTGCTTTCGTGGAGGTTGGAGATTGCAATTGAGATGCAAACCTCGAGCTCCCCAGGCATCCTTAAATATCCCTGGAAAGATTCAGCTGAAACCCTCCCTTGCCTATTTTTGTCGCTCCCAAAAAAGGTAGGCAAGAAAAGGAAATACACCGAACCGCGTCCTAGAGAAAAATGGGACGAAACGGAGGAAGGAGGTGGTGGGCCGGTCGGCCTGGGCCGGCCGGTTTGCCCCCTGTTTTGGGCCCCCGCAGCCCAACTTTTGCGGCCCTCTGCGTTTCGTGATTACTAGCCTAGGTGGTGGTAAGGTCCAGCTAAAAAAATATGAAAAGGACTCGAAATAAATATGAAAACAAAAACAAAAACTTATTTACAGAAAACTTACCTTATTTTACGTCTTAGGCTTGACGCTCGGGCTCGTCCTCCATGTGATATATATCAATGTAGTAGATGGGCAGGATGTCTTGTTCAAGAAAAACCTTCAATCGTTGACCATTAACCACATATTGATCTCCTTTCACGTCCATAATTGTTACTGCTCCATTTGGCGAGACAGAGTGAACAATGTACGGTCCGTCCCATTTGCTCTTCAACTTTCCTTTCCCGAATATTTTGAACCTTGAGTTATAGAGGAGAACCTTGTCACCTTCTTTGAATTCCTTTGCTCGAAGCCTTTTATCATACCATCTCTTCATTCTTTCTTTGTAGATGGTTGCACTCTCATAAGCTTTTAGTCTCATCTCTTCTAGTTCACATATTTGAATCTTCCGTTTGATTCCAGATGCATCAAAATCAAGATTCATCTCCTTGATCGCCCAATATGCTTTATGTTTTAACTCCAAAGGCAAATGACACGATTTACCATAAACAAATTGATATGGTGTCATACCTATTGGTGTCTTGTGTGCCGTCCGATATGCCCATAATGCTCCGTTCAATTTCTTCGACCAATCTTTACCTCCTTTTTCAACGGTCTTGTTAAGAATGCTCTTGAGCTGCCTATTTGAAGTTTCCGCTTGACCATTGGTTTGTGGGTGGTAAGCCGTGGCCACTCTATGCTCGATTCCCAACTTGGACAAGCATTTTCTGAAACTATTTCCCGTGAAGTGTGTTTCTCCATTGCTTATCAATACTCGCGAGACTCCATAGCGCGGGAATATAATATTTTTGATCATGAATATGGATTCTTCTGTTGTAGCTCTTCGACAAGGGATAGCCTCCACCCATTTGGATACATAATCAACCATAACTAGAATATGCTCATATCCATTTGAACTAGTGAAGGGCCCCATGAAGTTAATTCCCCAAACATCGAATAGATCAATTTGCAAGTTGTAATTCAAGGGCATAGCATTTCTTTGATTTATATTCCCCGTTCTTTGACATTCCGGACAAGAAGCAACATACCATTTTGAGTCTTCATGCATTTCCGGCCAATAGAATCCACTAGCCATACCTTTGCTTGAGTCCTAAAATGTCCATAGTGTCCTCCATATTCACATGAGTGACACTTTCTCAATATTTCAGCTCTTTCATCTCTTGGTATACACCTTCGTAAGACTCCATCCGCTCCAAGTCTAAAGAGGTAAGGTGCATCCCAATAATATTTTCGGCTCTCAGCGATCACTCTCCTTTGAGCGTTCCTATCCAAATGATCAAGTGGCTTTTTTTGTATGGCTCGAATAATGTTGATCATCCAAGTATCTTTGTCAAGGATGTGATAGAGGTGATCATCTCTCATCTTATCTTCAATAGGCTCTTTATCATCCTCATGATTCATCCTTGATAAATGGTCGGCCACAGCATTTTCAGAACCCTTTTTGTCCCGAATCTCCACATCAAATTCTTGCAAGAGAAGGATCCATTGAATCAATCTTGGCTTGGCATCTTTTTTAGACAAGAGATACTTGATTGCCGCATGATCGGTGTAGACAATCACTTTAGAATTCACAATATATGATCTGAATTTTTCAAAGGCAAACACTACCGCGAGCAATTCTTTTTCTGTTGTTGCATAATTTAATTGAGCTCCATTAAGAGTTTTGCTAGCATAGTAAATAGCGTGTACCTTGCATTCTTTTCGTTGTCCCAACACTGCTCCAACAGCGTAGTCACTAGCGTCGCACATTATCTCAAAAGGTTGACTCCAATCGGTCGGTTGAATGACGGGTGTGGTTACGAGAGCTCTCTTTAATGTCCGGAATGCCACCAAGCACTTGTCATTAAAGTTGAATGGCACATCTTTTTGGAGAAGATTAGTCAATGGCTTGGTAATCTTTGAGAAATCCTTGATAAATCTCCGATTGAATCCCGCATGGCCTAAGAAACTTCTCAAAGACTTGACATCCGTTGGTGGTGGAAGCTTTTCAACCGTTTCAACCTTAGCCTTGTCCACCTCAATCCCTCTCTCGGATATCACGTGTCCCAATACGATTCCTTGTTTCACCATGAAGTGACACTTCTCCCAATTTAGCACCAAGTCAACCTCCAAACACTTAGTGAGAACTTTATCCAAATTTGCTAAGCAATCCACAAAGGTTTTACCATAGACAGAGAAATCATCCATAAATACTTCAACAATTTCATCGATGAACTCCGAAAATACCACCATCATACATCGTTGAAAAGAGGCTGGAGCATTGCATAAACCAAAAGGCATTCTTGAAGGACCGAATAGGGCGACCAGAGAGGGGAGAGTGAATGGGAGCCAATAAAAATTCTTCCCAAAGGTCGAACTCGGCCTATACCCTGATTGCCACTCCAAATGCTCACGCACACAAATGAAGCTCCAAACAAGGCACACACAAGCCTAGAAGATCAACCAACAAGCCTAGGAGCAAAGAGCGGAAGCAACTGGACAAGAATCAAAGCACTTGGCACAATCTGGAAACGCTAGGCGCGGACTGTCCGTGCAGTACGGGCGGACCGTCCGCTAGGGTACGGCGGACTGTCCGCAAGTGCTGCGCGGACTGTCCGAAATGAACACCAGAGCTACCAGAGACAAACCCCGAATTACGGACTGCCTGGCTAGGCCTTGCGGACCGTCCGCCAGTGTCGCGGACTGTCCGTGAGGGCAGCGCAGACCGTCCGCCCAGCTCGCTGGAAACCCCTGACAAAACTTCCCACGCGTACCATCCGTGACCAACACGCGGACTGTCCGCAAACCTCTTGCAACGAAACCCTAGGGCCGAAATGGATCGAAACGAAGACGCACAAGAACACGCGAAGAACATAGGTCACGCGGACTGTCCGCGGGCCCCTCACGAACTGTCCGCCAGCCCCAGACAGAGCTGCTCGACCTCGAGCTCGCGAAGTTAACTCTTCCAATCCATCACCGGATCTCCCAAACGCCAAAAGCTCTTGAGACAAGATTTGGGAGAGATGATAAGCAACACAAGAGGAAGCTATGCCCCAAAAATCTCGTCCTCTAAGCCACCAAATCGCCGGGAATCACGGATCACACGAACTCCACCAAGAACACGAACTCCGGCCAAAAACTCACGAATCGAAGGCTTTCCACGGATCACACACAAACATGCGCAAGGCATCCACCCATGATCCCCTCAAAGAAATCCGTGAAGAAACGCCTCCAAAATCACGAATCAAGCGAAGAACGAAACTCCCCAAAAATAGTCCCAAAAATGACACGAAAATCACAGAGGACTAGGAGATCACCGGAACGCCAAATGCTTCCATACATCCAGAGGTCAGATTCTGTACAAGAGTCTAGCCTAATGAATCCAGAGGGAAAAAAAGCAGTTCAGAGAAATCTACCGGTGGAGAAAGCCCTAGAGTCCAAGAGAGAGAGATGCCATCCACCTCTCCGCTATTTATACGAAGTCCATCGGAGGGAGGTAAATGACCACACTACCCTACTGCTTGAAATGAAGATACAACCTCTCAGGGGCATTTTGGTCAAGTCTTCATCGAGCGGACACGCTTCCACCGCGGCCTTGCTTAGCTTCGACGCAAGCCCCGCGATCACGCCACGTGCCCCCCGCCTCGAAGCTTCATGAAGCTCCCGGATCACCGTCTCTGTCGCCTCGGGCCTCCGGACTTGGTTTTACGGCCCAAACCAAGAAACCGTCCACCTGATGGTTTTGTGGGCAAACCACCAAACCCCACGTGCAAGCTTCGGGCTTCAACCGCTACCTTGCACCGGCCCATGTTCACGACTTCAGCCTGCCAGTCTTGCACCGCACGGCTCGCACTTGACCCCATCGGCCACCGGGTCCATCGAACCAAGCCTACTTGCCACTCCATCACCCGGAGGCCACCACGGCTAAGGCCTTTCGCGCTTGTTCTTCACCTGCACCGACACGAGTCAAGCCGCAACCTGTACCTGCACACTTAGCCAGGCATCAGTCCACACAACGTTGTCAATCACTCATCACTAAGGAGCGACCCTCCACTGGTCTTCGGACACACCTGTTTCTCAATCTCCCCCTTGATGAGTGCATTGACAACACCCATAGTAACCATGATAGAGAAAAAGGAAAGAAAACAGCCACGAATACAAACCTCCAAAGCAAGTGATCCAAAGCTAAAGAACAAGCGAAAACAAGATCACTCGCCAATCCAAGTCTCGGCCCCCTAAGACAAGGGCAACGGCTCGACACAGCCGAGACAAAACAAAGCTCACAAGGAGCACACCACAAAGCACAAAACTCAGGCAAACCAAAAGAGCTCCCCCTGCACATATGCAAACTCCTCCTGAGCAAATACAACCTCTTCTTCTCAATTTTTTCTCCTCACATGCACCATCTCACAAATGCATACCAAATTTGCATAAAAACTCCCAATGCATGAAAATTCTCCCCAAATGCATGTATATCTCCCAAAATTCTCCCCCTTGTTGACAATGCAAGAATCAAGGTATATGATGCTCTTCCCCTTGTTTTCATGAAAAATGCATGTCAAAGCATATACACAATCTACCAAGCTTCTCAAATATACAAAGAGCACAACAAAATGCTACAAAAGAGACATAGAGCAAGCAAAGTAGACATGGTGTATCTAGCACATTGCCATCAAGAAGGTAGAGACATATAAGCATGTGACATGGCTAAAAGCAATTTCAAGCAATTTTCACAAAGAAATAGTCATCTCATGAGCAAGACTCTCTCTATACCAATTTGAACATAAATACACTAGATCATCCAAAGTATATGCAAGATCACAAATTCTCATCACAAGATCATTATAAATGCCCACAAGCTACTCAAGTCATGTTAAAGCCACCGAGCCATGTGTCTACTTCTTAAAATGAGACTTCTCATGGTAGACAAGCATGCTACGGTTTAGCACCCAAGATATGAATATCAAAACATGATTAGGAGCTCATTTTTCAAGCATAAGGCAATTCATATACCAAATTCATTTTCAAAATTAAACATGGTACATGAAGTGCCTTTGCGGCAAAAAGAAGCTTATGCTCCTCCCCAAGCAAGCAAAAGGGCTGAACATTTACAATGACAAAAAGGTCTTTGACCCCAAGCAAAGAGAATATGATCCTCAAGCACAAACTGATCATGATATAAGCATTTAAGCACAAATTGAGCATAGACAAGCATCTACTCATGAGAGAGGCAATTTTATCATTTTCATAAACAAAATGCTATCTCATCATACATATATGGCAAAACCAACAAGAGCATAGCATTCACATCCACAAGCTACCAATCATGCACATATCTCATCCATAGCACATCAATGATCAATGTATATATGAGAAGCTCAATCCTAGCTCAAGTGATCCAAAGATGGCTATCCTACCAGGTTTTATATAGAAAGTAAAATGCAGGAAGGAAATGCAACAGAAAGAGACATATGACACATTTATACATGAGAAGCTCCAAGACCCAAGCTAGAAAGGAAAGCACACCCCAAGCTCACCCCGCAAGCGAGTGAAAGTGGCTTGGTCAAGTGGTTTGGTGAAAATGTCAGCTAGCTGGTCTTGGGTAGGAACATAGGACAAAGATATGTTTCCCTTTTCCACATTGTCTCTCAGGAAGTGGTACCTCACTTCTATGTGTTTCGTTTTGAAGTGGAGGACAGGATTTTTAGCTACGCTTATGGCACTAGTGCTATCACAGAAAAGTGGAACCTGGGAGCACTCCTCTCCAAAATCACTCATGGTATAGGTCATCCAAAGCAGCTGGGAACAACAACTAGCAGCAGCTACATACTCAGCCTCGGTGGTGGACTGGGCTACACTCGATTGCTTGCGAGATGACCAAGAGACCAAAGAAGAACCAAGGAACTGACAACACCAAGAAGTGGACTTGCGATCCAATCGACACCCAGCGAAATCCGCATCAGAAAAATCATGAAGCCTGAGTGTCGAGGAGGCATAGTACCAAAGACCAAACTCAGGAGTGTAGTTCAAGTACCTGAAGATCTGCTTGACGGCCTTCCGATGTGAAGTTCTTGGTGAAGTCTGAAAACGAGCGCACAGACACACACTAAACTGTATGTCTGGCCTCGTCGCCGTCAAGTAGAGGAGGGAGCCGATCATGCTCCGGTACTCCTTCTGGTCCACGGGTTCGCCGTCCTCGTCCGCGTCAAAAGCCGTAGTCGTACTCATAGGTGTAGTCAGCTGCTTGGAGTCGTTCATGCCAAACTTCTTCATCATGTCCCTGGTGTACTTCGCCTGATGTACAAAGGTCCCGTCCTTGCACTGCTTGATCTGGAGACCCAAGAAAAACTGCAGCTCACCCATCATGGACATCTCAAATTCCCTGCTCATGTCATCTGCAAATCTGGCAACAAGATCATGAGAAGAGCCACTAAAGATTATGTCATCCATGTATATCTGAACAATCAAAAGGTCATTCCCATGCTTAAGGAGGAACAGGGTCTTATCAACTGTGCCCATCACAAACCCCTTACTCAGCAAAAAGCCTCTCAACCTGCCATACCAAGCTCTAGGTGCTTGTTTCAACCCATAGAGCGCTCTCTGGAATTTGTATACACGGTGTGGGTATTTTTCACTCTCAAACCCCGGGGGTTGCCTCACATACACTTCTTCCTCTATCACCCCATTCAAGAAAGCACTCTTGACATCCATTTGGTACAACTTGAACCCTTTAGCCACGGCAAAGGCTATAAGGATCCTAATTGTCTCCAAACGGGCCACAGGAGCAAATGCCTCCTCATAGTCTATCCCCTCCTTCTGGTGGAACCCTTGCGCCACCAACCTCGACTTGTTTCTCACAACCATCCCATTCTCACCCTCTTTGTTCTTCCACACCCACTTGGTACCTATGGGACGACAATTTGGAGGTGGATCAACTAACACCCAGACTTGGTTTCTCTCAAAGTTTTCCAACTCCTCATGCATGGAATTCACCCAATTCTCGTCAGACAATGCGTGTCGAATATCTTTGGGCTCAAAAGAAGCGACAAAAGCAGAGTGAGCGAAATGAGAAGTATTCCTTGACCTCGACCATGTAGTGCGTTCATGAAGGTCACCAATGATGGTCGTCGGTGGGTGATCCACTTGTACTCGCCGGGGAGCCTCTCGCCTGGACACAACCTCCCCCTCAGCAGCAGCCTCCACTCGAACAGCCTCAGTCGTAGTGGGTGTAGGGGATGGCCCGTCCTCGATCGTCGTCGTAGTAGTGGAAGTAGCACGTACACGATCAGCTGCTGGAGCATCACCACCATCATCGTCGTCGTCTCCATCTCCGTCCTTCTCATCCTCAAAGATCCTCGCCCCAATCTCCTTATCACCTGTACACTCAAAAGCCGAAGAGCTACATGGTTGTGTCTCGTCGAAGGTAACCTCGCAGGTCTCCATGATTCGGTTAGTGTCAAGGTTGAGCACACGATATGCTCTAGAATGAATCGCATAACCAAGGAAAATCTCATCCGAACATCGAGACTCAAACTTATCCAACTTGCCCTTCTTCAGAATGAAACACTTGCAACCAAAAGCTCTAAAGTGACTCACCTTGGGTTGTCGGCCATGCATCAGCTCATAAGAGGTCTTCTTCTTAAAGGCACGAAGGAAAATGCGATTTGAGACATAGCAAGCGGTATTGACCGCCTCGGCCCAGAAACGCCTAGGAGTCCTATGCTCATCGAGCATCGTCCTGGCCATCTCACAAAGGGTCCGGTTCTTCCTCTCCACAACGCCATTCTGACAAGCGACGTATGGAGAAGAGTACTGATGATCAAGACCAAGATCACTGCAAAAGGCATCAAAATGAGAGTTCTTAAATTCCGTGCCATTGTCACTGCGTATAGCTCGAATGGCATCACCATGTCTCTCATTCTTCAACCTCAAGATCAAGTCCCGAACAAAGCCAAATGTCTCGCTCTTATCCTCCAAAAAGAAAACCCAAGAGTACCTCGAAAAATCATCAACAACCACAAGAACATACCACTTCCCACCAGCAGAGCGAACACGAGCTGGCCCAACCAAATCCATGTGCAATAGCTCACAAGGTCGCTCGGTCATGATAGAAGTCAGAGGGGCGTGAGAAGCGGCAACCATCTTTCCATGCCGACAAGAAGCACAAACCAAATCCTTCTCGAATTTCAACTTAGGCAATCCTCGGACAAGATCGAGACCACTCAAGCGGGAAAGCAACTCAAAGCTCAAGTGTCCCAACCTCCTAAGTCATTTCCAAAGCTCGGCCGAGACGCCAGCAACAAAGCATCGAGGAGGACCAACAGACTGGGAAAAATCGGCACGAAAGATTTGACCCTCGGGGACGATCGTACAGACAAGATCACCTCGAGAATCAAGCACACGAGAAGCACCCGACTTGAAACGAACCTCAAAACCTTCGTCAAGTAATTGAGATACTGACAACAGGTTGAAACCAAGTGACTTGACCAGAGCCACACTTCTTAAGGTCACCTTGCTACTCACCTTCACCATACCTTCAGCAAGCACTCGTCCTCTCCCATTATCCCCGAAAGTGATGTACTCCCTCGTACTCACCGGGGTGAGGCTGGAGAACCACCCACGATCTCCGGTCATGTGTCTTGAGCAACCGGAGTCGATCAACCAAAAGTTCTCCAAGCCTCCCACCTGCAATCAAAAACAAGGACGAGAATGAGCAAGCGACTCAACACTGGGGTTAGTACCAAAAGAGTCAAACCAGTGCTGAGCCATTTGCTCAAAAGAAGGGTTAGCAAAATCCATCCTCCCAAAACCTCTAGGCGGAGCCCTCTCATGCCTACCACCAAAGAACCTGTCACGTCTCACTGGAGGAGTACGCGCACCACGAGAGGGAAAACATGGCCCATAGTCCATCTGAGACCCAAAGCTCCGATCGTGCCTCCCAAACTCGTAACGGTCACGAGAAGGAGCACGTCGAGCCAACTCACCACGCCCAAACCCAACACGCATGTCTCTCTGTGGGAACACACCTCCACCTCCACCTCCACGAGTGGGAACTGTACGCACATACACCTCACCCCTAGGTAGAGGCCCTCTACGAGGCTCAGGCACACCACGAGCAAGGTGGTACCTGTCCTTGTTTGCCATCTCCCTAGCAAACTGCTCATCCCTCTTCCTCCGGAAAGAGAACTCATCCTTGTGCCCATCCCTCCCACAATACTCACAATGGAAGCGGATTGGCACTGTCTTAGGCGGTGGCTTCTCTGTGGGCTTCTCAACACCTTTCTCTCCTGACTTCCCCTCAAAGACATTACCCAGGTTGCTCACAAACTTGATGGGTTTCTGGTAATTCTCTGTTTTCTGGGGGAACACTGGTGGGTCTGGAGTTGTATCAAGCTTGTTTCTCAAGTGGTTTGGCTTGGGTGCATATTTGTTCATGGGTATGGTGTGGGATGGTGTGGGGATCTCTCCAATTTTCTCTTCTCCCTCACCACTCTTCTCACCACTCTTGTCAGCCCTCAACACCTGACCATCAAACCTCTTGAACTGAGCCAACATCAAACTCAATTGTGGCTCATGCCCAGACAACCAACTCATCAACTTCCTAAGTTCATCATTTTCATCCTGCAGACGATCAACATAGTGTGCAAGTTCCATGTTCTTCAAAGCATGCATTTCACAAGTTGAACATGATGTAGGAAGAGGAGTTTTCAATGCCACCTCAAGAGAAACAATCCTAGTGTGAGATTCATCTAGCTTAGCATGCAAAATAGGACATGATGTACAAGCTCCTAACAAAGCTGGCCTAGACTTCAATTCATCACACTCAATCCTAACAACATCTAGTTCCTCCAAAGTAGAGGCATGCTTCTCCTTGAGAGCAGTCAAATCAGCAAGAAAAACTGAGCAATCACCATAATCAATCTCATCAGACACCACAGGAGCAGACTTCAAAGCAGCTATCTCATTTTGAGCATCCACAAGCAAGGATTCAAGTTCAGCTACCTTGTCCTTAGCATCACCCAACAAAGACCTAAATTCCCTCTTCTCCTTGTTGGTCTTTCTAAGCACATCATCACGGTTGTCAAGCAGCTCATTCAGCCTAGCATTCTCCTCTAGCAAGAAGTTGGGATCTTGTCGTACCTCTTCATCGGAGTCGGAGTTCGAATCCGAGCTATGCTTCCCACCCTTCTTGGAGTACGTCATGCCGCAAAAGCCTCCTTGCGCGACGAAGCTCAGGCCGGTGATGTTCTTGCCCGTGTGCCGCTTGTCCTTGTGCCTTTCTTGCTCTTCCTCGCTGCTTGAATCGGAAGAAGCATCGCTTGATGTCGAGTCGATGTCGCTCGCTCCGGCCACCATTGCTCGAGCGGTCTTCTTCTTGTGGCCGCCACTCTTCTTGTGCCTTCTCTCGCTCTTGTCCTTGTGCTTGTCCTTGTAGTCGTTCCGGGAACGGTACTTGTTGTAGTCGTGCTTGGGCTTACCCTTGTAGTCATTCTTGATCTCCATGGCTTCAGGGCATTCGGTGATGAAGTGCCCATGCTTCCCGCACCGATAGCACATCCCCGAGCTCCGCCTTGCATTCTTGCGGTTCTCGTACATCCGCCCAAACCTCTTGCTCAACAAGGTGAGATCGTCCTCACTCAGCACCTCAAAGTCCTCATCTGGCAAGGACACAAGACAAGACAAGACAAAGAAAAGCCAAAAGAGTTAGCGTTAGTCCTCGATCCTGAGACGAGAGCCAAACTATGAGGATCAGTGGGGCTCTCGCTCTTGGCTCTCAAGCCACGATCGACCTCTGAAGACCTGAGCTTGGAGAATAGCTCATCCAACGACAGCGTGTCATACACGCTCGACTCCTCAATGGCCTCGATCTTGGCTTCCCACACAGACCTATCCAGGGCATGCAAAAGCTTGATAGCTTGATCATGATCCGTGTATGGGAGCACTGTCACATTGGCCCTCATGTTGTTGACTATGCAAGTGAAGCGCTGAAACATAGCATCGGTCGACTCACCGGGGAGATGAGTGAAGTTCTCGTACTCTCTCCGGTAAGTGGTAAACATACAGGCTTGCACTTGAGCATTGCCAACATGAGCATTCTTCAGCTTGAGCCAAATCTTTCCGGCCACATCCTCTCCGTACACTCGATCAAACTCCGAGGCACAGAGAGCACGGAACAAGTAATCAACGGCCTTGCTGTTGGCCTCAAACATGTCCCGCGATCCTGAAAGTAGAAAACTGTCTAGGATGACAAAATGAGGATTCTGAGTGACCTCCCAGATCAGAGTTCCCTTCCCACGCAAAAACGCGCCCATGCGCCTCTCCCACATCGGGTAATTCTTGCCATCAAAGTGCGGAGGACCCGACCCCTTACAGTAATCGCCCATCTTTGGATCTTAGACTGGTTAGAATCAAGAAGATCCGTAACCGGCTCTGATACCAATTGAAGGACCGAATAGGGCTACCAGAGAGGGGGGAGTGAATGGGAGCCGATAAAAATTCTTCCCTAAGGTCGAACTCGGCCTATACCCCGATTGCCACTCCAAATGCTCACGCACACAAATGAAGCTCCAAACAAAGGCACACAAATGCCTAGAAGATCAACCAACAAGCCTAGGAGCAAAGAGCGGAAGCAACTGGACAAGAATCAAAGCACTTGGCACAATCTGGAAATGCCAGGCGCGGACTGTCCGTGCAGTACGGGCGGACCGTCCGCTAGGGTACGGGGGACTGTCCGCAGGTGCTGCGCGGACTGTCCGAAGTGAACACCAGAGCTACCAGAGACAAACCCCGAATTACAGATTGTCCTGCTAGGCCTTGCGGACCGTCCGCCAGTGTCGCGGACTGTCCGTGAGGGCAGCGCGGACCATCCGCCCAGCTCGTTGGAAACCCCAGACAAAAACCCCAGACAAAACTTCCCACACGGACCGTTCGTGACCAACATGCGGAATGTCCGCAAACCTCTTGCAACGAAACCCTAGGGCCGAAATGGATCGAAACGAAGACGCGCAAGAACACGAAGAACACGCGAAGAACACAGGTCGTGCGGACTGTCCGCGGGCCCCTCGCGGACTGTCCGCCAGCCCCGGACAGAGCTGCTCGAGCTCGCGAAGTCAACTCTCCCAATCCATCACCGGATCTCCCAAATGCCAAAAGCTCTTGAGACAAGATTTGGGGGAGATGATAAGCAACACCAGAGGAAGCTATGCCCCAAAAATCTCGTCCTCTAAGCCACCAAATCGCCGAGAATCGCGGATCACACGAACTCCACCAAGAACACGAACTCCGGCCAAAAACTCACGAATCGAAGGCTTTCCACAGCGTTTGAGGGGTCAAGATCACACAGAAACATGCGCAAGGCATCCACCCATGATCCCCTCAAAGAAATCCGTGAAGAAACGCCTCCAAAATCACGAATCAAGCGAAGAACGAAACTCCCCAAAAATATTCCCAAAAATGACACGAAAATCACAGAGGACTAGGAGATCACCGGAACGCCAAATGCTTCCATACATCCAGAGGTGAGATTCTGTACAAGAGTCTAGCCTAAGGAATCCAGAGGGAAAAGAAGCAGTTCAGATAAATCTACCGGGGGAGAAAGCCCTAGAGTCCAAGAGAGAGAGATGCCATCCACCTCTCCTCTATTTATACGAAGTCCATTGGAGGGAGGTAAATGACCACGCTACCCCTACTGCTTAAAATGAAGATACAACCCCTCAGGGGCATTTTGGTCAAGTCTTCATCAAGCGGACACGCTTCCACCGCGGCCTTGCTTAGCTTCGACGCAAGCCCCGCGATCACGCCACGTGCCCCCCGCCTTGAAGCTTCCCAAAGCTCCCGGATCACTGTCTCCGTCGCCTCGGGCCTCCGGACTTGGTTTTACGGCCCAAACTAAGAAACCGTCCACCTGATGGTTTTGTAGGCAAACCACCAAACCCCGCGTGTAAGCTTCGGGCTTCAACCGCTACCTTGCACCGGCCCATGTTCACGACTTCAGCCTGCTAGTCTTGCACCGCACGGCTCGCACTTGACCCCTTCGGCCACCGGGTCCATCGAACCAAGCCTACTTGCCACTCCATCACCCGGAGGCCGCCACGGCTAAGGCCTTTCGCGCTTGTTCTTCACCTGCACCGACACGAGTCAAGTCGCAACCTGTACCTGCACACTTAGCCAAGCATCAGTCCACACAACGTTGTCAATCACTCATCACTAAGGAGCGACCCTCCACTGGTCTTCGGACACACCTGGTCCTCAATTCTTCTATACGCAAATGTTCCATAAGTGCAAGTGAATGTCATCTTATGTTGATCATCCGGGTGAATAGGTATTTGTATGAACCCCGAGTACCCATCATGAAAGCAAAAATATGCATGATTTGCTAACCTCTCAAGCAACTTGTCGATGAACGGTAGGGGGAAGTGGTCCTTCTTCGTTGCTTTGTTCCGATAGTCAATACACATCCTCCATCCGGTCACGGTTCTTTGCGGTATCAATTCATTCTTCTCATTCTTCACCACGGTTAAACCTCCTTTCTTAGGCACACAATGTACGGGGCTCACCCATTTGCTATGTGGCACCAGGTAGATGATTCCGGCATCCAACAACTTGATAACCTCCTTCTACACCACCTCTCGCATGGCATGGGTTAACCTCCTTTGATGGTCCACTACGGGCTTGCATTGATCGTCCATAGGTATGCGGTGAGTGCAAAATGCTGGGCTAAGTCCTTTAAGGTCATTTATCGAATATCCCATCACTTTCTTGTGCTTCTTCAATAAATTCAGCAACATATCATTCTCCTCGGGACTCAATTCATCACTCACATCACGGGATAAGTCTTGTCCGGCCCCAAAAATTCATATTTTAATCCTTTGGGTAATGGCTTAAGATCCACCTCCGGTGCTTGTGGTTCCTCATGTACAATTTCTCCAAGGTCTTCAAATTTATCCTCCTCTAAGCTTCCATCTTGCGGTTCTAGTCCTTTGGTTGCTTCCGCTAACTCTTCATCTAGCTCGTCATTAGATTCATTCTCCATAGCTCTTTGTAGCGGATCCCTGAAAGTTTCAACAAAACGAAGGCTCCCTACCTCTTCGTCATCAAGAGGTAGGGGTGAGGCAATTCTAGAAGCGGGAAGAAAATTATATGTGTGATTATCCCCCATCAAGATTAATAGTTACTTTTCCTTTTCCGACATCTAAAACGGCATTAACCAACTTAAGAAAAGGTCTACCAAGAATTACATGATCATTTTTATCATAGTAGACATCAACAATGAAGAAATCAGTTGGAATGCATTTTTTGGAAATTAAAACTTCTAGGTCACGAGCAATTCCTAGAGGTTTAACAATTCTACCATCTCCCATAATTAATTTAGTAGAGGTTGGAACTATGTCAATGGTGTGATCATGAATTTCATCAAAGATTTTAGAAGACAAGACACTTACTTGTGCTCCAATGTCGCATAATGCCTTGCAATTAATGTTATTGATCTTGCAATCTATACGCGGCGATGTCTTTTCTTCTTCATCGGATCCTATGGCAAAAATTTCAGCGAGGCGGGCGAATGGTGACGCCTCGGGCTTGATTCCCATGATTCTTTTAGCTTCGGCCACATGGTCCGGATCAACTTCTTCTTTGCTAAAGAGTTTTTGAAGGACCTTCCCAGTTGTCTCTAGGTTGTATGGATGTTCCACTTATTTTTCCGGCGGGAAGTCTATCTCCAAAGCTTTTGCCATCCCTTTTTGATTAGGGAATGGTCTTCTCTTGTCAAAGATTTCTCCAAAATCAATTGGGACCCAATCCATTTGCTCGAACTCCCTTAGTGGCTTCGCGCTCGACATAGTTCTTTCACTTGCTTTGCTTGTCTCGGCGTGATCACTCCCCGGGATAGTTCTAGTTTCCTCATGTTTGGCTTCTTCAACCTTTTTCGGGATTGGTTCCTCTTTCTTCTCTTCCAGGGTCGTATTTCTGAAAATTTCAGCAAGTGGTGCCACACTTGTGTCGCATTCCGGCTTTCCCGAAAGTCGTATTTCCCAATCTCTTCGCATGGCCGCCGCTTTACTTATTTTTTGTAAAAGTTTGGCAGCTTCTGTGAGTGTTTTCTCCATGAGGTCCCCTCCTGCACACATTTGAACGTATTGCATGCAACTAGGGGTTAGGGAAAAAAAGAATGTATGCAATAGTACGTCACCGGGAAATCCAAGTCTTGGCCCTTGTTCAACTAGCTCGTTGAATCGATTCCATACTTGATCAATCCCCTCTTCTTCTCCTTGCTTGAAAGTCATCACTCGCATCCTTATATGTTGAATCTTGGTTATGGGGAAAAACTTGGCACAAAATTTCTTTACCAATTGATCTCAATTTCCCTCGGCTTCAAAGGACGCAAACGAATACCACTTTGTTGCTTCATCGGCAAGTGAGTAGGGAAAAAGATTCCATTTAAACCAAGTATCGGGAAATCCCTCTTGTCGTACCGTATTGCACAACATTGTGAAGTGCTGCATATGTCTATATGGATTGTCCATCTCTATCCCTCGGAACGGATTAGTTGCTGCCATCCTGATGATTCGAACCTTGATTTCGTACCTTGTCGCTTCAAGAATCGAATCCGACTCTTGTACCTTGATATCCTCACATCGAGGGCTAGCATAGTCCCTTAGCGATTTTTCCGGTTCCTCCAAAGGATTTCCAACGAACGCCATCTAGACAATCAAAAACAAAAAAAAAGAGTGTATTTTCTAGAACACAAAGGTTAGATGTTATTAATCAACAAAATCAATGAGAGATTAAACGAAGTAAACTGGCTTGCTCCCCGGCAACGGCGCCAGAAAAAGGAGCTTGTTGACGGTTCGAAACTGCGTTCAACTTCACCGCAAGTACACGGAGTGACTTGGTGCCTTTTTCACCAAGGGAGGGGACCCCCTAGGCTCTTGTCAATCCACGGAGCAAGGGAATTACTTGTGTTTAGCCTAACATTAACTTAGTTGATTAAAGACTTTATGATGAAAAGATTAATCTATAAAGTAAAGACAATCAAACCCTAAATTATGTTAAAGAGAAAGAGAAAGGTGGTTCACGAGTATGAAGAACGTATGCCCATGGAGTCTAGGTACTTCAGATGCAATCACCCAAAACATGATAAAACCCCGATCCAATCTATCTAAGGATGTGAACAAAGAATTAGGTGTTTCCCTTCCCTCGTACATGTCACTACGCGAAGGTAATCGTCGCTAACCCTAATGAACACGGTATGTTGACGTGATCTACGGAAGCAACCCCGAAGGCATGGTAGCTAACCTTAAACATTAAGCATCATCAACAAAAGGTCCGTTACAACTCCATGTCACACCCTTTGTAGGTTCAAGCCGAAGTCAAGCATGATCACCTACTGCAAACGATAGTGTATGTCTAGATCATAATCATTTCTATGAACATAGAAAAGTTAAACAACATACAATTTTAAAACAGGAATCACCTTGACCTCGCGCATACTTTGCGAATGTGCAAGTGGTACGTACCTCGGGATTTATTGGTTGGCGAGATATATTGTTCCACATCTGTATTGGATATCCATTCAACCATTGCAGCATCAATAAATTTCTATCTTGAGAAACACATAACAACCATGGAGGTCATTGCGAATAGTTTGGATTGGTTGGTGAGCACACATCCCACTAATGATTGCAGAAACCCAATTGAATCGTGTTAATGTGTTAGGAGTATGGAAAGAACTATGATAAGTATTTAGAAAATATTAGGTGTTAGATAGATGCACTGGTGGAGAACCCACCTTTAGTCCCATTTGGTAAAGCTCTTAGTTACTTAAAGTCCAACTGCGACTAATCTTTAGAGACAAAATGCCCTCCTTTAGTCCCAGGTGGTAATACCACCCAGGACTAAAGGGTTTTCCAAAAAAACAAACAAAGGCCCATGTGGTTGCAGACTTGCAGGGCACCTACTCCACCCCGGCGCCGACAAGTTTGTTACAGCTCCGCCACCGCTACCTCATGCTCGCAGCATCTGGCTCCGTTACTCCACTCCACAATTTGAGCTCCAAGTCCGCCACATAAAGGATCGAAACAACACTTCACAAAATCACATTCACAAACATTCGAGACAAGTTCATTGCAAGTGCATCTCTCCACCACACTGAATCTAACATCAAGAACAAGAATAAAGAACAAGCTCCATCACTGAATCTAACATGAAGAACAAGAACCGGGGAGGTGTCCACCCACGCACCGACCGTTGGGGGCCGTGCACCTGCCTCCCACCGGCATCTGCGCTGCAAAGGGGTCGCCCCGCCCGTGCCGGAGCCAGCGCCACTGCGTAGGGTCCGCGCGCACGCCCTCGCCAGTAGCCGCACCTTTAACGCACCATGGCCAGGGCGCCGCCTCCAACCTTCCCGCACGCCGACAGTATCACACCCTTCGTGCGCCACCCTGTTGGGAGGGAGGAGATAGATTAGAGGAGAGAATAAAGATAGATGGATAAAATGAGTGGAGGAGAGGACAGGGGAGGAGATAAGACGATGGAGAGAGAGAGAGTGTGTGTGTGTGGAGGCGGGAGGCTGGTGGGGCTCGTGGTGTGTTCTTCATCTCGGGTGCTAATACCAACCTAGACTAAAGACTGGTGCCCATAATTACAACAGAATTATCCGTTGCACTCGGTGCCTTTAGTCCCGGTTGATATTACGAACTGAAACTAAAGGGTCGGGGCACTCATGGCATCTCGCGGCCACATCAATGGAAATTCTTTAATCACGACTCCAAATTTCAACTAGGACTAAAAAAACCCCGAACCAAAAGTCGGTTCTCTACTAGTGACGGCGGTGTTCTTCCTAGCTAGCACCTTCGTAGATGATCATTTTTCTAGTCGGCTGCAGTAACACGTTTCTTTTTAAGCAATGAAGTAGCATGATATTAACTAGAGGAACTTTGACATGTTGTGTAACGATTTTTTTTTCTCATCAATTCAAGGTCTTAGAATTTGATTGTCTGCCCGTTTTATTTCTTTTCTGGTGTCTCTTTTCGTTTCTGTAAAAAAAAAGCGTATGCATACACGTGTCCCAGTCGATCGTGCAATCATATAAGCATATAGAACTATAGAAGTATCATCATTCATTCAACGGCTTGCATGCGTATAGTAGTTGCATAGCATGCAGCCTCTTCTGGCTAACAGCTTGGTTTTTGTCCATGCTACGCCCGCGTGCAACGCACCGGAGAGTAGAGTGCGCAGCAACACCAAACTAACACCAATGCAATGCCGAAACGCTAGTCCCCCGGAACAGCATGTTGATGAGTTTGGCCGCTGTCCGCGTTACGATCGCTTTGCCAAACTGACAAATTTTCATCATGGCATTCCACAGCCACCGTACGTACCCCCGGCCGGTGAGCGATCCAGTTCGATCGTCCGTCGGCATCAGATGGCCCCATAATAATTCTCTCTCAATCAACACAAAACACCTATTAGCAAGCAAAGCTAGCGACATAACCAAAAGCCGCCGCTGGTACAGCAATACAGCATCACCACCCGATTCTATCATGACCGTCCATGAAAAGCATTGCACGGAAGAGCTCTTGGTGAGAAAATGGTGGGACGTCGTCGATCGGTTGGGGGCGGAGGGGGGTGGTCATCGTGGAGCAGTGGAGGCATGTGATCGTTGGCCGCAAGCTGACAAGCTCGTGGTGGCACTGGCACTGCTGCCGCGGCGATCGGTCCCGGCTCTCGTACGCGCTCGATCTGCAGCAATTATTTGCCCATTGGAAGATGCGATTAACAGCGGCCAGGCCAGTACTTCCCTGCCTCTCGGCTGCATCGATCGATGGCAAAATAATTGGAGCCCAAGGGGGACGGCGGACACATGGACGGCGAGGAAAAGGGGCGGCAGGCAACAAACCTTCTTTGATCGAGTCAGTTCGGCCGATTCAGACACTGTCGTCCCTGCTTTTTCTTAACCTAGAGGGAGGCAAGGAAGAGAACGCACCGCGGCAGATCGATTGGCAGACGCATGGCAAGTGTCCGTGGAGCACGTTCTATTCCATGGGCGACGAGGAGAGCATCACATTCACATCGATCTGCAGTGACACAAGTAAACAACAGCGACGGATTGCCACCCCGTTTATGAACAAAACCAGAGGAATCCGACGCGCGCGCGGGAACATCCTGACCAGGACGTCCCGATTGGGGGGAACCCGCAGGCCAATCCAGCCCACACAAGCCTCGGCCCCCCGGCCGTGCCGGGCACGCGGCGACTGTTGCCGCGCCCTGCCGCGGACACCGACCGGACACCCAACGCCGGAGTCCAAACCAGTCGCGCTGGAGCGGCACAGTGCGCGGCCACTGGCGGTGTGCAGTGCCGAGCGATACTTGACGCCCTGACGGGACGGGCGAACGTGCTCGGCCGGGAGCCTCCCTCGAGCCGCCATAGTTTTCGGGTGTGCCCCTGAGATCCGGGACACCGGACACCTCCCTCCGTCGCCTGCATATGCCCCCTCTCGTGTGTGTTCCGTGCTGCTGCTTGCATATGTGCTTGGTGGATGGGTTACCCACGTCGACAGCGGACAGCCACGAGCAGCTAGCGTTGGCGAGATGAACTGCGAGACCTGTGTGTGTAGTCTGTCAGAATCGAAGGATTCGATTCGATGCGGGGAAGAGACTAGACGCTGGTGTTACAGGGCCGGTAATGTTTGCTTCCAACATCCGATCTGACATCACCGGAGGTTCCTTCTAATCGTGTATGGGGAAGATCTGATGACAAGGGACAAATCCGCTGAACTTATCCGGGTGGTACACGCGCGGACGGTACCAGACTGCTCCGCTCCTGCTCTCCAACCTTTTTCGCATCGACACGAAGCCATGTGAGTGAGATCGATTCGATGCTGCAGTGCAGGGCCACAGCCACGGGCTGTTCACTGCGGGCTACTACCACACGCAGTGAATGCCCGTGTCCAACACTAGTGCTCGCGCTGTGCCATTTGCTTGCTGTCGGCTACCTCCTGCTGCTAAATCCAAGGACGTCGTCATGTCGCGTTCACTCCACAAACAATGAGAAAGATGCTCACAGCCTTCAGAGTACAGCTTCTTCCATACCGTACGGATCATGTTCCTCCCTGTTCACAAAGCCAATCTTCCATACCAGAAGTCCAGAACGGCACACACGCCATGTCGCCATGCAATGCAAATGCGATGCAACCCCTACGGTCTACTACAGGTTGACCTGAAGCAAGTATACTCCATGCACGAAACAGCACGCCTAGCTACAGCTACAAAGCTAAACTTCACAAAAAGTCTGTACACGGACAGGAGCACCTAGCTGCCTGAACCCAAGACCTGATCGGTTTGGTGATGGAACGAGATGAGAGCTCTCAGAACGAGTCCGACAGGAGCCAGGTCGCGAACGACTCCAGCTCGTCCTCCTGGTGCTTGTTGCATCCCGCGGCGGCGGCCTGCGGCAGCGGCTCATCGGGCTGGGGGTGGAGCAGCGGCGTGCTCTGGTGCTCGTCGTCGTTCTGCTGCTGCTGCTGGGCCTGCTGGGCGGCAGGATCTCCTCCCCAGAGATGGGCCGCGAAGCCGTCCCAGTCCATGTCGAGGAGGTCGTCCACCTGGTGGGCCGCATCACCCACCGCGTCGATAAACCCCGTAATAAGCGGATCGGGCCCGGCATCGAAACCGCCGCTGCTCGACAGCAGCAGGGCCTCCATCTCGCTCTCGGCCTCCCAGAGGCCCCCAAACTCCATCGGGTCCACCGCCAGCGGCCCGGTGGCGTCCTCGCTGCAGGGCCCCTCCGGCGTGCTGCCGCTGCTGTCCGGCTGGTTCTGGTCCGGGTCCACCACGGCGCTCCGCGCCCCGTCGCTCTGCGGCGGGCTCGACGCCGCGGCGGCAACCGGGGCGGAGGCGCCTTTCGCATCGCCGGACTCCGGCTCCGGCTTCTTATTACTACCAGGGTCGTCGTCCGGCAGATCCTTGGTCTTGGCCTTGTTACTTCCTGTGCTGGCGGCGGCGGCGGGTCTCTTGGGCGACCGGCCTGGGGTCCGGCCACCTCGGCGCTTCTCTGCGCTGTGCAGCTTGCTGATGTCGATGGCGATGGTGGTGTCCGGTGCGGCGGTGTACGTCCGGCGGTACGTGTGGATCTGCCGGCTGAGGTGCGAGTTCCAGTAGTTCTTGATCTCGTTGTCTGTTCGGCCGGGCAGATGGCTGGCGATCAGGGACCACCTGCAGGGACAGGAGCACACGTACAAGTGTCATCGTGAGTTAAAAAAAAATCTCAATATCTACACACCCCGTGCGCGTGCATGCAGCCCACCACACAGCTGCGCATCAGCATTATTTTGAAATTAAAAGGGCAGAAACAGAAACCATCAAAGTGCACGGGAGCTGAAGGTGACGTTTCACTGGCCGGCCAAAGCGACACGTACCACCTTTCCCTTGGACCTAACGGTTCTTGCGGCACGCGGGCACCGGCACGCTACGTACAGGTGCAGTCACGGCAGCACGTCGTTGACAGTTGGGTGCAACTAACCGCGGTCTCATGATGCCCCGTAACTTTCATGCGTGCGTCTGTGTGTGCGTGGTGCATATCGCTCGCAGTCGCAGAGAGAGAGTGAGCCATGGCCTATGGGGGGGCGGCGCAGCCTTGAAAGCAACGGAAAGTACCGTGTCCAAACAGAGGCCGCCGATGGTATTGTCAACGTAAAAGGGCCGGAAGAAATCATTACGGGCCGCGCGGCGGGGGCCACGCCATTAATCCCACGTTGGCCCACCGACATCGACCCGTACGAACGAGCGCCATCAGACGAAGGTAACAGCCAGCCAAAGTGCGCTTGGCACAGCGCCACCGCCGGCGGCGACGGGGATCTGCGACTGCGAGCTGGACGCGACGAGGGAGATGGATGGGGACGGAAAGAAGGAAAGGCCGCGCCCAGTGGGCAGGCAATGCGCGCGTCCGCCCTCGAGAAGACCGTGACCGGTCGGTCGGCCCGGCAGGTGTGTGTATACTAGGCGTCTAGGCGTATAGGTATAGCATGGGCGAATGGCCCCCCCCCCGGGCGTGACGCTGCTGCTGCTGTCAGGAGTTAAGGAGGAGGAGAGTGCTGGCCCCGACCTCCCTCCCCGTGGTCCTCCCGGCCGCTAATCGCAAAAAAACTCTTGCCCAAGGTTTCCTTTGCGTCGTACTGTAGTACTACTGTTGTTAGTCATATGGTACTAGTAGGCTGGTAGCAGGAGCGTCTGTAGTAGGGACGAAACGATCGGTCGTCAGCGCGCTGCTGCTAGCATGCTACAGTGCCGTGACAGTAGTAGCTCCGACCCGTACGCATGTAGTACTAGCTCCCTGCAGCTGCAGCAGGGACATCGATCGATCCATCGATCGGAACCGATCAATTGATTATTTGTGTACTTGGATCGCACTACCAACGCCATCGTGTATACTGTACTGTGATGGGTAGCTGATTTTGAGAGAGCTCGTACTTTCTACAGCGCGTTTTCCTGATTTATTTTTTCTTTTTGTGATGTCGTCTCGTGTACACGTATACATGCAGTTAAAACTACGTATCGCATGGATTATATTATTACTACTATGTGTTAAAAGAGGTAAAGTGATGAGGAGGACACTGGACACCTAGAAATTACTAGATCGTTATTACTATCTTGAGATGTGGGCTACTCTACCATCAGAAAAATCTAGCGCGTGCTGTGATTGTAATGTGCTTAAAAATGATGCAATCTAGTAGTAGTACGTGTTCGCTTTAATTTAATACCCTTTTTTGGTCTTTGGGCACGAGAAAGATCCACCGAGACCGAACTTTCCTCGTGCTTATTTCTGCTTTTCGTTTGATAGGTAAGCATGGAGTATATGCTAGAACAAAGGCAAACCTCTCAGATAATTAAATTAAAGTTCATGTCATGCTAATCTATACCACCTACGAACGAGCTCTGGCGGGGCATGACGCCATGCATGAATGCATGTACGTGGCCTCGAGGTTTACATGCAACTGTCTGCTCGGTAAATTGCACACGCTGCACGCCCTTCTACCACAGAAGCCCTGGCTCCTGCAGGCACACATGGGCAGTGACACTGTGACAATGACCGAACCGACAGCCAGAAGCAGCCCAGAACTAAATGCACTCGCAGCAGTTAGACCTACCGAGCGTGCGTAGAGAGCCCACGTATACTACTACATGAACAGTGCTGTAACACACATGATGCACCAGGCAGCTGTGTCGGACTCGGAAAGTTTACGTTGTTAATAGAGGGATGGTCGTGTTGTTTTCAGCCATGCATTACTGCCCAGACCAGCAGGCCCCCCTGTTAATTATATTGCAGCAGAGTGTGTAGTGCTAGCTACTAGTAGAAATATATCTACTGTCGGCTAGCGACCGGTGCCTCAACTTTCAACCGATCGGAGCAGTCATCAACTCAAGATTTTATTAAAGCACGCACACGGACAAAAATAGGTTCGTTCTACTACAGTTGCTACAGTAGATGTGCTTACTAGGTAGGAGTACGTAGTAGTAGGTAGGTGAGAGGTTTCATCGGAGTAGCCCGGCCGTGTGTTGACTCTTCTGCCAGCATGCAGCAGGGACTTCTTTTTGCATAATAAAATTTGCGAGGGACCTTTCTAACGTATATACTACTCCAGTACCAAGAGCTTTTTTTGGGGCTTGCCGTATATACTACGGTGAGGTGCTGTGGATTTTATAGTCGGATGCGCACTCACTCTCAGCGCGGGTGGTAGTAGTAGACTAGTAGTGTGTTGATTAGGGCGCGCGTTACCTGTTCCCAAGGGTGGCGTGGAGCTTGATAATGACGTCTTCTTCCTCCTTGGAGATGTTCCCCCTCTTCACGTCCCCGCGGAGGTAGTTGATCCACCGCAGCCGGCAGCTCTTGCCGCACCGGAGCAGCCCTGCATGCATGCGTCGTCGGACATGATAGACGAACGGAATTAAGACGGGCTAGCTAGATTATTGGTCACACAAAAGATGCTATAGTTGCTATATATGTTGCCTAATTATAGCGCCTAGCTAGTTGCTATATACAGTATGTTGCCTAATTATTGCTTCGAATTGAACGACGGCGAACAAGCTAGAGACCTGGCCAGAGCGAGCTAGCTAGCTGCTGCTGATGCATATACAAGAATGAAGATATGTGGAATACATACATACACATACACACTAGCTCTTGCAACCGCATGCATCATGTAACCGGGAACATGCATGTATGCAGGAGGAGAAGAGATCGAGTTGAGTTGTCTCTAAATTAAAGGGTGTGCAGTGCGTCGTGGATATATTGGTGTAGTAGCTCGGTTATTACACACCTGCATTCTTGGGCAGCGACCTCCAGGACCCCTCTCCGTGCTTGGCAATGTAGGTGGCGAGTATCTCGTCCTCCTCCGCCGTCCACCTCCCCCGCTTCAGCCCCACCTTCTCGCAGCACGGCGCCCTCCCCATCGCTGTGGGTTGTTTCCGGCCGGCTGGTGACGATCGATGACACCCCGGCCGCGCGCCGCCGCTAGCACTACTCTCTCTCTCTCACTTCGCTCGCGCGCGTGCGTCCAAGAAGGGAAGGGAACTGCGTGTGCGGCCGGCTGGGACACCCCCGCGCGCTAGCTAGCTCACAGCTCACACTCGGGCCCGACGACGGAACGCGCCCTCGTCCGATCCCTTGTGTGCCACACGGCCGGGCAGCGCGGCGCCATAATATAGCAGCGGCGCGCGCCGGAGGCCCGGCCGGGCGGGGGGCGCGCATGGGGCACTTACCCCCCCTGTGAGTGACGACTGGCGACTGGCAGGTTCGTTACGTGGGGAATGGTAAGTGGGGGGGCACGCGGCCGCGTGGCTGGTGGCGCGGGCACGTGGGGCGCGTGGGCGCCGTGGCGCGAGGCCTCACCGCACCGTCCCCTCACGCGGCCTCGCCTGCGACCACGTTGTCGGCTACCACGCCGTATGTGCCGGGCGTACGTCTCTGGCCGGCCGGCCGGCCGGGGTACGTGTGCGCCAAGTAATTAGTGTAGTATACTGTGCCAGGAGCCCAGTAGTATCCAGTGTACTACTCCTACTCGCTAGTCGCCACTGCTTTGTGTGTAGCGACCGGCTGATACGGGCCCCGGCCGGCTGATGACTAGGCAGTAGCAGTGAACGAACATGCATGTTACATGTGAAGTGAAGATGCGCGATGATGGATGATGCCACTGATGTCACACGTACTGTGTGGTACGTCGATAGCTACAAAACCAGAAATAATACCGCTGGCGCACGGCTTTGATCTCGCCCGGCTCTCCGATCCTCTCCGTTTCGGCGGCGTACGTAACGGCCGAGATCGATCAGCTCTCGCGTGGCTCGACCGGATCCACGGGAGGCAGGGATCGGAGGATACACGTCGCCGCCGTACGCTTTTGTCCGAGTATAAGTACCGACCGTACCTGCAAAGCGCTGTTGGGGCGTGATGGCGGCACAGTGAGCTGAGGATCGGCATCAGCTAGCCGCGAATGAGATCCTCTAACATTGCTCCCCCTGTCATTGAGTGACCGCCATGTGGGCCCAGGGACTGTGGGTTCCGCATGTCTGTGACTCAATGTTAGAGGATCCAGTTCCGCTAGCCGGGGTTGTCGAGAGACAAGTGGACATCGAAGGCACTGTGTGGTATTGCTATAGATCGACCGTCCGCCACGTTTAATTTCAGCTAACCACCAAGCAGTGTAAAATCGCCCAAGGGTCGATCGATCGGTTGGGCATCGAGCGCTGAGCGCGGCTGGCCACCCAGCTCTACTGTGCACGCGACGCGTCACGGTGCACGTGCGGGTCCGAGTGCCGGTGGTGCACGACGGCATGCATGGACCAGTGACGTCGTCCCTTCTACGCAGGGACCCCTGGCCTTCCTCCGTGCTCGTTATTATTGTTGTTTTTTCCATGTAACAGCAGGGCACACAAGAGCTATTGGAACGAACGGCATGCATGCATGCCAAAACGAGCGCTTGTCCACGGAGCACGTCCTCCGCTACTTCTTTGGCCTTAAGCTCGCACACATTAATTAGTGCGTGGTACACACCATATCATATAGTAGAGTACTATAGTAAATGACCTGCCGTGCTCCCGCTGTCCTCAGTCATCAGTATAGAATTCCAAACGGGCCGCCCAGCCCTAGCACTAAATGGCCCGGCCCTAAGCGGCCCGACACTATGCGGCCCGATGGATTTTTCGTGCCGGGCCGTGTCGGGCGTCGTGCCTGACTGGCGGCCCAGGCCCGGCCCTATGGCCTATTTTTCGGGCCAGGCCGGCACGGCGCCGAAGACGGCCCGATGGGCCGCGAGCGGGCTGCGGCCCGACCAGGCACTAACAACCAGCCGCGCCCCTCTCCTCAGCGAAGTCCGGCGGCGGTGGCGCCCCTCGGCGGCAGAGCCCGGCCGGTGTGCTCCTAGCGGCGTCCCATCTGGTGGTGCCCGCCGCTGGCCCCGTCCTCCGCGTGGCGCTGGGGTGGATCCGGTGAGGGAGGACCTAGGGAAGGGCAGGGACGGGGGCCACCGAGCTCCGAGGTCGCCGGCGTGAAGGGGAGGTGAGCGTCCGCCGCGGCGCGTTGCGGGAACGAGGGCCACGAGGGTCGTCGGCTTGGTGGAGGAGGCGGGAGCATCTCGCCACCGAGGTCGCCGCCCGGGACGAAGGGCTGCGGTGGAGGCGGTGCCGCCGGCGTCTGCGGTGGAGGGGGTTGGCGGCAGCTGCCCCAGAGAAGGTGGAAAGAGTGAGAAAAATAGGGTTAGGGTTAGAAATGAGCTGGTTTATATACTATAGGTAAGATGTGCTCCTAACAGGCTTTTGGCAGGCCGGGCCACTTTCGTGCCTAAGGTGGGCCGCCATCGGGCTGCCCATTATCGGGCCGTGCCTCGGGCCGGCACTATGGGCCGGGGTGGCGGCCCAAGCACTAAAAGACTGTCGGGCCGTGCCGGCACTAAGCACTATACATCGTGCCTCGGATCGTGCTAGGGCCGTGCTTTTTCGGGCCGTGCCTCGTGCCGTCAATCGTGTCTGGCTCATTTGGAATACTATAGTCATCAGTGTGCGTTAGTTCATACCGTGTGTGTATACAGCACAGACACACTGACCCGATCCGCTCCTCTATGTGCAAAATTTTACGCGTACACACAGAGTGCAAGAAGGCGCCCAAGCAGGTGAAATTACTGGAGTACTTCTCCAGGAAATACCAGTGGCGTAACAATATAAAAAATGTTCCATTTGATCAGATCAGAGAAGTGCTATGAGGAGTTGCTCTCCCTGCAACAAATTGCAAATGTGACGTTGGATCTATACTTACACCGAAATGTACATCACACAGGAGGCTCAGGGGTACACACATGGGTGTAAGGATATGATGTGTTCTGTATATACTATATGTAATTGATATTTACGTACACTTTTCACGCACACGGTTACACGGATGATTGGTAAGAATTTATTGAAGATCTTGTGTTGATGGTCTGTGGTGCAAATGTGTTTTCTTTACTGTCAGTGAGGCATAAGTTAATGGCATCCAAAAATAACATACAAAGACTTACATTACGTCCTTAAATTAGCTCATGCATCAAAAATTCACAATGCAAAAGCAAGTAAAATATAAAAGCAAAAATAGGAGGATGCTATTGCACAAGTTTGGTGAAGAATGAGGGTAACTATTACATGAACTTATTAGATTCGCCTGTTTTACGAGATGACGCACCATGCTCAGTTCGGTAAAATTATAGGAAACATCAGCACATTTCACCATTATTCCAACATACATAGAATCGCCAGTAACGGCATAATGGGGGCATATACACATTGAAGGGGGCGGGGGGTGATATCTACCGTGCTAAGTAATGTACCAGTTAACTAAGGAAGACACAAAATGTATATTTTTTATTTAAAAGGGTGGTACACTTTTTTTTTTTACTTTATGAGCGTTCAGTAACATGCACAATTATGATATTTTGTTAAGTAAAAGAGGGATTAAACTTTAGTACCCGCCATGCTCTGATAAAGATGAACATTAGAAATACACAATATGCATGTAACTAAACTATTTACATTATGTGGTTACATGAATAATACTTGAATTTATGCAGATTTTAGGATATACATCCTCATTATCTACTATATGCGACATGTTGTTTTCCGTAAAAAGTTAAAATTGCAATAGGAACAATCAATCCCCGACATAATAAAGAGCGTCGAACGAGAGCGATGAAAGTGATACATAGCGTGTGTTCCGCGACTAGTTGTCTGTTTGTTCGTAAATAACGGAATATGACAATTTAGGTGTATCTTTATGTGTCATGCTTATTAGCCAAACCAACAAAGCATTTGCGTAATTCTATTACATGTTCCATTTTCATAATTACGACCTTATAGCCCACAAAAATATGATATGTTCATGTTGCAACGGAGCTCCACAATTAGGGTATTGTGATTTTTATTTCTCCATCCATGAAAGAAATCCACTCTAGAAAAATCAGGCAAATTAGTAAAAGTGTAAAATGACTTGTTTGCCCCCATATTTAATAGACATATTAGGGTAGGTGCTGATTGGTGATGCTTTCATAATAGAGTAAGTAAGTAACAACGAAAATAATCATGAGAAAATTTTTGAATCACATAATGTCTTACTTTTAGAGACAGATGGTGTATGTATGTAATAATGAAAAAAATATTTTTTGATAAATTTAGTAACACATTTTAGACACATAATAAGAGAAAACAAGGAACAAGAATTTTCCTTGCTTTTGAAAACATGTTGCATGTAGATTAATGTATCTGTAAAGTTAAGAGTAAATAGCCCTGTTAAGATTCTATATATGGTACAAACATCCTAGATAGTCTCTTTAGAATTTTTCTTAGGTATATTTGACAGGCTGACTACCTTTTCTGTCTTCCTCTGGCTGTGTTTTTTGGACCATTGTTTTGTCTGTTTCTTTTAATATATAATCAGTGGGGGCTTGCCCCTCCTGTTATTTCAAAAAGAAAAAGAAAACACGCTGACTACATATATATATCCCTGTTGCATGTCATATGACTTGATGATCATACATGCCACAGGTAATATAATTACAAATTAAAAGCCATATCAGCACGTTTTCACAGCCATTTTAATTATTCATCAATCAATGAACTTGTAAAGTATATATAGGATCTAAGTAAATAATAAGGAGCTAGCCAAATTCTCAAATGGATGTGCACTATATGAAATCAAACGATCCTGCCGACGTTGGATTTTCCAAGCACGAGCACCAGGGCATCACTGTCCAAGCACCAGTGGGGAAAAAAAAATCCGGTCCATCTAAGTGGTTATACGTACGTACCTGATGATCTAGCTAACAACTGTTGATCATTAACGTAGTATACTACAGTACACATGCATGATGGCATCACGCGTATCGGAAAAGCTGTCTGTTCGAGCATGCATAATTGGTGGACCGTACCCTGATGGGGGTATCCTACCGTATATATGCTCTCCTGCTGGGAATGGCATATCGATCTCTCCCCTCCTCTCCCCTTTCCTTGCTGGCTGAATTGAACGCCAGACAGAGAGAGGCCTGCAGCAAATGCGACGTGATAATGGTCCAACGTTTGTTTGTTTCATTATTATTATGATCTTTGGACAGGCAACGCAATTAAAAGCCAGCACAAGTTGCCACGAGACTTCATTTTTTTTCCATAGGCGAACATGATGAAACGGGGATATATATACACGGTGTAAATTAATTGAATGAGTCGGAGGAATAAAGAACGGGACTGCACTTTATGTGCAAGTGATCGATGACTCTGCAGCAAGTAGCTAGTTTTGCTACGGAGCAGAGCACTATGTGTTCGATCCTGAGCCGTGTGTGTTCTTCAGGTTCGGCTAGCAGGTGGTGTGTAAAGAATATGCGTACGAGTACGCCGAATAGTCTTCTCACGAACCGCTTTAATTTATTTTGCGTTGCGTCCACCTTGTCGCGGGCATCTCGACGGGGACGGCACCGGAGAATTCTCTAGCTTCGCACTGAGATGTCTCTAGGAAAAATTTATTTATATATATGTATCCATCTCGCTCGTCGTCTCATCACCAGCTAGCTAATAATTAAACGTAGACGAACGCTGGCACGTACGCCACGGGAGCCCCGAGTTTACGCGACGCCGAGGCGAGCACGTAGGCGTTTTGGGATCGGCCGGGAGAGGGAGCTGCTGGGGTTTCTTTTTTGTCGCGGAACGGGCGGAATCAACGCAACCACGCCGCACTGGCATTGGCCGCCCGGCGGAGTAGACACCGGAGCCGCCGCCGGGCATTGAAAACTGGAAAAGGGCAGCGACCAGCGGGGGTCGATCGAGAGCAACTTTTCAGAGATCTCCGGGCCGTGATACGACGACGACGGCGCTGACGCGATGCGCCACCGTACTCATTTGGTCCCGGCGCGCACACGTCGATCGTAGTGTACAGCGAAGTGATCGGCCGCGCGCCCTGCTCTGACGGGCACACGCACGGCACGCGTGGTGGTTTACCTGGTCGGCGTTTTTTTTTTTTTTTTGCGAATACCTGGTCGGCGTTTTCACCACACGACCCCGGCCGGCTCCGCGGCGACGTGTACCTAGGACGCGAGGAATGATTGATTGAGTCGCCGTGTGCCCGTGTGGTAGATACGGAGTAGATGTGTGTCGCTGCGGCTGTTCTCGAGCCGGCGGCGCTGACGCGGCCGGCGAGGACAGGAGCGTGAACGGCCGGTCGTGGTCGTCTCGGCGCGGCGCGGCGGGAGGCAAGATCCAGCCCGACTGTACAGTGCGACGAACAAGGGGAAAAAAACCAGCGCAACCATCAAACAGGTGCCTCGGTGCACAGTGTTAACTTACTGTATGTGCGACCTCGACCGTGCTCCGGGATCCCCAGCTGTTCCCTGTTAAATCCCCGTACGTGACGTGCTTGTTAGCCTCGTGCTCAAACACAAAACTTCTACTTAGACCATTCTCGATCGCAAACCAACAGCCAATCCCGCGTGGCGTCTCGAGCTAATCTCTCTGCACCTGGAAAAGGACCAAACACAACCGCCTACTGTAGCACATTCACTCTGACTAATTCCGATCGCCAGGGACCCCCCCACGGCCCCACCCCCATTGCATGTAAGTACGTGTTCCTACGGCGCCTGTTGCAGATCGAAGCGCTTGTGGGTTCCGGGGCAGGGCCGGCGGCCAGCGATGAGGCGATGTGTTGCCCCACCCCCATTGCACCCCATGCATATGCATCTTCCCCCCGGCGCGGACGAGTGGACCGGAGGGGCGCCGCATCGCCGCGGTTCCTGCCGATCACGCGAAGCAAAAGATCACCGGCCGGCCGCCGTGGTAATTAACCGGCCGGTCGCTGTCGTCGGAAAGCGCGCCGCGCCCTTTCTGAGAGGGCATGCTGTGTGTCCCGCCGATCGACGGCGAAGGCCACAGGGCTCGTCGGCGATTTAAGGCGTGATGCTTGCCGGTGGCTGGCTGGCTGCCTGATGCTGCTGAATGCTGATGGCACCCGGCCGCAAGTTGCCGGACACTTTGGCAGGTACTGGCTGGCGACCGCGTCGAGACGTCCCTCCCTCCCCAGCGCTGCTGCGCGATCCTCGTAGGCGACACATGGAATCTGCAGATACCGTTTGCATCCCCCTCACCGGTGGAAAAACAGCCATCCGTCCCGGTGGGAAAGATTTAAGTTTCTAAAGCTCACCCGGGACGAAAAGGGAAAGACAAAAGGCTCTCCTTTGTCACCGGGTGGGCAACCGGGAATAAAGGGTGGTATTTATTTTCGGGTGGTAGCTCCGTCCGGGACAAAAGGGGAGGGCACACCAGCGCCTGTGCGCCACCCGCTGTGAATTTTTTTTGTTTCAATTCTAATTGTTCTAATAATGTTATACGCGTATATTCTCACGTATTTGGGTGTAATTTACGTGTACGTATAAATGTTTGCACTAATTATACGTGTCTACTATACGTACTATATGAAGAGAATAAACTTATAAATATTACATCGAAAGCATAGATAGTATTTTCTGAAAGTAGTATATATATACATCAAAATACCGTTTCATTCAAATTCTAGTCTAAAGTTCCACAGGAGGTGCTAATTAAACTTTATGAATTGGATGACCGTCATAGTGATTTCTGCCTTGTGGCTTAATCACTTGGTCCATTATGAATCCGCAGAGACTTTCTTGAATCGCCAAGAGTCGGTCCTTTTCAATAATTGCGTCCCTAATCATATTGTTCTGTAATTTGCAAATAATTTAATATATTACATATAAGAATTAAATATATAAGCGGTTAGAAAAAAATGTATTATTAATTGGTTTAAAATAATACTTACAGTATAATCTGACGGGTCTGCCTCGCAGAAATTGTGGATGAACTCACACACATAGTATGCACATAAATGTGTCCCTGGTTCCTGTCTCATACACTAAATTGAAGAAGATAATTATGAAAAATTAGTGTTATACATTTTTAATTTACCCAAGCTGAAGTTGTTATTTGGTTTACGTACCGGAAAATTTGTAGAGAAGTTTATTCTAGGTTTCCATGTTCCAGGGTTGACAGCCTTGAATTTTTCCCAAACTCTGGCAGAAAATAATGAAAGTTAGAGGTAGATAGTGTTAGTAAAAGCACACTATTGTATAAAAGGGAACGTATGGATAGAATTATTACTTTGAAACATACCTTGAAGGTCCAAGTATTTGTTCGGATCTCTTCTCAACGAATCAAAGACAAGGACGTTGCTTCTGTTGACATCAATTATGAGAAGAGTTCAGTGGAAACTGTATATACATGGAAGCTCAAAAGATTAGAACTAAATAATGTTAACTAAGATAATTAGAAATGCGAACCCTTAGTAATTAAGATGGTAATCACACTTACTCGAAGTTGTAAGGTAGAAGTATCAAATCCTTGTAATGCAAATTACATAAGGTCCTTAGGATTGTTTTGAATGTTGTTTCTGGTTGGAGCTTTACTTGATCTTGATTAACTAAAGATGGGTCCATGAAACCTATTCGTTGGTAACCATTCTTCCGCATGTTATGCATTTTCAGGCTACAGAAAATGAAAGACAAAGTTAATAATTAGAGTATGCATTAATTTGTTAATTAGGGTATGTATTGCACCGTCACTTACAGGCACCAAGCCATGACAAGATCGGTATTCAAGAAGTCAAGATGGTAAATTTCATAAATATCCTTGAATTGCAGGCAGACCAACTTCTCGCCTTCACCAGCAAAATCTCCCGGTTTAACAAGCATGCCAATCATCTCCAGACCCACCTTAGACGTCTTCATGTAGAAGTCATGCAATCTGCGCATCTGAGCAGGGAGTTTCTTCACCAACTCAGGCCTGACAAAAGATTTCTCATGCTCGTAGTGCCATCTAGGTACGAAGTTTTTGTCCCGAGGAGGTGATTCGTGGCCGAGAACATATTGTAGTGGGAGCCCTGTTGCTTCTTGCATTTGAATGACATGCGCTACTTGTTCTGTGTCCATAAGTGCAAGAGCTCGTTCAGTTGTAGTGAGGCCGGAGGCGACGTAAGTCTGTACTCCCGACGTCGACGCTTCTGTTGCCTTCTTCGTTGAAGGCTCTTTCGCTGACGTCGACGTTTGTGTTGCCTTATTCGTTGAAGGCTCTTTCGCCGACGTCGACGTTTGTGTTGCCTTCTTCGTTGAAGGCTCTTTCGCTGACGTCGACGTTTGTGTTGCCTTTTTCGTTGAAGGCTCTTTCGTCGACGTCGACGTCGGTGCTTGTGTTGCCTTCTTCTTCTTCCTATAATCCTGTGGCATCGTCGACCCCAGTACTTGGTCGATGTAACTATTTGGTGACCCTCCTTGTCTCTTCTTCTTTAGGGACTTGTGCAGCGACCGGTCATAATCACTTAGTAGGGGTTTTATAATTTGCTTTTCTGCTTCCTTCTTCTCTATGAAAGCTTTGAGTTTCTGCGGACGATCTTTATTCTTTTCTGCTTCCATTTCTTCGAGCAGTTTTTGTTTAGCAGCCTCTTTATTCCCTTCAATCCACGCCTTGAGTTGCTTATCACACTCCGCCTCATTTTCTGATGCTGTCATGTCATATGGCAGCTTACTTTTAACAGGCAGCTTTTCCCTTTCTTCTTCGGGGGATCCGGATTTGACACGGGCTTAGACGCGGTAGATTTTGATCGGGACCGCCTCTTGGCAGGCTTTGGTGAAGGCTGCTTTGGTGGTGATTGATGCTTTGGTGGTGATTGCTGACGATCGTCATCGCTCGCGGTAGGAGAATTCCCCTGTTGTGGAGACGGTGAGCTCGAATCATTCGGCGACGACCGTCCCGGTGACGGCCCGGGAGATGGTGGCTGCTGCTCGGCAACACTCGGAGGGATCGTTGACGGCCCGGGAGATAGTGGCTGCTGCTCGGCAACACTCGGAGGGATCGGTGGCGGCATGTTAGGTATTATGATGTAACGTTTGGACCACAATATGATACTGTGAAGCGCATCGCGGAGTGTCCTTTCCCCGTCACCTCCTTCGAAGTCTAGCTCTATGTCGTTAAACTTTGGGTCAGCAATCTCCTCCAAACCAACTGAGGCGTAGCCAGTTGGAATCTGCATGCCGTGGCTTGTACGTCCTGGGAGATGTGCTAAAGCCATTCTGTGACAGAACCGGCAAAATTAATTCCATATTATTGCCTAAACCACTCCCTTTGGTCATTAAGTAATAATACAGAAGTAACTTGTCGCCTCTGCCGGGTCAAGCCCGGTGAATCACTTTAACCAGGATCGAAGAATTGTACATTAAAACTCACACGACGGCGAGTCCAGAGATAAACATTTCACAAATTATTACATCAAGCTCCATAAGGTTTTAAACATTACAAACCAAGTCCTTTGCATATGGTAAATAGTTCAGAGTTCGAAACACAGCGAAAATAAAATACTAAACGTCATAAGTAATGTCATAGGAGGCCATCCATGACGTCACTAAGCACTGTCATCCTCCCATTCCACTTCCCAACTGGGTGGGAGAGAACCAGGCCACGGGAAACCATCATCATTCATATTACCTGAAAACAACATCAAAAGCATGGCTGAGTATACTAATACTCAGCAAGACTTAACCGGCGGGTGATGAAAAATCACCAACTCTCTAGACATGCAAGGCTCTTTGGCTAGTGGGTTTCTTTTGCTGAAAAGCAACAAAGAGTATGTCCTTACTTTCAAATTTTAGCTCAAAGTTCTAGTTGATTAACCATTACTAAGTGAGCAACTATTGCAAGCATAAGTTGTGCAAACAATTAAGCATATATCCAAATTACTTCTCAATTCCATCATTAAGGGACATAGAGTGTATGGTTAAGCAATCTCGGGTAACGGTGAGAGGTCGACGATCGATCGATTAATAACCTTGCAAGGGAAACCCAAACATATGGAAGAATGCACACCCAAAAACAATCCAACTAGAAACCAACAGGGGGTAGGGTGTGCACCAACCAGGCGGTTCCCAACCGTCCTCGACTCAGGATCCATTTCTACAGTCTTTGGTACAAGGTATACTGGCCACGGAGACACATGCCGCCCAGCTTCACGCATGCACCACTCTGCTGCAGGCAGAGGGGACTCTTCCCAAGATTAGTGGCCATAGATCTCTTACCGGATCAAGAAGGTACTAGGCTTACCGGTCCCATTCCCGGTAAATGTTTAGTACGTTCAAACGCTTAACCACAGACCTACTGGCCGGAGCCGGTCCCATGCTCTTACCACATGAGCATATCCATTTATAAAAATCTTATGATTCCAACATAAGAGACCTATAGCTCGCGAGTGACGAACATCACTCGACTTTTACCGTGTCCTTAGAGCATGGCAACTAGCGACCTATCAAGCTAGCATTTGAGCATAGGAACCTAAGATCATGCATCTAGGGTTGCAATTCAACTCCTGAAACGTAAATGCACAAACATTGCATATCATAAATGTAAGAGTTAGAAAAACTGGGTTATGCTCCAGGGCTTGCCTTCACTAGCAAAGTCAGTGACGAAATCCTCCGAACTTTGGTTCGGGTCTTGCTGCACTTCCACCACGTTCACTTCTCCTTCCGCAAGATCTCCCTCGGATTCCGGCACCAACTCGTAGTTTCCGTCCGGAAGTTCTACACGACATGCATATGTATTAACTTCATGTATTTATAACTGGGGAGTGAGAACATAGTTTAGCATTGAAGGGTAAACATGGGGTGCATGAGTGACCACATTCACCTGGATAAGGATATATCCAGCATACTCTTCCTATCAAAGAAAGGGGTATGCGTGCGTGATATAACTTCTTCTTTGATGGTGATTGTGTGCACATCTAAATTAATTAAATAACTTTTTTTACCAAATTATGGGTGCTGTTCATGGTGATGATTTGGCGAGGCTCATTCAAAAGATTTGAAAGGGAACAAGGGTGATTTCTATTTTTATTTTAATTCAAAGATTAAACTTGATTTACTTCGAAAATTCATTCAGGAAGAACTACAAACAAGAAGACCATGAAACTTGGTAGAGAGGCATATCATACTACACATGAGCTACTGCCAAAAATTTAGATCAATCCAAGCTATATATCTAGCATGAAAAATACAACTAGATTCATTCATTTAAAACAAGAATAAATCATACAAAAATAAATATACCACATATTGAGCTAGAAATTCATGTGGAGGTTCAAAACACCTAATCATGAGGAGATATGCACTTACTCAGCAAAGAAAATTTAAATTAATTTAAATTTATGAAGGAAGGGAAAATTTGTGCTAAAATTCCTTGACCCTATAAAACAAGATAAAAACATCTCTACTATTTATAATGGGTGGAAAACCATGAAACAGGATCATAGCAAAAAGAGTGGATCCAAAAGATTAACAAATTAATTTACATAAATCAGAAACAGGAACAATGCTGAAAACAAACTTTAATTCATAACTGAAAATATACTTAATAACTTTGTGCCAAAATTGAACCAGAAGACCAACATGACATGGTAAACAACATATCCAAAATTCAGCTTCAGGTCATGCATAGAATTCGAATTATTGCAGATCTACTCAAACTGGTAAATTCAAAATTATTTAAAATTTACACAGAAATTTGAAAACTTCCTTTGTAGAAAAGTTAGTGTTCTTCACAAGGATTCCAGAACAGTTGAGTTTGCATTTTTGTGATTTTTCTGTGAATGGATCTCGAATTTACAAGATTCAGCAAAACAAAAGAAAACTTGAAGAATCTGTTTTGCTGATGGACTGAGAGCCAGGTGTGGTTCGAGGACCGGTGGATGGTCGCTTCCTGGTGTGATGAGTGATTGACAACGTGGTGTGGACTGATTCTTGGCTAAGTATTGCAGGTGCAGGTTGCGGCTTGACTGGTGCAGGTGCAGGTGAAGAACAAGCGCGAAAGGTCGTTGCTGGTGAGGCCTCCAGGTGTGGAGAAGACAAGTAGGCTTGGTTCGAGGGACCCGGTCGCCAGCGGGGTCAAGTGCGGGCCGCATGGTGGCAAGAACGGCAAGATGAAGTCATGGACGGTTTCTTGGTTGAGCCTCAAAACCAAGGTCGAGCCGGGACTACGTGGGAGCCGAGTCATGAGTGGTGATTGCCGGAGGCTACACCGAGTTTGCGGGGTTTCCGGTGGTTCACCAGAAAACCACTGGGTTCCTTGGTTGATCCACAAAGCCAAGACCGAAGAACCGAAGACGGAGGTGCAGCAGCTCCAGACCGGTCTGACCGGTGGGTCTGACCGGTGGGTACCGGTCTGACCGGTGAGTAAAGGGGCTCGATTTTGGGGGTTTTCGTGGCTCTAGGGTTAGAGGCGTTCTTGGTAGGATTTCTTCGATTCCTGTTGATTTAGCAAGTTTTGGTGGACCAAATCTTGGCTATGGAGTGCCCATGAGGTGTTCCTACTATCCCCAAAGTCTTGCACAAATCCGTGGAGCGATTCAGGAGATCGGGAGTTGGATTTGGGGGAGTTGACCCGCGGGTGCTGTTCATCCCCGAGCGGCCCAGCCTGACCGGTCTAACCAGTGCTGCTCACCGGTCTGACCGGTGCAGAGGCTCTGTGGGTTCTGCCTCGGGTGAACGTTCTGGTGAGTTCGTTGTAGTCCCGTGTTGCTGCTGTTTCGAGTTTGGGTCAGTTTGGAGCTCGGTAGGTCTGTTTGGTGGATTTGGGGTTTCCTGGCTTGAACCGGTCTGACCGGTGAGCTACATCGGCCTGACTAGTGTAGGAGCCTTCTGTGGAAGTTCCCAGGTTTTACCAGCAGGGACCGGTCTGACCGGTGCTGCTCACCGGCCTGACCGGTGTAGGTCAGTGGCGCTCGAGTTGGTGTTCCGCTGCATTCTCGAGTACGTGAAGGTGGTTGTTGGTTCCTAGAACCAGTAGCACTCCAGTGGCTGCGTGATCTTGGCCAACTTGGGTAGTTGAGTCGGAGACGTGATTTGGAAGCCGTGTTCGTCTTGTTGGAGTTCTCATCTCCTTCGAGAAGAATTTTTTTATCGGCTCCCATTCACTCCCCCCTCTCTGGTTCGCCTAATCGGTCCTTCAATTGGTATCAGAGCCGGTTCGGGTCTTTATTGACTCTTACCAGTCTAAGATCCAAAGATGGCGTACCAGGAACGGGGTTCGGGTCCTCCGCACTTTGATGGGAAGAATTACCAGATGTGGCAGAGGCGGATGGCAGCGTTCCTCCGCGGAAAGGGTCAGATCCTTTGGGACGTCACGGTGAACACAGCTTATGTTCATTCGATGAACTTCCTTGCTCCAGGATCGAGGGATATGTTCGAAGCCAACAATAAGGCTGTTGACTACTTGTTTCGTGCTCTGTGTCAGCCTGAATTCGATCGGGTTCAGACAGAGGACTTAGCTTGTAGGATTTGGGAGCAGTTGAAGGATGCTCATGCTGGGAATGCTCAGGTTCAGGCTTGGATGTACGCGACTTACTGGAGAGAGTACGAGAACTTCACTCATCTCCCCGGCGAGTCCGTCGATGCCCTTTTCCAGCGGTTTACGATCGTTGTGAACAACATGAGAGCCAATGTGGACATGCTCCCATACGATGATCATGATAGAGCCGTGAAGCTCTTGCACTCGTTGGATCGTACCGTATGGGACGGGAAGTTTGAGGCTATTGTTGAGTCCGAGAAGTATGACACCTTGACGGTGAACGAGCTGTTCTCGAAGCTCAAGTCGGCTGAGTTGGACCGTGGTATGACAGCCAAGATCGAGAGCCCGACTAATTCTCATAGTCTTGCTCTCGTTGGTGGCAAAGGAGCTAAGTCTAACGCTAACGCATCCTCCAGGATGTACTCTCTGTCTTCTTTGATGTCTTTGCCAGACGAGGAGTTCGACGTGCTTGGAGAGGACGAGCTGGCGTTGCTGACCAGGCGGTTCGAGAGGCTGCACGAGAACCAGGTGAACACGAGAAGGACAGCACGGACGTGCTTTCAGTGCGGCAAGCCAGGACACTTCGTCGCTGACTGCCCGGAGAAGATGGAGTACAAGGACGACTACAGGCACCGGTCGAGCAAGGACGGCAAGTACCAATTGAGGCACGATCACAAGCACAAGAACAAGCACAAGGATGAGCGACGGTCGAGGAAGAAGGATGGCCGCGGCAGGATGGCCCGAGCGATGGTCGGAGTGAGCGACGTCGACTCCAGCTCCGCCTACTCTTCCTCGAGCTCGAGTAGCAGTGAAGATCAAGGTGATCGGCGCAAGAACAAGAAGTCATCCAGGAACTTGAGCGGGTTGAGCTGCTTCGCGGGAGATGGCTTCTGCGGCATGGCTCGTAGCTCCGGCAGGAAGAAGAGTCATCAGAGTGACTCGGACTCCGACTCCGAGGACGAGGTATGTGATGAGCTCTCCTCTTTGCGCAAGGAGAATGATGAGTTGGTTGACTTGCTTGATAGTCGCGATCACATGCTTAGAGAGGCCAAGAAGATGAGGAAAGAGCTTATGGCCTCACTAGAAGATGCTAGGAACCGTGTGGCTGAGCTAGAAACCCAGAACCTAGATGCTAAGCTTGAGATTGATTCGCTTAAGGCTTCTCCTGTGGTTTCTGATGAGATTGATTACTGTGATTGCTCTGTGTACCTAGCTGATCTTACTGCTCTTAAGGATAAGCATGCTTCTACTTGTGATGAATTAGATATGCTTAGGGTTGAAGTGGCTGAGCTTAAATCTAGACCTGCTTTGCTAGGAGCTTGTACTTCTTGCCCTGTTTTACATGGAAAGATTGATGAGATGCATGCTTACACTGTTTCGCTTGAGGCTAAGTTGAAAGAGCCTATTCCCACTTCTTGCTCTACTTGTGAATTGCATGCGGTTAAGAATTTGGAGCTTGCACATTATGTTGATCGCTTGCAGGATGAGAATGATGAGCTGAGGAAATGTATGAGCTGGTTGTCGGGTCAGGAGCCTCAGCTTGGTATCATGATAGCGGCTTTCAAACGCTATGATGGTCAGGCACTTGGGGCTGACAAGCTTGGAGAGAACAGTGGTGAGGGAGTTGAGAGAGTTGGAGAGATTCCTATCCCACCACCAAACAGATACAAGAACAAGTTTGAGCCCAAGCCTAACCATCTCAGAAACAAACTTGACACTACTCCAGATCCACTCATATTCCCTCACCCAACAAATGATTTCCAGAAATCGGTGAAGTTTGTGAGCCCAAAGGGAGGTGAGGAAGGAGAGAAGAAGGATGAGAAACCGAGTGGGCATCCCCAACCCAAGCCTAAGCCTAAGCCACAGCCCATAAAGTTTCATTGTGGGTATTGTGGGAGTGATGGTCACAAGGATGGGTTTTGCTTCAAGAGGAAGCGTGAGGAGAGAATGGCTAGAGAGTGGGCTAACAAGGACAGGTACCACCCCTCTTATGGTGTACCTGAGCCTCGTATGCAGATGCCCAGGGCCAAGGTGATTGTGAGGACGATTCCGGCTTGGGGAGACCGGAAGGCTGCAGGTGGTGTTGCTGGCCGAGCTACACTGGTCAGACCGGTGCACTACACCGGTCAGACCGGTGCAGGTCTGGGCAGACAGCGAGTCGGGTTTCATGCTCGTGAGGATGCTCGGTTTGATTCTGGTAGTCGTGGTTCTGGTGGTTGGTTTGGAAAGTTTGCAGGTGGTCAGTTTGCTAGGCGTTCTCCACCTCGTGCTCAATACGGGGGTGGGAGGAGTCGTAGCTTTGAGATGGAGAGGAGGAACAACCCACGGTTTTCCTTTCGTGGCTTTCATCCTCCTCCAGCTAGAGAGGGTTGGTTCCCTCGTAGTGGTTACCGTGGTGGTGTTCGTGGTGGTAGCCTTGATAGGCGTGATGATTTGGTTTGTGCTAACCCCACTTTGGAGAAAATGGCTCGGCACTGGTTTTACTCTTTTGGTACTAACCCCAGTGCTGAGTCGTTTGTTCACTCACGTGCTCGCTTTTGAATTTCAGGTGGGAGACTTGAGGAACGTTTGGTTGATTGACTCCGGTTGCTCGAGGCACATGACCGGAGACAAGGGGTGGTTCTCAAGTCTCGTCCCGGTGGTGTCCAAGACATACATCACCTTTAGGGACAATGGGCGAGGGCGTGTGCTATCAGAAGGCGAGATCAAGGTAAGTGACAAGGTCACTCTCAGGCGTGTTGCTCTTGTTCAATCGCTGGGGTTCAATTTGCTTTCTGTGTCCCAGTTGTTGGATGAGGGCTTTGAGGTGTTGTTTCGGCCTGGTGGTTCTCGGATTTTAGATTCTCAAGGGGATCATGTTTGCATGGTCGTTCCTGAGGGTCAAGTGTTCCGAGCTAATTTCTCTCAGTCTTCTGGTGTGGAGCGTTGCTTTTTGGCTGGTTCTTCGAGTGAGTTGTGGAAGTGGCATAGGAAGTTGGGTCACTTGAGCTTTGACCTTTTGTCTCGCTTGAGTAAACTCAATTTGGTCCGAGGATTGCCACGGTTGAGGTTTGAGAAAGAGTTGGTTTGTGCACCGTGTAGGCATGCCAATATGGTAGCCTCTTCTCACCCGCCTCTCACTGATGTGATGACTGAGCGTCCATGCGAGCTGCTCCATATGGACCTTGTTGGCCCAGCTCGTGTGCGATCTGCGGGTGGGAAGTGGTATGTCCTTGTTGTGGTGGACGACTACTCTCGGTATGCGTGGGTGTTCTTTCTTGAGGAGAAAGGGGAGACATTTGGTTTTGTTTGAGATCTTGTCTTGAGGTTAAGAAACGAGAGGCACGGAGATGCCATACGAGCGATCCGCAATGACAATGGCTCGGAATTCAAAAACTCTCGCTTCGAAACCTTTTGCCATGACTTGGGTCTTGAACACCAGTTTTCGAGTCCGTATACGCCTCCCCAGAATGGCGTGGTGGAAAGGAAAAACAGAACCTTGTGCGAGATGGCTCGGACGATGCTCGACGAGCATAGGACTCCGAGAAGGTTCTGGGCTGAGGCGGTCAATACCGCGTGTATGTGTCGAACAGGATCTACCTCAGGGTACATAAGAAGAAAACCTGTTACGAGTTGATGCACGGTCGCACACCCAAGGTGAGTCACTTCCATGTCTTTGGTTGTAAATGCTTCATTCTGAAGAAAGGGAAGAAGTTGGACAAGTTCGAGGCTAGGTCTGTCGATGGCATTTTCTTTGGTTATGCATCTCATTCTAGAGCATTTCGTGTGCTCAGTCTTGAAACTAACCAAATCGTGGAGACTTGCGAGGTAACCTTCGATGAAACACAGCCACGTAGTCAGCTTGTTTTTGAGTGTGCAGGTGACGACGAACTTGGCGAGGAGATCTTTCAAGAGGAGGAGCATGAACATGGAGATAATGAAGATGGTGGTGTGGTGCCCGCAGCTGAACATGTACCTACTACTTCGACGACGATCGTGAACGGGCCCTCTCCCACACCTACAATGACAAACCCAGATCAAGGCGAAGCTGCTGTTGAGGGGGAGGTAGCATCAAGGCGAGAACCTCCCCGGCGAGTGCAAGTGGATCACCCAGCTTCGAGAATCATCGGCGACATGAACGAACGTACTACACGGTCGAGGGTTCGGAACGATTCTCATTTCGCTCATGCTGCTTTTGTTGCCACCTTTGAGCCCAAAGACATTGGACACGCGTTATCTGATCATAATTGGGTTAATTCGATGCATGAGGAGTTGGAGAATTTTGAGAGGAACCAAGTTTGGGTGTTGGTTGACCCTCCTCCAGGGTGTAAGCCGATTGGGACAAAATGGGTGTGGAAAAATAAAGAGGGAGAGAAAGGAGAAGTGGTGAGGAACAAGTCGAGACTTGTTGCTCAGGGGTACAGTCAGAAAGAGGGGATCGACTACGAGGAGACTTTCGCTCCTGTAGCTCGTTTGGAGGCGATGAGGATCCTTCTAGCCTTTTCCGTGGCTAAAGGGTTCAAGTTGTACCAGATGGATGTGAAGAGTGCTTTCCTGAACGGTGTGTTGGAGGAAGAGGTGTTTGTGAGGCAACCACCGGGGTTTGAGAGTGAGAAGTACCCCCACCGGGTGTACAAGTTGAGGAAGGCGCTGTATGGGTTGAAGCAGGCGCCTAGAGCTTGGTATGGTAGGTTGAGGGGGTTCCTGTTTGAGAGAGGGTTTGACATGGGAAAGGTCGACCAGACCTTGTTCCTCCTCAGGCAGGGCAGAGATATCCTGATTGTGCAGGTATACGTGGATGATATTGTCTTTGGTGGCTCGTCTAACTCTCTTGTTGCAAGGTTTGCAGAAGACATGAGCAGGGAATTTGAGATGAGCATGATGGGCGAGTTGCAGTTCTTCCTCGGGCTACAGATCAAGCAATCAAAGGAAGGAACATTCGTGCACCAAGCTAAGTACACCAAGGACATTGTGAGGAAGTTCAAGATGGAGGACTCCAAGGCTATGGCGACGCCTATGAGCACGACTACAGCTCTTGATGCGGACGAGGAAGGTGAACACGTGGACCAGAAGGAGTACCGGAGCATGATCGGGTCACTCCTCTACTTGACGGCGACGAGGCCGGACATCCAATTCTCGGTATGTCTATGCGCTCGTTTTCAAGCGTCTCCGAGAACTTCACATCGGCAAGCAGTCAAGCGCATTTTCAGGTATTTGCGTCACACTCCCGACTTCGGCCTTTGGTACTCTGCGTCTTCTTCTTTGGCGCTTCATGGATTTTCAGACGCGGATTTTACCGGGTGTCGGTTGGATAGAAAGTCCACTTCTGGGACTTGCCAGTTCTTGGGTTCCTCTTTGGTGTCTTGGTCTTCCCGCAAACAGTCGAGTGTTGCTCAATCCACTACCGAGGCAGAATATGTGGCCGCAGCTAGTTGTTGCTCTTAGCTCCTTTGGATCACATACACCATGAGTGACTTTGGTGAGGAGTATACCCATGTCCCACTTCAATGTGATAGCACCAGTGCCATAAGCGTTGCAAAGAACCCAGTGCTCCATTCCAAAACCAAGCACATAGAAGTGAGGTATCATTTCCTGAGAGACAACGTAGAGAAAGGGAAGATAGCTTTGATCCATGTACCCACACATGACCAACTAGCCGATATTTTCACCAAACCCCTAGATCAAGCAACTTTCACTCGTTTGCGGGGGGAGCTTGGTGTGTGTTTGATTTCTTGAGTTGGTGTGTGGGAGCTCCTTTGTAGCATATGTATAGCTTTCCTTTGTGCATTTCTTGCATTTGGCATGGCATATGTAACATGATGTATAGGCATCTTTGTATCTTAGGTTGCATGCATTTTGTATCATGTGCATTGTTTAGGAAAGGCTTCTCCTATATACATTGTTCACCATGGAATGATATATATGTCTTTGTGAGCCAGTTTGGTAAGCTATGGTTAGTTTGGCTTAGCTCTTGATAATCTTGGTTTGTATCCATGGTTGATAGCTATGTTTTTGAAAAACCTCATATGTATGCTCTCTTGTGAGTAAATGCCTTCACATGATCTTGACATGTTTTAGTGGCTTGGCTATGCTTAATTTGTGGTTAGATAGCTTATTTTGATCATATGGGGCCAAAGGCTCATTTACCATCATGAATGTTTAGCCCCCATGCTTCATCTTGTGGAGGGGCATAAGTTCCTTTTTGTCGCAAAGACATTTCATGTACCAATTTCAAATCTGAAAATGAAATGTAAATTGCTTGGAAAATGTGCTCCCATGTCATTTGTGCTAATTTTAAATTTGCTTTGGGTGCTAAACCGTTGCATGATGCCTACCAATGAGAAGTCTCATATCTAGAAGTAGGCACATGGCTCGGTGGCTTTGACATGACATGAGGTGCTTGTGGGTGTTTATGATGGTCTTATGCTTAGAATGGTTGTCCTAGCATGAAGTTTGTGTGGCTTTGCCATTTTGACATGTTTTGCTCATGTTTAGGACTTTGCTCATGAGAGGGTGATTTTTCGCAAAATTGCTCAATTCTATCTTAGCTTCGCCCAATGGTTGTGAAACTTGGTGATCATGAAGTTGATGTCATTACGAAGCTATAGAGTATCTAACTTGCTCATTTGGACATGTGTAGCATCCTTTGTTGAATTTTGTCTATTTGAGAAGCTCTAGGTTGCATTTTTGGCTTGATTCATGCATTGTCAACAAGGGGGAGAAGTTTGAGCATGTTTTGGTTTGCTGCATGCATTTAGAAGGTTTCCAAGTGGTTTCGAGCTATTTTTGAGCTCAGGCAGTTTCCCAGGTGGCATCGGCCTGACCGGTGAGTACACCGGTCTGACCGGTGTAGTTTCCAGGTGCTGGACGATCTTGTCCACCGGTCTGACCGGTGAGTGTGACCGGTCTGACCGGTCAGAGCAAAGCTGAAGCAGCTGCTCTGTTTGCGAGGTGGTTTGCATGCATTCGTCCAAGGGGAGTTGCATGTGTGCAGGGGGAGCTCTTTGTGGTTTTCGAACTTTGGTTTGATGGTTTGTGCTCTTTGCTTGAGCTTGGTTTTGTCTCAGATGTGTCGAGCCGTTGCCCTTGCCTAAGGGGTCCGAGACTTGTCTTCTTCAAGTGATCTTGCTCTTTGCCATTTCTTTGGCTTTCGATCGCTTGTTGGAGTTTCTTTTAGTCGTTTCTTTTCTTTTCTTTTTCTCTCGGTTACCAAAACGTGTGTGTTGTCAATGCACTCATCAAGGGGGAGATTGAGAGCCAGGTGTGGTTCGAGGACCGGTGGATGGTCGCTTCCTGGTGTGATGAGTGATTGACAACGTGGTGTGGACTGATTCTTGGCTAAGTATTGCAGGTGCAGGTTGCGGCTTGACTGGTGCAGGTGCAGGTGAAGAACAAGCGCGAAAGGTCATTGCCGGTGAGGCCTCCAGGTGTGAAGAAGACAAGTAGGCTTGGTTCGAGGGACCCGGTGGCCAGCGGGGTCAAGTGCGGGCCGCATGGTGGCAAGAACGGCAAGATGAAGTCATGGACAGTTTCTTGGTTGAGCCTCAAAACCAAGGTCGAGCCGGGACTACGTGGGAGACGAGTCATGAGTGGTGATTGGCGGAGGCTACACCGAGTTCGCGGGGTTTCTGGTGGTTCACCAGAAAACCACTGGGTTCCTTGGTTGATCCACAAAGCAAAGACCGAAGAACTGAAGACGGAGGTGTAGCAGCTCCAGACCGGTCTGACCGGTGGGTCTGACCGGTGGGTACCGGTCTGACCGGTGAGGAGCACCGGTCTGACCGGTGTGCGACGACGCAGTCCGGAATCTTCGAAGCGGAGGACACGCGTCGGGATCGCAAGGCTTGCGTCGAGGCTAAGCAAGTTTGCGGTCGCTGGGCATCCGTCCGATGGAGCGAAGACAAAGATTTCCGAATTCGCCCTTGAGGGGCATGTATCCCTAGTTAGCTAGTAAGGGTATTTTCGTCTTTCGATTGCCTCCACATAACCCAAGGGGTGAGAGGATGGCAGCCATCTCTTGGAACCCTAGCTCATTTGCTTTCCTATTTTCTCTTCCTATTTTCCTTAGGATTTTCTTAGGACTAGCTTGAGAGCTTCATGGTGAGATCTTGTGAGAGGGAAGGATGATCGGGCGGCAAGCTAGACCTTGTATGAACCTCTTTGGTATGTATAGATGATTCGGCGTGGTTCCTCAAGGCTTGGATGTGTCTTTCCCGTTTCTCCTTTTTGGTGATTTTCGGAGCCCTTTCTTGGCGATTTTCTTGGAGCGATTTCGAGGCCTTTCTCTTTGGGATTTGGTGGGGGATGTATGCATGAACCCTTCGTGGTTCTTTTCCCTTTGATTCCCCTCCCAAATCAGTGAGTAATGGGGCTCGATTTTGGGGTTTTCGTGGCTCTAGGGTTAGAGACGTTCTTGGTGGGATTTCTTCGATTCCTCTTGATTTAGCAAGTTTTGGTGGACCAAATCTTGGCTATGGAGTGCCCATGAGGTGTTCCTACTATCCCCAAAGTCTTGCACAAATCCGTGGAGCGATTCGGGAGATCGGGAGTTGGATTTGGGGGAGTTGACCCGCGGGTGCTGTTCATCCCCGAGCGGCCCAGCCTGACCGGTCTGACCGGTGCAGAGGCTCTGTGGGTTTTGCCTCGGGTGAACGTTCTGGTGAGTTCGTTGTAGTCCTGTGTTGCTGCTGTTTCGAGTTTGGGTCAGTTTGGAGCTCGGTAGGTCTGTTTGGTGGATTTGGGGTTTCCTGGCTTGAACCGGTCTGACCGGTGAGCTACATCGGCCTGACCGGTGTAGGGGCCTTCTGTGGAAGTTCCCAGATTTTACCAGCAGGGACCGGTCTGACCGGTGCTGCTCACCGGCCTGACCGGTGTAGGTCAGTGGCGCTCGAGTTGGTGTTCCGCTGCATTCTCGAGTACGTGAAGGTGGTTGTTGGTTCCTAGAACCAGTAGCACTCCAGTGGCTGCGTGGTCTTGGCCAACTTGGGTAGTTGAGTCGGAGACGTGATTTGGAAGCCGTGTTCATCTTGTTGGAGTTCTCATCTCCTTCGAGAAGCATTTTTTTATCGGCTCCCATTCACTCCCCCCTCTCTGGTTCGCCTAATCGGTCCTTCATGGACCCTTGGGCAAAGATTTATATTCACGAAGACGCCCTCGCATTTGCACAGAGGTCCTCGGTTTCACAGATTAAACCCTGGAAACAACGGGACCTTTGCAATTGGGTCCCGGCGGCGCGGCTAACCTCGCCGGCGGGATGTGGGGCCGGGCTGGCTCGGGTGAGTGACCGGGGGCGACCCAGGGCTCACCTAGGCCTGGTCCGTGGCCGGCGTGCAGGTCGAGGGAGGACCGGCGAGGTGGCTCGGCTGCGCAGTGAGGCGGCGGCCGCTGCGGCAGGATTTCCGGCGAGCGGGGCGGCAGAGCTCGACGACGTGTGGCCGTGGCAGCTTAAGTAGGGTCGTGGGGTGGCGCTGGGTTGCTTGGACGGGCTTGAGGTAGGGCAGAGGGTGGAAGACACCGGCGGGGTGGCAATGGCGGCCGCGGCGAGCTCCGCTCCGGCGAGCTGGGGCGCTAGGCTCAACCACGTGCGGTTCGGGAGGCACAAGTGGGGCTGTGGGGTGGCGCTAGGGTGCTTGGACGGACACGGGGTGGCTCGGAGGGGGAAGCTCCTCGGCGGCGCCAATGGCGGGCGGGGGCGGCACGGTGGAGCAAGGGGCGGACGGCGCGGCGCGGTGCTGCGGCTTAAATAAGCGGCGCGCGGGAAGCAGCGCAGCTTCCCGGCCTTCACGCGGTGCTCGCGCGGGCGGGAGACAAGGCGCGCGCAAGCGCGGCCCAGCGCGGCGCGCGCGCAGGCGCGACGCGGCTCGGTGAATTTCCCCCCCTGGCGCGGGCCATCTGGGCCAGGGAACCTTGGGGAGGTGCACCTGGGGGCGGCGCATATGCTGGCGCAGTGGGGCCCAACAGACGGTGCGCAGACGGCGGCACGGACACCGGGGCAGAAATGTCGGCGCAGCTCGGCGCGCGCGACGCGCGGGGAGCGCGCGGCCAGTGCGTCGGCGTGCGCAAAACTTCAGCGAAGCCCTATTTGACCAGCCGGTTCTCCAAAAAATTGAACTGCACCGAAAATTCGCCCAATACAAAACTTGTAGACCAGCTAACCAGCTACAATTTTTGTAAAGGCCGTCATATGAAAAAGGCCATGGATTTGAAGATAAAGTTGCTTGAACTTTGTGATTTCCTCGGCTAAGTCAACATGCAGCTCTGAACTTTGACCCACTTTCAGAAACTTTTCCACTTCGAATTTGAAATGCCGCCAATTGAAGAAAATGTGTCCCATGTGAAAGTGAACAACTTTCATATTGGCCGATTTTTGAGTTGTTATATGAAAAGTGGAGAACGCGCTAGATTATCAGGGATAGGTATAGAGATCCCGGGTTTTGACTTGGGTTTTGGAAGGGTTGACCTTGGGTTAGGGGTTTGACCAAGTCAACTATGTCAAGTACCATGCTTAGCCTTGTAATGAGGGTGATCACTGTTACTTAAACATCCAGGATGTTACACATTCCGTACGCCACCTATATATATGTAGAGAAATGATGAAGTTATTAAATGCCTGAGACATGCATCAAAGGTTGAGATAATTGCACGTATAATCAGGTTTATATATACCTTCATTGTGATGTTGCCGATCGGCTTGTGCAGCTCACATGCGGTGCACTGACAGAGTTCATCCACAGGGTACCGTTCGTTGTCCTCTACTTGAACTTCTTCTTGGTTTGCCGCCCTTTGTTCTTCGGGGGCCTCTGTGGAAGCACAGCTGCTTTTGCGAGCGGAAGGGCTAATGACGGGATCCACTGGTGCTTGGGGCAGTGCTCCGGCAGGGGTGATCTGAGCTACCGCGGCGGCCACTCGTCGTTCAATATCTGCATTCATACGTTCTTCTTGTTCTTTAAGTCTCTGCTCCATCATTTCACGCCACCGCCCCTCTTCACGCTCCCTTCTTCTTTTGTGGCTTCTGTATGTGTCGGCGCTTCCCTTGAAAGCAAACTTCCACGGGACTACCCCGTAGCCCCTGCAACGTCCTGGGTGTTCCAGATTCCCGAGCGCCAAAGTTAGCTCATCCATGTCTCTGTCAGGAACCAATCTGCCCGCTTTGATGTCTTCATTCTTTTTGATTATCTCATGTGCCGCCTCCCGTAACGTGGGTGGGAATTCGAGGGAACCATCATCAGGGTTCAATCTTCCACCGCGGGCATAATACCAATTCTTCGATCGTTCTTCCCAGTCAAAGACCGCTGGTACGATACCTTTGTTGAGGAGGTCTTGTTCAATCTTCCGCCACTTGGGTGCTGCAACTGCGTAACCACCGCGACCAAGACGATGGTTGTAATCCGTCTTCTTACTGGCACTTTTCTGAGCTCGTGCGCTCTTGTTGGCGAATTCTTCACTATTCTTGTAATCCACAAAGGACTGCCAGTGATCCTTTAGCTTGGGATAATCATCAAAATTTGGAGTTCGATTCTGCTTGATATAATCTCTGTGCAGCTGCTTCTTGAAACTCTGCAATTGAGTTGCCATCTTCGTGAGAGTCCACTGCTTCACAAGGTTTGCGTTCACGCCCGGTGGAAGTGTGAAGTGTTTTCGGATATCATCCCATAACATATTCTTAACTGAATCCGGAACCACCCATGGATTATCTTCCCTTCCCTTCCCTTCCATTCTCTATATGATATGGGCACGTTGTCCCTCACAATAGCACTGCATTAGGACACAAACTTGTCCCTGACCTTCTTTGGTTCCCATGGCTGGCCAAGCTCGTTGACTTCAGTGATATGAAACTTCACGTCATGATCGATGATCACTTTTGTACGGCCTCTCTTAGTCTTTTTGCTTGTCGAGGTTGAAGCCTACAAGTTGCGGATTTGTTATTCACGCGGGGTTCCAGAATGATATATATACCTCGTTGTTAATGCATTTATGGATTTGTTAATGCATGATATATATACCTCGTTGGAACCTTCTGCATTAACTATGAAAAGGTCTTCATTATTGTCCTCGACGCGGGTGTCGATGTCCGCGGTGCGGGTGTCGATGTCCGCAGTTATGTTGAGGAACGCGTCCGCCTGGCTACGCTCCTCCTCGGTGAAGGTTGGGACCTCGGTATTTGGACCCCCAGCAATAAGGCTCTCCATCAGCCGCTCCTCCTCCTCATTGTTATCAATAACTAGAAATTTCTGAAAACATAAATGAATTTCTGAGCACATAAATGATTTTCTGAATACATAAATGAATTTCTGAGCACATAAATGATTTTCTGAGCACATAAATGAATTTCTGAATACATAAATGATTTTCTGAATACATAAATGATTTTCTGAGCACATAAATGATTTCTGAATACATAAATGATTTCTAAGTGTCGGGCGAGTGTCGGGCGGGAGTCGAGCGAGTCGGGCGGGAGTCGAGCGAGTCGGGCAGGAGTCGAGCGTGTCGGGCGGGAGTGGAGCGTGTCAGGCGGGAGTCGAGCGAGTCAGGCAAGAAAACCTAAGTGTCGGGCGGGAGTCGAGCGAGTCGGGCGGGAGTCGAGCGTGTCGGGCGGGAGTCGAGCGTGTCGGGCGGGAGTCGAGTGAGTCGAGCGAGAAAACCTAAGTGTCGGGCGGGGTCGAGCGAGTCGGGAAAGAATCGAGCGTGCCGAGCGATATATATACTACCTAATTGTCGGGCGAGCGAAAAATTTAATATCTCTAAATACATATTTCATGTCTCAATACATTTCATCTAAAAACACTAATTAAATTCAAATCTGAATCTCTAAATTCAATTCTAAAATCTCTAAATTCAAATCTAAAATCTAAATTCAATTCTAAATCCCTAATTCTAATCTAAATTCATAAATAAATTAATTAAAAATATTATAAAAATTTGCTGACGTCAACCATCAGGGGCTGACGTCAGCAGATCCCCTCCCCGGCCGGGAGCGACGGCGGCCTCAGGGGGGCGACGTCGGCGGCCGGGAGCGGCGGTGGGCGACGGCCGGGTGCGGTGGAGACGGCGGCCGGGCGCGGCGGAGCGGGGTCGACGGGCGGCCGGGAGCGGCGGCGGCGGAGCGGGGGCGACGGCGGCCGGGAGCGGCGGCGGGCGACGGCCGGGCGCGGCAGAGACGTGGACGGGTGTGGGGACGACGGCCGGGCGCGGGCGGGGTCGACGGGCAGCGTGCGGACGACAGAGATCCACGGCGGTCGGGAGCTCCGATGGCGGAGGGCGCGGGGACGTGTCGACGGCCGGGCGCGGGCAGGGACGGCGGGGTGCGACGGGGTCGAAGACGGCGGGGTCGACGACGGCGGAGGGCGCGGGGACGTGTCGACGGCCGGGCGCGGGCAGGGACGGCGGGGGACGACGACGGCCGGCGGAGATCAGCAGGGGGACGAAGTGTGATGAAGTGGAGGAGTTGGGAAAGAAGAGGGGTGGATCCGTGGGATATATATCCATCCGTGGGATATATATCCCCCCTCTTTAGTCTCGGGTCGTATCTCCACCCGGGAGCAAAGAACCTTTAGTCCCGGGTGGAGATATGACCCGAGACTAAAGGCCCCCCTTTTGTCCCGGGTGGAGATACGACCCGGGACTAAAGGCCCCTTTCGCGCGGGAGGGCCGCAAGGGCAAAATTTCGGCCTTTTGTCCCGGGTGGTGTTACCACCCGAGACTAAAGGCCCCCCTTTAGTCTAGGGTCGTAACACCACCCGGGACTAAAGTGTAATTTTCGGCGGGAACTGTTTTTCCCCTCCCATTTCTTTTCTCATTTTCACATTCTATCTCTTTGAAATCAAAAAAATATAATAACTTTTACTATTTCAACCTTGCAAAATTATATTTAGTTAAAATATAATAAACTGTACATTGCTATGCAAAATTATTTTTTAGAGTTGTAAACATTAACTTTCAATTTTCATTTCCAATATTGATGTGCATTCCCTCTAAAATTCAATTAAACCGAAAAAATAGTAAATTAATTCAGAAAAATCTCAAACTTGGTGGGCCAATCTCACATGACATATTTAAGCTTCATAAAAATTTTGAGACCGATACAACACTACAAAGTGCATGGACTTCAGAATCGTTAAGACATAGGTGGTATAGACATGGTTCGATGAAAGGTTCCATATAGCTTTGTGAAACACGTGTACTCCATCTATGTCGAAATGGTCTGAAATTTTTTTGGTTGTCATTTACACTCAAAATATTAGCTCACGCAAGATCTTAGATTTTTCTGATGACTAAATGTATTTTAGGTTTTTTCTTCGTGCTAAAGGAGCTAGAATATTGTGAATTACACATCAATAACTCAAGAATTATGATTCGGCTTCCAGATAAATTAGACTCCTAAGGCACAAGAGAACTTGTGGCCAAGTTTGGCACCATTCCGCTTCGTTTTAGGGGTGCTCTCAGCTCAACTTTTAATTTCTAGGTGATGTCGCACGGAAATTCAATTAAACCGAAAGAAATACTAAATTAATTTAGAAAAATCTCAAACTTGGTGGGTCAATCTCACATGACATATTCAAGCTTCATAAAAATTTTGAGACCGATACAACACTGCAAAGTGCATGAACTTCAGAATCGTTAGGAACATAAGTGGTATAGACATGGTTCGATGAAAGGTTCCATATAGCTTTGTGAAGCACGTGTACTCCGTCTATGTCGAAATGGTCTGAAATTTTTTGGTTGTCATTTACACATAAAATATTAGCTCACGCAAGATCTTAGATTTTTCTGATGACTAAATGTATTTTAGGTTTTTTCTTTGTGCTAAAGGGGCTACAATATTGTGAATTACACATCAATAACTCAAGAATTATGATTCGGCTTCCAGATAAATTAGACTCCTAAGGCACAAGAGAACTTGTGGCCAAGTTTGGCACCATTCCGGATCGTTTCAGGGGTGCTCTCAGCTCAATTTTTAATTTCTAGGTGATGTCGCATGGAAATTCAATTAAACCGAAAGAAATACTAAACTAATTTAGAAAAATCTCAAACTTGGTGGGTCAATCTCACATGACATATTCAAGCATCATAAAAATTTTGAGACCGATACAACACTGCAAAGTGCATGGACTTCAGAATTGTTAACTTGTTGGAGACCAATAAAAGAGTTGATCACATTAGCATTACACAATTGATTTGATCAATAATCATTACATTACGACATTAATCTCAAGCACGTAAGTACGGTGTCTCTTCACGTCCAAGCAATATGCTTGGGTCAACTTCGACAGCGAACGGAGGCATGCCATCAAACTGATCATAATCATCGGATTGATCTGTTTTGTCCTCGACTCCCACGATTACTCTTTTACCTGGAAGAACTATGTGACGCTTTGCCTCTTGTGGTCCTGCTTCTTGGGGATTTTTATTCTTCGGTATGCTAGTCATATCCTTGACATAGAAAACCTGATGCACATCTTTGGCAAGCACGAATGGATCATCTTTGAACCCAATCTTGGTAAGGTTGTTGACGGTGGAAATTCACCATTTCCAACCCTTAATATTCTCACATAAATGGAGGCATATGCATTATTTACTAGCATTTAGGTTTGAATAATGTAGTTCCACTTGCCCTTGGAGATTATTTGTATGTAGGTGATTTACCCCTTAAAAGAGAAGGAAACTCCACTTCTATGAAGAAACCATGCCAACTCAGCTGAGGAGGTGGCTTCCACCAAGGGAGACATGACAAGACACGTCATCGATCCAGGGGAGGCACTCACCGATGAATCAGGGGACGCCACATGGACTTCACATGGATCAAAGGGCCCACCTCGGATACCAAATCAAGCCATGCACCAGGGATGGATCATAGAGCCCACAGGGCAGCCACTCAGAGGAAGCACACCAGGTGGGGCCACCCTAAGGGGTCGGCCGATCCTAGGATCGGCCGAACCGCCTTAGTGGCGCCCCATCTGGTCCTTACACGTGGTGGTTGCTCATTGGTCACTTGCTTCACTCCCGGGTGTTTAGGGGCCATTTGGGCGTCCGAGCAAGCCTTGTCCTCCTCTATAAATAGGAGGGGAGGGGCTCCTATTTCTCACACACCACTCTCTCATTCTCCTCTTACTTTTAGTTTCCAAGGCTAGGGGGTAGGCTAGAGTAGCTCTTCTTCAGGTTCCAAGTCCTCTTGGAAGTTTAGGTATGAGTTCTCTTTTATCTTTATTTCTTTGTATGACTTTGATCTACTTCAGTTATTCAGCTATTTCATATAAAGTCATGGTAGATCATATTCTTGATATGTTCTTGAGTTCATCCTCTGTTCATCATTTAGAGGCTCGTGTTCTTCGTGAACACTACCTTTTGATCCACTTGAAGGGTGATAAACTCCTTCCTTATGTGTTTGTTCATAAGTTAGAGGCTCGTGTTCTTCATGAACACGACCCTTTGATCTTGTTGATTAGACATAAGAGAGTTCATATCTGTTCGTATGTCTAGCCTTAGTTGATCTTGTTAGATAGCATGAGAGTGTTGCATGGGGTCTGTGTTCAAGCTACGGTACTCGGTCTAGTTGACCAGTCTTCTGGTGGCTCTCACCCTGGGTCACAATAGCCCGGGCCGGGTGAGGTCTAGCAGCAACGTAGGCATGGTGCCTGGGTTGTCTAGCTACGATAGTTATGTGCATACCCCCCGTAACGAGAGGTCGGTCCTCAGGTGGTGACAGCCCAGTTGGATCCTAGGGCAACCTCCGCATTGGGGTACCTGCTGTAGGAGTCTAAAGTCTAGTTTCGCAGAGTGCTGGTCGTCGCGGGCTAGCTCCCCGTTTGTACCTAGGTGCTGAACCATGTTTCCCTCATGCAACACTCATGCCTATCTCTTGTATCTTCTAGCTTTGTATGATTAGTACATTAGAACCTAGAGCTAACTCGTATGTTCCCCCTAAGCCGTAGTGTGCTAGAGTAGAGGTAGATTTGAGGTGTGTGTGTCACACTACCCCTTTATATCATTTATCTTACCCCTGCCTTTGAGTGTGTTGTTCCCTATATCTATCTCTTGGTTTACATTCAGAGCAAAAGCATAAGTCTAAGATATCCGCCATTGCCTTCCTTGGATTCGATACCCTTGGAATACTCTCCTTCCTTGGGGAAATGATACAATAGTTTATCTGTGCGCTTGCGGATTCGTTCATGATCGTTTAGATAAAACCTATGGCAACTCTCAATGTTCACGCTAACCTGCGCCAATTAGTTGTGACATTGGGAAGTGCCAACAGACACTTCTAGCGCTGACGCTAAGGACGGATTCCAAATCTGTTCTTAAGTGATCGACGTTCAGAAGTGTCAACAAGCATTTCTGGCGCCATTGCCGGGGAAGGCACAGGATTATCTTGACTATGCTCTGCATCTGTTTATAAACTCTGAGTAGGTTAGGACAACCCTCAATGCAGGCTAACCTTGATTGTCTTCTGTTATCTTTGGATGATGAAGACAGGTAGTGTATGACTGGTTTCGACCTACCGGGGAATTTTACTGAAGATCCCGAGTCACTTGTGAGGAAAGCTCGAATTCATTTCGGCTCACCTCGTCGTACTCGTCCGGAGGGCGAACCAGCTTCCTTTGTACCATCCGCGTCCAACGCTATGGCCCAGAAGACACTTCGTGAGTACTCAGCTCCTTCTGCTGACCAGGTGCTGCAAGGCCCTGAGGTGGCAATGGGGACTGAAAACTTTGAGATCAAGACGGGTCTAATCACAATGGTACAGGCTAGCCCATTCTGTGGCAAGCCAAATGAGGATGCCAATGCTCATCTACAGCAATTCCTAAAGCTATGCAGCACTTTCGTCATCAGGGGTGCAAATATGGATGCCGTTCGTCTACGGCTATTTCCATTCTCCCTCTTGGGAAAGGCTAAGCAATGGTTCTACGCGAACCGAGAATCTATTGACACTTGGAGCAAGTGTTCATAGGCATTTCTCAAGAAGTTCTTCCCATTGGGTAAAACCAATGCTCTTCGTGGAAGGATTTCTGGTTTTCAGCAAGCAACAAGTGAATCTATTCCAGAGGCTTGGGAGAGGTTTCAGGAGTATGTCTTGGCCTGTTCTCATCATGGGATGGAAGATTGGCTTATATTTTAAAGTTTCTATAATGGGTTGACTCCGACAGCTCGAGGCCACATTGATGCTGCTGCTCAAGGAGCATTCTTCTCACTCACTGTTGACAATGCTAAATTACTCATGGTGAAGATGGTCTCCAACCAAGGGTGGAGTGATGAAAGACTCCAACCACGACCGAGGGGTACTTATACTGTCAAGGAAGCAGACATGATTATTGCCAAGATGGATCTTCTTATGAAGAGATTGGACGACTACACCAGTGAGAAGACTGCCATGGCCACTACTTCTTTGCCTATGGACTCTCACATGACTTGTGAAGTCTGTGGCAACACTGGGCACTCAGGCAACTATTGTCCGGAGACTCAGGAGGAAGTGATGTACATGAATGGCAATAACAATGGTTATCATCCATCTCAACAAGGAGGCCAATCATGAAATCAACAACGCCTTTACTATCAAGGAGGTAACCAAGGCAACTCTTACAATCCTAACCAACCTTCCTTGAGAGATCTTGTTTTTGTGCAAGCTAAGATTAATGAAGGTTTTAACAAGAAGCTAGCTGCCCTTGATAAAACTATGGAAAGCCTCAATGTTAAGCTCGATAGTTTTTCTTCTGCCCAGAAGAGTCAGCTGAGTTTCAACAAGATGTTAGAAACCCAGTTGGCTCAGCTGGCTGCTTTGGTTCCTTCTCCTGATAACGGGAGGATCCCGAGGCAACCCGTATCCTCTTGTGAAAATGTTAGTGTAGTGTCGACCAGGTGGGGTAAGCCACCTAGGAAGACACGTGCCTCTGACAATGCAGGAAAGCCCATTCAACAAATTCTTGATCCATGGGAGGAATCAGTAGTGGTGCACAAGAAAGATCCAGGCTACCCGACTATCACGTGCACAATCTATTACAAGAAGATTAGGCATGCTCTTTGTGACCTTGGTGCAAGTGTTAATCTCATGTCCAAGGCCATGTTTGAGCAACTGGGATATCCAGCTCTCTCCAACAGCACGGACTATCCAACTCACCGATTCAACGATCCGATATCCAGAAGGAATTGCCGAGAGTTTATTGGTTAAGGTCAAGAGCTCTTATGTCTTCGCGGATTTCGTGGTCCTCGATATGGATGACGAGGGAGGAATGCCGCTCATCCTTGGGTGACCATTTCTCAGTGATGTCCGAGCTAGAATCAATGTGGGATCCGGTATCATCCGTTTCCGCATTGGGGAGAGGAACTTGAAGTTCAAGTTTTAGGACAAAGAAGAGCAATGCTATTTGGTGCAAGATAGTGTTGAGCAGCTTGGGGGAAGGACGGAGCCTTCACCCCTAAGGAAGAAATCTCCGTCAAAGATGTTAAAGAAAATTCGGAAAGAATGGCAGAAGATTGAGATGGCACCAACCTCTACTTCTCAGGAGTGGGGTGCTGAATGGAATTGATTGCTGAGAAGAGTCCAACTCGTCGGACTAAAAATGATGGGTCATTTCTACCAAAAAGGTTAAAGCTGGTATTTATCTCATATTTCCCTTTTCAAAATTTCCCTTTCCAAAATTGCATGTTTGATTTTCCAAAACTCTTCATTTGCATGCTAGATTTATCTAGCCTGTTTCCCTTTCAAAATAAAAATTCTGAAAATCATTTCTGAGTTTGAAAACCATAGAAAATTTATTTGGGCAATTTCTGGAGTAAACTTTGGCCGGTGCACCTTGGCATATTTTCATATAGCCGTTGGTGGCACACCAGCCAAAGGGGGCCAGCACCGGGCCGGCCAAACCAGGGTTCGGCAGAACCCTGGTAACGGCCATGTGGGCCCAGCCTTGGCCAACGGCTCCTAGCCGTTGCCCAACGGCTATCCCGCGGTGTGCTGCCCCTTTTGCTCTATAAATTGGACCCGAGAGGGGGTGTTCTTCACCCATTCAACTCATTACATTTCACACTCCCCTCTCTACTCCTTGCTCTCTTGGTTTTCTTGGATTTCTTGCTCAAGATTGGATCATCAAGTGGTCTCTCTATTGTGTTGCTGAAATTATTGCTATTAGTGGAGCAAGCTCGGTAAGAACTTCATTTGATTTCACTAACCCATCACCGAGTTTCTCTTGTTGTCCCTTGTTGTTGTGCTAGCATGAATTGGGCGGCAAACACTCTCCGGAGGGTGACACGCTCACGCTCCCGTTTGCGGGCAAGCACGAGTGCATCCACCCCCACCGAGCCGACGCTGAGCCCATCAACGATGGATTAAGAAGAAGAGCAAGAGGAGCAAGTCGAGCCACAAGCCGCGGAGGAGGTCGTCGACGACACCCCCTACCTCAGCTTGCGGGGCGATCGAGAGCAGCAAGCCTATGCTCTCCTAAAGGTCCGAGTCTTCGCCCACACCAGGGACTTCGACCCGGCTCTCATGGAGAAAATAGGTATGAATCTCGAGTTCGTTTCTATTTGGAATGCTCTTGGTTGGGAGGAGTTTGCGTCGGTCACAGAGCTTGGCTCTCGGCCCCTCACCATCCAGTTTCTTTGCTCTCTTGCCGAGACCCCGGATGGCGTTGAGTTTCGTCTTTTCGGGACCGATTATCGTCTTTCTTGGAAGGATCTTAGTCGTCTTCTTGGTTTTAGTCCTCGTTGTGCTGTCTCTTTGAAGCGAGCTTGTGAGGGTTATGTTCGGGAATCTTTCTGGGCAGATATCTCTGGTCTTGTTTACAGTGGCAAGTTTGTACCTCGGTGCAACGATATTGTGCATCCCACTCTCCGTCTGGGGCACAAGTGGCTCGCCATCACTCTCTTTCCACGAGAGGATGTTCGGCCCGTGCACAGCGATGAGATGATGCTATTATATGCCGCTGTCAACCAGATCAAAGTCGCTCCCATTAAAGCAATGATTCGGCAGTGGATGACGAATTTCAAGATGATAGGTCCTATTGAGTGTACGGCTTTGGTGACTCGTATTGCTCTCAGACTCGGGGTTCTTAGCGGGAATCCCGTACCCTTCATCGGGACGCCCCGAGTTCTCATTGATGAGGCATACTTGATCCAGGGGCATATACTCAAGAGGGGCCCAAATGATTCTTTGACTTTCTTCTTTCCGGGCTATGCAAATCAAATCTCGTTACCTAACCCGGGGTTTGGATTGTATAACTCGGAGTCACTAACCATTCCCCTTGTCACACAAGAGGAAAGTCGTCGTGCTAGTGTTTCAGGTAGGTCCACCAGGAGCACGGCGAAGAGAGCACACATGCAACAGTAGCAGCCACAGCCGACACCACCACCATAGCCTCAGCCACAGCCTGTTACACCACCGGTGGCAGGAGGGGCTCCTGCGGGGTACATGTCCGGGGTTACCCCTAGATATGCACCTGGTTGGAACCAGCCCACCTACCAGCCGAGTGCGAGTGGCACGGCTTGGGCGGACGCGAGCAGAGCTCAGTGGGCTACACCCGCTAGTTCCAGCTCCGGTGGTCCACCTCCGTCTTCATCCTTCCGGCGACACTCTTCAGCCTCTGCACGCGATGCTCAGCTCGCACAGCAGTTGGGAGAGCTCACCGTTCAGGTCACGGGACTGGAGGAGACGCTGAACACCCACATCGAGTCTACCTCAGCGTGGCAGCGTCAGGCTGGTGAGAGGATAGCAGCCATGCAGCAAGATCAGCGGCAGTACATGGATGCGCAGAGGGCTTACTATGCGAGTCAGGGTTTCTTCTACCCTCCTCCGCAGTGAGCCTGAAGCTAGCTTGGGGGAGGACCCCCATCTTGAGGTAACTTGTATCTTCCTTCATTTTCAGAATATCTTATAAATGAAAATCCAAAAAAATCTGCAAAATAAAAAGACCAAAAATATTTATTTGCTTTCATCATCATCATTTGCTTAGTTTGGTTTGATATGCTTAGTAAGAATGCTTTGCCTCTATGGTTGAAATGATGAATAGTTGCTCTGTTTATTCTCCTCATATGTCTTGCCTACAACTTTGTATCCTACCTAAGTTTTGAGTTTGTTGGCTTGTATGTTCAAACCTTAGCTTGGAAACTGTGGGTAGCAAAAAGCATGATCCTTGCCTAAGTTGTTGTGAGACATGATATGGTAGAATAGAGTGCTATGATCTTGTGCTTAGTGATGCTTGACATCCGGAGTTTTACTTTTTGAAAAAAAAATCAAAACATGATGAGTTCCTCAATGATGAGAATTTCCCATCCAAGGCCATATGTAGATTCTAGTTCTTAGCCTCCACATATGCAACTTAATCTCTCATTGAGCTTTGTCAAATTGTTATGACCCTTGTTAGAACTCATACTCCCCTGATCAAGATCACGTACATGTTCATGCTAAACTTCTACACTGGAAGTTAAGCATTCATCATTTACTCCATACTGCTTATGCATTCTTCCATAAATAAAACTATATGTATCTTTGCATTATTCATCCCTCTCCAAATATCTCCAAGAGAGACAAAGGGCTAGCTTAAAAAAAAGAAAAAAAGAAAAAAAAGAAAAGCATGCTCAAAAGCATGGCAAAAATAAATAAAGAGAGCTAGCCCAAGTCTCGAAAAAATTCAAAGGAGAAAAAGGGATTGATATGTGCAAGAGAAAGAGTTCCACCATATAGATGGTAATAACTAGTACCTACTCCGGAGCTAGTGTCCACCTTACCATCAATCCCTCATTCCCTCATATAAAACATGGCAATATCTAGCACCCATTTCCGGGCCTAGTATCTACCTTGCCATGTTCATATCCATCACACACATATACACATCTTGATCAGGATGTATGTTTGTTTCTTCCAAGGATCCGGTTTTTGACTTAGCAATATATGAGAGACAAGTATGCCACATCTTCCCCACCTACAGCTCCACATAAAGCCTATTAGGAGTAGGATGTGAAGAAAGGCAGCATTGATGCCTTGGTAAGGAAACATACACCTTTGAGCGATCCGAGAGTATCATTTGAGGAACTCTGATTTTCTTTTGAAAAATTTGCAAAACCTCCGGATTGCTAAGCTGATCAAGGTATGAGTGATTAAGCATTCTCTATATAACCATTCTGTCTCTCAACCGCCCAAGGCAGGTGAAGCTATATGCCCCACATATCAGGTGAAAGGTAAGAACATTGCCAACTTGTTCAACTCTTGGTAGAGTACTTTGCTGTATGTTTGCCATAAGTTGAGAATACAACATTGTAGCAACTCCTGATCAACCAACCTAAGTCTCTAATGTCTTGCTTCGAGACGAGCAAGAGGTTAGCTTGGGGGAGTTTGTTGACGGTGGAAATTCACCATTTCCAACCCTCAATATTCTCACATAAATGGAGGCATATGCATTATTTACTAGCATTTAGGTTTGAATAATGTAGTTCCACTTGCCCTTGGAGATTATTTGTATGTAGGTGATTTACCCCTTAAAAGAGAAGGAAACTCCACTTCTATGAAGAAACCATGCCAACTTAGCTGAGGAGGTGGCTGCCACCAAGGGAGACATGACAAGACACATCATCGATCCAGGGGAGGCACTCACCGACGAATCAGGGGACGCCACATGGACTTCACATGGATCAAAGGGCCCACCTCGGATACCAAATCAAGCCATGCACCGGGGATGGATCATAGGGCCCACAGGGCAGCCACTCAGAGGAAGCACACCAGGTGGGACCACCCTAAGGGGTCGGCCGATCCTAGGATCGGCCGAACCGCCTTAGTGGCGCCCCATCTGGTCCTTACACGTGGTGGTTGCTCATTGGTCACTTGCTTCACTCCCGGGTGTTTAGGGGCCATTTGGGCGTCCGAGCAAGCCTTGTCCTCCTCTATAAATAGGAGGGGAGGGGCTCCCATTTCTCACACACCACTCTCTCATTCTCCTCTTACTTTTAGTTTCCAAGGCTAGGGGGTAGGCTAGAGTAGCTCTTCTTCAGGTTCCAAGTCCTCTTGGAAGTTTAGGTATGAGTTCTCTTTTATCTTTATTTCTTTGTATGACTTTGATCTACTTCAGTTATTCAGCTATTTCATATAAAGTCATGGTAGATCATATTCTTGATATGTTCTTGAGTTCATCCTCTGTTCATCATTTAGAGGCTCGTGTTCTTCGTGAACACTACCTTTTGATCCACTTGAAGGGTGATAAACTCCTTCCTTATGTGTTTGTTCATAAGTTAGAGGCTCGTGTTCTTCACGAACACGACCCTTTGATCTTGTTGATTAGACATAAGAGAGTTCATATCTGTTCGTATGTCTAGCCTTAGTTGATCTTGTTAGATAGCATGAGAGTGTTGCATGGGGTCTGTGTTCAAGCTACGGTACTCGGTCTAGTTGACCAGTCTTCTGGTGGCTCTCACCCTGGGTCACAATAGCCCGGGCCGGGTGAGGTCTAGCAGCAACGTAGGCATGGTGCCTGGGTTGTCTAGCTATGATAGTTATGTGCATACCCCCCGTAACCTTCGCCAGAACTTTCTTCGTCTTGTCACGGTGCCCCTGGAGATCACCAGCATCTTCATCTCGCCGAATCTTATAACGTAGCGCTTTGCACACAGGACAAGCATCCAAATTCTCGTAATCCTTACCCCGATATAGGATGCAATCATTAGGGCATGCATGGAACTTCTGTACCTCCAACCCAAGAGGGCACACAGTCTGTTTTGCTTCATATGTGGTGGACGGTAATTCATTGTTCTCCGGAAGCTTGTCCTTCACAATTTTTAGCATCCCTTCAAATGCCTTATCAGACACACCATGTTTTGCCTTCCATTGCAGCATTTCTAGTGTAGTACCAAGCTTTTTGTGACCTGGCTTGCAATCTAGGTATAACGGTTTTTTGTGATCTTCGATTATACGTTGGAACTTTGCCTTTTCTTTTTTGTTTTCACAGTCCCTTTGTGCATCCTGTAGAACCTGGCCAAGATCATCAGTAGGCCAGTCAGCATGTGTTGGTAACTCTTCTTCGTCAGCATCTTCCATTAAAGTATCTGCAAAAGCTTGACCTGCGGCCCAGTCTGGAATACCCTTCTCCTCTTCTTCGTCGTCTTCCATCACAACCCCTCTTTCACCGTGCTTGGTCCAAACCACATAGTTCGGCATGAATCCGTATTTCAACAAGTGGAGGTGAAGTGTGCCCGGGTCATGGTAGTCTCTTTCGTTTCTGCAATCGGAGCATGGACAACACATGAACCCACTCGTATCCTTGTTTTTTTTCGCCACTTCGAGAAAACCATGCATGCCGGTAATGTACTCCGCTGACCGTCTGTCGGTGTTGTACATCCATTGCCGGTTCATCTGCATCATATTAAGTGAAAAATATTCATGTTAATTCTACAACACTATCCCTAGGTATCCTTTTCTAATAACTAAATTAATAAATTTTATTTTCTCTAATATTAAATATAGCTAGCTAAAAGTAAAATTTATATAAAAACAAAAAAAATCTTAGTACAAATGAATGAAAGAAGATATAATCATAACAAATGAAAACTACTTATTACCAAATCTAAAGTATACTAATATAAAAACTACATCTCTTAGCTCTTAAATCAAATTTTCTATTTTCTTAATTGTGGCATAAATTTTAAGTATAAAAAATATACACTATCCCTAGGTCTCATTTTCTAATAACTAAATTAATAAATTCTATTTTCTCTAATAATAAATAAAGCTAGCTAAAAGTAAAATTTTTATAAAAACAAAAAAATCTTAGTACAAATGAACGATAGAAGATTATCATAACAAATGATAACTACTTATTACTAAATCTAAAGTATACTAAAAACCTCATCTCTTAGCTCTTAAATCAAAATTTCTATTTTCTCCTTCTCTAAATCATAAAACAAAATTTAAACACAACAAATGAATGGAGGATGAAGAATAATACCTTAGCAACACCTTGGAGGTGAGAAAACTCCAAAAATTGATGAGGAAAAATTTGGGCAGCTCCTCCCTAGGTTTGAGGCACCATGGAGCTGAGAGGAGCTTGCTCTTTGAACTCGCGGTGAAAAATGGTCGAGCAGGGAAGAAGAAGGGTGCGTGCTGTCGATTTTGTATAGGGGAGGCCTTTTGTCCCGGTTGGTAAGACCAACCGGGACAAAAGGCCTCTGAAGGCCGGCCCCGCCAACCCCACCCGGGACTAAAGGCCAGGCCCCAATCATTGCGCCCGTGGAGGGCTAGCCTTTAGTCCCTGGCCTTTAGTCCCGGGTTGGTTTACCAACCGAGACTAAAGGGTCGCCCCCCACCCAAATGACTCTGTTGTTTTTTTAGTTTAATATATATTAAGGTCTCCAAAATTTGTGATAAAGGCTAATATTAAGGCTTAATCAATACTTTGGAGGTGAGAACCCTAATATTAAGGTTTCCAATAAATTAGTCACTGGCCTAACATCAATACTTCAGGTCTTAACAAAAAATATAAAAAAGTTCATACATCAATACTTAATTAAGGTCTTACAAACATAAAAAGTTCATACATGAATACTTAAGGTACGGTCTTAACAAAGGTAGAGGGGTGCATCAATGCACGACACATATTTCATACTTCATTCTTCTTCCTTAGATAGTTCATATAGTTGAAGTCTCCGATCTTGAAGTCGAGAACTTCATCGATATATGCCAGAGAATGGATCAGTGCACTCTCCATCGCTTCACAATAACGGTCACATGGACTTCCATAAATTTCAAACAGTGGCGAGGAAAACTGATATGGTCTGAAAAATGAAAGATTTGCCTGATACTTCGAACCTCTTGTAAGTGTAGGATTTGAATCTGTGTAAGAAAATCCCACAACATCCAACACTTACTCTAGAATTGCATGAAAGCTCTTTGCCGCAAAGGTTTGACCAACGATATCCTACAGTTAAGAATAAAGTTATTACGACTCATAAAAAATGTTAAATAAGAAGATTAAAATAGCATTAAATGATGCTCCATACTATGTCATGTTCATTCAGCCGACAAAGTCTCTCTGCGGTCGTGGTCACACTTCCTCCCTCCTCGAGTGCCTTGATTAGAAAATAAGAGTAATCCGGCACAAAGTACCCATTAGCGTAAAGTTGTTCTAAGCATGCCTGCACAGTGGTCCTTTCATAAGTCCTCCTAACCAGGGCAGGGGTACCCCACCCAACAATTGAGACCATTTGGATGGGTTCTGAAGACAGCGAGGAGCGAATTTGTCCTCGAACGGGTATGTCAAACGAGATTTTTAATTGTATGCAATTGTTTGGACCGACAATGGCACATTGTGTAACAGGAGGGGTACCACCTAAATTTTCAACATGTGTGAGCCACTACAAATGATTGAGAACCTGCATTGTATGAAAATAATATTATTATCCGTGTGTAGTACGTAAACATCAAATTTATATAAGGAAACAATATTACTATGTTGGGACGAGATCCCTGGCTTCGATCACCAGTAGGTAAGTCAATCACACCATGGGTGAAGTGTATGCCTGGACGACGAGCATAAGGTGGCCGTTCATCACGGCGACCGCCACGGTGACCACCGTGACTACAATAGCTTGCCATAGTTTTCCAAAACTATTACAATCTCTGCAGGAAAATAAGAGAATGCTTAAATTTATTCTATATAAAAACAAAATATATAAGACCTATTTTCTCATTTTCTAATAACTAAACAGATAAGTGCAAGAGCTCGTTCAGGTGCAGTGAGCCCGGAGGCGACGTAAGTCTGTACTATACCTTTTCTAATGACCCTGAGCATTTAGGAAGTACAACCTCACCTCACCATCATATACACGCACCTCGCTCTCCCACTTACAGTTCTCTACATCGCCAAGCTACAGCCTTGCATCTCCTACCTAGCTACAGCCCAACATCACCGAGCCACGTATAGCCCCAGCTCGCCGGTGATGTAGGACTGTAGCTAGCTAGGATGTAAGGCTACTGGTACAGAACGTCTAACCGATTGTATATGGAAAAAAGAAAAAAAAATAAGAGAATGCCTAAATGTATTCCAAATTAAAACAAGAAATACTTAACAAAAATGAATGAAATAGATAGGTAATATATTTTCATTTGGTAGTGACCATTTTTTTAATAAACTAACTTCTAATAAATTAAGCTAAATGTAAAATTAAATGCATCTCTCATCTAAAATTTAAAATCAATTATCTCTATAGCAAAAACTATAAAATTAGAGGATAAATCCCTATGTGAAACTATGCTTAAAAAATATGTGAAACTAAATACAATGTTAGCTAAATCTAAAACATCTGAAAACATCATCTCTTACCATAAAAACGAAATTTAATCATAACAAATGAAGGAAGGATGAAGAATCAAACCTTAGCAACACTTTGGAAGAGAGAAATCTTCACAAATTGATGACGAAAAAATTGGACATCACCTCCCTAGGAGAGAGGCGCCATGGAGAAGAACTTAAGCTCTCGGGTGAATGTTAGCTCGGGCAGAGGAAGAAGGGAGGCAGGGATATATAGGCGCACCCTTTAGTCCCGGGTGGTATTACCACCCTGGACTAAAGATGAGCCTTTAGTCTCGGGTGGTAATACCACCCGGGACAAAAACTTTAGTCCCGAGTGGTGTTACGACCCGAGACGAAAGGCTCACCCTTTAGTCTCGGGTCGTAATACCACCCGAGACTAAAGTCTGGCGCCAATAATTACGGCTCAGAGCCGTTGGACGCCAGGCCTTTAGTCCCGGGTGGTATTACCACCCGAGACTAAAGGAGGGCGGCACAAACAGCCTTCCGAGATCACGTCACCCCAAAAGCATTTGTCCCGATTTCAAAGTTGAACCGGGACAAATGCTTAAGAACAAAGGTCGTTTTCCCACCAGTGCTTGTCGACCGTTTTGCTTTCTCATCATCATGTCATATGGTTTGGATCGTCTGCCGTCAGTTTTACCAGTACACTGTTTCGGGGTCGTGGTAAAATTTTGTATAGAAAAGGGCATTCTACCAATCACACCACCTCCGCTCTTCTAGTTCACGTGTCTCGCTCCCGCACACATGCTTGCCCATTATTGGCATCGAGGTAGTACTTGCACACCAAGTACTTTGAACTTGACGTGACGATATTTTACTAGAGGATTGTTTATTTAACTAGTTCATACTTTAGAGCAACTCCAAGAGCCTCTCTAAAAATTACTAGTTAAAATCCTGATTTGGCTAGTATGTAAAATGAAATAGCTAGCAAAAAGTTGATGAAATTCAACAGACTAGCCAAAATCAACAGGGAAGGAGGAAGGAGAGGTGGGACCGGAAGGCCGAAAGAGAGGATAGCTAGCGGAACTGGCTAGCCAAAGATGACTAGCGAAGCCCCCGGTTTAGCTAGCGGAGGATAGCGATGGCAACTTTAGCTAGTCTGTTGGATTGAGTTTTTGGACAAATTTTCTATTTTTTAGCTAGTCAAACCAAGATAGATAGTCTCTTGGAGTTGCTTCCGTTAAAAAAATGCAATCCATTGTGTTAATTAATCATGTGCGTAGGATTTCAAGAAAACCACCTTTATTAAGTGGACGGCATGCCGAATTTCAATAAAATCGTGAAAGGACCTCTTGCCTAGTTGGTATACCTGAGCATTTTTGGCCCGGCCCGACCCGGCCCGCTGGCCCGGCCCGGGCCCGGCCCGTGCCAGGCCCGCCCACGGACCTTACTGGATGGGCGTGGGCAGAAATCTTGAAGCCCCCGAAAATTTTTTTTGGCCCGAGCCCGGCCCGAAATGCTGTTTTTAGTTACTTTACACTATAAAATGCGCGGGCGGCCCGCCCAAGCCCGGGCCCGGCCCGAGCCCGGCCCGAAAACTGAGGCCCGACACGTCCCATGGGACGGTCATGGGTAGAATTTTCTCAGCCCGAAAAACCCGGGTTTTTTTTCGGCCCGGCCCGAACCCGGCCCGGCCCGTGGAATGCTCAGGTCTACTAGTTGGTTAGAGGGTCTAAGTAGCATAGTCGCATCAGTAGACCCGGGTTCGATTCCCCGCGGGAGTGAATTTATGGGGCTGGTTAAAAAAATCATCGTCGGTGTAGCCTAGGGTTTAAGAGTTTTCTGGATCCGGAGAAGGTTATTTCTTCTTGATGAAAACCCATGGAGCTCTTCACCACCAAGTCAAGTTTAAAAAAAATTTCAATAAAACCATCTCAATTTTGTTGTTATCATTATGAATATTAGCTAGTCCAAAAGTTTTTTTTATCCTACAAGAATGCTTTTGTAGCATTTGGACTAGCTAGGCAGAATCCATGAAATTTAACCCAAAATTATTTTACACACAATTTACAAAGTAATAAGCTGATTGTTCCTTAGGAAGATTGATTGAGCGTTTCTCTACCCAGCATCATGCACATTCAATATGTGCATGCAATTCAATGAGCATTCTAAAGGATAGCATGTATGAGAATTCCAAGAATTGCATTATCTATGTGGTATGGAGGTTTTCATTCCATGCCGGATGAATTTTAGTCTACAAAAAAAGATATTGATGATCAAGTTAGATGATAGGTTGATCATATGTGACACAAAATGTCACTCTTTTGTGACTACACAGAGCATAAATAAAGTTAAAAAATGCACGCTAGGTCGTAAAAGTGAGTAGCAATGAGCATGTGCGGATCTAAGGGGGGCTAGGGGGCTCTAGCCCCCCTACTACCAAGAACTCTATTGAAATTAAAGGAAGAAGAGGAGAGAGAAAAGAGGGAAAACAAGAATAATAAAAGAAAGAAATGGAGATGGAGAAAGAAGAAGAATCCACCCCCTGGTTTCGATCTTGCCTCCGCCACTAGCAATGAGTAGAGACGCTACGCCACCGATCGTCTTGACATTGATGTTACATGCATTGGTTGTCCGCTTTTCGTAGATCAATGCTCAATGTCATCATCAGTATATCTATATGTGGCACGACGACCAGAGCCGAGCTATCAATGTGTTAGGGTTTGCACCGACCAGTGACGGAGGTAGCAAAGGGAGGATGGAGGGGCTCATTCCCCTTTTTCTTCCTTCAGCCCCCTTCTCTTTCATCTTCCCTCTTTTTTTCTCTTCTTCTTCTTCCTCCTCCCTTCGTCTTTCAATGGAGTTTCTGGCGGTAGGGGGGCTTGAGCTCCGCCTGCCCCACCGCCACATCCGTCCCTGGTGCCGACTAGTACATAGAGCATATTTTTCACCCAAGTCGCTCTTACATTTTTCACCCATTGTTGGATAAATTACAAGAATGAATATATACCATATAATGTTAAAATATATACAAAGTTAAAATTTAAACATTCTTATCATTATTGCGGACAAAACATATTAATTCTTATAATGTTATTATGTTTTGTAAAAGTCTATCCATAAAAATGTCCCTCATTCAGAATATTGTTAGTTTAGCCTTCTCTATGACCTTTAAAATACTTGTTGTTCAAAAACATTTAGGCAATTTTGGCTTGATTCTTTTCAGCCTCAACCGTCTTTAACTGTACCATTAACTAGCTTGTTTACTGGTGCCTGCACACATGATTCAATATCAATTGAGGTTAAAATGGTCACTTGATATGCTACCTTGATTCTTATTGTTATTAACATAAATTTAAAAACAACATGTACTATGGGTAGTATATACTCGGAGTTGTCATTTTATCAATTTAATACTATTATGATGTATTAATTCAATATAAAAAATGACATATATATCATCATAAATGAGAATATTACTCTAGTAACTAGTAGTATTACCTCATACTAGTTTATTAGTTTTTCTATTTTTTACAAGGTATATATTCGGTTTCATTGGAGTGAAGTATTGAAAAAAAGGATACTTGTGCCATATAAAAGTGCAGTCATACATATGCATCTTCAAACCTAATGCTTCATATAATGGTATTGTCTCGTGTGTAACAGTGTTCTGAATCTGACACCACATCAGCACCCAGACATCAAATAGAAACATAGCTTTCTCAAAAAGAAAAAAAAAAGCCAGCGAGGAAGCGAACCGGATCTTTTCTAGTTAAAACCTCTACACTACCACATTAGTTAGCCATCCGATCGATTGGATTTTCATTTTGGCAGGGACCAGCTGCACGAATTAACGTGCCTCTCTATCATTTCTCCATGCCTCGCCGCCGTATCTATCGGACCACACTGGCCATCAACCTACTGAATGCTAACGTGGACGTCCGGGCCCAGAGCCCCAGACGACAATCCCAGCGAAAGCTAACGTGATCGGGAGAGCCGAGGTCGATCGATCTGGATGTCTGATGAAGGCGGCCGCACAGAGCGGCCGGCAGGCCTGCACGCACCTGCATCTGCCGCCCGTTAGTTGTTCCTGACGTGGAGGACCAAAAGAGCGCATGCCTCGCTCCTCTTCTCGCATCGATCGCGTCCTCTCGAACTGATGCGTGAGAAACTCATCGGTGAGAACTGAGAAGTGTTCTGCTCTGCATCTTGCAAATTGGAAACACGGGCATGATGTGTGTTCCGGGGGTATGTACACTAGGTCAGAAATGATTTGTGCTGGCGGCTAAAACCGGTCTTTGCTGGCGGGTAGAGCGTCCGTCAGCGACCTTGAGCCAGTAGAAATGACCCTTTGTGTTGGCGGTTGCTCTATCCGCCAGCACAGAGAACATCTGTGCTGGCGGGCACTTAGGCCGCTCGCCAGCACAGAGGACATCTATGCTGGTGGGTGCTTACGCCGCCCGCCAGCACAGAGTCCTTCTGTGCTGGCGGTTGTTTAAGCCGCCCGCCAGCGAAATGTTTTTTTCCATTTTACCATTTATTATTATATAATTCGCATTAATCATTTATTATTTGTATATAATTCACATTAATTATTTATTATTATATTTTTGTTTATTATTTGATTTTGCCCGCTAAATTCACTGGTATTTATTATTAATTGTATTTGTATGCTAAATTCACGTGAAATTATTATTATTTGTATTTGACCGCCAAATTCAAATACCACACAACCACATAATTCAAACTAGTATATTATAATACATAAGTCACGTTATTAGAAAACACCGTACGTAATAGATAATCGACATCCAACATGTCGAATTCGAATAGATAATACTAGTTTTCAATTAAACCCGGTCCATCTACATAAATGTTCGCACTCTTCCACAATCAACACTCCTTTTTTGTCAAAGAATACGTCTTTCTCATGGCAAATCTCATGTAGGATGAACCTCGTCATGTCCGCACAAATGTTGTCGATTTGCTTGTCACCCAGCTTCCCCCACGATCCCTCGATGGTAGACATCTGTGCACGTACACACAATAAATAAAGATTCTAAATGCATTACCATTATAGGAAGATAATTTGCACAAACAACAAGAGGCTTACGTCTTGAGGATTCGTCCGGTACCTCCCATTATTTCTCAAGACCTTGCACAAGTAATATCCACATAGCACGGTACCGAGAGGTTGCTTGTAGCACTGCAAACAAATAAAAAATAACCAGAAATTATTAACAAAAGTGTACAACTCTAATAAAAACCAAGTTGTTATGTTCTTACCCATTTAGCATGTCGTATCAACAATGTATCCTTATTTGGAGGGTGCTCCCCACCTTTCCTTATGTATAGCCGATACGTACTTTAAGGATGCAAAGACAAAAGTTAGTAATACAAATTTAGCCGATACACACATTATTAATTATTGTAATGGGTTGTCTTACTTTTTTACAATGTCGATGAATGGCCTGTAAGAATCCTCTTCATAGTGTAATGAGTCGTAGACCATTGCATCTCTTAGCTTCGGACAGATGTGGAGGGCAATGAAATGGTCTCTGCATTATATTTAAATAATAAATATAAATAAATCATAGAATATATCTATTTATATATATCTAGTAATTAGAACGAACTTACTTAAAATTGTAAGCACACATGATACTCTCCTTATGCTGCATTTTCTTCATTCTTTTTCCAATGTATACAGACACCGCATGACTAAAGGATGTATGGTATTTCTTTATCATAAGATCTTTCTCCTCTAGTGTCTGCACTTGTTCTTCGATTTCCTTTCTTAGCTTTTCAGTCATTACGAACTTGTGTTCTGCCTCGCATATTTGTTGCGGGTCACAGTATGCTACACTCCACCTCCTAATTATCTTCTTTTCATCCAATGCTTGCATCCTGCAGAATAGATCGCTTAGGATGGTTACCAAAAATACATATGAATTTGAAAAAGATATAGTATGGTACATGCATGTTGACTTACATGCACCAAGCGGTGATGAGATTCACGTCGAGGCGTTCACGACGGTACATCGCATGCAAATCCTGGAAATCAATTACAAGCTTGTTCACTTGAGAGGCACCGAACACCCATGTTGGGACAGACGCGGTGATAGAGTTTATACCTTCCTTCATGGCGTTCATGATCCATTGGTGCAGGTTTTTCAGTTCCTGTGGCCCCTCGCTCAGTTGCCACGAATGCAAGAATGGTTTGCCATGCTCATACCTGTCGGGGACATCATCCGACCCAATAAAATCTCCAAGCCCCTCCTTTTGCTTACGGTGGCTCCTAGTAGTTGCACCGGATTTTACATTCTTTGTATTCTTGAGTGCTTTGAAGAACATGTCAGCATCTGATGTGACCTTCTTTAGTTCATGTGAGGCTATCATACGTCGTATTGTTGCTGACCTCTTGGTAGGTGGAGATGGCGTAGGAGACGATGACCTTAGAAAATTATCCACGTCGTCTGCAGATTCTGCTAATGCCCCTTCATCGAGAGTTTCTTGGACGGGTGATAGCCTTGGCATGTCGTTCTCATTGTTACCTCCCTGCTCAACACCCATCGTAGGTTGTTCCGTGTTCTCGACGACTGCAGCATTAGAATCTTGGAGGGCTTGGCTAGGGTCTGAATCTGGGAGGGGTACTCGTTCTTGGCTAGGTTGCGAGGGATTTGGTGATGCATTAAGAATGATATCTCGGCGATGTCATAGTATGTATTGGTTCCTCGCATCACCGAGATGCTCGATCCCCTCATCAGTAGGGATATCAATCTCGCACGACTCATCAGACACCGATACAACTTGCACCCATGCATACTCTGCTGGTGGTGGATTCGGAAACACATGACCCAATAGTGCCATGGCTGTTGCAACCTCTCGAAACTTATCTTGTTTTCTTCCATAAGGTATAACCAACTTGCATGGTGTATCCTCTCCAATTTCATCGACAGGATACATGGCGTTTGCAATAGAACCCGCACTACTTGGAGGCACGACGGTTCCGATCTGGGCAAGCTGCAAGTTTGGAAGGAGGCCAGCAAGCTGCAAGTTTGGACCATCAGATGCATTCTGTGCACTCTGTGTGGTAGAAATCTGTTGGCTTACGAAGAAGCCTAACAACTCTTGCTTGGCGATTTCTCTCATCTTGTCTTCAAGGCCCTTCTTATAACGGTCCCGCTTCTTGTAGCTTGACCGGTGTTCAACAAATGCTTTACCCCATGGCAAGGTAGATGACATCCCTCGAACACGCCCAGAGTGCTCAGGGGTACCGATCGCGGCGGTTAGCATATCGTTCTCCCTGTCGGGCTTGAAAAGACCTTTCTTTTGCATTTCGGCGAGCTCTCCCAACTTCTCATAGATCTATTATGTTGTGGGCTTCTCGAATGTCACCGTGCCGTCAGGTCTCACAGTAGGAATTCGAGCAAGGCACTAATTCCTGCTGCGCTCATCCATGCCTTCAAACAACTCTGGTAAACCAGCTACCCTCCTTTCTTCTTCCTCCTGCCTCCATTTTGCTAACTTGGCAGCATATCCTCCCGAACCCAAGTGATGTGGGTTCTCAGCAACTTTCTTAGCCTTCTCCTTAGCTTGGAGACTCTGAGCTAGAGCTTCCTCTGTTCTCTTCTGTTCTTTGAATTCTTCCCACACATCTAGCGGGATGTTTCCATACACATCCCTAGCATCCTTGTCTTTCTTAACAAATTCAGTGTTAAGCACAGACCTCCAATTTCTGAGAGTTCCTCCACAAAAGCCCTCAACATACTTTCTACCTTCATTCTCTGTGCCTTCCGGAAAAAGGAACTTTTCTTTCACTTTGGCCCACAATACATCCTTTGTAGCCTTAGGCACCTTCTTCCAATTATCAGTTGTGATCCAGGGCGCCATGATGTCCCTGACAATTGCACCAACGATGTTCCGAAACCTAGCACCTATGTTCTCAGGTTCAATGGGCTCGCCTTTGTCACCCAATTGTTCTATCACAAGTTGTCCTCTATCAGGGATCTGGTTTCTTCTTCGTTGCCCACGTTTCCTTTTCGGGTTACTACTAGAAACAGTAGTACCCGAAGGTTGTGGTCCTGAACCTTCTGCCTCTTGGACAACAATGGTAGGTGCTCTACGACGACGTCGTCGCAGGGATCTCTCATCGTTCTACAGGGAAAACATCATTTTCAGTATAACTAAATTTGAACAACATACATTATTCGTACTGAATGTGCATGCAAACCTCCTTATCTCCGCTTGGTTCGTAGTCAAGATCTTCATCTTCTAGACGCCTACGTGGCCGCGGTACGCTTGGTTCGTACTCAGGTGGAGTTTCATAGTCTCCATTAAAATCACTGGAATCCTCTGAGGATTCCACACTATAATTACCAAAAATATGTTGTTCACATGTTTGTTTTTCAGATTACCGCTGATTAATTAACAAAATATAATTTCAGACATAATTGATAAACACAAATAATTGTACATATATTTTGCAATCCATAAATATGTTTGAATTTTCCATATAGATATGAATTTAAATTTCTTAATTTACAATCCATAAATATGTTTGAATTTTCCATATAGATATGAATTTACATTTCTATATTTACAATCCATAAATATGTTTGAATTTTCCATATAGATATGAATTTACATTTCTATATTTACAATCCATAAATATGTTTGAATTTTCCATATATATATGAATTTACATTTCTATATTTATAATCCATAAATATGTTTGAATTTTCCATATATATATGAATTTGCATTTCTATATTTACAATCCATATTTTTTTTGCAATCCATAAACAATTGTACATAGAAAAATAAATTACATATCTATATTTATATCTATATTTATACATATCTAGATTTTTTAACACATAGAAAAATGAATCCAGAGCAACAAAATTTAGCAACAAAATTAAAAAAACGGACCCGGAGCCGTCGCGGCGGCGGCGGTGGCAGCGGTAGCGGCGCCGGCGGCCCCGTCCTCGTCTTGGGCTTGGGGCGCGGCGGTGGCGGTGCCGGCAGCCTCATCCCCGTCTAGGGCAGGGGCCGCATGGGGCGCGGCGGCGCCGGCGGCCCCGTCCCCGGCCCCGGATCCTCCGCCCGCACTAGTCGGCGGCGGTGGTTGGGGGCCGGTGGGGAAGGCGTCGTCGCTGGCGTGCGGGGAGGCGGCCATCCCGAGCTGCGCTGGAGGGAGGAGGCGGCCGGCGCTGGAGGGGAGGAGGCGACCGGTGCTATAGGGGGCGTACGGCGGCGCGGTGGGGGCGACGACGCGACGGGAGAACGACGGCGGTGCTCGGCGACGCGATGGCGTGGCGCGAGGAGGCCGACGCTCGAGGGAGGAGGCGGCCGGTGTGCAGGACGGCGGCGGCGGGGGGCGCGGGAAATTTTGGCAGCCTCCCGGTGTCGTTCCAATTCCGCACCAAATTTAGAAATTTTCAGCGTGTTGCGGCCTTATATAGGCAGGATTTGTGCTGGCGGGTGACCTAACGCGCCCGCCAGCGGTGAGCATCTGTGCTGGCGGGCGCTTAAGCCACCCGCCAGCAGTGTGCATCAGTGCTGGCGGGTGGCTTAAGCGCCCGCCAGCGCTATGAATTTTGAAAAATCAAAAAATTCAAAATCTTTTATGAGATAACACATTTCCAAACTTAAATTTGACACATTTTATAAGAGATGTGAAAGTTTCAAACAAATTTGAGAAGGTTTGTGCCAAATTTCGATTTTTTTGATTTTTTTTTCAAAATGCACTATGCTGGCGGGCGCGTAAGCCACTCGCCAGCAGTGTGCATCATTGCTGGCGGTTGGCTTAAGCGCCCGCCAGCGCTGTGAATTTTGAAAAATCAAAAAATTCAAAATCTTATTCAAACTTGTTGAAATATGTCCCAAACTTCCACAACTCTAACAAAATGTTTCAAATTTAATTTAGGAAGTTTGTGAGCCCATAAAAAATTGGTTTTTTGAAAAACTTAGTTCAAATGTGACTCAGGGGTGAAACCTCCTATAACACTTGAGGTGTTTCACCCAAGAGTCACATTTGAACTAAGTTTTTCAAACAAACAATTTTTTATGAGATAACACATTTCCAAACTTAAATTTGACACATTTTATAAGAGATGTGAAAGTTTCAGACAAATTTGAGAAGGTTTGGGCCAGATTTCGATTTTTTTATTTTTTTCGAATATTTTGTTCAAAAAATTTGAAATCTTGCCTAAATTAATTCATATGGCATCCTTGTGATAACCATCTTAAGGAATACTGGTTTAACAGCTCGGATCACAATTGAGAGAAAAACAGTGATCATCACATGGCAATCATGAGAGTTACAACCAGTAAGCGTCATGTCTTTCAACGAGACTAGTGATCTGATGTTGGATGAGAATCTGGTAGGCACTTTCAGACAGCGCAAGCACTTGAAAATAGCCAACCTCTCATCTTGTGTCAAGTTGTAGCTGGCCGGGGGAAGGTATTGTTTACCATTTGGACGTTCTTGCGGGTGTAGCTCTGGCCTGATTTTTAGGTCAACAAGATCCTTGCGTGACTTTAGTCCATCCTTTACCTTGCCCGATAAACCTAAGAAACCCAAGATGCTTTCAAACACATTCTTCTTAAGATGCATCCCATCAATGGCATGGCGCACCGCCAAATCTTTCCAGTATGACAAATACTTAAAGAAGATAGACATCTTCTCAAAAGGCACGTCGACATTCTCCGTAGTTTCAACCTCCTTCCTTCCCTTTTTCGTAGGTTCATCAACACCAACTTTTGACTTCTTACCAAGTTTGAACTTGACCTTCTGACACATTTCAAATACGATTCTACCTGTGGCCGGTTGTGGGACAGAACCATTCTCAATCTTTCCATCAAAATACTCTGGCATCTTGCGGTACTTGTGAGTCTTTAATAGCCATCGTCTGTTGCCCATATACACTATCTTCATAGATCCTTTAAGGTACAAAGATATTGTATCATTCAAGCATACTACACAGCCTGTCTTTCCTTTTACCTGACCTGACACAGAAAATAGGGCAGGGTAATCATTAATGGTAACAAAGATAATGGCCTTAAGTGTGAATTGCTCCTGTCTGTACTCATCCCACATCTTAATCCCATGTATCCAAAGCTTCTCCATTTCTTCCATCAATGGCTCCAGGAAAACATCTATGTCGATACCAGGTTGCTTCTGTCCTTGGATTCGAATGGTTAGCAAAAGGAACTTTCTCTTGTGACATAGCCAGGGGGAAGGTTGTATATGCTAATCAACATTGGCCATGTGCTGTGTGTGCTACTTCTTTCACTAAATGGATTCATGCCGTCTGTACTTAACGCGAACCGTATATTTCTTTTTTCACCGCTAAACTTGTCATACTTGGAATCAAAGGTCTTCCACTGCTGAGCATCCGAAGGATGTCGAAGCTTCCCATCGTTTTTGTCTGGGCGATCGGCATGCCAAGTCATTAGTTTAGCAGTCTTTAGGTTCGAGAACAATCGCTTCAGACGGTCCTTATTGACGGTCGAAAAGTGCTGCTTTTACACCGTCAATACCTGCATAAAATAAGTGTAAAAGGATCATCAACACTAGAATAGGGCTTAAACTAACCATTTCCACAAGTGTTGGTGATTATGCAAATACAGGTGATTAGCACTAGAAAGAGGAGTAAAAGCACAAGTCTTTGATCCAAGTGCTTCAAGCTCAGCCAATGAGGGGATGCCACCTAGGATTCCCCTGGATCACTAACGTCATCAATACAAGAGAGGCAAGCCCGACGAATCACGCATCGCCACGTGGACATCACATGGATTCAAGGGCCCACTTATCCCCCAAAACCGTCGGGAAACTTGGCATGCACGGGGGAGTGACTTCAGGGCCCACTGGTCAGCGACCTGGAGAAAACACAGGCCAAGAGGCCGCCCTAGGGGTTCGGCCGACCCTAGGATCGGCCGAACCGACCTAGGGTCGGTTCATCCTGGCCTTGCACGTGGAGGACTCCCATTGGCCACTTGCTGCGATCCCGGGCATTTAGGGGCACTTTGAGCCTCTGAGCAAGCCACTCCCTCCTCTATAAATAGGAGGGGAGGGGCTCTCATTTGGAACACACTCTTCTCCTCCTCCTCTTCATTTTGGCTTGGAGCCTCTCTTTAGGAGAGGAGAGCTCTTTGTATAGGATTAGTGCTAGGAAGTGAGGTGGGAGGCTTGAGGCCATGTCATGTTCATGACATCTTCCTCAAGAACGATCCTCAGCGGTGCCTTTGTTCTTCAACTAGACTAAAGTGAGTATTTCGATATTTCCTATTTAGACTAAAGTCGTATGCATGCTTAGAATGTTGTGTTCTTGTGTTCTTTGTTTGTTCTTGGTTTAGAGGCTTGTGTTCTTCGAACACAACCCTTTCGATCCAGTAGACTTAGATCATAAGCTTGCATCTAGTTTGCCAGCTTGTCTATTAGAGTAAAGTGAAGCTCCTGCATGTTTCTAGTTAGATCAAAGTGCATTCGTGATCTTGCATGAGTGATAGAGCATACCTTGAGCTAGTGCCAGTATCTCCCTCGCGGATTCGTAGGAATAGTGAGTGGTGTAGACGAGGTGTCTGGACCATAAGCTACCCTTCGAAGACCACGTACGATCGTAGCGTAGAGGTAGGCTGCAGTGGTGACAGCCTGTTGGACCCTTTGTCAACCCTCTTACGTCGCGTACCGAGTTGGGCTCGAGCCAGCACAAAGGCCCTGTGCTTGGTGCCCTAAGTGAGTGTTATACCTGAGAGAACGTAACTAGACTCTGCGCTCGGTCTGAGCAAATCCTTTCTACCTATCCTATCCATCAGAGTTGTGTCCTTGGATCATCCATACTAGAGTAGGAGATAGTGCACACCGTTCCTTGGATTCGATACCCTTGGAATACTCTCCTTCCTTGGGGAAGTGCTACAGCGGTATTTCCGTGTGCTTGCGGTATACCTGGTTGTTCTTATACGCTCCCTCTAGGTGTACAACTATTGGTGACGTTGAGAAACGCCAACAGTCCTCCACCGGCAAGTACCACATCACCAAAGCATGGACTTTACGTTGACCAGCTGTGTCAGTACCAATACTAGACTCATCCTCCACTTGAGCGTCTGCACTTTTCTTTCCACCCATCTTCCTCTTCGTGCCTTTCGAGGTAGCGACACGTTCCGTATCGAAATCTGCATGGTTTTGTATCGGCTAGCATCACAATTAGGACACTTCTGCATGTTTGCATAGTCACCGCGGTACAATATGCAATGGTTCCTGCACGCGTGTATTCTTTGCACTCGCATCTTCAATGGGTTGATAATCTTCTTTGCTTCATATGTGTTGTTTGGCACTAAATTTGGCTTCGGGAGCAGCTTGGCCAACAAAGTAAGGAGTTCGTTAAAACTATTGTCCGACCATCCAAATTTAGCTTTCACAATCAGAAGCTGGAGGATGAAACGCAACACTGTCCACTCCTTCCCACAACCCTCATACATACGATCCTTTGCTGCCTTCTTAAGTGTCTCAAAATTTTCTAACCCTTTAGCACTCTCTAGCAACACCTCCGGTTCAATGTGGCGCAACATTTCTTCCATATCAACATCACATTCCTCGTCCACCTGTGGTGCATCTGTTTGATCGCCATTTCGATCTCCACAGTCAAAAGCATCATCCATCATGGCATGATCATTTTCATCTTCATCTTCATCTTCGCCACCCACTTCATCATACCTAGTGTCGGTGCCTGCATTGTTGACAGTAGTTACTGCTTCACCATGGTGGGACCAAGTTGTGTATCCTTTCACAAAACCTCGCTTTACCAAATGCATCTTCATAACATTAATATCTTCCCAAACTATTTTGTTGCAACAGTCAGAACACGGACAACGTATTTGCTTTGTCTTGCAAATTTGGGCATGCTTCTTCGCAACCTCGAGAAACTTTGATAACTCGGACATGAATGTAGACGAATGTCTTTGTGTGCCATACATCCATGCTCTATTATCCATTTTGAACTACCTATAAAATAATTCTACATCTTAGAAACTAATGAATATGTAAAAAAATTAAATGATATTAAATTCTATAATTTTAATTTATGAAACTGATAAAAAATGTCAAACTATCCATCTTAAAGAACTTAAAAAATAAATCTACATTTTATAAACTAATTTAATGATATCCATGTAAATATATGAGTCACAACAATTAAAACCTCAATTAAACTCAAATATATAAACTAACTTAAATTCTTGAATTATAATAAATAAAAGAAAACTCAATCTAGATTTTTATTTAATAATGAAAACTAATGATAAAATGACAAACATATCACTACAATGATTATATTAGTCACATATATAATTCTTCTTAAAAAATAAATCATTAATTCGTTTTCTCTCTCTTCACTCCTCTCTCTCCCTTGCTAACCCTAGGTCTAGATCGAGATCTCTAGAGATAAGCTAGAAATGATGAATTAAAGGTGAAAAAGAAGGTTGGAATAGCAAAAACTAACCTTATATAGCCACCTCCTCCAAGGAAAACAAGAGCAAAACCTTCCCCTCTTGATTTGGTGTTTTTGGAGCTTTTCCCGAGCTCCACTCGGACAAAGCTCCAATGGAAGATTGACTGGGAAGAAGAAGGTGTCGGAACAGTTATGCTGTGCATAGTGCTGGCGGGCGACATTAGACAACTGCCAACACTGGTGCTTCGATCTGTGCTGGCGACTGGCTTCCGTCGTCCGCCAGCACTATGAAAATACCGCTGGCGGGCGGCATAAGCCAACCGCCAGCACTGATGATCGATCTGTGCTGGCAGTTGGCTTATGTCGACCGCCAGCACTGTGTCTTTACCCCTGGCGGTCATAGACCTGGCGCCCCCGCGCACCACTGTGCTGGCGGGTGTCAATTGTGCCCGCCAGCACGCTAATTGCCATGTGTCAATACAAATCGATTCTGGCCTACGAACCCTCCCTGCCACGATTGCTTCGAGCTTGTAAGGAAGAAGCGCAGGTTACCGCGAGAAAATCAAGTGGTAGCTGAGGCCTGGTGTCAATCGTTTGTGTTCAATATGTAATCCCAATTATGCCTCTCCTCTCCCCCTCGATTTTGTGAAACTCTGAATCCTCAAAGGTTATTGAGCTTGCACAAAGCTCAGTGAATGGAAAGGTGGGGATCCCCCCCGGTTACACCTCAAAAAAGGAACTGAGAAGTACTTCCCTATTGGCATCTTAGGATTCAGACAACTCACCCGAAGCTATAGTAATGGCTCCTGGATGCCAGCTGATCCGAGCCTGCATCCTGGAATCGGAATACCCGTCGCTGCCCGCCACTTTCTAGCTCCAGGGGTTGCCCGGTCTGGCGAGTCGTCGGACTCGGACCCCGTCGTCCTCGACCCCCACCAGTGAATCGTTGAGGCGAAGCCGCAGGCACAAGGCTAACCGTACCGAAACGTGCCGATTCTGTTCCCGTCGACTACCGTACCTCTGGCCGACGACTGCGACCGGGGACCTTGTCATCGCACTGTGTACATACGTTCTTGATCACGAACCATATACTGCTCGGACCATATTGGTTGTGTTGTGTCACTGTGTCAATTAGAAAGAGACGCCGCAGCTGCCGCTTCCAATAAGCGTGCATGCATGAAGCGTGGCTTGCTTGGTCCCGGTACTACTCGAAGATCCCACACACGCACGTACTATCATTCATGGAGAGGGGTCCAAGACGTACGTACGCGTGAAGACGAGAAGGGATGTGAAGTGAGTGCTAAGTGCTAACCTCCTACCTCTCAGTCACGCACAGTGATTAATTATTCATTTTCAATAACCCCGGCCCATACACGCGCGCTAAGCCGCTAAACACGATCGATACGTACTTTGGCAACACTGATTTTTCCTATATATGGGTACCTCGGAGGCACTATTTCTTCGTCATAGATTCATCGCTTACGAAACCACCAATGGCACAACCACCCGGCCCAAACCTACGAAACCAGGATTTGTCAAGACCAGTTGCTGTCGTCTATATATGTCCATATCGATTCTTTATCAGGTTGTCTCTCATGCACTAGCTCCACCAATCTACGGAGGCTTCTCAAACGCCTCTTATTACCCCTCGATCTCGATCAAATGACTAAACGGGAAGAACCATCCAGAAACAATGCTTTCATCATATTCACTCACATGAGTCACATCGATATATATGAGTGATGTGATGAAACATATGCTTCTTCTATCACTTGAAAATTGGAATGATTCTGTGACCAATCTTTTTTTAAAGAAGAAATTAGAGATGCTGATGAACTATATAATTAACAAACATCTAAGTATAGGCTTCAAGTCTAAACCTTCACCGGCACACCATCTGATTTTCCAGACAAGAAATTAAACAAGGTCAACCTCTCAACATCATATCACACCAACCTATGTAAAAAAGTGAATATGCAATGCCAATGTAGCTGAAGGACAGCTTTGTCAACTCGCCAACAAATGCATCCACCAATACAAGATGAAAGACACCAGTATAGATGTCCATTTGGTCCACAGCCCAAAGACCCGCTCGGAAAGCACGTATTTTTGGCCCGACCTAAGCCCAACCCGGCTCGTACTGGGTCGTGCTCGGGCTAGGTGCCGAGCCGGGCTGACACCCTAGCACGCCGAGAGAGTCGGCCCAACACGTAGTTAACCGGCCGGTCCGGCAGTGGCCCGCCTAACCCCACCCCTCATATATAAACAAGTAAATCACCTCCTAAATCCTAACCTCCTACTCCTACATGCAATTGCTGCCGTCGAGTCCCTCTCTCGCATTCCCGTCTCCCGGGTGCTCTCCCTGCGACCCACCTCCCCAGACCTCGACGCGGCGGCGCCGCCACCTCCCTCCCCCCTCCCGCTGCGCCGCCGCGCCTCTCCTTTGTCGCGACGCCGCTCCCCCTTCTCTCACCCGACGACGGCCGACCAGAGACATTCCCCTCTGGTGTCGGTACCTGAAAGGATCTAGATGTCGACTAGAGGGTGGGTGAATAGTCAAAACTAAAAATCACAAACTTTAAACAGCTGTCAGTCCAAAGTCCGGACTCTCAATATATTTTCCTGATACTCCGGGCTTTCCGAAGAATCCTGGAAAATTTCCGGATACTCCGGGCTTTGTGAGAGGCGACTAAATCAACATAATTGAAACTTTCTCAAAAGTAAATTTGTGAATATAGGATATGCAATACGATGAGACAAGCATGTTCCACCACCTAGAACCTGTAGGAACCTCACCACGGAGTAGATCGGACACAAACCCTAAAAATGTGCTCAAAGGAATTTCAAGCATACAACAAGAGCAACAAGCACAAGGGACATAAGGATTTGTCACCGGAGTTCAAGCTCACACCTTGAGCTCTACGTCTCCGTTGAGGAACCCACAAAGGGTGGACCTTTACACCTAGGTCACTTTCCTCCCCCTAGCGACCACAAAGATTGAGCTAGGGTTACTTACTCAATCACAGGGTAATACAAACTTCCTTGGGCAGCCACAAACCGATGGATGCTCCAAGGCAACGCCTAGCCGTCTAGGAGCTCAAAGCTCCAAGAGTAACAAACATGAAAGTTACCAACCAAGCGAAGAACGAGGTGCTCTAGAGATGGGAAATCAACTCACTAGCACTCTCCAAGCTCTTGCTCTCAATCCCTCCTTTAATCCCTAACAAATCCCACCAAACCAAAGCCAAGGGGAGTAAAGAAGATGAGTGAATGATTTCTGAGTGTTGCAGGTCAAAATGGGCAAGAGAGAAGGAATGGATAGGGTTGAGGGGGTATAAATACCTCCTCACCCAGAAAAAGAGTCGTTGGAGCTCTAAGACCCGGAGTATCCGGACCAAGTCCGGAGACTCCGGGAAGTCTGGAGTATCTGGGAAAAAACTCGGAGTGTCCGGCCTTCCAGAGTCAGCACCCAAAAGTTAACCCGGTGATCATGTGGTGCAAAAGGTGTCTCTCATAAGTTTTTGGTTAGTCATCTGGAGCACCTTTTCAACTCTTGGAAGATACATTTTATGTCCCTCTTTATAGTATGGTGTTGGCGTTTCTTAACCTCAACACTAGGCACTGTGGTAGCGTGAGCGTGTAAGAAACTCCCGAGTACACTGACGAGTGCGAACGAATCCGCAAGCACACGGATACACCGTTGTAGCACTTCTCCCTAGGAGAATGAGTATTCCTGTCGGGTTTCGTTCCTAGGACGGAGAGTAACCAGAGAGAGTCTATCCAAGGACACCAGTTTCCGCTGGGGTAGGTAGGGATATGAGAAGCACTTCCTTAAGGGACTTAGCTCTCGAGACGGATCTGTCCGCTATTAGTCCTCCCTGTGGGGCGCCAGCCCATCCTAACTTTTTAGGGAGAGGCCAATGTACTGGCAACGGGACCCAACTCAGTACGCAGACGCAGAGGGTTGCAAAGGGTCCAACAGGCTGTCACCACTGCAGCCTACCTCTGTCGTTACGTGAACGCACGTGGTCTTCGCAGGATAACCAGAGCCCAGACACCAAGTCTATACCCCAGATAACTACTATAGTGCGGTTACGTCTGTCGATCCGCTAACAACACTATAGCAACCCGTATAAATACGGAACCACGAACTAGAGAGAGAACGGAATCAAATCATACTATTCATCGAGCTACAGAGTAGAAAGAAAGCTATGTATGCAAACAAACGAGATACAACAGACTTACTTAGCTAAACAGGATCAGAGCATGCAAACAGGTATATGAACTACTGAGCTAGCTCTAAAGGATCGAAGCCTTGTGTCAGGAAGAACACAAGCCTTTAACTTACGAACGAGCTAAGAACACAAGAACAAATCAAGCATGCATGATGTCCACTATAGTCTAAATAAGAAATGTTGAAATACTCACTTTGATCTAAATGAAGAACAAGCATCCACAAGGACATCAACTCACTCCTCACCCCTACTCTACCTCTCAACTAATCCTAGTCTAGATCTCTCCTCAACACCATTCTACCACATGGAGGTGAGAATCACCTCACATGGGCAGAATTAGAGAGAGGGAGAGAGAGAGCTACACAAGAGAGAAGTGGAACTTGAGAGCTTGGTGGTGTGTGTGAAATGGAGCCCCTCCCCTTCTATTTATAGGCAAGGGAGTGGCTTGCTCCGGGGCTCCAAGTGCTCCAAAACACCCCGGGATGTAGCCAAGGACCAATGGGCAAGCAACACGTGGAGAGGGAGATCAACCGACCCCAGGTCGGTTCGGCCGATCCTAGGGTCGGCCGAAGCTCCCGGCCTGCCATCTGGCTTGTGCTTCCTCTGGCTCGCTTCCATGTGGGCCCTAGTGCCCCTCCTCCGTGCATGGCACGTTTCCTGGTGGTTTAGTTGGCAAAGTGGGCCCATGGATCCATGTGATGCTGACGTGGCAGCGTATGATTCGTCGAGAGTTCTTCACATGGATTGGTGACATCATGGATTCAGGAGAATCTATGTGGCAGCTCCTGATTGGCCATCATTTGAGTGCCTTGGATTGGAGTGGAGTGAATGTGCATGAATTCCTCCCATTTCTTATGCTAAATACCTGCATTCGAATAAACATCAACACTGGTGGAAAGTATTAGTTTAAGCTCCTATTCTAGTGTGGATGTGCAATTCATGCTCCAATTTGCAGGAGTTGACAGCCATAAAAATGGCACTTAACAATCGTCAACAACACCCTCACACTTGACCTTTGCTCGTCCCGAGTGAAGGGGGGACAAAGCCAAATGGGTCATGAATACCAAAGAGTAAGACAAACATAAGAGATATTCCAAGTCATACCTTGCTCATGTGAACCTCTGTGGAGTGGCTATCATGTCTCCTTGGGTTATTGAAAAGTAGAACAGCTGTGACTCAAGTCACTTATGCACCTGATGAAAAACACATTGGGGTTTTTGCAAGTTTTCCATAAACAAAACTCTTGGTGGCTTCCTGATTTATTCTCTCAGATCGCTCAATGTGTATATGTCCTCACTAAGGCATTTGCCTTTCTTCATCCTACTTCTAATGATGGCTATATGTGGAGCTCAGGGTAGGATAAAGAGAAAGCATACTTGCATCACATATATCGCGAAGTCAAAAACTGGATCCACAGAGAAAATCAAATCATACCATCAGATCAAGATGTGCACTGGTATGGCTATGGTGAGTATGGTATGGTGGATACTAGGCCCGGAATGAGTGCTAGATATCACCATACATATATGATGAGAACTATGGGTTGATGGTAAGGTGGACACTAGCCCCGGAATGGACACTAGTTATTACCATCAAGATTTGGAACTCCTTTTTGCATGACCATCTGTCTCTTTTTTCCTCCTTTATTTTGGACATGGGCTATCCTTTCTTTCTCTTTCTCTCTTTTTTTAAACATGCTTTGAGCATGTGTCTCTTTTTTTCATAGCCCATGTCTCTTTTTGAAGGATTTTTTTAGAGAGAGAGGTCACACCTCATACGGAGCTTTTATTTTTATGGAATGGATGAATGATACAATGCTAACTTCTAGTGTAGAAGCATAGCAAGGGGAAATAGGTAGGGTGCACATGAATCTTGATCATGAAAGTAATGAAAAGAATTCTCAAAAGGGTCACAGAATTTGACAAGGCTCAATGCACTAACAAGCAGCATATGAGTCTAAGGTTTTAAACTACGACGATCATATGGCTCTAATGGGACAGAGGCATATCAAAGAGGAGCCTTTTCCAAGAGGTTTTGAGTTTTTCAAATAAATAACCCAAGAGAGTTAGTCATCAGAGCAACAGATCACATCATCCAGCCATATCATACTCGTCAATTACTTAGGTGAACATGCTTGTCCTTAAGAAGGTTATGGTTCACAAGCATCAGATAGATAACAAGGAATAAAACATATGTGAGTCTACTCAGGCATCAAGCGAGTTGGGTGATCTTTTAGCATCATCATTCGAGTTTTAGTTTAGAGATAGACAGATATAGCTTATAAAACTCAGGAATGAAAGAGAGTGAGTTGTCGAGATGCAAACCGGCGCTATGCATGGGAGTTGAACCGTGAGAGGCTCTCCACAGGAGTGAACTCGTGCGGGTCCCGTTCAGGTTCTCTGTAGGTGATCGATCGGCTAGCGCGGAGTGCTCACAGTGGGTACGTGCGAAAACGTCGTGCCTGCATTGGGAGAGTCACGGCTCTTCCCCCACATCGTCTCGAACCTAGATGTCCTCTAAATCAAAAGACCAAAGTAATGACACAAGGGTGGCTAAACCGGGTTACATGACCGGTGAGCCACTTTATTCAAATCCAAATGTTCTAGAAATAAAATGATTAGGTGCTTACACACATGGAAAGAAATAAATAAAATAAAAGGGGAATAAAAGGGAAATAAACCTAGACCTAGACTAGCGCCTAATAAACTAAAGTTGGGGCTAATCCCCACTACTCGGAAAGGATCTGCTCCTTTCCCTCAGCAACTGCCAACCTCTGCAGCTTCTGGGTCATGTCCTCCTCCAGCTGGCGATACTCATGCCTGAGCTCACGGTACTCTTCCCTCTGCTTAGCCAGCCCTTCAACTAGCTTCTCATGCTCTATGAACAGATCAGCTAACTTGTTTGCCAGCTTTGCTAGAGCAGGGGTCTTCTTGGCGCCATTGCTCCGGATGTCGGCGAGGATCCTGATGATGTCTCGCTCCCACTGCGGCGGCTTATGGTAGGGTGTACCATAGCCTCCAGTGGTGGTCTTCACTCTGAAGATCTTGCACCAGGCCTGTGGGAGTGGGAACTCATCCCACACGTCTTGCTCATACGTGTGGCAGAAGGCCTCTCCAAAACTGTTGAAGTCGGAGCCAATGTAGCGCTCTCCCAGCTTCAGGGGTGGCCCACGAGGATCGTCGAACAAGACATGCTTGCATGCAGCGGTCTTGTCTCCCATGGTGGCCATCGTGACCGGGAAAGAAGGCGGGGAGGAGGAGCCTCGCCGGGACCACTGCACCGAGAAGTTGGTGCGCACCCTTCGAGTTTTCTCTACACTCCTGCCTCTCTCGAGAGTCATGGCCTCCGGCGATCCCATCACCTCATCCAGGTCGTCGAGGTCGACGAGACGAGAGGAGCTCCCTCCCCCTGAAGTGAGGGGCGAAACCGCCCTACGGAGCCGAGTAGAACCGTAGCTGGCCATTGATGCACTAGGTTTAGGGAGGTGAGTGGGAGGAGATGGATTCTCGCGACGTGAAAACTCGTCGGGCGGCAGGGAGAAGGTTTCTGGAGGAGAACGAGACGCACACGCGAAAGAAGAAGGGAGGCGGCGTCACCAGGGTTTCGGCCGAACCTAGGTTCGGCCGACCCTAGGTGGGGCCCTCTGGCCTTCCCCCTTCTCGTGTGGGCTCAAGCAGGTCTCAGGACCAAAGGCCCAGGTGGATTCCCCGAGGTGGAAAGGTTGGCTTAGGCTTAAGGCTAGGATAAGGTTGAGGTTGAATAATCAACCTCTACTATATAACAACCTTCGCCAAGCCATAATATAACCATAGAAAACCTGGGGGAGCTCACCTTGACAACATGCCTGGTCCGTCAAAAGTGTAGGAATTTCTGATGGGGATCATGAAACATTCACCGTGTCACCACGATGGTGTTGCCTTCCTGTGGTCCTTTGCTTACTCCTTTTTATCTTGGCAAGTTCTTTCTCCGGCAAAATCAATATCCACAAGATACCCGAAGGATAATTCTTCCTGGGGAAACGAGATAAGTCCCAAGAATACTCAGGGTGCGGGTGTCTTGCGATCTCCTGTCTCACTCGTGACCATCTCCCTTGCAGATAATTTGATGTGATGATAAGCTCTGGTCTGCAAGGTTAGTGCATATGTGAACTCGAGCCCAAAAGAATATATCGAAGCTGAAAGCAGACATGATCATCCCAGAGATGCCGAGGCATCCCTGAGGTGATCACGGGACTCGAGAACTATAGCACTAGGGTCTCGGAACTCGGAGATGAAAAGATCGAGCACTGAGGCTAGTGCTCCCACAACAGGTACCGATCTCCGAGTGAACTCAAGCTCGGAAAGACACTCGGCCTTCAAAGAGGATAGAGCATGGGCTCCAAAGGCCGGTGTGCGATCAGAAACTAGAGTTCGGATGAAGAATGAGATTTAACTCACTCTTGCCTTAGGCAGAGGGTCTGATGTTCTCATCGGAACGATGGAATCATCCTGAGGTCTGACCAAAGCTTCCAACGGGAGGTTATGGATAAGCTGAAAAGTGCAACTCCCATTGGCCATCGATCAAGTCAGGCATAAGATACAAAGTTCAAGCTTCTTCTGACTGATCGGCATCGATCGATGGGCTTAATATAAGAAGCGAATGCACTCCAGTCGATTGGTAAATGATCGTGCTCCTTCGGTCTCATGAATGAATCCAATGGATTATAAAGCAGAGACTGATGTCTTGGTTTATACAAAACTTCAGTGCAAGGCACTTCAGCTCAAACCTCAACGTAGGGACACGATAAACCTCTCATACTCTCCTTAGGAGATAGTAGTTTAGGATCGAACAGGCCATCCTGGCCGGGAATGATCGTTCTTTCCAAACCACTCTCTCCATCCTCCCGCGAGACAAAGTCTCGGGGAGAAGGTCTAAGAAGATGCATAAGAGGGGAACCCAAGGGTAGATCTCGCGCCACGAAATCTTTCCCTTAGACTCCTGCTATTCAGGAATGACATCTTCAGCCAGAGCTCAGAAAGAGTAGATATGAAATCTCGGACTTGGCTGATGATGGATCTAGGTGGCTCAACATTTCCTCTGGTGGGTGCCTCATTGATCGGGATGCAAGGGGAGCTGAAATCCTGGAGATTCTCCACGATCTCTTTTCCCTTGACAGCATCTAGGTGCACAAAGGATCCTCCGGAGAGAGCATTAAGCCTCATGGCATCATCCTTCCGCAATCCCAACCAGAAGTGCTGGAGCAGCATCCAATCGGGAATGTAGAGGACTGGGCAATCTTCCACCGCGGAGGTGAAACGATTCCATGCCATTCCTAGTGATTCCTCCTCACATTGCTTGAAACAGAGAATCTTGGTCCTTAGCGAGATGACACGTCGTATCGGGAAGAATTGGGAGCAGAAAGCCACTCTCAACCTTTCCCAAGTAAGGTAATCCCTACCAAAACAACGGTGCCAATCCCGTGCATTCCCAGAGAGGGATAGCGGGAAAAACTCTCTTTTCCAAGAATCTGGTGATTCTCTGATTTTACCCCGAGTTTCAATCAGATGCTCGTAGTCTCTCATCTGATCAAAGGGGTTCTCATGACTTAACCCCAAGAAGGATAGGTCCTGAATTAGCTTCATGAGAGAGGGGTGAAGCCAACAGCCAGATGTAAGAATGAGTCTTGATGAAGATGGCTCTGAGGGTTCACTCCTCGAAGGCGGAAGGTGTTTACATGGATAACCTTCCATGGGTAGCGGGGGTAGAGGTAGAAGTAAAGAAAACAAAAGGGATATCTCAAAAGGGTAACGGGGGTGAAGGTAGAAGAAAAAAGGAAAAGATAAATACGAGGATAGACGGGCTCGAAGGTTAACAATAGCCGTCCCCGGCAACAGCGCCAGAAATGCTTGTTGGTGTTTCTTAACCTCAACACTAGGCGCCGTGGTAGCGTGAGCGTGTAAGAAACTCCCGGGTATACTGATGAGTGCGAACGAATCCGCAAGCGCACGGATACACCGTTGTAGCACTTCTCCCTAGGAGAATGAGTATTCCTGTCGGGTTTCGTTCCTAAGATGGAGAGTAACCAGAGAGAGTCTATCCAAGGACACCAGCTTCCACTGGGGTAGGTAGGGATATGAGAAGCACTTCCTTAAGGGACTTAGCTCTCGAGACGGATCTGTCCGCTATTAGTCCTCCCCGTGGGGCGCCATCCCATCCTAACTTTTTAGGGAGAGGCCAATGTACTGGCAACGGGGCCCAACTCGGTACGTAGGCGTGGAGGGTTGCAAAGGGTCCAACAGGCTGTCACCACTGCAGCCTACCTCTATCGTTACACGAACGCACGTGGTCTTCGCAGGATAACCAGAGCCCAGACACCACGTCTATGCCCCAGATAACTACTATAGTGCGGTTACGTCTGTCGATCTGCTAACAACACTATAGCAACCCGTATAAATACGAAACCACGAACTAGAGAGAGAACGGAATCAAATCATACTATTCATCGAGCTACAGAGCAGAAAGAAAGCTATGCATGCAAACAAACAAGATACAGTAGACTTACTTAGCTAAACAGGATCAGAGCATGCAAACAGGTATATGAACTACTGAGTTAGCTCTAAAGGATCGAAGCCTTATGTCATGAAGAACACAAGCCTTTAACTTATGAACGAGCTAAGAACACAAGAACAAATCAAGCATGCATGATGTCCACTATAGTCTAAATAAGAAATGCTGAAATACTCACTTTGATCTAAATGAAGAACAAGCATCCACAAGGACATCAACTCACTCCTCACCCCTACTCTACCTCTCAACTAATCCTAGTCTAGATCTCTTCTCAACACCATTCTACCACATGGAGGTGAGAATCACCTCACATGGGCAGAATTAGAGAGAGGGAGAGAGAGAGCTACACAAGAGAGAAGTGGAACTTGAGAGCTTGGTGGTGTGTGTGAAATGGAGCCCCTCCCCTTCTATTTATAAGCAAGGGAGTGGCTTGCTCCGGGGCTCCAAGTGCTCCAAAACACCCCAGGATGCAGCCAAGGACCAATGGGCAAGCAACACGTGGAGAGGGAGATCAACCGACCCCGGGTCGGTTCGGCCGATCCTAGGGTCGGCCGAAGCTCCCGGCCTGCCATCTGGCTTGTGCTTCCTCTGGCTCGCTTCCATGTGGGCCCTAGTGTCCCTCCTCCGTGCATGGCACGTTTCCTGGTGGTTTAGTTGGCAAAGTGGGCCCATGGATCCATGTGATGCTGACGTGGCAGCGTATGATTCGTCGAGAGTTCTTCACATGGATTGGTGACAACATGGATCCAGGAGAATCCATGTGGCAGCCCCTGATTGGCTAGCATTTGAGTGCCTTGGATTAGAGTGGAGTGAATGTGCATGAATTCCACCCATTTCTTATGCTAAATACCTGCATTCGAATAAACATCGACACGGGTGGAAAGTATTAGTTTAAGCTCCTATTCTAGTGTGGATGTGCAATTCATGCTCCAATTTGCAGGAGTTGACGACCATAAAAATGGCACTTAACAGCCGTCAACATATGGCATTCCTAGGACTCAAATTCAAAATATAAAAATAATTAAGCCTCCAAGGAATCCTTCTTTTAGCATCAATTTCCTTTTTGTATAGCAATGAAAAGCTTTGATGCCATCATAAGATTTTAATACCTGCTCATATGCTCAACATATCATTAGTAGCTTATTAGTGTGTCATTAAATCACCAAAACCCACTTAGGGGGCCGAGATACTCTTCAATCTCCCCCTTTTTGGTGATTGATGACAACACTTTTAAGCTTCATAAGAGAGATAAAACAAATTCAGTAAAGAGTTTGATCTATCTTGCAACACTCCCCCTTAATATGTGCATTTGGAGTTTTTGAATCTCAATAGTGCTTTTAGCACCAAATTTTGCACAAAAGAGAAAAGTATGAGAGTGTCACAAGATGATCAACAGTGGGGTGCTTGTGTGAGTGCAAACAAAGGGTGTGAAATGTGTATGATAGTTTATACACTCAGTAAAGATCGGATAAAGGCTGTTGTGTCAGAGCCTGGAGAGTCCGGGCAGATCCCGGAGTATCCGGAAACTCCGGAGTATCCGGAGAAAAACTCGGAGTGTCCGGCACTTTGACACTCAGCAGAAAACAATCATCATGAAAATTTTCAAACTACCATAAGCATCCTTAGGAATTTAAGTTCAACCTAGAATTCTAACAACACAAGCACACAAGCAAATAGTCTCAAGCCCACATAGTCTCACACATAATAGAATTATTACAAACCAAGAGTTTCAAATCCACCAAGTTTCAAAACCAACAACTGAAAATAAGACACTCACTCCCCCTTTGGCATCAAGCACCAAAAAGGAAGTATGAGAGGTAGTAGCAGCGGTAGGGGCATCACTCTGTGTCCTCCTCCTCATCACCCTCTTCTTCTTCTTCATTGTTGTTGTCTTCCTCCTCCTCTTCCTCGTCTTTTTCTTCCTCTTGGTGCTCTTCTTCTTCTCCTCCTTGGCCAGCAGTAGCCGCAACATCATGAGCGTCCCACTCCACAAATGGATCATCAAAATATGGTAGCTCATGGTAGGTGTCGGTGGGAAGTCCAAGATGAGACTTGATCTCAATGATGTCACAACGATTCTCATTAGTCTCTGTGACGATGCACTTGCACATGGAGAAGATACTCTTGAAAGCCCTTTTGACCATGTAGCCATTGACCTTGCGAGAAGATCTAGAAGGTTGGCTTGAGCGAGGGAGGGGCTCATCATCATGGCGAGGGGTAGCACTAGAAGAACCAACAAACCTCTCTTCTTCATAGGTTGCTTCTTGTCTCTAGCACGAAGATGCCTAAGAGGCTCATGAGTGACATCCTTAGGAAATTGGGTATTGGTGACCCTCTCAATCATATACATAATGTATGGAGCATATGGGAGGTGCTTCATTGGATCACACATAGCACGGCGAAGCTCAGTCCAAATGAAGTCAAAAATGCAAAACCCCTCTTCCTCGGGAGCCACATGATTTAGGAGAATGGCGACAAAGTGCCTAAGAGCAGTGATATCTTCACTTTTAGGATCAATGGTGGCACGGAAAAACTGATTGAAGTAATAGTAGTAAGGAATGAGATTATCAGCTTTTCCCTCATGAGCTAGGATGGTGGAGGGGAACATATAGGGCATGTCCTTGGGCTTGTACTTCTCTTCATTGTGAATAGGAGTGTGTTCTTCATCCTTAGAACCAAGTCCAAGCAACCGAGAGAAAGTCATATAGTCAATGGAGTACTTCTCTCCTTGGGTGGTCCATGTGATGGTGTTCTCATGAGCATCATAGTAATAAGAGTAATGGAATTGAGCTAGAATTTCTCTATTCCATCCATAACGAAAGCCCATGAGCTCATACAACCCAAGCTCCTTGCACCTGTCAATGACTGCATCGAAGGTGGGATTCTCAAGCTTCTCATAGTAAGGACAGTCAATGTATTTCATCATCACAATAGGAGTCTTGTTCTTTGCCTTCATCTGTGGACTTCTTATCACTGTCTGATAGAAGTCTCTATGGAAATCACATCAAAACCTTGACTCAAGTGCCTCGGACTTGTGAAGTCTGTGGCAACACTGGGCACTCAGGCAATTACTGTTCGGAGACTCAGGAGGAAGTGATGTACATGAATGGCAACAACAATGGTTATCGTCCACCTCAACAAGGAGGCCAATCGTGGAATCAACAACACCCTTATTATCAAGGTGGTAACCAAGGTAATTCTTACAACCCTAACCAACCCTCCTTGAGAGATCTCATTTTTGGGCAAGCTAAGATTAATGAAGGTGTTAACAAAAAGCTAGCTGCCCTTGATAAGACTTTGGAAAGTCTCAACGTTAAGCTTGATAGTTTTTCTTCTACTCAGAAGAGCCAGCTGAGTTTCAACAAAATGTTAGAAACCCAGTTGGCTCAGCTGGCTATTTCTGTTCCCTCTGTTGAAAATGCAAATGCGGTGACCATGAGAGGAGGTAAGTCCACTCGGGATCCACCATATCCTAACCATGCAGGGACAGATAAGAAAAAGGCATAACAGAAGTTGAGAATATTCATGAGGATTCATCTGACTCGGAAGAATCTCCCCAGGTAAGGAAGGTGCCATCAAAAGATAAAGCACCTGAAGGAGTAACGGCACATCCGGAATTCATAGAAGCCAATGTGATGTCGTTCCCTCAAAGGATTAGGAGGGCAACAATAGATGAACAGTTCAATCGCTTCGTGGACATGATTTAGAAAGTTTATATCAACGTCCCATTGCTCGAGGCAATACGCGTACCCACTTACGCGCGTTATCTCAAGGACATCCTAACCAAGAAGCGAGCTCTTCCTACAACAGAAGTGGTACGACTCACGGAGGAGTGCAGTGCTGCTATACTCAACTGCCTTCCTG